>CAJQUN010000004.1:13972904-15297488 GCA_907163345.1 Haberlea rhodopensis
CGGCCTGAAAGTACAACAAAAGTACACAAAGACAAGACGAAAATAGTCCACAATAATAATATCTTGCAGTTATCACACTCTAAAGAATTTAAAGTACCAGTATGAAAAAAATATTCGTAAACCCGGGCATGTAGTTCGAGCACCGAAGTCAAGGTCAATCGCTAAATTGAATGTGTCATGAGATCGCAACGATGAGCTAGAGGCCGAGGATGTTTTGAGCTCTATGTTCTTAGAGACATGTGTCGAGCATAGGCGAGATGCATATGGCCAACACGCCTGAGCTCGGTGCAAAATACTACGTAGAAAAGACGAGACATGAACTGTCCAAAGTAATAATATTCCACATTTAATATAGCATAAGGAATTTAAGGGTTCAAGTGTCTCCTTGTCAACTTATGAAACTCTTTCCTAGTAACGACACAACCGATATTTGGATTCTGGAGTAATCAGGAAACCCAAAATAAAAGCCAGTCTGCAAATGCCGAATTATATCTTTGAAGAAGCAAAATCGTAATACCAAAACCCACGACACAAATTTAAAACCGACTTCATGTATTTTTTCATTAAGGATTCTTCAATACATCTAGAAATATATTTTACCATAAAGTCAGAGAGTTAAAAGATGGTAATTTCCACAGTAAGTCAATACTTGGAATCAAGGAATCTTGATAATGTAATACGAAGACCCAACAACTCATATTAGACAGAGTCGATACCCACTAACGAATTCCTTCACAAGTATGTTGCCTAACTTTTCATCAGATTGTAAAATGTCATCGATTTATCAGATTAGTCATGGTCCATAGAATGTTTTATTAGATCTCCATCTATATAAATTAATTTATGGTATCAGAAGCAAATAATAGTTCTACCAAATTTGTTGTATATAAAAATGATAAGCACTTCCCTAACTGAGATCTTGTTGAACTTTCCTCAACTTCGAATGAAATACAAGCGGCCTCGAGATTTCTACCTTGACTATCTAAAGTAATCAAGTTGGATGTTTTCTGCTTTCTGCTCATACCTCCCAGGGTATGCCTAAGCTTCTATTTTTAAGGATTTAGATGGCCCCCTATACGGTTGCTATAATGGATCTAGCAATTGGGGCTCCTAAGATCAAGTAAAATCTCTTGGAATTTAATATCCATCTTTCATGCAAAACCGATTAGTATCACCATCTTCAAGAAAGGACATTATTAAAAAATACATTTATAGAACAAATAAAGTACTCTTTTTTAAGCCCTGGAGTTTGAAAGTACCATGATAATCACACAATAGTATAGATCAAAGAAAATTGGAAGGAATGTACCAAATATGGTGCTACTGTTTCACGATCAGTGGTGCATAGTTCCAAGATCCACATCCAATCTCCCTTTTCTAGATCTTAGATAATCAAGTTTCGAACCTCGATCCATGGACAGAATTGAGACAAATTCCATCTTCTACTTCAACGCCTTATCTTGATGTTCCCAAAGACGGCGCCAATGATGTGATCCCGTATTTTTACCATTCGGTAGAGAAAGTGCAATAGAAAAAGTAAATAGACACCAAGATTTTTACGTGAAAAACCTCCAACACGATGGAAAAATCACGGACCTAATCCAATATAAATTACACTATGAACGATATTTTGTACAAGAGAATGAGCATAAAAAAACTGATAAAGAAATGTCTTCCCCCTCCCTCTCAATAGCTGAGCCTCCTGGGAGAGCCAAAGTGATGCCTCTTTAAAGAAAAGTCTCATCCCCCATCTCTTCCACTAATTGCCCACTAATCTTTCCCATTAATTGTGCCCTCAACTTCTTGCTCCCACTCATTATGCCCCACTAATTGGTCACCTCTTAATTGCTCTTTATTTATGACATGTTTTATTCAAACATGTTCAGAAAATCTTGTTTGACTAGTCTCTATGATCGGGTCTCATATCACTATTTGACCATGTGGAACCGAGCAGAGTATCATCCTCTTCGAGCATTTCTTGTTCGGGGTTTCTCCTGTTTTGCAATGATTTACCCGATGCGATCTAATTTCTCCACCACATCAATATTTGATGTATATGGTTTACCCTCCCAAAATTATTTGTACCATCCATTTGTTTATGTTATTGTTTATTATCACATCAACATATATTATAAATTCGTCCATGTCCGGAATTCATAATTAATATATACACGTCGGTTCCAATAATTGGTTTTCTTTTTCTATGAAGAAAACAGGCGATCACCACATATTTATGAGTTTGTTTGGCCAAACTTAACTTATATATTAAGCTTTAAAAAGTTTATAAGCGATTTTGACAACTTATATTCTACTATGAAAACAAACTCTAAAATATTTAGATAAATAAGTCACTTAAGATTATAAGACAATTTAGATGTGTAGTATTTGGTGGAATAGTGTAGTTTGTAAAATATAGCACACTACCCTCTTACATTGAAAGATGTGGCCGCCCAACCCCAAAAAAATAAAATAAAAAAAGAATTTTACCCTTGTTTTTTTTTAAAAATCATTTTTTTTACATCCCAAATTTTTTTAACCCTTATGTAATATAAAAAAAATTCGGCCCCTAAGATTTTTTTTTAGATCCACCCCTATAAACGGTCTATTTTGAAAATCACACGGGAGTTCGTTTCCAGAAACCCAATAAATTAATTTAAAAAATGTGTAAAGGAACTATCATAGTTGCCAATATAATCCAAACTCGATCCCCGAAGGGTCCCTATATTTCTTCGCATTGTCACATGGATTGCATTTTGGGACGCAGACAACCCTGACCCTCTCCCATCTCGTTGTGCCTAATCCACACTTATATTTGGCAAGCGAAAACTGCAATATTTGTTATGTATTTTGTATATTTGTGATTTTGGTTTCCCGTGTTGTCAAAATTGGGTATGTCCAATATCATTCAATTTTTTTATATTTTTAGTCTTTATTTATAATTTTAGTCGTTTTTACGCGGGAGCGCTGAAATGCCACATGGAAAAAGGACTAAAGTTATAATAAAAAACAAAGACAATTGACTAAAACTGAAATTTGACAAAATTGGTATATGTATTGTGTGTTTGTAAGATAGAGTGAGATCCGTTGATTAGGAATATTCCAATACATCGTTAGGACAAATCAAAACAGACCCTGGACAGTGGAGGCCATCCAGCTAGGTCATTAGTGAGGGGTAAATAAGTTAAATGGGTACAAAGTTGTTCTGGCATTATGAGAATTACTCTGGACTTATTAGAAGCCATTCTTCTTCCTCTCATCATTGATATTCAATTCTATGATTACACAATCCTTCCCCATTAAAAATAAATTTTATTGACTCACAACAATTTTCAGCAATCCTTTTCGCCTCTTCTCAATACCATCTCGAAATATTTAACGAGAATGCTAAAGAAACATGAATGGAGGCGTACTGTTCACAGATTTATGCGGCTCATACTCTGAGTTCTGACGCAGTCAAAGGTAATTCTATTAAAAGCACAGTTATTTTTACAACTATCTGCTTAATCATTCTTTGATCCCATATGTTTATGTGCTCGTGTATGCTTTTCTCTCTGTGTTTTGTGGAGGAAGAATTAATGGGAATCTTTTGGGAAATGTTAATGTTTTGCTATTTTGAAAACAAAAGGCCGGACTTGTGTGTTGTATTAGGAGTATAGGCAGTGGATTTTAAAGCTTAAAGTTTGTGTTTTCTAATGAAAAATGTCAATATCTTGGAGCTTTTATCTTTTTGATTTGATCCTACGCTTTCACTTGGCTGTACCACCTACAATCACGAGCCTTTTTGTGGTCCAGGCCCCGTGTTTATGACCAATAAGATTAAGGTATGTATCCAAGATTTTATTATAGAGTGAAACAAAAAAAAATTCGAGCACTTGGAGTGTTTAGGACTTTAGAAAAAAATGACCCTTTTTTTACAAGCATTACTGTTTTTAGCAATAGGATCGAGAAGTTGCAGTACTCTGGAACTCTGTACAAAAATTATATTTTCTTGTTCATAATTGTGATAGTCATTAAGGTTTGTGATATAGCTTCGAGTCACTAGTTTTTCAAGCATTTATGTGTTACTCTAACCCTGTGATTGCTTCAATACTGATTGTACAAGGGCTACAGGAGTTCTTGACATTAGGATTCTTGAAAGCAGTAGGGTCTATATTTGGCCTGAACTGACAGTCATGAGGAAGTACTCAGGGTCGTTTAGGCACTGTGGTGCCTATACTAGCCCAGGAACACCCGAATATGGTGCTACCATGGATGAAGTTCCGAAAGGTTGGAGTTCAGAGCGAGTACCTTTGCCAAACAAGTAGCGGGTAGTAGAAGGCATATTAGTGCTGCAGCTTTGATACCCTTTAATAGTGGGAGGGCTTTGCCTTCGAAATGGGACGATGCTGAGAGATGGATTACGAGCCCAGTTTCAGGTTACAGTTCTTTCAATACTTCAACGGATCAACCTCAGAGGCACCAAAAGTCGAAGAGTGGCCCTTTGGGATCTCCAGGACTTGTGTACTTATCAAACTATTCACCCACCATGGATGGTGGCAGTGCCAAGAATTTCATGGGGAATTCGCCCCTTACGACTGGGGTGTTGGTCCCTGACGGTTTATCCATTCGGTATGATGCTAGGATTGTTACAAAATCTGATTCTCTCTACCCTGAAAATAATATAAACCGGAGTACTAGTGTGCCTGAACTGTCTGATATTCTCAGTGGAACTATTGTTCCTGCTTCTCAAGGTACATATGTTGTTCTCTCATATGATAATCTACTACAACGCTAGTTGCTTGAAAAGTCATGTTTTAATTGACGAATCGAATATCTAGGAGACAGGCTTGATAGCACCGAGGAAGAAGGCCTAGTTTCCCCAGCTGTTTCACATAGGGATATGGCGACACAAATGAGCCCAGAAGGAAGCACTCATTCATCTGCCAAAGGGAGGCTATCATTCTCCATTTTACCTTCATCTCGATCAGGCCCAAATAACAATGTTACTGCAAAAGATGAAGTTAGAGATGTCCAGGTAGACAAAGGCACCAGCACAGGCAGGGACCCCAAGAAACAAGGGCTAAGAAGATGAAAGATTCAAGGAATGTTGAAGACTTAGCTTCACCTTGGCATGGTGCTGAGGCAAGAAAAAACTTCAGGTATGTCAACATGGGACTTCGTTCGTTTGCCCAATTTGAGAATTAAGGATCATAAATTAGTGGATTTGTAAGATTTCAAAAGGATGCAAGATAACAAGGTTTGTTTCTCGGATTTCGCAGGTTGCAAAGAGAAGAGGCCAAGATTGGTGCTTGGGAGAATTTGCAGAAGGCTAAATCTGAAGCGGCAATTCAGAAACTTGAGGTTCGTGTTGATGCATCACACTAACGTTAATCAAAATTTAGTAAAAATGAAAACACGCATTTTCAGTTTCAGCGTGAATCGACCTATAGGCGAAACCACAATTTAGTCATGTTAAACGACATGGCTTGTTTTTAAATTTTCTAAAAGAATATAAATTCTGAACTTGCGTTGTTCTAACAAATTTGTTGATCAGATGAAGTTGGAAAAGATGCGATCAGTCTCAATGGACAGAATCTTGAAGAAGCTCGAAACCTCACAGGCAAGAGCTCAAACAATGAGAAACTCACTACTGGAAAATCAAACTCCTCCAGCTTCTATATTTGTGAAGATACGTTCTCTCAGTCATCGCTTTCTATGCCATAAGAATTTGTAGTTCGTGGAATGATTCTTTCCTGGTTCACTATTAAATTAAAACTTCTTTATCCTTTATTGTCCTCAAATTTATTTTGTCAACATTGTTTAATGATACTTAAGCGATGGAAGTTCTTACTGCGAAAGAGTAGCAATACTGGGCCAGGGAACTGCTGATTCATATGTACTTGACACGAAAAATCACATACTATTGAGATGGGATACCTTAGTAATACCAGAAAAATGTAACAGAATCAATCTGGACGTGGAATAGATCAGAACCTGGCTTGCTGAATTTGGTATGTTTTATTTATCCCTAAAGTAAACCTTATAACACAATAGGAAATATCTTTGGATATCATCCAATTTAATAGTTAAATTGTAAAGAACAACTAATAAATAATCCACATGTTTACATAGCCGACTAATATATGAATCTGACAAACATTTGGCTTCATGATCGGCCACAAATCCCCAAGGCAATGGATTACATTTCCAGAACAAGACCAGAAGTAGATGAAGCTATCTTGCAGTAACTAATAAGGCCTATACCTGTGATCTAGGCGTCATGGTGTCATGGTCAAGAGTTCATGCATATTAGGTTTTAGTAGTTTAAGATAATAAGAGGGTAGAGATTTATTTTTCTTATTCAGTCTAGTCTTTTTTTTTTAAATTTAGAATTTTTATTTTGAATTTATTTAGGAGTCATCTTATCCTAGAAATTTATGGGAGTAGTAGGAGGATTTAGAATTATCTTAGACAATTATGTAACTATGAATATGTGGCTTATTGAGTTATAAAATAATTATAGAATTTGCGGAAATATGTTGCGACATCGTGGAGTTCTCCCCTTTTACGAGCCTCGACAAACCCATCACCCATCAATCGCCCCATAACGAGATCCACAACCCGGGACCATAACAAATGGTCCGCCACCACCCCATACTGCCACCTGCTCCATAAACCCACTATGCACATAACATAGAAAGGATCGAGTGTCAAATACAATGGTGAGAATATACGAAGGGGGAAATTCAATACCAGGACCAACTGTACCCACATCGTCAAAATCTAGGCTGCTGTACATTCTGCCATAACTGCTGCGTGTATGTCCACCAAACCCCTATATCTCGGGAGGATTATTCATCATGAAATTACTACTAACGCTAGCATCATCAATTGGTGTGTAGCAGAATCTATTACAATCTGCAATGCATCAGATTAAACCTTCGATATTAGTCTTGAGTTTTTATTTCTCATTAACAGCTACCATGTATGTTGAAGACCAAAGAAATACAATAAATGTTATATCAAACATCTGTAAATCGAAACGGGCATTTTCAAAATGTATTATCCTGAAGGCAGAAACGAATTCAACTTCGAGGAAACCAAGTTAAAGCTTCATTGTGTATTCGCTTACAGAATTCCAGTTAAATAGAGTAAAGCAGTGACATCAGTCTATAGAAGGATTTCTTGATTTAAAGCCTCTATAATTTCACCACCGTAGAAATAAGGTTCACAAATGCAAGAAGGATTATATAATGTATCAAAATGAATTGGTGCTATGGTTTTGCGGATATCTTCTGAGGACAGCCAATGGCTCAGGGCAATCCTGGTAACTGACGAAAGAGAAAATCAATCATCCCTCTCAGATAACCAGGTGATCATTTTTATGTTTGATCAAGGACACCAGTTAAATCAGTTCCAAGTTTTAGGTACTTTTTCACGGAAAATTCTTGGGCTCACCGGATTTCCTCTTTTTTCACAAGTGACTGGTCAAACTGAACCAGCCAGACTGGTCTCATCAAACTTTGCCCGAGGAGTTCGAGTTTACAATGTCTAAAACTCTACGGAAGTTAGGAATTAACAATTGTCCGAAACCTAAACCTTCAATTATTTGGAAGGGAAAAATATCCGTAAATATCATAACTTCGCAGATGGCGTCATACCTGATTGTTCACATATTTCATCACAATGGTGGACATATTTCTTAAAAATGGTGGACGCAGATGGACGCAAAAAAATATGTATGGGCAAAAAAATATGTACTTAAAAAATGAAGGGTAATTATAGGTTTAGGATGTCAAAATATAATTTTAGGGGAACGAAATTTTTGAGGGATAAACTATAACTTTCAAGGGGTAAAATGTAATTCTGTTTTAGAAAAAAATATTTAGGGTAATTAAATTTTTTTTTTAACAAGATGAGAGCGAGTGTCCTACCTTGCCTCAATGTGGCTCCACCCCTGATTTCATGCTATCTTCTAGCTACATGGTCAGCAACACCTTCATCAGCAAACTTTTCAAAACCAAATCCTCGATGACAAGCCTTCCTGGGGTTTGTCCTACACAAAGTAGAACGACGATTCACTCAATTATTTAAATTTGAAGCGGTAAAATATAAGGAAACACATCTACTCTTACCTTTGGAAGATAAACACCAAAAATCGACCAAATCTACCAGGCGAAGATCTTTCTGCACTTGTCTGTGTAGGTGGTGCCCTTGAGGACATGTATGTCATATATCTGGTATGTGTGTACAAAACACACACCATATGTGTGGTGTATATGTCTTGAAGGACATCATCCTTAAGTACAACAACAACACAAGCTCATTAATCAACAAATATACAATTGAGTGCAACACATAGTTTAAAAGATAACCGGCATTGCTTTCAGAAATTAACTCACTTCCATAAAAAGGACCACAATGATCATACAAGGTTGGTGCACCAAGTGCAGCATATCTAATTGCAGCACTAATGTAAGCATTATAAGCTCCATATCCACCACCACACCACCACCCTGAGGCATTCGGCTAACCGGCCTGACAACGTCCTCCTATAGTAGATTATCACTTATCAAGTGAATAAGGATCAACAAACAATTATCATGTACTAAATGCAGATTCTTGATACCCTAGAATTAAAAATTACGGTTGATATGTATGTGTAATAGTGTCTTTTATGCACAAAAATAAAGAAATTGGCCTATAAAAAAGAGCGAGTGACAGATGATAGAGGACAGACAACACCAAACACAACCAAAAAAGATTGGGAGATTTCAAATAGTAGCCACCTTCGGAGTTGCTCTGTCCACAACTATAGTTGATATTACCAATTCGTGCATATCAGCAATCAGATCATCCACTGAAACTGTGATTATAAAGAGGATGGAAGGTATGTTTTGCAGCAAATGACCAAATTGACAAGTCAACAAATGGTATTGCCTGCATATCGAATGCATATTAGAAAGAGTGAACAACACTGCAAGAAGTATTCACATTGAAGAGCTTAACCTTTCCAGCGATACATCAGAGTTGCCAAAATCATGAAAAGTTGCCTCAACTTAAATTTGCTACGCAATTTGAAAGGACCAGGGGTATGATATTGAATCATATAGTTAAAACCCACAAAGCCAAGACAAACTACAGGGGTGGAGCCAGGATTCAATAATACATGGGGCTTGTCAGGCCAAATGGCTGGATGAGCTGAAAAACTAATTTTTTGAAAATTAACACTAATATTTTTTTTAAAAAAATATTGTATGGGATTGGAGCCAACCCTAGCGCATAGGGTGGCTCCGCCTTGAAATTACTACCCAGCAAGAGATGAATGGGAAGGAAGACTGATACAGAACCGAAAGGTAGACACCACTAAAAGTCAATAGCCAACTACAACAAGTTGAATGGATGTGTCCATATGGTGTTCTGAAAAAGACACAAGGATAGACATCAGGGGCTTGTCTCAATGGTTTTCACCCTCCCACACTTGGGAATGTTGGAAAATGATGTGTATTGAATTACAATTAAGCATCGGGGGTCAAACGAAACGAATCCATACGTCGGAGTAAACTTGAAGCCGTGATCGATCTCCGTATGTTGGCCCGGTCGATCGCGACTCGAATGAAAAATACATTGAAAATTTTGCATGGCTCGATTGATCGCGGTCAATGGCTCGATCGATCGAGCAACACAGAAAATTGAAACATAAAGGGCATGATCGATCGTGCCCTTTGGCCGATCGATCGCGCCCTGTGTGGTTTCAGCATATGGGTGCGTCTCATCATGTTTTAATGCGTTTTTCATGATTTGGTTCATCCAAATGGTGTCTTTTGAAGGTACAACTTGGTCAAGTATATATAGAACAACCCTTGGTTGGATTAAGCACACAATTTTTGATTTAACAAGAGTTAGAGATATCAAAATCTGAAACATTTTGTTCATCTTCTTCTTTCATAAAGTTGAGTGCTTTCAAACATTTGTGTTTTGTGGATTTGTGATTTAGAGTCCTCCTATCACAAATCATGGTCATTGTATCTTGGGAGACAAATTGCCAAATCAAACCGTTAGAACCAAGGCGGGGCAATATTGTCTTAAGGACGGAGATTACAAATCTCGCATCGGCATATACTTCAAAGCCATTGTTATTTTTGTTACAACATTCCTAAGATAGACATTGATAGATAAATTTGGACAACAGAAAATGACTCAAGATGGAGTCTTGTTAACTTCAAAATCCACTCCCCATGCTCAAAAAAAAAAAAAAGAAAGAAAGACAAGGATATAGTGTTACCTTTTTGCATGCACTTGAATGTTAGGCATGTGCAAATATAACCCTACACTTAATTAACTTATTTCACAAAGGTTTAATAATCTTAATTCCACATGTTAAGAGATACGGTTACAAATATTGAAAAGGTCTACACATAAAAACTAAAAAAAAAAAACAGCATTAAAAATAAAATCACCAGCATTTGAAAAGATTATAGATCCAATTCCACGATGATCTTTGGTGTTTGGATCCTGAGAACAAAAATCGGATGATATGATGCTATGTATTTCAAACTGTCATTCATGGGGAATGAGAGACGTATTTAACCTTTAAGGTATAGATATGATATGTCCGTATTTTTCGAAATTGCAGCAAAGAAGACAATAACAATTATTACTACTGAGTCATTAATCACAATATATTGAGGTATTCTACATTAATTAGATAACAAATCGAGACGGATCGTGCACATTCGACAATCTTTTTCAAGAGCTTATTTCGATCAGAATACATCGTTAATAGGGGTGTACAATCAATTAAAACCAACCGATCGAATTTTACTCTTAAACCGAACCAATTAAAAGTCGGTTATTTCGGTCGGTAACCGAATTAACCGTTTTTTTTAAAAATAAAAAAATTAGATAATTTGATTTTAAAAATTAAAAAAATTAGATATTTTGATTTTAAAAATTAAAAAAGTTAAATTTAAATAAAGAATGATATTGATTGATTTTTAAAAAAATAGAAAAAGTTAATTTTTTAAAAAATATAAAAATAATTAAAATTTTTGGTTAATTAGGTTAACCGATAGTTTTAAAATGAAAACCGAAACCGAACCAAATTAACCGATTTTTAAAAAAATCAAAACCGAATTTCCGAAATAATCGAACAGATTTTCCAAATCTGTTCGGTTTGTTCTGTTGTTCGAACTTTTGCTCACCCATAATCGTTAACATATAAACACATTTAGTCTCGGTAAGTATAAATCTCTGTCCCAATGCCCACCAGGAAATCAACAAATTAAATGATATTTCAAATTTTGACAATGAGCAGGCGTGCAAGACTAGAAGCATGAGGTCCAAGAAACCTTCAGTCACAGATGGTGGAATCCTCGCCACAAAAATTCTGGTCACTTTCTTTGATGGTGCTCTCATCTCCTCCTGCGAACAGCACATAAAAGATACAAATAGAATATGAATAGCAAGTTTAGTACCAGACCACCAACAAATTCCGATACACAAATTCAGGTGGAAGCAAGTGGATAGGTTCAGGATTTTAAAATGACATTATGCAATGATTGCATTGATTTTTTAGTCATAAATTCCATTCTGATTAATACTTGAGTGACGACCCGGCTCCTCAGGACCGCCACCAGGTAAATCGAGGGATGTGTACGGATGACAGGTCTCTAAGGGAGCGGACCAACATGACCCGAACCTAAGACAAATCCCCACAATATTTCAGTGGAGAATTTGTCCCACACAGGATTCAAACCTGCGACGTCGGAGGAATCTCCCCACATCACCTCAGCTCTTATCAATCCATATTTACGTGAAATATATCGAAATTAAAATTTAAAACAAATTTGAAACTTTTATTGCGCTAAAAATAATATATATTGTTACATTCAAAACATTGAGCTATTCATTTCTTGACATAACTTCATATTTAGGTCATAAAAAGAACGTGATAAATGGAAAGATGGATATAAATAATATAGTTTAATAAATTATTACACAAATTTTTCAAAAAAATTGCATTTTGCATCTCCAAAATTGTAGTTGCACCCCAAAAATTATATTTCCCCCCAAAAATTATATTTTGACCCTATTTTTTTGTCATGTAATTTTTTATGTTATTATTTTTTACCCTTTTTAAACAATAATTATAAATTCGCTCATGCAACTAAGGTGCGTGCATATGGCTTCACCTAACATGAAATATTTGAAAATTTCACGAGATACATGAAAATAAAGTTCCGAATTTTTTAAATATATTTATTTATATTTAATATATAATTATATTATAATTATAGAATATTAACTTGCTAGCGGTTCGTAAACTATTGAATAAAATAATGTGAGCTCAAGCTCAGCTCGGAAAAAAACTGAATATATTACAAATTCAATATTTTGATTACGAATCAAATTTTTTTTGAGTCAGCTCAGTTTTTTTAAACATAATAATAACGAAACATGTGACTTGTTTGTCACTGGTATTATCCCCCATATGGTGCAAACAAACCTCTCACATCTAGCTAAAATCGGAAATCAATATTGCTCTCTCCACTTCATAATTCCTTTCTCCACTCCCACCATGCATTCCTCCAAACTTTTCCTCTTCTCCCTCCCTCTAATTTTCCTGACTTTCCTCGCCTCCGCTCAAACTGATGAATCCACATTCCAAATCAATAGCGACACGCTGAATCAGTACGAAACGGAGGTGTCATTTCAGGACGAGGATCTCGGAGAAGGAATAAACGATGAAATTATCCATGGAGCCTCGACTCGGAGGTCGTTGTTCTGGGGGAAAGTGATACGGTACTACATTTCTTACGGTGCGCTGTCGGCAAACAGGATCCCGTGCCCGCCGAGATCTGGAAGGTCGTACTACACTCATAACTGTTTCAGAGCCAGGGGTCCGGTGCATCCGTACACGCGAGGTTGCTCCGCCATTACCCGCTGCCGAAGGTAATCTGATTCTACGTGTTTGTGTGTGTTTCTGCTGTGTTGATTAAGCTTGTTAAAATGTGTATTATCTCAATTGCGATGTGAGATTTACGTGTTTTGTGGGGAAATGTTGCAGATCTATGGATTCGTTAATCAACGAGATTTTTGAGTGTGTTGCGTTAATATTTTCTGAAGTGGGTTTAAACCTTAAACCGCACAAAAACATGATTTAATAACAGTAATATTAATTATTATTATTATCTTAATCTTGGAAATATTAATTATATTATTTTGTCTCATTTAACCCCCTTCGTGTTGTTAATGGATTCGGTTTGTTCAATATTTTATAAAAAGCAGGTAAAATTTCGGGTCGATATCAGGTAAATAATTTTTCGGCAAATTCACCCAAAAAAAAAGTTTTTAAATTTTACATGCACCACGCACTGCATGAGTAAATTTTCACATGCACCGCATGAATCAATTTACACATGCATCACATTAGTGAATTTCACATGCAGTACATGCGTCATTTTTTACATTTAATTTACATGAACCGATATTCCTTGTTTTATTACGTACACCGACGATGTCCAAAAACGCTTCCATAAAACACAGCAAATAACCAAACAAAACCCCAAAGAAGTAAAACAATCAACAGAGAAAGGCTAACAGAGTAAAAAAACTTAAGAGAACCACTTCACAGGAAGACAATGGATGATGTCACTAATTATTTCTATAAGAATTATAGCTAACAGAACCAAATAAATGATTTTTTCAGCACCAGTAATTTATTTGATTGATACACATTTCAATTGCCGATGCACATTCTTCTGCTACAGTTCATGAAGATAACTTCAACAATGGTATATCCTCCACAAAACAGGAATCAAACTCAAATTTTCAAAGAAAGAAAGCGGTGCACAAATATTTTAAGGATTTGGCCTGATCTTGAAACTATTGTGTGATTATTCTTTTGTATACCTAAAATTTACTGAACATCAGGCTGGCGAAATAGAACAGAGAGGTGGGAGAGAGAACGATGTCTAGGGATGGCAACGGGGCGGGTCCATATCCGAACTCGCATTGAACTCGCCCCGCCGGTGTGGGTTTGGACCCGCTTCAATCGGATTTGGAAGCGGGGCGGGTCCCGGGATTGGCTGAACCTGCCCCGGACCCGCCACACTATACATTTTTAATTTTTTTTAAAATTTAATATTGAATATACATTTCAAATTGAATAATAAAGTATCATTATTTAATTTTATATCAAAACTCATGTATTCATGTTAAAGAAGTTGGACATTTTGAAGGAAATGAGAGCAAATTAATAAATATTTGGTAGCTTAAAGATAGTTTTACAAGCTATTATAAATATTTACTAGAGAAAACATGAATTCAATCACAAAACTCAATTTTTGTATTTCAAAATTGATTTCTAGCTGAACTTTTTTTTTTTATATAAAAAAACTGGACCTGGGGCAGGGCTGGTAAACCCGCCGGGTTAGTCCGGCTTTTTTGTGTAGCGCGACTGGTTCTGGGATTGGCTAAACTCGTCCCAAACCCGCCCGTTCCCATCCCTAACGATGCCGATATCAGGCGCGGCCATGGGAGAAACGGCGACATGATACATGCACCGGTTGAATGCAAATACATGCACCGCAGTACTTGAGTGAAAATACATACACCGCTTGAGTGAAAATACGCACCGCTGTACTTGAGAAAAATATATGCACCGCTTGAATGAAAATACATGCACCGCTGCACTTGAAAAAAATGCATGCACCGCTTGAGTCTAGCGGTGCACGTATCCCACATGCACCGCTAGACTCAAGCAGTTCATGTATCAAAAACATACTTTATAAAATGTTTAAAGGTGATGCATTTTGATTACATGCATCGGTGCGCCAAAGCCCATGATAGACGATTATGACTTGTCAATAATGATTTATGCATGGTGTGCATAAACTTGTTCCTCGTAATTGTTTCCACTTATGGTTGAAGCGCTGAGCTTCTGCCATATGATTCTGATTTAGTTTTTTCAATTTCTGAAAATACCACATGTAAGAATGACACTTCGAACATTCGTTTGGGTCCATATTTTTCTTGAATCGTCTCCTCCGTATAGGTTACAAATTAATATTCAAGATATTATCATAGTATTTCCAGAATAAACATAGGCTCTGATACCATTTTGTGCCAAGGATCGCAAAAAACGGGAACTTGTAAAAAGTCGATGTTAAATGTTGCTTTTTTATAAATATAAGGATATAAAATATAATTAAATATTATATATGGACTTCTTTGTAATTTAAACAAAAGCCTAAAGGATATAATGCAATATATCAAACTATTGAGGGGTAAAAGAGTCATCAAAAAGCACCTAATTAATTTGAAAATTTGAAAAGTGGTCCTATTTCAACAAAATTGTTTCCAATTTGGCTTTTTATGCACTAAGATTTTTTTTCAAGACTTAAGTAGATTTTGTGTCACAAAATTGGACTTCGATGTAATTTCCCAAATTTTAATGCAATCTGGGCTATTGAATAATGTGGGCTTTATTAACTTGCCCAATCCATTAAGCTCTAGGCCTGATTATGAAATTCCAAGCAAAAACAAAATTAAATTGGAGCTAAAAAATGAAGCCTGTGCTTGGAACTTGGAAGGGTTGTGAGGTCGGCTCGGTAGCTAGAACTCAAAATGTTGTATAAAAAACTTATAATATTTGTTCAGATCGAATTTTGGTTGGTTGCACGAGCATGCCAAGTGTTTACTGAATAAAATACTGATTGATATATAAAAACTTAACTTCTAAAATAAATAAAAATACGAGTCTCTCGATTCGTCCGTTACTTCTAACCTCATTGGTATTGGATGCTAAAACTATATGAATATCAACTAATGTCGCTATGAATTAAATTAAATATTTTTTGTGATAATATTCAGAATTGAATGAAATATATAAGGATTATGATAAAAGTTTGTTGGAGATATTAAGAAGATTTAATACCTGGAGTTTGCATTGATGTTGCAGAGGGTTGTTCTTGGATGATTGCTAATCGTTTTGATTAATTCCTGGCTTCGTTTTGTTTCTGTGTAAATTTCTTGCGGTAGAAATTTTCCCCACTATGCATTTTCATGGATCAATGGATATATAGTGACCCAACTGCTATGTTAAAACTTTAACCACTAGCTTGAAAGAATTAGGCTCCAAGCCCGCTTTCGATGCGATTTCGTGTTGGGCTTCGTCTTGGATCGAATTTTAATTTTTTATGCAAACAAAATTATATCATTCATACGAATAATATTATGATGATTACATATACTAGCTTCCACGTGCACGTGTTTCGTGCTTATACGATTGATTTTTTGTGAATAATAGTATTTGCAGTTAAGTCAATTTTTATATAAAAACTATGAATACTTATATTGAAAATATATGTAATTATTTTGTGGTAGCTTGAAATTACTGTTTAGATAACGCGTGCCCTTTAAAAAAAAAAAAATAATGATACAACTTTATTAAATGTATTTGTGCTGAATAATTTACGAATTTATATAAAGTATTTTAAGAATTATATTCAATATATGTATACTTTATTTTGTGGGATAGGGATAGTTTTTTTTATGTGTGTTTAGACTTGAATTCATGAAGAATGGGGAGAAAATTTTGAATGGTATACATCTCTGTTCAACTAACTCATTTAACAAAATGAACAAGTATTTATACACACAACTAAAGAAAGAAACGTAAACAGCTAAAATAAAAGAGAGTTTCTTGTGTTGACACCTTTAGCCACCAAACAATTTTAATATTAATTTGTTTAATGAGATTGGGGTAGTGGTAACTTTATATATAGTATTGAATAATCAGTTCAACTTAGCATAAAGACTCTGCTCATATTCTAGATTCAATCGTCCAAATTTGATTTGGATATGTAATATCTGTTTTTTTATATGGAGTCCCTATATTCAAATTAAATTTGGACCATTGGATATGGGATGAAAGTAACACGCGCGATGTCTCATTTCCAGTTCTGAGGCGGTAAGTCATTGGTCGAGGATAAGTTCAATTTCCACCAGGTTATGACAATAAAATTCAAGGAGTTTATGGCCAATTCAAATTATGCATAATATGTGGTTGCCGTTATCAAGATTAATTATTTCAACTGAGTCATTGTAAGTTTACATTTATTTTTCTGGAAAAAATGGGTGAAATTAAATGCCCTTGTTAGGGTTTTATTCTGATTTTTCACTGTCATGAGATTCATTTCATTATTTTACTGACCTTCCGATCCATTTATTGCATGGGTGGAATTTTTTTTTTTTTTTTTTTGAGAGGGGGATATGTTAAATATTTTCCACATACTGCGGGGTTCGAACTCGAGTCTCTTCAAAGTGGAGTTGAACTCTTACCAGCTAGGCTATGCCAATGATCTCATGGATGGAACCTTCTTAGCTCACCGGATTGTTACTTATTCTACATCGATTATATTTGAAATTATATTTTTGGTTAAATTAGTGCTCTACTTGTGATTTTGTAACCTAATGTAACGATTTTTATAATTATTACAAGGGAGAGGTCTCCAACACAAGAATTCCTACAAACACAGATACAACATGTCACTGGCAGAGTTTCGAAGATCCTATATAAATGAAAGAAACTAAGGTGTCTGAACCAGTGTTTTCATAACCGGACCGGACATAAAACCGGTGTCCTTACTGGTTACAGGTTCGATCGGTTAAACCGGTTAAACCACTGGTTCAACCGGTGTATGACGTCATCATGATGTAATATCTATATTTAATTTTTGAAAAATATATAACATGTATTTGTAAAAGTTTCAAATGTTCATAATAAAAAAAATACCATTGTAGCAACATAGCATGTAGACCAATATTTTACACAATCTTTCAATAATTTCATCTATTTAAGTTTATAACTATTTTTTTTATATAAACTTTATATATAAAAGGATTAATTACAAACGCACTAATTAGTCATGCATACACCAAATTTGTATTATATTATTCAATAATGAGCTACTATATTATTACAAACACTTATTATTGATTATCAAAATTAAGAGATTTTTTGTCTTTTTTGATACAATATATTACTTTTTGTATTTATATATAAGACTGATACAAATATCAAAAATATATAATGAGTAAATGTTAAAACTCATAGTTGCATGGAATTGACGCAATACAAAATTAGATCTAATATATATAATAATCCCCATAAAATCTTCAATCATGGCAATACAATTGTCATGTAATCCACCAATTAAAATGCAAGAATTGATTTTTTTTATTAGAAAGTTCATATATTGCCTGTAGAAGAAGAATTGTTGTGTGAATGATAAAACTTAAAAGGAATAACAAAAAAAAAAATGAAAAAAAAAAAAGGGTGAGAACCGGTTCGACCGGTTTTTGACCGGTTCGACCGGTTCTCACCGGTTCTTTGCCCCTCCGATTTTATACTGTTAATCGGCCCGGACTCAGCACCAGTCACCGGTTGAACCGGTCGGACCGGCCGGTCCGGGCCGGTTTTAATAACACTGGTCTGAACCATACTATACTGCCACTTTCTTTCATTTTTTCACAAAGGTAAAAATATAATAAATGGGAATATTTTATGAAATTAATTAATATGTACATATACAACAAGTCATAAATGGATCTCATTTTATCTTTCCCTGTAAGGTGAGCTTAGCTAATTACTAATAATTATTAGTGTACACATATATTTTATATATGTAGGCCATTGATAATTATATATTTAACTAATATATATTGGTTTTTTTTATATTAGTTGGTGTTTTGTCGAAAGTTGTGATGAAGAGATACTAGCTAGAAATTGAATACTAAAATTTTAAATCAATAACTTGTTAAAGTTAGTAATATATATTATGATAATGATAGTACTTATGGGGCTAAGAATTCTATTTAAATGAGAGTTGTCATGATTTATAAGTGATTTTGCAAATCAATTTGATCACATCATTGCATTTATTTATTTAAAAAGGTATTCAGTTTTATTTATTTTGTAATGGGTCACATAATCTCCTTTTATATAACAAGTGACTCTCATTTATTTGAATGTGAGTTTTCAATAATTAACATTAAAATCAATTGTTTTTTTTTTGAAAAAACAATAATATGAGATGTAATTTTGGAAATATGATATCTTTCAGACATTTTTTCTTCTATTTATTAAGGTAATGTAATGTATAAATAACTAAAGGAATTAGAATTTTGCAAATCGGGACTAGTTTTTGTTATATATATATTTTTTAAGAATACCAAATTTAAATATAAGCTTCAGTTGGAAATTACAAGATACATCTTTATCGTCTATGACATAACAAGCCTAACACATTGACATCAATATGATGCACCCTCACATATCTACGTATCGCTTAGTACAGTGTTTTGTGCTGCCACTATATAAGAAAATAAAGTTGTATTTCTGCTAACAGTTATAGCTTTTGTCCTAGTGATAAAAGTTTGATCTTAACCGCTTCCGAAAATATAGTCATCTAACAATATCAATAAAGGATATGAAGTGGTAATTTTAAAAAATTATTAATATGCAAAATTTATTAGCTAAAAATATTATTTAGTTCATTCCAAAAATAATATTATATATTGGAAAATAAATTTATACTCCACTAATTCATAAAAAATCTTCCTTTTATTAAAAATAATTATACAATAGAGTTTTAATTTATATATTTTGTGAACGTAGTTTCATCGTGTACATTAAATGGCTTTGTACGGTCATAATATAACCAATCATAAATTAATCGAATTATTATATTGCATATGATAATAAAAAATATACCATCATCCTTTTTTATATATTATATTATATTAAAGCAAGGGGTACATGATTGATTCCTCATTCGTAATCCTCCTCACATCGACCATTATTAATAGCATTTGTATTATTCAATGAATAATATATATAATCGAGGTGACGTCCCAAGTGACGAAATAGTTAAAATACTTTAATCTTTTTTTCCTCAACTATGAATATTAAAATGGGTCAAACAACCAATTCTACAAATCTTGATACGCTTATTAAGTACATTGTTGGGATAAGCAAAATGGATTTTCGTATATATTTTTCATAAGATGAATTGTTCTATGCATGTAGACTATATTCAACTTTTATAGGGATTTTCCTATATATTTTTAATAAAATATGAATTGTTCTATGCTTATATATATTCAATAAATGATTAGTTCCTAGAACCCAGAAGTTAAATAGCTTATTTTTGAATATTTGCTTTGGTCTATGACGCATGAACACTCTTAAAAATCATTTGATACAATGTAGAACACTTCTATGACACCGACACCCATCAGACACGTATCGGATACGCCACGTGGTGTGTCCTTAATTTATAAAATAAAAATTAATACAGACACCCGTGTCGCATACTTCCGAGAGGCGTGTCGGACATTTACGAGGGACGTGTCCGACTAAGAAATTATATTTTTTAGGATTAATTGTACAATTTTTAAAAAAAATTACTAAAACAAATTGGAACTTGTTTGTTAAACTTTATGATATTTGAAGTAAGATACATTTGGTTCTGGTATCTGTGAGGCTATAATGATTTTAGTGACATTCATTTATTATTTATGCGCTTCTTGAATTTGGTAAGAATAATTTGATGGTATATTTTATCTGGACGTATTTGCTAAACTTTATGTTAATTCAAGTAACATACATTTGATGTTAGTATGTGATATTATGATGATTCTAGTGATATGTATTTATTTATACGCTTCTTGAATTTGATAAAAATATTTTTGTTGTTTTTATTTGGTTTTAGAATTTAAAAAATGTGAATATCTATAAAAAAAAAATTATACATGCGTGATAAAAATATTTTTGTTGTTTTTATTTGGTTTTAGAATTTAAAAAATGTGAATATCTATAAAAAAAAATTATACATGCGTGTCACAGCTGTGTCGTACCTTGTAAATTTTGAAAATCCGTATCCCTGTGTTAATGTCGTATTCGTGTCGTGTCAATGTTCGTGCATCATAGGTTTTGATGGTTTTGCTTGCAAGTAAATTCTTGCTCTATTAGTAATATATAATCTAGATCAGGACGAATTTAAAACTTTTATTTAAGAAAAAAATAGATTACAGTTTTTCACTTGATTATAAGTTAATATTAATGGATAATTTTTTGTAAGGGAAAGAGGTTCTCCATTAGGACTGTGGCCCTTGAAAGCTTTGGAAGATTTAGGTTACGTCCCTCTCGTCATAATAACAATGTCTTGTCTTTATTGCTTTTGGTCATGAGAACTGATTCAAAGGACATCTTCGAGCTGACAATTCATCACTATACTCTAATCTCATTTCCCATAACAAAACACCCTTTCTTAAATCTTAATTCACACTTTCATTCATTTTTTTCTAATTTAAAAACAGGCACACAATTTATTATTTAATATATGAACATAAAATTAGCTTCATTATACTAAAATAAATTCTCACATGATACGAGAATGTATATATAAATATATATATTTTCAAAATAGTATTGAATTCTTTAGCAAATAAAGAAAAGAAAAGCTGCAAAAGCACTTCATTTTTGGTTGATTATACACCAGTTTTAACATAAAGTCAGATTAACATTTTTTTTTTTTTGACAAATGAAATATTAAAAAAAAGAGCTATAGCGAAGCTTGGAGTACTCATCTTTGCAGGCTCACAGAAAAATCGGTGACCTTTCTTGAAATTCCATAATATAAAAAATTATTGAGGAACATATATAAAATTTACGAGGGTCGCATAAGAGAAGGGTTACCATTTTTCTGCATCCAATTTTGGGGTGGTGATAATATATTCTGGGCCTGTGGGAATCCTGATGATGCTGCAGCAGTAGCAAACATATGATTCATTTGCCATTGCTGATCATTTCTTGAAACATTACAAAAGTCCACTCCTCCCTTGATTACATTCCTGCCACCATTAGTACCATCCGCGCCGCTCCCCGGAAAATACTGATGCTGATGAATCTGTCATGTTTTTTTCTTTTAATTTAACTAAACATTATATGTGAAGATAAAATTATATGATCCAAGAACGATATATAGGACGCGTACTTGATAATTCTGTGGACTAAATGGTGTGGTATGCATTTGAAGCAAGTGGGGTTCGTTCGATTTTCCGAATAGTCCGTTCCTACGCGTTTCGCCGGGGGAATGGAGGTGTGTTTGGCTTAGGAGTTGCAAGGTTTCGGTCTCGTTGTATCCGTCTGTTTGCTGATGATTAGCAGTACTTTCGGTTGAAGTCATTTGGTGCTGGAAACTGAGCTGCATCTTTATGATCATAATAAGAATAAGTAATAAGGTTTTCTTTCGAATCAATATTAATATTTCACAAGCAATTATATGTATAAATGTGTGTTAATATTAATGTGTATATATACCTCAGGCCTCAATCCGTAGCGTCTCCAACCAACTTCGAATTGTGTGGGCTTCGAATGATGATCTCTAAACCCCGATTCTCGACTCGACTTCAATGCTGAATTCCCCAAACTTAAGTCTAGATTGTGGTCTGTTGCGTTGCTTGGTGACTCTATATATGCACACACAAGAAAATTTTGTTAAATCAGAAAATTTTGTTAAATCAGAACCAAAAGAAACATATATTACAAGATTCCATAGTTTATTTTTAAAATACCTGCTGATTTGATTTCATCTTCATAAATGCTGGGATCAAAATTGGTTACAGCTTCCTTCCCATTACATTTTATGGCGGCTTTATCGTAAGCCCTATTCAAATTAAACAAACTAAAAGTTAGATTAAGCCACGACTAGTTTAATCACTCAACTAACTGTTATGTATTTTTATGTCAATTATAACGAGGTTATTTCTTCAAACTATAGTCGAAAGCAGCTGTAATTGATTCATAATATTAACAAAACAAAATAAAACCCACCTGGCAGCTTCGATTTCTGTGTCGAAAAGACCCAAATAAACGTACCTATTTCAACAAAATCAAGAAAACAATACATAATACCGAACTCAGTTGATTTAACCTAGGATGAGACAACAAATAAGCATAATGCAAACAAGGGTTTTTTAAGCATTATTAATCACAAGAATAAAAAAAGAAAGTAAAAATGATTACTTTTTCCCTAAAAATTGGCCCATTCTTGCTTCCCATCTACCACATTTGTGCAAAGTAACACCCCTATACTTAGAACTCCCTCTTGGATAACCAGTACTCTGTCGCCGCAGCACATGCACAAATTCCTCCTTCGTTAAATTGCTCATCTGGTAATTAATTAATAAAAAAAATCTCAAGAATCTAACTAACACTGTTGTTGAATAGGAAAAACACTGTACAAGATAAGGTATATTAATTTATTTACAAGTGACTCGCCTGTTTTAAGTCATCTTCATAATCTTCCAAACTAAAGTTTATGTCTGCTTCAACTCCTCGGAATTTAATGGCTGCCTTGTCATATGCACTGCCGTGTATGTTTATATATTTCAAAAAAATGTTGCCTTTCTAAAATTTTATGACAATTTCAGTCAAAAAATTTATGAGATGGAGATTAACTCACCGAGCTGCTGCATGGGCTGTATCGAATCCACCTGAATATACAAATTTAATGCACATTTCACTTCACTAATTTATTTGAAAATTATTAATAATGACAAAAAGAATAGTTCCAAGAAGAAAACCAACCTAGATAAACCTGTTTTCCACAATCCCTAATTCAAGAACAGAAATTGTATGTGAAGATTAAAATGGAAAAAAAAGTTACATTTTTAATGGAGAAGAGATATATATATATACATATACGTTACCAGATGTGAGATTCCCAGCGGCCAGTTCTCCGGTAAAAAGTGACTCCACGGTACTGGGAGCTCCGGGACCTGGGTCCCCGGCGGCTTTTCTTCAGAGGCTGAGGAACCTCCATCGTCGGCTTTCCCACGGCGGCGCCGTCGCTGTGTTCAAACTGGCAGAATTTAACTCCAACCCAGTGGGCCCTGGGGAAATTGGTAGGTTCTCCGGTTCTCATTCCCGACTCATCCACCGGAAAAAACTGCCGCGTCACCGATGAAGATCCCAAGCCGGTATCATCATCTTTAAAATCATTAGCCACAGAGAATCCAAAGATTCTGCTGTTCCTCTTCCTCCCGCCGGCCCTTTCAGCTTCCTCTTCTTCGGAACCGTCCTCGATAACCACCGCCGATGAGCTAGAATTCGACGCGGATCCGACCCACTTCACCTTCTCGTCTGACCACCCCTCCGATTCCCCATCTACCTTCCGATCCGGCGAATCGTTAAGATTCCACATTCCTCAAACCACACAAAAGAAACTTGAAGAAAACAAAAAACACAACAAAATAACAGATTCCTTTTCTTTCTTCTATTTTTCGTCTCCCTGAATTATGATCAGCACAGTCTCATCAAAGATTCAGAGAAAACAAATCTAGTGTCCAGTGGAATATTGCGAGGCAGCATAATAAAATAAATATTCTTCAACGAAACAGTACAGTGGCTATTGAGAGACATAAATAACCTACAATCATAGAGTAGAAAAAAAGGGGTATTTCAAGAAAATTTCACGAACCATGACGGTTCCCATTTCCAACAGCAGAACTAGATCTCTCTTAAATTCTTAATCACCATACATCTTCCCTAGATAGCTACCCGATACCGCATAGACAAAGCCAGTAATTGAAGCTAAGAAAAAACAAGCAAAAAAAGAGAGAACAGTTTCCCTAATCCCTACATGAATTGATTGCAATAGAAGGATTATATAAGTATAA
This sequence comes from Haberlea rhodopensis, assembly GCA_907163345.1. Lineage (NCBI taxonomy): Eukaryota > Viridiplantae > Streptophyta > Magnoliopsida > Lamiales > Gesneriaceae > Haberlea > Haberlea rhodopensis. Next base: position 13,997,634 of record CAJQUN010000004.1, read on the forward strand.
TAATCTAGAGTCTGTAAACCTAGAGACGGAGAGGCTTCTCTTTAGCTGCTACGTTCAATCAAGTCAGAAATAGTTCGAGGGTTTGTTTTATAAAACTCTTTCTATTTATATCTCTCTGCTACGTTGGGTGAAATTTACCATTCTCTTTCCTTAAAACTCTGTTTAACGTACGTGTATAAGTGTGTGTATAGTTTTGTACGTTTTATTACACTTTGCTTTAGCGTACTTCAAAATCTATGTTTTCTGTGTCTCAAAAAATCTATCAAGGTTTTTGCTGTCATCATATTTTAAAGCATGTTGATATGCGTTCATATCTCTTACAAATCATTTGGGCAAAATTAAAGTTCCCTCTTTTACAAAAACTTTATCAAAATTTTTTATCGCCAATTTAAATATTAAATAATAACAGATATACTCCTTATAGAATAGATGTATTATTAGCGGCAGAGAAAAGGGGTTCGGGACTAGCAAGCGTAACCCCAATGTTTAGTTCTTTTATAAAAAAAAATTAGAAAATTTATGCCTTATCCTAATATTTTTTAAAAAAAAAAATTACCCATTGATTATAATCGTGGCTCTACTCCTATGCATTTTACAATATCATTCTCTCTAATTTGTAATATATATAAATATTTCTCTATGATTTGATATAAAAATACATAGTAAATAAGATAAATATTATTATTTAAATTAGATTTGTGAAATTTAATCTTCTCAGAACCAAATGTGTATATAGGTAATTCAGCCAATCATTTGAAGTGATGTTTTAGTATTGAAATTTTTTCATAATTTTTTTTAAAAAAGGTTTTTTCCATATTAATTTCCATCAAATTATTTATTGCCTTCAGTTTTCAATTTGGTCATACAATTATTGATTCAACCGAACATCTCTCTACTCCTGAGACTATCTTTATTGTTATTATTATATTAGATTTTATTTTTTCCAACGTAGTATTCTAATTAAAAACATATAATATAATATAGAACCACTTTTTTCTTTAAAAAAAAATGGGTGAGAAAAGGACAGAACCATCGATATCTTACGCAATTTTCCGACGTTAACCAAATCGAAAAGCAATTTGCTTCTCTCTCCTCGATATATATTCTCTCTATATCCCTAAAATACCCACTAATGGAAGTAGACAGCACCTACACTCCATGGATGACTTACCACTCGATTACCCTTATTAGCTATTAATTATAGTTTCTTATTCATTCATTCAATATCACATCTTACCCCAAAAACACCTAGATACCCCAAAACCGATAACTCTGATCACACTTCTGTACACTTGATCTTACAAACATCGACATACATATAAATATATACATACATAAATATATATATTAATGTATTTTGGTCTTTATAAACAATTAGTCCATATAAGTATTTTCTCCAATAACTCTTGGGTGGTTGTTGATTTCATTTATTTTGAGGTCAATGTTAATAACGATATTAAGGGTGGTAGTCTCGATTTCAGCCCAAGCTAACCATGATATGGACCCTAGGCTTAGTTTAATTTTTTTTTTTTTTAAATCTATCTTGTTATTTATTCATATTACCAAATTTGTTTTTAATTTTTTACTAATCAAAAATCTAGTTTGTAATTCTATAACAAATTTGAGCTCGTTATGGCTCGGCTGAGTACTGACTCGATTTATATTTAAATAACTAAATATAAATGTTTTAAAACTTTTGATATTATTAAGTAATATAATAATTAAATTTTTAAAAAATCAATATATAAACTTTTGGAAGTTCGACCATATACTTTAGCAAATGCAAAAAATGACAGATAATAAATGTATAGTTATTTTTCAAAAATAAGTTTTGGGAAAGTCATTGGCTGAGAAATTTCATTTGCTCATTGTAATGTATCTCATATTTGTGTATCAGTATACTATATATTATATTTTATTTTATTTTTTAATTTTTTATTTGTTTAGGTGGGGGACTTGAACCTGATACCTCTTACATTGGGAAATAGATGACAACCATTAGGTCAAAGCCTTGTTGTCTGTATATTTTATAATTAATTTATTGTACAACAAATATTTGAATTTTAATATGCCAAATTTTTTGATAATATTTTTATTAATACAAATTTGGTTTATAATTATTAAAAATGGGGTTAAGCAACAAATTTTTTATTGATAATTTTTTAATATTATATGTAATTTAGCCCACTTCACAACAAAATATCGGTTCAATCATGAACACTACCCTTAAGAGTAACCACTGTCTTCTTCTCAACTCTCTGTCATTCAATTTCCGATCAAGTCTCTATTATATTTGATAGGATAATCTTCAAGTTTTTATTGGGAGGAGGGTATTTTGGACAAAGGAGTTGGGAATAATTGAGAAGGATGGCCACGGGAGAGGGGTTGAAGGGGTTTGGTCTCAGAAAAGGAAAATGGAATAATGAGAAGAAATGGAAAAAAAAGCAGGAAAAGTCCAATCGAAGGGGGTACACATCAATCAGGCCCACTTCCTTCTTTTGTCATGTCACCCACCTTTGCCTATAGTACCTTTGTATTTATTCATCCCATCACACTATCCCCCACTCTCACTTCCCCCGCGAGTGGGATTATTGTTATATCTCTCGTCTTTAATTACTCTTATGCCCTTTTATTCATCAACCATGTACGGAAAATAGCGGATGGGAATAGTGGCTTCCTTCGTTTATAAAAAAATCATCTCATTTTATTTTATTTAAAAAAAATAGTTCTACCCAGTTTATATACTTCCCAATATTATCATTATCTTAATTTTAATCTTTCACCACTTTGCAGAAATACTGAATTACCCTCTTCCAAAAAAAAGAAATACTGAATTACCAGATAGCATTTCCATCGAATTTTATAGAGTTATTGGCAATTTACATTAATAGGTGAATATCAACTTTATCCGTGTGATTTGCAAATAGATATTTTACTCAATTTGATTTCTAAAATATAGCACACTGTCCCTTATACGGAGGGGGTAATTCGTACTTATTCAATAATATATACCGAATGATATCTTATAATTGATCATGAAAAAGAAAAAAACTACATAATAAGAAAATAACTCTAACGCATACCTTTAAATCTCCCAAAATCTTCTCTTTTCAGTTCCCGGAACTACTTTTTCCCCTCATATTTAATGTAGATGGAATTGTTATTTATGAATTATGAAAACATAGTACCTCGATTTTGACAAAAAGCTCTGATATTATATTGGTTTGTCGTATCATCTAAAAATCGAACTTCGATTAGACAATTTATTATTTATTCTATAACAATATTTATATATTTTATACATATATCAAATGGGTTATTTTCAAAACAAAAAAAAAAGTAAAAGTAAAAGATTTTTTGTTGGGATAATAAACTAATTGGATTTTTTTATTAAAAGCCCAATTTATTGTTCATTTTGTTAATGAGAACAAAATTATGGTAAGTTAATTATGAATAGTCAATTAGGCTAAAAACCCTACACTGAGAAAATGATACATTTATGGTTTGTTTATAATGAGATGCAAATCAATAGAGTGTAGTTAAGTAGAAAAGATGTGTGCCCATCAAGCACCGTCCGTCTGTCCGCTCGGCTAGTCTAGTCTAGTCTCGACTCGCCTCTCCGCGCCGCGCGTGTTCGAGCGTGTCGCTGCCGCGAAGGCATCTCTATCTTTTTACTACTAGGATTTCTGAAATGACTTTTCATCTACCTGACTTTTCATATTCTGCTGAGTATTAAGTTTGAGACTTTTCACCTACCTGCAGAATTGAAGTCAGATTTAAGCGTGAGACTTATATCTATATTAATCTGATGTTAAGTATTGAGACTTTTCATCTACCCCATTAAAATTTACACTTAATTTCTGAGACATTTGGAGTGGTCTGCTGCTCACCTATATAAGCTGCATCAGCTCTATGCTTTCTTCATCCCGAAATTGCATTTCGTATCATATCATCTTATCTTGAGAGTACTACACACTGCTAAGTGTTCGAGTGAGTCTGTCTGGGTTTCTGCTTCAATCCAAACAGAGGTGTTCGGGCGTTGTACCTTAGAACTCTCTTGCCCAGGAGGCCAGAAGTTGTAGGCGGGCAATTTAGAGTTTACGGGCACACGGTTTACTGTGGCCTCGTCCATTTCAGATACTACACAACAAAGCTTCTGCGCAGTATATTTAAACTGTTGTTGTAAGTTTATACTGTTTTTCAAGCATTTTATTTATAAGACAGTGTTTGTGATCTTATGAGTTTCGTCTACTTGAACAAAAAGAAAAGAGCCAACATTTTCTACTCAATAATAAGGTTGGATAGGAAATTTTGTTTTTGGTATATGACAACTTGAAGATGCCACCGCATAAAAGCACCATATAAGTAACATGTGATTTATTGAGAGCCGATAGATGGAAGAGTGTTAATAATGCATGGCCATAAAAACATGTGATCGGAGGCTAAAATGGAGTGTCCATATTCGAATTTATGAGAATCATAATTTACCCCCAATTGAGAAACAAATATTTTAACTAACATACTGCAATTTTTCCTACCCTCCCCTAAATAATTGTGTTCCTACTTTGTATTTCCATTCATAGTGTTGAGCTTTCTCAGTTATTCTTTAGTCTATGTTTAGGTGTGTTTAGTTACACGACAATAATTTAAAAATAATAGTAGGTGCGTGTAGAGGCGGAGCAAGTTATAGATATTAGGCGGTCTAAGTTATAATTATGGGTGGAAAACTAATTAAATGTTAATATAATAATTTATTATCTGTCTAATATATAAGTAGTTTGGTTGATGATGATGTCTATCCTTATTTCTTACTGACAGATCAACCATTTGATACGAATATTCTCATTTAATAATAGTTAATCCCACATGATACTGTCTATGGGTCAACAACTACTTTACCTATATAACTATATAAGTGATGAGATTGTTGTAGAAATATAAGGGCTTCTCCAACCCTGCGCCAAAATGGCATCCAACGTCATTTTGACACAGGGTTTACCCCTCCAACCCAGCGCCATCCCCAACGCCAGAATGGCGCTGGGTACCTAGCTGCGCCAAATATGGCGCAGCAGGTTTTTTTTTTTAAATTTTTTTTTGTTTTTTTAAAAATTATATTATTATTTTGTTTTGTTTTTTGTTTAAACAAATAATTTTATAAAAAATTATAATAATAATTATATATACTAAAATAATTTTGTAATAAATATTTATAAAAATTAAATTTAGTAGTTATTATATGACATTAAATTTTGTTTAAGAAGTAATTATTGATTAAGTTGTTTAAATATTTATATAAATTGAATTAATTAAATTAATAAATTATTTAACATAAATATATAAATGAATAAAATAATAGTTATAAATGAAATTAAAAAGAATATTCTAAGGAATAATCTTTATAGTGTAAAGTTTGAAGTAGATGGGTTGGAGATGAGTTTTGTAGTTGGTGTAAAAAGTGTATTATTTTGGTGTAAAAGTTGCGCTAAAATGAAGTTTGTGGTTGGAGATGGCCTAAAATCAATTTGTTTTTTTATATAATTTGCATGTATTTTACAAATTAATAGTTTTATTCATTCCTACTTTTTTGTTTGAGATTTACATTTTTAGTGTATATGTTAGGCAAAAAAAAAACAATACTAATAATAAAAAATTGCAGTTGTATCACATGGAAAACTACTGTATTACAAGTTTCTCCATCTAAGTTTGAATGATAACGAATGAACTCACTGTCGAATAACTATATTGCGAATTGACGCTCTCTAGTTTGTAACGGATGAAAAGAAAATTGCAGTTGTCTCTCCTATATTTGACATAAAATATAAAGTAGGTGAGAGAGATATTAATCTTTATATCAGGAGAGCTAAAACAATAATTATGAAAACTCTAGTTGATGTATATGTAATTATTATAAAGATTCCTAGTTATTAGAAAATTTTAAAATACATACACTAGCTTTCACACAACTTCAAAGTTTGAATACATATATATATACACATATCCCAATATTTATTATTATTATTATCATAATGTTTTTTTCCGAATAATTCAAACAAAAATTGATGAAATCTCGCTCAAGACGATATAATTTGTTCAAGATCGATTTTTGCTTTAGCATATCAGTGCATTTATACATAAAATTGTCAGTGATTGTCGCAAACTAATAAAAATACAAATAAAGTTAGTAAATTGGTATACAAATTATTCTAAATATATTAAATAGTGCGTTTTGTCGTAAGGAAGACAGTTTTTTTAATATTATTTTAATTAAATTCTGAAACTAATTCCCATTTCTTCCTCATCGTTGTAGACATTTTAGTAAACTTTAGATATGACTCAAATTCTAAAATAATTTTGATATAAAATATGTAAAAATACTTGAAATCCGAAACATAGCATCTATCTTTTATGTATATAATATTTCATTGTCTACCTTAATTAATATATTGTCGTAATTTTGTTTTTAGTAATATTACATAACTTCACAACAACAAAAATAAAAAAATGTTTCTTAGAGTTTACAAAATACATCAGAATTATATCACATTTATTTATGATTTCTTCCAAAAATAAATCATAAAACCTTTTTTATTAGAATAATCATAAAACCTTTATACTATGTGGGCTTCAACATCTTTTAATACCTCTATCCAATAATTAGTTCTAGCCCAATGTGGCACAGCTCCATTTAGTTCTCCGCATAATAATTGGTAATGTACTACTATTTCGTACATTTCCAAATACAAAATGGGTTATATATATATATATATATATATATATATATATATATATATATATATATATATTCAAATATCTCTATAAACTCAAACTTTTAAATGAGATAACAATTCAACTTGGTATCTGTTGGGTTTGTGGCCCAATTGTTAAGCCACATTTAGTAAAGCCCATTATCCTAATCCCTTTAATTAACCTAATCTAATCCCTCCATGAATTAACCTAAGTCTGAGAGAAAAAAGCGCCTCCAGTATCGATGGCTCCTCCTTCACTCTGAAACCAGACTTCGTACGCCTCCCCCTTTGAGTGTCTGGACGTGCGCCTCCATCACCACTCTTCCATCTCGCTTTTCTTCATTTTTCTGTGTTTTCCCTTCTCTACCTTTTGTGGTTCAGCGGGTTGAGCGTGGTGAGAGTCTGAGCGTGAGTTTTGTTCTTCTTTGGTGCGTTCTGTGCGTGGATTTGTGCTGTGCGTGGCTTTGTGCTGTGTGGGTGCACTGGGTGAGTGGAGGTAGCTGGCCGTGTGGGTGCGGTGGTTACCTGGCCGTGAGCTTTGTGCTTTTTCTGGTGACTGGTGGTTCTGGCAGTGTGTGGTTGTGGCGTGAGGGTGCTGGCCGTGTGTGTTCTTGTCGTGTGCTTTGTGCTTTCAGGGCAGAGCGTGGGTGTGGGGTGTTGTCCAAACCTTCCGGTCTTTGCCGAGGTTTCTCTCCGTGACGTAGACTGGGGAACAGAAGTTCTGAGCCGGAATCTATATCCTTTTGATACTAGTATTATTGTCGTATATTGTGTATTTACATTTGTCTTTGTTTTGCAGGTATACATGGCGATGCCAAGGCGGATACCCTCCTAACAGTGGTATCAGAACGGCTATCCGCGCCTGGTGGGTGAACAGCGACGCTCGGGCAGCGGCTGTTCGGCGGTTCAGATTCTGCGCCAGTTCGGCTTTTCGGTGGAAAAACCCCAGAGCGTTGGCCTTTGGGTTGTAAGTGATTGGCTTGAACCCTAAAACTTTTACAGTTTTGTTGAGCGTCTAGGTCTTAGGTTCTGAGGCTTGCTTGCTGTAGAAAACTAGGATTTGTGTGATTCTGTGTTTTCTGTGTTTTTCAGTGTGGCTCACTGAAATTTTAAAATTATCTAAAAACTTTCAGCTTTTTCGTTATCTGTGCCTGTTTTGTGTGGTCCTGCTTCTGCTGCTTACTTTGTGTAATTTGGTAGCCTGTGATTTAGTGTGCGTAATTTTGCTTGTGTGCAATGGCTTCTATTTCTGGCTATAACATGGAACCCTTTAATGAAAAATCGGATTTTTCTATTTGGCAACAGAAAATGAAAGGAATTTTAATTCAACAGAAAGTGTTTAAGGCGATAGGTGGTAATTATGCTGATGATATTACCCATGCTAAAAAAGCTGAAGATGATGAATTTGCTTACCCTTCCATAATCTTGAATCTATCTGACTCTGTGCTTAGAAAGTGTGGTAAACTTAATTCTGCTAAACTTCTTTGGGAAAAATTAGAAGAGCTTTATACGGAAACCTCTTTGCCTAGTAAATTGTTTTTACTTGAAAAAATTTTCAGATTCAAGCTTGACTTGAATAAAGATGTTGATGAGAACCTTGATGTGTTTACTAAATTGATTCAAGATATTAAGTTAACTGGAGATAGGAATATTGATGATTATACTCCTATTGTGCTTTTAAATGCTATTCCTGAGACATATAGTGATGTCAAATCTGCTATTAAGTATGGTAGAGATTCAATTACGCTTGACACTGTGATTATTGGTCTTAAGAGTAAAGAACTAGATTTAAAAGTGAACAAAGGTAGTAAGCAAAATTCAGATGAAGTTATGCATGTTAGAGGTAGGTCTCAACATAGGTATAACAAGACTAGGTCTAAGTCTAGGCCTAAGAACAGAAAGTGCTTTAACTGTGGTGATCCTAATCACTTTATTAAAGACTGTCCTAAAAAGAAAAACCAGAAACAAAATGATAACAACCAATCTTATGAACAAGTGAATCATGCTTCTTCATCGGGTGAAAACTCGGATGATATCTTTATGGTGACTGATTTATGTGATGCTGTGAATTCTGTGCATTCATCTACTGTGTGTGAAAATGAATGGCTTATTGATTCTGGTTGCTCTTATCACATGTCATCCTTTAGAAATTTGTTTTCTAATTATAAAGAAGTTGAAAATGGTTCTGTGTCTATGGCTGATGAGAAACTTTGTAAAGTTGATGGTATTGGTGATGTTTATTTGAAGTTTGATTCTGGTTATTCTATGACTCTAAAAGATGTAAGACATGTTCCTGCTTTGTGCAATAATTTGATGTCTTGTGCTGCTTTAGAATCTGGTGGTTTTGATGGTAGATGGGGAAATAGAGTTATGAAAATCTTAAAGGGTTCTTTGGTAGTTTTCAAAGCTGAAAAGAAAAGAAACCTTTATGTTTGTAAAACTGAATCTGTGTATGATAATGTGAATTCTGTGACTGATGACTTGACTAATCTGTGGCATAGAAGATTAGGTCATATGAGCGCTAAAGGTCTAGAGATTTTGCATAAAAAAGGTTGTTTTGGTAAAGACAAGTTGTCTTGCATGCCTTTCTTTGATTGTGTTTATGGCAAACAACAAAGAGTTAAATTCCCGGTTTCCCCTTCCCCTAATGTGACTAAGAGTTCTGTGATTCTTGAGTACTTGCATGATGATGTGTGGGGTCCATCTAGCGTTCCTACACAAGGTGGTAATAGATACTTCCTATCTGTGATTGATGACTTTTCTAGAAAAGTATGGGTTTTTCTAATGAAAAATAAATCAGATGCTTTTGAAAAGTTTCAAAATTGGAAGATTTTAATTGAGAACCAAACTGGTAAAAAGATTAAGAAACTTAGGACTGATAATGGCTTGGAGTTCTGTAGTTCTGTGTTTGACAATTTGTGCAATGAATCTGGGATTCAAAGGCACAAGACTGTTCCCTATACCCCTCAGCAAAATGGTGTGGCTGAGAGGATGAATGAGACTCTCCTTGAGAAAGTTAGAAGTATGCTTGCATCTTCTGGCCTCTCAAAGAAGTTTTGGGGTGAAGCTGTTGTGACAGCTGCTTACTTGATAAATAGATCTCCTTCTGTGCCTTTAAATGGTTTGTGTCCTGAATCTGTGTTTGTTAGGAAAGAACTTGATTTTTCTAATCTTAAAGTGTTTGGTTGTTCTGCTTTTGTGCATAGGAAAGGTGATAAACTTGAACCTAGATCTACTAAGTGTGTCTTTCTAGGTTATCCCGAGGGAGTTAAGGGATATAGACTATGGTTAAGAAGTGAACCTGATTTTAAAAGCATTATAAGTAGGGATGTAATTTTCAATGAGTTTGAAATGCCTTGCTTGCTTCCTTCTGTGCCTGTTGATGAGTCTGAGTCCAGTGCTACTCCTAGCAAGGTGGAGCATTTGCCTGGTGTGCTTCCTGTTAATGATAACAATGTGCCTTTTGCTTAAAATCATGTGAACTTGCCTGTTAATGAACCTGAGATTCATGGAATGCCTGAAAATCATGATATTGTTGTTGAACATGAACATGTTGTGCATGATGAATTGGTTGCTAATGAACAGGAAGATTTGCATGATTATCAATTGACCAGAGATAGGGCTAGGAGAAACATAAGACAACATGCTAAGCTAAGTGACTTTGACCTTGCTTCTTATGTGTTCAATGTGTTTGAATCAATTGATAACTGTGAACCTAAAACCTACAATGAAGCTTTGAAATCAAAAAATGCTAATGACTGGCTGTGTGCTATGATAGAGGAAATGCATTCTTTGATTGTGAATCATACGTGGATTCTTGTTCCTAAACATGTTAATTGCTCTGTTGTTGATTGCAAATGTTTGTTTGAGGTTAAGAATGAAAATGATTATGTTTGGTTCAAAGCTAGGCTTGTAGCTAAAGGTTTTACTCTAAAAGAAGGTGTAGATTTCACTGATGCGAAGCCTGTTAATGTGCCATTAGCTGCTCACTTTGTGTTGAGTAAATATCAATTTCCTAAATCTGATTTTGACTTTGATTCTATAAAGAATGTGCCTTATTCAAATGATATAAGACATGTTATGTATTTGATGGTTAGTACTTGGCATGCTATATCCTCTGCTGTTAGTTGCTTAAGTAGGTATGTGTCTAACCCTGTCATGTTGCATTGGAATGCTGTTAAATGGCTGTTGTCTGTAGTTGTTAAACTCAAAGATTATGTGTTTAATCATGCTGATATGTGTACTAAGTGTTTGTCCCTTAGTAAATTTCAATCATATTTAAAAATTTTAAAATTTGATACTGGTGATTGATGCATGTTTAGTCTCTTGGTTAGTGTTTTATAACCTGATGTGTGCTCGTTATAAAACTGTTACCCTGGTTACTTTCCCACTTTAACTTGCTGTGTGCTTGTTATTGTTTTCCTTGTCTTTACTTTGTGTTTTGACAGGAACTTGGTCCACACAATTACTTTGTATATTGTGGGGACCATAAGATGATGATGATGTCTGCTTGTATGTTTTTCCTAAGTCTGAAGAGAAACCGGTATTGGGCCAAGGTGGAGATTTGTTGGGTTTGTGGCCCAATTGTAAAGCCTCATTTAGTAAAGCCCATTGTCCTAATCCCTTTAATTAACCATATCTAATCCCTCCATGAATTAACCTAAGTCTGAGAGAAAAAAGAGCCTCCAGTATCGACAGCTCCTCCTTCACTCTGAAACCAGACTTCGTCCGCCTCCCCCTTTGAGTGTCTGTACGTGCGCCTCCATCACCACTCTTCCATCTCGCTTTTCTTCATTTTTCTGTGTTTTCCCTTCTCTACCTTTTGTGGTTCAGCGGGTTGAGCGTGGTGAGAGTCTGAGCGTGAGTTTTGTTCTTCTTTGGTGCGTTCTGTGCGTGGCTTTGTGCTGTGTGGGTGCACTGGGTGAGTGGAGGTAGCTGGCCGTGTGGGTGCGGTGGTTACCTGGCCGTGAGCTTTGTGCTTTTTCTGGTGACTGGTGGTTCTGGCAGTGTGTGGTTGTGGCGTGAGGGTGCTGGCCGTGTGTGTTCTTGTCATGTGCTTTGTGCTTTCAGGGCAGAACGTGGGTGTGGGGTGTTGTCCAAACCTTTCGGTCTTTGTCGAGGTTTCTCTCCGTGACGTAGACTGGGGAACAACAGTTCTGAGCCGGAATCTATATCCTTTTGATATTAGTATTATTGTCGTATATTGTGTATTTGTATTTGTCTTTGTTTTGCAGGTATACATGGCGATGCCAAGGCGGATACCCTCCTAACAGTATCATTTGGCTAACGACGAGTTCCTAATTCAAAACTCAAAAACAACAATTCAACCAAGATGAACATCAACTTGAAATATCATCCAAAAAGAGAGGAATAAGTCAACCCACAAATGAGGAAGAGAGTTAGATAATAAATAATAAATTGTATAAACCTATAATGCTCGAACTTTTAGATAAAACACAGTTCAACTAAATATTCATAAATTTTTGCAAAGGTTTTGGGAAATAGAAGAATCCCTAATCACAAAAACATGGAGGGGAGGTGAGAGAATATCTATATTCCTCAATAGAAAAATGTTTTTTTTTCTGAAATATAAATTTATTTGAAGAAACATATTAAATCCCTAAATCATCTCTTTTATCAGATTATAGATATAAAAATTAATCTAAATTATCATTCTTATAAATTAACCTTTGTTTAATCTCCTACACAAAGTAATAATCAGAAGTAAGACATGTTATATTGGTGTAATTATAACTTTTTTTAAAAATTACGAATTACTTGAAACTATGACAATTATATGGTATATGTATTCTACAAAAAAATGAAAATAAATATTATATTATATTAATATCACTGGTTCAACCGATCGAATATGTAATCAATAAGTGCACATATTTTATTCTGGTCCGATTTTAAAAATACAGTTAATAATCACCCTTTTAGTAATTTATTTTTCAACTTTTGCTGACAAAAAACATAATGTAAACATTTATGGTATAAAATATCCAAAGAGCAACGAAATTCTAAGCAAAGTGTGTAGTCGATAATAATAATAGTAATTGATAACGATTGAGTCACGTCATTAAATCTAGAATAGATTACCTATAGATCTCTCTAGTTTGAGTAATAACGAATTACTGCTATAATTTAAACAATAACGTTAGCTTTTCCATCTATATATTTTTTGTTAAATTATAGAAGATGTAGTTGCAATTTATCTTCTATCTATTATATAAGGACGTGATATTATAATGCAATTATTATACAATCTATAATGTGCCCACTTTGCATTATTATTGTAGTTGTGCATTTAAAAATCGTCTGACCATATGAATACAAATTGATTAAATACACAGTCGCCTGTGCATGTGCGCCAATTGTATCGCATCACTAGATATTAAGACTGGTACGTACCTCGAAATAATGAGGGATGCAGCTGAAAATTTACATAGGATATTAATTTTAAATTGTGACGCCGTCTTCATATCCCCATTTATGCACTGATACGTCGATCATGATCAGACATATTTAGTGTGTATACAGCACTTTAAGACGCACTAATTTTACTACGTCGCGTACTAACTTTTACACAATTGCAAATTTAAATTTTAAAGTGCACGATTTTAATCTGTTTAAGTCTCAATTTAGTTTTATACGGTCAAGACTTATTGTTAAACTTTTTAAATTTTCGATTTTGGGTTCAGATAATTTTCATGGTTCTCCGCCGCTTTGGGTTGGTAGTATATTAGACGGTAACTTGATGCGTAGTACACACTATTCTACAATAACTTCATGAAAAGACATAATAATATATGAGACTAAAATATTTATAAACTAAAGTACGAAATGTGATTTCGTAATTTAGGTAGAAAAATAATAATTTTTGATATCATGAGTTTTTTGGTCTGAAAATCAACAGATTAAACTTTATAGATAAAACTTTTAGTTTTATAGGGTTAATTTATTTGTTTATTTAGTCATTCAATAAGTTAATAATATAATTATCCGAAAATAATACGAGTTGTTCTTAATAAATTCAAATTATTTTACCAAACATGTTGAAAGCCTGAAACACAGAAGTAATCTTTGGTTTCATTTTTCGAATTCATTATCTTATGTCCAGAAATAAAACCAAATATCAATACTTCATTTCATTTTTCATTCTCTACAATATATTTGTCAGAGAATAATAATACTGTTATCACTTACTATAAGTTTTTACCAAAACTGCGAACATTAGATTCTACACATGATCTAATTTTAATGTCTTTTAAAAATGATAAAGCTGCAAATGCTAATTTTTTTTAAAACTTCATAAAATAAATTTGTAAATAATATAAGAATGATGTGTATTAGATTTAACTTTATTTCATCGCTGTATATATATATATATATATATATTTTTTTTTTACTTCGCGCTTTAAGGCACAACCACACTCATATTTTTGAAAATTGACGTACTTACGTTATTGCACATACACATACACATCCGCTTTAATGACTTAGGTGTTTCTACGGCTCTTCCCAGCTTCCTGGCTTAGTTGGTAGCTGACATAACATACGCTCATCTCACTTCGGCCTTGCTTCTTAGCGCTCCCTGGAATGAAATAGTCTGGTTTGATATAATAGAACCAGGGACAGTAAGTATGGCCGGGTAGAGACCAAAGATTTTGAGCGACTGATCCGGCAGAGATGTTGAGGTGCGTTGCCTCTTAACAGTAAGAAATTCATTCTTGATGGGAGGAATAACTATCTTTGATAAAGTGCCTGCAGTTGGCTCATAGAGCACTGCAGAAATCAAACTCAAGTTGTAAGGTGGAGTCAGCTTCCCCACAGCAGCGGCTTTGGCATCCCTTGTTTATTCTAGGATTCAACAATCCTAACACAAGGAGGCTATCGTATTATCCAGCAAGGAATTTCCATAATAATCCCAATACGACAATCCCTCTTCATTCCTGAGTTGTCCATTGGGAGGTTTGATTTTTATTTTTTGGACAAAATATCTTGAAATCACGAACAAATATCTTGAAATCACTAACAAATGCGGTTGTGAATTCATTTTTATAGTCCAATAATAAATAAAATATGAATTGTTTTTTTAATCGATTTTATATTCATGGAAGTTTTAGTTATAATTAATATATATGGATATTCTTATTTGTCTTCAAGATTAGACATGAAATTAAAATTCTAAATTTTCTTTTACTAACTCATTGGATAATTTAATTAGTTTATAAAAATTATTGCAAATCATCTATTATAATATCAGGTAAAAGTTTGAGGATTGGTTAGATTCTGAATCCATAATTAATTTAACTATAAATCTTATAGAATAAAATATAGAACCACTGAAATTATTCGATTGTATTTATATCATCTTATATATTTCTTGTTGTTTTAAATCTTATTAATTTGTGAATTTGATTGAAATATTATCTATTGTAGTATGCTGGATTTATTATACATCTTTGGCGCAATATTTTTTTATTCATTGTTTTTGTTTAATCCATACAGCTACAAAAGCCTAGTTTCGTCCCTGAAAATGACAAATACTGAAATAAAGGTACTTTTAAGTGTTATTCAAAGCAAAAAAAAATAGGTTAAAGGTTTAAAAAAAATTCATTAAGAAACATAGGTTTTAATAAATTCAAAACAATGATATACCAAAACTCTATTTGTATACTCAATTATGAAAACTGTCGAATGAAACTAAAATTTTAATATATTATTGTCCGCAAACAATTGTTTTGAAGTTTGATTTCAAGATAACTAACAGTTTACAAATTTATTAGCAAACTTATAATGAAGTATTTGAGATAAACTTACTCTTAATTAAATGTGAGAATCAAACGATTGGCATTTTGATTCTACCATAGTTCAAAAACATGTGGGAAATATTACAAAATCAAGCTTGCATATTAATTTCACGACGATTTAACATGAGTTTCTTAGCTTCTAGATGACGATTTTACCTTTTTTTTTCCATCCACGACTGTATTATTCCATTGTTGAACCACCCACATCAAGTTACACAATTACTCTAAAAATACAAAATTAATAATAGATTATGTGATATCCCTGGTTCTGGAGGCCCAGTAGGTCTTGAGGGTCCGAACTTTATTTGGGCCATCAGTGGGGGGCCCATTTAGTCAACAAAGAAAGTTCACTGCCCATCCCGGGTTATCCTTGTCGAGCTCTCCGCCCGACCCGGCCCTACCAAGCTTATTGCGGCGCGATCACCTCTGTCCAGCAGCCACTATCGTTTCCGAGCCGGGGTGGCGAGGAAGTACACCAAGAGGCCGGGGAGGTCCGCCATGGAGCATGCCGCCCAAGCTGAGGCGCGGCCCCTCATCAAAGCAGGACGGCCTATCTTTAGCAAGGCAGCCGGGCTGAGGCGCGGTTTCCTCAATAGGTCGGGACGGGCAGTCATTGGACATGATAGGCTAGCTGGGACCACCTAGGGTGGTCCTGTGTACCGGGACTAGGGTTGCAGGAATCGGACACCTATTAAAGCAAAAGCTGGACCTGCTAACCAATCAAAGGGCGGCCAAGCACTGCAGATACGAAAAGCATATTCGCGGACACAGAGAATCACCAGAGCAAAAGGATCGTACGAAGTAGGCAACAGATGTAGATGGTCCCCCATCTGTGGTCCCCCCTCGGTTTCAGATATTGTCTCCAGAATCCCCGGCAGACCAGAACCCTTGGCATCCCCCCCCCTATAAAAGGGAGAGAGCCTTCCTCTAAGAAGAGATCCAATCATCGGAGATCCAGGAAGAAAAACGAGAGGATCCTCCGGATTCCGGCCCCAATTGCGACTCCGCAAAACAACACATACTTTCCCATACATAAATTCATTTGTTACCAACGCGAACCAAAAGGAGGGGTAACAAATTGGCGCCGTCTGTGGGAAAATTTGAGCAAGAGACGTTGATGCGATGGTAAGAACAAGGAGAACGGAAGCAGAGGAAAATCGAGAGCACCACGCCTCCACCAATGGCGAGGAGCAGCCACTGCCCGGGGTAAACATGACAGTGGGAGCTTTGACACTGGAGCAGCTCACAAGACTGATTGCAGTTACGGTGGAGCAAACCATGAGGAAAAAGGAAGGTCCGTCCGAGGGCGTGCACGGGGAAAGCTCCCAGCAGATGAAGGATCCCGAACAAGGAGCAACTTCCCGGCCTAAAGTGACTGCTGTTCCGGATCTGGAGGGCCAGGTGGAAGAGCTGAAGGACGAGGTCCAGAGGATGAAGAGAGGGATGGGGGGTACCTCTGTCAGGAGGGGAACCCCTTTCTCGGGTGAAATAGTCAACGAGGAACTCCCAAATAACTTCCGACCCCCCAATGCGGGGGAATATGACGGGAGCACGGACCCAGAGGAACACCTGGGCAGGTTCGAAAATGCTGCCATGCTACATTGTTACTCGGATCGCCTTAAGTGCAAGGTGTTCCTAACCACTTTGGTGAGGTCGGCCCAGAAGTGGTTCAATCAGTTGGAGCCGGGCTCCATTACTTCCTTCGCCGGATTTAGCTCCGCGTTCTTGCATCAGTATGCCAGCAGCAAGCGGTATAAGAAGACCTCTCTGAGCTTGTTCGAGATGAGGCAGGCCGAGGATGAGTCGTTGCGGGAGTATATCAAAAACTTCAATACTGTGATACTCGAAATACCGGCCTGCCCGGCGGAAATCCTGATCAGCGCCTTCACCCAAGGCCTGAGAGGAGGAGACTTCTTCCGATCATTGGTAAAGAAGCCTCCTGTTACCTATGATGATCTGCTCACCCGAGCGGAGAAGTACATCAACGTGGAGGAGGCCCAGCAACTGAGGAGGAAGGAAGTGCGGAGGACTGGGGAAAAACGGATCAACCAGGGCGAGAAGAGGCCAGTGGAAGGGGCACAGCTCGGTCGATTTTCCCATTATACGCCGCTGAAGGTCTCCAAGGAGGAGGCCGTCCGCATATGTGAAGACAAACAGGTGTTGCAAAAGCCGGCACCAGCTAGTGTGGAGCCGAGCAAGGAGGCCCCGGAGAAATACTGCATCTTCCACCAAGCGACTGGGCACACCACACAAGATTGCCATCGTTTGGATGAGGAGCTCGAGAAGGCAATACAGAACAGTTCCCAGTTCAAGCAGTTGTTGTCCCGACCCGTCCCACCAGGGGATAATCTTCCTCGGGGAAGGGGTCGAGGACCGTCATGGACGAGAGGGAGAGGGGGACGGACCAACTTCCGTCCTCCGTTCCGTGGTAGAGGACGTGCTCGAGGACCCCCAAGGAGCTTAAATGACGTCAACCCTACCCGCGCTGACTCCCCAAAGCGGGGAGTCATAAACATGATCTCGGGCGGGACAACGGATGGGGATTCCAACAGGGCTAGGAAGGCTGTCAGCAGGAGAGAGACCCTGAGTGTAGGAGGGATTTGTGGAGCCGAGGAGGAGGTGGTTGTCAGTTTTGGGCCGCATGATCTGGAGAACATTTGCACACCCCATAACGATGCCCTGGTCATACGGGCCACTGTTGCCAATTATGAGGTTGGGAGGGTGTTTGTAGACACAGGTAGTTCCGTGAACGTGTTGTTTGATGAAGCTTTTCGGCAGATGGACTTAGGAGGGTATCAACTCGAGCCAATCAACACCCCACTATTTGGCTTCGCTGGGCACACCGTGTACCCCCTCGGTCAGATTTCCCTGCCCCTTTCCCTGGGAGGTAAAGAAGATCGGAAAACCAGGCTGGTCACATTCACCATTGTGGCGGCCTCATCTTCATACAACATCATTCTGGGGAGGCCAGCTATGAACGAATTCAGGGCTGTGGCCTCCACCTTCCACCAAAAGATCAAGTTCCCTGTAGGAAAAAGAGTGGGGGAAGTTAGGGGAGACCAGCCCTCATCCAAGAAATGCTACGCGGAAACTGTGAAGTTAGAGGTGAAAAGAT
Source organism: Haberlea rhodopensis (assembly GCA_907163345.1). Classification (NCBI taxonomy): domain Eukaryota; kingdom Viridiplantae; phylum Streptophyta; class Magnoliopsida; order Lamiales; family Gesneriaceae; genus Haberlea; species Haberlea rhodopensis. Next base: position 14,016,311 of record CAJQUN010000004.1, read on the forward strand.
CCCGAAGGGGCGGTGATGAAGGACGGGAGGATAGGGGGGTGCAGATGGTGCAGGAGGTGCAGGCGATGAGGGACGGAGAAGAGGAAATTATATTAGTCCCAGGACAGCCCGATAAAACCACAAGAGTAGCGGCTGACCTAGACAGCGTCCTGAAACACGACTTGTCGAATTGCCTGTCCAAGCATGCCGGAATATTCGCCTGGTCCCCGACCGAGCTGACAGGGGTGTTGCCCTCTGTAGCCCAGCACCGGTTAAATGTCAATCCAGAAGTAAAAGTAACCCGGCAAAAGAAGAGGCATTTTGGACCAGATAAAGACAGAATTATCCGAGCCGAGGTTAAGACCTTGCTGAGGGCCGGACAGATAAGGGAGGTACAATTCCCCACTTGGTTGTCAAACGTGGTTTTGGTTCCCAAGTCGGCGGGAAAATGGAGGATGTGCATCGACTTTCGTAATTTGAACAAAGCCTGTCCCAAGGACTGTTATCCCCTACCTCGGATCGATCAGCTGGTGGACTCCACCTCGGGGTATGAGCTGTTAAGTTTCATGGACGCGTACCAAGGATATCACCAAATACCCTTGGCGAAAGAGGACCAAGATAAGGTCAGTTTTATCACGTCGGATGGAACATTCTGCTATGTGGTCATGCCCTTTGGCCTCAAGAACGCCGGGGCCACATACCAGAGGTTGATGGACAAAGTGTTCGAAAACCAGGCGGGAAGGAACATTGAGGTTTATGTGGATGACATCTTGGTAAAATCTAAAGGCCAGGCAGACCTACTGCCCGACTTAGAGGAAACTTTTGCCACACTAAGCAGGTTTGGTCTGAAATTAAATCCAGCTAAGTGCGTATTTGGTGTGAAGAGCGGTAAATTCTTGGGTTTCATGGTAACAGAGAGGGGAATCGAGGTCAACCCGGAAAAAGTTAGAGCAATTCAAGAAATGACCTCACCTCGCAGCATAAAAGAGGTGCAAAAACTGACAGGGAGGATTGCGTCCTTAGCTCGTTTTATTTCTAGGTCAGCTCATAGGAGTTACCCTTTCTTCCGAGTGCTAAGAAAGGCGAAAAAGTTCGCTTGGGACGACGAGTGCGAGGAAGCTTTCTCTGACCTGAAGAAGCACTTAGCTGAGCTACCAGTCCTGGTAAAGCCGGAGCCCGGCGAGAGGTTATGGATCTACTTGTCTGCTACAGAAAGCGCTGTTAGCTCGGTACTGATAAAACAAGACGGTACGGACCAGAGGCCGGTGTACTATGTCAGCCATGCACTGAAAGGGGCGGAACTCAGATACCCAGAGGTCGAAAAATTGGCATTAGCTTTGGTCCTAACCGCAAGGAGGCTGAGACCCTACTTTTTGTCACACCCCATCTCAGTGCTAACCAACAGCCCCATGGGGAGGATAATGACCCAGCCTGATGTATCGGGTAGATTGGTGAAATGGACAATCGAGCTCGGCGAGTACGACGTAACCTACCAACCTCGGTCATCCATCAAAGCCCAGGCTTTATCAGATTTCATCGCGGAAATGATAGAGGTTGAAGCTGAGGAGCCCTGGAAGGTGTACGTGGATGGAGCAGCTAACAGTGAAGGCAGTGGAGTGGGGATTGTTCTGATATCCCCCGCGGGTGAGAAAATGAAGGTCATTATCAGATTAGACTTCCGGGCTTCTAATAATGAAGCAGAGTACGAGGCTATACTGATCGGGCTGAGGTTGGCAAAAGAGGTCGGTGCCAGCCGAGTGATCCTTCACTCGGACTCCCAGCTGGCCACTCAGCAGGTGAAAGGGAATTACGAAGCCAAAAGCGAGAAGATGATAGAATACTTGAAGGCTATACAGGAGATGTCAGAAAGTTTCGTGGAATGGAGCATAGTGCAGATCCCTAGGGAGGATAATCAGGAGGCCGATGAGCTCTCCAAGTGGTCAACATCCCTGGTTCCTTTGTCGCAGAGGGAGTACATATTTCAGACAGAGTTGATTCCGGCAGCTCGGCCCGTCACCGAGGCCCCCGAGGTGTTGGGTTGGATGGCCCCGATTTTGAACTACTTGAAAAAGCTGGAAGTACCCGCTGATAAGAACCAAGCCCGACGGTTAAAGAGGCACGCATTCCGTTTTGTTCTGATAGAGGATGTGTTATATAAGAGGTCATTTGCCGGACCCCTCCTCCGATGTCTCAACTCGGAAGAAGCAGAATATGTGCTCAGAGAAATTCACGAGGGATGCTGCGGGGACCATCTCGGGGGGTTGGCTCTGGCCAGAAAGACTCTCCTTGCTGGGTATTTCTGGCCTACCCTGAGGAATGACGCGATCAGGACTGTAGTCACTTGTGAGGGTTGTCAGAGGAACAGTAAGTTCCAGTCAAGGCCAGCAAACCTCATGAAAGCGGTAACGTCGGCCTGTCCTTTCGATAAATGGGGCCTGGATATCGTGGGACCTTTCCCGGTGGCCCCGAAGCAAAAGAAATTTCTGTTGGTGGCTGTAGATTATTTCTCGAAATGGGTCGAGGCCGAGCCTTTAGCCAAGATCGCCGAGGAGAATGTGCTGGACTTTCTGTGGAAGAATATAGTTTGCCGCTTTGGAGTACCCAGGAAATTAATCTCAGACAATGGGAGGCAGTTCCAGGGGCAGAGGTTAATGGCTTGGTGCAAGGAAATGAAGATCGAACAAGCCTTTACATCAGTAGGTTATCCACAGAGCAACGGGCAGACAGAGGTCACCAACCGATCAATTGTGCAAGCTTTGAAGGCCAGACTGTACGGGGTTGGCAAAGACTGGGTGGACGAGTTACCAAGTGTGTTGTGGGCTTACAGAACGACAGCTCGCGTCCCAACTGGAGAAACGCCTTTCAGCATGGTATATGGAACGGAGGCCGTGCTACCAGCTGAGGTTGGAAAGACCTCTGCCAGGGTCCAGGCATATGATGGCGACAATGAGGGAAGCCGGGCTCTGGACCTGGATCTGATCTATGAGAAACAGGAAAGGGCGGCTATAAGGATGGAGGCTTACCGCAGCAAGATAATCAGGGCCTACAACAAAAGGGTGGTACCCCGAAATTTTCAGGTAGGGGACCTCGTCCTCAAAAAGGTCAACCCAGCAGGGGAGGTAAGAAAGCTTGACCCCCCGATGGGAGGGACCATACAAAGTAGTCCAGAAGCTGAGTTCCGGGTCGTACTACTTGGAGGAGGACGGAGGCCGACGCCTAAAGAGACATTGGAATGCATATCACCTCAGAAAATATTATTCCTAGGCATTTTGTTGTTATTTCAATTCAATGTACGAACGCTGTTATTTAATGAATTTTTCCTTTAAAACCTCTTGTCCGAAATTAAAAATGCAGGTCCGCCCTGCATGCTAAAGCCCAAGTGTATGAGGCCCTGGCACAAATTAAAAGTGCAGGTCATCCCTGTCACTAAAGCCCAGGTGTATGAGGCCCTGGCAACAATTAAAAGCACAGGTCCGCCCTGCATGCTAAAGCCCAGGTGTATGAGGCCCTGGCACAAATTAAAAGTGCAGGTCATCCCTGTCACTAAAGCCCAGGTGTATGAGGCCCTGGCACAAATTAAAAGTGCAGGTCATCCCTGTCACTAAAGCCCAGGTGTATGAGGCCCTGGCAACAATTAAAAGCACAGGTCCGCCCTGCATGCTAAAGCCCAGGTGTATGAGGCCCTGTCACAAATTAAAAGTGCAGGTCATCCCTGTCACTAAAGCCCAGGTGTATGAGGCCCTGGCACAAATTAAAAGTGCAGGTCATCCCTGTCACTAAAGCCCAGGTGTATGAGGCCCTGGCACAAATTAAAAGTGCAGGTCATCCCTGTCACTAAAGCCCAGGTGTATGAGGCCCTGGCACAAATTAAAAGTGCAGGTCATCCCTGTCACTAAAGCCCAGGTGTATGAGGCCCTGGCAACAATTAAAAGCACAGGTCCGCCCTGCATGCTAAAGCCCAGGTGTATGAGGCCCTGGCACAAATTAAAAGTGCAGGTCATCCCTGTCACTAAAGCCCAGGTGTATGAGGCCCTGGCACAAATTAAAAGTGCAGGTCATCCCTGTCACTAAAGCCCAGGTGTATGAGGCCCTGGCACCAATTAAAAGCACAGGTCCGCCCTGCATGCTAAAGCCCAGGTGTATGAGGCCCTGGCACCAATTTAAAGTGCAGGTCCTCTTTGCCTCATAAAGCTCGGGTGTAGGAGCGCGGGTCAGGAGGACATCATCTGCTTGGAAATAATTATTCCCTGAGATCGGGTCGGATTGATCCTTTGTGCATCTTGGAGTATGTGGATTAACAGGTTAGCACTGTTTTAAGATTTAATTTTGTTAGAATTATGTTAGTCGCGGTTACACGAAGGCGCTATGCGGCATCCAGTTCTGCCCGGGGAATTATGTTTAAGTTGTATTGTTTGGATCAATCCCAATGTGAAATCACGGGTTGGCTCGGCTGATATAAGGGGTCGGGACGCTCGTAAAATTGCGAGAAACCAATTCCTAACAAGTCAAAGCAATCAAAATTCGAAATGACTTCAGTACAAAGGGGTGCCTCCGAGGCACATTAAAAAAAAAAAAAAAAAAAAAAAAAAAAAAAAAAGAAAAAAAAAGAGATACAACGGTTAAGTCAAAAGCAGTTCAGACTACTTGATGAAGTCGGGGGGGATGCTGGCAATGATGGCATTAAGGTCCAGGAAGTCGTCAGGGTCCTGGTCACTGGGCGGGAAGCCCTGGGCTTTGAACTGGCCCTTGCACCCCTCGAAGCCGAGGTCCAGAAACTTAAAAGCCTTGGAGGCCAGCATGCTCGTAAATTCCTCCGACTTAATAAAGGCTTCGCGTCGGTCTGATTCACCTGCTACATAAGACTCCAACTCGGACCTAACCTTTTCAAACTCAGCCCCGACATGGGAAAGTTCTCGCTCCTTCCCGGCCAGAGCAACACGGAGCTGTTCTGCCTCCGCTCGAAGTCGGGTCATCGAGGCCCTATAAGACTCCAGTTCGGCAGCGTCCGCCTCGGATTTAGCTCTAGCATTCTCAGCTTCTGACTTTGCCTCCCGAGCTGTTTTCTTTGCGTCTCTTGCTGATTGGCCATAGTTTGCACCCCGGCGAAGGCTCTCGCACATCATCACTAGGCCCTGCAGAGAAAAGGGGGAGAGGGACTCAGCAAAAAAAAAAAAAAAAAAAAAAAAAAAAACAAAAAAAAAAAAAACTTACTGATAGGGCCCGGGATACACCTTCCTCTGCTAGGGGTTTCCACCTCAGCTCGGACAAGACTTGCTGATCAGCGGAGGAGGTCAGACACTCGACAATCCGGGCGGACAGACCTGAAGGGGCAGAGTTGATAAGGCTGACATCTCGGGTATAGCCCACTGGTACCCCTGGTGAACCCGGGTCAGCAGGAGCGACTGATAGATGACTGGGGGGGGAAGCAGGTGGGGTGTCGATCTCATGAATAACCGGGGAGGTAGCCACCTCTTCCCGCGTCCGGACCCTAGCTGCACCTCCGTCCCTTTTTCTTTTCCTCAGGCCTGTCTCCAACCCAACCTCCTCGGCGCGAGGAGGGCTGGCCACTGGAAACGGGTGGTTTGGGGGAGCATCGGGCGCACTGGGGGGTTGGCTCGAAGGGCCCGCCCCGGCCGCACCTTTCCCGGCCTTTTTCTGAGACGCCATGGTGGACAGTAGCTGCTGGAGAGACATGTTATCTACAAGACAAAAGATTCAGCTCAGACAAAAATAAAAAATAATAACTATAAATGTATATATTTAAATATCATAAGCGGGGCCGGGGAGGAAGAACGTACCACCAGGGACGTCTGGATAGGAGCTCAGCCCAAAACGCCTGAGTACGTCCTCCCTGATTAGGGCAGCTGAATCAAAACGCCGACCCCCAAGGGTTGAGATAACCGTTTGGAAGAACACGTCATCTTTATATTTTTTGGGCAGAGGTCGAGGGGTAGGTAGGGTATCTCGCCAGGCCATTGGACAAGCCCAGCGTCGTGGTGGTTTGACAAAAAAGAAGCTCTGTTTCCATCCCTTACGGGAGCTCGGGATGTTGTTTAGAAATTTGTAAAAGGTCCGGGCACCAAAGTAAAACGCCCCGGGAGAGGGGGTTTTCTTAACTTGGAAAAAATAATTAAGAAGGGTAGGGGAGAAAGGCAGACCCAAGGATCGGAAGAGGGCAATGACAGATACTAGGCTCTGGTAGGAATTGGGGGTGAGCTGGCTCAGAGAGACGCAGTGATAGTGGGAAAACTCCTGGAAGGGAAGGGGGATAGGAAAGCGGAGTCCGCTTTTAAGCTGCTCGAGGAAGAAGGGAAAGTACTCGGGCGGGGGGGAGGTGCGGACGCTCACCAGCCCTAGGGACCCGTACGTCGTGATCTGGGGGGATAAACCACGTGCGGAGAAGGTGCTCGGCCTCAGGGGAAACACACGAGTCGAGGATCTCGTACCAAGGAAGTCCGGCCTGGGCCAGGCTCCTCGGGTCGAGAACCTCGAAGGTGGGGAGACTAGGGTCAAATACCCTAGGAGGGACTTGTCGGAGGGGCACCACCTCGGGAATGTCCCCCTCAGGAGCATCTGACCTCCGACCCGAGGGACTGGGTAGATCAGACCCCTCGGCCTCCTCGTCCCCCCCTCGAAAGAGGGCACCGGAAGTGGAAGAAGTAGAGTGCGACATTAACACAAAGGAAGGCAGAGCTGACTTACAGGGTTTTTGGGAGAGGCAATTGATCCGACCTAGAGCGCAAATGGGGGAAAATGACTCGAGAGCCTCAATTTATAGAAGATGTGGCTCGTGGGCCGAGGAAAGCCTGGCCCAAACCAACGATGCAGATGAAGGGAGATGAACGGTCGGAGCACCAGATACGGGCACGTGGCCTGACGGCTTACTAGGGTTTGGTACGGGATAGCTGTCACCCCGAGGCCAGAAGTTGTCTAGTCAAAGGACCGGGGGTCAAGAACCAATAAAGTTCGCCACAAGCCCATTAGTCGAGGCAGCGCTGCACTAGCTCGACTAGAGGGGGATACTGATGATATCCCTGGTTCTGGAGGCCCAGTAGGTCTTGAGGGTCCGAACTTTATTTGGGCCATCAGTGGGGGGCCCATTTAGTCAACAAAGAAAGTTCACTGCCCATCCCGGGTTATCCTTGTCGAGCTCTCCGCCCGACCCGGCCCTACCAAGCTTATTGCGGCGCGATCACCTCTGTCCAGCAGCCACTATCGTTTCCGAGCCGGGGTGGCGAGGAAGTACACCAAGAGGCCGGGGAGGTCCGCCATGGAGCATGCCGCCCAAGCTGAGGCGCGGCCCCTCATCAAAGCAGGACGGCCTATCTTTAGCAAGGCAGCCGGGCTGAGGCGCGGTTTCCTCAATAGGTCGGGACGGGCAGTCATTGGACATGATAGGCTAGCTGGGACCACCTAGGGTGGTCCTGTGTACCGGGACTAGGTTGCAGGAATCGGACACCTATTAAAGCAAAAGCTGGACCTGCTAACCAATCAAAGGGCGGCCAAGCACTGCAGATACGAAAAGCATATTCGCGGACACAGAGAATCACCAGAGCAAAAGGATCGTACGAAGTAGGCAACAGATGTAGATGGTCCCCCATCTGTGGTCCCCCCTCGGTTTCAGATATTGTCTCCAGAATCCCCGGCAGACCAGAACCCTTGGCATCCCCCCCCCCTATAAAAGGGAGAGAGCCTTCCTCTAAGAAGAGATCCAATCATCGGAGATCCAGGAAGAAAAACGAGAGGATCCTCCGGATTCCGGCCCCAATTGCGACTCCGCAAAACAACACATACTTTCCCATACATAAATTCATTTGTTACCAACGCGAACCAAAAGGAGGGGTAACATTATGCATTTTATGTATCAACATTGTTAGTTTTAGTGTACTTAGTTTGTCAATCTTAATTGTATAGATTGTAAAATATGTGACGACAAGAACGAATTCCTTTAGATGTCCTAATGAATGTCAAGTTATGATCAAACGCTTACCACTAAGCCAAAAGTTATAGGTGTTAGCCGAGACAAACTTTATTTCCTTATATAGTTGCAGCATAAAGTCTCGTACTAAGTTACAGGTGAACATGAGGAGCTGCACCATGCTTGTGTCAATCAGTCGGACTTGTTATATCATAGACGATGACAATCACTTTGTTTACGAGCGCACAGAAGATGTCGTGTATTTCCAACATTCCCCCAAAAATAATCCCCATAAATTGACTATGTGTTGGCTCGAACACATGGCCTCCATCTGATACTCATTGTTAGGATCAAACGCTTATCACTTAGACCAAATGTTATATGACACCATGCGGCTGTCGATGGTCAGCCTTGTTATGCCATAGAAGATGAAAAACACTTCGTCTACGACCGCACAAAGAATATGTCGTGTTATTCTCGACATAAAAACTTAATACATATCACTAAAACACTCTTAACAAGTCTAAACCTTCAAAATTCAATTATATTTGATTTTTTTATTTTCTGCTATAAAGTTTTCTTCAAGCAAATATTGAAATGAGTGTGTATCCGACAACTTACATATATTCAAATGTTGAAATGCATATTGTGGATGCATGTTGTGGTCCATTTAAGTAGTACATGGTCCCAAAAACCTCGAAGGCATAACTTGCCATTTTTGAGTCCCAACACCACCATTTTGACACACAAATCACCCGTGTTTGGGCATTTTCTTTCTCAGTAGACAGTTTTCGATAAGCAATTGAAGATTCAGAATTTTTTCCAAGATGGTAATAGAAAAGAGGATTACAACCTCACTTCACGAAACTATAGTTCGAATATCTAGGAAGGTGTTGTTCGTTTCATATCTTATTTGTAATAAAAACAATCTGGTTTTGTCTATTAGATTTTAACAGTCCAAGGCAAAAAAGTACGAAGGGGACCATGATCAAATCCAAGCTATGGCGCAAAAACCATTGGGTTTCTGTCGCTTTAGATTCCTTGCATATGTATCGTCAATTCATGGTTCGGAAAACCGTCTGCGGAACGGGAACGGCAGCTGCCGCAGTAAAATTCTATGCTAAAAAGGATATGTAACTATAAAGACGATTTTATTGCCGTCACGGAAAGGAAACGTTTTCGTGGCCTGGAAAGACGATTTCGCTTCCCGGAACGGCGGTTGCGAAACATTTTTATTTTTTCATTAATAATTTGTCCAAATTATCTAATTGTTTTTATTATTGTTCCGTGAAATGTCAATGGAACTGAAATATCAGCCTCATCGACTCACTCTGTGACCGTGTCGGCAAACCATGATCGTCATACTTCTTGTATTGATTTTTATGGCTGGTGTACACGTTACACAATAATCCCCCTCCGCATATAAAAAAAAAACATCTCTCTATCCATTTTAGATTTTCCAAATACACCTACAATTTAATTTTTTCCCTCCAAGCAATATAACTTTTTTGGTCCAATAATTAATTATTTGAAGGTTTTTATTTATTTATTTATCATGAAAGCACTTATATTATTTGAGGGTTTTGAGGTACTTGATTCATACGAGATATACCACGATGTTTGCTTTATGGTTCATTTCCTTCCAACTCTAAAAAAAAATAATGTTAAAGTAAATTAATTTCCAATTATAATTGTTGGAGTGCAATAAATTCCCTGCTATGAGAGTGATAGACACATTATGTTTGGACTGTTATACGATTTAAAAGATTTAAAACGCACTATTTCTACTAGCTATAACTTTTGTTAAAATGTGAATCCCCCAATCCAACAATTGATATCAGATCAAGGTCACGTGCTTGATTATGATGGATTGCAAGAAGTGCAATTATTGTAAGAGAGATTGTTGAAGTGCAATAATTGTCACTGCTAGGAGAATGATTGACACATGACGCTTAAACTGCTATACAACTTAAAAGTTTGAGTCGAGCAATTACCATCAGCTAATTTTTTGTATATCAGCAAATGCTTGATCATAAAATAACTATAAATTTAAATTTTGGGATGATAAACCTTTAAATTATTAAAAACATGAAATTTGTCTGTCAATATATCACTCAGCCGATTGATGAACATATCGAAGAAGAATGATCACATACCTGCATGTGTTTTTCCACTAATAATCAGTGTTTCCATTTATAAGTTAGTTAAAATTATGGAAGTTACAAATTCACCCTTTGTTAGTTAGTATAAGATATTTGTATAGTCAACACCAAGATTCCTTCTGTTGTATTCATTTACAATCACTTTCAATAGCAATTACATCAGATATAATTTTCCTTTCATGGAGTTTTACATGGCATCAGAGGCATAATGTTTTTTTTCTTCTTATTTTCTCACTAATTTCTTACTTGCGCATAATTGTATACTCTGAAACTCATGGCTATGCCAACTTTGCACTCTGCTTCCGAAGATGAAGTTCTTGGTTCGACGGCTCCTTTGTCAAATCCCGCGGAAGACATATCGTCGCCATTCTTCCTTCATCCTAGCGACAATCCTGGTGCATTGATTGTAGGCGAACTCCACTGGTGACAACTACATTTCTTGGTTTAAATCAGTGCAAATGGCCTTCAGCGTGAAAAACAAATCTGGATTTCTTGATCAATCTCTCACATGTCCACCTGCCTCCTCGAGGATCTTGTTTCTTGCTTGGACAAGGGCTAACAATCTGGTACTATCTTTGCTTTTGAATTCAATTTCTAAGGATATAAGATAGAGTTTACTCTATTCCAATTCTACACAAGATGTTTGGACAGAACAGCGAACTCAATTATCTAAGAGTGATGGTCCTGGGGTTTTTCAATTGGAAAAGGCCTTAAGCCTCATGAATCAGGGTTCTCAGTCTTTAACCCACTACAATAATTTTTTCAAATCTACTTGGGGAGGGTATCTTAGTTACAGAGTGATTTTACATTGAAATTGTGGGGCAATGTCTGTGTGCACTTCTTGAGACATTGTCAAATACACAACAATCTGATAGTGTTCTTAAATTCTTGATTGGTCTAAATGAATCTTACTTTGATATTCGAAGTCAAATACTCTTGGTTTGTCCCTTGCCTTATCTTGCTAAAGTATATTCTATGCTATTGCAAGAGGAGAGCTAAAGGTCTCTCAACTCTCAATCTGTGAACTCTTTGGATCACTTAGTATGTTGGCCAAACATTCCCAACTGGCATACGACCAAACCAATTTATCTTCTACAGACCCTACTGCTCTATTAGCCAAAAAATACTTATCTTAAAGACAAAAAGCAACTTAAATGTACTCATTGTGGATACAATGGACATAAAATTGATAAGTGTTTTCAGTTACTTGGATACCCTCCTGGATGGAAGGGCCCTAAAGGTCCAAGAATCTTGAAAGATAATGTGGTTGCCAATGCTGTCTCTGCTCATTCCTTATCTACCCCATCAATAGATTTTTCGCAAGACTTATATGATCAATTTTTGGCATTCACAAAATCTCAAACTCCACTACAATCAACTACCTTACCTTCCAATACTGCTACACATACTGCTGATGCTACTTTGACAGGTGACATTCAAGGTAATTCAATTTGTTGTAGTATATTACCTTAATGTCATTCAAAAGCATGGATTCTTGATACTGGGGCTACTGACCATATGATATGTGATACATATCATTATACAAATACATTCTCTCCTGTTAAAATTAACATTCATCTACCAAATGGACACATTGTTCAAGCCACACACATAGGTGAAGTTCAACTTACTGATTATCTTAAACTTGAAAATGTATTGTGTGTTCCAAATTTTAATTTCAATCTTGTCTCGGTTTCTCAAATCACAAGGTCAAATAATTTTAATCTTTATTTTCCATCAACTAATTGCCTCTTATAGGATCTAAGGTCCAAGAAAACGACTGCTTTTGCTGAGTTACATGAAGGTCTTTATCACATTATAGTGCACTTCAACCATTCTGTTGTTGTAACACGATTTTTGCCTCTTATTTCTTCTGATTTGACTACTACTTGGCATTGTAGATTAGGCCATCTATCCTTTAATAGATTGCCATCTATTTCTGATTTGATATTCACTGTAATACTTGAAACGATTTACCTTGTGATATTTGTCATTTTTCGAAGCAAAGAAAGTTACCTTACATTGTTAGCACTTATACTTCGAGTTATGCTTTTGAATTAATACACTGTGATATCTGGGGTCCTTTCTCAGTACCCCCACATGATGGTCATAATTTTTTCCTCACTATTGTCAATGATTTTACTGGATGTACTTGGATTTATACAATGCAACATAAATCTGAAACTAGACTCCACTTAGAAAACTTTTATAACTTAGTAGCTATTCAATTTGATACTAAACTAAAAATCCTCAGATATGATAATGGTAGTGATATGATAATGGTAGTGAATTTATCCTTAAAGATTTTTACTACAAGACTGGTATCTTACAACAATGTAGTTGTGTATAAACTCCACAACAAAATGGAATTGTAGAAAGAAAACATCAACATCTTTTACAAGTTGCTCGTGCTCTTATGTTCCATCTAAAATCTTAAATAACAAGTCACCCTTTGAATTATTATATAACAAACGACCCACCTATTCTCATCTAAGAATTCTTGGCTGCCTTTGTTATAGTTCAACATTGAGTAATAATAGAACTAAATTTGATTCTCGTGCTGAAAAATATATTTTCATCGGATATCATTTAGGCTATAAAGGGTATAGACTTTATAACTTGGATACCAAACAAGTTTTTATCTATAGAAATGTTCAATTTTATGAACATGTTTTTCCTTTCAGAAACATGCATGATCTTAATCAAAAGTCTCCTAATGATAATGATATTGTCTTCCGTGCTCCTGCTACTTATATTGATTCTTCTGTTTCCGATATTCAAAATAAAAATATATCTCAGCCTCATAATACACTTAGTTTTCCTTGCAAAGAACATATTGATTTAGTTTGCCCAAACATAATCCTACCAAACTCATCCAGTCCACTTACTCATAATAATTATGAAGGACTGGTGTCCGATACACATAACATTTTACATATTTCGTCTACAGATAATATACTCAAAACTAGAAAAACTTCAAGAAATAGGAAACCACCAGCCTAACTTAAAGCCTATGATTGCTCACTTCCATCTTACATAACACCTTCAGCAGCCCAGACAGTTCAATCTGGCCATCAATATCCTATTACTTCTTATCTTTCATTTTATAATTCTCTCTTATCCTCATAAAGTATTCAATGCTGAAATATCGAAGGATATTGAACCTAACATTTATAAACAAGCTGCAACAAATCATAAATGGCAAGATGCCATGAACAAAGAAATTCAAGCTCTGGAAAACTACAAACACCTGGATTTAAACAGAATACCTATTGGAAAACATTGCATTGGATGCAAATGGGTTTACAAAATAAAATACAAAGCTGATGGAAGCGTAGAACGTTATAAAGCGAGACTAGTAGCAAAATGCGACACCCAACAAGAGGGAATTGATTATTTTGGTATGTTTTCCCCTGTAGCAAAGTTGACCACTGTCAGAGTTCTTTTAACCATAGCAGCTCATAAAAACTGGTATTTACAACAATGTGATGTCAATAATGCGTTCTTATATGGAAACTTAGATGATGAAGTTTATATGACACCTCCTCCCGGCTACTTAGAACGAACTGATCTTCGAGTTTGCAAACTAGTTAAAAGTTTATATGGTTTAAAACAAGCATCGAGACAATGGTTTTATAAACTCACTATTTGTCTCCTTGATTTTGGTTTTTCCCAATCCAAGTCTGATTGTTCTTTGTTTACTCTTTCCCGTATAACTAATTTCACTGTCTTACTAGTTTATGTAGATGACATAATTTTTGGCAGGAAATGATTTGATACATATTGAAGAAATTAAGAAACACTTACATGATAAGTTCATTATTAAAGATCTTGGCACTTTAAAATATATACTAGGCTTGGAAGTTGCCATATCAACTCAAGGAATTAACATTTGCCAAAGAAAATATGCATTTAATATTTTATCTGATACAAGTTATATAGGTTGTAAGCCATCCTCAACTCCTATTGAATCCGCTCTCAAACTTACTTCCAACGAGGAGGGCTTACTCACTGACCCAACTTCATACAGGAGATTAATTGGTAAAATGCTCTACTTGACAATTACTCGACCTGACCTTGCTTTTAGCATTCAAACTCTACGTCAATTTGTAGCCAAACCTACTCAATCCCACCTTACTGCAGCTCACAGAGTTTTAAGATTTATTAAAGCTACTTCAGGTCAAGGAATTTTTCTATAAGCATCATCACCTCTTGTTTTAAAAGCTTATAATAACAGTGATTGGGCAGGTTTCTTAGATACAAGGCGAAGTGTCACAGGTTATGCTATTTTTCTTGGCACTTCTTTGGTGTCTTGGCGTTCCAAGAAGCAAACAACTGTCAGTCGAAGCTCAGCAGCAGCTGAATACCGAGCAATTGCCACAACCACTTGTGAAGTTCAATGATTACCATACTTATTGCATGATCTAAATATTTCTCATGATTTCCCTACTCTCATTTATACATATAGCAACTCAGCATCTTCCATTGTCAACAACCCTGATTTCACGAAAAGACCAAACACATTCAGATCGATTGTCATCTCGTCAGGGACAAAGTTCATGAAGGTTTAGTCAAGATATTACACATTCCATCTACGGAACAAGTTACTGATAACAAAACCGCTAGGCAATCTTTTACTGTTCCAATCTTTTACTACCAAGATGCACCTGCAAAATATACACATACATCTTGCTGGGGGATGTCAAGATATCACTCAGCCAATTGATGAACATATCGAAGAAGAATGATCAAATACTTGCATATGTGTTTTTACACTAATAATCAGTGTTTACATTTGTTGGGTTTTTTGGCCCATTACCTTTTGTTGGGCCTTGGCCTTATTTTTTGTTTCCCTTCATTTGTTTAACCGAGCCCCCATCTATTTCCAATCGGCCCCTTTAATTTCTTCACCCCATTCCAGAATTTTCTTTGCTCTGTGCGTCTTCTCGGCTGTCTCGCTTGACCGCATTTTTCATTGGAAATTGCTCTCCTTCAAGGCTGGCCCTCGGTACTCGTCTTCCTTAGTACTATTAATCGTGGATTTGTTCCATGATGAGGTAAGCCTGAAACCGTCCAACTCTTGAGTGTTTTTTCCCCCTTTTCGCGTCTCTGTTACACGGTGGTTGGCCGTGAGCTTTCTGTGTGAGAGTGGTGGTGCTGTGTGCGCCGTGAGCTTAGGGTGGTGCTCTTGTGGTTCGAGTGTGGTGTTGTGTGCACCGTGGCTGGTGTGTGTGCGCTGTGTGCGTGCACTGTGTGTGTGGCCGTGAGTTTAGGGTGGTGCTGTGTGCGCCGTGAGCTGTGGTGCTGTGTGCACTGTGTGGCCGTTGCTGGAGTGTGTGCGTCTGTGGTTCTGTTCGTCCAGTGCGTGTGCTATTCCCTTGCTGTCCAAGTTGACTGTGTGTCTTAGTGTAACCCTGTGTGTGGTTCCCCTTGCTCAGTTCGGCTATCACCTACTGGTGGTGTGTTCGGGCAGTGCTTAGGGCAGTCTGTGTGTCTCCATCTTTTGGCTACGATACATTGGTTCCCCGGTGACGACGTAGAAAGGAAACCCAGCTCGACCTGAGCCCAAATTCCCTTACTCTTGTTTGATATTTGATTTATATAGTTCTTTGTGAATTGTATACTGTGGATTGTTTTTCTTGTTGTGATTGCAGGTTAACAATCGACGATTCAAAGCGGAACGTACACCTTACAACATTTATAAATTAGTTAAAATTATAGGAAGTTACAAGTTCACCATTTGTTAGTTGGTATAAGATATTTGTATCGTCAACACCAAGATTCATTCTGTTGTATTCATTTACAATCACTTTCAGTAGCAATTACATCAGATATAATTTTCCTTTCATGTAGTTTTACATTGTCAGTATTATTTTTGTTAGACGAAAGCAATTGACATTGCTAACCCACCTCTATTATTTCGTTTGTATATCCTTTTTCTCATATAACTATCACACACGACTCGCTATTATTTAAATATGATAAAACCTAAAGGCAAAAAGAAAAAAAGGCCTAAAGCACTTCGATGGAGAAACAAAAGGATTACCAGCCGAGAGATACCTTAGAGGCCCAGACCCCACATTTTCATTGGCCTTTTTAATACTTCAATATTACACGAGTTCTTTCAGTATGGGCCTTCAATAGCCCAAAATACTTCTATTAGGCCCATATTTATCCTTCAAATTTGGAAGCACATATATTTTTGTGTTGCCGTTTCAGGATCAGATCGCTAGGACGAAATATTAGTTTTATATTTGGTTTGTACATATTTATATATAAACTTAATTAATATTAAAAGATAATACTTTTTAAATAAAAAGCAAAATCTAACTATTTTACATCAACCATATTGAGTTGATTCATAAAGAGGGGTCATATATGATCTATACGATTTTTTTAAATAAAATATACATATCTCCATCTATCAACCATTTTAGATTAATTATATTAAGTTAGTTCATAATTATGAGCAGATCAAATCAATACAAGGATTTTACTTGCTCTGACGATCGTCATCACTCGACGACGGGAAATGTTTGTATACGCCCAATTTGTAGCAATTTATACCCAAATTTAATATTAAAACATAATATTTTTTAAATACAAAATAAAAAAACGAAAATATTAGAATTTAGATCAATCTTATAGTGAATTTACATAAATAGGCTTAAGCCGGCCATACAAGTAATTCACCCGGGACACCAATTGTCACGAATTACCAAGATGACGTCAACATCACCGTCCGACTCTCTCTCCTTCCTCCGCCCCTGCCGCCGTCATCTACCCTTCCGCGTTTTAAAGTCCGCTTACCCGGAAACTCTCCCCTCTTTCAAATCTTCTCTCTGTATCCAACCAAATTTCCAGTTCACATGGGCTCGTTCTCAGTTCTCACTGCCGCTAGCTCCACTTTAACTGCCAAAGTTTTGACCTTTTTGCTTCCTTGTCCCCCTTTTTCAGTTTATTTCATCTGTATTATTTTTTAAAATTATTTTCTTATTAATTTTGTGCAGCCAAGAATGGAGTATACACTGTGGGTGATTTCACGACAAAGAAAGAAGATTTGCATGTTGTCAAGCCCACTACTACTGTCAATGAAGGTTTTTTTTCCTTTATCTGTCAGTGGTTCTTTGTTTCATCATTATCTTGTGAAAGCTTATTTGACATTACGAGTTTTAGAATGTTTAATTTACTGATTTATTTCGTTTTAAATTTGTTTTGTTGGAACAGCTTTGGAGATTCTTGTAACTGTATTGAGTTCAATACTGAAAATGCAATATAAAATCTATGTTGAATTGTGAACTTGAATGTAACAATCGAAATTCTGTACAGAGTACAGAGCGAGAGAGAGGAAAACTTGAACTATGCTATAATGTCTTTACATAAATCGAAATCGAAATCGAAATTCTATTCTGTAAACTGGAGACTATTTAACTAAGGTCTAAGGACCAAACTGTAATATATCAATTCATTGGGGAGGAAATTAATATATATATATATATATATATATTTGAAAGATTAGGAATTAAACAAATTGTTAAAACTACTGAAGAAGCAGTATCATTAAATAATGATGAAATGGTTTTAAAATTACTTAGTGAAAATGATATTTTACCTTATATCGAAACTCATTAATTTCTTTACATTGGTTTAGTGCAAATTGCTTTTAAACCTTTAACCTTAGAAGGATTACCAGAAAGCTTTATAGCAGCTTTAAGAGATGGAAGAAATTTAAATTGGAAACAATCTTTGATTGGAATTTTATATATATCTATATATATATATATATATATATATATATGATTTATCTACTCTAATAAACAACCAGCATAACTAAAGTTTGAATTAAACTTGATCAATCTGATCTCGATGACTTGTGTAGTTATCATCTTGATTAACTTTGGTTGGATCTTCACTGGATGGTAGTGAATAGGTTGAACAGTGGAATTCCCAACGGCTTCGTTAATATGTCCGCAATTTGCTCGGTAGCAGGGATGTGCATGGTGTTAGAGAATAAATAATAAATTGTCCAATCTCTCTAAAAGCTCGGGCTTACAGATGAGACGGCAATTCTTTATGGTATCAGAGCATCTGGCTAACGCCAAGGTCTTGAGTTCAAAACTCACAAAAAACAATTCCACCCGCATTAAATATTCACTTGATGGGCCTTCCAAAAAGAGGAACAAATCGGCCCACAAGTGAGGGAGAATGTTAGAGAATAAATAATAAATTGTCCAATCTCTCTAAAAGCTCGGGCTTATAGATGAGACTGCAATTCTTTACATGGCTTTTATCAATCCGTCTTGAATATTTTCCCTCACGAGGTGGCAATCAATCTGGATGTATTTCGTCTTTTCATGAAAAACGGGATTGTTAGCCATGCAACATGCGGATTTACTATCAGTATAAATTAAAACAGGAGATGTGTGTAAAATATTAAAATCATTTAGCAAATATGAGAGCCACTGCACTTCACAAGCCTTCGAAGCTAAGGCCCTATACTTGGCTTCTACTGAGGACTTGCTCACTGTTGGCTGCTTCTTCGACTTCCAGGAGACTAAAGAATTGCTGAGAAACACTGGGTAACCAGTAACACTTCGTCTAGTATCAATGCAACCAGCCCAATTACTGTCGCTGTATGCCTTAAGATGCAAAGGTGCAATTTTTGAGAAGAAAATGCCCTTGCCTGGCGTAGCCTTGAGATCTCTATATACTCAATGCGTGGCAGCAAGATGAGCTTGAGTAGGATTGGACATGAATTGGCTAAGTCATTGCTAAAAGCAAGGTCTGGTCTCGTGATTGTCAAATACAACAATCGCCCAAATCAATCTTCTATGGATAGTAGGATCTTTCAATATATCATTGCTTTGGGAAGTCAACTTCGGGGAGGGATCCATAGGCGTGGATGAAGGTTTGCATCCTAAGTAGCCTGCATCATTAAGGATATCGAGGGCATATTCCTTTGGCATAGGTTAATTCCCTCGGATGAGCGAGCAACTACCAGTCCTAGAATGTATTTGAGGTAACCAAGGCTCTTGATAGTGAATTTTGCATCTAGATGACTTTTGATTGCTTCAGTTTTGCACTAGATTGTCTCCTACTATTATGATGTCATCTACATAGACCAATAAAGCAATGAAAAAAATTTCTGTTAGATAAGATGAATAGAGATGAATCAGAATTGGATTGGCAAAAGCCATATTGAAGTAAACAAGTTGTTAATTTTGAAAACCACTGTCTGGAAGCTTGTTTTAACCCGTACAAGCTCTTGATTAGTTTGCAAACTCGATTATCCTTTTGTTGGCAATAGCTCGGAGGTGGTGTCCTGTACGCTTTTCCTCGTCTAGATCTCCATGTAGGAAAGCGTTGTTCACATCGCATTGATTCAAATTCCAATCTTTATGGGATGCAATGGCTAGGAGCATTCAAACTGTTGTTAACTTCGCTACTGGAGAAAACATATCAAAATAATCCACTCCCTCTTCTTGTGTGTAGCCTTTTGCTACCAATCGTGCTTTATCTCTTTCGATGATACCATGGGCTTTGAATTTGACTTTATAGACCTATTTGCATCCAATACAATGCTTTCCCAATGGTAAGTCAGTTAGAACCCAAGTCTTTGTTTTCTCTAATGCCTTGACTTCAGCATTCATGGCTTCTTGCCATTTAGGATCTACTACTGCTTGTTTTAGGACTTTGGCTCGAGAGTTTTGGAGATTTCTGCAGGATAAACCTGATGAGGTCTTGACAGGTTAGCAGAAGATAGAGAATTATGTATATGATACTGTTTACCCTAGACACCATTAGAGTCGAATGTTGGACAATGGACTGTGGAAGCTTGCAATCATATACTTTAAGATAAGCTGGTGGATTCCTACTCCTCGAAGACTTTCTGTGAACATCTGTATTTTCATTTGAAGGACAAGCAGATCATCATTTATCACAGGAAATATATGTGGATGGCTTTGGAAAGACATACTGTCTTCTAAAGTTAAATGAGTAGTATCCTCATGATCATGTGTATTATGTAAATCCGAACAGGTCTTATTTTGAGTAATAGCTAAAGGATAAACACAGTAATCATTTGAAGGATCTGGAGTTGGAAATAAAGCATCAGCTGCACCAGAACTTGGAATAGATGTTGGAAACAAAAACCTCTTTTGTTTCTAAGTTGTGGGACCCGACTCGGGATATATAAATTTATCCCTTATCTGGTACCACAATCTATTAATAAATATATATAAATATAATTTTTTTAGGATTTACTTATGCATAGTAAATATGTTACTTAACAATAGCGGAAGCGTTTAAATAAACTTTTTAACAAGTATAATTCAAAACAACTCCTAAGAAAAAGGTTCGACACTACAGCAAAATATAAAGTACTAATTACTGGTAAGCCCAAAATGTTCATCATTTTTTTTTTCTAATTTTCTTCCTGTTCTGCCTCCGGTTCTCCTGTATCTGGAACTCACAAAATAACAAGGAAAACAGAGGTCAAGTCTTTAAGGACTTAGTGAGGGAACAATAATGTTTAGTATTTTGTACTTATCAATGATGCAATGTAACAATATGACATGTAATGTAATAAAGAAATATCACTGCATTTTAAGGAAATTATCAATGAACCATAATGATTAAAGATGTTAGGATGAATATTGTGGGCTAAAGAGGTGGCTCCCACCCGACAGTTAGGTGTAGCACTTTTCCCCACATATTCAGATATGATTCGTACATTCATTCATTTATGAGCCAAGGTGAACCATTCTCCGGACCGTAGAACGGTGCGCGTTGTTCAGATGAACCATATACCCGTACTGTCATCCGTTGTTCATTGGACTCACTTTCCGGGCCGAAGCCACGTTGTCCAGTGGACACAATATGCAGACATATTTCTGTTGTCCAGGGCTCCAATAGTCATTTATTCATTCGAAGGAAGAGAATAATGATGAACATGTAACAAGGTATGTAGACAATATGATCAATGAACTGTTGCGATGCACAATATGACAACATATATCAAAAGTACGGTAATGAATAAACAAATGATGTAAGTTCCAGGCCAAATGCCAAAAGGGCTAATTTGAAAGAAATCGGTAGTACACCTCACCTTACTAGCTTACGATTTTTACTTGGATTAACTTGATTTTGAACCCGGTTGTCAAGGAAATTCCTATAAACATAATATAAGTAATTTATAATGATTAGGGACCCAAATACATGGTGAACATTCTTAAAGATCATTTTTGTATAAAATTTGTCCGGGTAATTTTGAATAAAACTTTAAAAATTCATAATAATTCAAGCCTTAGTCGAAAAATCATGAAACTTTCCAGAAATGCCTAAGATTAGTGCAGAAACGTTCGGCAACCGGAAACTTCAAAATCGTGGAGGCGCGTGAACAACACGCGCCGCCTTGACGGCGCGTGACCGTTGCTCAGGCGACACGCGCGGCCGAAATTTTCAGGGAATGATCACCTCGATGAGATCTACAACTTTGGTTCAGAAAACATTTTGAAATTCGGAGCCTATTTTGCCCAGATTCTGATGTTTCGGAATGATTCAGTAGGGTACTTTGGTCGCCGGAAACCTGTACGTCCGACAACTCTCTGGGCAAACGGCCGACGTGAGTATATACTATAACATATTTTAAACATGTTTAAGTTTTCTTCTAAGAATTAAAACGGAAATAATCGTATAGAACACGGGTCTGAACATACTACCTCAAAGTGATGTTTTCTGGGCAGATTTCCTGTGTGTTCTTCACGGTTCAGAATTTGTTTAGCTATTTTTCTTAATGATTTTGCTACACCACCCACATACGTTTGTTTGTGGGTTGATAATGAAGGTTGGGTAAAATATTCAGAATTTTTGGAGAGTTTTTGGTTAATTATTTGGATTTTGGCCTATTTTTGGCCTAATATTCTAACATTTTTTTGCCATTTTTTCTAAGGATTTTTGGACGAATTTATGGCTGAAAGGGATGGATTTGGAGTGTATTTATAGGCAAAATTTGATCAGATATGTTACATGCAAGATGACATTTGTCATGGTCAACCATTCAATACCAACTCCTAATTATTTGATATCTTATTATTTATTATGATTATTTATTATTGTCTTAGTATTTTTATCACTATTATTTATTATTTTCATTCTTAATAAAATAAAAGGGTGTTACAATCTCCCCTCCTTAAAAGAATCTGGTCCCCAGATTCAAATGTTTTCATTGGAAGAGTTCGGGATACTGATGTCTAATATCTTCTTCTTTTTCCCATGTAGCTTCTTCGACGCTTTGGTTCCTCCAGAGTACCTTTACCAATTGGATGGGTCCGGAACGGAGTTCATTGATTTTCTGATCAAGGATCTGAATAGGTCGTTCTTCGTACGAGAGATCTGGTTCTAATGTTAGTTGATTGGAGTCGACCACTTGTTTCTCGTCCATGTGACATTTCCTTAATTGTGACACATGGAAGACGTTGTGTATTCCAATGACAGTTTCTGGTAATGCTAATCGATAAGCTACAGGACCTATTCGTTCAATTATCTCAAATGGTCCTAGGAATCGTGGTTGCAGCTTACCTTTCTTCCCAGCCCTCCTGATTCCTTTTCTTGGCGATACTTTCAGGAACACATGGTCTCCTTCATCAAATTCCAAATTTTTTCGTCTTTTATCCGCATAACTCTTCTGCCGACTTTGAGCTGTTTGAATCCTTTGCTTAATGGTTTGCACTTTATCAATGGCCTCTTGTATGATGTCCGGCGGTATTGCTCGGTTCTTTCCATCCTTAGTGCTTCGCCATTCCTCCACATCCCAATTGAGAGGAGAGCGACATTTCCTCCCATATAATGCCTCATATGGAGCCATTTGTATAGTGGCTTGATAACTGTTATTATAGGCGAACTCCACGAGTGGTAAATGCTTCTCCCAATTTGATCCAGAATCTAGCACGCACGCACGAAGCATGTCTTCTAAAATTTGAATAGTACGCTCAGACTGACCGTCAGTCTGGGGGTGAGCAGCCGTGCTAAAACTTAGCTTTGTCCCGAGACATTCCTGTAGTTTTTTCCATAATCTAGATGTAAATTTTGGATCTCGGTCTGAGACGATGGTAGTAGGGATTCCATGTAGCCGGATGATCTCCTTTTGGTAGAGTTCTGCGAGTTTTTCCACGCCATAATTTTGACTGATAGGTATAAAATGAGCTGACTTGGTGAGACGATCTACTACCACCCATATGCCATCATGACCTCCTCGTAGTGTTGGGAGTCCAATTACAAAGTCCATGGTGACCTGATCCCATTTCCATTCTGGTATGGGTAAAGGTTGTAGAAGTCCGGATGGCCTTTGGTGCTCGGCTTTTATCATTTGGCATGAGAGGCAGTGCTTTACAAAATCAGCGACATCTCGCTTCATTCCATTCCACCAGAAATATTCTTTCAAATCCTTATACATTTTGGAACCTCCGGGATGATTGGTGAATCGCGATTTATGAGCTTCTTCCAAGATTTCTTTCTTCATGGAGTTAGGAACACAAATACGGTTTCTATAGAGCAATATTTCGACGGAGTTCGTAGTAAAATCGGCTTTGTTTTCTTTTGATGTTCTTATCTTTATAATCTCAGGATCCAAATCTTGATTTGTCTTTAAGCGCGAATAAAATTCCGGTTCGATCTTCAATCCTGCCAAGCGACCATGAGACCGAATCTGCAACTTTTCCTTAGATATGATGCTAGTCTTCTTAACATCCACATGAGCGAGACCAATTTTTCGGCTTAATGCATCTGCCACCATATTGGCTTTTCCTGGATGGTAGAGTATGGAACAATCATAATCTTCCAGAAATTCCATCCATCTTCGTTGTCTCATATTGAGCTCTTTTTGAGTAAACAAATATTTCAAGCTCTGGTGGTCGGTAAAGATGTCGAAAGTTGCTCCGTACAGATAGTGTCTCCATTTGGCTAAAGCAAATACTATAGCTCCCAATTCTAGATCATGTGTGGGATAATTAAGCTCATGACTTTTTAATTTCCGAGATGCATAGGCGATGACCTTGCCTTTTTGCATCAACACACATCCGAGGCCCTCATTGGATGCATCGGTATAGACTACATATCCATCTATTCCATCGGGTAATGTAAGAATTGGAGCCTGTGTCAGCAGTTCCTTCAACTGTTGGAAACTTTTCTCGCATTCCTCATTCCATATAAATGGATGGTCTTTGCGGGTTAAATGAGACAATGGAGCAGCAATTTTTGAGAAATTCTTGATAAATCTTCGATAATATCCTGCTAATCCAAGAAAACTACGTACATCTGTGATGTTCTTCGGTTGTTTCCATTGGGTGATAGCTTCTATCTTTGTTGGATCCACTTCAAGTCCTTTTCCCGAAATGACGTGTCCTAAAAATGTCACATTCTCTAACCAAAATTCGCACTTGCTAAATTTAGCAAAAAGTTGATGTTCTTTTAGAGTCTGAAGGACAAGTCGTAAGTGATGTACGTGTTCCTCCCGACTTTTTGAGTAGACCAGAATATCATCAATGAAGATTACAACGAATTTATCTAGAAATGGTTGAAATATCCGATTCATCATGTCCATGAATGCTGCTGGGGCATTAGTCAAGCCGAACGGCATTACTACAAACTCGTAGTGCCCATAACGAGTATTAAATGCCGTTTTTGGAATGTCATGTTCCCTGATTCTCAATTGGTAATACCCTTGTCGGAGATCCATCTTGGAATACACTACAGATCCTTGTAGAGCATCAAACAATTCATCGATTCGAGGTAGTGGGTACTTGTTCTTGACAGTAAGATTGTTAAGTTCACGATAATCGATGCACATTCTCAGAGTGCCATCTTTCTTTTTGACAAATAGTACCGGAGCTCCCCAGGGTGATGTGCTAGGTCGAATGTAACCCTTTTCGATTAATTCCTGCAGCTGTGTCTTTAGTTCTTTTAACTCAGCTGGTCCCATTCTGTATGGAGTCTTTGATTTTGGTAAGGCTCCAGGAGTTAGTTCAATCGAGAATTCAATTTCCCTATGAGGGGGCAGAGAGGTAATTTCTTCGGGAAAGACTTCTTGAAATTCTCGGACAACAGGAATTTCTATAATCTTGACTTGATCATTGGGTTTGTTGATCTGATATGCCAGAGATCCTAGTTCTCCATATCTTTCATTTGTCCTCATCTCTAATGTAGATACGATTTTCATTGGTCCTATATGCTTTTTGGGACCTTCGATGATTGGTGTAGTGATGTCTGGAAGAGTTAATTCCTTTGTATAACAATTTACATGGGCTTGATGTTTGAACAACCAGTCCATGCCCAATATTATATCATAATCATGTATATGGAGTTCGATCAAGTCTGCTAAATGTTCTCGATTGTGGAATTTTAGTGGGCAATTCTTATAGACAGTATCAGTGATTACCTTAATCCCTACCGGCAATCTAATTTCTAGATGATAGGGTAATTGTTCTGAGGGCAGATATAAATCACAGATAAAAGTAGGAGAAACAAAGGAGTGTGTAGCTCCAGGGTCAAACAAAACTTTTCCTACTTTTGAAAGTAAAGTAATGGTACCTTCAACCACTGCAGTGGGGTCAACTTCTTTATTTCCCATTAGGGCATACGCTCTTGCTGGAATTTTAGGTTTTTGTGGCGGAGGGGTCTTTTGAGTTCTTTTCGGGCAATCTTGGATACGATGTTGTTCACTTCCACAGATCAAGCATTTTCCATTCTTTCTCCAGCAACTAGCTTCGTTGTGATTGGGAAGTTTGCAATAACTACACTTCTGAGTGTAATTGTTTCCTGGATCTCTTTGTGGTTTCTGTCCAACTTGTCCTCCAATATTTTCTTTTCCAAAATTTCTCTTCTTGTTGCTTATCTCAGCCAAATTGGGGTTATAGGGCCTCTTATCCTTCTGTTCTCTCTGGATCAATGATTTGATGTCAGATTCAACCCGTAGTGCTTGATTGACTGCAGAAACATAGTTAGTGGACTCAGTGGACAATGTGGCCCAACGAATGTCAAGATTTAATCCCTGGATGAACTTTTTAGTTTTTCTTAGTTCATCATCCATATAATGTGGAGCATAGTGAATTAGTCGATGAAATTCTGCCTCGTATTCTGCTACTGTACGGTTTCCTTGTACCAAATCCATGAATTCCCGTTCACGGGTATTCAGTATCACTTGCGTAACATATTTTTCCTCGAATGTACGAACGAAATTTTCCCATGTTCTCGGGGTTTGATTTCTCCTCCATTGGTGATCTATGACTCTCCACCAATGATGAGCTGCATCTTCAAATTGATAGACAGCGAAACTGACCTTTTGTTCATCTGAATAGTTGAGAACAGTGAAAATTCTCTCAATTTTGAGCAGCCATTCCTCTGCATGGTGAGCATTCGGGGTTCCATGGAATTTAGGTGGATGGAACTTTAGAAATCGCTCCAGTGCTCGGTCTAAAGGTTCCTCATTCCTCGTAATATTTCGTGGTGGATTTTGCTGACAGAATTGCATGAACTGTAGTAAAAGTTCCATCGTATTCCTGTTGGGTAGCTCTTGTCGAGGATGTTGTTCTTCTTGCTCGTCGTTTCCTCTTGGGTTCCGTACTTCCTCAGGAGAATTCCTTTCATTATTGTGATTTCCCGTGCTAGATTTATCATGTGAAGATGACATCCTATCACATAGTTATGATATAAAAATTACGAGACAACATAAGTAAAATGCCATTGACAAAGAAAAATGCTATTGAATATACACAAAATTGCATATTTTATTAATATGCATAATTTTTCATATTCATCATACATATTTACATACATATATATATATATATTTCGTTAATCATTTAATATCAGCTACTAGTTAGTACATCATCATTTACAAAAAACAAAATAAACACAAAAGAATGATGATGCCAACAAAATAATCGTCAGCCTATCCAAAAAGGACGATTTAAACTACTTGGTTCTTAATGATACGATATGGTGATAGATTATGATATCCTAATCCTCATCATCAGAGAGCAAGACAACATGGTGCTGTGAATGTGATCTCTGTGGTGCAGTGAAACGTAATTCTTCCTCAGACTCTGATGGTGTGAACTCGGATGGTTCTGATTCCTTTTCTACCTCCGTCCCTATCGTGGCTGTCAAGGTCGATGGTGATACTGTGGTAGTGGTGGTCACTGGTACTGCTATGTCACCACTCAGTGCAGACTCTCCCAACTCCATCCCCGGGGCTAACTCAAACTCATCAAGAAGCATGTCATCAGTATATCCCATCAGTGGGTCAAAGGAATATACTGTATTAGGAAACAGGGGATCTGCGTACTGATTCCATCTAAGTGGATCCCTAGTAGGGTCTATTCTTGTGACGGACATACGTGCAGTGCGACGACAGGTTGGAGCACTCGACTCCCCTACCTCAAACATAGGAGTGGGTATGAAATTTTCCTGCGGAGCCTGAAAAGCATCATCTAACATATATCGACCAGAAACTATAGTGGTATGTATCAAGTCTGCAGGTAACCCACTCAACAAACTCCTCAGCCGACTATCATAGAACTCCTGGATATCAATCAAATAGAACCTTAGTCTATCCCTTTCCTCCAAGACCCGACCCAACTCACGCTCTCCAGCCTTGTTTCTTTCAGTTAATACCCCTATTTCTTTGCGCAAGTCAGTTACTTCATTTTGTAAAAAGGTAATCTTGTTTTCCAAATTCATTGCAGGTGGGTGATACGGGGCAGTCATCTGTGAAACAAGTCAAACAAACAAGTTATATAACATAAAAATGTAAATAATGTACTTTAGTGCCTAGATCCATGTAAACCTGGCTCTGAAGCCACCTTTGTGGGACCCGACTCGGGATATATAAATTTATCCCTTATCTGGTACCACAATCTATTCATAAATATATATAAATATAATTTTTTTAGGATTTACTTATGCATAGTAAATATGTTACTTAACAATAGCGGAAGCGTTTAAATAAACTTTTTAACAAGTATAATTCAAAACAACTCCTAAGAAAAAGGTTCGACACTACAGCAAAATATAAAGTACTAATTACTGGTAAGCCCAAAATGTTCATCATTTTTTTTTTCTAATTTTCTTCCTGTTCTGCCTCCGGTTCTCCTGTATCTGGAACTCACAAAATAACAAGGAAAACAGAGGTTAAGTCTTTAAGGACTTAGTGAGGGAACAATAATGTTTAGTATTTTGTACTTATCAATGATGCAATGTAACAATATGACATGTAATGTAATAAAGAAATATCACTGCATTTTAAGGAAATTATCAATGAACCATAATGATTAAAGATGTTAGGATGAATATTGTGGGCTAAAGAGGTGGCTCCCACCCGACAGTTAGGTGTAGCACTTTTCCCCACATATTCAGATATGATTCGTACATTCATTCATTTATGAGCCAAGGTGAACCATTCTCCGGACCGTAGAACGGTGCGCGTTGTTCAGATGAACCATATACCCGGACTGTCATCCGTTGTTCATTGGACTCACTTTCCGGGCCGAAGCCACGTTGTCCAGTGGACACAATATGCAGACATATTTCTGTTGTCCAGGGCTCCAATAGTCATTTATTCATTCGAAGGAAGAGAATAATGATGAACATGTAACAAGGTATGTAGACAATATGATCAATGAACTGTTGCGATGCACAATATGACAACATATATCAAAAGTACGGTAATGAATAAACAAATGATGTAAGTTCCAGGCCAAATGCCAAAAGGGCTAATTTGAAAGAAATCGGTAGTACACCTCACCTTACTAGCTTACGATTTTTACTTGGATTAACTTGATTTTGAACCCGGTTGTCAAGGAAATTCCTATAAACATAATATAAGTAATTTATAATGATTAGGGACCCAAATACATGGTGAACATTCTTAAAGATCATTTTTGTATAAAATTTGTCCGGGTAATTTTGAATAAAACTTTAAAAATTCATAATAATTCAAGCCTTAGTCGAAAAATCATGAAACTTTCCAGAAATGCCTAAGATTAGTGCAGAAACGTTCGGCAACCGGAAACTTCAAAATCGTGGAGGCGCGTGAACAACACGCGCCGCCTTGACGGCGCGTGACCGTTGCTCAGGCGACACGCGCGGCCGAAATTTTCAGGGAATGATCACCTCGATGAGATCTACAACTTTGGTTCAGAAAACATTTTGAAATTCGGAGCCTATTTTGCCCAGATTCTGATGTTTCGGAATGATTCAGTAGGGTACTTTGGTCGCCGGAAACCTGTACGTCCGACAACTCTCTGGGCAAACGGCCGACGTGAGTATATACTATAACATATTTTAAACATGTTTAAGTTTTCTTCTAAGAATTAAAACGGAAATAATCGTATAGAACACGGGTCTGAACATACTACCTCAAAGTGATGTTTTCTGGGCAGATTTCCTGTGTGTTCTTCACGGTTCAGAATTTGTTTAGCTATTTTTCTTAATGATTTTGCTACACCACCCACATACGTTTGTTTGTGGGTTGATAATGAAGGTTGGGTAAAATATTCAGAATTTTTGGAGAGTTTTTGGTTAATTATTTGGATTTTGGCCTATTTTTGGCCTAATATTCTAACATTTTTTTGCCATTTTTTCTAAGGATTTTTGGACGAATTTATGGCTGAAAGGGATGGATTTGGAGTGTATTTATAGGCAAAATTTGATCAGATATGTTACATGCAAGATGACATTTGTCATGGTCAACCATTCAATACCAACTCCTAATTATTTGATATCTTATTATTTATTATGATTATTTATTATTGTCTTAGTATTTTTATCACTATTATTTATTATTTTCATTCTTAATAAAATAAAAGGGTGTTACATAAGTTATATAGCTTATACTCTTTATAGCCAATAGGATAACCAATAAACACACATTTAATCGCTCTAGGATCAAATTTAGACCTATTGGCAGAAATACTAGAAACAAAACATAAGCAACCGATGATCCTTAAATGTGTATAGGATGGAACTTTGTTATATAACAATTCAAAGGGTGATTTATTTCCTAAAATTTTCGATGGAACTCGGTTTATGATACGTGTTGCAGCTTGTATACAGTCAGACCAAAATATTAGAGGTAAATGAGCATGAAACATTAAAGATCTTGCAACTTGAAGAAGGTGTTGGTGTTTCCTCTCAACTTTACCATTTTGTTGAGGAGTCTTTACACAAAATAGTTTGATGTATAATTCCATTGTTGTAATAAAAAACTTTTAAGTATAAATTCAGCACCATTATCAGACCTTAGAACGTTGATTTTTATGTTAAATTGAGTTTACACCAGATTATAAAAATGTTGTACGTGAAACTTAGTCTCCGATTTTAGTTTCATAACATAAATCCATGTGCCACGGGTGTAATCGTCTACTATGGTAAGAAAATACTTACGTCCATTGTACGAAGAAACTAAGAAAGGCCCCCATATGTCACAATCGATCATTTCAAAAGCACAAGTAGTTACATAGTTACTAACAGAAAAAGGAAGCCTCTTTTGCGTCGAAAAATGACATACCTCACATGGAACACTATCGTTATCGTTACAAGTGAGATTTAAGTCTGATATTGAGGATAAGCGACGAAAAGACAAATGTTCTAGCCTAAGATGCCAAGTAATATTCATATCAGATGATGACATATAGTTAGATGCAACAAGACAATGTTTTCCCGGCAAAATGACATGATATAACCCTTCATGAATTTCAGCAAAAACAGTTAGTTTCTTGGACATCTTGTCTTGAAGAAAACATTGAGTAGAGATAAACTTGAGTGCAAAGTGATTATCTGTCGTGAGCTTGGAGACAGAAATCAAACTAAAGGTAAAACCAGGAACACACAAGACATTTATTAGCTTGAGATCGGGAGTAAGTTGAACGTCCCTATGTGTGTGGCTTGAATGATATCACCGTTAGGAAGATGAACATTAACTGAGACAGGAAATAATATTTGTATAAAAAGAAGTGTCACATGTGATCCGTGGCTCCTGTATCAAGGATCCAAGATTTTGGACGATGAGAATGTAAAACATTACAGTAAGCAATTGGAATTCTACCTGTGATTTTACCTGTTACCACCGTAGCACCTGTATGTGAAACATTTCCAGATATCTTTTATCACTCTGTGATGGTTGATATCTAGTAAAAACCAAGGACTGGTCGTACAGATCAGGAGAAAAAACTCTATTTTGATGATTTTTTTTACCTGTAGGCAGAAAATCCTTTCATGGCAATCATTTTTAGGATCTTCTATTTTGTTGTGGAAGAATTGTTGGCGATACTGATTTATTACTTCATAAGTTGAATAAATGGTTTCATTACTGAACAATTATATTGAAAAGGGAAACTGGAAGAATTTGTTTTGAACATGTTAGACTAAGTGAGAATTATGGATTATGTAACCCAAACTGAGTATACGGATCTTTGTAAAATAGCTAATTAGCACATTGCCCTCTGGAAAGAGCAAAACTTCATTGTATAATAATGGCTTGTATTTAGAAATATTGCCAATTCATTGCCCCTCATTTTATACTTTCTACACGTTTGAGGTATTTTACACCATGTGAAACTTTGAGAAATTCCAAATATATTGTAGAGATATTAACCATGTTATTGATACAAACTGCAATGAAATTGTCCAGCAGTTTAACCCTTATCGTAATGATGATCCTGCTTCTGTGGGTGTGATTGAATCTTGGCAGCGGATAAACGTAATTGTGAGGCAAATTATTTCCAGTAGCAATTCGTATAAGGATCATGAAACAACTCTTAAAACATGAAAACAAACAATCAAAAGAGAGACACGATTTTACATGGTTCGATCAAAGAACGATCAACATCCATGGGAGACAGTATTATTGATCACTATCATTGAGATACAAAGCAATTTGACATCCACAAGAACTCTCACGGATTCACTCTTATTGATTACAGTGAATACACTCAAAAGAATTATTCTCTCTCTAACTAGCTCGCACCATCTAAATTCTTCTGTCTTGATTCTGTACCGAAACTTTTCTCACTTGTGAACAATTTCTGATTCCTTGCACAGCATCTGAAGCTCTTCAGTTATACCGAGGCCACCTTCACAGCAAGTTACAGGTTGCACAAGTAACAAGTTAGTTCTTTCAGTTCAAGTCCAACCAACTCCAACTGCCATTTCTTGATTTCAATGGCTTGGATTGTTTTGATCGTGGTCTGGACTTGATAAGAAGTCGCTGATACTTCATATATAACTATATAAATGTCATATGATAGGAATACCTGATAGAGCCTGTTTGTTTTTCAGGTTGGTCTTGTCTTGGACTACGACTTGTTAGCACTGGACTCTGTCTCTGGTAAATGATATACTTCATTTATAACTTTCATTATTTTAAACTATATGGATTCATTTTTCATTTTCCTTATCTGCATGCATCTTATCCTACTCATTTTTGGCTGACTTACTGTTTTGCAACTTGAAAGAATTTGTTAGGTTCACTGATGGAAAAAGCTGAGTGTATGAAATTTTATAAAAGTTTTAACTATTTCTTCTCATTAACTTGGTTCCCCTTTTATTTTATGTGAATGTTACTTGATGTGCGCATTAGACTTTAGAAATACTGCTTGTGCACAGATGCATTCAATTCTTAACGATAAAGAATTACTCCCACATCACCATCAGGTACTCGAAGATCCTATACATACATGTTTCGTGAAGTTGACAGCACTTGTAAACAGTTGACAGCACTTCGAAAGTATTTATAAATTCGCTTCTTGAATTTATTCATCACTTTTCTATTCTCTGTTTGTAGTACTGCTAAATTGTTGTGTAAAAGTTATAAATTAATGCTATCTGTGGGAATAAATAGGATAAAAAAATGCAGAAAAAGCTTAATTTTAATTCCGTAGTAGTATGCCTAATTGGTAAGTATCTTTTTTAAGGCATCCAATCAAGTTTTCTTGCCCCTGATTCTGATTGGCTGTTGATTATCCCCCTGTTCTCTTTACACATGCTCATACATGACTCCCATAAGAAAATTTATTTTTGGAATGTTTCCAATTAAATTCTCGTGTCCCTGATGCTGAAAATCAGCCATAGACAGGGGCGAACCATAGAGTTGGCTAAGCCAGGCTAGACCAACACTTATTAAGGGTAAGCAATAATTTGATTTTTGAGTCCATGAGAAAATGGATTTTCAGCCCAGATCATGATTGATAATTGAACAATTTGTTGGGCCATTATTTGGTTATTGGACACGTTCCAGTAATGGGTAATGAGGGACGACTAGACCATAGAACTGTTAAGATGAAGTCATGAAAAGTCAACAACTACTCTACAAAACTGACATATCTTCTCCTTAGCATTTTAAGTCATCTCATTTTTAGCAATTATTAATTCTCTAGCATATTCAACTGGACTAAGTTTGCATTTTTTGAATCAATAAGAGGACCAAGATCTTATTCGGGTATGTATATAGTTCAAGCCACCCATATGCAAAATCCTGGTTTTGTCCCTGCCCACACGCATCCAATGAAGTACAAAAGTTGCTTAGAGAAACCAACGGTAAAGTTGTTGGTGATTTGATGACACCAGCTCCGCTAGTGGTTCGTGAAGCCACCAATCTCGAGGATGTTGCAAGGTTGTCGCTTTATATATGCTTTATTTCATCGCATATGTTTTTATGGGCTAGACGCCAGCCGGTTACGATGTATCTTGACTCTTGTTTATTGATCATCAGATTGCTACTCAAGACAAAAATACCGCCACCTTCCTGTCGTCGATGGGGATGGCAAGCTCGTAAGCAACCCATTTGCCATTTTTTGTTTGCACGTTTATATTCTTTTTACTTTAATATCATTATTTTTAACGAATTCAGTTCCTCTTCTCATGATTGGCTAATTTCCGCAATTTCGAAGGTCGGTATCATTACTCGAGGTATGAGAGCTGCTCTGCAAGTTAAACGAATGAAAAGGCATGAGCTTCGAAATTTGTTCAAACTTATTATAAAAACTTGAGGTAGTTCCCCCCCCCCCCCCCCCACCCATTAATTAAGTGTTGAGAACTGTAACTGTAGAACTTGAGTTAAACCAACAACAAAGGCTCACTCCAAAAGACCTGCTTGTCGAGTAGGGTCAGGCACACAGCTCATGCTCGAAGGAGATTTCGCGAGTTTGGATAAACGTAAGGAGAGCTAACCAGGTTCAGTTCTCACATGGATAAGCTCACACTAACACGTCAGTTTGGGATCCCACATGTACCTTATTTACTAATAAAAACAGCCTGCAGTAGATAAAGGTGCTCAAATCAGGGATGGTTCCAAAAAACCGATTATTTCCAATGAGTCATGGTAGTCATTTGCTCCCCGAAAGTCATTCCTTCGAGCGGTGACCAATGTTTTTTTGGTATGGATAAAAGAACTTACAAATCTTAAAGCTCTGTGTACAACTAAAAAAACATAAGTCATACAACTTTTTTTATAAGTATGTGATTATATAAAAGTTAGTAGAAACCTATTAATTTCATAAAAGTATCATTTTAAAAAAAATCATTAATGGTCATTAAATCTCTAGAATGAAGTCAATTCAATGCTTTAGTTCCAACTTTTGAACCCAAATTAAATTGCATCAAAGTCATTATGGAGTCATTTACCAATCCCAATACAGTATTCTTAAAATTATGTGTTTTAATGTTAATCGTCTTGATTCAAAGGATTTGTTACTATTTTAATTTTATATACATATTTTATTTATCTTGTACGTATCTAGGATGAACATTCGGTCACCGACCGAACCACATTTGCTCAAAACGGAATTTTTTTGACAAAATGAACCAAACCAATTTTTTGTGAATTCGTATAAAAAAGTTATTTTACAATAGATAGAGCCATAATTTTCCCTATCCGTTGATATATATCGTGTTTCTTTCAATTCCACAAGATACTATTAGTCTCACTAGATATATAGTCCGAAAAAACTCATATCTAACAACTCTTGTTAACATTTTTTCCTTGAAATTTAGGTTTTGACAGGGGATGGGCTAAGCTAGAAGACTGGATCAAAGTCAAAGAGAACAAACCATTACACTCGCTACCAAATTAACAAACATGTACGAAATGTTAAAAAAGACGAGTTTTCCCATGAAAAAAAGTGAAATTTTAAAATTTATTGATTTGATGGTGACACCAAAAGCATAAACCAAATTCTCCATCATAAAAGAAAAGCAAGAGGCTGGAAAATTAGTGGAAGTGAACTTGGAATTGACATAAAGAATCGGGCATGAGTTCTTCTGTTTCATAGTTTATGATGTTGGGGATAAATTGGAGTACGATGGAAGAGCACTTAGGGGCATATATATTATTGGATGAGGATATTTATATCCAACATGAATAGAATATTATCATTCAAGTATTAGCTATCTCCATAGGGCACTCTCGCGGAGTTAGCAACTACTCAACCATCAACCAACATACATACCATTCTTACACAGCGGTGACATCCACATTCATTCCATCAAGTGTCTAATCTAAAGGGTGCCTCAATATAAATGAAGGGAAAATGCGTGATTGGCTATGTATTCAGTTCAGTTTCTTCGAAGGTAGGTGAATATTTTGCGTTGGTAATAGAGATCAAATATCAATATTAGCAATTTGTATAATATTATACTACATAAGTATTTCATAGGTATGGTGAATGGGTAATTGGGTGTCTTCGATTGCCATCGTGCGCAAATATATGTAAGAGCCGTAATTGTTCGAAGAAATCTCTATGAAACTGGGACGATAGTGATTTCATTCATGTTCCATCGGATGCTCTATGCCCAGTTGATCCCCAGCGCACCATCCTCCTCATCTTAGATTCTAAATCCACCCCTTTATACAGCATGGCGTCCCCGGGTCATCGCAGCAAGTTCCGTGCTTCTGTGGCGGCGATCGATCAAAATACAACTGAAGCTTTGAACTAAATTAGGATCAAATGTGTCTCATCTAAGGATGTCTACAAAAAGTTGTCAATAGACACGAAAGTATAAAACCCAACTGAAAATGAACTGAACAAGATAGGTTCTAATAACTACAACAGAACTCATGAAAGCATACACCACGTCATAAAAAGCACACTATTCAACAGGAAGAGTGTAAATTTGTATCAATTTGAGCAGCAACTTACACAATGACACAAAAGTATTCAACGATAGAAGTTCAAGCACAGAGTTGTCATCAAACTACGTTCAAGATACAAGAAACAACCAGTTGATTCTTATCCAGTACATTCATCAGCTATAATTTAAACTACTATCACCACTCGATAACCTCCGAAAAGCACAGGCAACAAGAGTCCTTCCGGCTAGAAGGCTAAACCAAGACTTAATGGATGGTCTACCTCCATTACTCGTCAATGGAGTATCAACATCTGCTGCAGCAAGATTCACACCAACACCAGTAACTGCTCCATTGATTATTGATGGGAACTCTACACCATCATCGTGCACTCCTCCATAACTAGTACTCGCCTCCATGGCCTCAGGTTCGATCTCATCCGCATCCAGATTCACAGCCAGAGAGACCCTTCTGGCCCTCAGCCAATCTGCAACTTCACTCGTTACTCCGTTACATTTCCTGACTTTGATCTTCACCAAATTGGGACATCCAAATGCAAACGCCTCAATCCCTGAATCTGTCACACGACAACCCTTTATACAAAGCTTCTTTAATGCCATACATTTAGCTGCAATACACGATATCTCAGGATCACCGATCGTTTCACTTCCACAAAGCGCCAATCTTTCCAACTTTTGACAATTCGAAGCCATAGCCATCAAACTCACGGAACTCAGGTTCACCCCAATAAGAACCAGTTCCACAAGATTCACACTACTCTTGGCAATCGAAATCAATCCCTCATCGCCTATCCTATTCGTCCTCCACCCATCTATATGTAGCTTCCTCAAAAGCTTACAAGTCTCAGCAATCGCCGAAATCCCGTCATTCGAGCAATCAGGAGCCTTCACCAAGTGCAAGATCTCCAAATCCGGACACTTCGAAATAGCCATTAGCCCCAAATCACTCACCTGCAACCTCTCCAAATGTATCTCGGTCAAACAATTCTTCCTCACCGTAATAGTTTCCAGTAGCCTATCCCAATCCCCCAAACACTTCAAAATCTTCAATGTTTTCAAATTTCTTGATCCAATAATCAGTGGCCCAAAACACTGGCCATTGTAAAGCTCCTTAAGAGTAATTGACTTCAGCGACGAAGCTGCAAACCCCTGGTCCAATCGGCTCCGCAGTAAATCCATCATTAATTCCCCGTAACCGTTTAACAGAAAGTTCCTCGAGCGAAGATGAATGATCCAACAAAGCATTCATCCCTTTGGCTCCAAACATACACGATCCGCATGAAAATTTACGTAAAGACTTACAATTTTGAGCTAAAGCCAACATTCCCTGATCGGAGATCTCACGGCAGCCGCGGAGCTTGAGGCGGGTGAGGTTGCGGCATCGGAGGGAAATCAAGGTCAACGCATCGTCGTTGACGCTGACGGATTTCCGGTCACAGCGGAGAGCCAGTTTAGTGACCGAATCGAACCGGGTGAATATGGCGGGGAGTTGAGAAGCAACCTCGTTTGCAGCGTTGAGGGCAAGGCGGCTGCGGCTCTGTCCTTCGACTGCGAGCCAGCGGCGGCAGACCATAGAACACCGCTTCCGGTCGCCGGATCTCAAAGACTGGAAGACTAGAGCTAAGCATTCATCGGGAATCTCGGATGAGTAATCGTTTTGTTGATCTACAAAGACGCCCCCTGCCGGCCGTGGATTCGAGTCACCGGAGCGGGACTCTTGTGGGATAAAGTTGGGATGAAGGATATTAGTCGGAGTCCCCGGTGAATAGCCTTGAATGGAGGTGGTTTGGCCCATTTCAGATTGCTTGACGACGGCGAGAGGAAAACACACGCCGCCAGGGTGAAGGGAAATTTGGTGGTTGGATTGAATTTAGATATGGGAGATGAGAGGAATATAAATGTGTGGAATGACGTTAAAAAAAAATGTGTGGAATGCAAATTGATCCGTCAAAAAGGGTGGTTATGAGGCGCGTTCACGTCACGACCAAATGATGACACCTTTTCTTCTTCTAAAATATATATATACACAACTAATAACAATAATTTAAACAAAAAGATTATTGTCAGATCATTTTATCTTACTGTCAAAATATTTTTATAAATTTAACATAAAAATTGATATGATATTAACATAAAATTCTCTGACAATATCAGTTACTTGGCTTGACGTCCTTGCACAAGGCTTCGTACCCAATAAAGCTGCGAGATTTCAAGTTCAAGATCTCCCACGCCCCTTTATAAATATATTGACTTGATATAAACCTCTTGAAATTCAAAATAAACTATAAATGAGCATCAGAAGCTTTTCGAAACCATTTTCATCCTCAAGTCATCAAAGAAAAAATTATTGGAGAACAAAAACAAAGAGAAAGTAATTAAGGAAGTGATAAAAATGATATATACATACATATATATAAACTTTTTTTAGCATAAACATGATTAACAAAATATAAAGGTACAATAAAATTCAACGATAATAGTCTGATACACTACTAAACGGGCTAAACACATGAACAATAACAAACATCCAACATGAACACTGATTAAGACGGAACTAGGAAGAGACAATCGAGAAGGTGGACCTTAGGGGACAGTTACCCCTAAATTTTTTTTATATATGATATTAAATTATATATGTATATATATCCCTACAATTTAATAACTTGTTGTCGCATCTAGTTAGACATGACCACGGTTCGTGAACCGCTGGTTGACGGTTCGAAACCGCCGGTTCGACGGTTCATAAGAGCTCGACCCTTAACCTTAACCTTCGTAGACGGTTCCGTTTACGGTTCGTGAACCGCCGGTTACGGTTCCGGTTACGGTTAACCACCGGTTACAGTTACGGTTCAACCCTTATATTTTTAAATTAAAAAAAATTAAAATTTTATTGATAATAATTAAAATAGTTTATTAATTAATCAAATATTACATTATTGAGTTTCTATTGTAAGTTATATTGTGATAAATTAAGATATATTTATTTAATTAGTATATATATAATGTAAATCAAATAATGAGCATAAAATACTTGTAGAATAACTATAAAAGGCATGTAATATATTTGTTTTGTAACAATTTGCTTCAAATATTTTATTTTGCAACCACTATTTATAGTTCTTATTAATTTATCCAATATTTTTTGTTATATTTACTTTGTAATATATATGTTTTTATTATAAAATATTTATTTCAGAGCATAACATATTTTTTTAGATAATTTTTATTTGTCAATATAAAACAGTTATTGTATTGGAAATATAATATATATTATCTTTTAGTATATATAATTATATTGTCTAAAATAAAACAATCAAGACAATAGCTTAGTGGTAAGAAGCTGTGAATATATGACAGAGGTCAAGGGTTCGAATCCTCAACAACACAATTTAATTTTAAATAATAATAAATAATTTAAAAAAAAGAAGGGCTAACCGGCGGCTCCCGCGGTCGGAACCGCCGGTTACAACCGGCGGTTGGAACCGCCGGTTCCACGGTTCCGCAAAGGCATGAACCGTAACCGGCCCGTACAGTGACGGGCCGGTTACGGTTCGGAACCGTGAACCGGGTCAACGGTTAACCGGCTCGTTGACCCGGTTACGGTTCCGGGCCGGGCCACGGTTTTTAAAAAACCGTGGTCATGTCTACATCCAGTTAACCATTATCGCTTAATAGGATGGCACCTTGCTAATACATCTTGACTGATAGAAGTCTCGGGAACTTAGCTGAATATGGGAAAATACTTGTATGATCCGTTTTGAATTTTATTTATGGACTAAATTAATATGATTGATATAAAATATCTGATTGTTAGCTTATGTTTTTTTTAACTTGAAAGTGTATTGTATTGTCGAATATTCGAGTACTCGGGGTCCTATCCGAGAAGCTAATAAAAGTGATTGAGTGAGCCATTTCTGAGCTAATGTGGAGAGAGATGTTTAGTGTTGGTGAGCAATTATTTGGTAGATATAATTTAGTATTCAAATATATGCTATAAAGAATTTTCAGCGAGTTGAAATGAAGAAATCAATGACGTGATCCTATATTTTTCATGTTCGGTAAACTAAGTGTTTGCGAAAAGTAAATAAAGAGCACAATATTTTTTACGTGGAAAACCCTCAAAAGTGAAGGAAAAAATCACGGGACCTTATCCATTATAAGTTCTTCATTATAAAAAATGGATCTGTTACAGGACTTTGACGCGAAATATGAATAACAAATTACTTAAACAAAAATATTAGAAAAAGACATAAAAATACCGATCAGACTTTATATGCTCTCTTCAGAGTCTTTTATTGCCTCAAAAGTCCAACCCTTTACAATGAGACTCTAGGCATGCATTTATATAACAAAGGTCCAACCCTTTACAATGAGACTCTAGGCATGAATTTATAGTGTTAATCCCGGTGAGTGGTATGCGAGAAATCTGGAACATGATCTCCTTTGATTATGACGTCATGGATTCCAGACGTGTCCGACAAATCCACGTGCCAATGACGCAAGTTCGTCCACACCCGTTAATTTGTCAGTTATGTCTGGGTCTTCCGGTATTACTTTGACCAAAAATCCGAGCAGGGTTTAATGATGTTCGGGTACCTTGTGCTCGGTATTCTGTCATCGGGATTTCCTTGTTTGGCACTTACGAAGGATTTTATTCGAAAAAAACAGATTCATCATATGACATCAAATCAAAAGGAGTTTTGTAATATTGTCAGCTATTGAAATGCATAAAGCATGAGTTTATGTCGGTTTTTACCGTTGCAAATTAGAATATGTAAACAAAAACTTCTCGAAAAATTTGATGACGTACTTAAGATAATATAAGCCCTATTAATATGAGTCACACACATTTTACATCGGACGTACATGTGTTTTATTGTATCCAATTTTTTCCGCCGATATGATATAACATAGATTACAAAAACATGTTTTCTTTATTTCGTGAAGTAAATGAGAATTTGACAATTCTAAAAACATAGAAATATATTTGATTTTTTATTTGTAAATTTGTGTCAGTACACTTGGTACTTTAAGGCTTAGGATACCGATACCAATACCAATACCAATACACTTTTGATGGACAACAATATGTTGGATTAGCAACTCTAAGTTATGAAACTCTCATTCAATGATTGACATGTTCTTAAGAGCAGCGCTCTTAAAAGCAGCATCAACCAACCATTTTTTAAGAGAGGTGAAGTTCGAACTTTTTGGCCCAATTCTTTGTTTGGGGGGAGGAGGAGGCTACAATGCATCTATGAGAAATGATGCTTCATCTTTTTAAAAAATTATCAAAAGCATAACCATAATACTCATATGATCAATATAACATAGTTTTTCTAATGTTATATGATAATAAATTGAAATATATGAATAATATAATTATTTTTTAACTCCAATTATTATAGAATTCGAGTCAAATATTGGATAGAACAAAGATATGAAGTCTTATCATTTGTACCAAACGGCAACTCAAGCAACCAAAAATATAATTATTACCAAATATTGTGCATAATATTTTTATTTTAAAATAATATATATTTTAATCAATGCCTTAACTATATATAAAGCGACCATGCTAGTTCTTTTAGCACTATATATATATATATTTAAATATAAAATAGTAATAACTTTATCCAAAATCCAGATTTTGGATTTATCGTTGAATTCATTATTTAAATAGCTCTGTGAAAACACGTAGAATATATCTAAAATTAATAAAAGGCAACTTCGAACAAATGTATAAAATCTGATTACTTTGCTTCCCGCATACGCAATTGCATTCCGATAAGCATGCAACATGCGTTGTCGAAGTGTCCACAAGCCAATTTCCATAATTATGAGCTCTTAATGGTCGGCAAGATATTTTGACAACTTCTAGATTTCAAATCCCATTGACAACTCGAAAAAAGAGTCACATTATCTCCATCAGTTCGCAATATCGATCGCGAAACAATAGTTCCGTAATGAAATAGTAGCCACCGTTGGTAATGTTAAGGCTAAAATTGATGTGTCTATAGAGACAATTCGCGGCCAGGAGATGATTTCACGGACATTGCTGAATATTTTATACTTTTTTAAAAAACTTTTTCCGATATTTTTTATATTTTTCATTACAATTTATCCAAATTATCTAATTATTATTTTTTTTTTATTTTAAAAACTCCACAACAATAACCATAATTGTCCCACGAAATTACAAAAGAACTGGAACAACAATATTTATGACCCTGTCGGTGAACCATGATTATGTCACCAAATAAGATGGACAGAACTTCCAGAGGAACCCATTCAATCTAAAATCTGCTTATGGTACGTATAAATTGAGGAATGAATTTCAAATTACTCAAATAATTTAGGATTTGAAACCTGATATTTCGACTATAGAAATAAATTAAAATAGAAGATCCGAGATTTAAAGTCCATATATTTGAGAAATACTGCTGAAAATTAAAGTCGAGGATGGTTCCTATAAATTTTTTAAAAAAAGAAACATGAAAGTCAAAGTCTTTTTTAGAGAAAAAATGAACATCTGGGAAAATTCTGATATTTGAATAACAATCCTGATGTTGCATCCAGTTATTTAGTTCGTATGTATTGGGCTCAAATGAGAATAGCATTCGGCCCATTTAAGGGCATTAAAAGATGAGACACCGTTCAATGATGAATTGGCATCCCTTTTGTAGTGGGCTTCAGATTTAGGCTTTTTCTTATGCATTGACTTTTTTAAGCAAAATGTTTTTAGTTTCTGCAATGAAATCTCTTTTTTATCAAAGTAGTGCTAATCTACTCATTTGGTACTACCATAGACTCGCTAACCACTATGATTTGTAAATATACACTTTATCCATATGTTGTTTATAAAATATAGCACACCGTATCATTTCATAATTTTTTTAAAAAAATTGGCTTGTCATAATGAAAATACCCTCTTTTTATGGGAGTGTTTTGCACATATTTCAAAACTACAAGGAGTATTTTCAAACTACATGATCCAAATATCTTTGAATTTGTAATAATTGTTGCAATTTTACCAACCTAATTGATAAAACAAGGGGGAATGGATTTGGGAAAGACGGAGCAAAACAAAGAACCGCTCCGAGGTGGTGGTGAGTGACAAGATTCACAAGGCATCACCAAACACCAAGCCAACGTAGACGTATGGGTCGGTGAGACAGAGTTAAGCACACAGACATCCATGGCAGCCATCGTCTTTTGTGGATTTGGAGGTTAGAGGTTTTAAGTGTTAGGATTGGGGTCCTGAAATTTCTATAGATTGTGCCTTGCTATTTGGAGTTAAATTCTATGCTAATACAATATTCTACAGATTTATTTCCGAATCTATATAATTCTTATTTTGATGATATCATAACAGATTTTGTTACTATTGCAAATCAGAATTTTGAATTTTGATATTTAGGTTTTTGACTTTAATCCGAAAGACCTACGCATTTCAATTTAAATTAGGCCTCCCGAATTATTGTAATGACCGTTAGTTGTGTATTATTTAGTAATTAATAATATAGGGAAGAAATGTAATATTGGAAAAAATTAAAAGTTTGAAACCTAATTCAAAATTGGATAACAGAAGTGATTCTAAAAGAAGTTGTTTGGTATAGAAAAAACTACTATTTGGTAGGTTATTTAATTATTTTTATGATTTACTAAAATCTGTTTATTTGGGTGAAAATGAAATTTTGTTATGTGTTCATTACTAGATGGTTTTTCTTATTATTATGATATATGATGAATGGACATGAATATGTATATACGCGGATATGGATATGGTTGCAGA
Organism: Haberlea rhodopensis; assembly: GCA_907163345.1. Taxonomy (NCBI): domain Eukaryota; kingdom Viridiplantae; phylum Streptophyta; class Magnoliopsida; order Lamiales; family Gesneriaceae; genus Haberlea; species Haberlea rhodopensis. The sequence continues at coordinate 14,060,304 of CAJQUN010000004.1, forward strand.
TGATTTTTCAAAGTACTAGGATAGATACTTCATACATATGGATACGGTAATTTTTATTTTTATTTATATATATATATACATCGATAATATTTATGAAATATTATGCAAAACATCCTATAATTTGATCCAAGTTTACTTTGCAAAAAGTTGAGGATGCAAGCTATAATTTTTTAACAAATGGTTGCAAAGTGAAACTTGGACCAAACGATAGTATGTTCTACATAAGTTTCCCTAAATATTATTGAAGCTTATATATATATATATATAATAAATAAAGCTTTTGAAAATCTCATGCAATCCATGATATTTGAGGATTTGAGGATGTAAACAGTTTTTCAAACACCGGTTATATAGTGAATTTTGGACCAAACTATATGATGGTAAATGTAATTTTTCCTAATATTTACAAGAAATCAATTTTTAAACATATAATCAGCATTAAACAAGTTAAAAGTCAAAATAACAAAGTTTGTGTATCTTGATTGTGTTGGATATGGTCTCAGAGGTATCTTGGCCGTATCCAAATAAATATTCCTAAAATTAATTTTTCAATGGTGGGGTGGGGAGGTCTTAAACCTGAGACATCCCAGTTCGCTTCCCAGTTCAGCGAATCAAAGTTCTTCGAAGCAAACTGTGTCACTTAAGCTAGGAGCTCTGTATTTTTATTCAACACACAAAGAAAATAATAGCCCCCAAAGAAGTGAGCATACTGTCACGGGCTCAGAGTTTTGGCGCAGACGACAACCCGTGCGGCTACCCCGGATCCCCATAACTCCGAGGTTAAGCTTTATTCCATCTCCGATGCCTACTGGTTTCGCCCTCCCATGGGCTCATCAGAGAAGCGGGAACAGCTCCCAACCAGTCTAGTGTCTAGAATGCTCGCCCTTCCGTCCTAGTCAGGTCCAAGACCAGCGACAAGCTCCCCAAACTCAATTGGGTCGGCATGCCTAACTCAGGACGGACGAACATCTAAGACACATACTCGACTGTTATGAGCCGTCCCGCAATCCCATAACCAACCAGCAAGCATCTCGCGCATGTTTGAGTGTCACGATATTTGGTGCGTGGCATTCTCCCCCACTCAATCCATGCACGCCCTCGTGCATGGGGGAGAACTCTTCCCCTCTTTTAATTTGGTCGGGATCCGTGTGCGCTTTCATGCTTACTCGTCCTCCATTAGAGCGCTTGGCAAAGTATCACTGATGCTTCCTGCCTACTCGTCGGACCCACTTGCGAACACCCCCCCCCCCTTTGGGTGCGAGCAACCCACTTGCTCGTCCATTCCTCTTGAACCCGCCAGTGCACTGAGAGAGCGCTTGGCAACCAATGCAGTGTGCACACGATCTGGCTCTGATACCATTTGTCACGGGCTCAGAGTTTTGGCCCAGACGACAACCCGTACGGCGACCCCGGATCCCCATAACTCCGAGGTTAAGCCTTATTCCATCTCCGATGCCTACTGGTTTCGCCCTCCCATGGGTTCATCAGGGAAGCGGGACCAGCTCCCAACCAGTCTAGTGTCTAGAATGCTCGCCCTTCCGTCCTAGTCAGGTCCAAGACCAGCGACACGCTCCCCAAACTCAATTGGGTCGGCATGCCTAACTCAGGACGGACGAACATCTAAGACACGTACTCGACTCTTATGAGCCGTCCCGCAATCCCGTAATCCCACGTTATAACCAACCAGCAAGCATCTCGCGCATGTCTGCGTGCCATGATATTTGGTGCGTGACAATACACCCAGTATAAAAATGAGCACATTAAAACACTACACGATTCTACTCACCTTAAAATGCAACTAGAATTGATTGGTTAAATATGGAATATCCACTAATATGTGTTCAGTATTGCCATTCAAATATGGCTATACTGAACATGGCAGTGTGGATGACTTTGGGACTTTTGCCATCCTATCTTGGGCCATTTGGCAGGCACGTAACCGCTGGATTTTTGATGGTCATGCTAGGGGCATTTTGAGTGCTGCTAATCGATTGTGGAGTGCATTTTTATTATGCAAACATTCTGATCAGCCTCGATTCAATACTCGCTTACCACACTCTTCTTGGAGTGCTCCAATGTAAGGTTCTATTAAGATTAATGTTGATGCATTTGTCCATAAGGAGCTTTCTTTTTTTTGGTGTGGGTGGTTGGTAGAGACTATTTGGGGTGGTTTTATTTGCGTTTTCATTTGTTCGCCCGGGACAATTTTCACCTCATACTGTAGAGGATTTTGTTGTGCTAGAAGGTTGTAAGGCTGCTGTGATAGTTAATTATACGCACTGTATTGGGGAAACTGATGTACTTTCTGTCTATCAATCAATTTTACGGCCTGCAATGCGAGCTCTTGATGTGGCCGCTATCGCCGGAATTCAACGTCATTGCATTGTATTCGATCGGCCAACATAGTGGCTCATATTTTGGCTAAGCATGCCGTGGTCCATTCCAGTAGTTTCGAATTTGTAGATTGTCTACAATCTTTTCTCAAGCAAATTTGTAAACCTAGAATGATGCTATAAATATTTTGTTTTTTCAAAAAAAAAAAAATATATATATATATATATATTTTTTTTGAAAAAACAAAATATTAGCTGCACCATGTATGTGTCAATATAAAAACTTGAGAGAAATACCTCATCATAAAAAATTCATGTTAGGATAAAGCGATTACCATGTTGCTAAAAGCTATAGCTGATAACAGAGACGTAACTTTCTTTTCATATAAAGTAGCAGTGAAAGTTTCGTACTAGGCGATAAGTAGACATATGAGCTGCACCATGTATGTGTCAATATATCAGGTTTGTTAGGTCATAGGCGGTGAGAAACACTTCGTCTACGAGCATGCATATATGACATATCGAATAACCCGAACAGATCCCGACGAGAAAGCTTAAATTTTGAAATTTTATATACATTTTTTATTGAAAAATATAAATTTCACTATATTAAAATTATTAGTTAGAAACCAACATGAGTATTAAATTTATTTATATTTATTAATTTTCTACACAATATTGAGTCGACAGAGCCAGACATGCTAGTGTTAATTTAGCAATATTTTTAGGTGAGCCCTCGATTGTAGAGATTTTAATTGCGATAATAGCCTCGAGTGTTGAGTATATTATTGTAGATATAGAATTTAAGGAGTGTTTAGATGGAGACTTAAAGGGGGGAAATGGTATTTAATTTCAAATTAAATCTCACTTTAATTAATTAAACTATTTCTTGCTTTTACTCATCCAAAAATATATATGATGGGTTTGTTCTATCACGTTCTTCAAATAAATATTCATTCATTTTTTTGATAAATGGTAAATTCAAAATAATCATCAATTCTTCATATCGATTTTTATTGCAGATCTCTGTAGAAAGATTTCTTGTTGATCAGGGACCTCATGCTCTAGCTATAGCTAGAGATAGGATATTTTGGAGATTCAGAGCAGGTGCCCCTTCGGATGGGAGTTGATGGCGGCCTTCAATGGTTGGGCCATCATAGAAACATAGATAGGGTCAACGACGGAACGAACAACGAAACTTTACGACAGCTTTTTCGTACACGTTCACTTGCATCGCCCGATGCGCTCTAAGATAATCACTCATGTCTATTCATAAATACAAATTAACTCCATATAATTGACAAGTACGATAAAAATAAAACCCTAAAATTTCTATAGGATTCGTGCTTATGAATAATATCCCGTTGAACATACGTTATGTCTTTTAGTTCCACATGGGATTTAATTCTTATTATTTATTTATTATAATCTTCATTATATATTTTTTTCTATAATTAATAATTTCTCAACTATTTTTTAGTATATTACATGGATACCCCCTAAATTTCTTAATTGTGTGTAAACCCCATTCATCCCTTGCTTTGTTGTATTAGACACATATACTCCATACATATGTTTTGTTTTTTAGCAGGTATTCCTTTTGTTTTAAATAAATTTTAAAGCCCTTAATAAAATTTAAAACTTATTGATTATCCACAGTAATATATTATTACCCATTACACGGTATTTAAATTAATTTTGTAAAAAATATAAAGTGTCATCAATTAAAATCCAATTAACAGTACCACATTAATAATAATCTGCCTAAATTAAGTCATATATAAGATTGTTTAGAAGAATATTTTTCACGATTTTTTTTATAAATTTGGTCTATGAAACATAGTATATGACTTGTATGAATTTGTTAATAACAATTAATTGAACATTAAATTAATTATAACATCGAATAGAAAACAAGAGGGATATATGTGACAAGAGATAACAAAAAATATATGCAGGAAATTTCTGCCAAAAGTTAATTATTTGTATTTATGTACCAAATACAACATTCTAAGGGGATGTAAATACAACAAATTGGTTTACCGTAATTTGATTAACATTGGGTAATATATCCGGTTTAGTATTTTTTGTGTATTGGTGCATATGTAGGGGTGCATGTAAGAATTTCCCCAAATTAAGTTTTGTACGCTACATGCACAAAACTAGGGGGTTGAATGCAAATTACTCATTTGGTTCTGTGTATGAATAAAAAAAATAGTCGTTTTTTTAACTTGAAAGGTCAAATTCAGCTGATACAAAGCTTTTGATGAAAAAAGGGCAGGAATACAAATCCTCCAAAATAGGACAAACAGAAGAAGCTTGAGCTGCAATCACATGAACTAAAGCATTGGCCGAGCGCCGACAATGTTGAATAACAAAACCCGATCTCTGTCATCGAATTGAGGATGGTGAATTTATAGAGTTAACTACGACTTCTGCATCAGATTCCAGAATCTCACTCATCCAATCATTCCAGATAGCAAGCAATAAACATTCACGTACAGCTATTAGTTCAGCAAGAGACATAGAAAAAAAACCATGGATATGCTTTGCATATACTGATAGAATAACTCCATTGGCATCCCATATAACAACACAAATTCCTACAAAATCCTTGTCGGGATGAAGTGAAGCATCCACATTTATTTCTATAGCTCTAGTTGGAGGAGGTCTCCAACATTCAAGTACCGCGTGTGTAGCAGTATGAGCATGGATCTCCAAGGATCATGAAGAGAATGAACACTAAAAAATTGATGATCTGGCAACAACATCAGTGACCTTAGTCATCCGACCATGAATCAAAAATTGGTTTGTATCTACCCATAACCTCCAAGAGGTCAAGGCAAGGATTGCCAAGTCCGAAATCATTCCATTACCACTAACCCATTGCCACAAATCTATTAAAGAAGAATGCCAAATTGCCAACAGTCGCTTTTTAAACAATTGAACATATGGAAACATACAATTGCACAATTGAACATAGCACTGTTCTATTATCAAAACTACACCAACATAATTTAATAAAAGAACAAAAAAATATACACCAACAATATGCTTAAATTATAAAATCAAATTTTCGTTGCACCCGTCACTAAATTATTTGTTTATCTAGTTATTGTATTTTCTGGTAGCTTTGTCTATGTGTGTAGTTCTGTTTCTACCTCCATCTTTACTCTATGCTGCATTTTTGTCCTCTTGGTGGTGGATCTTTATGCTTGTTTTATCGTTGGAGCATCATATGACTTTGAATAAGAAGCTTATCGGTTTCGTGCGCCATCCTGTAGTATGCTTTTTCGTATGGGATTTGGATACGAGGGTCTGTACGTTTGACGTTGCTTTATCAGTTTTTGCCATTCGTCTATCCCTTTTAATTCCGTCACTTAATTTGGACGGCCGTTTCTTTACTTGTCAATACTCTGGCTTAGATAGTTTGAGGGGACAGATTTTGGACATGGAGGTTCACGCCCCATCCTGGTCAACGTCTCATGATCTCGCTGTGATTCATTTTCCTTTACCACCTGGTTGCCTTGCTGATTAGAGGAGATAATTGTATTTTGTTGGTCAATTTGATTTTTATTTTAGGTGGATGTGGTTTATCTTCCTGTTGGTAGACCTGTTGTTTGTTGTAATTGTCTTGTTGGCTACTTTTTAGTTAATATGTATTATGGTTTAAAAAAATTATTTGTTTATAAATATTAAATATATATGCATGCATGATGATTATGTATTTTTTGATTGATGCATCCTTATATCTGAAGTCTAAGATTTGGAATTAATTACCTATAATTTTAAAAAAAAAAAATTTTTTTGCCCATTTGAATTTAACAGATAGCTTAGTTGCATTTTAATAATTACAATTAATCACAAGACATTAAAATAATTGATCCCAAGTTGTAGATTTGGCTCAATGTCAATGTTTAGAGTTTTTAGACAACATAAGTTAGATCTGGTTGTCATAATATAATTTTCATGGGATTATTTTAAAAAAATAACATTTTTAAATTTTGATATTAGCTTGGTCTTTATTTTTGTGTGTTTAAAAGTTATTTTGAAAAACTTATATTTGGATCTGATTGATTTTTTTTTTTCACTCAGTTATTATTAAAATTAAAATACAATAAAACATACATTTGCTTGAAAAAAAAAAAACCAAATCATCCTATGTTTGAAGCTGTTTTTTTTAAACAATCTTTAAAAAAAAAAAAAAAAAAAAAAGCAAAAAAGTAAATAAAAATTGAGAAAGAGGAAAAGGGACAGGTGTGAAGACTGAAGAGTCGCACAGAGTAGCACCCTTTACCCAATCGGCTTTACATAACCCCCAGCGCTCTACTCGTCTCCCCAATCCTCTATTTTCAGTGTCTGGGGGAGGAAAAAGGGCCTAAAACAAGCATAACAAGATATGATGAACAGCTCAAGATTCAATCTTTTGAGCTCAAGATAATGAGCAGAGGCTCCTGTGTCTTCTTCTCAGAAGAAGATGGTTTCTCCATTTCAAGAACAAGAATCCCTTCCCCAAAATTCAATCTTTGATGCCCTTTACTGCGAGGAAGAGCGTTTTGATGACGAATCGAATGGTGGGTCTGGCTTGAGGATGTCAGAAATTGATGATTTTAATGAGATTAGTGGAAATCCCTTTGCTTTTCTTTGTGAGAATGACCTTTTCTGGGAGGATGACGAGGTTTTGAGCTTGTTGTCTAAGGAGAAAGAGCAAGCCCATTTGAGTTGCGATGCGTTAAACTCGGATGGGTGTCTGAAAATGGTGAGAAACGAGGCCATTAAATGGATGTTGAAGGGGACTGCGTGCTATGGATTCACTGCCATGACTGCTGTTTTAGCTGTGAACTACTTTGATAGATTCATGGCAAGCGTTTGCTTTCAGAAAGATAAGCCATGGATGAGTCAGTTGCTTGCTGTTTCCTGTCTCTCCATCGCGGCGAAGGTCGAAGAGACGCAAGTGCCTCTTCTTGTAGACTTTCAGGTATTGTTTTCCATCACCATTTATACCATAAGTTCTTTTGCAATGTATGTGTTTGTGTAAATGCATCTAGTTGATTTTGGGCTTTTCTTTTTGTGTCTCTAAGGTAGGAGAGTCTAAATATCTGTTTGAGGCGAAGACTATTCAGAGAATGGAACTTTTGGTGCTTTCTACACTCAAATGGAAGATGAATCCTGTGACTCCAATCTCATACATTGACCACATTGTTAGAAGATCGGGTTTGATTGGCAACCTGCATTGGGAGTTTTTGGGGAGGTGCCAGACTCTGATTCTCTCTATTATAACTGGTATGATATCAGTTGTTTTACGGTAATGAATTCACCTCACCAATTAGGATGCCAAGATTTATCTAAGATCTGACATGTATTTATCTGTAACTACATCGATCTTATAGTGAATTTCGATTGTTTAAGTGACTTGGCTTCTAATCCAATTGTATACACAAATGCAGATTGTAGGTTCATACGCTATCTTCCTTCAGTTATTGCTCCTGCGACAATGTTAAATGTTATTAGAGAGATTGAGCCTTGTAAAGTTTCTGAATTCCATAATCAGTTCATGAGTTTGTTCAAAACGAGCAAGGTTTGCTAAATGAATAATTTTTTTGGTGTTTAATATTGAGATCATGCCTTATATTATACCCCAATTTAACGAGAAAATCATTATTTATTGTGAATTATATAAACAGGAAAAATTGGACGAATGCCATAAACTTATAATGGAGGTAGTGGATGATCACGGCCGTCAGCTTTCCCACAAACGCAAGCGTGAGGCCATACCAAGCAGTCCAAGTGGTGTAGTTGATGTCTACTTTAGCTCTGATAGCTCTAACGATTCGTGGGTCGTTGCATCATCTGCTTCATCATTGCCAAAGCCTCTGTTTAAGAGAAGAAGAGCTCAGACATGAGGTTAGCTTCAGTAAGCAGTCCATGTTGGTGTGGCTAACCGTCCTCTCACTGAACTCTCATTTGTCACTCATCTGATATTAGCAGTGGTACTTCATAATCACTATTTTGCTATGTTTTCTATCATAAGTCAGTCCAAATATGTGACATTTATTTTCAGCTATTTGTTATTGTATTTGTTGCCAATCCCATGTGACGGATCCACTTATTAATTTAACAATTGCCACTCCTTTCGTCTCTTTGGTTGGGGGATGGAGAGTAATTTTTAGAATTATCCCTTGAGCAATATTATCATAGATTGAATATCAAATCCAATGTCACTTCTTTAGTTGATCAAGAATCAGAGATAGTTACATATAAAATAGGAAAAAGAAAAGAAAAGAAAAGAATCAGAGACAGGGATGGGCTTCCCAAGTCTTTGGTTGTATTCTCAAAGAAGGAAATTCTTGAACTAAAGAATTTCAATGTTGGACAGGTTGGCTTTGACAAATTCTCTATTATAGTATGTGGAGCCATGTTTTTGAATACATGGAAAAATCATTTAAATCTTCTACTGTATCTACTGTCTTACCTTGTGTACAATGAACTAAATGTTTGCTATGTGTTTCATACTGATAGAATATGTTTTGAGTTAATCCAAGATTCAAGTTGTTTAAGTTGCCTTTTCTTGCCTGAGTTTGACCTAAGTGGCAAAAATACACAATTTAAATGACAATCTAAAATGAGATGCGACATTTTCTTGCTTGGTTTTGACCCATGTGACAAAAATAGAATAATCTACTATGAAATGCTACGTTTTCTCATTGTTAGTTTTATTTTATTCTATTTGGATTATAGGTTAGATGAGTAGATTCTGTTTATATTTTTCTCTATATGACCTGTAGGATAACTGTGGCCTTGCACATGATATACTCTCGGTGTTGAACCTTGTCTACGATGCTGCGAATTTGATTAATTTTCTACGATGCTGTGAATTCGATTACTTTTCTTGGTTCGCTGCCAAGAAATAGTGGTGTGTATTCATTCTAGACTTTTAATGACTTTTATATACTTTTAATCTAGATTTTTATATATATACTCCATAGAAGTCTAGTAATATCTAAAATAGACTTTAGTATAGTTTTTAAAATACAGGTAGTATTCAAACTTGATTTTTTTAGAACTCTATAAAATTTCCAACGACTCTCATAGAGTTTTTAGTACAAACCTTGAAGCCATGTGAACAACTCTAAAAGTCTAGAAATTTATCAACTATATAAAATCTATCATTTAAAAAAAGTTATTAAATATCTATAATGAATACAATTTGATGCTAAAATATTTCATTTAGGTTGATTGAATGATGCTAATAGTGATATGCACAAATTTAAGACTAAAAATATTGCAACATTGATATTTCATTTCCTTGTTCTAATTAATTAGTTAAAGATGTTTTCAGAGATATTTAATTGATTTTTTTTTTTTCAATCTCAAACCTACTCATCTATTTTTAATGATGCTGTCTTGACTTTGTGCGCAAAATAGACAAGCCAACTCAATTCAAGTCTTAGTTTCAACTTTGATTCAAGTGTTTAAAAGATCAAAAGTGGGTTTATCAATATTAAAGTCAATTATCTAATCGTTCAAGTATTAAAAATCACACGGAGGGTCACTTGAATCATGTAACAAAGCTTAAAAAATTCTTGGTTATGTTCGGAATGAATGATTTAAGTTGTAGGAAATGATTGATTTGAGGAAAGATTTAAAGAATTAATTTTGAAATAACACTCGTCTTGTATGTATTTTAAATCCATCAGAATTACTATTAAAAACGATTAATTTGATATAGACTGATTTTGAAATTCACTTGAATTTTGTCCAGCCAAAGCCAAACAAGTCAAGAGATTTGAAATCATAGATTTGAGTTACATCGATCCAAACGCAATCTAGAGTAAAATGTGATTATCACTAACCACAGCCTTTTCCAACCATCTATGCTCCCGTAATCCTCATTTCTAACTCAAATATAATGCGACATTTTAAATTAACTTTGAACTCAAATATAATGCAACATTTTAAATTCACTTTAAACAGCAGCAAAAGAGAAGAAAAAAATCGTACAAATGTACTGGATTTATCTTTCCGGATGCAACAATTGTGACCTTGTTCGATCATCCAGCTTGAATCCAGCCATCTCAGCTTCCTGGCACATTTCTTTAGTCTTGGCTAATCTCCCGGAAGCCAAATAAAAACTAATAAGCTCACGGTATATATCAAAAGTCGGAGATAAACCAGATTCCTTAAGTTTGGAAAAATATCTTGAAGTTCTCGAAAAATCATTCAAGGCGATGAAAAGCTTTATCAAGGTACGATAGGCTGGAAGATCGAAGAGTGTATTTGAAGCCTCCATTTCCCACACTACAGCCATTGCTTCTCTATATTTATTCTCAGAATACCGACTATGAATCAGAGTGGTGTGCATTACTATACTAGGAGCTGTATCCGACTGTTTGAACCAATCATATAGTGACTCTACAATATCGAATTTACCCAGCTTTATGCAAACTTTCATGATAGATGTGCAGTCCTGTTGAGTCAACATAAGGTCTTCTCTTGCTGCTAGCTCCTCCAACAAGGGCAATGTGAGCATTCTTTTATCAGGATTTTTTCCAAGTTCTAATATTAGCTTAGCATATATGCAAGAGTCGAGCATTCTTTTACCTTCTTTAGCGGCGTCAAGAAGATTCCAAGCAAGTGTCAAGTTTCCACTTTTGATGAAACCTTTTACCATAGCCTCGTAAACACTCCGACTAGCCAAACTGGTGAACTTTTCCAAGTCAAAAGGCAATTTTAACTCATTCGCCCTTGCCAATACCTCAACTGTGGAAGCAAGGATGCGATCATCCGGGAATAAATGGGGCTGGTTTTGAACCCAACAAAAAACATGTAGAGCTCGATCTGGAAGACCCATATGCCCCAACTCCCTGACTGTCAATGACAAAGACCCTTTCCGCAAAAACTGTGCCCATTGGCTGAGAACTGTGGACACATTGTTCTCAGGAGGAAGGCCTCTAATTTCCCTAGCTAAACCGATCAAGAAAGTTGGGTTCTTGTAAATTTGATTCGATATTGGCTGCCTCGCAGAAACAGCAAGATGGTTCTTGGTAAGTTTTTTGGGGGTGGGAAGTCCCAAAGGTCTTATCTTGTGAGGAACAGGTAGTGGCAGAGGTCTATCCCTGTTTAATTTCCCAGGCTTCTGAGGAACCCTTCCCTGAAAAAGTGAAGAAATGGCTTCAATTTCATCTGACCCCCACACTATACTGTCATCCATACTGTCGTTATCATCATTTTCATCGAGATATTTCTCAACAGCAGGGGCTACTCTCATGGAATCCGTTGCCGGCCCTTTGCTCAAAACTGATTCTTCGCTATGCAACACCGGGGGGTAGAAGTCAGGCGGAAGCTTCATCCGTCGTGGGTTACGAAGATTCTTGGGAAGTTCTAGCTTTCTACTCTGACGTTTTCTTCGATTACTATCTGCAGCAAAAACTTTTCCACTCGAAAATATAATAAAATTATAGTTGGAAACTGGGTATCTACATCGACAGCAGAGCACAGTATCCATCCAAATCAGCACTTGCAAACAGTCAGGGATTGTGTGAAATGAATCAATATGCAGCTTGTCATAGACATTTTGTCAAACAGAATGCGCTGCTACCAAGCATATTCAGAGCCTCAAATAAATAATTAGCCTCCTGCTTCAAACAATGATATCTTCGAGAATGAACTCAGGACTTTATTCAAACACTTTGTTAGCAAGAAAGTAGATAACAGCGTTGCGACGAGCATTGAATGTAGAAACCCAGCCAAAACAGCCAGCAATTCAATACACCAAATCAAACACATGAAATACACGGTAATACAGCAATATTCCCAGCGAAATACAAGAAACACCCAGAGCAAAAGAATCCGTAGTCACGAGAGTCAATAATCCTGTTAATCTTAGTGAAATCCCACATAGAACTACTATAAACACGTTATCTAAATGGTATTAGGAGCGAAAAGTATTGTACAATACAGTAAAAGCACCATTAACCAGTAACTGTTCTACGCAAAGTATATTCGTGTAGGAAGAAATGGTTACATTATATTTTAGTTAAATTAAATAAATGTTACATGAAAATATTTTCTTTCATATTTATATTAATTAATATTAATAGAAACATTTTATAAGTTAATTTTGTGTATTTCAAACAAAAAATTATCAGTTACAAATATTGTTAAATTTAAAATAATATCAAATAATAATATAAAGATTGAATGTTAAGTTTTATAGAATTATCATCGGGCTTGTGATGTTATTCGATGTGGAATAGTGGGTACCCAGGAGGAATTATATTAATAAGATGAGTGTGACATGTATGCGTATGATCATTGAATGTACATAAAAGATAGAATAAGGAACGAAATCATTTGAGCTGAAGTTTGTGGCTTGGATAGAAGAGAAGATACAAGACAGACGTTTACCATAGTTTGATCATATACGACATAGAACCAGTGATGCATCTATGCGTCGAGTGGAGTTCATGAATTTCAGTCTTTTCAAGAGAGTAAAAGAACGACCGAAAAAATATGGTTCGAAGTTATAACTAGTTAAGACCAAGATAAGCTTTTGGTGACCAATGCATGTGCGCGACTCGACTTGATTCTTACTTTGATTTTTGTAGCTTATTATAATCTATTGTGATTAAAGACTTACGTGTTGTTCGTTATATGATATATTAGGGAATTAATTATGGAACAAGCATTAAGAATCAAGAGGGCAACATGGTATAGATGAACACCATGAGATATTGCAAGGAGCTTCAGGCAATTGAGGGAAATTTGTCGGATTAATAAACTAATCAAGAAAATATAAAATATTATGAATGAAATATGGGAAAATTGAGAAATTTTAATTATTATGTGTATTTTGTAAGCAATTCATTTTTTGTATTATTACTAACACAATTTAATTAATAACTTGGGAAAAATATGAAATTTACATTATGATAGTCCAAAATCAACACTATCTCACACACATGACATCGACGCAAAACCTCTACGAATCATCAATAAACTCACAGAAACCGGGGAAAAAAAACCTAAAACATGTCAATCAAATATTCACAGAAAAAAGGTCCATTCCATATTTTTTTTGGGTCATCATCATCGTTACAAGTGACTATAAATGGATGATGAAGAAAATGAAAAACATGGGATCTTCCCAAGTGATTGGAGGACTTCTTTCATTGTTGGTCTCTTTTGTGGCACAAGGGATATGCAACCATACCCTACTTTTAGGAGTGCCAACAAGGCATCTTCGTTGCCCTCCACGTCAGCACGGATTGCCATGTCAGCCATCCTCAATACCTTACCCTTGTCTTCTTCGGCTGATGTGAGAGCCCCGATCGCTAACCCATGTCCAGTTTCTTCGGATGCGATGACTTTTCCGGTCAAAAGTTCGAGTAACACCACACCAAAAGCAAATACGTCCCATTTCGGACTTGGGCTTGAGGCTTCGTAGTGATTCCGGAGCATGATATGGCGAGACGCCTATTACACTTGGGCTCGGACTTGGTGTAGGCCCAATGGAGTAGTCTTGAAAGCTGTCTCGTGAGGCTGTGGATCTCTTGCTCCCGAAGTTCCGGGCCGATCCACAGGCTGATTTGGAACTATTATCATCCGTTACTAGGCGTTCAAGCCCAAAATCTCCAATCTTGGGCTCCATGTCGTGGTCCAAAAGAATGTTAGTGGGCTTTAAGTTGCCATGTACGTGCCTTTTCTCATGGATGTAACAAAGCCCACGGGCCACACCTTTTGCTATCTTGATCCGCAATTCCCAAGGCAAATGACAAGGTGAAAAGCCAGCCTTTCCTGAAAATTTAAACCAAACGTGCCCGTGTTAGTATCTAGAAAGATTCTACTTGCCTATCGCCCACGCTTTGATGCTGTTCTTACGGACATATCAAATTTGTATTTAGAAATATTTATTTAAAATATTCACAATTAAAGATTAATATATCTCAGGACACTGCCCCTAACATAAAAATTCCGTCCCTTTGTCAGCGATGACGCCGGAGTAGCTAGGTATCTTGAGCATGGAATAAGAAAACAAACCACTGGCCGGTGCAGGACAAGGTTGACTTGGAATGAACCACCTCACCTAAATGATTTTGTTTTAAAAAAAACTTGAGCCACCTAAAAATTTCATGAGCATTAAATATAACATTTTATGCATATAAAGACATTTCAGGTATAACTACTCCATCATTATAAAGTCAATCAAATCCGAGTGATCAATCAGAAACAGAGTTAAGATGTTGACTAATTAAAGAGATTATTAAATTATTATAAAGGTGATATTAAAATAGTAAAGTTTAAGTAGATAAAATATAAGCTGACCCTATATATATTATTATATTTGAAAATGAAACGGAAATTAAAATAGCAATGCAAGTTCCAAATATGATAAAGTGACTCTCATGACCTAAAATTTGAGGCAATATTGTTTACTCAATGTAGAAAAAGTTCGTATTCTTTGTTTTTTTTCAACTTAATGGACCATGAACTTTCCATTTTTCATGAGTAGTTGCGTGGTTCAATCAAGTTTTCTTTGATGCCGCTCTTAAGCGTATTCTTTAAAACACCACTCATATGGTGTGTGTGATGTGTGGTGTGGATGTTTCAGAGCATCACCCTTATGTGCGGCAACAACACAAGCTTCAATCAATGCCATATAAGGGTGGTAACGGGGTGGTTCTACCTGTGGACCCGCTTTTTAAAAAATATATATTAACTAGAAATCAAAATTGAAGCAAAAAAATTGAGTTTCGTGATTGAATTCATGTTTTTCTCTAGTATATATTTATAATAAACCTTGTAAAATATCTTTAACCTATACAAGATCTTTATTAATTTGTTCTCATTCATTCAAAATATATGTCAAACTTCTTTAATATGAACACATAAATTTGATATAAAATAAAAAATGTCACGTTATGATTCACTCAAAGAAGTGAAATATGTATTTGATATTAAATTTTTTTTAAAAATAATAATATGTGTAATGGGACGGGTCTAGGACGGGTCTCGTCCCGGTTCATAAACCCGTTGACCGGGTCCAGATCTGCCCTGGGACCCGATCAAACAGGTCCAGACCTAGCCCAGGCTGGACGGGTTTAATTCGAGTGCGAGTTTAACCCGGACCTATTGTCATCCATTGCCAATCTCGTACTATTATTTACATCCATTTCACTAAATTATTCTTAAAAATTATATGTTGGAATATGAAAACCTTTTTTTTTTTTTTTGGAAGAGTTGCTATATGGAAATTAAGTACTTACTGTAACGCGAATTAGCCAGGCTACCATTGGGAACAAAGTCGTAGATGATTAGCTTCGCATCAGAACCCCAGTAGAACCCTCGAATCCGGATCAAATTCGGGTGTACCAATTTCGAAATCACTCGAATCTGGTTCTCGAAATCCCTGAACCGCTCCACGCCATTTTCGCCAATCCGTCGGACGGCCAACGCGGTTCCATCTTCGAGCACTGCTTTGTACATGATGCTGGACCCAGAAGCGCCCAAAATGTAGGCGGAAGCTTTGAGTAATGTCTCCAACTCCAGCTCTTTCTCCCCGTCAACCGTTATGAGAGACCCTTTCTTCTGTTCTTCGGGGCCGTGCAATTCGTGATTCCTTGGCGGGGTTTCATCTTCTTCGCTGTAGGAATTCGTGGTTACGGAGGATGGCTCTTCTTCATCTTCCGCGGCCTCGTGTCTTTGTTTCTTTAAGCAAGTCCATGTTCTCAGCCAGTTGTATTCTTCCGAGGCTGATTCAGAGGATGCCCAACCGAAGTCTTTTCCACTTTCTGTTTCCTTTTTGATGCTGCTGTCCAAGTTCTTTTTTTTCAGATGATAAACGCAGAGGAAAATTGATACCAATATTACAATTCCAGCTGCGTCTCCGATGACTATTCCCAGGATTGCTCCAGTCCTCAGTCTTGTTCTTTTGCCTTTTGACGGAGATTCAGCGGCTGCGCCGCCAGGCGTGGCGGTTTCCGTGTCGGAGTCTATGGTTTTCGGAATGGCAGCGATCGCGGGAGGAGAGTCTGGTGCAGCAGAAGAAACATTAGGATGAGTGGCTGCGGAGGATGGAATTGGACATAGATTGTTTAATGGTTTCCCGCATAGTTCGGTGTTGCCAGAGTAGGAAGTTATGGGTTGGTCAAAGAAAAGATTAGAATTTGGAATCGGGCCTGTAAAATTGTTGAATGAAAGATCTATCGTGGCATTTGTGGGGATTTGGGTGCCAAATTCCGGCGGGATTTCGCCGGAGAGTCTGTTAAACGAAACGTTAAAATAAGCAAGATTAGTCCCGCCAAAATCTGGAGGCAATGATCCGTTGATCATATTGAAAGATAGATCCAAAATCCGAACTGAATTAAACCCACCAGGAATTGAACCGATAAAATTATTATTCTTCAAAGAAACAACTGTCAAATTCTGAAGCGCTATAAAATTTCGAGGCAGGTTCCCCGCGAAAGCATTCTCATAAAGATTAAGAACCTGAAGATTCTCCAACTTCCCCACAAGCTCAGGAAATTCTCCGGAAATCATATTATTCGAAACATCAAGAATTCGAAGCTCGGAAGCGCTGAATAGAGATTCAGGAACGGAACCATGAATGGAATTGCCTGAGAGATTAAGGTATCTGAGATTCTCGATCATTCCAAGAGACGACGGGATCGATCCATGAAGCCCGAAACCTGGAAGCGATAAGCCCGTGACCCGAAGATAAGCTTCCACCGAGCCCGAAATTCCACAGTAGATCCCATTCCATGAACATGGAATCTCATCATACTCATTCCAGTTCTGCAAAACGCCATATGGATCACTCAAAACACTGTACTTAAAAGAGAGCAAGAGCAGCCCGTCAACGTTCAGCCCGAAAGATCGAGCCCGAAGCAGCAAAAGAAATGCAAGATTTCTGCACCGCCATAAATGGAGGATATCAAAACTTGGAGATCTCATGATTATGCATCACAATCACTCCAAATATCCTTTTTTTCAGAGAAAAATTCAGTGTAATAAACTGATATTTATGGTACAGAAGGGGCCATGTGAGGAGAACGTAAGTGTGAAAGAAGATGCAAAATATTGAGGGAAGAGTTGCACAGCTCACTATTTTTCTTACGAAAAATAGTGAGTTCTGACCTTGGTGATAGTATAAATTAATGAAGGGGGTGACATTTCAAGAAAATTGATATTAATGCTCTCTTTAATGAAATGACACTCATTTTTCTTTTACATAAAAATAATAATAAACGAGTTTTTGGACCTAACTCAATTGATAAGAGCTCATGAGTATCACAGTGTGCAACAAACATTTAACCACTACTTTAGATGTTGAGTATGGAGAGTTCGGTTGATACTATCTTTAAAAATATTATTATTCTATATATAAATATATTGGATCAATTTATATCGTCATCTTAGAACCTCATATTGTTACTTCCAGTGGTAGCATCAAGAGAATGGTATCTTAGCTAAGTGACATGAAGATGAAGTCAAGAATGTATTATTTTATTTCAAATGTCATGGTGTTGGATCTTGTAAATGTGCCCACTTTTTAAATTTTCGTTTATCAGAAAATAGTGAGTCTACAATTTATAAAATTTTATATGAGAAAATTTGAGATAGACACTTTAAAAAAAAAAAAATATATAGTGGGGCATTTTTTAGACTTTGTAATAACACATAATAAATTTATTACTAGCCAATTAGTTATCAATCATGAGTAAGCATGTTTATAAGGTATTGCAATTTCTATCTTCATCTACTAAGCTTCCAATTCGACCACTTTTTTATTGAATGTAATTAATTAAGGAATAATTACACTTGTATCCGTTGTATAATGGTTGTATTACAAAATTCATCCCCTATTTTGAATAATAACAGATGTCATCCTGTAGAATAGTTGTCTTACAATATCAACCCCTTTAGTTTGTAAAAGATATAAGAAAAATTACAACTATCTCCCATATAATTTGACCTAAAAATATAGTGCAGGGAGGTAGACGTTATTTTTTAAACTCGAATAGCTAAAACAACAATTATAAAAACTAGAGTGATTTATACATATAATTCACATATTAAATTAATATGGTTTTTGGTATCATATTTAACTAAGGATAACTAAATGGATCATGTGTAAACAACATACATTCATTTCGACAAAAATGACGTTTAGGAAGGGCGAAAAATGTTAATCGAATAATAATCGATTATTCGATCGATATAGGACGGAAAAACATAGCAGCCCATCATACGTACTGTTGTTTGCGTTGTATGTGATTCTGTTTGAGGTTTATGGAAAAGAAATGATGAACATCTTAAGTCGAGGCAAATGTATAACACTTTGTCCTTAAGAGGAATTTTTCCCGCACAAGATGCTTTCGGTTTGTGGCAATCCTCTCCCAAGATACACCGACTTCTCTTGTGATTGTAGCACACCAAATCACAAGAACATCAATCACAAAGGTTGCAAACTCTTTTTTTCAAGAACAAGTGAATATGATGCATAAATGCTTTTGATCTTGTTATTTATCTTGAAATTTTGGGTGTAATATTCAAAAATTTGATTATTAAATCCAATGATGGGATGTTGTATATATACTAGGCCATAGGATGTCATCAAAAGACTCCATTTGGAGGCAACCATTCATGAAATAACACATCTTCACGCAAATGATGCAATGGTTAAAAAAATTCATCGAACAGACGCCTAGGCGCAACACTTGTGGCTCCTAGGCGCATCACACTGCCTGGAAAATGCCTGGAAATAATTTTCCATGCAGTGAGGCACCTTTGCGCGTACGACGCCTCCTCTATTGCCCTGGGTTTTTCCCGCGCAGTTTCGAGGACCCATTATGAGCCCGAAAAACTCTATTTTCACCTCGTTTCCTTCACTCGATTCATCTTACTTAATATTAATTCATTAAGCCTCATAATCCAACAATCCCCCATATGAATTAAATTAATGCATGATGCACATGATGTCAAAAGAGAGTTCACACGAAAAATTATTGCATTGGGAGAGGTAGCTTGTGGTTTTGAACCTTCCTTAGTAGTATACTATCGAATTTACTAGGCCATGAAGTGAACATGATGTCTTGAACTTCTTGGCGATTCGTGTAAACCCAGACAATAGCACCTACACAATAACTTCTACATTTGTTTTGGTTTCTCGGTTGTGTTTGTTTTGGCCATGGAACATCTCTTGGATTGATAAGTGTTTCATTGAGGCAGCCCATCCTCACACTTACATAGGTGATCTCCTATTAAGAATATCATACCATACTCCATTTTTTCAATTATATGAATCATTAAAAGTATCAAACTTAACCTCACTATTTTGGTAGATCATAAGCACTCTTCATCATAGGAATTGGCTGGGAAATTTTTCGAGTGCTAACTCAAATTTCATAATTTAGTTGTCACATTAAACGAAGATCTTGGGATCTCCAGTTAACAAGGTTGGTTACCACTATGAAAATTTATTTTGTAGATTTCAACATTATTCATCTTGATAATTCAAACATTTGATCTCTTTTTAAAGCTTTTGTAAGCGGATCAGGCAAGTTATCCTTTGATTTCACATAATCAATTGTGATAACACTATTAGAGATCAATTATCGTACATTATTATGTCTACGACGAATATGTCGAGACTTCCCATATACATACTGTTTTGTGCCCTAGCAATTGCCGATTGACTGTCACAACGAATCATTATTGCTGGCACTAGTTTTGACCAACATGAAATATCTTCCAAGAAATTATGAAGCCATTCCGCCTCTTCCGCGGGTTTGTCTAGAGTTATGAACTCTGACTCCATCGTGGATCTTGCAATGCAAGTTTGTTTAGTGGATTTCTACGGCCCCACCACCAATGCTAAATACATAACCACTCGTGGATTTGGAGTCATTAGTGTCGGATATCCAGTTTGCATCACTATATCCCTCTAATGCTTTTGGATATTTCGTAAAATGTAACCCATATTCTAATGTGTATCTTAAGTATTTAAGTACCCTTATTAACGTCGTCCAAAGGACATTACTTGGATTACTCGACTTAGCTTATTCACAGTACAAGTGATATCCAGACGAGTACAGTTCATAATATACATGAGGCTCCCAATAATTCTTGCATATTCCAATTGAGACACCAATTCACTATGATTTTTACTTAAATGCACTTTTAAGTCTATCGGTGTCTTTATAGGAAAAGTGTCATTTGCATTGAATTTTCTCAATACAGTCTCAATGTAATGTGATTGAGATATGACGATTGTCTCTTGTGTCATAGAGATTTTAATCCCTAACCATTAGCAACGCCCATATCTTTCATATCAAAATGTCTTGTCAACATTTTTCTTTTTTCAACAATCACTTCATGAGTACTTCCCGTTATTAGCATGTCATCAACATATAAACATACTATGACAAACGTTTCTCGTGTGCCTTTAATGTACACATATTTGTCACATTCGTTAATTCTAATACCATTTGACTACATAACTTTATCAAATTTTTCATGTCATTGCTTAGGCGCTTGTGATGACTTACTTTAGTCAGGTACCCCCACACTTTTAAGTATTTGTAGGAAGACTTTCGTCCTTTCCACAATCCACAATGATTTTTGTCATTGCCTACGTGTGTCACTTAGAATGTCGTTGACCAATAAGATTGCTCCCCCACACAATTATAGGGCAATCTCGAATGTCTCAAGATTATAGTGGTGTTCAAACTTTCATGATTCAAATTCGAAGCGTTATTAACTTAGAAATCAAAATTCAAGAGTTTATGTCTTGCAAATTTTGATTTAAGCGCACTTGCTTACAAAATTTGAAACTTGAATTAAATTCTCGTATTTGATTCACAATTTACACTTTAGCATACAGACTTAGAAGACTTGATTTCAAGATTTATTTCTCTTGCAAATTCAAACTTTAAGCGTAAAATGCTTAGACAACTCAAATATAATCAAATGAGAACACCTCATAGTAAGAAAAATTGTGACAGTTGATTCATCATTTTCATTTTAAGCATAGAAACTTGGAAAACATGAAATCAAGATTTAATTCTCTTGCAAATTCAAACATATGCCCAACAAGCACGGGTTTGATTCAGAAAGTACGGGGTTTGATTCATCATGAAAAATTGTAGCGGTTTATTCATCATTTTTATATTATTTTTTTATAAATAGAAAATGTTCGCGTTATGAATTTAATTAATAGGGGTTTGATTCAAAGTACTAAAACTTTGTTGGCCAGTGGGCATACCTGATCAAGATTACAAAAATCTAATTGATTATTATTGTAATAATTTTCATAAGCTAGGAATTTTGTGTGTGTGGAATAGTTCTTGATGCTGGCTTCCCTACAATCATGCCACACTTGGAGATTTGCAATACCTCTCAGTTAGTAGCAAATATGAATGAAAACAAATAAATTTTTCGTTTAAAAGGTATTCTTTTGCTTCGAAATAATACTCATGCTAGAATAATGATCAAGACATAATGTGTTGGCCACTATAATATTTAAAAGACGTGAGTTGCATAATTATCAAAAACTATAATTTTTTGTAAAGTAGCAAACAATCAACCCTATAATTGGTATCAAACCTAATATCACTTGTTCGATTTTTATAAATTGCAAGAAGTGCTATTATTAGGAAATAAATCTTTGGGAAACAATAATTATCCTTGCTAGGAGAGCGACCAAAACATAGCGCTTAAGTCGTCCTATAGTTTAAAATATTTGAGTTGCTTTATTACCACCAATGGTTTGGTTATAAGACAAGCGCTCGATCATACGCTTTCATGTGTATTATTTTTAAAAATAAGTTTTATAACAGAAAATACGTAATATTTTTAACATATCAAAATTTTAGGACTCAGTTCTATATCTATGGAACCTATACATTTCCTTATGAGAAATTCTTAACTCAACTTTTGTGCAATACATTACATATTACGTTGTTTTATGTCATTATTAGTTTAAATATTAAAATTTATACCAGTGATTATACAATCCACATTTCCTTTTGCTTTCAATTTCATTTAAATTATTGGAATTACTCAACTATCTATCGTAAATTGACATGGTACCAATTATTAATTAAAGCATTAATAAATTTCATAGAAATGGCATTGCCAATTAATGATTCGCCGCCTTTTGACTCACCTTTTTTAAAAATTGCTTTCTTATACATAAATTGACAAAGGAATCCAGCCACAAAGCTGTCCTATGCCTAATAAATGGAATTGTAGGGATGTTATCACCCTCTCATCTTTTGCATGAAGTTGACTAAAGGTAAAAATAATAATAATAATAAGAAAAAGATAAAGAAAAATAATATTTCTTTTGAATGCAACAATTATTCTTGTTAGGAGAACAATCGAAACGAGTTATTTAGGCTGCTCTATGTTTTTAAAGAATTGACTTGTAGGATTACCACTAGCAATAACTTTTGGTAAAAGAGCAAATAACTAGATCCTAAAACTAATATCAGAGTCAAGATCACGTGTTTAGTGTGAGAGAATTGTTGTGATGCAACAATTGCTCTTAGGGATGGCAACGAGTTGAATTTGGGATGGGTTTGACCAAATACGGAACTCGCCCGCTACAAAAAAAAGTTGTTCTATACCCGCTAGACCCGTGCATGACTGTTTAAAAAAAAAGCGTATTAGCTAGAAATCATTTTGAATATAAAAAAATTGAGTTTCGTGATTGAATTTCATGTTTTTCTCTAGTAAATATTTATAATAAGTCTTGTAAAACTATCTTTAAGCTACCAGATTATTAAGTTGCTCCCATTCCCTTCAAAATGTCCAACATCTTTAATATGAATACATGAGTTTTGATATAATATTAAATAGTCACGTTATGATGCAGTCAAAGAAGTGAAATATATATTCGATATTAGATATAAAAGATAATAATATATAGAGAGGCGGGTACGGGGCGGGTTGGCAAAACCTGGGACCCGCTGCGGGTTTAATACGGGTTCGGATAAGACATGAGCCCATTGTCATCCGTAATTGCACTTGCTAAGAGAGCGATCAACAAGTAATGTTTAGATGTTGTACAATTTAAAAGATTTGAGTTGCACCATACCACTAGCTATATTTTCGGTAAAACTGCAAATGTTTGATCCTACAAACTCTTTTTTAATGTTGGGATGGCTTTTATTAAGTTGTTTTTTCCAAAAAATATTATTCTGTTTTTGTTGGGTTTTGGAAACTCGAATAATCTTGGTTTTGATGTTAACAAAAATTGTTATTGCGTTGCTAACATATTTAATCAAGTGTGTAGTGAATAGATCATGATTAGGAGCATGAGTAGCAAATAAATGGGTTGAAGTAAACTGGACCTGCAGACACAACCAGTAGACCCCAAGCAATGCTGACTAAATCGATCACATCTCATAGGTCGTATATCGAAACGACTTGATTCCAAATTGGTTGGATAGCCAACTCAATTTGCTACAAGTCGTATTTCAGGTCAGCAGGCCTGATTCGGAGGTTTACATGATGAAAAGATATATGCAAGAGCTTGCTGGTGCAAAGTTAAAACAGCAGCGGACAGATTGTAGCAGCTGTGGTTTATCAGTCATAACTCTCAGCTCGCTTATGAAAATGGGATGATTCAATATAGGTTGGAAAGATAGAACAAAGATCTACATATCATCTTAAGACTGAATCAGACGCTAAGATTGTCAAAAGGATTCTGCAAGTCTCGTATTGTGCAGACGAAATCTGCAGACTAACAGCAGGAGTATCACCTCGTATTTCGAGCATATCTCTTTCATAAAAACTCAAAATCGATCTATTCTTGATTCCATGGAAAGTTAATAGAAAGGGCTACAACTTTATTGTTGATCACTTTGCCAAGAAATCAACGAATCAAGAGCCATAACCAAGAAAACATAACAACAAACTTTGGACAGCAAGGTTGGCAGCAGACTTCAACCTTGAGCAGTAGACCTTCGACCAGCAGACCCCGAATCTTCAACCAGCAGGGTACCAATATATCTTGAGCAGTAGACTCAACCAGCAGACACCGACCATCGGACTTCGAGCAGCGGACTCGACCAGCAGGGTCGCAAGTAGACTATCTTGCTGAAGCACTTGACAAGTAGACTACCTTGCTGAAGCACTTGACAAGTATACTACCTTGATGAAGCACTTGACAAATATATACTACCTTGTAGACTCTACCAGTAGACGTCGCCAGCGCACTCGACCAGTAGACTACCCTACCAGAGCAAAGTACAAACTTCCAAAAACAGCCCATAAACCATAATACGACCGTTGCAAGCTCGGGAAACTTGCCAAAACTCCCCCAACGGCTATATTCTTGTATCTAACACATATACCATTATTTGGGGTTGTATATACATGATTTTGAAGCTCAATAACAGCTGGTTGAAGATCAATCCAAGCATTTCAAAGCAAACCTATTTGGGATTCAAATTGGGAACTTCAAAGACAAAATCTGCTAAATGAAGAGCACTCCCAAAACTTTTGGCACCACTTAACTTGCTATATCTGATTCATTGTGGAATCATCTGTGCCTTTGTATTCACTCTATTCATTGTATTTGTGAGCTAACATAGAAGAGTGAATACCATTGTAACAGTTGGTGATTTATTATAACTGGGTGATGCCTTTCCATGTGAGACGTTAAAGAACATGAGCTTTGTGATTCTGTGTGGGCTATGAGTTAGGCTATATGTGTGGTATTAGCGTGAGTAGGTTGTATACTGAAAAGTGTAAATCAAATCTTATAGTGTATCCTTCCATGAGATTGAAGAATGTGAGACGTAGAAGCGTTTGTGCTTCAAATTTCCAGAAACAAATACTTGTGCATTTACTTTATCGTATTTATTTAACTTGCTATTTTGGTTAGCATTTATTGAAGCATTTGATGTGCTTGCAGGTCACTAAGTTTTTTTATAAAATGATTCAACCAAACTGTTTTTACATATTGACTTGCATACATTTCAAATGATTTACAAATGGTTTTCGGTTATAGAGCCAATTATGTCCAGTGTCTTTTGCTCGATTTTGTAACCGAACTCGATATAATCTCTCGATGCAATTATTTCAAGAACACAAGCTATTAAAACTCAAGTTGGTTGAACTCGCATGTGGATTGGTCACTCATCCCGAATCGATCCTAACATTTGTTTATTTTGTAACCACCCTAGAAAGCAATTAATACTAGTCAATTTGTTGAGGCACAATGTTAAATAGTGCTAAGCGCATCGCATTGTTTAAGAATTCTTACTCGACTTATTTGAATTTAGAGAACGATATTTAATTTTTTTTAAAATAAATTTCAAGAGGGAAAATTTGAAGAGAAGTATAAGCAATTGATAAGGTACATTAAAAAAAAGAAGTGGTTATTTTGGGAAAAGAGTTATTACGTAGATTTGAATTTGCGAGGCGCAAAGAAAATAAAATTATGTTGTCGGAAAATGGTTTGAATGCGTATCCAATTAATTTTTTTTATGACGAGGGAACCCACAACCATTAATATTGGGGTGTGGACTGAGTAGACTACTGGATTGATGTAGTAGCCTGCAAACCACGCCAATCAAGTAAACAACAATAGGCAAGCCCAATGCGACAGTCTCACTGAGAAAATGTTGACAAATGGAATCAAACTCATGACCTTATAATACCGAGCTCACCTTACTCCACCAACTCAGAAACCCACTTGAAATATATCCAATTAGACATTATTTGGTATTATGGATGCGGTACAATTCGGTAAATCACATTATGTCATTTTTCCTTAAAAAGGACATTTTTTTCCAATTCCGTAAACTCATTTTTATGAATGCTCAAAGACTTGCCTGTCTTCGACTGTTTTTGAAATGTTAATTGAAAAATGTATTCAAGAAACTTTAATGAAAAACAAACGATTGGCATATAAAAAGAACTATTCATCTAAATAAAAGGTTAAAAGTAGAAACACGAGACTGAGCATCCGATTCTTGAACACATTCAAGAATATCGATCATTAATTTTTTTACATAAAGCTGAAAAAGATGGCATATGTTTGATTCAAGCACCATTTGATCATTTCTCTTGACTTAGCATGATTTCTCCTGTATATGTGAACACGGGTGGAGCCTCTCCAAAGGCCAGGTTGCACTCCAATCTCATGCAAGTAAAAAAAATATTAGTTTGAATTTTTGAAAATTTCGTTGTTTAGCTTAACCCTCAAAATCATGTTCCATTTAGCTTTACTTGCAGAATTTTAGATAAATTTTAAATCTTGGTTCCGCCCTTGCACGTGCGACTGGGAGAAGCCATCTGAATTGCGATAATTTTATTCTACTTTCAACTTTGAAATCATAAATATATGGCGATGGTGGGTCATGGAAATAATAAATTTTTATTTAAATTTGATTCTGGCGTAAAGTTTTCTTTGCCACTCATAACTTTATTGCACTTCGGGATGTTGCTGGAAATGCTAAGTACCACAAATTTTTGGAAATTTGGTCAGCTGTGATTGCACGTGGTTTGCCGCTCTCTCTTTAATTTATCGGAGTTATGCTCCAATACTCGGGTAAAAGAGTCTGATGACTAGTACTGTAAAGACCCGAAAATTTGAGGTATTCATTAAATTAAAATATTTCATGGCTCAAGTTAAAACATTATTTATTTTATTATTATTAAATGGTATAAGATGACTTAAATTTTATTATTTTATTTCCTTTTAGAATTAAATATTCCTAGGTTCTATAATTACCATCACAATCTATGCAAGTATTGATATCATTAATTCAAAGATTTCCATCCTATTTTACTAGCATCTAAAAATAGAAAATTCCATTATTGAATCAAGAGTTTTGGGAAAGATTTTTATACCATAAATTCAAGAATCTCATCATCAATTGTTCGAAAATCTGTATCATTATTTTCGAAAATTACAAGCCTTAATTCCATCAAAATATTCACCTTTTATGCTCTCAAAAATCAGTACCATATTAGCATCAATTATGCACCGATTTTTATACCATATGCTTACCACAAATCTGCATGTTTTAGCAACAAAAATCTGCACATATCTCATACCATAATTTCGAAACCCCTCCACCTTTATCTCATGATTTTTAGTTGAAATTATAAATAGGAGTTCACCATAGAATATTGACCTAGCATAACCTTTCTCCTCCATCACCATTATTTCGAAAATCCCTTCCTTTCAGCAACTTATAGCCGAAAACTATAGCCTCAATTCTACCAATAATTCGACCACTTCAAGGCTTAGGAAGGAAGGAATTCGTGTCGTTTTCGCACCCTTAATCGTTCAAACATCTAAATCGCGGTAAGTGGGTTTTTGCTAGTATTCGTTTCGTTTTCTAAAAATGATTGTATGTATGCTTTTAAATCTCAATCGATATGAATTTATTTTGAAATTATGCAAGTAGTATTTTTTAAGCACTTTAAACTTTGAAATCTGATTGGAAGTGGATTCCTTTATGACCCTGATGCGGTGGGATATAACCGTTTACATGACCTTATACGGTGGTTAACCGTTGTTTCTGGAATGTCCAGACCCTTTATTCGTGGGTAAGCCGATGCATGACCTCTTCTCTAGGAGGGATAATTCTAGAGACTGATATCAGTACCAAGAGGAAACTAGAAATTTAATGTGCTTAAGTATATGAAAATTATGAACGTTGATATGTTATGATTATGGCTCGACGGAGCAATTATGTTAAGATGCATTCATGTCAATATATGTTTGATTAAGATATACGTTTTTGGAAAATTATGAAAAATATATTACTGTCATATCGATTGGCCCCCGCTTGCTGAGTGTTTACCAAAACACTCACCCCTTACTCTACATCCCCAGATAAAGCTGAGGAAGAAGTTGAAGCTGAAGAAGAACACCAATTCTGGGGTTGGTGATTTGTCCGCTGCGTTATCTTAAGATTTAGTTCCCAAGAGTTTATCATTAAGTACGATTTTAATTCGCTCAGTTATTTAAGTTTTAATTTCGCGTTTTAATTCAATGTAAAGACAATGGTTATTTATTTATGGAAAATAGACTGGTTTTCGTTTGTTACGATATTACGAGGCTTATTGGTTTTCTAGTTGTATTGGAAAATCAATGCCGGTGTTATGGACCCCGGTCTCGGGGCGTGACATTTTAGTGGTATCAGAGCTAGCCAGGTTCCATAATCCCGCTGGGAAAAGATCGATTCACGATAATTACGATAATCGGAAGTTCAATCTGATTGATCACGTGAATACGAAATTTGTTAAATTTTAAAAATTTTAGTGCTGATTTTTTTAATTATTTCGAAAATTTTAAAATTATTTTTTCGAAAATTGAATTTAGAGAATTCGAAACCCTAGCTGCTAGCCGTCGCCGCCGCCTGCCGCCACGATTGCCTTCGAACAATATGCCAATGAAATCGTCTCTTCCAGTCGATATCACTGCTAAAATTTCAGATCGATCGGACTACGTTTGGTCGATCAATTTCTGTCCAAAAATTTCTGAAACCTCTCGTCCATTTTTTTTCGATCAGTCACCGCCGAACGCCGTTCGATCAATTCGGTGTATGAATTCGACGAGCACGACCTCTGGAGTAAAAACCCTCTAACCATCGTCTTTTCCAATCACTGGACGATCAGTAATTGCAAATCGAGCAAACCCGATCCAAGAACCCTAATTCCCAAGAATGTTTATCTTTCGATTTCCAGAAGATTCTCTCCACCGTTTTGAAATTAAAAATTACGTACTGATCCTCCAAACATTTCGATCAGAAGCCCTCTGCCAATTTTGAATTCCAGTCTTTGATTTAGGGCTAATTTTGGAACCCTAATTTCGGGTTATGAACCCTAATTTTTTATTTTAAAAAAAAAAAATTTATTTTTTTTTTCAGAATGCAAAATTCGAACTTTTTGCTTCATGCTATTAATTCTTGTTTTAAAATGATTTTGTCAAGTATTTCATTTGACTAAACTAGTTCCGTAATTGGGTTTAGGTGATGTCGACCCGAGCCCACACCGTCAAGGTCCTTAGCCTGGAGCAAGAAGTTGAAAAGCTCAAGGAAGCTAATTCTGAACTACTTGAAGTAGTAGACCACCTGCGTGGCGATGTTCATGGACTCGGCTACTATCACCATCAAGCCGACGAGCAGAGTAATGAAGCTAAAAAAGAAGTTGCTCGATTGGATGAACTCCATAGGACTGCTGCCGAGAAATGCGTAGTGCAAAGGCAACAACTGGAGCAAATGACAGAGCGAGTTCTCTCACTCCAAGCTACGAACCAGCGCTTGACAGTAAGAAGCAATGGATACTAGAGTATCATCACTCACCTCCAGAACGTCAATAGTGACCTACGGGAAGCCAATGGTCACATGCGAGATCTTCTGGACGTTGTAGAGTCAGATGAAGCACCAGAGGAGGACCCTGAAGAGGAACCAATGGAAGAAGATGTGGAAGAGGATTTAGGAAATGGAGATATAGTAGATCCGTAGTTTTCTAGGAAGCTTTGTTTAAGAGTTTCTTGTTTTATTTCGATGTTCAGCATTTCCCTTTTGTTTTGAATCAAACAATTTCAAGTTATTAATAAAATTATCAATTTCTTTTTATCATGTCTTCGTTATCTTCCGTTATCCTTATACTTCTGCGCATGGACCTTAGATCTTTATGTATGGTAGGAGATGGCCGGTCGTCCTGTGTGTAACAACCGTAACCCCAACTACGCTGCCCCTCCTAACACTAATGACGGAAGAGCGAATGGAAACCAAAATCCTCCAAAACCCCCGAGGATGGGTCTAAGTCGTGAGGACTTGACAGCTATAGCCACCATTGTGGCCACGACACTACAAGGTCTGGCTAACCCCGCTATTAATCAGCAACATCCGCAGCCAGCGCCACATCCGCAGGGAGTGAAGTACCACTATGAATCACTGCGAAAGAACAGAGTTCCAACTTTTGATGGCAACTCAGACCCAGAGATGGCTCAAAATTGGCTTAAGCAGGTGGAAAATCACCACAGGCTGCTGGAAGTGCCGGAGCACATCAAAGTGGAAGTCACCACATCATTTCTCATTGATCAAGCTGGAAAATGGTGGGAGAATGTGTCACCAATGATGTTAGAAGCGGGACCAATCACATGGCAAAGGTTCTGAAGCACATTTCTTAAGCAGTACTTCCCGACAGCAGTGCAAAATCAGAAGCTGAGAGAATTTGAGAACTTGACTCAAACTTCCGACATGTCAGTGGTAGAATATACCGCAAAGTTCAACACACTGGGGACGTTTGCACCTAGTATCGTGGCAGATGAGACCTTGAAGCTCCATCGCTTCAGGATTGGACTGAACAGTCGTATCCAATCCGCCCTTGCGATTTTTGAAACCGCAAATTTTGGAGATTTAATGGGAGCAGCCATCAGGGCTGAAGCTGATATAAAGCATCGCGAAGAGGAATTCAAGCGCAAGCGACCTTCCCCTAACCAGCATGCTACTATTGGTCACAATTCCAAGCGGCCTAATCAGTCCAGTAATCAGCGAAAAGGACCAATACTCGGCCCAAACCAACAGAGGTTTCCAAAATGTTCAAACTGTGGCTATCATCATCCCGGAGAATGCCTTAAGGGAAAGGGAGCCTGTTTCCGATGTGGAAAGTTAGGACAATGGATAGCTGAATGCCCTGAACCTGATGTAAAGGGGACAACTGCAAGAAATGGCGGTCCTCCGATCAAACCCAGGGAGAACAAACCGAATGCCCGTGTCTTTGCCATATCAAATGAGGAGGCAGAAGACGCAAATGACGTCGTGGCAGGTACCATTTTATTAAACGAATTACCTGCTTATGCATTGTTTGACTGTGGTGCCACGCATTCGTTTATATCTAAGAGGTTTGCTAAGAAACTAGCTCTTAAACCGGAATTGCTTAGTAAACCATACAATGTAGCAACACCCGCCAATAAAACCTTAATAGCACACAGTATACACCGAGATTGTAATCTCAGTATTAACAAAACGGTGTTTAGTGCTGAGTTAATTCAACTCAACATGGTAGATTTCGATATTATACTCGGAATGGATTGGTTATCCAAACACCATGGGGTAGTCGACTGTCGTAACAAGAATGTTAAACTACGAACCCCAGACGATGGAGAGATCGTGTATGACAAGCAAGGAACGAAAATTCCTTCTATCGGCAGCACAAACTTGGAAAGCCGTGAAGAACGGTGAAGAAGTATACTTAGCAACAATAAGCGAGGTAAAAGAAGAAGACGAACTCATGGTAGAGGGCATAGCGATAGTACAAGAATTTCCAGATGTCTTCCCTGAAGAGCTGCCAGGTTTTGTTCCAAACCGTGAATTGGAGTTTGAAATCAATTTGGTACCAGGGATTGCACCAATTTCAAAGGCACCATACCGTATGGCGCCAGCCGAATTGAAAGAACTCAAGGAGCAACTGCAGGAGCTCTTAGACAAGAGACAAATTAGACCAAGTGTATCCCCATGGGGAGCTCCAGTGTTGTTTGTAAAGAAGAAAGACGGGAGTATGAGATTGTGCATCGACTATCGAGAACTGAATAAGATCACAATCAAGAACAAGTACCCTCTTCCAAGAATTGATGACCTGTTCGATCAACTCAAAGGAGCTAAAGTCTTTTCTAAGCTCGGTCTAAGGTCAGGCTATCATCAACTCAAGATAAAAGCAGAGGATGTACCGAAAACCGCATTCAGAACGAGGTATGGGCATTACGAGTTCATGGTGATGCCTTTTGGCTTGACAAACGCCCCAGCAGTGTTCATGGATTTGATGAACCGAGTATTCAAGCCATTCCTAGATAACTTTGTGGTGGTGTTCATCGACGACATTCTCATTTATTCGTCGAGCAAAGAGGAACACGAACAACATCTTCACCTCACTCTCCAGACACTGAGGGAGAAAGAGCTTTATGCCAAATTTAATAAATGTGAATTTTGGCTAGAGAGCGTATCTTTCTTAGGTCACATCATATCAAAAGCAGGCGTGTCCGTAGACCCTAAGAAGGTCGAAGCAGTTTTGGACTGGCAAAGGCCAACGACCGTAACAGAAATTCGAAGCTTCTTGGGACTAGCTGGTTATTACCGGAAGTTTGTAGAAGGATTTTCCTCAATAGCAGTACCTCTTACAAAGCTCACACAGAAGAACTCAAAATTCATCTGGGGTGAAGAGTGTGAGAAAAGTTTGAGATCTTGAAGGAAAAGCTTTCATCTGCACCGGTACTGGTACTACCGACTGAAGGTATGGGTTTCACTATTTATAGTGACGCATCAAAAGAAGGACTGGGATGTGTACTCATGCAAGAAGGAAGAGTAATTGGGTACGCTTCAAGGCAACTCAAGCCTCACGAGCAAAACTACCCTACGCATGACCTCGAATTAGCCGCAGTGGTTTTCGCCTTAAAAATTTGGAGGCACTACCTTTATGGCGCCAAGTGTGAAGTTTTCACGGACCATCAAAGCCTTAAATACTTGTTTACTCAGAAAGAACTGAACATGAGGCAGAGAAGATGGATTGAACTCTTGAAGGACTACGATCTCACCATTAATTACCATCCCGGCAAGGCAAACAAAGTAGCAGACGCATTGAGCCGGAAAGGCAAAGGGAAAATGATCTTAGCTTTGGTCTCAGCTCAACCTTGTCTTCGAGAGACCATCAAATTGAGTCAAGATCAGGATCCTAGTCTGACAAAGTTAAAAGAGCAAGTCAAAGATGGAAAAATCACTGACTTCGATACTGATAGTAATGGAACTCTGTGGATGAAAGGACGATTGTGCGTACCAAATGTGGACAACATAAGACAAGAGGTAATGTCTGAAGCGCATAAGTCCAAATTTGCAGTCCACCCTGGGAGTACAAAGATGTACAAGGATTTGAAGGAAAGTTTCTGGTGGAATGCCATGAAGAAAGACGTAGCAGAATTCGTCGCCCGATGCTTAGTATGTCAGCAAGTTAAAGCTGAGCATCAAAGACCTGGAGGACTTCTTCAACCTCTGAAAATCCCTGAATGGAAATGGGAGCACATCTCCATGGATTTCGTCGTATGACTACCAAAATCAAGACAGAGCCATGACGGAATATGGGTAATTGTTGATAGACTAACCAAATCAGCACATTTTCTACCTGTTCGTATGAACTATAACTTGGACAAGTTGGCAACTCTATATATGGACAATATAGTGAGACTGCATGGAGTCCCAGTGAGCATCCTATCCGACAGAGATCCTAGATTCGTGTCGCGTTTCTGGAAAAGTTTTCAGCAAGCCATGGGAAGTAAAGTAACTCTTAGTACGGCCTATCACCCACAAACCGATGGCCATACCGAGAGGACTATCCAAACCCTCGAGGATATGCTAAGAGCTTGTACCTTGGATTTTACTGCAAATTGGAGAGAGCTTTTGCCTCTAGTCGAGTTCGCTTATAACAACTGCTACCATAGTAGTATTGGGATGGCACCGTACGAGGCACTCTACGGGCGCAAATGTCGATCACCGTTATACTGGGATGAAGTAGGAGAAAGAGCCATCACAGGACCTGAGTTAGTGCAAGCCACTACTGACAAGATAGCTATCATCAGGGATAGACTTAAGACAGCCCAGGACCGACAGAAAAGTTGGGCTGATTTGAAAAGGAGACCAGTGGATATTGAGATTGGTGAAAAAGTATATGTAAAGATTTCACCAATGAAAGGTGTTATTCGATTTGACAAAAGGGGAAAGTTGAATCCGAGATATGTGGGACCATTTGAAGTTCTAGAGAAGGTGGGAACGCTAGTATATAGAGTAGCACTACCACCAAACCTGTCAAGAATTCACAATGTCTTCCACGTATCACAACTAAGGAAATACATTGCTGACCCAAGCCATGTACTTGAAGCAGAACCCCTAGTAGCTCAAGGGAACTTGGACGAAACTCTAAAATACGAAGAAGTTCCGATTCGGATCGTGGATTCAAAGGACCATGTATTGCGACGAAGGACAATTTCTTATGTCAAAGTCCAATGGTCAAACCATACGGAAAGAGAAGCGACATGGGAAGTAGAAGAATTGATGCGGGAAAAATACCCCTACCTTTTCCATGATCAAGTTGACTCGAGTTTCGAGGACGAAACTTCCAATAAGGAGGGAGGGATGTAAATACCCGGAAATTTGAGGTATTCATTAAATTAAAATATTTCATGGCTCAAGTTAAAACCTTATTTATTTTATTATTATTAAATGGTATAAGATGACTTAAACTTTATTATTTTATTTCCTTTTAGAATTAAATATTCATAGGTTCTATAATTACCATCACAATCTATGCAAGCATTGATATCATTAATTCAAAGATTTCCATCCTATTTTATTAGCATCTAAAAATAGAAAATTCCATTATTGAATCAAGAGTTTGGAAAAGATTTTTATACCATAAATTCAAGAATCTCAGCATCAATTGTTCGAAAATCTGTATCATTATTTTCGAAAATTACAAGCCTTAATTCCATCAAATATTCACCTTTTATGCTCTCAAAAATCAGTACCATATTAGCATCAATTATGCACCGATTTTTATACCATATGCTCACCAAAAATCTGCATGTTTTAGCAACAAAAATCTGCACATATCTCATACCATAATTTCGAAACCCCTCCACCTTTATCTCATGATTTTTAGTTGAAATTATAAATAGGAGTTCACCATAGAATATTGACCTAGCATAACCTTTCTCCTCCATCACCATTATTTCGAAAATCCCTTCCTTTCAGCAACTTATAGCCGAAAACTATAGCCTCAATTCTACCAATAATTCGACCACTTCAAGGCTTAGGAAGGAAGGAATTCGTGTCGTTTTCGCACCCTTAATCGTTCAAACATCTAAATCGCGGTAAGTGGGTTTTTGCTAGTATTCGTTTCGTTTTCTAAAAATGATTGTATGTATGCTTTTAAATCTCAATCGATATGAATTTATTTTGAAATTATGCAAGTAGTATTTTTTAAGCACTTTAAACTTTGAAATCTGATTGGAAGTGGATTCCTTTATGACCCTGATGCGGTGGGATATAATCGTTTACATGACCTTATACGGTGGTTAACCATTGTTTCTGGAATGTCCAGACCCTTTATTCGTGGGTAAGCCGATGCATGACCTCTTCTCTAGGAGGGATAATTCTAGATACTGATATCAGTACCAAGAGGAAACTAGAAATTTAATGTGCTTAAGTATATGAAAATTATGAACGATTGATATGTTATGATTATGGCTCGACGGAGCAATTATGTGAGGGCCCAATCCTAATAATGTGATTAATTATCACCCAATGATAATTATAGCGTAAACAGCGGAAGATTTGTTTAACATTTATTAATATTTGGCCCTAAAAATTTTGGCATGACCTCATCGCACGAGGAACATACCACCAACAAAATCAACATATACTGAAAATATATATCATCAGTTCATATCCAGCATACACCAGTTAAACTGCTAAACAGATATCCACATTGGGTGAAATAAACTAAAATACATGAACTCCTCACACACCACAGGGTTAAACCCTTGGTAAACATATACATATAATACTGGATAAACAAAAGAATAAACCAATTGGGTAAAACTCGATGCTCGATTTTTCGACTTTGCTTCGATTATTACCAGTTAATTTGGACTATAATTGTTGAATAATAATTTGAATTGGTGAAAAATAATTTAGCAAATTTTATTTATTTTATACTCGAAACTGACATGGACCTATGCACGTATGTGTATGGATCTCGTGTTCAAGGAATGCTGATTTTCTTTGCTATGGATTTGGATAGAATTTGCATGGACCCGATTATTACCTCGGCATAGACTCCATGCATTTGTGGTAAGGTTTTTGGGAAAGATTCCTGCATATATTTCCAGAGAGATGAATAAGAATATTGATTTGGGAATCATGACTATTTCAAAGATTTTTATGTGTATAAAATGATTCGACTTGAATGAGTCGAAATTATTATGATATTTTGTATGACTATGAATTGCAGCTTTTTGTATGCTAATGGATCTGCACTCTGAGTAGTATCAGGTATCAATCCAAAGCCAAGATGTGCCGATAACTATCTTCAAAGCTCGATATATGGTTAAGCCATACGAGTCTTCTAATTTTCAATATTTTTATGGACTCGATGAGTCAAGTGTTTAAAAAAAAAAAAATCTTTGATTTTATTGTGATTGTTCCTATTAATGAGCTCTTGGTTTTTTCCACGATGACAATATGATGTGTTGAATATCTGAAAGTTAATATTTCAGATTCTATGTACGAAATGTGTCTAATCAGCTGTCGAATCTGCAGTTGGATTGCACTGAATGGTAACCTTGTAATCATGCGATAAAAGAATTAGTACTTGTAGGATATCTGAAATTAACCATTCAGTTTCCTATGAAGAAGTGATGAGATATGTCAAACTATCCAAACGAAAATTTTGGATGAATAAAGTGATACTCTTGTGCCACGTCATTGTTCGACATGGTATTCCTGTTGCTCCAACTAAGGTTAAAGCAGTGTTAAACTGGCGAAGACCTACTAATGTTCTTGAGGTCCGATGTCCATGGGTTTAGCGGGATTCTTAAAGTTGTTTATCGAAAAGTTTGTTTAAACTTGCTAAACCTAGTACTCAGCTGACACAGAAAAATTAAAAATGTATTTGGTCAGATGAGTAAAACACAAGTTTTCTTAAATTGAAAATGAGACTAACCACTGCACCTTCATTTATTATTCCTTCCGGCCGGAGGATAATGGGTTGCACATCTGTGTTTTTAAAAGGTTTAGGTTACGTCTCGCCAACTTAAATTTTATGAGATTCGATACCCTGTACGTGATTTAGAATTGGCGGCAATTGTTTTGCTTTAAAGATTTGGACGCCATTGTTTATACGGGGAAAAATTCATTATTTATACGGACCACAAGAGCTTGAAATATCTATTCTCTCAATCTACTATCTATATGACGCAACACATGTGGATAGATCTCCTAAGTGGTTTATCTTCTGTTGTTCAAATCACCAAGGTACACGTAAATGTTCGTATCTCAGGTTAGATATTTGATTCTTATCAACGAGGTTATTGTATGATTGATTTCTTATGTCAAATGTTCAACGACATAGTACTTTGATTATGGAATCCGAAAGAATTATTATCTTTGAGATATATATCTGATTTTATCTTTTATTTAAATGACACGGTCAATGAATTGTCCGTGAGACTCTAGAATTGTAATATATGTATATGTAGGTATACTTAAATGTATCATTTATCCATTAACGGACCAAGATTGGTGAAATCATTTGTCTTGATTTTAGTTGTGTAATACCCAGAGTTTATTTTCAAACATTTGCAACATTGTAGAATGCAAAACGGATATTCTAGATTGCAAGGACTACATAGTATTTATAGACTGACAATCACACTTCGTATATTATTTAACGTAATAAAGACTGTCGAGAGTATTTTATTTTCTCGATTATGTCTGAGTAAAAGTTTGGTTTTATTTTAAAATTCTGGTATTCATTTCAGAAGACATTTGAATTGAGTATATGTTTGACTATATGTATATATATTATTCGAATCCTTAAGACATTGCCATAAGATTAGGTGGATGCTCAAAGGATGGAAAGCTGCCCAGACTCAGTAAGCTAGTTATAAGAATAAGTGTGGATGCTTCTGAAAATGGTAACAGACTAATCATTTTCAAAAATCTCTAATGTTAAAGGTATGTTGAGTTTTGTGAATATTTCATAATATTGTTTGTAATATGTTTCGTACTTCAACATTGATGAATTACGAACATTACTTGCTAAGTATTCTTCAATCTGATGATGTTGAATTTATTTTTTCAACGTTCTGCACTGAATAATTACTTTTGTGTTCTATATTACAAAGATGGTTTCTTATAACCATTCTAGATAAATAAACTATACTCGTCCCTCGAGATTCAATGCATTAGTAATTGATTTTGATTCAGCTTTATGCTAAATGAATTGAGTTATGCAGTTGATATTTTTCCGATTATAGTATTGACATGTACTGTAATTGATGAATGATTTATGATCTGCACTTGTGATATTTCGAGGACGAAATATTTTAAGTGGGGGAGAAATGTAAGGCCCTCGTACCGTATTATCGAAAATCAGGTTGAGCTTCTCAATAATTATGTGATTCATCTTATGTCAATCATATGGTTGAGAATAAACATGAGGAATATTAGCTTTGATAATAACTTGATATCATATTTAACATTTTATAAATGTGATGTCCCGATATTTGATAATGAGAATTAAGTACAATTTGTACATTATTTTGTTAATTAGTTAGAAATTAATTAACGAGAATATAATCTAATTAATGAGAATGGAAATTGATCTTGTATATGTCAATTGACAGTCGGGTCAGAACATGATGAATGCAAAATATATTTTTGGAATATTCTGATTAACACCGAAATTTTATTAAAATGATTTAATAAATATAAAATTTGTATTAAATCGAAAGATTTCATTTTTGTGATTCAAAGAAGGACACGAAGTCAGGTGTGGACTGTACATGTGATATGCATGCACCAGTACACCGGTGACACCCCGATGTTCATAATTGGTCGGGAATTAATATATATTGGTGTAGGGTGTAAAACACATAACAAAACGTGCAAAAACACACAATGAATCGCGGACACCTACTAAAAGGTGCGAAAACACACACTGCTCGTGCGATTCACCGACCACCTTGTACTTATCCGCTCCGTTCGCCGCCGTCCGACCACCTCTAGACGAGACCGATATACCACCATGTTCCTTACTCAGAGGCGCTTCTTTCAATACCAAATATTGAAATATGGTGTTCGAAAAGTTGTTCGATTTGGTCTGAAACGAACGAAGTCGCGACAGTGAGGGTTTCTGCACTTTTGGTTCGATTTCTTCGAATCTACTACGAATTGGACAACACCAAGGCATTGTATCTCTTCCTTGCACTTAGACGAAGATTTATATACCGGTCGCCGCCTCTACCGCCGCCGGAGCTCGCCGGAATCGGCTGAAAAGCGTGTGTGTACTGTGTGCGAAAATTGGTGACTACTTCGACCCTACAAGCTCAAGTACCCTTGTAGATCGAGAAAGAAAGGTATGTTGCGCTCGGGTAACATACGACAGGTATCTGTATCATTTGATATATCATTTGTTGTTGAATTATGTGAGTTACGTGACTACGTGGTTTTATTTAAAATTATGTGGCATTCATGACATTCATAATGGCACATCGTTGTATGAAAAATAAATATTTTGTTAACACACATCATTTTTTATACATACATCGATGTATGACATACACGTTGAGCTATATCCTTGAATACCCTGATATTTCTTGGATTCTGATATCGAACATTGTGATTGGTACTGCGATACTATGTTGGCATTACATGGCCCGATAGGCATAGGGAATCGTGGTCCCCTTTGATTGATATGATTTGTTGAGAAGGGGATTGGTGGCACCTTGCTGATGTCATCCGTCTGGATATCCCTATATGATTATGTGATGTCAGGACCTGGGGTTGGTGGCGCTTTGCCGACGTCCATCCGTCTGGATACCCTATAGGCTTGACAGGCTCGAGCTATTCTGATATGGTTGGACTTTCGTTTATTGATTCAGATATACCCAGTGGATGGGTGTACGATATGGTACCGACATGACATGACATGGCATGCATTGCATTGCATTGCATCATATATCACATTTTATAGATACATGTTGTATATTCCATGATAGTTCCATATTGGGCTTTTGCTCACCCCCAAGGGGGGCTGTTGTTGTCTTTGTGTGTGGACAATGGCAGGTTATACAGGTGGCTAGGACCCAGAGAAGGCATGTCTGGTGAAAGCCACACTTGAGAGGTTTATTCTTTTGTTTATCCCAGTATTATATGTATATGTTTACCAAGGGTTTAACCCTGTGGTGTGTGAGGAGTTCATGTATTTTAGTTTATTTCACCCAATGTGGATATCTGTTTAGCAGTTTAACTGGTGTATGCTGGATATGAACTGATGATATATATTTTCAGTATATGTTGATTTGTGTTGGTGGTATGTTCCTCGTGCGATGATGTCATGCCGAAATTTTTAGGGCCACATTTTAATAAATGTTCAAAAACATATCTTCCGTTGTTTACGCTATAATTATCATTGTGTGATAATTAATCACATGATTAGGATTGGCCCTCACAAATTATGTTAAGATGCATTCATATCAATATATGTTTGATTAAGATATACGTTTTTGGAAAATTATGAAAAATATATTACTGTCATATCGATTGGCCACCGCTTGCTGAGTGTTTACCAAAACACTCACCCCTTACTCTACATCCCCAGATAAAGCTGAGGAAGAAGTTGAAGCTGAAGAAGAACACCAATTCTAGGGTTGGTGATTTGTCCGCTGTGTTATCTTAAGATTTAGTTCCCAAGAGTTTATCATTAAGTACGATTTTAATTCGCTTAGTTGTTTAAGTTTTAATTTCGCGTTTTAATTCAATGTAAAGACAATGGTTATTTATTTATGGAAAATAGACTGGTTTTCGTTTGTTACGATATTACGAGGCTTATTGATTTTCTAGTTGTATTGGAAAATCAATGCCGGTGTTATGGACCCCGGTCTCGGGGCGTGACAAGTACGAAGGCCTCTTTTCAAAATAACTATTTCTTAAAAATTAAATTTCTTCTGTTTTTTTTTCTTTTTAGGTTTTATTTTCTTTTATGACGATGAAATGCACAATCGCTATCATGGGGTACGTATTGAGAAAATCCTCTGGCTGACGTAGTAGTATGCAAACCACATGTAAACCGCATCAGACAAGTCCGGTGCGACAGCTTTAGACAGAGAAAATGTTGACATGAGAAAGTGAACTCATGATTTTACGAACTCGAACTCAACCTACTCCACCAACTCAGGCACACCTTAATGCCAAGTTTCATATTTTAGTGTATACCATGTTAATGTTTGTATCAAATTTCTACTTGTACCTTCGAGTAGAAATATATATTATTTAAAATTTATTTATTTTAATATTGAGTTGGTGTATTATGTGATGCCGAAAACCAATGCATACACGTATTTAGTCTAAAATAATTGGTATATTAGCTTATTTTTATTTAAAAGGTGAATCTTTTAATAATGATTGATGTATAAATGAGGTTATACCAAATACATACAAGTATTTTCTCGTTCTACTTGTTTGAAATTAAAAAAAGAACTGTTTTCTGTTTCATATGCAGCCCAAATTGGAGTTGGGATTTGGGGTCAATTAATTTAATTAAGTAATGATTGAGCTTTCCGATATATTATTGGTCCGAGTGATAAGGAACTCGATTCTCAGGTTCGAATCTCGTGAATGAAAAATTTGATTGGTGAGAAAACTTTCCTCGTGAGGGCTTCAGCTTGGATCGAGTGTGGATAAGTCTAAGCCTAATATGGCTTCAAAATCCAGGGTCTACACATAATAATAATAATTATTATTATTATAAAGTTGAATGACTATTATTCCATAGTTATTTTGTAATATTTATTGAGTAAATAAACTTTCCCCCCATAATAGAGTTGTTTGTAATACTTATCTCAAATTTTTAGCACTAATCAAATATAGTGTCATAGAAATTGTTTTTTTTTTATCAAGCATAGTCCCAAGTTTTGTTTTTAGTTAATACTAGCCAAACGTAACTTTACTCATTCGAATGATTTTTTGTCTGGAAATCCTGATTTCATCTCAATAATTTGAGATTCATTACCAATTGTTTCACTATTTCGATCATTTTGTACGACTTCTTCACGATTTCTTGCTTGTAATTTTGCTGAGGTTGGTGATACGATTTCTTTCAAAATGTCAACTTTCAGTCATTCTACAACTGTAACTGGCAATGCGATCGATATAAGTGATCCTTTTTACATTTCTCCTGCAGATATGTGAGGTCTCAATTTGATTTCAGAACAACTTGTTGATAGTTGGTGTAGAGCTAATTGATTGCCTTGCATGCGAAAAATAAATTAGCATTTATTGATGGAACTTGAGGTAGGAGAGAACACTTTGTTGCGGTGGGAAAGATGTAGATTGTTTTGTCATGGATTATGAATGGAGTTTCCAAAGAAATATTTGCAAATTGTAAATTCTACTGATGCATCAATTAAAGGAAAGGTTTGATAAAATTAATGGATCTATGAGTTTCTCCTTACACCGAGAGATTGGACAGCTTACGCAGGGTAGTTAGTAGGGATATTTCTACTTACATCAGTTGTGGGATGAATACGCAACATTGGTGAAATTGCCTTCATGTAAATGTGCTTCTGCCAGAAAATACCATGAACATGATCAACAGAAACTTATACAATTCATATTCGAAGCAAGATTTTAATATGAATCCATTGCCTTATTTAAGTCAAGCATTTGTAATTATTTCACAGAAGTAATCACATAGATCATTATTGACCACTGCTAAAGAAAATCAGATGATAACAAAAAGGAATTGATCAAGTCTGAAAATTATAATTTGACGGGGTAGGTTGATCGGTTATCCCTCAGGCATAGATTCTATAGAAGGCAAAATAAAGCAGGTGGTTCAAATTTCAGAAAGGATGGACATAAAAATGCCAAATCTGAAGCAAATGCAACTTTACCAAGCACTGATCAGTCGAAGGATTTAACAGAAAATGTTAATGAGGTGAAGGGAGCTTTATTCACACCAGCACAATATGAAGAAATTCTTAATGGTAATCAATTACACGCCAAGCAGAACATTCAGGCAGTATGACATGTAATTTACTCGATCATTACATTCGAAAGGGATTGTGGATACCGGTGCAAATAATCACATGCTTGGTAATGGTAGTTCCATGCATGATTCTTTTTTGAATAATGCTTCTGCTGGTTCAGTCCGATTGCCTAATGGAACTACATTTAAGGTTTCAAAAGTTGGTTCGTTAGCTTTATCTCCTGATATCACTTTACACAATATACTTTACATTCCTTCCTTCCTTCCATTTCAATCTGTTGTCTATCTCAAATATCACTGGAGAACACAATTTTGCGTATTTCAGCACCAATTGAATGGGAAGATAATGTGGATTGGTAGAGAAACCAATGGCTTGTACTTTGTCCAAACACACAAGGTCTCCTTTTCCTACATCCTGAAATACCAATTCAATTGTTTCTTTTGAATTGGTACATATGGCTGTTTGGGGTCTTCTCAATACCTCAATATACAATGATGACAATTGTTTTTCTCACCATTGTTGATGATTATACACGTGTTACATGGACTTTTCTTATGCATTTCAAACCCGAGACTCTTCGAATGAGTAAAACATTTTGTAGCATCAAAATCAATTTTCAGCCTCTATCAAAACGGTAAGGACCGACAATGCTTCTGAATCTTTTCAAGCAGAGTTAAATGATTTGTTGCTCACCTTGGGCATTAATCATCAAAGCTCGTAGCCTTATATCCCTCAATGACATTTTTGAGTGAAAGCATAGACATATTCTTGAAATAACCCGTTCTTTGAAATTTTAAGCACATCTTCCACATAGATATTAGAGTGACTGTGTTCTGACAGCAGGATATTTCATTATGGGATTCCTACTCCTTTACTATCTCACAAATAATCTTTTGAGATGTTGGTTTGACAAAGTGCCTACTTATAGTCATCTTCGTGTATTTTTGGATGTTTATGCTATGCATCCATTTTACCTCGAAATGATGAGTTCTCTCCATGTGCTACACCTTGTGTATGT
Source organism: Haberlea rhodopensis (assembly GCA_907163345.1). Lineage (NCBI taxonomy): Eukaryota > Viridiplantae > Streptophyta > Magnoliopsida > Lamiales > Gesneriaceae > Haberlea > Haberlea rhodopensis. The sequence goes on from CAJQUN010000004.1 coordinate 14,104,447, forward strand.
TTGGGTAAATCAAATACTCAAAAGGGATATAAAGTCCAAAATCTCACAACATAGAAAATATTTATTTCCAGAGATGTTGATTTTCATGAAAACATATTTCCTTTCTCACAACCAAAGTTCGACTTTCCTGTATTTCGCATTCCACCTTCTTTTCCAGCAAATCTCTTGCCATCTTCTCCTACACATTCATCTCAATCACAGTCTCCTATTGCATCACCTACGAAGTATTCAATTCCTTCTCCTCGCCGACATTCTATACATTTTGTTTGTCCACCTATTTGGACTAGAGAATATTTTTGTCCTTCCTTACCTTCTTCCTCTATCACTAAATATCCCATCAGCAATCACCTTACCTGCTCCAATCTTTCTTCGAAATATCAAGCCTTTAATTCTGATAACCTAGTACATATGCAGAAGCAAACACTAACTCTCGGTGGAAAGCAACAATGCAAAAAGAAATTGATGCATTGGAAGCCAACCATACTTGTGATGTGGTTGATTTGCCTCATGGTAAGAAGGTTATTGGGAATAAGTGGGTGTATAAGGTGAAGTATCACGCTGATGGTAGTACTGATATCTTCAAGGCGAGATTGGTAGCCAAAGGTTACACACAAGTTCCTGGTATTGATTTTCATGATACTTTTTCTCTTGTTGCTAAAATTGTAACAATGTGTTGTTTATTAAGTGTTGCTGCGATCCTATTATGGCCTCTTAATCAAATGGATGTCACCATTGACTTCATTCAAGGAAATTTAGATAAAGAGATTTACATGAATATGCACAAGGATTTGACATTTAGGGGGAGTTAAAGGTGTGCAGATTGCACAAATCCTTATATGGTCTTAGACAAGCCTCAAGGCAACGGAAATCATAAGTTTGGGGAGGAGGTTTTAAGCAATCAAAACTTGATCATTCATTGTTGTTAAAAAGGAAGGAACTTGCATTACAATATTACTAGTTTATGTGGATGACATCGTGATCACCGGAAACAATGATGTTTCGATATCTAAGTTGAAGAGTTATTTGCATTCAACAATTCAACTTAAGGACCTTGGGCCTTTAAGATAATTTTTTGGGATTGAGATTGCTACATCAAATAATGGCATTTTGATGAATCAAAGGAAGTATGTAATCTGGTTAATAACAGAAGGTGGATTGAGTGGTTCGAAACCTTTTGATACTCCATTGGAACAGAATTAAAAGCTTACAACACAGGAATTTGACATGATTGTGTCTAAAGAAAATGTGAAAGATGAGCTACTGAAGAATCCGGCTCAGTATCGATGATTTATTGGACTGTTGATATACTTAATAGTAACGAGGCCTGAAATATGCTTTGCAGTTCAAACTTTGAGCCAATTTGTGAACAGCCCAAAAACATCTCATACGGTTGCTGCTTACATGTCTGTGATTTGTTGTCATCAGAAAGTATATTCAATCTACAAACTTACTATGACTCGGAGTGGGCAGCATGTTTGATGAGTAGAAGATCGGCTACTGGCTATTGCATTAAGTGGGTGAATCTTTATTGTCATGGAAATTTAAAAAACAAAGCACGGTTTCTAGATTCTTAGCGGAGGCAGAATACAAATAGATGGCATCAACAACTTGGGAGATTAGTTGGATTGTGAGAATCTTCATTGACATGGGAGTTCAAATTTCTAAACTAGATACATTATTTTGTGATAATAAGTCGGACATTCAAATAGCTGCTGATGTGGTGGGAAATTATACCACATCGGGTAAAATCATTGTCGAACAAGAAAGTGCCCGAACAGGAAAATACCCGAAGAGGATGATACTCTTCTCGGTCCACGTGGTCAAACATCGGTACAAGACCCGGTCATATTGGTTAATCAACCCGCATTTTCCGGACATCATGGAGCGGTTAATGGCAATTAGTGGGGCAAATTATGGGGAGGTGGCCGAGAATGGGGCAAGTGGTTAGGGTAAATGTGGAGGAATGAGTGGGGGTTAATGACTTAATTAGTGGGCTAATTTCTGGGATTAAAGGGAGAAAAGGGCGATGAAAGAGGAGGAGTTTTGGAGCATTCTTTCTATTCATTTCTTGTATAAATAAATGGTATAGAAATCATGGTAAGGGGGGCTCGGCCATTGAGAAATAGGGGGAGAAAATTCTTCTTTTTTCATGTCTATATCTTGTATCAGAATACATTGTAAATCAATATTTATAGTGGAGATTTATACTGGACTAGGTCCCGTGGTTTTTCCCTTCGTTTTGGGGGGTTTTCCACGTAAAAAATCATGATGTCCTATTTATTTTCTTTATCGCACTTTCTCTACCGAATAGCGAAAATACGGGATAACATCAGCTGCAAATCGTATATACCATGAAAGAACAAACATATTGTGATCGATTGTCATTTGATTAGAGAGAAGATACATGTTAAAGTAAAATAAACTGCATATATTCCTTCGAATCAGCAGCTTGCAGACATATTTACGAAAGCCTTGGGAAAAGGACATCATGCATATTATTGTCCAAGCTCTATGACAGGACAGTATCCTGGGATTACATCCCCTTGATTGTGAATTTTCCAAATTAAATATTCTCAATCAAGGATTTGATTTGTCTATAAGATCACTTATCTTCCTTAAGAACAATATCAAACACACCTCACAAGTGATGATCAGCTGCCACGCATGGTTCAACCATTGTGTGCCAGTTGTGTAAATGTTGACTTAGTTCATGTGACATCATCACATTCTGGTTAGATAAAAATTAAATAAATATTTATTTATCTAAAAAAATACATACCAAACAACCCATACCCACAATTTTTAAGAATTATAACATTTTGTATCATCTTTACTCGTTTTGATATTTTTATCGGAGATTTATCATCGTATTTATCATTGTCTTACATACTCAAACTTTAGCTCTTAAGCTAGCTTTGCAAATTTTAAAAAAATAAAAATAAAATATTTTGGATATAAAAATTCTCTGTTTGGATTTCGGAAAAAGGATTTTTGGTACTCCAAATATTTTTTTTGATTTTTTAAAATTTTGCAATAGCTTATGGAGCTCTAATTTTTTAGGATATAACGATTATTGAATGCGTTAATGAATCTTTTATAAAAATACCAAGTTAAGTCAAGATGATGCAAAGTGTTACTACTCATGAAATTTCATGATGTAAATTGTAAATTTTTATATAATGGTTGCAAAGTGAAATTTTGACCAAATTATATGATGGTCAGCGTAATTTTCCCTATATTAAAATAATTTAATCATGATATCGATTACATTTGTCCAACTCGAAACTATTTAGGCAATCAATTGCTAGAACACATTCGACTAATTTCCGGATATGGGCTTGTAATAACCCATCAATAACTTTTTAGCCCATGGGCCAGTTCGACATTAAATACCACCAAGTATTCATGTTCTTGCCCGTGTAATCATTCTAATTTATTTATTGGGCATGAAAGTAAATATTTATGCAAAAATAACATGTTACGCAGGCGTGAATCCCGTTTAAGGTTGTGAGGGGTAAAAAATAATATCTTTATTGAGAGGGTAAAATTATAAGATTTTTAAATTTTTTTTTGGGTAAAATATAATTTATATAAAAATAATAACTTTTTGAGAGAAACAGCTACTTCAAGCCCATGTTAGGAGTGGTTACTTGAGATGATATGAATTAAAATTTATATTATTGAGTATTTTTTATATCGAAGTACGTATAAACTCACTCTAGTTTTCATAAATAACAAATTTCCTCATATAGTTTGAATAATCACAGCTACTTCATCTGCAGTGTGTTTTTATGTCAAATCATAGTGAAGATAGTTGTAATTTTCCTATATATATTACAAACTAGAGGTGTTAATGTAATATAACAAGGGACGCATATATAATAATGAAATTTATAATACAAATATTATACAATGGAGATAGATATAATTATTCCTAAGATTTATTTTTTGTCTTGGGAAATTCATAACCCATCACTTGATTATTTGTATTATGTAGCATATTATTAAATAAAATAATAATTGTAAAAATAAAATTTTGTGGATAAGATGTGTAAGTTTACCAAGAATCTGATATGACCAAACTTGTTATTGATTCATTTTGTTTATGGCTTACGACGAGTTACATAATTACTTGTAGAACCACTCGACTCCTCATTGATACATATAAAATCAATCAAAACATTGAAGAATGTATATAATATAAACTATTCTTTCTATTTATTTATTTGTATGTATTTAAGTGGGAGAAGTTGTGGTTATATTTGGTATCATATTTCCTCTATACAAAAACAATATTTGTATACACATTGACGTAATCAGAAATTTTAATCTGGTGAACAAAATTTGTTCAAAGCATGTATATATAAATATAGAAAAGCAATAGAGCGTATATCAATCTCATAATTTATATTACTTAAATTCCTAAATACCATATCAGACAATTAACATATAATTCCGTGAAGTATGCTTTTGCCTAAAGATTTTGAAAAATTGAAATTGTGACTTTGTTAAAAAAAATATTATTTTTTATTTGTGAAAAATTGATTTTTTTTTCCAAATTACACTGTAGAATATTTTACCACTATCGTTTGGCAGAAAAAGAACTTTGTTCGACGGCAGTACGTCCCATCGCAAATATGTATGCTTCATCTAGATAAATCTAGTATATTTATATATGTATATGTGTATGTATATCGGCAAATTGGCATTACATGCTTAAATATAATTTTAGCTTTGACAACATTTGTTTTAACTCTCTAATTTCTAACTTTTATTTATTTTAACTCTCAAATCGAATCAAAATACTATAATACCTCATATTACTACCCATGTTTTCAAAATAGAACATATCATTTCTCTTTCCTCTCACAAACCAGAAAGATGATTGAAAATGAAACATTATTTTCAGTAAATTAATCGTTCCTCTTAAATTGATACATCACCCTCTTCGATTTTCTTTCTAATTCTTCTGATTTCTTCCCTCAGGATTCATCATTCTTCAAAATACAAGATGCGAAGAAGGTGAAGACAGAAAATGAGAGAATAGATTTAATGAGCAGTATAATCAATGAATTATTGGGATATGCGAAATTTAGCATCTCCAGTATCTATGAACTATCAAGTTTTTTGAATTGAGTATCTGATTTTTATTTGTAAATTTTTTATTTTTTAGAAGTGGGTTGTCGATTTTGTTGTAAAAAATAAATTTATGCTACTGATTTGGTTAAGCTTTTTGGCATCTCTACAGTATTCAATTGTTTCGGACAATACTTTGCCTTCATTTCAAACCATTTTAGTTCGACATGGCCCCTGTTTACATGGCGTTTCAGCACTTTGTGGGTGATGAAAATGAGGCCCGCAACTACGATTGTAGTCGAGAGGTAGGATGTCAAAGTATAATACAACACAAAAGTACTTGGTTTGTATTCAAAAAGTACTTAATGTACATTTCAAAGATACTCAGTTTGCGTTAAAAAAGTAATCGTTATGTGTCTTAAAAAAGCAATTGTTTCAATTGAGGCCAAACCAAGAAATGATCATTCAAAAATACTTGGTTCATATTCAGAAAGTACATATTGGACATTTCAAATATACTCATTTTGCTTTCAAAAAGTACTCGAATGATAATTCAGTACTTGGTTTGTATTCCAAATTACACTATTTTACATTTCAAAGATATTCAGTTTGGGTTCAAAACATACTTGTTGTGTGTATAAAAATCAATTGTCTCAACTGGGGCAAAAGAAAAAAAAATGATAAATTCAAAGTACTTGGTTAGTAATAAAAATGTACCTTATTTTACATATCTCATATACTCAGTTTATGTTCACAAGGTACTCGTTGTGTGTGTTGAAAAATAATTGTCTTAATTTGGGCCAAACAATGAATGGTAATTCAAAAGTACTTGGTTCGTATACAAATAGTACATGTTGAATATTTCAAATATACTTAGTTTGGGTTCAGAAAACTCATCATGTGTGTTGAAAAATAATTGTCTCAATTGGGGTAAAAAAAGAAATGATAATTTCAAAGTACTTGATATGTATTCAAAATGTACTTCTTTTACATATCGTATATACTCAATATGTGTCCACAAAGTACTCGTTGTATGTGTTGAGAAGCAATTATCTCAATTGTGGGCAAAACAAGGAATGATAATTCAGTACTTGGTTTGTATTATTTACAATTAAAAGATACTCAGTTTGCGTTTAAAAAGTACTCGTTGTGTGTATTGAAAGCAATTGCAACTCAGATGGGCTTGTTATCGTGTTTAACATATATTTATTTTGTGTTCCAAAAGTACTAATTTTATGCGCTGAAAGAAGTTGTATATCAGTCGGGGCCAACAAAGATGATTGTCGAAAAGTATTAAAATGTACTTATGTTATCTTTAATATATCTCACTTTGTGTTGAAAATGTACTTGTTTTGTGCGTTAAAAAAACAGTAGTAGTCTCAGTTGAAGCCAAACAGGGGTGGTTGCCCGCCCACACGAGAATATAATTCCATAGTACTTGGTTTGTATTGAAAAAGTACCAATTTTACACCTGACATATACTCGGGTTATGCACACGAAGCACTCGTTATGTCTTTCGAAAAACAAATCTCAATTGTTACCAAACAAGGGATGAAACTTTCATAGTACTTGGTTTACTTATAAAATGTACATATTTTATGCTATAAATATGCTCCTCTTATGTTTGAAAGGTACTCGTTGTCTATTCAGATAAGTAGGTCACAATTGTTGCAAAAAAAAAAGAAGCAATAATAGTCTCAATCGAGGCCAAACAACAACGATTGTCGGAAAGTATTAAAATGTACTTATGTTGTCTTTAACATATATTCACTCTATGTTGAAAATCTACTTGTTTTGAGCATTAAAAAAGTAGTTGTAATCTCAATTGGTGCCAAATAAGAGATGAAAATTTTATAATACTTGGTTTACATACAAAATGTACATTTGTTATGCTATTTTTTTTTTCAAATTACAATGATTGCGCTTGGTTTCTTTATGGGCTTGTGACATTTTCATACTTATATCGAATGATTGAATTTTGGGAAAATTACGGGCCGGTATTCTTTTCTGAACTTAATCTATCATAGTCCTAGCGAAAAAATATTAGTTGATCTAAGTTCATTCATGATGGAAATGACAATAATAACCCCATGTGGTCCAAGTGGTCCATGCGGTCCATCCAACCTTTAATAAAATTGAATTCTTAACCCTAGGAAAATGTTTAAAGATCAAAATTGCCTCTATATACTGTTTATCGTCTTCTTTATCCTAATATTCACCAAACAACAGCATTTTATGAACATGAGATTCTTCAATTTCTGTCATCTCGGGATAAACCCAAGAGCATACTTTTGCAAAGGACTCACAGTTCATATAACGTTCTTCTAAATATAATTCAAAACCCGATTTGAAGATCATATTAAAAATAAATAACAGGTCCATCATGCTTCCGTATTACAATAAATTTTTAACAAACTAAAATATACCATTTTGACCATAACAACACCGGGTGAGGTGGGTAGCAAAGCCACCAGTCGAAAACTTACTGCCTCCAAACTATTTTATGAAAGGCTACTCACCATCCAACCTCAGCTCACAGGCGAGGTTAGTCTGCCAATTATCCGACTCTTTCAGAAACCGCACTACACAACCCTAATTCGTTTCCTACCTTAGGGCGTAACGTATAATCAAGATATAAGAAAGATTTAAAGAAACCTGGGAGATAGATGGGCAACAACCTTATTTTTACTATGGGATACTTATAATATCTAATACATAAAACGTATCCTTTTGGGAGGAGACAGACTTGTTTAGCCTCTCATATAGATGATGCTTGACTCAAGAACACATAAACTAAAACCCAAACAAAACAATACAAACGATTACAAAAGAAAGAAAAGAAAAGAAATATTACCAAGCTATGAAAGTTGAACAATTACAAAGCTTGGAGACTCTAATTTTTATTCTCAGAAAACTATGGTGAATTTTCGACGTCCTTAGCTTCCTGGATGCCTTGGTATTTATAGAAGTCTAGAGGTGGATGTGAAATCCAGAATTCAATTCTTGTTATCAGACGTCATTGCATGTGTCTTCTCTCTTGTTTGGTATCTTGTGGTCCCTTCGACTTTCGGCCGAAGAGGTTGTCTTACCATTTTGTTTTCTTTTGATAATGGTAGTGGTCCTCGTCAGAGTCACATGACTCTTGTCTCCCTGTGGTCCCTAGAAATTTGGTCTTTGTAGTCCGTGTGGGAATCTTCCACGTTTTCCTGGTCTTGCTTTGTCGTCTTTTTTCTGGTCCCTCTTGACAGAGAATCCTTTCCCGAACAGAGGTTCTTTCTGCTCTGGGCAGCTCGGACAGATGTAGTCCTGCCATCTTCCAACATGAGCCATGTTGCAGAACTTCCGGCAGGTTTCTTTGGTCGCTGGAATCTTGTTGTCCCACAATATTTGCCTTTTCTTTTCGAAGATCTCCTCGGCAAATTTTGTAGTATGGCTTGTCATAGAGTTTAACCATAAATGATCTGTTTGCTGTTTTTTTGAAAATTTTGAACGGATACTTGACCTTGTCCATCTCAGTGAGACAGACCCATAATCCCCATGCTCTTCTGGTAGTGACGTCGTCCTCTGTGAGCGGGGAAACTAGTGTTGTTCCTTCGGGCGGTGGTTTTATTTGGTCCATCGCCTTCAAGTTAGGCCTTTGTAGCTTCATGAAATGGAAGCTAGGATGAAGGCCTTTTCCTGTAATTTCTGGGGCTGCAGTTAAGAATTTTAGCTCCAGAACATCTCCTCGTCCGAGTGTATGATTATTTTACCACATACACCCCTTCGTATATCCATTCCGGTAATTTTATGATTTCCGAAAAACTTGGTGTTGTGGTAAAGATTGAGGCTAGGCAACCAAAATCGAACCACTCGATAACACTTTCTGGTTTGACACCAGGATGCATCCACATTCTTGGGTATTTTCCTGACCAATCTGCAGTTATTTTTCCAGGAATTACACCCACTCTTGTATAGAGTTTCTCCCATGTTTTTTGATATTCGTGCAAAGGGGGAGTTGGGGAAACTTTAATCTCGTTAGTATTAACCTTAGACTTGCCCGCCGTTGGCCTAAGATTAATCGCTCCCTCATTAACCCCTGAGGTGCTGGGTTGACTTGATTCTTCAGATATCCTTAATACCTGGAATCAATTTTTCCTTCTGTATCTTCCCCAGAAGGATCAATACTAGGACTCGTGGTGGTGGTACTTGAATCCCCCACACCGGTTGAGGAGTCCGGCTCTCTGAAACACGACTTTAGCTTCACCCCTGAAGCATCCCATCGGATGGGAATATAAAGATTGTCCTATAAACAGGTGTGAGCATGTATGGTAGATAGCCTGTTGGACCTTCGTGAGATCCATTTCCTGTACTTGACCCATGACCTGAGAATTAATAACTAGGCCGTTGATCTGCTTGTCTAGCTCCTCCAGATTTTCTCTGAGGTCCTTTGATCTCGTTATGATGGAATTGGCTTCACTCGCTTCCATCTCTTGTTAAGAAATCTGCAAGAATGTTTTTATCATATTTCACAATGACAATATCATAATCATAATATTGACATTCAGCTTGCCATCTTAAAAGTCTAGCCTTTTCTGGTTTTGATTCAATTTTATTTTTTTAAAAAGGCATTGACACTCGTATTATCTATTTTCAAGATAAATTTCTTTGCTAATAGAAAAAACTGGCCATTTCTTAAAAGCTTTTCGAACTGCGAAGAATTCATTCTCGTTGATGTGCCATCTAAAGACTTCACTGCAGTCAAATAGACTGCTGCAATATCTGCATGGCGCTTCCCCATATGGTGTGGCTTTCATAAGTACTGCAGCCCACCAATGATCACTGACATCTGTATATAATACCAGTTCATCCTCGTCGTTTGGTATTGCAAGCTTTGGTAGTTGCCTGCAAACCTCTTTAAGCTGTTTGACAGCTTGTCTGTGATCTTCATTCCACTCAAACTTAACATCTTTCTTGAGTAGTGGACTGAACACATTCCTGTGGTTTGCTAGATTGTTGATGAACATTCCAGCAAAATTAACAACTCCTAAAAAACTCTGAAGTTGCTTTAAATCCTTGAGTTCATCCGGATATCCTTGTACTTTTTCAACAAGCAGGATGATTCCAGATTCGTCGATCACGATTCCAAGGAACTCGATCTGTCTTGTAGCAATCACTGCTTTCTTTTCGGAAAGCACTAATCCTTCATTGTAACAAACATCTGAAAAGATTTCCAAATGTTTAAGATGTTTTTTCATGTTTTTTGACGCTATGAGGATGTACATGAAGCTGAAGTAATCTTTGAAAAGATTATCCATCTTTCTTTGATATATCTGGGGTGCATTTGCCAATCCCATTGGCATAACATTTCAGATATAATATCCTTGTGGTGTGGAGAATGTTGTAAACTTTCTGCTTGCCTCCTCCATTTTAATCTGGTAAATCCAGACTTGCAATCGAACTTAGAAAACACTTTGGCATTCTTGATGCTATTTACCAAATGTTCTCTGCTTATGATAAAATATCCATCGAACTCCAAAATTCCGTTGATCCCTTTATAATTGATCACCAATCTTGGCTTTCCTCGTTTGATTTCTCCATGATTCCGAACAAGAAATCCTGGACTGTTGTATGGAGAAATACCCGCTGAGATTAACTTAAGGTCAAGATGTTCCTTAAGTATCATCTGCATATCCATCCGATCTTCCATATTCATGGGGATTGGTTTGAATCTTACGAACTTATTTTCTTTTCCAGCTTTTACTTGCAAAGTAGCTTTGAGCTCATTCTTATTCCATCCTTGTTGTAGTTCTTTTGAATTTTCCTTTTCACATCCTCTGGAGTAATTTGCTCTTCGAGGGTAGCTTCAGGTTGTGAAACTTTATCTTGTATGCCTTTTTTAGTAGCAACAGGGTTTCTGGAGTCACTTCTTCCTCATTCTGTTCTCTGAAAGACATAATATTAACCCAGTCAAAAGTTTGAGAATCCTTTTCAGTAGGGCCTTGTTGTCGAAACTGAAGGATTGCTTCTCCAAATTTCTGTTGATCCTTCATCTTTGGGTGTCGAAGTTTTGCTTCATCACCACGTTTGCTGCGAAAACTAATGGAGAATTTTCTGTGAAACGCCTCCCATAGTCTCTGCACAATAATCTTATGATCACAAAAGGTTGTGAAAATAAGTCTCACTGTCTCGTTCTCCTGTGTGAATCTCTTGAATGTCTATAGGAAATTGTTTCCTAACAGCATATATGCTCCTGTATCATGGAAATAAATAGGTGGAGTCTTGACATTGTACCATGGGGTACTACCTACTCTCGCCGATGATTATTTCTGCTCCATGGACCCCTTTATTAAGGATAAGGATCCTCTTGGAAGAGTCTCTTCCGGCAATGCCTGGTAATTTCTCACCAACTTCTTTGGGAAATATATATCGCCTAGCAGTACATATTCCAGCTCCTGGGTCAATGTAAGATGCAAAATATTATGCCCGATATTTTTCATATAACATACCGACGGAGATGTATATGGAGAATGGGTTGGTGGTCATCTGATCCTATATCTTTTTCCTTCCACCGTGAATTCCATTCCATCTTGCAATCTTTCCCAAGGTTTATGTTCCTCGAGAAATTCAATCCCTAGAATAAGTTGTTCTGGGATTCTTCCGGCAGTTCCTTCAATTGTTAGATCAATTTCACCAATTTGAAGGTTTCCTTGATACTTGCCAACTATAGGTTGTTGCAAATAGTAGAGGATATCACAAGGGAATATATTATCTTTTTCCGTAATGTCAAAAATTATCTGCACTTTTCTCCAGTCCTCTGGACATTTCAGCTTTCCTGTTGTTTTGAATACATCATGGATTTTCTGAATTCTGCTCGAGACTGCCTTCTGTTTTTCCCTCGGATAGTTGCTGATTAACATATCCTGTTGGAAAGACATCCTTCTTGGCTCGATCATAAGGCTGATGCTTCTGTTCAGAACATGTTGATCATGTATCCTCATGTCGATCTTTCATATTGTCGGAGTATCAATGATGTCCGGCAGTACTGCTTTGACGAAATCCTCGAAGATTCTGGGGACTTCAATAAATTCATTTATCAAGAATACTTCTGAATGATGAATATTCGAGAGTGCGTATGACACCTTGTAGGTGATCGAGTAAGGCCTGTTTTTTCTTTCATCAACTCATTTCTTTTAAAATCTTGATGAAAAGTTAGAACCTTATTGAAATCTCTCCCAAATTGTATGCAATTCTAGGATAGATGGTGAAAGCCATCTTTCCCGAATACAAATTTCCTGCAACTGCTCCCAAACAAGAGTCCTTGAGATTCAGATTGTCAAAGATCGCCAGGTTGAGAGGCGAATCAATTCCCTCCTTGAATGTTGCTTTGATGTTGACTCTAATGGCTCCGATACCATTTTGTGCCAATGATCGCAAAAACGAGGACTTGTAAAAAGAAGAAGTTAAATGCCAATTTTTATAAGTATAAGGATATAAAAGATAATTTAAATATTATATTGAGGTTAACTATTGAGGGGTAAAAGAGTCATAAAAAACACCAAATTGATTTGACATTTTGAAATTGTACTTATTTGATTAAAAGTTTATCAAACTTGGATTTTCTGCACTATTATTTTTTCTCAAGACTTAAGTAGATTATGTTTGTCGCAAGAATACTTCTTTGTAATTTTCCCATATTTTATTTCATCGTACGTGGCGAAGTACTTATGGGCCAAAAAACGTGTACTAATGTGCTTGTACAATAGGGCCCACAGCAATTGAGTGGAATGTCTTCAAATTTTCTCCTTTCGCATACCACCAAAAGGTAGGACCCAAGATTATGATATACCCGACCCAAAGTGGCCCGTTTTATAATTATTGGCACCCGCAAACTAACCTAATAAAAGGGCTTCACTTTATATTTTGTCCTATTATAACTTGATGCCATATTTTACATTTAAATTTTTTTACATATTTTATAATAAACATATTATAGGGTTATACACACATCATTCATCCAAAGAGATTAAATAGAATATTATAATCAGAATAAGCTCTTGAAGAAAACTGATATATATATATGTACATAATCTGATTCGATTCTTTATATTATTTATATAAGTTACCAAATTTCATTAGTAGTACAAGATTATTAGTTACTTTTGGATTTATGCGTTATTCAACCATCAATTAGTACATCACTTTATTTAGTTCGTGTCCCATTTCATGCCTTATTTCGTGGGAAAAAGTATGATAAAGCTCGTCGGGCAAAAACAAGATGATGTAAGAATTCATGTACTGCCTTTGGTTGCTTTCATGCAACTAAATTAAATTATAGCCATTTCTTTTAATCACATTATTTTAATTGATTTTGTACAAATTTTTGAAATGACGTACAATTTCAGTTATAGTATGAAGTCCAAATGTACAACGTTAGAAAATTATGAAATTGGAAATAAATCAAATTATTTTTTTTAAAAAAAAATACACCAAATTATGGAAATATTAATGTTAAATTAGCATCTAACTTTTCATGACAATGCATTTGGTCCACAAACAACTGTCTGGTTATAGGTTTGAAAAAAGGGCATCTAAGGTGGGGATTCGCAGAAATGGACAAATTGAATTGGTCACATTATTTTAATTTTTATTATGCATTTTTACACATTTTTTAAATGACGTCTAATTTCAATTATTCCAAATGTACAACGTTAGAAAATTACACAATGGAAAAAAAAATCAAATTATTTGGTTAAAAAATACACCAAAAAAATTTGGAAATATTAATATAACAAATAATTTAACAATGATAGAAAATTACATGTAATATATTTAGAAATTTGAAAATTTTGAGGATAGAATATTCAAAATCTAATAATTTATTTAAAATAAAACTTAGAAAAACAAATTATTTTGAGAAAGGGTCTCTCTTGTGGGTACGTTGACCGAGTCCGTGGAATCCCATATTTATTTCTCGAATCAAATCCTAACCATAATATATATTTTTATTACATTATTATACTCAACACTTTTGTCTTTTTTCCAAAAACTAATTAAAAAAGAGGGAGTTGGTTGTGTGGGCAACGTCAGATAATATCGTAATTCTCTTGTATCTCTATCATAAAACAATGGCCTTCCCTGTCTGAAACTATAGTGGTATATATATATATATATCCATTTTTAGATATATAAAAAATGCTTATATGTTCTTCGGTCAAAAAATAATATATTAGGTTTTTGATTTCTTGCTACTGATATTGCTTGTCTAAAAAAGCAAATAAAAATAGAAATAAAGAAGCAGGTCACGAAATGCTTTTGACTGTTGTTAACCTATATGGTGATAAATTTGTAATAAATTAAAGTTTTTTAAACTCTCGATATTTTTACTTAATAATATTTTTTCCCCCAAACTTTAAGCAAAAACAACTAGAAATGTTCTGAATAACTAATCCAAAATACAACCTAAATAAAGTTTGGCTTTGTCGTGCCACTATTAGGGATGTAAACGAATCGAATCGAGCCGAATATACAGAAAATCTAAAGGTTGAATTCGGATCGAAATAATCATATTCGAGCTGGAGTTCGATTTAAAGTTCGAATAGTTTTAAAAATTTGGCTCGAGTTCGGCACGAATCAAAATACGAGTCGAGTTCTACTCGAAATATTCGAATATGTTCGCGAGCAATTCGAATTATTATTCGAAAATAAATACCCGAAAGGTTGGAAATATATTTATTTAATATATATAATTATATTATATTAATAAAATATTAAAGTTCGTGAGCGGTTTGTGAACTATCACACAAAATAATATGTGCTCGAGTTCAGCTCGAAAAAAAGTTCAAACATGCTCGAGTTCGGCTCGAATTTAAGAATCTCGAATACAAATCAAATATTTTTCGAGCCGACTCGAAAAATTCGTGAAAATATTCGTTTTGTTTAAACCCCTAGCCACTATCAATAAAACATGATGAGAAAAAATGTAATACTCAAAAAGTTCATAAAAATATTCTTTTTATTTACACCCTAGCCATTATCAATAAAACATGATGAGAAAAAACGTAATATATTTAATATTTATAAAGTGTCACTAAAATAATTTTTCCAACTCACTTTCCTGATTATACGGTTGTGAGGTAGCTATTAAATCAAGTTGGCTGATTCCCAAATCCCAAGTACTCATGACCTGTAGTTATTATTTATATAATAATAATAATAATAATATTACTCTCTCCAAGCGTCCTTTGATAAGCGGATGTTGTTTGAGTAGCTTAAAATGTTATTTATTTTTTATTTTCGTACAATTAAAATGTTTAAAACCAGAATACATAATATTTAATTTATTATTATATAATGTTTATAAAATAAATCACCTGGATTATTTATGGGGACTTACAGAAAAATCCATAAATCATAATTGCTCTTCAAGTTCAGTCCCTAGTTGAGTTATCTAAACTCTGCAGTTCTCATTTGAAAAAAAAGTTATTTTTAAGTCCCTAATATAGTAATTGACTCAAATACCCTTAAAACTATATTTACTTAATTCCATATTTTATGTGGACTATTCGGCGATACAGAGGAGCGTGACAATGGCGAGTGACGTTGAAGATGCTGATTCCTCTCTCGATTTCTTCAGTGAGGGACCTGTTGATCTGGACTTCACCGTCTCAACGACGCCGACTTCTTCAACTCCTTCAAAGATGACTTTAATGACGAAGACATCAACTGATGCATCATGTATGGAGTCCCTATTTTGCTACCGGTATTGTTTTTCACTCATTTGATAAGACAACAATTTGAACATATTTGTGATAATAAGATGTATTAGTCTGTAATGATATTGTGAGCAAATAGATTGTACTTGTTGTCGTGCTGGCTCGAATTGATTGTTGATTTTGCCACATGATTACGGGGATGTGGATATTATGTTTGGGATGATTTGACTCCCTCATTGGGTTTAACTTCTGAGTGATTACTTTTTGGGAGAATTTTTTGTGAATTTGAGGAATTTTATCTGTGGCTCAAGTAGTTGTTATGAAGTTACAATGAAGTAATGAGAAAGTGTAAAACCTTGACATGTTGGAAGTGCTTGATTATTAGTTATTAAATACTTGATGAGTTATTAAAAGTACTTGATTATCAGTTGCTGTGTACTTTAGTTATGTTGTATTGGTACATAATTTTGTTATATGTTGGTATTGTAGGTAATGTCAAGCAGTTTTTCCAAAGTTATATAGAAAAAAGAGGTTGGTCCTATAGTCCGTTGCTCTGCCATCTGCTTTAGGAGCACCATGTGATCCTTGTGCATAAACAAGGAGGAAAATCAGATTGTGGTGTGTTTGTCTAGATCACATATGTACGATGCGCGAGCAGATGCGGATGCAAATGGGGGTGCGTGAGTGCGTCAATTTTTAAAAAAATGGAGTGTGGATACGCCTTAATGCGTCTATTAAAATAAATGAATACATATATATATATATATATATATATATATATATATATATATATATATATATATATATATATATATACACACACACACACACGGATGAAATGAAGTTAAATATACATAATATACATCATATTTTATAAACTTACATCATCATTATATTATTTACAAATTTACAATATGAAATTCTTAACAACTTTGGTGTTTGCAGCTTTATCATTCTCAAAAGGCATTAAAATTAGATTTTATTGAAGGATCTAACATTTGCAGCTTTGCACAATGTTATAGCCAGTGATACAACGTAACTTGAATCTTGTATTTGATTGTTCTTCTAGTAAGGATTCTCCGAAAAATATATTTAAGAAAATGAACAATGAAAATGAAACGAAGTATTAAAATTTTGTTTTATTTTTAAGATGTAAAATAACGAATTTGAAAAATGAAACCAAATTGTTTATATATAATTCAATATGTTTGGTAATAATATGAATTTATTAAGAATGACTCATATTATTTTCGGAGACTTATATTATTACCTTATGAAATTACCAATATAAGCATTTAAACTCAATAAAAAGTAAAAGTTTTATTTATAAAGTTCATTCTATTAATTTTCATGCAAAAACTAAGATATCAAAATAATTATTATTTACTCCACAAAAATGTTACAAAATCACATATTTATCCTACTTTCTTTTATCACATATTTTAATATTTCATATGTTATTACGTCTTTTCGTGATTTATTACATAATAGTGAATATTATCTATGTATTTACCATATAATATAATTTTCTTGCCAACCCGAAGTACTTAGAAACCATAAAAATTCATCTAAATCCAAGTGTCGATGATGATTGAAAAATTACCGCCACCTTGGAAGGACTTCAAGAGCTACCTGAAGCACAAGCGAAAGATGGTGAGTCTTGAGGATCTTATCAGGAGGCCGCGCATCGAGCAATACAACCGAAAAGTTGACAAGAAATCAAGCTGTATGATTTCCAAGGCCAACGTGGTTGAAGTTGGGGACAATTCACGCGGGAATAAGCGCAAACGCACTTTTGATTCCAATGGAGATACTCAGAACATGAGGTTCACCGGTGACTGTTACGTGTGCGGTAAACCTAACCATAAGGCCAAGGACTACACTCAACGCCAAATCAATGAGGGTAAAAGGAAGGCAGTCCCAAACAGAGGCAAAGGCAAGAGGCCTGCTCATGCCAACATTGCTGAGGACAACCTGAGCTCAGATATGAATGACATGCATCTGACTGCAGTGGTGTCAGAGGTGAACCTTGTTGGTGGGAACTCCAAGGAATGGTGGGTGGACACTGGGGCTACTCGCCACATATGCGCCAACAAATGGATGTTTAAGACCTATCAACTAGTCAATGACGAGCACTGCTACATGGGAAATTCAGCAGTCTCAAAAATTGAAGGCAAAGGGATGGTTGTGCTAAAGATGACTTCCGGCAAAGAGTTGATTCTTCCCTAGGTGCTCCATGTGCCAGAGATCCGAAAGAATCTTATCTACGGAGCAGTGCTGAACAAGAAGGGCTTTTGGCTCGTCTTTGAATCCGACAAAGTCATTCTATCCAAGGGTGGTATGTTTGTGGCAAAGGCTACTTGGCCAATAACCTCTTCAAGTTTAGTGTAACGACTTTAGCTCCTAGCCTAAGTCTAGTATATAGGTTGATGTTGATGTAAATGCAACAAATGAGGCTAGCACAAGCAAAAATAATGTAATGACTGTTGCTAATGTGGCTAATAAAACTTTAAAATTTGATTATTCTTGTGAGTCTTTACATTTGTGGCATGATAGATTAGGACATGTGAGTTACAAGTCCTTGCAAAGGCCAATGTCTCTTAATCTATTACCTAAATTTAACATCAATCATAAACACAAGTGTAAGACTTGTGTAGAGGCCAAATTAACCAAGTCTTCATTCCACTCAATTGAGTTAAGCACCGAACCGTTAAACTTGATCCATACGGATGTATGCGATCTAAAGTATGTACAATCTAGAGGCGGTAAAAATTATTTCATGACATTTATTGATGATTGTACAAGATATTGTTATGTCTACTTAGTGAGAAGTAAAGAAGAAGCAATTGATATGTTCATTCACTATAAGAATGAAGTTGAGAATCAACTTGATAAAAAGATTAAAATTCTTCGAAGTGACCAAGGAGGTGAATATGAGTCACCATTTGCACAAACATGTGCTGAGAGTGACATTATTCATCAAACATTGCACCTTATTCTCCCGAGCAAAATGATATTGCTGAAAGGAAGAATAGAACGCTTAAGGAAATGATGAATGCAATGCTTATAAGTTCCGACTTACTTCGGAATTTGTGGGGAGAAGCTATGTTTTTCACCAACTATGTGCTAAACAGAGTACCACATAAAAAGTTGGATACAACGCCTTATGAATTGTGGAAAGGTCACGCACCTAGCTACAAGATTTTAAGGGTTTGGGGATGTCTAGCAAATGTACCAATTCCTCCTCCTAAACGGACTAGGATATGACCTAAGACAGTGGATTGTGTATTTATCGGATATGCGCAAGATAGTAGTGCCTATCGTTTCTAATACACAAGTAAGATAATGCAAAAATGCATTTAAATACTATCATTGAGGCTAGGGATGCTTCATTCTTTGAGGAAATCTTTCCACACAAAACTCAGACATTGATTGAAACCAATGTTGAGAGATATGCGGGAGATATAGATTCTCAAGAGAATGTAAAATCACCTAGACGAAGCAAAAGAGCTAGAAAAGAAAAGTCTTTTGGCTTGGATTTCCTAACATACTTGTTGGAAAAGGATCTGATTACTTTCAAGGAAGCTATGTCTTCTCAAGACTCTGATCTTTGGAAAGAAGTGGTGAACAGTGAGATAGAATCTATCTTGCATAATCATACTTGGGAACTAGTGGATCTTCCTGCAGGCTGTAAACCACTAGGCGACAAGTGGATCTTCAAGAGGAAGATGAAAGCTGATGATACGGTAGTAAGTACAAGGCTAGACATGTAGTCAAATGCTACAAACAAACTGAAGGTGTTGTTTATTCAACACATACGCTCTTGTATCCAGGAAAACGTCGATAAGGTTAATAATTGCATTTGATGCATTATATAATCTAGAGATCCATCAAATGGATGTAAAAACGGCTTTTCTAAATGGAGAGTTAGAAGAGGAGGTTTACATGGACCAACCTGAAGGGTTTGTAGTTCCAGGTAAAGAAACGAATGTGTGTAGACTTGTGAAATCCTTGTATGGATTAAAATAAGCACCTAAACAACGGCACGAAAATTTGATAGCGTCATGCTTTCAAATGGGTTTAAAACTAATCAATGCGATAAATGTGTCTACGTAAAAGGAGACGATACAAACTATGTGATATTATGTCTCTACGTAGATGACATTAGAATTGTTGGTAATAACAATAACATCAAAATTACCAAGAAAATATTGTCATTAAATTTTGAGATGAAAGACCTAGGTTTTGCAGATGTGATTCTTGGGATGAAAATCACCAAACATGAAGATCGATATTCTCTTTCCCAGAGTTATTATGTCGAGAAAATACTTGACAAGTTTGACAAGAGAAATAATATCATCGCGAGAACACCTATGGAGGTGGTGTCAAATCTTTAGAATTGCGGAGAAGGTGTACAAGAACTTGAGTACTCTAGGGTCATAGGTAGTCTCATGTACCTCATGGACTGCACTAGACCTGATATAGCTAACGCAGTCAACAGATTGAGCAGATATACGAGTAATCCCAGTTATGAGCACTGGAAGGCAGTAGTTCGAGTTCTTAGATATCTAAGATACACTACTAACTACGGACTACATTATACGAGATATCTAGCAGTATTTGAAGGGTACTCAGATGCGAATTAGATTTCGGACTCCAAGAATATAAAGTCCACGAGTGGATATATCTTTATAATTGGAGGTGCAGCTGTCTCATGGAAATCATGCAAACAGGCGTGCATTGCTAGATCAACTATGGAATCTGAGTTCATAGCTTTAGATCTTGCAGCAGAAGAAGATGATTGGCTTCAGAGTTTCTTGGAGGACATTCCAATGTGGTCAAAACATGTGCCACCCATTAGCGTGCATTGTGATAGTCAGTCAGCTATGGGAAGAGCACAAAACAATGTGTATAATGGGAAATCTAGATACATACGTCGGAGACCTAAATCCGTGAGAAATCTACTGAAACCGGTGTTATTTCTTTAGATTATGTATAGTCTAAAGAAAACATTACGGACCCATTTACGAAAGGTCTAACGAGAGACCGAGTAGAGATTTCATCGAGGGAAATGGGGTTGAAGCCTATGAAATTGATTTCCAATCATGATGGCAACCCAACCTGAATTGTAAAGTCCAATTTGCAGGTTCGATGGAAAAACCAAATTGTGGGGGGATCAAACAAATCACTCGGAAAATTGAGTTCCTTACCTATTCCTGTGATGACAGAGTGATAAACATGTATTTGGGAATGCTGAGCTCATGCTCTTAATGATTATTCTATTTTGAGATATTAAAGTGGGGTATGAAAGGATACTCTTTAGGAGAAATCGCCTATATCGAATGTGAAGGGACCGCTTCTATGAGATGATCTGAGGTTTAAATCTCTAGAGCATTAGATGAAACATCCAAGACAGTCCAGTGCCAAAATGGACAACAACAAAAGAACCAATACTTGTGTGGAGATGAAGCTGTATGAGTATTGTTGTCTTGTTATATATAAAATGTCGAACAGTTCAAGGCATCACGTCCACTGGTTGACAAGTATATCCGATTATACTTTACTAATGAAGGTTCAGGATTAACCACCACCTATCATGATGGCAGTGAATTCTCAAAGTACTCTCAAATCTTCATCTAGGTGCATTGTGTAATTTTTTCGCCATATTGCATTCATGTGGGGGATTCTTGTGATTAATTATTAATTATTGGGTTAAATGAATAAAAGCCCAATAATTTGGTATAATTTTGTTAATGAAAATAAAATTAAGGTAAATTAATTATGAATAATCAATTAGACTAAAGAAATCCCATATTGAGAAATTGGGACATTTATGGTTTGTTTATAATGAGATACAAATCAATAGAGTATAGTTAAGTAGAAAAGATGGGTGTCCCTCGCGCGCCGTCCGTCCGTACGCTCGGCTCGGCACGGCTCGTCTCGTCTCGACTCGACTCGCCTCGCAGCGCCGCTGCCGCGACTTTTCATATTTTGCTGAGTTAAGTTTGAGACTTTTCACCTATCTGTAGAACTGATTTCAGATTTAAGTGTGAGACTTAAATCCGGATTAATCTGATGCTAAGTATTGAGACATTTCATCTGTGACCTTTGGAGAGGTCTGCTGCTCAACTATATAATCTGCACCAGCTCTATGCTTTCTTCATTCCGAAAATCTTCATACATACATATAGCATTATGTTTTGAGAGTACTGTACACTGTTAGTGTTCGAGGGAGTCTGCTCGGAGTTTTGCTTCAATCCGAACAGAGGTTAGTGAACGTTGTACCTTGGAACTCACTTGTCCAGGAGGCCAGAAGCTAAGACGGACAATTTTGAGTTTACGGGCACACGGCTTGCTGTGACCTCGTCCAGAATTGTTTCCAAATTCTTGTGATTAAGTCTTCACTTTATAACTACTGCTGTAAGTTTAATGCTTTTGTAGTTTGATTATTTGATGTTTGTTTATAGTATAATTTCTCTTCTTATTACAATTGTTTAAACTGGTTCAATCTTTCAATTTAAATAAACAGTACCAGCAATTTATGGAAAAGAACAAGACTATTAAGTGTGTGCATAAATCTTTTACTAATTACTATATTATAGCATACGAGGAGGAGTGTAAGATAATTGACGAGGTCTCTTGGTATCACAGATTGACCACGTCAACCCTAATTCACAAAATTATTTAAAAATATCATAACTAAATCGATAAAGTTTATTTATTTGACAAATTGTCGTAACACATCAAAACTAATTATCATCAGAAATGACAAAATTCAATCTAGAAAATATAACAGATACATAATCTTCGATAGATTACGCACTAATCATGTAAATAAAAAAGGACTTGGCAAATAATTATTAGATAACCAAACACATACAACTATACATAAATCAAAGAATGTACAAGTTTGTGGGGGTTTATCCTGGGTTCGAGTTTTGTTGGTCCGCTCTTTCAGAAATCTGTCATCGGTGCAAATCACTCGATTTACTTGGTGGCGGTTCTGAGGGGCCAGGAAAAAAAAAGAAGAATGTACAAGTTTTCAACAACACAAGACCTTGTAAAATAGAAAAAAGATAAAACCCAAAAAAATGATAACTTTGGCTTACTAGCAGAGAGATCAAATGGGAATCACGACATTTGAATCCCTATATTTTATACGTTTTTTTTTTATCGAGGGACGTGGCATAAAAGATAAAAGATAAAAAAATAATTTAAGTGAAGACAAAATATAATATATATAAAAAAATAATTTAAGTGCATCCCTATCATGTTCTGATGTTGTATATTCCATTTGGTCGTATAATTTGTTGTTAGTGTGTGAACGTAGTATTGGGGCAGAAGATATGCCCACGGCTCACGATAGCGGGAATAATGTGATCTGTATTTCAGTTGGGGTACGGACTGCTTTAAATATTGTACTATTCAAAACCATCCATTCAAAGATTGGAATCCCAATGTCTACATGACAAGCTTCTGTCTTTTTCATTACAAATATTTAAATTATTATAAGGAAAGGATAAATTAAAGATGAATTTTAAAGTTTGAATATTTATAAAATTTATGAACATAACATGAAATTGCTCTTATCTCGTAAGTCTATATAATAGATTTCAGATTTCTCACATAATGAAGTTATTTAAATTTATGAATTTAATTTTCTCCCAAATATAAATTCATCTATCCCTACACAATCCCGAAAAATATACAATCAAACTTATTTTAAATATAATAATTAGTTAAATACACAAATTGTATCAATATGAGATAGTGTTTGTATATGATTATTCAAATCACTTCTATCTTATATTTACTTAAAATTAGAAAAAATTAATTTTAAGCATAAATCGTAGGCGCTTGATATTAAACTAAAAAAACAAATTAATAAATTTCAATTTCATTACAAAATTGACACCACTTAACTTAAAGTAGTCAAAAACATCTCATAATTTGTTTATCTACTTCTGACGGTTACTTGTTTTTTTGTAGATAAGCAATATCATAAGCAATGCAATCAAACACTATCAAGAATAAGTAAACCAAAAAAACCTTAATTCCATTAAATCTCTGTATTTTTATTTGGATGAACCTAAAATATGTGTATTTGAATTATTAACGTGGTTTAATAATTATATAGAAATTTATGTTTAATTTTTACAATGCGACATATTTAATGCATGTAATATTTATTCCCTGGTGGTGAAAAAAATTAATATTAATGAAAGCAAGTGGATATTATTTGAGAACTTTAATGCATGATAGCTGTCATACACCCAATTTCCCAATCTTTTCATGGGGGTAGACCTTGCTTTGTTTTTACTATTTCAATGACGGTTCAAACTTCAAACCATTGGATCAACAAATCTTTAAATTATCTAATACTTTTTTGTACAAATACTTTTTGTACAAATATACGATTTGTTTACAATACTACCTTATGATGTAAAATAAAACACTACAATTTATAGGATCTTTTTAAATTTTCAGGTATAAAATATAGTATAGTATCAAAATTCGACCGTTTGTCGCTTAACTAAACGTTATAGCTTGTGAAAACGGTGCAACTCAAACCTCTTAAATCTTACAACAGCTCAAGCGACACGATTTGATCACTCTTATAGCATAGGCAATTATTGTACCTCCAACTACCAAACATATAGTTTTTTGTTAAGATAATTGAAAAATGATAAGTTCGTTATTCAAATAATAGCGATGGCATCAATATATGAAAAAAATAACAGCTGAATCCCATATAGAAACGATTTGTTATAACTTTTGATATCTATTTTGAATAATAATAGATGAACCTCTAATAGCTACATTACATGGATTTACACTTCAAGTTATCTTTAAAAGAAACAAAAATATGTCGCCACTATTTGGTGGGGTTCTCATGCGCAGTTTTTAAAAAAACTTGAATAAAAATCGGATTATTTTTTGATATAAACCAAATTATGTATAGTTTAGTATATACCTCAATAAATATTAAGATATGAAATCAAAATGGTTCTATTGATTATAAAAGTAAAAATATTTTAATTAATAATTTTTCAAATTTGGAATTTTATATTTATATGTTGTTTAAGGTGCCTTGAAAGAAAATCGACCCTATCCTATTAGACACAAAATTTTAATACATAAATATAATAATGCAAAAACGACAAAATTATAGTTGGGCCCCACGGTTAACTAATTCTGATTACGTGGCAGTAAATGAGAGAAGCAAACACGTCTGGACTGGTGCAGTTGTCTGTGGTTGACCTGTCATTAATCCCAGTTGGAGCTAAATGGAAAATTTGAAATACTTTTCGCAAGGCGTAATATTTATTTTTGACAAAGTAATTTTAGAAAAATTTCAATTATATTCCTCCTTTCTTCGACTCTATTAAAATAGTATTTTATGAACATGAAATTTCTCAGTTTCTGTCATCTTGACTTACATTTCATGATTCGAAGAAAATAAAGAATCGGCCCATCATGCTTCCGTATTACAATAAATTTTTTACAAACCAATCATACCATTTTGACCAAACTATTGCCGGGTACTCAATCAGGATTTACGATGGCTACTCACCACCAACTACACGCTTGCAATCGTTGGTTCTGTTAGAGATCCTTCAGCAATAGCCAGCACAACCCTGTTTCGTTTCCTACGTAGGGCGTAGAGTAAAATCATATATATGAAAGATTTAAAGAAATCTGGGAGATAGATGGACAACAACCTTATTTTTATTCTGGAAATACTTATAATATTTGTTACATTAAAATGTCTTCTTTTGGGAGGAGGCAGACTTTTTTAGCCTCTCATAAAGATGATGATTGACTCAAGAACACATAAACTAAAAACATAAGAAAGAAAGAAAATATTACCAAGCTATGAAAGCTGAAAGATTACAAAGCTTGGAGGTTACAATTTTTATTCTCAGAAAACAATGGAGAATTTTTGATGTCCTTAGCTTCCTGAATAAATGCCTTTATATAGGCATGAATCCGGACTTGAACTTTGGATTTCAAATATTGATAATTGTTGAGTGCGCCTGTGAGTGCGCCTTAACTTTCACGTGGTCTGACATATTTGTCTGAGTGTGCCATCTTTTCTTGTGAGTGATCCATTATTTTGTCCGAGTGCGTTTAACAGTTATCGCACTAATTTTTAATGGTCCACACTTTTTTCTTAGTCGGGGAATCTTTACATTATTGGTTTTTGTGGTCACCGGGCTTTAGGAAAACGGGCCCTCTTGTCAACAGGTCTTTTGTCTTTTCCGGCCTCTAATCTGTCGAGTTTGGATCGGAATTCTTTCCCGAATTTTGGTTCTTTCTGCTCCGGGCATGGTTGGCAAATATGATCTATCCATCGGCCAATGTGTGCCATGTTGCAGAATTTCTGGTAAGTTTCTTTTCCTGCCGGAATCTTGTTTTCCCAAAGAATTCTCCTCTTTGTTTCGAAGAGTTCTTTAGCAAATCTCGTTGATGTTCCTGTCATGGAATTCAGCATGAAAGTACCGTTGGCTGAATTCTGAAAGATCTTAAATGAGTATTTGACTTTGTCCATCTTGGTTAGACAAACCCAAAGACCCCATGCGCGTCTGGTTGAAACTTCATCTTCTATGATACTTCCAGCAAAAACTGGTAAACCGTCTGGTAGTGTCATTCATATATTTTTTAAGGCGTTCCCATCTGGTTGGCTGAGCTTGATAAAATGAAAAGCTTCAATGAAGCCCTTCTTTGCTAGTTCTGGAGCAGCACTGACAAAATACAACTCCAAGATATCTCATCTGGCCAAAAGTTGATTATTGACTAATGTCTCGTGAACAGCTTCTCTGGTCCCTTTTGCTAATTTTGAAATTTCAGATAATACTGGTCCAACAGTATAAACTGAAGCAAGAGCTCCAAAATTATACCATTCCTGAACTTTGTTTGGGTGGCTTCCTGGCTTCATCCAAACCCTCAGATATTTTCCGGAGATATCAACAATAGTTTTGTTTGGGTTGATACCCGTCAGGTTATTAGTTTCTTCCAAGTGCGTTGGTAATCCTGCATAGGTGAAGAAACTAAATCATCATTAGTTTCAACCTTATATGTGCCGGTCATTGGCCTAATGTTCAACTTTCCATCTTTTACCCCAGAGGTGCTGGGTTGACTTGAAGGTTCAGATTGTGATGACATCTGACCCTCAACATTCGCTACAGCTTGTACATACTCAAGGAATGCATCATATGTAGCACTCATGACAGGGGTACTTGAATCCCTTGGAGGATGCGGCCTGGAGGATGGGCCCTTTCAAGACTTCAAACAAACATCCATGGTCCCGAAAGCATGCTCCTATGTGATCAGTAACAAGTTCATGATCTGCTCGTTGAAGCCGTCCAGCGACCTTAGCATTAAGATAAAGTTTCCCAAAGTCTCGTTCCAGGATCTCCAGGTTTTCCCTGAGATTCCTCACTCGTTTGAGGGTATCGCTAGCAATGTGTCCCTCCATCTGGTGTTAAGAAATCTGCAAGGACGTTTTTATCAGATTTCACTATGACAATATCAAAATCATAATATTGGCATTCACCTTGTCATCTTAAAAGTCAAGCCTTTTCTGGTTTCGATTCAATTTTATTTTTCAGAAATAGTTAACACTAATATTATCTATTTTTAAGAAACATTTTTGCAAGTAAGAATAATGGTCATTTTTTAAAAGCCTTTCAAACTGCAAAGAACTCATTCTCATTGATGTGCCATCTGATAACTTCGCTATTTGTCAAATAAACTGCTGGAATATCTGCATGACACTTCTCCTTCCGGTGTGACCTTTATAAGTACTGCATCCCACAAATGATCACTGGCATCTGTATATAATACCAGTTCATCCTCGTCGTTTGGAATTGCAAGCATTGGTAGTTGCCTGCACACTTCTTTAAGATGTTTGACAGCTCGTCCGTGATCTTCATTCCACTCGAACTTAACATCTTTCTTGAGTAGTTGACTGAATACCTTCCGGTGGTTTGCTAGATTGTTGATGAACATTCCAGCAAAATTAACAACTCCCAGAAAACTCTGAAATTGTATTAGATCCTTGAGGTCATCTAGATATCCTTGCACATTTTCTACAATATGATTCTGCAAGATAATTCAAGGTTCATCGATCTCAATTCCGAGGAATTCGATTTGTCTTGTAGCAATAACTGCATTCCTTTCGGAGAGCACTAATCCTTCTTTGTAACAAACATCTGAAAAGATTTCAAAAATTTTAAGATGTTCTTTCATGTTCTTGACGCGATGAGGATATCATCAATGTACACGAACATGAAGCTGAAGTAATCTTTGAAAAGATTGTCCATCTTCCTTTGATATATCTGGTGAGCATTTGCCAATCCCATTGGCATGACACTCCAGATGTAGTGTCCTTGTGGTGTGGAGAATGCTGTGAACCTTTTGCTTGCTTCCTCCATCTTAATCTGGTAGAATCCAGACTTACAATTTAACTTAGAAAACACTTTGTCATTCTTGATGCTATTTACCAAATGTTCCCTGCTTGGGATATAATATCCATCGAATTCCAAGATCTCGTTGATACCTATGTAACTGATTACCAATCTTGGTTTTTCTCTTTTTATTTCTCCATGATTCCGTACGAGAAATCCCGGACTGCTGTATGGAGAAACACCTGCTGATATTAACTTAAGGTCAAGATGTTCCTTAAGTATTACCTGCATATCTTTCTGATCTTCAATGGGGATCGGTTTGTACCTTACGAACTCATTTTCTCTTCCACTTTTCACCTTCAAAGAAGCTGTAAGCTCGTTTCTGTCCCACCATGCTAGAGGATCCTCATTGTAGTTCCTCTGGATCTTCCGTTTTACTTCCTCAAGAGTAATCTGCTCTTCGAGGGTAGCTTCAGGTTGCATGGTTTCCTCATGTATGCATTTTTCAGTAACAGTAAGATGTCTGTGATAACCTCTTCTTTATCTTCATCTACATCTTCATTCTGTTATCTGAATGACATGATATTTACACCATCAAAAGTCATTTTTTCGCTTTTGGCTAGTTCCTTGTTGTCTAAGTTGAAGAATCGCTTTGCCAAATTTTCGATGATCCTTCATCTTTGGGTGTCGAAGTCTGCCTTCATCTTCATCACCACGCTTGCTGCGAAAATTAATTGGGACCTTTCGGTGAAAGGCTTCCCATAGTCACTGGACAATGATCTTATGATGACAAAGGGTTGTGAAAATAAGTCTCCATGACTCGTTCTCCTGAGTGAATCGTTTGAATCTATAGGAAATTGTTTCCTAGTAGCATATCAGTGCATGTATCATGGAAAAAAATAGGTGGAGTCTTGACTTTGTACCATGGGGTACCGCCTGCTCATCTGATTATTATATCCGCTCCCTGGACTCCTTCATTAAGGATAAGGATCCTCTTTGAAAAGTCTCTTCCGGCAATGACTGGTAATTTTTCACCAACTTCTTTGGGGAGATATCACGTATGGCAGTACATATTCCAGCTCCAGAATCAATGTAGGCTGCAAAATATTCTGCCCGATACTTCGCATATAACATCCCGATGGAGATGTATATTGAGAATGGACTGGTGGTCATCTGATCCTATATCTCTTTTCGTCCACAGTGAATTCCATTCCGTCTTGTAATCTTTTCCAAGGTTTATTTTCCTCGAGAAATTCAATCCCTAAAATAAGCTGTTCTGGGATTCTTCCTGCAGTTCCTGCAATTGTTAGACTAGTTTCACCAATTTGAAGGTTTCCTTGATATCTGCCAACTGTAGGTTGTTGCAAATAGTAGAGGACATCACATGGGAAGATATTATCTTTCCGCAATGTCAAAATTTATCTGCAGTTCTCTCAAGCCTTCTGGGCATTTCAGCTTTCCTGTTGTTTTGAATACATCAGGGATTTTCTGAATTCTGCTCGAGACTGCCTTCTGTTTTTCCCGGGGGATAGTTGCTGATTAACCTGTCTTGTTGGAAAGACACCATTCTCGGCTCGATCATAAGGCTCCTGCTTCTGTTCAGAACAAGTTGATCTTGTATCCTCATGTCGATCTCTCCTATGTCGAATTATCAATAATGTCAAACAATACTGCTTTGGTGAAATCTTCGAAGATTCTAGGGACTTCAATGAATTGCTTTCTCAAGAATACTTCTGAATGATGAGTATTTGAGAGCGCGTATGACACCTTGTAGGTGATTGAGTAAGGTATGTTCCCTTCTTTCATCAAATCACTTCTTTTAAAATCTTGTTGAAATCTCGATCTCCAAAATTATATGTAATTCTAGGATAGATGTTGAAAGCCATCTTTCCAGCAAACAAATTTCCTACAACTGGTTAGATTGCCAGATTGAGTGGCGAATCAATTCCTTCCTTGAAAGTTGCCTTGATGATTACTCTAATGGCTCCTATATGAACCCATGAGAGCGTGTTAGCAACTTCTCTTTTAACCTTGTTCTTAATCTCCTGGATTTCTCTGTAGGGGATTAATTGCATCTCAATTTGGTTTCTCATGAATTCCACCGCGATCACAAATTCACATGGTGTTACCCTATGGTAAAATCTGATGCTTCATGCTTCGAAGATGAATCATATCCATGGCTTTTTCCATTGCTCCAATTGTAAATCCATCATACATCTGAAGCTTTGGCTCTTCCTTCATGATCCTCATAAGGGTTCTATGAGAAACAGTTGTATGAGAGAAGAATCCTGACGGGTCTTCTCTGATCATTTGTTGAAGGAACTCTCATTCACTATGATTCTGAGCTGGATTCACCTCCATCATCAGAATAGATCTCTTCTTCGTAGATGCTTTCATATGAGGGAATATCCTCAAATTGATACACCTGTACCAAATCCTGAAAATAGACAGCATCCTCAAACTCCTTGGTATGCTCGAACTGTCTTACTCCACGACTTTGGTTTTCTGGACAATCTGTAGAGATATGTCCTCTTGCTCCGCATGTCCAGCAGTTACAATCTTTGAAACTTTCTGTAAGGACCCTAGTTCCTTAAGTGCGAATTAAAGGCATAAGTAGAGCTAACATGTATAATCAGAGTATAAAAGTTCGTGTTGAGGCCTTGAGCTTTCAGAATTACATGCCAAGTTAAGGACTTCCAAATGGATTAATTACATTCCATACAAAATGAATATTAATAATTATAGCTTTACACTACTCCTAGAATAGAAACTATACAAAGTAATCATGCCCTTCCATATCAAAAGCGCTCTTCACAAGCTCACCGTCTCAACCCGTCCTTAGCCCCTTTTATGCCAAAATGTACCTACAAGGACAACCCCCAAATCATGAGCAAATAATAATCCATATTCAACATAACATGATTATAAGGCGTAAATGCATAAACCGTAAATACAAACACTTCATGTATTCCAATGCATTTTAAACGCTCCCTTTTTGGTTGTCCCTGTACCATAACTCATGAGTATAATCAATGTATTATTTTATGGTTCCACAAATGACATGACATATCACTATTTCACTTTCACCAATCACCAATCCCTAGTCTGTTATAACAGTGTATTTTAATGCACATCGCTTGTCATGACAGCGGCACTAATACCTCTCGCTTCGACATATTAGCGGCATTGAATAACCTCGCTCAAATGCGACATGCGACAATACCCTATCTTCAACATTTGGCGGCAAATATTCTTTCCTCGCCACTATATGACAGTGACAAGTATTCTATCATCGCTTCAAGTGACAGCGACAAAGCATTAAAATCATCACTCAAATATAACCATGACTCATGGGATGTGCACCAATTGTTCAACATACACATATGCAACCATAATGCATAATTCAACATGTAATTGCATCCACAATGCACAATTCAATATATACTTGCATCCCCAATGCATATTCCAATGAGTATATAAGATACATGTACCGTTGGGCGCCCGTACATCTCTCTACGTACCTTTCCATAAGTAGGATTTGGTAGGACTTTACTTTCTTGGCTGTGTTGCCACCTTGGATGGTTATACACAATCACACAAACCAATATTAGAAGCCAAATAATAGCCCAATACCAAAAATCCAATAAAAAAAAACTCAATTCCCCAAAATCTGCCTGCTGGCGATCGATCGCTATGTCAAGACGATCAATCGCGAGCCTTACCGATCGATCGCCAGACCTCACTGGCTCGAGGCGATCGATCGCTCCACTTATAGCGATCGATCGCTTGTACCCATTTTTGCTATGGCTTGTTGGCGATCGATCGCTCCATTTATAGCAATCGATCGCCACGCCCTGTGTGCGTGATTTCCACCATTTTTTAGCATGAAACCAAAGCTCCAACCACACACACCTCAAACCAAAATCTCCTAACAACTCAACATCATAATAACCCCATAAAACCAACATAGAACACCTCGAAAAAATCATAACCCAACCATATACAACATATACCCAAAAACAAACCCATTTCAAATCCCTAATATAAACCCATTTCAAACACAAAACATCATAAACCAAACAAGGAGATGTTCATACCCTTCAAGGCTTCAAATTCTACCAAGAAATCTAACAATCCTAGTTTTTGTAAGACTTTCTCCTCCTCCTCCAAGCAATAAACGATTTTGTGGGTTTGGGGAAATGAGGTTTATGAGTTGTTTGATAAAAAAAGAGGGTTAAAGAGGGGTAATGGGTATAAGTGGGTTTAAAGGTTAAAATGGCACCCCATTAGTTAGCATGATGTATAAAATATCCCAACATGAAGCATTTTACAAAAAATGCACCCTAACCTTGATTAAAACATGCTTTACCAAAATAATCTTTAACCACCACAAATAACCATGCTAACACCAAAATTCTCAACATGCATCACATGCACCCTAAAATGCACTACCAGGTCACGCCCACCGCATGACTAAGCATTTCATCATATCAATTAATACAACACTAAATTAATTAACACATAAATATCACATAAACATAATTAATGCCCAAATGCACATAATTATTTCGGGGATATCACACTTTCATTCGCACAGTATGAGTGCATTTGAAAGTTCTTTTTATCGGTGCTCTGCTAGAACTTGCTTGATTAGAACATGTTGACAAAGTTATACTCCTTGTTGGTCATGATCTTTGCCCAGATCTGTAACTTAGGGCATTTTGTTTCGACCAGAACTTTCTAGGTCTCTATGAAGACCTACTTCTTCTTGAACTACTTCCTCGGGCATAAGGATGAGCTCTGCGCTTTTTCAACTTTCGCCTTTTTGGGGTAGTTTCCAATGATTATAGGGATATCATTCTATGTACAACAAAGATGAGCTGTTTTGTTGATTCCTCTAAGCTTCTTGTAATTCTTTTGGAGTTTTTCTTGGTAGCACCACTCTGCGAGCTTTACCTTAAGAAATGACATTCTCTTGGACATCGTCTCGATTGCATGGGGTGTATATTCCTCGATAAGCATTTCTCTCCATGGGCTAGGTATTTTGGTAAAGAACAGTTCTGCTGCATCTTTTTCTTCTATCTTTGCCTTCCATCTATATTCTGTAAAGAGTTTGGTGTACTCGTCTACATAACAAATATCATGTAGTTCCAGGCTAACTATAGCTTGTCTATCTTTTTTAGCCTTCTCTTCCTCCATTCATTCGAAGTAGCTTACTCCAATGAAAGAAATTTTAAAGAATTTTGCCATCTTGTCCACAATTTGTTTAGGAACTCTCTGGCTAAAACTTCTTCTTTGGTACCTGGGTCTCCCATTTCCCAGGCAATCTTGACCAATCCTTCCAAACTCATTTTAAGGAGTAAAATGAATCCTTCTTTACTGAGATCAAGTGTTCTTGCTGCTATTCTCGTTGCTGAAGCCCATTCATCAATAAGAACTTCTCTATTTTTTAAATCCAAGATATCCATGTTGAGCATAAGTCCATATTGATGGATTGGATCTAACTGAGATTTCCCGTAAGGTGTTTGATGTAAATATGGTTTGCGGGAACAATTCATTGTTCCAACTGGGGGATCTAAAGTTGCTGAGGTGAAATCTTCCCTAGGCGGCATACTTTGATCACCTTCGGGTGGAGTGTGTGACCCGAAACTTTCTTGTGGTGGAGGTCTTGTTACAAGTTCTCCCGTCTTGAATTCTACGAGATTCAATCCTGTAAATGAATCAACAAGATTACGTAGATCTTTCAGGTTGATTCTTTCCAATACTTTGTGGAAAGTACGGTTCTCCTCGTAGGACTGCAATCATTTTTTCAGTCTTTGTCAAAGGCCTTCGGACCACCACCGCTTTCCTTTTTTGGTGTAAAAGGGGTTCTGTTCCATAGGACGGTGGTAGCCATCCTCCGTTCTTTCTTCCTGAAGAACTTGATCTTGATTCCAGCTCCTCGACTTATGTTTGAACATCTTGAAGGTTTTCAAGAATTTCCTCCTGATGTTTAATCATAACCTCCATCTGACTTTGAATCTGATGGATCTGTATAGGGACATGGTATTGAATGTATCCATAACGCTGCACTGTCTTCTGGATCTCTCTAAGTTCTTGGGATATCTTAGAAGAATCCTGCTCGATTTCCCAAAAAGTTGGTTCTTCCATCCTATTCGTCTGTTCCGGATCCTGTTGAGGGGTGGGTTGAGATCTAGAATTATGTGATTGTGCTCAGGATGATCTCTTTCATGGGCCTCGGTTAACTCGAATTGTTGCTTGATGTTCATCATGTAAAGGTTCCTCGCCACCTTCTCGTGTTCTTGATACTGAGATATGATAGCTGGGCTCACCAATGTCCAGTAGAATATTCCATTTCTGGTTGAAGTGTTTAGCTTCAGCCATATATCCTTGATTTAGTTCTTTCAATTTCTGGAAGTACCACCTGTATGACTTGCACCGTGAACATTCGTTCGGATCCATAATATTTCTTGAATCGTCTCCTCCGTATAGGTTACAAATTAATATTCAAGATATTATTATAGTATTTCCAGAATAAACCTAGGCTCTGATACCAATTTTAAACGAATCGTGTTGAAGTAACAAGCTTAGTAAATTGCTTTAAGGGTATACATGAAATTTTAAAAAAATTGCTTTAGAAGCAACATTTCATGCTTTGGCATTAACACTACCCTTTTGGCAACCCTCGTGGGCACTACCTCATGGGGGTACCATAACCCTTGAATATGTATCTGCTCCCAAATATTGGGTGAAAGATGATCATCTAAGGGTTGCTATCTCCCATGGTGTAGTGCATATGGGGGTAACATAGAAGTATTCAAAAAATTTGATCTATGCCACCGATAAATTGATATTAACATCAGGAGCATATTAATCATAAAATTATATATTTTTAATAGAAATACCATTCAAGAGTTGAGATGTCAAGAAAATCATTAAATAAAAAAACTACTATCTCAGAGGTAATGTATCGAGATACATCAATCATTGAAGTGACATATTAATAGTTGAGATGAAGGCATATTAACAGTTGAGATTTCCTTCATCAAATAAACTCAACTAAATCGTCCACTTTCCCTCTATGCAATTGATTTGACCATACTTATACATCAATTTAATATTAAAATAGATTTTTAAATAAAATAATAATAAAC
This sequence comes from Haberlea rhodopensis, assembly GCA_907163345.1. Taxonomy (NCBI): domain Eukaryota; kingdom Viridiplantae; phylum Streptophyta; class Magnoliopsida; order Lamiales; family Gesneriaceae; genus Haberlea; species Haberlea rhodopensis. The sequence goes on from CAJQUN010000004.1 coordinate 14,139,781, forward strand.
TAACATACCATGCATTTTGATTTTATAATAGCACAACTTTTTATTTATTTTCATATAAAATAATATAAATTACTTCTGATTTATTTTTGGTGGTACACAATTTGTTTTTGGCAAATGGCACTTATTTTTCACGTGCTATTGATGTTTCCAACCAATAATTCGACCCAACCACGGATTTTTGGATTATCGTATTTATTGAAACAATTTAATAAACATGATAAAAAAAACAATTTAATAAACTATCTGTGAATATTCTATTGATTTATATAACATTCTTTGTTCATTACTTAAATGATATAATAGTTGAGTTTATATTACATTGTGAACAGGGTCGGACATAAGGTGAGGTCCAAAACGCTAGCATTTAATTTTTATAAATTTAATATTGTAATTAATCAGGTCCAAAACGAGGCTCTTGCTGCATGTTTTTTGTTGGAGAATCGTTGTTGCTCGGGGGCATTGTTCGTATATCATCTAGTGATATGATTTTTTTGTAAGGGTTTTGAATACAAGAGTTTGTATATTTGTCGTCTTTTTCTCAGTTTAGGCTTTTCGACTATCCACATATATACCTTCGCGTGTCTTGAAAGACAGTTCTCTTACTTCTCTGTAATCTGGGATTAATGATTTGAGGGGAGCGGGTTTGACTTCGGTGATTCATGCCCCATTCTGCTAAAGAAATTTGATCTTGCGGTGCTTTACTTTCTATATCCACCTGGAAGACCCGTTTTCGCTTGTCTTATGTTGGTTTTGTGGTTTTATATTTTCGTTGTATGTGGTACGTATGGTTGCTGATATTTCCAAGTAGATTAGCTTTTAGTTAATATATTATATTTTATTGTTAAAAAAAGATGAAAAAAAGAAATTAATTCAAGTTGAAGTTAATACAGACTTTTTTTTTATCAATCATATCACAAGAAAAATTAAATATATTGACTATATTATCAATTGAGAAAAAAAATGAAAATCTGATTATATAAATTATTTACTATTTTTGCCATCAAAACAACAAGAGAAATACCATATAAGTAGCATTTAAGTTTTTTTAGTTGGTTGTTTAATTATATTATAAATGTTTTGAATGCTACACACTATTGTCTTTTATATTTATTTATATGCTGGATTTTTTGGCAACGAACCATCGCGCGATTCTTCAAAAAGATAGTTTATACTCCTCGTGGTTTGAAAATATGTAATTTATTCCCCGCGGTTTGAAAATAGTCAGTTTACCCTATACTAATTTGTAAATATGTGCAAAACATCATATTCATGTATGACGTGTGATACGAACAATGTATTGTGTTTTATAAAATATATGGGTAAAATATCTACTTACAAATCACATGAGGTAAAATATTTATTAATAATCTAATATAAGATAAACTGTCTATTTACAAATAATACGAAGCAAAATTTATATCAAATGATATAAATTGACTTTTGACTAGTCAATGCTATACGTGCCACTGCACCCCTACTTTCAGCGAAGACTAATTTTTTAGCTCAACTTAATAACTCCAACAACTCTTGAGATGTATACTTTTTCTTAGTTATGATTAAGATAAGAAAATATATAACGAACGTTAGAGGCGGTGATGTATTAGAGAAATGGACCGACCAACTAAATAATGATTAATAAAATTGTATCGTCTATGACTGAGATTATGTTCGTATAATGTGGTTTAATGTAATTAAAGTATACATTAATTAAAGTAGATAAGGATCTCCTAATCTTCTTGAACCTTCCTATCACATGGGTAGCCGTAGTGAGTCACTCCACCGTACTTGAGGTGGCGCTACAGCAAGACCCACGTAGACATTATTTACTTTATAAGGGGATTTTTGAATGTACGTGTCCAATTTAAGTCCTAGATTATTATTTACGTTTTTTTTAACCGCTTGTATCAGGACTTTAACAAATCCTACATATATATGAACGAGAAATTATTTGGTCTTTTGATATGGTTATATAATTATCAAAATATCTCTAAATCTTTTATTAATCATAAATAGTATGTTAATATACAAAATGACTGAATTACATAATATGCTATATTCTTAAAAATCTGTAATACCCTTAATAATATCGTCAATTACAATATTATCATATCACATAATATTTGTAATTACATATTTATATTGTAATTGTATACCATATCAGTTTTTTTTAAAAAAATTATATAAAATTAGATATGCTCGCATCGCGTGCCAAAAATCGCTAGTATAAATAGAAAACCAACCAACAGAAAACACCCTAAAGAAAGAGAACTAAATCAAGATCTCATCACATCAAAAGGTTAAGCAACAATAAAACACAAAAATAATGATAAAACATAAATATAAATATAAAGTTCTTAAAAATCAACGAGGATCATAAGCAAAATATGTGCATTTGAGTCCCAAGATAATCGTCATCAGTCAATCAAAAATACTCACTGTGGGATCAAACCAAAATATGAGTATCTAAATCCCATGTAAAGCGTCCAAAAGTCAGTCGATAGGTGTGTTACTACATCACAAACTTTCCGGATGAGGTTGTATGAGCAGATTTGTGGAAGTTGTTCAGGAAACTTGGCTCCCTATGGGAAGTGTTCATAGCCAGAAAAAGAAATAAGGTAGGAAAAAGATTTGGCTTTGCAAGATTTTTTGATGTGAAAGATGTTGATGGTCTGGCAAGAGATTTGGATAAATTATGCATTGGCTCCTACAAGATTCATGTCAATTAGGGATGACAACGGGTCGGGTCTGAGACGGGTTTGACCAATCCCAGGACCCGCCCCACCTCAAAAAAAAATCCATGACCCGCCCAGTCCCGCAAACAGGACCAGCCCCGCCCCGCCCGGCCAGGACCCGCGACCCGGCTGGTTCAACCCGCGGACCCGTTTCATTTTTTTTTGTGCTTTTTTTGCAGGGTGCTTATAATGTTGGTGGTCATGTGATCATTGTAAATACGATTGAGCAGTCAATATTTAATTATCGAACACCTTAAATAGGAATTGTAACTAAATTAAACAACAAAAAAGTACATCAATCAAAACTCAAAAGTGAAAACTACATCAAATTAAAGAGTTAGCATTTACAAACTAATTACGGTAGATTTTCATATTCTTCATCATCTTCTTCCTCATCAAACAATGAAGGACAAGCTGATAAAGTTGAACAAGAACCTACAAGTCGAAAATATAGAACTAATTTTTTTTTTTAATAATTCATATGTATACGGGGCGGGTCCGGGTTGGGTCCAGCCAATCCCAGGACCCGCCCCGCCCCGCCTCATAAACTCGTTAACCGGGTCCAGACCCACCCCGGGACCCGTTTGACCGGGTTTAGACCCGTCCCAAACGGGACGGGTTCAATACGGGTCCGGGTTTAGACCCGTCCCATTGCCATCCCTAATGTCAACATCCCTCAGTTTGGATCGAAACAGGGAGATTCAAAAAGACTTCCAAAAGCAAACATAGTGGGCATGAATCAAAAAGGTATACGTTCAAATAATGCTTATGATGTTATTCGATTTTTTTTCTGTGTTTAGTAGAACTAAGTGTTGCGAAAAATAAAGAAAGACACCATAATTTTTTACGTGGAAAACCTCCAAATCGAAGGAAAAATCACGAGACCTAGTCCATTATAAATCTTCACTATAACTTTTAATTTAATTAACAAGACTCCAACACAAAACAAGAACGTCCGAAAACAGCATAAGAGAGAACAAAACCGAAAAGACTATGATGTGCTCTCTTGGGAATCTTTGCTTGCCTAGAAAGTTCAACCTCTTACAATGAGACCACATGCGTGTATTTATAGTGTTGATCCCGGTGGTTGGCATGCTATAATTCGATCTCCTCTGATCGTGGCATTATTGACTCAAAACGTGTCCCAGAAATCCGCGTTCCATTACTACATGTTAATTTGCGCCGAATGATTTGTCAGTTACATCCGAGTTTTTCGCTAGCCTTTGACCATTATGCCGAGCAGGTTTTGATGTTCTTCGGACAATTTGTATTCGGGGGCCTTTGCTCGGGATATCTCTTGTTCGGCGCTTGCATGTGATTTTACCGAAGAAAATGACTCATCATATGACATCACCTCACCCCCTGAAGTAAAGCGAGACGAGAGTATTGAAGTCTCTGTTTATCGCCTCGAGGTAAAATCCACATTCTGACCTGCTTGGGGTTTTTTTCCCGCCCAAGATTTTTAAATCACGGCTTGTCGTTTAGTTTCGCGAGGCTCGTCTGTGACTATTCATTCGATTTATTTGGACGGTGCAGATCGAAAGACTGTTCACCTAGTCCCCTCTATAAATACTCCATCATTCCCATTCATTTCATTCACTTGCTTCATTCTGCTTTCGAGCTAGCATCAGACAAACGAGCACTTCTATCTTTCAGAATTTCCATCCCCCAGTTCATGAGTATATCTTCTTCATCAGACGATTCCTCTTTGAGGGCAGTCAATGAATACAGAACTTTCATGGGGGCAAAATCTTTCAATCTTCCACCCCTACCGACATCCTCGTATAGTAAGGAGACTTTGAGTTCTTCTGGTTCCTCGACTATTCGTCGAGAGAATGAACAAACTGATGTAGAACAGGGTTTGTTGCTGCCCAAGTCCCATGGTACGAAGTCTTCGAGTCGAGGATTCGTACCAGTCAACAAATCACCCCTTCCGAGAGAAATGAGAGATCCCCGAAAGCACCTCCCTTATTACTCCCTCTTCGGGATCACGCCCCCATTTACCCCCGAGGGTTATTTTCCATTTTATCTAGACCAACTCCGATGAGGTTTACATTTTCCATTCATGTAATTGTTTTTTCCAATTAAATAAAAAGGAAGTATGTTTTTTTTACTTCTCTTCCCTAACGGGGGTAGGTTTCCTTAAGAACTACATCTCCTCAATTAAGGAGTGGAAGAAATTTTATAATTTTGCTCATTCGTCTCAACCTTGGGACTGTCCCATGCTTTGGATGGAAAGTCTTTCGAGGGCCAAATCCGTCAAGAGTCTCCTCGAGAAAGAACCGTATCTGTCTGGCCGGTGACCAGTGTTATGATCTGTCAGAGCTTATTGACGACGGGTTGCTGTACTTGTTATTGCTGAGCCCGAAGGGCGCATCACTATGCATGCCCCTCTATGAGTGACTAGAGCACCTTATTCTTTACACGAATGATAATTATCACTCGGACTAACCCTGTTGTTCCTTTATGCAGAGGAGAAAATGAATGTCAAGGATGTTGGCCAACCTGAAGGGCAAATCCTCGAAGAGCGAAGCTTCGAGGCAGGCGTCGGGATCAAAGGGCCCAACACCTTCGGTTGAGGAGACCTTGCCAGTGGCCCCTACCCCCTGATTCTCCAATCGTGGACATTACTGACCAACTCGAGGAGGAAACCTTGGTCACTCGCCCTCGGAAGAGGGCATCACCCGAAGGCCCGGGTTCCTCCTCCTGCCAAGAAAATCGTACATGCAACTCCACCTCCTGGTCCGAGAGCCTATTCACAACCAACCCCTTCTTCTGCTCCCAACCATCCTCGCCCTCCCCCATGAAAACATGTTCCTCACTGGGACTACTCTACTCACGTAATTTCCTCAAAAAACCTGACCCATAACCTCTCAATCCATCCTCTCTTTTTCTCCCAATAGTCTAGATAGAAAGCTGCTCGGGGAGTTAGCTTTCAGCAACTTAGTGAACGTTTTCTCCACCTCTTTGGTGAAGATAAGTCAACTTCTTTTCCCCAAATTTTCTCAGTCTTTTTGTTCTTGCTCTTTACTTAGGTGTATTCTTGTGCATGCCCACATGATGGCGAATGAACTCCTGAAACCCGAGCAGAGAGCACTACTCGGCACAAGGAACTGGAACAGTTTCATGCCATGTGCGGGGATTTGCAGAAGAATATGGCCCTTCTTCAAGAGCAGCACAAATCTGACAAGAAGGCTCTTGAAGACGAGCGAAGAAGGTCTGAAGAGCTGGAGAAAAAGGCGGCTGACCTTGAAGAAATCAACAAAACTCTATCCGAGCAATATGCTCAAGAGAAAGCTTCCTTTGAAGCTCGGGGAGAGGAAATTTGGTTGGAGAGGAAAGCCGATTTTTTGAAGGCCGAAGAGTATGGCAATGCGGTGTCTGACCGCGCCTCCGTATTTTTCAAGCATGGGTTTGAGGCCTGCACTCGTGAATTCGAGGCGAAGGGTTATCCATCAGAAGGCACATCTTTGGACTTTCTGGACCAAGAAACAATTCTGGCCAATCTTCCTGAAGATATTTTTAAATCATAGAATAGAGCTATATTCTTATGCTATTTTCTTTGACATTGTAATCTTTTTTCATCAATGAATGAAACTTCTATCATTTCTTTAATCTTTTGCATACATTAACAAAAATGATGTATAAGCTCGACCCTCAATAGCATAAATACTTAAATAAACCAATAAAATTTTGAACAAGCTCGACCATCCCGAGCAAAAACACTTAGGCAAATTTAGGTTTAAACATGGACCGAACATCCCGATCCCATGAAAAAACTAATAAAACTCCGAACAAGCTCGAACATCCCGAGCACCAACACTTAGGCAATTTAGGTTTAAACATGGATCGAACATCCCGATCCCATGAATAAACTAATAAAATTCCAAACAAGCTCGGACATTCCAAGCACCAACACTTAGGCAATTTTAGATTTAAACATGAACCGAACATCCCGATCCCATGAATAAACTAATAAAATTCCGAACAAGCTCGAACATCCCGAGCACAAATACTTAGTCCCATTTTAGGTTCAAATATGGATTGAAGATTCCGACCCCACATTTAACCTACAAACAATGGACTAGATCAAATAAATAAACCCACAATAGAATATGCTCGAACATCCCGAGCTTCAATAATAAAACGTACTCGAACATCCTGAGCACAAATACTTAGTCTCATTTTAGGTTCAAATACGGATCAAACATTCCAAACCCGCATTTAACCTGTCAACAGTGGACTAGATCAAACAAATCAACCCATAATGGAAGATGCTCGAACATCCCGAGCATCAATAATAAAACGTACTCGAACATCCCAAGCACAAATACTTAGTCCCATTTTAGGTTCAAATACGGATCAAACATTCCGACCAGCATTTAACTTGCCAACAATGGACTAGATCAAATAAATCAACCCACAATAGAATATGCTCGAACAACCCGAGCATCAATAATAAAGCGTACTCGACCATCCCGAGCACAAATACTTAGTCCCATTTTAGTTTCAAATACGGATCAAATATTCCGACCCCGCATTTAAGCTGCCAACAGTGGACTAGATCAAATAAATCAACCCACAATAGAATATGCTCGAACATCCCGAGCATCAATAATAAAACATACTCGAACATCACGAGCACAAATACTTAGGTAATTTTAGGTTTAGAAACGAACTGATCATCCCAATCCCATGAATAAACTACTAAAATTCCGAACAAATTTATATGAAAGTAGATTTATTTTATTAATATCTCAAGTACTCTTAAAATCATAAAAACAGCAACAAAATTACTACACAAAGTACTTGTTAAGGTTATGAACATTCCATGGTCTTGCCAGTTCTCGACCCAGTTGATCTTCCAGTCTATATGCCCCTCGTCCGATCACTATCTTTACTTTTTAAGGGCCTTCCCATTTTGGCCCCACTTTCTTTACATCACCTACAGGATTAGCTCTTCGCCCATATCCTCTACTTGAAAAGCCCTTGGGCAAACCCTCCGATTATAAGCGTTAGTGATCCTTATTTTGTACATTTTAGTGCGTGCAGCTGCTCTTTCTCTCAACAGGTCCACCTTATCTAGTTGTAATTTTCTCGTCTCCTCATTCTTTTCAGGATTATAATGTTGTACCCGAAGAGACTCTACATTGATTTCAGCAGGGATCAGAGCCTCCGAACCATACACCATGCTATATGGAGTTTCTCCTGTAGATATTCATGGTGTATTTCGGTATGCCCATAATAGACCTGGTAATTCAACAACCAATGCTCCCCTCGCTCCTTCCAGTCTGGTTTTATCCCATATAATAGGATCCGATTCGTCACCTCAGCTTGTCCATTGGATTGAGGATAAGCTACAGAGGTGAACACTTGTGTAAGTTTCATATACTTGCACCAATCTTGAACTCTCTTCCCCTGAAATTATCTTCCGTTATCTGAGACCAATTTCCTTGGTATTCCGAACCGACATACTATGTTCTTCCACAAGAATTTAATCACTTCGTCCTTGGTGATCTTGGCAAGGGGTTCAGCTTACACCCACTTTGTGAAGTACTCAACCGCGACTAAAAGAAACTTCCATTGCCCAGATGCTAGGGGAAAATGTCCCACAATATCCATTCCCCATCGATCAAAGGGAAAAGAAGTGATGCTGCTTTAAGGACTTTCGCTGGTACGTATGATAAATTGGCATGTTTTTGGCAATTACTGCATTTTCTGACAACGTCTTCAGCGTCTATCTTCATGGTAGACCAATAGTATCCAGCTCGGTTTGCTTTTTGGTATAACATATTTGCACCCAAGTGATTACCACTACAACCTTCATGAACTTCTTTCAACAACTATTCTCCTTCTTGGTTAGAAACACAGTGTAAAAAAGGGACCGAGAATCCCTTCTTGAACAGTTTTCCTTCTATCAACACGAACCGATTCCCCACTCTTTTCACCCGAGCTGCTTCTTTAGATCAGAGGGGATATCCTTATTTTTTAAAAACTTAATGATGTGCTCCCTCCAATATCCCATGATGCATGGCTCAAGACTCATTATACTGTTTTTCCACTCGTGCATTGAACTGGCCAGTTTGGCCAACTCATCAGCTCAGTTGTTCTCTTCTCGAGGAACTTGCGTCAGTTTGGCTTCTTGAAACTTACCCATCAGTGCCTGAGCAGTTTTGTTGGAACCTAAGAGGGGGGGGGGGGGGGGGGGGTGGTGAATGAGGTTCCTTGGCTACTTTAGCGTTTTAAAATGATTTTGCAAATAATTGAGTTTCCGCTGCGGAAGACTTGATGTCAATCGAACAATAAAGAATATAATAAAATAATGTAAATGCGTAATCTAAATAAAGCAATAAAGAACACGAGAATTTGTTATAGAAGTTCGGGGTTGAATCGCCTACGTCTCCTCTTCCCGGTTAGAAACCGTTTAACCGATGTTCCACTAGAACACCTTCTTCTTGGCCTTAAGGGCTCCAAGGATAGCCACACACAACTTCTTCTTGGCTTTGAGGGCTCCAAGGATAGCCACAACCTTGCACCAACTTCACTTGTCGGTGACTTATACAATTTTCCAACTTGCGTCGGTGTTGGAGGACCTTTACAATGATTCACAACTTGTGTGCTACAACAAATGACACCTTCACGGTGTAACCAAATGAAGAACAAAGCTCCCACAAAAGAATAAGAAACAAACTCTCAATACAAGACACTAGAATAGAAAAGTTTTGATATGATAGCTTGAGTTGGATTGAGTATAGCTTGCTTGTATTGTATATTGTTGTTTCCTAACATCAACTTGAGCCCAAACATCCATATTTATAGTGTTGAAGGGTCCCAAGGCTCCTACTAGCCGTTGCTACACTTAAGGCTTGAATCACTCCTGCATCGCCTCGGACATCGCCTTAGGCGATCTTGATCGCCACGCACCAATGGTCACATTATGGCACAAATCGCCTCAGGCGGTGTCCTGATCGCCTCAGGCGATCATCACAAAAAATAAATGCCGTAGCCAAAAATTTGGATCAAAAAATATTTTCTCTTGGCATTTCAACACTTTTCAATCTTCAATATGCTTAATTTGAACATAACTTGTGCTGCATACTCAACACAAATCATTAGTACAAAAATCATAGGTTTTGTAATCATCAAAACAAAAATAGATAATTTTATTTAAAATATAGGAATGAGAGTTGTAGCGTTTTAAGGCGCAACAAGTTTCAGTATACCTATTCAGCTTCTCTTCCTTCACTTTATATACACCATTCACTTGTTGTACCACGTGCATTGAATCCATAAATATTGCTATCCTCTGAACCCCTGCGTCAAGTGCTATTAAGAGCCTCGAAATCAGAGCCTCGAAATCATCTTCATTGTTTGAGGAATGAAAATCGAACTGGATGGCAACCTTTATCTCCCCCCCCCCATCGGGACTAATAAGAACCACCCCCCTCACCACTTCCAGACTGAGTAGCTGTAATGCCTCGTTATGATCTTCATCTATGTTGATAAGATTATTTGAGTTGTTACGATGTTTATTTATCGTATTGTGTATTCTTATTGATATGTAACTGAGATGGTTACCTATCAATACTCATGTTGTGTGGTTGTTTCTGTAGGGACACATAGATGGGGAAGGTATGGATTGTGAGTTGACTTCTGCTGCGAGATGAACCACTGATTATGAAATGAACTTGTTATGATTGTTCATATGTAAATGTTGTATATTATGTCACTGTTTTGCGAATATTGTATTAACTGACATAGTATGACTCTTAATCAATGTGACTTATTACTTAATCCTACCTTTTAATTGTGGAATGATTTGATACATAAAGGATTAAGTAGCAAGAACCTCACAATAGCAGATCCATCCTAAAAAAGATTCCATTCTTTCTGTTCAGGCATATGGGCCATCTCTACCAGAAATATGATAGGGCTTGAGCTTTGATAGTAGTTGGGGCTGATATGTAAGATCGAACTCACTGAGTTTGGTAGCCCACTTCACCATTCTTCCAGAGATTTCTGCCTTTGATAACAATTTTCCTAGTGGGGTACTGGTCACTACCACAATATGATGGGATACAAAGTATGGCCGAAGTCTCCTGGCTGTGGTGATAAGGGCCAAAGCCAATTTTTCGACCACATTGTATCTTTATTCGCCCCCCTTTATCTTTGTTCGCCCCCCCTGTGGCATTGATAATTCCACTCGAACCGAGTTCCTTGTCTTAGTGCTTTGAAGAATGGTAGGCTCCGATCAGCTGATTGGGATATGAACCTACTCAAATCAGCTATTCGTCCTGCTAGCCTTTGCACTTCATTTAGGGTGAATTGCCCTTATCTTTTCGGGGTTGGCTTCAACACCCTTTCAGTAACCATGTACCCTAAACACTTTCCACTATGAATTTCGAATGTGCATTTAACAGGATTTAACGTCATGCCATATTTTGCAAGGTGCCGAAGACTTCATCCATATCGCGTACCAAATCTAATGATCTTTTGCTTTTGATGAGAAATTCATCTACATACATTTCTACATTCCGCCCAATCTGATATTTAAATATATTATCCATTAGTCTTTGATAAGTGGCTCCTGTATTTTTGCGTCCAAAGGGCATAACCACGTTACAAAAAGTTCCTCCGGCCTTGACAAAGCAAACTTTAGGTTGATTGTCAGGATCGATTCCGGGGTGGGTTGCCATTCCACACCCGAGTTCAACCAATTTGAGCTTCAATAGCTCGTGTTCTTGAAATAATTGCACCGAGAGATTATATCGAGTTCGGTTACAAAACTGAGCGGAAGACACTCGACATAACCCGCTCTAAACCGAATACAGATTTGAAAGACATTTTAAAGATATGCAATTAAAGTAAATAAACAAGCATTTGTTTATGAAAGTTCGAAGGTGGTGTAATCCTTCTACGTCTCCCCTTCTTCCACCTCATGGAAGGATACCACTAGAAGACTTTGATTTATACAATCCCGTTGTACAAACCCGATCCAGTTGGGAATTATCCATCCAACTAGAACTCCTAGCAACTCAACTATGTATGTTCTTTAATGTCTCACATACAAAGACCTCTCATCGGTTGTGATCAATCATCAACTGTTACAATGATATTCACTCATCTATTTTAGCTCACAAATACAATGAATAGAGTGAATATATATGGCACAAATGATCTCTAACTAGATCTGATATAGCAAGGTAAGTGGTGTCAAAGGTTTGAGGAGTGCTCTTCATTTAGCAACTTTTGTCTTTTAAGTTCCTCAATTGAATCCCAAGTGGGTTTGCTTTGGAAGACTTGGATTGATCTTCAATCAGCTGTTATTGAGCTTCCAAATCATGTATATATAGCCCCAAGTAATGATATATACGTTAGACACAAGAATATGCCCGTTGGAAAAGGTTCTGCACCATTCCCGAGCTTGCAACGGTCATATTCTGGTTTCTGGGCTCTTTGAATTTCGGACCGGACTGGTCTGGTCAGCTGGTCTGGTCTGGTCAGTCTGATCTGGTCTGTTGCTTTGGTCTGCTGCTCTGGTCTGCTGGTCTGGACATGTCAGTCTGGTCTGGATCAGTCTAGGGCAGATCAGTCTGGTCCGGATCAATCTGGGCAATCAGCTTGATACAAAACAGATTGATGAACTTTCTCTTCTGATCTGTTGCTTGTAGCTCTTGATTCTTTGATTTCTGGGCAAAGGGATCTACATGAAAGTTGTAGCCCTTTCTCTTAGCTTTCCATGGAATCAAGAATCGCTCGATTTCAAGTTTGTATGAGAGAGTTATGTTCGAAATACGAGGCGATGTTCATGATGTCTGTTTGCTGGATGCAGCAGCACATGACGTGACTTGCAGAAGCTTTTTGGCCATCTTAACGTCCGATGCAGTCTTTTACTTCCAAATATGACTTGTAGATCTTTATCTTAGCTTTCCAACCCATACTTAATCGTTCCGTTCCGATATGCGAGCTAAGAGTTATAGCCACCAGACTGACAGTTGCTTGCTGAAACAGCTTGCTGTTTCTTGGCGGTTCAGCTCGATCTTGCAGGCGTCATTTCTCCTTGATAACATTTGAACCAGCCGATCTGTTGTGAAATATGACTTTTAGTATTTTGAGTTGGCTGTTCAATCTCTTTAGAAGCACGCCATTTCGATATCCGATCTATTAGATATGATCGAAACAATCCGCTCTGCCAGGATTTCAGACTTGGTCCAGCTTGATATTTTCAAGCTACTTCTTTGTAATTCATCAAGCTTCTAAGTTATGATCTATGAACTGCACACTTGATGAAATATGTTAGCAACACAATAACAAGTTTTGTTAACATCAAAACCAAGATTATTCGGGTTTCCAAAACCCAACAATCTCCCCCTTTTTGATGATCACAAAACTTGAATAAAAATATGAACATTAAAGCATAATGTTGCATAACAAGAAAAATCATATTTTTTAAACAACATATTTCTCCCCCTTTTTGTGTGAATCAAAAATGAAGACAAATAAAATTTACTCCCCCTCAAGGATTGAGATTAAACTCTCCCCCTTAATTTTAAAATGTTTGAAAATTTGAGCAAGTGAGGGGCAAATGGGGTAGGCTAAAACAAATTAAAAAAATGCAATGCACATAAATTTTTGAACAAAAATAACCTCTTTTGATGATGCATTGGCAACAAATTTGAATTTCTTGACAAAACTCAACAATGCCCATTTCATCTTTCCGCGGTGGCAGCACACGTAGTCCAACTTTACAGAATAAACTGTATCTCCTCGTGAAGAATTAGGCTGCAAGACCTATACCGTTGCGATCCTCTATGAGTCTAGTTTGCAACGCAAAAAACGGTTCGTCATTTGGACATCCGAGCAAGACGTTATGCCAATTTTCCCAAAATCGCTGCAAGCTGCCATAAAACTAAAATGCTTCGAAAATTGTTAGATAAAATCTCAAAATAAAAATTTTAAACTGAAAATGAGTTTAAAACATATTGAACGAAAATTAGAACATTTGAAATAGATTTTAAAATTATTTTCGTGCAAAATGAATGCAATGAAATTGATTTTTATGCTAAAAATTTTCATACACCATATTTTGAAAAAAATATGCTATGAAAATATTTCATGCTCATGAAAAATTTTGAAAATGATTTTAAAAGATATCCGGTAAAAAAATCGGTTAAAATGCTTTCCAAGAACAACCCGCTCTGATACCACTTGTCAGGATCGATTCCGGGGTGGGTTGTCATTCCACACCCGAGTTCAACCAACTTGAGCTTCAATAGCTCGTGTTCTTGAAATAATTGCACCGAGAGATTATATCGAGTTCGGTTACAAAACCGAGTGGAAGACACTCGACATAACCCGCTCTAAACCGAATACAGATTTGAAAGACATTTTAAAGATATGCAATTAAAGTAAATAAACAAGCATTTGTTTATGGAAGTTCGAAGGTGGTGTAATCCTTCTACGTCTCCCCTTCTTCCACCTCATGGAAGGATACCACTAGAAGACATTGATTTATACAATCAGTTGTACAAACCCGATCCAGTTGGGAATTCTCCATCCAACTAGAACTCCTAGCAACTCAACTATGTATGTTCTTTAATGTCTCACATACAAAGACGTCCCATCGGTTGTGATCAATCATCAACCGTTACAATGATATTCACTCATCTATTTTAGCTCACAAATACAATGAATAGAGTGAATATATATGGCACAAATGATCTCTAACTAGATCTGATATAGCAAGGTAAGTGGTGCCAAAGGTTTGAGGAGTGCTCTTCATTTAGCAACTTTTGTCTTTTAAGTTCCTCAATTGAATCCCAAGTGGGTTTGCTTTGGAAGGCTTGGATTGATCTTCAATCAGCTGTTATTGAGCTTCCAAATCATGTATATATAGCCCCAAGTATTGATATATACGTTAGACACAAGAATATGCCCGTTGGAAAAGGTTCTGCACCATTCCCGAGCTTGCAACGGTCATATTCTGGTTTCTGGGCTCTTTGAATTTCGGACCGGACTGGTCTGGTCAGCTGGTCTGATCTGGTCAGTCTGATCTGGTCTGTTGCTCTGGTCTGCTGCTCTGATCTGCTGGTCTGGACATGACAGTCTGGTCTGGATCAGTCTAGGGCAGATCAGTCTGGTCCGGATCAATCTGGGCAATCAGCTTGATACAAAACAGATTGATGAACTTGCTCTTCTGATCTGTTGCTTGTAGCTCTTGATTCTTTGATTTCTGGGCAAAGTGATCTACATGAAAGTTGTAGCCCTTTCTCTTAGCTTTCCATGGAATCAAGAATCGCTCGATTTCGAGTTCGTATGACAGAGTTATGCTTGAAATACGAGGCAATGTTCATGCTGTCTGTTTGCTGGATGCAGCAGCACATGACGTGACTTGCAGAAGCTTTTTGGCCATCTTAACGTCCGATTCAGTCTTTGCCTTCCAAATATGACTTGTAGATCTTTGTCTTAGATTTTCAACCCATACTGAATCGTTCCGTTCCAATAAGCGAGCTAAGAGTTATGGCCACCAGACTGACAGTTGCTTGCTGAAACAGCTTGCTGTTTCTTCGCGGTTCAGCTCGATCTTGCAGGCGTCTTTTCTCCTTGATAACATTTGAACTAGCCGATCTGTTGTAAAATATGACTTTTAATATTTTGAGTTGTCTGTTCAATCTCTTTGGAAGCACGCCATTTCGATATCCGAGCTATTAGATATGATCGAAACAATCCGCTCTGCCAGGATTTCAGACTTGGTCCAGCTTGATATTTTCAAGCTACTTCTTTGTAATTCATCAAGCTTCTAAGTTATGATCTATGAACTGCACACTTGATGAAATATGTTAGCAACACAATAACAAGTTTTCATAACATCAAAACCAAGATTATTCGGGTTTCCAAAACCCAACATTGATCTTCTCAGGCCAAAGTGATGATATCCCTGGTATGCATCTATTAGGCATAATAATTCATGTCCAGCGGTGGAGTCTACCAGTTGATCAATCCTCGGCAGAGGATAACAGTCTTTCGGACAAGCTTTGTTCACATCCCGAAAATCTACACATATTCGTCATTTGTCTCCTGACTTCGGTACAAGAACCACATTCGAGAGTCACATTGGGAAGCTGATTTCCTTGATATGACCAGCTTTAGCAATTCATTTACTTGCTGAGCAATGATGGGGCCTTTCTCGGGTCCGAAACGTCTTCTTTTCTGCTTGATGGTCCGAGCATCAGGCTCCACATTGAGGTGATGCTTGGCGACCTCTGGGGATATTCCAGTCAAGTCATTGGTACTCCTTGCGAATACGTCCACATTCCTGTTTAGACATTCAATCACTTTTTTCTTTTATCCTTGATTCCAATTGGGAACCCACTTTTGTAGTTTTAATTGGGTGACTAGTTCAATAGTAAGGAACTCTTCCACTGGGGTTATTCTTTCCTCGGCCATCTCTTCCTCTTTTCTCATTCTTTTACCACATGCTCCAAGGCTCTCGCTCTTTTCCTCGTTCTTTTTCAACTTTTCATGCTTTAGCTCCTGAATATAACACTTCCTCGAGGAAGTCTGATTCCCTCGAACTTGTCCGACTTCCTCTCCCACAGGGAATTTCATCGTCAAATGATAAGTGACGCCACTGCTTGAAGCAAGCAAACAACTCTCTCAAGCAAAGTATATTTCGATCTGCTTATATTCGAAGCACGACTAGTTGTTTTATTCAACCATTAAGGATCAATAGCGCTTGTCAATTAACTCTATCATTTGTATTTATGCTAAGATAGAAGAGTGAAACAAGTTTGTAAAAGTCAGACGAGTTGTGTCTGGACATATTTATAATAGTTGGGTGCTAGGAGTTTCAATCTGGTAGTTGGTAAATCCAGCCTAATCGGGGTTGTCCAAATCTTGTATTACTCAAAATCTTCAAATTGAATCATTCCTTAAGTGGAAGAATGTGAGACGTAGAAGGATTTGCATTTGGACTTCCAGAAATATTTATTGTCTATTTGATTTCAGCACCTTATATTTGTTTCTAGCCATTAGATTGATTTTCCTAAACCCAACAGATCGATTCCACACTTAACCTTAAAGTAGTCTGCGAAATCCAGTTTGATTGAGAAATCGATATCATCTATTAACCCAGTTGAAATCAACCTCATATTCGCAAAAGACCGAAAATTACCAAAGTGTTTATTTACCCCCTCTAAACACTTTCATCCGATCCTAACAAGTGGTATCAGAGCGGTATTCTCAATTTATTGAATAATCAAGTTGATGGCATTGTTCAACAAGATTTCGATGTTTTCTAAAGAGGACTATGATGACTGGAGAGCTCACATGCAAGCTCATCTGTCCACACAAAACGATGATATGTGGTAAGTCATCACAGATTGACCAATGAAGATTCTCAAAGTAAATACTGTCGCTGAAGTTATGAGCGGTGTCGATCAAATGGTCGAAAAAGCAAGAGCAGAATGGACAAATGAAGAAAAGAAAAATCCCAACCTAGACAATATGGCCAATGATATTCTATTCAAACTCTTGACAAAAACATGTCTAGTAAGATCAAAACTTGCAGTACCGAGATAGAAATTTGGGAAAACTTAAATCAAATATGTGAAGAAAATGATCTTACCAAGGAAAACAATCTGACCGTTGATATTCAGAAGTATGAGAACATAAAAATGAAGCATGGAGAAACACTCAATGAATTTGATGAACGATTCACCAGTTTAAATATCTAGTTGAATTCTCTTGGAAGGACTTATGGCAACATGGATATAGCATTAAAGATGATGAGAGCCCTGCCAAAGGAATGAAACGTCAAAATCATTGTCATGAGAGAATCCAAAAACTCGAACAAACTCGAGCGGCATGATCTGTTTGCTGATCTCAAGGCCTATGAGTTCGAGCTTGCCACCAGAGGTGAAGATGAATCATCTACCTCTCAACCAACCAAAGCCCTTGCAGCTGTACTAGACCAGTCCACTTCTTCAGACAAATATGTTGAACAAAAGAGTAACAATGCTATCTTTATTTATTAAAAATTATATGACAAAAATAAAAAGAACTATAAATCTTCTTATAATTATAAGCCGAGAATGGAAACTGCTAACGATGATCATGCTTGCTATAACTGTGG
Organism: Haberlea rhodopensis; assembly: GCA_907163345.1. Classification (NCBI taxonomy): domain Eukaryota; kingdom Viridiplantae; phylum Streptophyta; class Magnoliopsida; order Lamiales; family Gesneriaceae; genus Haberlea; species Haberlea rhodopensis. The sequence continues at coordinate 14,157,646 of CAJQUN010000004.1, forward strand.
TAAGACCGAAAACTTCATTACAGAATGTACTAAATCGAAAAAAGATGATAAGAAGGAGAGACATCGTGATGAACGGAAGAAGAAACATCGAAATGATACAAGATGATACAAGAAGATATATCAGAAGGTTCTTTCAGCTGAAGCTGAAGAGAGTAATAGCAAGTGGGCTCATACTAATTCATAGTCAGAGAGCCCAAACTAATTCAATGACAGTTAAGATGATGTACAGTGTTTAATGGCAGACGAAAAGCAAAATCAAACTAATAATGAGGTATCCAATTTTGACTCTGATGAATTTACATGACAATAATTAATTTATGCACTTGATAATATGACAAATAATTTCAAATCACTAGCTGAATCATTTGAGAAATCCAAAGCGAAAGTGCGATATTATGTGATATATAACCTTTTTTCTATAAATTCTAGACACATACCCCATGTTACCACCGTTTATAGCAACCCTTAATGGTACGACATAAAAAAACAATCATGACAGCTACACTTGTTATTTAGTGACACGTTCATGCACGGTCAGATATTAGTAATCATTAAAAACTTTATCAGTCTGAAATTTAACAAGACAAGCTTTTGTTTTGTGGTTATCCTAATGAATGCTGATAATACTAAACTGGGTGATTTTGACTGCGTGAATTTTATATAATTTGTAATGAACAACGTAATTTTGCTATTTTGTCATTTGATTTTGACTACATTTATAATTATAATTATATTTATAGTTATAATATAAGGTACCGTTTGTTTGGTTTGAAATATTTGATAAGTTTTGTAAAAATTGAAAATTATAAAATGATTGTAAAAATAAATTAAGTTTGCTTCCTCGTTTTATGCCAATTTGGCAAGGTATGTGATGAAAACCTTTAGGAAAATAAATATAGCATATTTCCAATATACAATAAATTTTTTACTTGAGTATTTTAAATTTCTCAATTATAAAATTATCATCACGGACAACGACGAACCTAACTTTGAGAATGAAGGAGATAAAAATGATTTTTAAATATAGGAGAGACATATATATATATATAATTTTTTAAGGAGAGAAACTGGCCAAAAGCATTAACTTAAATTCACTCTTGAACTCGGGATTCAGCTGGCCTCGAGGGTTAACTTAAATTCGTCCCTGAATTTAAATCACTCTTACACTTATCATATCTACGTACTAAGCGCAACCTTTGTTTATACTATTTAAATATCCTTGTTGATCCTTCTTTTAAATATTGCTCAATAAATTTAAATTATTTATTGTTCCTCATATATTACATTTATCATGTTTTTCATGACGAACATTTTGGATAATAAGTTTGAAAGAAAAAAATTGAAGTACTTAAAGTCTTCGTTGAAGTGGTGGGTGTTGAAGATGAGGGAAATTACAAAGAAGGGATCAATGGCAGACATATGATTTTTAGGAGGGGCAAAAAAATTTAAAATAAAAATTTTAGGTAAAACAAAATTTTAGAGGTCAAAATATTAATTAAAGGGGGCAAAATATAATTCTTAAAAGGCAAATTGTAAATTTTTTTTTTAAATTTTTTGTGGAATTATTTTTAAAGATATGTGTGGTAAGTCCGCCTCTAAGGGATATGCTATATCAATTATCATATAATCATATAAGGTGTGATATACCTATTTTTGAATAATTTAAAAGAGTATCCATATAAAAAAAATATGTATTGTGCGGGTAAAATGTAATTTTAGTCCTTTAAGTTTTATTAATCTGTATTATACGTCTTTATGTTTTCAAATCCGCTATTTTGGTCTTTTATGTTTCTTATGTCAGTGATGTCGGTTATTTATATTTTATTACTTGCAAATTTAGTCATTTAATTATCAGAATCTGTAATTTTCATCATTTATTTTTTATCCTTCTGTAATTTTAGTCATTTATATTTTATAATTTGAATTATAATCCATTGCGTAATTTGAAATGATAAATGATAGATATTAATCAATATTTTTTATGCAAAATAATAAATTTAACAATTATAGATATTACCCTATTCTACGCTTATAACAGAAATGAAAAATAAACAATTCTTAATACTCATTCAATTAAATTAAATATTCTTAGCGCCCAAATTCAATTGAACTTGCTAATCTGCGCCTAATCTGTCAATCTAGTTCATTTCCCGAAAATTATAGATTTTCCCTCAGAAAATAAATAACCGAACTATTTTTTTCATCCTACTCATACAATATAATATTCGATATAAAAGGGTTTTACATTTACTAACAGAGCCAAATTGACAAGTTCAACAAACATAAGAAATACAAGCAAACATAAAAGTCCTAAAAACATAAAATATAAAACCATTGCGTGAATAGAACACAAGTGCCTCCGCGAAGTAAAATCGGAGCTTCCAGGTGGAACTAGATAGTAAATCACTATTAGAGCACAAGACTGAGACAAAAAACTGGGCCGGTTAATCGCGATTTATTTAAACAGTGAATTTCAGTGTAACACGATTATATCGCAAGTGCATGATTGTCAAGTTAGTATAGATGATTAAGATCAGCTTGTCGAACCAACGTATATTAACTGTAAGTACCAAATAAGATGTCTTTAAACTATATTTAACCTACAATAATGAATGAAAAATTAAATTAATTAACAAACATAAAATACTAATAATAATCCAACAAATGTAATCAAAGTTAACGAGAAAATCCACTACAGAATATTATCTTTGGCTCATCAATGCAATCCCCTACAATTCTCGATTGAATTCAAATATTTCTAAGGTAACGAATGAATTTTCCTAATTCATTCGTTATACTATGGTCAAGTTATAACAAGTATAATATTAACGTTGCAATAAACTACTTCTGTATCCTTATTGAACAATCAATATCACATCAAGATTTGTGAAAACTAATAGTCTTCAATTTTGGTAAATTTATTGCTATCACACGTGTACTAGATTTTACTTGGTTCGTCTCAAACTAAAACCCACAGTATAATTTACTATACCGTATGGTCAAGTCAATCGTAAGAAATTTATCATTCAATGATGGTCAAACCCTCAAAAGCATGAAGAACAATAAATTATACGCATAGAATAAATGAATTCAATCAAATAAAAATCATCAAATCATAGGTTCAAAACAACAGATTGCCCAGCCTCGATAAATAATTTTAGTTCAACATAATCAATCAAAACAAACAAACCTAATGATTAAAGACAAAGAAAAACTCCCGATGTCGACTTCGTTCGTAGATCATTGCTTCCTCTCTCGCTTCTTTCTCGATCATATCTTGAATCTCCTTGTTGGCTTGTTCCAAAGCTAGGATGATTTATGAATGGATTGTGGTTGATGGTGAAAGTGGAAGATGGGATGAAGGCTCATCCTAGAGTATGAAAGTCTCAATTTCGTCCAACTTGGTCCTATAAATACAGGAGGAAGAATTTTCATCTTTTTGGACACAAAATCTTCAACAAGGAAATAAAATCTCGAATTTTCCGCAAAAAATTTCTGCCTCCGGTGATCGATCGCGGACATCCTGACGATCGATCGCGTGAAAAGTAATTTTTTTTTTTACAAAAATCAAATTCTCGTCCTTCTTCGATTTGTTCGCTCGGTTTGGTCATTTTCATCGTTAATTAGCTCAAATCCTCCACTTTTATGCATTTCTACTTAGATTCCCGAAACATATAAATATATACAAAAAACGCATAATATCGTCCCAGAATCATAATAAATCGCACATAAATTCATAGCAAAATAAGTATTTAATCACACTTATCACCGGTCCCCTCAAACCATGATGCCCAGAGTACGGACGAGTATGAGACATTGCCTTACAATACAAGTGAAGGTACAAATGAGAATAGTCGAAGAACATAATCTGATAAATAGACAACAACCGCACAAGCCTCGCATCCAAAACCCATACAAAAAGCTATAACACTGGATGGCGCACAAACCCAACACGCATCCTAGTCAAAACAAGACATTGCTCCAACAATGAAAATACAAAAGGAGCCACCACCATTTAGACAAAAGGGTAGCGCTAGATAACAGCTAACAACTACTAACATAACGAGAATGACCAATAAACACAACAGCTAGATAAATATAGAAAGGACAAATATAAACTAGTAGCAAAATGAGGAAACTCACACGATTTGTTCGACGCACGCAAAATAATATCCGGGTTACCACCCAAACCCGGGCATGCTTATCAAGAAGCCTCATGCCACGAGGTTGCGATGCAACCACCGCCAAATCAAGAAATCGCGCCCGAAGTTGGGTAGGAGACCGAAGCAGGAGGCATATTGCAGGTACCCCGGGCGAGCTCAGGCCGCCACCTCCAAGGCTTAAACCACCACGAAACCCGCCACCATCACAAGCGCCACCTCCAAACTCACACATACCACCAAGATCCCCGCCACCCACGAGGCCGCCGCCACTACATGGCTGAAAACAGTCCAAATGTCATGATCGACGCCTTCGCCACCACCGAGTCCAGGCCTGACCTCACCACCAAGAGCTTCACCTCCACCCAACCCACAACGAAAATCGAGGCCACCTCCGATACCCCCTTCAACGCAAACTCCACTGCAGCCTAGCCCAACCCGTTGTTAGAACTCCCACCACCATTGTGGCCCCCACCGTAGCCAAACCCACCTCCAACATCTCTCCCGAGCCTTCCACCAAGCCCAAACCCACCTCCAGCACAAGAAACTTCACAAGGAAGCATAATAAGTAACCCAAAAGCTTCACAATGAAGCACAAGAAGAAACCCACAAGAAAACATCAAAAGCTTCATCGCCAACATGTAACCTGAATAATAAATATTGATATAAAGGGTTTGGCTTGTCTATAAAGGTTGATTTTATGAGGGGAGAAATAATCGTTCTCGGTTTGAACCCTATTTATACATATACTGATGGATTGGGCTTTTTTAGTCAAACATTGGTTGGGATAGGAAACCCTGGGCAATTCCAAAATATAAAATAAGGCTCGAAGCTCTTGTTTTAAGTGCACCAGTCAATAGCTTATCTAGCAACTTTTTAGATAAATTCCTCTCTTTTTGTAGAATCTAATAAAATTCTTAGTATGCTCTGTGGTTGCAGTCGTGACTGATCTTCCACATCAGAAAAGATTTTATCAGGTGTCTTTCTTGTACGGGTGGAGATGTGAGTTATAAAATGTGGCTAGCGGGAAAGCTTTGTAGGTGTGTTTGGGGTGAGAAGAAAAATTATGTGGTTGTAATAATTTTTCATATAGTGTATTTTCTTCTCAGATCCTGATGGTTTTTCTCCTGATTTGGGAGTTTTCCAAGTTAAATCATTGTGTTGTTATTATTCTCATTTTGCTTGCTTTTCCCCTAAAATGTGCAGATCATGGGGGTGAATTTGGAGGGTCAAAATCCTAACAAGTGGTATCAAAGTCTGGATCCTTTTTGCTGCGGTGGAGCTTTGGTGTGATGGGCGAATATGTATTGACCAAGGAGGTTCTGTCTAGAAAAATTGGTATTTAAGTCGACCAATGTGACCCCACCAATTTTCCTGAGAATCTTGAAGTTCTGTCTAGGAAAGATCGAGTTTCTCTCTTACGTGGGAGCTTATTTAGTGTGTACTATTCATGTCTACGGTAAAATTCATCAAAGTATCACAAGACATGCCGGGAAGCACAGTTTCAAATGCAGTCAAATTTGATGTGGAGAAATTTGATGGGAAAATCAATTTTGGCTTGTGGGAAGTGCAAGTCAGTGATGTGTTGATTCAGTCTGGTTTACACAATGCGTTAAAGCGCATATTATTCCCCGAAATCAGCAGTAATACTAGTTCGACTGGTGAAACGACTTGTGCAACAGGCAAAGCAGGATTGAGCAGTGAAGATTGGGAGGATATGGATTTGAGAGCAACAAGTGCACTCCGTCTGTGCCTGGACAAAAATGTTCTAGCAAATGTGTATGGAATGTCTACGGCTAAGAAACTCTGGGAAAAGCTCGAAGTGTTGTATGAGACAAATGGCGTCTCAAATCCGGTATATCTGAAAGAGCAATTTTATACATTGCGAATGAATGAGGTACTACTATTTCAGATCATTTAAGTGTTCGCAATGGCATTGTTTCAGAGCTTGAATCTATTGGATTAGAATTGATGATGAGGATTAGGCCTTGAGACTCATCTGGTCTATTTAGGGGTGTTCATCGGTTCGGTTTAAAACAAAACCAAAATTTCAAAAATTTGAAAAATAAAAAACCGAACCAAAATTATTCGGTTCTGTCTCGGTTTTATTCGAAATTTTTTAGTTGGGTTCAGTCGAACTGCTATTTTTTTTATAGATTTTTTGAATTTTGGAATTGGATGCTTAGTGAAAGGAAATTTAACATAAATATAAATACTAATACATCATACATTGGACTCAAAAGAATTTTTAATCTTTTAGTTATAAAGTTCTAATTTTATTTTGAAGCTATTTATACCAAAAAGTCGAGTTTAAAGGAGACAACAAAATAAATTATATTATACTTGAAAATTCATAGTTAAATTATGATTTTTTATTCATGCGGTCACGAGCGGTACCATTAAAAATATATATAAACAATTTAAATTTTTTAAAAAATTTTAAAAAAAAATAATTAATTTTTTTAAAATTTATTAAAAAAGTAAATTTTTTTTTAAATTTCGGTTTTCCGTTTGGTTAACCGAACACTGTAACCAAAAAAAGAATCGAAATCGATTTTTTTAAACCGAAAACAATCGAAAATTTTTGGTCCAGCCGGTTAATCGAACATATGCACACCCCTAGTTCTATTCCACGTTCATATGAGCACATGAAGTCGATCTTTATTTTTTTCAGAGGTTATTAGTAAGCTTCTTTCTGATGAGAAGAGACTTGACAAGAGTAACAGTACACATGAAAGTTTTTCAATGGTAGCTCGTGATTGGAAGAAGAAAAAATTATGTGCAGAAAGCCTGTTGGGATGTTGAAAACCTGGCCACATCAAGAAAAATTGTCCAAGAGCTGGAGCGGTCGTGTAAATTGCTCCGTATTTTCAAGTGGAGATGCTGATAATGAAACTAACATTGTCTCCTCTTTTGATGTCCTATTAAAAAGGATATGTATATCTTTATGGCATGCCGTTGTCCCAAGTTGCCATGATAGAGGATGTATAATGTTCGCGTGTCCACAATTTTGCACATGCGCATTTGGTTTGGCATTGATGAAGGGTGTGTCATTGATCGCTATTTATTTGAACAATAAAATATCAGAGTGTAGCGCATTTTAACCACAAGTGCGCGGTGTCAAGTTTTAGTATAATGATAGAAAAGTAGGGATGTCGTACCCACATGAACTAACGTATAAGTACCAAATAAAATTATATAAATTATATTTAGCCTACGAAACATAGGAATAATTAACCAAACAAAATAAATACTTAAATCTGAAATTTAAATCAACTACTTTGAAGATGCGAAGGTCCACTCGAGAAATTTATCAAGACGTCGGTTCACTCGTGTTATCGTCAATGAATCATTTGTGAGAACAATTACTATCCAATTAATTCTTAAGGTGGTGGGTTCCCTTAAATATTCAACATACTTTCTCAAGCTATGTTGAAACTAATATAAAATTGAAACAAGTAACTTTCGTTCACTTAATCACAAAATTGATATTGCAAAAATCTCTATGAAAACCTCTAACGTTAGATCTTCCAATCTAAAGTTATCACGTATGTAATTTTATCTCTCGATCTCAATCTTGAACATACAACATGAATTACTATAGCGTATTATAATTTAATCTCTCAAACTAAATTATAATTCTCACAAATAAATCGAAGTTAGCAAAGCTTTGAAAGCATTCAGATTGTAAATCATGCACAAAAGAATCAATCCACTAAAGAACATTCAAATCATCAACTCAAACACAAGTTCCCATAATCTTGATAAAATAAACTTAGTTCATGTCTAAATCAAAATAACAAGATGTAAAAGTGTTTCTCAACCAAATAAATATCATGAATTCTAAAATGAACAAAGATTTAGAAATACGATAAAATGATAGGAGTCAAATACGTGCGTTGAAACGAATCTTCTTCTCTTGCTTCCTTCCCTGCACTTCAATGATTTTCTTTAAGGTTTGTGGATGTTGGAAGAGGATGAAAAGCTGCAATATGGTGTTTATAAAGTGTTGAACAACCAAATTTCGTGCCCTAGGTCTGATATATATAGGAGAATGGTTGGATGGAAGTGTTCTCAATTGACCAAACTCAAAAGTCTTTTTTTTTTTTTTTTTTCTGAAACTTCTGCTGGCCGATCGATCGAGCAAGGTAGCTCGATCGATCGAGCACTCAACATTTTCGTCCATGAAATTTCCTGCCACGCTCGATCGATCGAGCTCTTCTACCGATCGATCGAGCAACGTTCCTTCTTGTTGGCTAAATTCCCTGCCTCACTCGATCGATCGAGCTCTTCTTCTCGATCGATCGAGGATGTGAATTTCCAATTTCTTCGATGGTTGCCTCGATTTGGTCTTTTTTCATCATTCTAGCTCATTTTCTCCACTTCTATGTACTTTCACATAGATTCCTGAAACACAACAAATATATACCAAAAAAGTAAAATAGTCCAGGAATCAACACGAAAATCAATATAAAACTATAGCAAAATAAGTGTAAAATTCACACTTATCAGTCGTGGAAAATCATGTCGATGACTGATTAACTTCCAGGAGAGTCAACAAGAAGTGTTTTCTCCTAAGCCAAGCAATACATTGCAAAATCGGAACGTGTGTGTGCGTTATTGTCAATCTTGAGTTTCATACATATTTTCAGGATCAAATAATGCTAATAAACTCAAAGACAAGATTACTATCAAGCACTCCATAAGCCTACTTTTCAACACTTCTCCACTAATGTAATTATTCCATAGACTTGGATCAGAAGGTCTTTTTAAGCTTATAATGTCAAGCCTTTGGTGTCGGGTTCAAAGAAAAGGTAAGAAAATCAAAGAAGAGAGTACAATTTGGTAAATTTCATCTTAGTACATATTCAATCCCCTCCCCTATTTTTTTCCAATGCTTTGATGACCATGGGCTTTATTAGATTTTACGATACATGGTCAATGTAGGACCTCGACATGGTTCATCATCACGTAACTATGTTGTTTTCTTACCATGCCTTTCTTTTTCTTTATTCAATAGGCATTGAAGTTTTTTCTTATAATAGCCCATAACATAGTTCGTTCATAACATATTAGCCCAAATCATAGTACGCTCATGAAATTCATTATACTCCATTACGGTAAGGATAAAAAAATTTTAGGCTCAATTAAAGGTAGATATAATGAGTTTCATCAACAAAAGTCGAATGGAGGTTAATTTTCATTCTTATTCAATTAAGCTCAAAAGTGGACACTAGCGGTAAATATTGACAGGGTAGGCTTGAAAGGCTCAAACGCTCCAAAGATTGCCTAAATCATGTACAAGTCAAGTTCATAATTATAAAATTTCGCCTCAAAGTGTCCTCAAGTAGGTTCTAGAGTGCTCTATGATGCTCAAGACAAATCCTAGTTAACAAATTTTCACTTTCCAATATATACTTCACTCAATCATGACTCAAAAGTGCCCAAAATGTTCCTCAATTTTGAAGTATTAACTCAACCAAGGATATTCACAAACAAATCAAAAATCTTCAAGCCTCTAGTTGAGATGGAGATTAATTTCATAATGTGATACAATTGCAAGTCTAATTCATGTATTTCTTAACGATGAACTAATTTTCCAATTTTTTTTTAAATGTGCTCAAGAACAACATAGTCCCATGATAGATCGAAATATTCAAGAAGCAATCAATATGCAAGAAGCAACAGATAAATCAGCTATCAGTAAACACCCCCCAAACTTAGTACGTGCATTGCCCTCAATGTAAAGTAATCAATAAGCGCAATAGCAAAACACATACCTCGACGATGATCATCAGTGATCGTCGCCGGTGGGGGGACTGGGTAGTATGGCTCATCCGGCTGGTATGGCTGGTATGGTGCAAAAGCTGGTTGTGGTGGAAAGTCTGGCTATGGTGGGAAGTGGATAGATGGGAAACCCTGGGCCAAGGCAGTGTTCCATGCACATTGATATTGCATGAACTCCATATGGCGCTGATTCATCTGCTGTTGGTCCAAGCGGATTTCCCTTTGCACATTTCGAATGTCCCTTTGTTCGTCTCGGATGTCCCTCTATTCCAGGCGTATGTCTTGGATATCTCAGTGGAGGGAGTCCAATGTGACATTTGTAGGCACTGCAACAGAAGATGACGATGGTCCAGTAGGACGGCTGCTCGAAGGTCTTGGCGGTACCCTACGTCGGCCAGTAGGAGGTGGTGGTCCATCAACCACTATGGGGCCCTTGGGTGGTAGGAGTTCTTCATCGGTGCCCCATGCAACTACATGATTCTTGCACAATGTAGTGATGATAGAGGGAAATGGTAAAGCCGAAGTGGGTGGACGCGTTCCGACGTCTCGGATATGATCATTTATGATATCCCCAGTGAGGGTGTCATATACCAAGGCCACTCTCTCTTTGGTAACTTCAGAAGTGTGGGTCGATGGCATGACCCGTGAGGCTATGAACGGGAACCATGCCTGTGCCTACAGTTTCAACTGTTTCTTAAGGACCAACTGGGGCTCTCCATGGTTGGTCCTTTGCCACTCTGTCCCCTCAACGCCGATAACAGAAAGTTCCTCATCATAGTCGATTGGACCGTCCTTGAGGGCGTTGTATTCACTATCCTGGATTGAAGGCATCCGCTAGTGGTTATTAATTTTGAGGTGACTAAACTCGACATTAGTTTCCCGTACATACACAGAACTAGTTGAGCCTTGGCGGAGAGTCCTCAAGTTAGCATAAAATTCCCTCACAATAGGGACCACTGCATCAATTGGCTGCTGAATAAATCCAAACCATCCTCTTCGCCGTGCTTCCAGAATCACGGGACATTCAATAGTATTAATGTCCATTCCCCTTTCACACTGAGGGGTTTCCGATGGTAGTTGGGATATAAATCCGCCGCTACTTGGTTCACAAATCTAATTCCATCATATTCTTGCGAAGAGGACGTGACTTCGGCTTGCTTTTGTTTTTTATTGGGAGCCATCTTTTTCAAGTTCACAAACCACCCCGCTCTAATCCAAACGACAGATATCCACAGCAAATAATAATTCACAACAAACAATTTCCCACAATCAACAACTAAGCACCAATCAATTCCACCAATTCCCCCAAATTTATCTATTCAACTACCTCAATTCCACCAAATACCTCAAAGATCTCAACTTTTTGTATGTCCAAAACAAAATTATGCACTTGACTTTTAATATGCAAGAAGAATTAAGCCAAATACCATAGCAATTTCAAAAATTGTGAGGATGTAGTAGACTTGGTTTGACCTTCCTCCTTGGGATGTACTTGCTCCAAATTAGCTTTGAATCTCCAGATATGTGAACAAAATCGCAATTAGAACAAGCTATGCATCATATAGTGTGATTTATGAGTTATTGGAAAGATTGGAAGGAAATTTGGTGATGGGGTGAAAAGGGGCGATTCTTTTCTTGGAAAAACGAGTTGTGTGTGTTTTGTTCTGCAGACTTCGTGTTTTTAAAAACAAAAATTTCTGTCGCTCGATCGATCGAGCTCGACCTCTCGATCGATCGAGAATGACATATTTATTTTTCTTTATAAACCTCGCTCGATCAATCGAGGGGTGGTGGCGATTGTTCGCCACCCTCAGAAAAAAATAAAAAAAATATTTTGCTCCATCCGCCCCACCAAAATTTGATCCACCCCATTTTCTGCATCGGAAAAGTACACACGGAGTTAGGCTCGGGAAAAACAAACTTAAAAGAATAAACTGAAAATGAAAAACAAACAAGGGATATGGATTATAAAAAGTTCTTAATTTATAGTACCAAGCTGGACTGTCACCTATCTTTCTCACTTGTCCAAATAACAGATAGAGGCGCACAACTCGACTTCATCGTTTACATGGTAGTGCTTCAACCTCTGCCCATTGACTGTGAATGTGCCCTTAGTGGGTTCGGTAACCTCATTAGCGCCGGATGGGTACACCTTGGAGACTGTGAATGGTCCGGACCAACAAGAATATAGTTTACCTGGAAAGAGTCGCAGTCTGGAATTGAACAAGAGTACCATACCACCGACATTGAATTCTCTCCTTTGTATATGAGAGTCATGCCACTTCTTAGTTTTCTCTTTGTAAATATTGACATTCTCATATGCATGATTCCTAAATTCCTCCATCTTATTCAGCTTTAAAAGACGTTTTTCATTTGCAACATGACAATCAAAGTTTAGCCATTTAATAGCCCAATATGCTTTATGTTCAAGTTCAACAGGGAGGTGACATGCCTTACCAAATACCAACCTATATGGTGATGTGCCAATAGGTGTCTTAAAAGCAGTACGATAAGCCCATAAGGCATCATCTAAGCGTAAGGACCAATCATTACAGCTTAGAGTCACAGTCTGTTCCAAGATACGTTTCAACTCTAAGTTTGAAACCTCTATTTGTCCGCTAGTTTGTGGGTGGTAAGGCGAAGACACTTGGTGGGTGACACCATATTTACTCAAAAGATATTCAAACTGTTTGTTGCAAAAATGAGTGCCACCATCACTAATGATTGCTCGAGGGGTGCCTAAACGAGTAAAAAAAATTCTGTTCAAAAATTGCACAACTACTCGAGCATCATTTGTGCGCAATCGGACGAGGTTTTTGAACAGAACTTCGATAGGAAAGCTTCCGCCTCAACCCACTTTGACACATAATCCACCGCGACAAGTATGTATTTATTTGAGCATGAGCTTGGGAAAGGTCCCATGAAATCTATGCGCCACTTCAAAAAGCTCACATTCAAGAATATTATTTAGAGGCAGTTCATTCTTCCTAGAGATATTACCGACCATTTGACATCTATCACATGTGGAAACATATCTGAATGCATCGTTAAACAAAGTTGGCCAATAGAAACCGGAGTCAAGTACCTTAGCAACTGTTTTGTTGGGCCAAAATTCCCACCTACCTCTCCATCGTGGCACTACTTCAAGATAGATTGCATATCACCCTCGGGGATACATCTCCTTATCATGTTATATGCACAAACTTTGAACAAGTATGGCTCCTCCCACATAAGATGTTTAACCTCAGACAAAAAAATTTTCTTTTGATAAAATGTCAGATTTTGTGGGAGGATACCACTAGCAATATAATTTGCATAATGAGCATACCAAGGTAAAGAGTCAGCGTCAAAATAGTTGCTCATCATGAAATTTCTCATTAATTTCTTCCTCCTCAATCCCAGTTGTATCATCACCCTTTTCAAGTCTAGACAAATGATCTGCTACGACATTTTCTACACCCTTCTTGTTGGAATCGAAGAGGGGGGATGAATGAGATTCCTTGGCTACTTTAGCGTTTTAAAATGAGTTTGCAAAAATAAAATAGTTTGCGCTCGCGGAAGGCTTAAGTCAATCGATAAATAATATAAAATAAGAAGTAAACAAATAAATAAATGCGTAAAGAAATAAAGCGGTAAATGACAAGGATATTTGTTATAGAAGTTCGACGATAAATCGCCTACATCTCCTCTTCCCGGTTAGATAACCTCCAACCGAGGTTCCACTAGAACAATAGGTCTTGGCCTTGAGGGCTCCAAGTTAGCCACACAACAACTCTTCCCGAGTTTACAACGCTCTTCCCGAGCACACTACTCTTCCCGAGTACACAACGCTCTTCCCGGGCACAATACTCTTCCCGAGTATACAAAGCTCTTCACGAGCTACCAACACTCTTCACGAGTCTTCTTGGCCTTAAGGGCTCCAAGGATAGCCACACACTTGCACCAACTAGACTTGTTGATGACTTTACAATTTTCCAACTTGCTTTGGTGTTGGAGGATCTTTACAATAAATTAAACCAACAAACACCTTCACGGTGTACTCACACGAAGAAACACAAGACTCTAACAAAGAAAAGAATTACAAGCTCCAATACAACAACAATGTATGGAGATTGCAATGCAATATGAATTTGAAATGATCAAGGCTTTGTAGAAGTTTGTAGACTTGTTTCTTGGCTTCAAAATGCTCCAAAGTATCCATATTTATAGTGTAGGAGGCCCCCTAGGCTCCTACTACCCGTTGCTACACAAAAGGCTGAAATCACTCGTCGATCGCCTCAGTCAACGCCTCAGGCGATCTCCATCGCCACGCTCCAACGGTCAGCATAAATCACGGATCGCCTCAGGCGATGACCCGATCGCCTCAGGCGATCCAAGCACAAATCCAATGCCGTAGCCTCAGCAGCTGAAATCCTTGCATCACCTCGGGCGAAGTCCACATCGCCTCCGGCGTTCCAGCCATCGCCTCGGGCGTTCAGCCCATCGCCTCAAACGATCTCCCTTGCGCGCATGCCCGCGCATTGCCTCGGCGTCGCCTCTGTCGATGTGCGGGGCGATGTCGCTCCTGGTTGCCATCGCCTCAGGCGATGGTCATCATCGCCTGGAGCGATCTTCCTGGTGTTGCTCGCCTAGCCATCGCCTCTGTCGATGTGCGTGGCGATGCCTCACCTGGCACCCATCGCCTGGGGCGATGATCACCATCGCCTGGGGCGATCCAGGCCAGAATATGCACACTTGATTTTCTTCATTCCAATCCACTTTTAATCTGCACACTAAGTAGATGTATTAGTACAACAAACACAAGTTTTGTTGATCATCAAAACTCAAAGATAGATCGGGGATAAATTAACGCATTAAACGCAACCATGCGTTTAAGGCTCAACAATCTCCCCCTTTTTGATGATCACAAAACTTGATAAACTTGAATAAGTAATATGCATGAAATGTGAGTACAAATGACTCCCCCTTAACAATTGCATAGCACATACAAGTTAAAAAAGTAAAGCATTAAACAAATAAATCTCCCCCTCAAACCATGCATACAAAAGCTCTCCCCCTTAAACTATGCATGTATTAAGGTTCAAGTTTATCACAAAATTCTCCCCCTTTTTGTGATAATCAAAAAGCATAAAATTCAAATAAACATAGCCTAATATAACAATTTTCACATGTCCATCATCAAGCATATAATAGGCATAACAAGCCTAAGATTAAATCATAGAGATGAATCACAACCATGTGTTTAAGGCACTCAACCATTAATTCTAAAAGTTGCAATGTGTGCATATATTCATGCATCTAAGTCCAATAAACAATATAATTCTCAAGTATCCTTAGATAAGCTTGTTAAAACATATAGTAGCACATTTCCACATAGCAAATTCAAATTTGAATGCAAGGTATATCAAGTTTACTTACTATAAAAAGATAAGCATACATCATGCATTTCAACAATTATGCTAAGGGGTATTCCATTTTCCTACAATGAATATTGAGCTTCAATATTTATTGGTCACAATTAATTTGTGCCAATTAAATTTTGAATTGCTCTTTTAACATGTAAAAAGTAAATTTTACCCTCGATGACAAGAGTTCATTCTTGTCATTGGTCCAACACCTCGCACCTCTTCTATAGTAGTGAATAATACAAACTCCTCATTTGAGTTGCTTGTGCCTTCATCCTCCATTCCATTTTTGTACCTACAAGATAAATTTACAATAGGAGGATCTTTGGTACCCATTTGATTTTTGGGTCCTTGAGGGTTAACTTTCAATGGCACTTTTGGAATCCATTTCCACCTCTTATTAGGTTGGTATTGGATTCTAGCAAACCTACACTTATTCTTAGTGTGGCCATCTTTGCAACAATAAGTGCAAGTAGGAGAATTGTCCTTGGCTTTAGCTAACAAGCTTGAAAATGTTTTAGATTTGCTTGAGAAGCCTAGTCCGGCTTTATCAAAGCTACAACGTTGCAAGCAAAGAAACTCATTCATCTTTAAACTACTCTCATTAAACTTGGCAAAAGATGTCTTTAAATCATGCACTTGATTTTTCAAAATAATATTTTCTTCTTCCTTCTTAGCCAAGTATAGCTTAAGCACTTTATTGTTCTTCTTGGTTCTACCAAGACAATCAATGAGTTCATTATAAGCATCTAATAATTCATCATAAGATGGTACCTCATTATCATCCTCTTCATCTTCATCTCCAAGAGCCATTAGACATAGATTAGTTGTTTCTTCTTCATCGGAGTCACTATCACTCCTTGTGGCTATAAAAGCCTTCTTCTTCCCTTTGTCCTCATTCTTCTTCCTAGGACATTTGTTAGCATAATGGCTTTTTTCTTGACAATTATAACAAGTTACCTCATGTTTGGATTCTTGTTTGGTAGCATTAGAGGTCTTTGACTTGCCATGTTTGTTGAAAAACTTCTTGAACTTCTTTGTGAACAAGATCATCTCCTCATCATCATTATCTTCTTCATCATCGGAATGGTCTTTCCTTCCAACCAAGGCAATCCCATTTCTTTTGGATCTATCCTCCTCCTTTACTTCTCTCCTTGTTGCAACTTCAAGTTCATGAGTCACCAAGGTGCCATGGAGCTCATCAAGATCATAGGAAGCACTTTCTCCTTTGTTTGACTCGATGATAGCCGTCCTCTTTGCGTCCCATTCTTTAGGCAATGCTCTTAGGGCTCTCCTCCATATTTGCTTTGGAGGGTACTTTTCTCCAAGTTGGGCAAGCTCATTTATGATAAGGGTGAGCCTCCTAAACATGGAATCCACCTCTTCTCCGGACTCCATCTCAAATGTCTCATATTTGAGTTGTAGAAGATCAATCTTGGTCTCCTTCACTTGATTTGTTCATTCGTGACAAATTTTCAATTTGTCCCATATCTCCTTAGCGGTTGAGCACATTGAGATCCGGTTGTACTCCTTCATATCTAAAGCACAATGCAAAATATTAATAGCTTTAGCATTTTGAGAAATTAACATCATATCCGCTTTTGTGAAGTCGTCCATTTCTTTGGGAACACTAATTCCCCCAACTTCCTTTAGAGGAATGTGTGGACCTTTCACTATGATTTTCCATAGATCATAATCTACGGATTGGATGTATAGAGAAATTCTATTCTTCCAATAACCGTAGTTATCACCCGTGAAAAGCGGAGGGCGATTTGTCGATTGACCTTGAGCAAACTCATTTGCTAGATTCGCCATAAAAATATTTTGATTTAAAAACAAAAATCAAATGGCTCTGATACCACTTGTTGGAATCGAAGAGGGGGGTGAATGAGATTCCTTGGCTACTTTAGCGTTTTAAAATGAGTTTGCAAAAATAAAATAGTTTGCGCTCGCGGAAGGCTTAAGTCAATCGATAAATAATATAAAATAAGAAGTAAACAAATAAATAAATACGTAAAGAAATAAAGCGGTAAATGACAAGGATATTTGTTATAGAAGTTCGGCGATAAATCGCCTACGTCTCCTCTTCCCGGTTAGATAACCTCCAACCGAGGTTCCACTAGAACAATAGGTCCTGGCCTTGAGGGCTCCAAGTTAGTCACACAACAACTCTTCCCGAGTTTACAACGCTCTTCCCGAGCACACTACTCTTCCCGAGTACACAACGCTCTTCCCGAGCACAATACTCTTCCCGAGTATACAAAGCTCTTCACGAGCTACCAACACTCTTCACGAGTCTTCTTGGCCTTAAGGGCTCCAAGGATAGCCACATACTTGCACCAACTAGACTTGTTGATGACTTTACAATTTTCCAACTTGCTTTGGTGTTGAGGACCTTTACAATAAATTAAACCAACAAACACCTTCACAGTGTACTCACACGAAGAAACACAAGACTCTAACAAAGAAAAGAATTACAAGCTCCAATACAACAACAATGTATGGAGATTGCAATGCAATATGAATTTGAAATGATCAAGGCTTTGTAGAAGTTTGTAGACTTGTTTCTTGGCTTCAAAATGCTCCAAAGCATCCATATTTATAGTGTAGGAGGCCCCCTAGACTCCTACTAGCCGTTGCTACACAAAAGGCTGAAATCACTCGTCGATCGCCTCAGCCATCGCCTCAGGCGATCTCCATCGCCACGCTCCAACGGTCAGCATAAATCACGGATCGCCTCAGGCGATGACCCGATCGCCTCAGGCGATCCAAGCACAAATCCAATGCCGTAGCCTCAGCAGCTGAAATCCTTGCATCGCCTCGGGCGAAGTCCACATCGCCTCCGGCGTTCCAGCCATCGCCTCGGGCGTTCAGCCCATCGCCTCAAACGATCTCCCCTGCGCGCATGCCCGCGCATTGACTCGGCGTCGCCTCTGTCGATGTGCGGGGCGATGTCGCTCCTGGTTGCCATCGCCTCAGGCGATGGTCATTATCGCCCGGAGCAATCTTCCTGGTGTTGCTCGCCTAGCCATCGCCTCTGTCGATGTGCGTGGCGATGCCTCGCCTGGCACCCATCGCCTGGGGCGATGATCACCATCGCCTGGGGCGATCCAGGCCAGAATATGCACACTTGATTTTCTTCATTCCAATCCACTTTTCATCACTTAATCTGCACACTAAGTAGATGTATTAGTACAACAAACATAAGTTTTGTTGATCATCAAACTCAAAGATAGACCGGGGATAAATTAACGCATTAAACGCAACCATGCGTTTAAGGCTCAACACTTCTTATCTCTTATCTCTAAGTCGAATTCTTGCAACAAGAGTATCCACCTAATCAAGCGTGGTTTGGCATCTTTCTTTGCAAGTAAATACTTAAGTGCAGCATGATCGGTATGGACAATAACTTTGGCTAAACACAGATAGGAGTGGAACTTATCGAATGCAAAAACTATGGCTAGATGCTCTTTTTCTGTAATGGCATAATTTAATCGTGATTCATTCAAAGTACGATTATCATAGTAAATAGTATGGAATACATTGTTCCTCCTTTGGCCTAAAACCGCACCTACTGTCCTGTCACTAGCATCACACATCAATTCAAAGGGTAACTCTCAATCCGGTGCTACCAAGACATGTGATGTTACCAGTTTTTCCTTGAGGGTCTCGAATGCCTGCACACAATCAGAATTAAAATCAAAAGATACATCTTTAGTTAATAAATGAGATAAGGGTTTAGAAATTTTTGAAAAATCCTTAATGAAACGACGATAAAATCCTGCATGGCCTAAGAAGCTTCGGATTTCTTTCACTGTTGTTGGGGGTGGCAATTGTTGTATCACTTGGATTTTTGCTTGGTCCACTTCAATACCCTTTTTGTGAGACCCCGTTATCTCAAACATATTATTAGGTGTAATTAAAGAGAATTAATCATATAAAATCAGAGTAATGAATCGTGTTGAAAACCTGAGCTTATAGAGATTACAATACCAAAGTTTCAAAAAGGAATCATACATATTCCTAACCAGAGGGTACTAAACTCCATAGTTTTACACTACCCTTGCAAAAACTATACATAAGAGTTTCTCTATCCTGCTATCCCCTTTAGCACTCCTTTAAGCTCATCATGTCAACCCCGGCCCCTGTTCTCTGTATCAAATGCACCTACAAAGACAACCCCAACACATGAGCACATCATAATTCATAGTCAACATAATATGAATGCTAACGTAAATGCATAAATCATAAATACAACCACTTCCTGTATTTCCATCGCATTTACTACGCCCATTGGTTGTCCCTGTACCATAACTCATAAAAATCAACATATGAAATTATGGTTCTTAATAATGTCATGACATATCTTTACTTCTTAAATTCTTACTTCAATCCTGAGTCATTTATCATTAGTGTATTTCAATGCTTCTTACTTCTCCACGTAAGCGGAATTCTTCCTCGCTTCTTATGGAAGTTCGCGTAAGCATTAAAATCCTCACTAGGATAACCTTGACTCGTGAAATACACCTCTTATATTTCACAACATACATATGCAAAAACGAAGCACATCAACATGTATCATATCATCATGCACTATCTTATGCATATCTTACTTTACCTTGTGTTAAATAAATAAACACATAATACATGTTACCGTTGGGATGCCCGTACGTCGCTTACGTACCTTTCCAAAATGTAGTGTGTTGCGGGACTCTATCCCCTGCCCTGTGTAGCTATCTGTGAGGGCTCTACACCAGTGTACAACACAATATTAGATGCCAATTTATAGTCCAAAATACAAAAATCCAACAAAATATCATTTTTCATTATTCTGCCTCTGGCGATCGATCGCTACCTCGAGGCGATCGATCGCTTGCCTTTGATTTTGGCCACTGTCCTTCGGCGATCGATCTCCCCATTTGTGGCGATCGATCGCCACATGCTCTGTGTGCGATATTTTTCAGATTTTCGAGCACCTTGTTTCATACACTTAAAACCACATCATAACACATATAAAATGCTCGAATAAAAATACTAGGGACTCCACCATACTTCCATGAAAGGTCTTAAACCAAAGTTTCAATAAAAGCTTAGCCTAGCATGCATCATAATAACTCCAAAAGTTCAACACTCAACCAAAATTCCAGAAAAACAGGGCATAAGAACCTTGCCCAGAATTTTCGAACACCTCATTTCACATGATTAAATCCTTCACATAACACATGAAACATGCTCAATGAAATATATTGGCATCTTCAAGAAACTACCATACACGTATTCACATCAAAGGTTCACCCAAAACCTAAGCTAGCATGCTTCAAATCCTCATGATTAAACCCCTACTCAAACAAAAACAGGGCAGTTTCCTCGCCCAGATTTTCGAGGACCACTTTTCACAATTCGAAATCTAACATATAAAGCATGTAAGCTACTTAACAAAATATGCTAGGGGCTTCATAAACATCACATAAAAGCACTCATAACAAGATTTCGTCGAACCTTAAACTAGCATGCCAAATCTGCTACAAAGAAAACATATGCTTAAAAAACTGAAAACTGGGAAAATAAATGACTCCTCACCACTTTTTGGCTCGACTTTCCTTCAAGAAAAAGAGTAATAAAACGTGATCTTCTTCCTCCTACCTGTTGCCTGAATGTGGCTCGAGTTTTAGGAGAGAAGGAGGAGAGTTTGGAGGAGGGAAAGTGTTTAATTCAGATGGACCAAAAGTCCTCCTTGGCCAACTCTGCTTTTCCGGAAAACAGGGGTAGGGGCATGGGTTGTGGCCAAGTGGGGGGGGGGGGGGGGTGGTGGTGCGTTTGAGTGGCCTCGTGGTGTTTAATTGTGTCCCGGTATTTCATACGATGTATTAAAATATCCCTCTTTGATGTTTTATAATTTTACCACATCAATATATCATCAAAAACACCTAACATGCCTCCTTAATCATATCATCAAAATAAATATAACACCAACCACATTACTTAATTCCCCAACATAATTACATGCTTTTATCACATAAAGCATAACCCATAATCCCAAATTAAATCATGCCTTTAACACATAATAAAATTAGTACATCAAAGCATGTTTACACATAATCCTTTCGGGGATATCACACTTTTCAGATATCTTGTGTTCCAAAACTATACATTTTTGGACCATGAAGTGGCACTTCTCTCAATTCAACACAAGATTCGTCTCCTCGCACCTCGTCAAAACCAAAGCCAAGTTATATAAGTAGATATCAAATGAAGATGCAAAAACAGAAAAGTCATCCATAAAGACTTCTAAGAATTTCTCTCTTGTCATGGAATATGGCCAACATGCATATTTGAAAAGTAGCAGGTGCATTACATAATCCAAATGGCATTCGTCTAAAAGCAAATGTACCATAAGGGCAAGTGAAGGTAGTCTTCTCTTGGTCATCAGGTGTGATAGCAATTTGATTATACCCCGAATACCCATCTAGAAAGCAATAAAAGTCATAACCTGCTAATCTCTCTACCATTTGATCAATGAATGGAAGGGGAAAATGATCTTTACGAGTAGACTCATTTAACCTCCTATAATCAATGCACACTCTCCACCCCGTGACTGTTCTAGTAGGTATTAATTCATTGTTCTCATTAGGGATAACAATAATACCTCCCTTCTTTGGTACACATTGAATATGACTTACCCATGAACTATCAGAGATATGGTAGATAATACTTGCGTCCATTAGGTTAATGACAGCGGCTTTGACTACCTCATGCATTTTGGATTTAGATGGCATTGTGGTTGTACCACTGGCTTGAATGTGTCCTCCATCAAAATTTTATGCATGCACACCGATGGACTAATTCCTTTAATGTCAGCTACCTTCCATCCAAACGCCTTCTTATGCTCCCTAAGGACTTTAAGAAGCTTCTCCTCATTTTCACCTGTCAAAGACGAAGAAATAATGATTGGCAATGAATTTTGAGCATCAAAGAATACATACTTGAGATGAGATGGAAGAGGCTTGAGTTCAAGAATGGTGGTTCTTCGATAGATGACCTTTGAGGCTTAATGTCCCTTTGTCCCAACTCTCCAAGATTTTCAATAGCTCGTTTCATGTACGAGATGGTGTTGTTTAAATGAGCTATACTATCATTTTCCTCCTTGTCATGTTGTTTATCGGCTTCCACAAGGCATGCTTCCATTTTATCCTTAAATGTACCTTGCAATACATCAACAGTCAAAGCGTCAATAATATCAACATTAAAACACATGTGCTCGTCGTGTAGGTATTGAAGTGCTTTAAAGACATTAAACACAACTTGATTCTCCCCTACTCGGAGGATTAACTTCCCTTGTTGAACATCTATGATTGCCTTTCCCGTCTAGGAACGGTCGGCCCAAGATCAGTCGGGTCTCCGTGTCCTCTTCTATGTCTAGTACCAGAAAATCAACTGGGAATATGAATTTGTCCAATTTGACTAACACGTCTTCAATGATTCCCCGAGGGTACATGATAGATCTATACGCCAATTGTGATGAAACCTTAGTAGGTTTTGTCTCTCATAGTTCCAACCTCCTGAAAATGGAAAATGGCATCAAATTAATACTCGCACTGAAATCACATAATGATTTAGTAAATGAAATTGATCCTATAGTGCAAGGTATAGTAAAACTCCCCGGGTCCTTTACCTTTGGAGGCATTTTGTTTTGCACAACTGCTGAGCACTCATCCGTTAAACTTACTGTTTCATACTCGTCCGACTTCCGCTTGTTAGAAAGAATTTCCTTCAAAAACTTAGCATAACTAGGTATTTGAAGTAGAGCATTAGCGAATGGTATATTAATATGCAATTTCTTAAATACCTCAAGAAACTTACCAAATTCAGCATCCATCTTAGCTCTTTTTAATGCGGCGGGAAATGGGGGAGGAATTACTATTTTATTGGTGTGTGTGATCAGTGTGGTGTTAGAATTCTTACCTTCGTCGGTTGCCTTTTCCTCGGTCTTACCCTTTTCTTCTTTTGTGTTTCCAAGACTTTCATTATCTCCAGTCTTCATCAGTGCTATGACATTTGCTTGCTCCTTCGGATTCTTCACTATATCACTTGGTGGTGTACCTTGAGTTCGTCCGGAAATCAATGTCAAGTTGCTTTGTACTTCCAAGTTCTTTATATATGCATCCTGATTTTGCATCCTAGTTTCTGTTGATGATATGAACTTGGTCATAAGCTCCTCCATACTCGGCTTAGGTGCATATCCTGGTGGTGTTTGTGGGTTCAACAAGTTCTTTTGGTTTGACCATTGCAGATTTGGATGATTCATCCATCCCGGGTTGTAAGTGTTCGAGTACGGATTATTGGGCTGCCTGTTTCCTACAAAATTAGCAGATTCATTAGGCTGAGTAAATGGATTACCTGCCTGGCATTCGATGCTTGGATGATGCTTCCACATAAGTCACAAATGATAACTTGAGCTTGCATTGATGTAATGCTCATGCTATCTAATTTTTTGTTCAATACGTCTAGCTGGGCCAAATTGCAGTGATGTCGTCAATCTGATGAACTCCACTTGGTTTCTTTGGCACATTCCTCTCTGATTACCATTGATAGCGATTAGAAGCCATCTCCTCCAAAATTTCATAGGCTGCTTCCGGCGTTTTTCACATAATGGATCATCCTTAGGCTGCATCAATCATAGAACGGTTAGCATAAAATAAACCGTTATAAAAAGTTTGTACTTGGAGCCAAACAGGAAGACCATGATGTGGGCATCTCCTAAGTAAGTCCTCGAAACGTTCCCACGCCTCGCATAAAGTTTCAGGATCTTATTGCCCAAACATGGTGATATCGTTTTGCATCTTCGCAGTTTTGGAAGGTGGGAAGTATTTAGACAAGAAAACTTGTGTCATCCCCTCCCAAGTAGTAATGGATCCTGCAGTAAAGAATTTAACCAAGCTTTAGCTTTATCTTTCAGTGAAAATGGGAATAAACGTAACCTGATGTCGTCATCAGAAACGCCATTGTGTTTGAATGTGTCACAAATATCCAAGAAGTTGGAGATGTGAGCATTTGGATCATCAGTGGCCGCTCCCCCAAACTGTACTGAATGCTGGATCATTTTGAATTATTGCAGGCTTTATCTCAATGTTATTAGCTTGAATACTTGGCCTCGTTATGCTTGACAGTGATCCTCGTTATGTTGTCCGCCATCGCTCGAGCTTCCCGTAATCTCCTAAGACAGGTTCGCTCAATTTCTGGGTCAATAGGCTCGAGTATGGGCTGGCTGCTCCTTTGCATGCACCAAGAAAATGACTACCTGTACAGATCAACAAAAAAGAGAAAAACAAATGTTGTACCAAGTAACCAAATCGAAAACAAACAAAACACAAAAAGAATGGCTAAATTACAATTAACTAATCTCGTATGATATTATACAAATTAGTCCCCGGCAACAGCGCCAAAAACTTGATCGCTATTTATTTGAACAATAAAATATCAGAGTGTAGCGCGATTTAACCGCAAGTCTACGGTGTCAAGTTTTAGTATAATGATAGAAAAGTAGGGATGTCGTACCCACATGGACTAACGTATAAGTACCAAATAAAATTAGATAAATTATATTTAGCCTACGAAATATATGAATAATTAACCAAACAAAATAAATACTTAAAATTTGAAATCTAAATAAACTACTTTGAAGATGTGAAGGAATTCCACTCGTGAAATTTATCAAGATGTCGGTTCACTTGTGTTTCGTCAGTGATTCGTTTGTGAGAACAATTACTATCCAATTAATTCTTAAGGTGACGGGTTCCCTTAAATATTCAACATACTTTTTCAAGCTATATTGAAACTAATATCAATTTGAAACAAGTAACTTTCATTCACTTAATCACCAAACTGATATTGCAAAAATCTCTATGAAAACCTCTATCGTTAGATCTTCCAATCTAAAGTTATCACGTATGTGATTTCATCTCTTGATCTCAATCTTGAACATATAACATGAATTACTATAGCGTATTATAATTCAATCTCTCAATCTAAATTATAATTCTTACAAATCAATCAAAGTTAGCAAAGCTTTGAAAGCATTAAGATTGTAAATCATCCACAAAAGAATCAATCCACTAAAGAACATTCAATCATCAACCCAAACACAAGTTCCCCTAATCTTGATAAAATAAACCTAGTTCATGTCTAAATCAAAATAACAAGATGTAAAAGTGTTTCTCAACCAAATAAACATCATGAAATCTAAAATATTCAAAAACAAAGGTTTAGAAGTACGATAAAATGATAGGAGTCAAATCCGTGTGTTGCAACATATCTTCTTCTCTTGCTTCATTCATTGCACTTCAATGATTTTCCTTAAGGTTTGTGGATGTTGCACTTCAAAAACAAAGGTTTAGAAGTACGATAAAACGATAGGAGTCAATGATCGAGCATTCAAAATTTTCGTCCATGAAATTTCCTGCCACGCTCGATCGATCGAGCGTTCAACATTTTCGTCCATGAAATTTCCTGCCACGCTCGATCGATCGAGCACTTCTACCGATCGATCGAGCAACGTTCCTTCTTGTTGGCTAAATTCCCTGCCTCACTCGATCGATCGAGCTCTTCTTCTCGATCGATCGAGGATGTGAATTTCCAATTTCGTCGATGGTTGCCTCGATTTGGTTTTTTTCATCATTCTAGCTCATTTTCTCCACTTCTATGTACTTTAACATAGATTCCTGAAACACAACAAATATATACCAAAAAAGTAAAATAGTCCAGGAATCAACACGAAAATCAATATAAAACTATAGCAAAATAAGTGTAAAATTCACACTTATCAGTCGTGGAAAATCATGTCGATGACTGATTAACTTCCAGGAGAGCCAAAACGTGGGAGTTGCACCATAATTTTCAGCAATGTTATTTTTCGACATAGGCCGAATTGAAATGCTTGGGATGACTAATTCTGAGCGAGTATGCTTTTATGGTGGAATATGGTAATTCTTTAGATTGAGAATTATGGACTGTTATGCAGTTGGTAGCAGAAGCTACGAAGATCTTCATCGAGGTGGAGTATTGTCGGATGACAAAGCCACAAGGTGGAGATTGATGAATTGGGGTTTTCTTATCCCACATCGATTGGGATATGAAACCTTGGACAATTCAAACAGATAAAATAAGGCTTGAAGCTCATGTTTTAAGTGCATCAGTCAATAGTTTGTCTAGCAACTTTTGGCTCTAGATAAATTCATCTCTTGTTGTAGAATATAGTAAATTTCAAGGTATGCTCTGAGGTTGCAGTTGCGACCGATCTTCCACATAAGAAAATATTTTATTACGTGTCTTTCTTATAATTGGAGATGTGTGAGTTATGAAGTGTGGCTACCAGGAAAGCTATGTGGGTGTGTTTGGGGTGAGAAGAAAAATTATGTAGTTGTAATAGTTTTTGATATAGTCTATTTTCTTATCTGGTCCTTGTGGTTTTTCTCATGATTTAGAAGTTTTCCACGTTACATTCTTGTGTTGTTATTATTTCACATTTTGCTTGCTTTTCCCATAAAATATGCAGATCCTAGGAGTGAATTTGGTAGGTCAAATTCCCAACATATACTCTAATAATTAAAATAATTTTTTTTTAAACAAAAATATATAAAATAACGTACATAGAATATTTAATATGAGTGGTTAAACTGGCTATAAAGTTTTTATATGGAGGAGGAAATTTTCGAATACACTCGATTTGAGCCTCATTTACATACGAACTCAATATTAAAACATAAATTATTTTAAAATAAAAAATATATAAATAATTAATATGATTGGTTAAATTGTCTATATATAGTGATTATTCGGAGGAGAAAATACATGTATGTATTAATTTAGACATTATTCACGTACAAACTTAATATTAAAACATAATATTTTTTAAATTAAAAATATATAAATTAATATACTAACTATTTTAAAAAAAATTAAATTAATAATATTGAGTTTAATTGATAAATAAAATCCAAATCTAGTCCATACATTTTTGTACATTGACGAGGTGAGTGCCTTGGGATGCGTCGATCTAATGTAACCGTATAAACGATGGATAGAGTGAAGCATACGCCAGGAAAAAGAAGGTTGTGCGGTAATGATGGTATGTGTAAATCAGTGCAGACCTGGAATGTGATGCGTGTCCTTTTGCCAGCTGTTTCCCAAAATCAACCGCTTCACCTCGGTTTCCACAACGCTCCTATCCCCCCTTCCTCACCGGCTCCCCCGGTCATCCCTTTCTCCTCCTCATATATAAATCCATGTTCTCCGTTGCTTAGGAGGAAAAAATTCCAAGAAATGTTCGAATTATTTGAAACCTAACTAAAAATGGCAGGAATTCCTAGTGACATTAAAACGGATTCGGATCGGATCAAGGGTCCGTGGAGCCCCGAGGAAGACGAATCTCTGCAAGAGCTGGTGCGGAAGTATGGGCCAAGAAATTGGTCTTTGATAAGCAAATCTGTGCCCGGGAGGTCTGGGAAGAGCTGCCGGTTGCGGTGGTGCAACCAGCTTTCTCCTCAAGTGGAGCACCGCTCCTTTACGCCGGACGAAGACGAGACAATTATCCGAGCTCATTCGAAATTCGGCAACAAATGGGCCACCATAGCCCGACTTCTATCGGGCAGGACCGACAACGCCATCAAGAATCACTGGAACTCCACCCTCAAGCGGAAGTGGGAGCAAGGTAAATACAGTGATGACAAAATTAAGGAGTCCGGTGATCAATTCCAGCAGCCAAGGCCGCTGAAAAGATCCGTCAGTGACGGGACGGGTGCGCCGGTTTACGGGCTTTGTTTGAGCCCGTCGGGTTCTGACGTCAGCAACTCTAGTTTGCCAGCGATGTCAGCTTCGCCTGCTGCCAGAACAAGCCTTGTCTTGGCTTCTCAGCTTGAAAAGGCGTCGTCTGGCGATGATCCTCCGACCAGTCTCAGCCTATCTCTTCCCGGAGTGGAGTCAGCGGAGTCAACGAACGGGAAGAACGAGTCAACTCTGTCGGATTCTAATCCCACACCGCCACCGCTGCCTGAGCAGATGCAGAAGAAAGATGAGGACTTTGCGCCATTCAGCGCGGACTTGATGGCGGTGATGCAAGATATGATAAGGGCTGAGGTGCGAAATTACATGGTTGGTTTTCAACACCGGCAACAACAGTTGTATCAATATCAGCCGCAGCCGCAGCCGCAGTATATTCCACGGCCGCCGACGCAATTTCAGCAGTATAATCATCCACAGATAGGGATGTGCATGCAGCAAGCAAATGTGAATGACGGGTTCAGGAATCCAGCCATGAAGCGCATTGGTATCAGTAGAATCGATTAGTTTAAGGGTCGAGCAATTCGGTTTGAAGAGGAAAACGATCTCTGTTTCTTGTTTAGCCTGGAAGTTTTTACTTTTTTCTTTGTTTAATAATGTTAAAAGTAGTAATTTGGTGCGTTGTGTACAGCGAGATAAAAGGAGGGATGTGTAGAAGAAGAGTTGAAGAGGTGAAATATGGTATGAAGAACCAAGAAAATGAGAAAATAAACGAAAACATTTCATCCAATTATATCTCCTTAATTAAATAGTTTAGAACGGAGTTTTGTAATATTTGGGTGTATCTTGAATTCAGAACTAAAATCAAATCTCAGTAATTAGCGATTGGTTCGCAGATTGAGAATATGTTGTGCGATTATCCTATTTTTACACCCCACTTTTTCACTGCACATCTGGCGTCTGCGCTTGAAATTAATGGGGGAACAGAAGTAGAAGAAACAGGGATAATTTGACGCTATCCCGGCCGGGTGTAGTGTCATGTATAGTGCATCCTCAACCGTTGAAATGACACATTTCAAATGGAATATGTCATTTTAATAGTTGTGATGGCCTTGAGATATTTTGCCATTAGGAAACCATCAAATAGACCAAGAAACAGAACTGTTCCAGCCAAATTCGATAGTCAGGTAAGACGTGAATTCTGAGCGTTTAAAACTGTACTAATGATCCTAAATGCAAAAACTTTAAACACAGAATTGATAAAAGGGAAAATGCAATAACTATCGATCGAAATTCATTTCTTAAATTTTTTTTCTCTCTCTCAAAGAGATTGATAAGGTTAAAATGAAATGCTGATAAGGTTAATGAAACGTATACAAGTTCGGCAGATGTATGAGCAAGTTAACAGTTACGGTACCATGAATTGGACTTAGATAGCAAAATGAAAATAAAAAGACTTTCTGAAATTGTAGGAGACAATCCACATGTTGACTCCCAAGGATTGACCTAGATCTTGTGTGCGCGCACAAAACATCACACAAAATATGTGATGTAGGCCCTTGAATGTGTCTTTACCATATATCTAGTGTGTGCACACAAAACACATTAGATATGTGATGTAGATGTCCTAAAAGGCACCGTCTAAGAGCGACAACAACAAAAGCACTCCAAAGTAGGTTGCAATTTAGCCAAATCAAGTCCGATTAACAGTATTTCTACTTTAGTTCAAACTATGAAGTTTGTGGGGTCTCGTCATCTTAATCCTCAAATAAGCATTCAATTAAGTAAATAACATTCTCTACTTAGCAGGATTAAGATACTATAATTACTGATCAAGATTTTTCACTAAGTCATTTTATTACATTGTTCATATACATCACATCTTGTATATCTTTTACACATCTCAATTCGTTCAATCCTGTTCAGTTTAACTCCCAGCATCAGAAGAAAGACTCACAATTCCGATTTTCCTCAACTATGAGTCCCCACAGAACAACCATACACAACATGAGTATATGAAATGATGTTCACAATCCAACATCAATGTAATGTGTAAATACTGTATAAATCACTTCCTGTATTTCATGCATTTGAAATACTCCTATTTGGTTGTTCCTGTACACACACCAAAACACAATATACAACATGATACAATATATCATGACATAGTCATTAAAATCTCTTTCATCACCCTGTTATAACGGGACATAGATGATATTGCTTCCCGCTCAATATGTCAGTGGCTCAGCCTTCACATCTCATATTAACTGCACATTTCATATTTCCGTCCTCACACGTTATAACAACCATATCTCATGCCCAACGGCATCCTGCCTCACGGCATCAGTCATATGCCTCAATAACAATATGTACAACAATTTCGTATCCCAATCACAAGTGTGTATGCATCATCACACAACAATATATACAACATAAATGTAGCATCAATACTCGTACGTCAACACGTATATGTTGTGCTGTACAAAAGATATAAAATCAGGAGTTAACATCTATGTCCTGTCCCCTGGGATGGTGCTACATGAATATCAACAATTTCAATGTTATAATAGGCCTTACCATCAAATTCCAAGAAAAATATTACATTTTTCAATATGTTAACCCTCGCGATCGATCGCCAAAATGTTTTGTTCCTCAACGATCGATCGCCATGTCCCACGTGATCGATCGCCTTGCCCGCGATCGATCAGTCGCGATCACACGATCGATCACCAATGTGTTAAACCGCCTTAAAATTTCCCCTGTCGCGGTGATCGATCGCCTGCTTCTGAAAAATTCAGAACATGGCGATTTTCAAGCTTATCTCCATGGTTCCAATTCTACACCTCAAAATTCAACATCAAAACTTGATAAATTCATACTATATCTTTATATGAACATGTTTCCATAACTTTACAACTTATTGCTTTACATTACATCATTTACCAATTCAAATAAATAAATTCAACATGATTTATAAACAAACTCATACATCATGCACCCTCAACCAAAACAACAAGAACCATAACTAGAATCAACTTCTTACTTGATTCCCAAGCTCAAATCCAAGAAAACCATGACCAAAAGATGCAAGGGTTTGAGAGTACATAGTGTAGGATATTATAGGTGAAAAAGTGTGAAGTATGTTTTCCCAAATCTGATTTCACCTCTTTATATTGAGTATTAACTCATACGAAGTTCATTCCATGTGTTCTTCCATACATCAAATACATGTCTTTTATGTAGATGTATACTATAACAGTTGCATAATAAGACATGTATTACAACAACTCCATATAGTTGTTCCCAACTTATTACATTTTATTTGATCAAATATAACATGGATATTCTTTCATCATTTCTCAAATAATCCATTTCGTCTTTATACTCAGTTCAATCAGAACCCACGTCCACATCTAATGATCATATCATCCCCATGTTCTGAAGGGAGCCACCACCCCCATTCTACGGTAATGACTATATTGGGAGAAGATCATCTAATGCGTCGTAGAATCTGCAAAGATTAAATACAACTTTTTTTTATATAATTTGTGTTTAGTGAACCAAGATTGAAGATCACAAACATTTGCATACGCCCGGTGTGTTTATACATATAAACACACACCCACACGACCAATACTTTTCTTATGTTACAGATATCAGAAATGGAAATCAATTTTTCTAACAATTTAAAATCCATTCAGAAAAAGAGGAGGAAGTTTTTCTAACTGTCTTGAAAATGAACATTGGGCTGCGTCCCGAGTGGCACCAACTTTAATAGGAAGCTTGGAGCGAGGTCTCGAATTCGAGCCTAACCTCCACCCCATTCCCTGTATATAATGTACTTAAAAAAAACACTGGGCTGCTCAAGCATGCAAGGGACTGAGGTCTGTTTGAACAGGTGATTAGATAGGTTTGTCGCGCATGCGAGCCCATGACTTATTTTTGAGGAGTTCATTTTTAAAGCTTTACTCGTTTTTTTTAAACCTTCATTTTGCCAACGCACTATAGCAAATTGATTGTTTTGGTAACAAGTATTACAAAATTATATTTTTCAACATTTTCAAGTATTTATATTTTATTATTTCAATCTTATTGTTGAAATCCCAAGAATCTTTTGTCAACTTAGTATAATAGATCAACCCATTGAAAGGTAAACCTAAGCAAAAATGTTTACTCTAAGCTACTCTTGCTACATATTATGCAATATGGTACTCAACATATTCAGGAATTTTATCACATACCACCAACAAGTGTGGAATTAGTACATATTTGTTTGAATGATAAATAAAATTTTAAAATAGAGTACAATGAAATAAAGTCAAATGAAAGAATTGAAATCAACATTGAGATAATCCCACTTGCCTAAGATAATTTAATCGTAAAAACAATAAAATAATTATTTTTCATGCATGCAATCTAAACTAGTGTCCATCTCCAGGGCTTGGACCTGAATTTTTAACTCCTCGCATCTGTAAATTCATGTCCATCGCCAGGGCTTGGACCAGATTTCGTAGTCCCTCCTAGCGTGTATACATTGACGAATTTATGTCCATCCCCAGGACTTGGACCGTCTTTTGCGGCACCGAGCGAAAATTGATCAAGCGATGGCGCATGGATGTTTGAGTTGTGGAGACGACGAGCCTCGGTTCCGAAGGAAATCGGGCCGAGTATCAGGATAAGGAGGAAAAAATACAGAGTTTTCTGTTCTATAGCCATTTGAGAGATATGCAAGAAAGCTAGGGAGATTAAGAGAATTTGATTTAATTATGTGGAGAAAATTTAGTTGGATTTGAGTTGATTATTGACATACATTTAGGGAGGAATTTATGATGTGAGATTTCTTGACTAGGTTGTTGAAATGGAGGCCAAGTGCACCATATTTGAAACAAACGTGAGAGTCAGAACATAGAATAATGTGTGATGTGATCCGTTATTTTACGTGTTTGGTAGAAATAAATGTGTACGAAAAATAAAAGGAATACACCAAGATTTTTTACGTGGAAAACCCTCGAATTGAGAGAAAAACCACGGGACCCAGTCCAGTATAAAGTTCCACTATAAATATTACTGATTTACAAGATGATCTGGACACAAGAAAAAGTTATTCAATGACTAATGTTGTAGAAATTATAAAAAAGACCGAACAGACTCAAGCTTGCTCTCTTCGGAGTCTTTTGCCCAGAAAAATCCAACCTCTTCTATGAAGTTATCTGAGGGTATTTATAGGACTGCCCTTAGTAACTAACTCGCGGAAAATCAGCCATATGATGTCCTTTGATCGTGGCTTGATGGGAGCCAAGCGTGTCCGAGAAATCCGCCCCATTAAAGCACGTTCCATCTCCGCCGGTTAATCAGTTTTAATTATGACCGGGTCTTCCGCTACTCTTTGACCAAAATCCCGAAGAGGGCAAAGGATGCTCGAGAATATGCTGATCAGTATCCTGGGTTCGACAAGCATCTCTTCGGTATAGCTTCTGCTCGGCAATTTTAGGGTGATCTAAGGCGTTGAAGTAGGACGAATTTTCTAAACAAAAAATAAATCAAGGGGCAAGATGGCCAGAGGTAAAGGCAGGGGGCAAGCTTCTAGGGGAAACGGATCCAATTCTCACCCATACATGTTCACTGAACCCGGAGAAGGGCCAGAAGATGCAGGATCATCTCAACATGTTCCTCAGTCATTTCCTGTTGGGGGAATTCCCACAGACGGCGCCAATGATGTGATCCGTTATTTTACGTGTTTGGTAGAAATAAATGTGTACGAAAAATAAAAGGAATACACCAAGATTTTTTACGTGGAAAACCCTCGAATTGAGAGAAAAACCACGGGACCCAGTCCAGTATAAAGTTCCACTATAAATATTACTGATTTACAAGATGATCTGGACACAAGAAAAAGTTATTCAATGACTTACACGACTAATGTTGTAGAAATTATAAAAAAGACCGAACAGACTCAAGCTTGCTCTCTTCGGAGTCTTTTGCCCAGAAAAATCCAACCCCTTCTATGAAGTTATCTGAGGGTATTTATAGGACTGCCCTTAGTAACTAACTCGCGGAAAATCAGCCATATGATGTTTCTCTCTTGCAGAAAACAAGATGCTGAAAGCTAAGATTGCTGCTAGCCTGAAGAAAATTGCCGCACCAGAGAAGGCTACCAAACCGACCACTGAAACAAATCCTCCCCCTTCTGTTACACATGCTCCCCCCGAAGAGGTGATTGAAATACCAGAGACGGAGGCCTTGATTCCTCGATCACTGAAGAGGGCGGCCCCCGAGGGCCAAGGTTCTTCCTCTAAACTTCCTCCTGCCAAGAAAACTCCCCCCCGAATCTCCCTTACCCACCGAGCTAATCCATCTCTTCAAACTCGGGCTACTTCTCAACCTGCTCCTGGTGGTTCTAGCTCTTCTCGCCCAACCTCCAGATATCACATACCTGATTGGATTTATCCCCCCAACGTCCCGATTCTGAGAAAACCGGACCCCAAAATTTCCCATTCTATTATTTGCAATTGGGCCAATTCTCCCGACCGCAAATACCTGGGAGGATTGGCCTTCAGCAATTTGATAAATGATTTTTCCACCTCCCTCACTCAGGTACCTTATATCCATTTCCATCTGATAAACTTTTTGGTCTTCGGTATATTAACTTCGTTTATTTGCTTGCAGACCAATCTGATGGCTGGCGAGATTATGACTCGCTTCCAATCCATGCGATCCTCAGATGGGGAGAATCAGAAACATCTTAAACAGCTAGAAGGTATTGGTGAGGAGATGAAGAAATCCATAAAGCTACTGGAAGAGCGATACTCTGCTGCTGTTGTTACTCGAGATAAGGCAGTGGCAGCTCTCGAGGAAGCGCATGGTAAATTAGCCGACTTTGAGGAGGCTAACACCACTTTATCCGGGCAATTCAGGTCCGTGACTGAAGAGAATAAATCCCTCTTAGAACAACTTTCACAAGAGAGATCACTGCGAGCTGAAGAGAACAAAGCCCTTTCTGAACAGCTTGATCAGGAGAAACTATCTCGGGCTACTCAGATCGAGGAATCCTGGCTCATCAAAAAGGAAGAGTTTATGAAGTCTGAGGAGTACGGTGATATTCTGGGCGAACGCGCTGCTAAGTTCCTTAACTATGGCTTTGAAGCGTCTGTTCGTCAATTTAAAGCCGCTGGCTATCCTCCTGAAGGAACTTCAACAGATTTTATAAATGTTGATGAGGCCCTGAATACTGTTCCAGATGAATTCCTCCAGTTGTAAATTTAGGAATGTACTCTTTTTGTTTTAAAGTTGTAATCTTTGGACTAGGATATTATGAGTTTCCCTGTCTTCTTACACTCTTGTGCAAACTAGTCTCTCCAACAAGCAAACTTTTTAGAACACATCTCAAAGTAATGAATATAACAGAACTCGGGGAAAAGACATCCCGAGCCAACGATTAAACCGAACATAAGCTCGCAAACCCGAGCACAATAACATGGTAATTTCAAGTTAAACGTTGACCAAACATCCCGATCCAACGATTAAACCGAACATAAGCTCGCAAACCCGAGCACAATAACATGGTAATTTCAAGTTTAAACGTTGACCAAACATCCCGATCCAACGATTAACCCGAACACTGCTCGCTATCCCGAGCACAATCACTTGGTGTTTTCAAGTTTAAACGTTGACCAAACATCCCGATCCAACGAGTAAACGATGGTATTTTCAAGTTTAAACGTTGACCAAACATCCCGATCCAACGAGTAAACGATGGTATTTTCAAGTTTAAACGTTGACCAAACATCCCGATCCAATGATTAAACGATGGTATTTTCAAGTTTAAACGTTGACCAAACATCCCGATCCAACGATTAACCCGAACACTGCTCGTTACCCCGAGCACAATCACTTAGTCCCATTTTAGGTTCAAATACAGACCAAACTTCCCGATCCTGTATTTAACCTGCCAACAATGGACTATAACAACATAAGCTCGCTACCCCGAGCACAATCACTTAGTCCCATTTTAGGTTCAAATACAGACCAAACTTCCCGATCCTGTATTTAACCTGCCAACAATGGACTATAACAACATAAGCTCGCTACCCCAAGCACAATCACTTGGTGTTTTCAAGTTTAAACGTTGACCAAACATCCCGATCCAACGAGTAAACGATGGTATTTTCAAGTTTAAACGTTGACCAAACATCCCGATCCAACGATTAACCCGAACACTGCTCGCTACCCCGAGCACAATCACTTGGTGTTTTCAAGTTTAAACGTTGACCAAACATCCCGATCCAACGAGTAAACGATGGTATTTTCAAGTTTAAACGTTGACCAAACATCCCGATCCAACGAGTAAACGATGGTATTTTCAAGTTTAAACGTTGACCAAACATCCCGATCCAACGATTAACCCGAACACTGCTCGCTACCCCGAGCACAATCACTTAGTCCCATTTTAGGTTCAAATACAGACCAAACTTCCCGATCCTGTATTTAACCTGCCAACAATGGACTATAACAACATAAGCTCGCTACCCCGAGCACAATCACTTAGTCCCATTTTAGGTTCAAATACAGACCAAACTTCCCGATCCTGTATTTAACCTGCCAACAATGGACTATAACAACATAAGCTCGCTACCCCGAGCACAATCACTTAGTCCCATTTTAGGTTCAAATACAGACCAAACTTCCCGATCCTGTATTTAACCTGCCAACAATGGACTATAACAACATAAGCTCGCTACCCCGAGCACAATCACTTAGTCCCATTTTAGGTTCAAATACAGACCAAACTTCCCGATCCTGTATTTAACCTGCCAACAATGGACTATAACAACATAAGCTCGCTACCCCGAGCACAATCACTTGGTGTTTTCAAGTTTAAACGTTGACCAAACATCCCGATCCAACGAGTAAACGATGGTATTTTCAAGTTTAAACGTTGACCAAACATCCCGATCCAACGAGTAAACGATGGTATTTTCAAGTTTAAACGTTGACCAAACATCCCGATCCAACGATTAAACGATGGTATTTTCAAGTTTAAACGTTGACCAAACATCCCGATCCAACGATTAACCCGAACATTGATCGATAACAGGAAATTTATTTATTTCAGAAATACATATGGGAATAGTAACGATAATTGAAAGATTACACAAAGTACTTTCTTAAATTATGAATGTTCCAAGGTCTCACCAGTTCCCGACCTTCGCGATCTTCCAGCCTGTAGGCTCCTCTTCCAATCACCCCTTTTATCTTATAAGGACCCTCCCATTTGGGGGCTAACTTCTTTACCTCCCCCGCGGGATTGACTCTTCGCAGCACCAGATCTCCCACTTGAAAAGCCCTCGGGCGAACCCTCCGATTGTAAGCATTGGTCACCCTTACTTTATACAATTCTACTTTAGCCAAGGCTTTCTCTCTCAATTCCATAACCCCGTCTAACTCTAACTTCCTTTTTTTCTTCATTCTGGTCGGGATCAGAGCTCTGTACTCGAAGAGATTCAACTCCAATTTCTACTGGAATGAGGGCCTCAGATCCATATACTAAGCTATATGGAGTCTCTCCTGTAGATACCCGAGGAGTCGTTCTATAGGCCCATAAGACCCCCGGTAATTCATTTACCCACTCCCCTCGAGCTCCTTCTAATCTTGTTTTGATCCCGTGCAATAAAATTCGATTAATCACTTCCGCCTGCCCATTTGCTTGAGGATAAGCGACTGAAGTGAAGACTTGTTTAATTTTCATATCTTTGCACCATTCTTGTATTCTTCCTCCCTGGAATTGTCTTCCGTTATCGGAAATTATTCTTCGAGGTATTCCGAAGCGGCATACTACATTTCTCCATAAAAATCTGATGACTTCCTCCTCAGTTATTTTAGCCAATGGTTCGGCTTCTACCCACTTAGTGAAGTACTCGACGGCTACCAGGAGAAATTTTCTCTGCCCTGTAGCAGGAGGAAATGGCCCAACAATATCCATTCCCCATTGGTCAAAGGGGCAGGAAATGATGCTACTATTAAGAATTTCCGCAGGTACATGGGATAAATTTGCGTGCCTTTGGCAATTAATGCATTTCTTCACAACTTCTTTAGCATCTTCCCTCATCGTCGGCCAATAATACCCAGCTCGAATAGATTTCTGATATAACATGTTAGTTCCTACATGATTCCCGCAACATCCTTCATGAATCTCTTTTAATAAATGCTCCCCTTCTTCCTTCGAGGCACATTGTAAGAAAGGAATTGAGAATCCTTTCTTGAACAACTTGCCTTCTATCAACACAAATCGGTTCCCCATTCTTTTAACCTTAGCAGCTTCCTTTGGGTCAGAAGGCATAACCTTTGTTTTCAAGAAATTAATAAGATGCTCTCGCCAATCGGATATAATATATGGCTCCATACTCAGGATGCTATTGACGGATATATGAGAAATTAAGAGCTCTTGCACGAGCACATTCCTGTTCTTCCATTCGTGTACTGAACTAGCCAACTTTGCTAATTCATCGGCACAGGTATTCTCCTCCCTTGGTATCTGCATCAATTCCACTTCTTGAAATTGAGCTATCATCGCCCGCACCTTTTCTACATACTTTCGAAGTTTTTCTTCTTTCACCTTATATATCCCCTTCACTTGATGAACGACTAGCATCGAGTCCATAAAAGCTTTTATCTTCATGGCTCCAGCGTCCAATGCTATTTGGAGACCTGAAATGATAGCTTCAAATTCAGCTTCATTGTTTGAGGATAAAAATCCAAACTGGACGGCAACCCTGACTTCCTCCCCTTCAGGACTAATGAGTATGACACCTGCTCCACTTCCCAATCGAGTAGATGATCCATCCACAAACAAACTCCACTCTTTTTCTTCCGAGGTATGGGTGACTTCTACCAGAAAATCTGACAGAGCTTGTGCTTTAATTGTAGTTCGGGGTTGATAAGTGACCTCAAACTCACTCAGCTCTGTGGCCCATTTTACCATCCTCCCTGATATTTCGGATTTGGATAAAAGCCTACCCAAAGGAGTGTTTGTTACTACCACGATAGGGTGAGACAGGAAGTATGGCCGAAGTCTTCTTGCTGTGGTGACCAGAGCTAAGGCCAACTTTTCAATTTCAGGGTATCGCTGCTCGGCTCCTTGCAGGGCTCGGCTGACATAATATACAGGCTGCTGTTGTCCTGATTTTTCTCTGATTAGCACGGAACTAATGACTTCTTCTGCCACCGATAAATACACGAGAAGTGTTTCTTTAGGCTCAGGCTTATTTATTAATGGTAACTGAGCCAAATAATCCTTCAAATCCTCGAAGGCCTTTTGGCACTGGTCATTCCACTCGAACTTGACTCCCTACCTTAATGCTTTGAAGAAAGGCAAGCTTCTATCGGCTGATCGGGATATAAATCGGCTCAATGCCGCTATTCTTCCTGCCAATCTCTGCACTTCATTCAATGTCCTCGGAGGATTCATTTCTCGTATGGCTTGGATTTTCTCCGGGTTAGCTTCAACACCTCTTTCCGTAACCATATATCCTAGAAATTTGCCCCTACGAATACCGAAAGTACATTTTGCGGGATTCAATTTCATGCCAAATTTTCGTAAAGTGTTGAAAACTTCTTCCATATCTTTGACCAAATCCTTGGCTTTTCGGCTTTTGATCAGGACATCATCCACATACACTTCCACGTTCCGACCAATTTGTTCTTTAAACATTTTATCCATCAACCTTTGATAGGTGGCCCCAGCATTTTTCAATCCAAAAGGCATTACTACATAACAAAAAGTTCCCCCTGCTGTTACAAAACTTACTTTTGATTGATCTTCCTGTGCCAAAGGGATTTGATGATATCCCTGATAGGCATCCATGAGACATAACAGCTCGTGTCCAGCAGTAGAATCTACAAGCTGATCGATCCTGGGCAAGGGATAACAATCCTTGGGACATGCCTTATTCACATCCCTAAAATCCACACACATTCTCCATTTATCACCAGCTTTAGGTACCAACACTACATTCGAAAGCCATGTAGGGAAGCCGATCTCACGAATGTGGCCTGCTTTTAACAACTCTTCTACCTGCTTGGCAATGACAGCGTCTTTTTCTGGTCCAAAATGCCTTCTCTTTTGCCTTATTACTCGAACATTAGGGTCTACATTGAGGCGGTGTTCGGCAATCTCAGGCTTAACTCCCTTTAAATCAGATGTGCTCCATGCAAATACATCCACATGCTGATTCAAACAATTAATCACTCTTTCTCGTAATTCTGGATCAAGCTGGGATCCTACCCTAGTAACTCGAGTAGGGTGACCCAGCTCGATGTTGAGGAACTCCTCTTCGGGTGTTATTCGTTCTTCCTCGCCCCGTTTCCTCTTTTCATTTCCCCTTCATTCTTTTCCTTCGTTATTCTGCTCTTTTTCTTGCTTTAACTCTTGCACATAACATTTCCGAGACGAGCTTTGATCACCCCTTACTTGCCCCACCTCCTCGCCTACTGGAAATTTCATGATTAAATGATAGGTGGAGGCAACGGCTTCAAAGGCAGCTAGGGCTGGTCTCCCCAATATTATATTATAAGAAGATGGTGCATCCACAATGAGGAAATTTATCATCTTTGTTTTGATCCTTGATGCTTCACCAATTGTAACTGGCAGAGACACTTGCCCTATCGGGTTTATGACTTCCCCTGCAAACCCGTGCAAGGACGTATTCACTTTCGATATAGGTAAGCTTCCTAAGTTCATTTGGCTTAACGTACCAAGAAAAAGTACATCCGCCGAGCTTCCTGTGTCCACGAAAATCCTCTGCACATTATAATTAGCCACTGTGGCAGAGATAACCAATGCATCATCATGAGGAAAATGAACTCCTTGCAGATCTGCAGGCCCAAAAGATATAGACGGACCCTCATGTACTTGACTGGGGTCAACAGATAGCACTTGAAGCCTCCGGGCGTGATTCCTTCTTGCTCTGTTCGAATCTCCTCCCGACGTTCCTCCAGCTATCATGTGTATAGTTCCCCGACTAGGAATATTGTTCAAGGTTTCCTCTTCTCCCTCTATTCTTTCTCCTCGAGCTGACCAAGGGACTGGCTGCGGTGCTCCTCTTCCAGGATTTATATTAATTCTAGGAGTGAAATTATTGTCTTTGAACTCCTCGTTAAATCCTCGCCCTCCATCAGACTCGTTAGATCTTCCACCTCGAAACCCCCCCTCCTCGATATCCTCTTCCTCGGAAGGACCTTCCTCGGATCATTGTTCCTCGGAAAGGTCCCCCCCTATGAGGTCCACCCCGTCCTCTCTTCGGCATACTCTGATTCATTGCTACTTCCCGATGGGGTCTCATCGGTAAAAATTGGTCAAAACTTCTTTTGACTGGCTCCACCGGTTTATTCTTTCTGTTTACCTCTTCCCCAGTTTTACCATCTCTTCTTTGCTTCATCCTTTGGGCTTCTTCCAGGTTAATGTATTTAGAAGCTCTTCCCAACAATTCATCATAATCAGAAGGTGGCTTTTTTGCCAAAGATCGAAATAAGTCTCCTTCTTTTAATCCTTGAGTGAACGCGCTGATTAGTATTTCCGAGGTGACATGCGGGATGTCAAGACATGCATGACTAAATCTTTTCAGAAAATCTCGAAGAGATTCCTTCTCCGCTTGCTTAATCCCGAATAGACTAAGAGCTGTTCTTTTGCAACTCCGGCTGCTTGCAAACTGGTGCAAAAATAAAGAACTAAACTTCGGGAAAGAGTCTATGATTCTTGCTGGCAACTGATTAAACCATGCTTGCGCTGCTCCCGATAATGTGGTCAGGAAAACCCGACATTTCACTCCATCCGTAAGTTGATGAAGAAGCGAAGCGTTTTCAAATCGAGACAGATATTCTTCGGGATCTGTACCACCATCGTAATTTCCCACATTTAAAGCCCTGAAATTTGGGGGCAAAGGATCATCAACCACATGGGAGGCAAATGGAGTACTCCTCTGCGGAGGATACAGACGTCCTTCCATCCTACTACGCATCTGCTGCAGCTCACTTTTCAGCTCTTCCATTTGGCGATTTAAAGCTTTGTCAGCTTCTTCATTCAAATGATTAGAAACATGTCTAACTTCCTTAGGCTCTTTTTCAGGTTCTCTTTCAGGCTCTCTTTCAGGTTCCTGCCGAGAAGCCAATTCTTCCCCCTCTTCATCTTGTACATTTTCTTGTTTCTGGGGTGGGGGCCATAAATTGCTTCATAATCTCTCCCACAGTTTTGGTTATCATTTCCGTCAAATGCTCCATGGGAATTCCCCCAACAGGAAATGACTGAGGAACATGTTGAGATGATCCTGCATCTTCTGGCCCTTCTCCGGGTTCAGTGAACATGTATGGTGAGAATTGGATCCGTTTCCCCTAGAAGCTTGCCCCCTGCCTTTACCTCTGGCCATCTTGCCCCTTGATTTATTTTTTGTTTAGAAAATTCGTCCTACTTCAACGCCTTAGATCAAAATTCCCACAGACGGCGCCAATGATGTGATCCGTTATTTTACGTGTTTGGTAGAAATAAATGTGTACGAAAAATAAAAGGAATACACCAAGATTTTTTACGTGGAAAACCCTCGAATTGAGAGAAAAACCACGGGACCCAGTCCAGTATAAAGTTCCACTATAAATATTACTGATTTACAAGATGATCTGGACACAAGAAAAAGTTATTCAATGACTTACGCGACTAATGTTGTAGAAATTATAAAAAAGACCGAACAGACTCAAGCTTGCTCTCTTCGGAGTCTTTTGCCCAGAAAAATCCAACCTCTTCTATGAAGTTATCTGAGGGTATTTATAGGACTGCCCTTAGTAACTAACTCGCGGAAAATCAGCCATATGATGTCCTTTGATCGTGGCTTGATGGGAGCCAAGCGTGTCCGAGAAATCCGCCCCATTAAAGCACGTTCCATCTCCGCCGGTTAATCAGTTTTAATTATGACCGGGTCTTCCGCTACTCTTTGACCAAAATCCCGAAGAGGGCAAAGGATGCTCGAGAATATGCTGATCAGTATCCTGGGTTCGACAAGCATCTATTCGGTATAGCTTCTGCTCGGCAATTTTAGGGTTTGTGTCTTCATAAATGGATTTTACCCGAGAAATCAATATGTCATATGACATCAGGTATCATTGTTGCTTTAGGAGTTTCCTCTCGAGACATAGTCTCTGTAGTAGAACTAATCTTCAACTTAATCACCTTTCCAGTTTCTATGATGTTATCGATTCTCTGCTTGTGTTAGTGACTTTATTTTTTCCAGGATAGCAAGAGATATTTGACATCCATCTTATCATGATATTCAGTTATATCTAGATTTTGCAGTTATTGAGTGTTCACCATCTAACAATTCATCCAAATTCTATATAAAAAAAACCATGTTATACTATTAATTAATATATAAATTTTTAATTTTTAATTTATCAATTATTTAATATTCGTTAAATTAATAGTATTATGACAATCCCAAGTCTATTAATTTATAGATGTTTAAATGTAAATAGAAAATGATCGAATCTAACCTCACACTACATACAAGGCTAATGAAATTGAAGAACAAATTATTAAAGTAAAAGTACAACCGAAATTGAAATTGAAATTGAAATTGAAATCAAAATCGAAATCGAAATCGAAGCCGAGAAGAAGTCAAAAGGATTGGAGATAGATTTGAGACGGGGGAGAGTAACTCATTCACAATAATATGAGTTAGCAATATTTTACCCCATATTAATTTTACTGACATTTTATCTCTATATAGTTTGTAAACATGTAAAACATATTCTTATGATTTGCAAAATATAACTTACTATCCCATCTACAATTCTGAAAATTGGCTTATTGCGACGACAATAACCCTAGAGCTAATGATATTTTACTTTTTTATAGTTTTACTAATAGACACTTTACACCACTTTGTTTGTAAATAAGTGCATTTTATTCCCTAAAAAATTAGATGTTTTTCACTTGAGATTAGATATGTTTTACCTCCTCGACGTTACAGTTGATAATAATAATTTTAAAGTCCATAAGCATAAGAAGGCACTTATTATGTAAATTATACAAACAGATGATGTTTCTTATCTGCTCAGAAAAGACATGAGGTGAGTTGATTACCACCAAACCACAAGAGATAAACCGTATATTTGGAAAAACACAATAGATTTCCGTACCAAAACCCAATAATATATATGACATTATTGAAATTTCGG
The DNA here is from genome assembly GCA_907163345.1 of Haberlea rhodopensis. Lineage (NCBI taxonomy): Eukaryota > Viridiplantae > Streptophyta > Magnoliopsida > Lamiales > Gesneriaceae > Haberlea > Haberlea rhodopensis. The sequence goes on from CAJQUN010000004.1 coordinate 14,201,990, forward strand.
GGTTTAAAATGAAAAAGATTGCATTAGCGGCTGGCTGCATTAGTGATTCAATTGGTTTGAATTCAACCCTTGACTTGAGAATTTGAAGTGGGAACTAATAATAATATATTAATATTTTTAATTAATAATACGGATTGCACGTTGGATCAAATGATCAATTCTCAACACGTGGTATTACAAAGAGTATCGCCACGTTCTAAGGAAGCATTTACACAAAGGAAAATCAAAATTTATGCTCTCTATTATTTAACATGTCCCCAAAATGGATATTTTTATGATTAAGCGCTTATCATTAGATATAGATGTTAACAGATGCACGATATATATTTTTATACAATGCCATCACAAAGTTCCATATTAAGCTATATGAGATTTGTTATGCCTTAGACTATTGATGATTCCACCTCCCCCCTCGAGCGCCTAGAAGAATTAACTGATACAACACTTCCTCGCTTTGGTACCAATTGTTAGAATAAAATGCTTTACATTATGTCAAAAATTGTAGTTGTTAGCATAAGCACAACTTTATTTCCTTATTCAGTGGCAGTGCAAAGCCCCGTACTAAGTGATTAGTGGACATGAGGAGTTAAACGACATGTGTGCTAATGGGGCAAGCTTATTATGCTTTAGATGGTAGATGAATGCATCTTCTTCCACGAGATGGCATGTATGATACATCTCCTTACTCATTTTATTCCAAAGAGATACAAACTCAAATTTAATTTTGCATCAGTGACCTAAATACATTTCCACTTTTTGTTTGGTCCACTCGACAAACTTACTTAATCTCCTCTAACTTGCAACGACCCAAGTTCAAGTAACTACCTCTTCTCTCTTTTTTAGAATTCTAGTAAAACTTTTAGAAAATTCTTCTCAGATTTCATGGTTGCCATTATCACAAGGGGAAGCCCAATTACATTTGGGGTTATTGGGTCCACGTCTTAACATGTGAACCCTTGATCCCAACCCCAAATGAATCGGTGTCGTTGGATTTGGCGGTACTAGTTTCGAATTTTCCTGTCATAACTAATATTGGATTATTTGACTAAACTGATATTCAACTGCTTAATTACCGGTCAAAATTTTAATATCAAAATTCCAAAATGGGTACGTATGATTAGAAATTTTCTTTGTTTGAATAATTCTTGCCGTCTGCCCTCATTTTTTTTCTTAATTTTTTCGACGTAATCTGAATCTACCACTCCGCATAATACAGTCCCTATGGACCAAATTTACTATACGTTTTCTTTTGTTAGGTAGTAGTATGAAGTCGGTATCGGACCTTAAATCAAGAAGATTGATAAAATTGTCAAGACACTGTTCATATTTAATCTCTAATCTTGATACCGATTGCAACATAAATGAAGTTTGCGTTTTACAATAAATTATACATGTCTTGCCGGATTCCAAAACTACGTCACCATTGTATCCCCGAGCCACGGCTCATTGATCCAAATGACACCAATTTTAATAGGAAGCTTGAAGTCTCGGATTCGAGACCTCAATATCACACCCCAACCTCTGTACCAAAATGTACTTTAAGAAGGAAAAAAAAAACTTGAAACTTTAAAAGAAACTATAAAATTAAAATAGTCATCAAGAAGTTTTATCTTTGACCAAACAAGTCGAATGAATCTCAGAACTAATAAAATCTACCAATGTCAGTAATCCTAACATTCGTCCAACCCCGTTTGGTTGATGCTGGCTTTAGGAATATTTCAATCATTGAATTAGAATATTATCATCCAATGATAGCCATCTCATACATGGTAGTGCCCTAGAGGTAGTGGTGTGCGCTAGTCATATACAATCAAATTAACCCACCTCAATCTCGAGATGGATTAAAAATGTAGTAGTATGAGTAGGGATCTATCCCACAAGCAGTTTTATTTCTTGTGTTAACGGTACAAAAACAAAATAATAAAATAGACATATGGTTTTGTGAATTGGATTATAACTAATAAAATTTAAAAGCAAATTATTAAGTTATCAAGATTTTAAAAAAAAAACAAATCTTGGTTTTCGATCAACTATACATGGGTATATTATTTACTCAATCATCGATTCTCAAAAGAGTTAAATTTCATTTAATTATTCATGAGTGAAATTCAATTTCTATCTCACCTTATTCTTAGTTAAACAGAAACCACGCTAGCGGTTACTATTAATTTAATTATAGTTTTCAAAACTAGTGATAATGATGATCTAAACAATATAAATACCAACGGTTTATGTCTAATCTACTCGATTGTTTTCCCTAAGAATTTAATAAGTTCAACAACAGAAAATCTCAATCTTAGTTGCTTCTTAATTAACGATAGATTGCATGCAAAAATATTAGATTTTCAATCTAACAATAAACAAGCACTTAAAACAATAAATCAGGAAAACAATTGACACTCAATAAAAATCAATAAATAAAAGCATGAATCTCACAAGAATTATAAATCCAAAGGTATTGTCTCTCTCAACCAAAATAAAATTGTTTAGCTACTCACAATCGAATTAAAATAACACGATCGCTATTGAGCGCAGGCTGTTGGATTTTTATTTTTCAAGCTTCATCATTTCCCTATAGATCGCGTGTTCATCAATTTTGTTGCTCAACCTTCATTGTAGGGCGATCGATTGGGAGTTGCTTCATCTTTGATTTCACACGATCGAGCGACATTTCTTCCAAGACCAATAGCCAACCTTTTTGTAAATTTCTTCTCTTTTTTTTGAAGCTTTGATCACTATTGGATTGCATCAAGGGTCTGCGTTGAGTCATTTCTTGTTCGCCCTAGTGATGGATGGGATAACAAAAGACATACATACTGAATTATCTTGGAACATACTTTTTGCAGACGATGTTGTGTTAATCGACGAGACAATGACAAGGGTAAATGCCAAATTGGAGTTATGGAGAGAGACAATCAAAGGGTTTTAGATTAAGTAGGTCTAAAACGGAATATATGGAGTGCAGATTTAGTGGTCGTTCTTTTCGGGAGTCCGGTGTTGTAGCACTCGATGGTCAAGAGGTATCGATGAGCAGCAAGTTTCGATACCTAGGTTCAGTTATCCAAAAGGATGGAGAGATTGATAGTGACGTTAACCACATAATTCAGACTGGCTGGTTGAAATGGAGAAACGCCACCTGAGTTCTATGCGATCGTAATATCCCGCTAAAATTGAAGGGAAAGTTTTACAGAACCGACGTTAGACCCGCGATGTTGTATGTGACGGAATGCTGGCACCCAAGATGAACCACATCCAAAAGATGAGTGTAACAGAGATGTGTATGCTTCGTTGGATGTGTGGTAAGACTAGAAGAGATAAAATAAGGAACAAAGATATTCGAGCTGAAGTAGGTGTAGCTTGTATGTCATGCCTCGATATGACGTATACATATGTACTATGATTATGGTGTAATTATGATTAATTACAGTACGATGTGGACTCGGATTCGGGTTGAACCGAGTGAGGATTGATGTAATAAAAGAATGAAGTACGTATGAAAGTTCAATACAAAGTTGTAGCAAGTATAAGGTTATATAAACCAAGAAACATGGGGGATTTGTGAGTGGTAAACAAATATATCTATGTTCTTGAAATATTGATAAATGTCTTATTTTATATGCAAGAGAAGGAAGAGACATGAAGTGTGTAGTGGGATATGACCTTGGTGCACATTTAACATGCATTTGAAGGTGCATTAGAATGTGTATTTGAGTTGAAGGTGCATTAGAATGTGCATGTGAGTTGCATGTGAAGGTTTGGTTATATAAAAAAAAAAATCAGATTTCCAAACACATAACACACCAAATCTCACCTAGTAATCTCTACACAAGCACCTCTCCAAACCCTTGTTGGTTCTTCCATCTTTTGCTTGGATTTCACTTGGGAATTAAGCTAGGAAGTTGAGTGAAGTGATCTCATAACTTCTTGGTAAGTAATTGATGATATGAAGCTTGGATATGTAGATATTTATGCATGATGTTAACTTAGGTACCAAGTGTTCATGGTTGAACTTCATACTTGTTATTAGGCAAAGTATTGAATTCTATGATCATAAAAACATGTTATTATGATATTAGTGATTGCATGAAACATGTTGAAATATGATTTTTTGAGTAGTAGAAGAAGAACCGTGGAGATAAGCTCAAAATCGCCAAGTTCTGAAATGTTCAGACCTCGGCGATCGATCGCGAGCCCTGTGGCGATCGATCGCCGAAGACAGAGCAAAAACAAGGCGGTGAAATCACTTGGCGATCGATCGGTGAAAACATGGCGATCGATCGCGAGGAAACAGAACACTTTGTCGATCGATCGCGAGATAGTGGCGATCGATCGCGATGGAACAGAACAGTATGGCGATTGATCGGTGAAATGTGGCGATCGATCGCCAGGGTCCAGCTTTTTAAAAATGTTATCTTTTTGTAGAATTTGATTTTGAAGCCTATTGTAACATGTTATATTATTCATATTGTTGTAGCATCATCACAGGGGACGGGGCAACGAGGCGGTTAGACATTGACGCCTAATTGATATCGTTTGTGTCGCAGAACATGTATGTTTTGACGTACGAGTATATGATATTGTTGTGATGATGATGTGAGCATGGTATCATATGATTAGTGACATCATATGCATGTGCATTCATGATATTATATTGTTGAGATGGATGCCACGATAGATGTGTAGCATATGCTTTGGCTGAGATCGGTGCCACGATAGATATAGTGTTGGGTATATGCTTTGGCTGGAATTGTTGCCACGATAGGTATGCTACATATGCTTTGGCATGAGAGATATACGCCGGTTGGGTATATGCTCTGGCTGTTATAACATGTGAGGACGGTACTATGATATGTGTTGCTAATATGAAGATGTGAGGAAGTTCCATTGACATATTGAGCTGAGATAAACATATCATATTGGTCTGGTTATAACAGGATGGGGAATGAGTCATGTCATGACATATTTGCATTTGATGATGCATGATACATGACAATCACATTTGATGTTTATAGTGCTTTATCGTTTATGTTTTATATTGATATCGCACTGGGATGGTTTTGTATCTATACTCATGTTGTGTGATTGTTTTTGTAGGGACTCATAGACGTGGAAGGACGGGATTGTGCCACTGCTTAGGAGTTTTTGGTCTAGGTTGTTGTGTTGTATATATGATGTGTATTATTGACATGGTTTTTGTCAACTTGTAACAACCTACATAACTAAACTCTTAATCAGTGTATGTTTTTACTTAATTCTTACTCACATATGTATAATGAACTGATACATAATGGATTAAGTAACGAGGACCCCACATTGTATAGATGAGAAGATGCAAGAAAGCCCTTACGTTTGTTTGGTCATGTTCGACGTAGGCCCAGTAGTGCACTTGTGCGTCGAGTGGAGTTCATGAATTTCGGCCAGTTCACGAGAGCGAGAGGCGACCGAAGAAGACATGTCTCGAAGTTATACGCAGAGTGCAGTTGGATTACATAAGATATGTTGACTGATAGAAGAGTTTGGAGAAGACTAAGGCATGTGTCCGACCCGACTTGATTATCTCTATTGTTCATGTAGCCTACTCCAATTCATTGAAATTAAATGCTTAGTTGTTATTGTTGTTGTTTGTATAGTTTCGCAATAAACAAAACCTTGTTTTTCACATTGGTGACTCAACAAGTTTAAATATGCACAATAAAGAAATGCGTTGAAAAGCTAACAATGGAACAAATTAAATCCTTAAACATCTCATATTTGATAAAGTAGTGAACGTGTGTGTGATAATAAACAAGTGTCATCTACACATGATATATCCAGTCAATATAATCCCATCAATAGCTCAAGTTGCAAACTAACACAAGTATAAGCTCACTTGCATACACTATAGTATCCCGAAATTTGATTAACGTTAATTACGTATAATCTTGACATTAATGTGTTGATTAATTAAAATTTAATTAATGAGAATAACATATAATTAATGAGAATAGAATTGACATTCATTTACAGTTGGATTATAACCCGATATATTTTTTGAAATAGTCGAATAAACTCCGGAAATATTTTTTTTAAAATAAGTTATTAAATATGAAAATGATTAAAAAATAAGTTTTTTTGTGTAATTTTGAAATTTGAATGGCATTTTCTTAAAAAAAATTAAATTGAAAATTTAAAACCAATTTGATTTGATCGAAAGTGTACTGCACATATCTTTTGTCCTTCATTATTATTTTTTAGCTATTTGGGAAGTGAAAGAGACGAGAGACACTTAGCAAACAAGACCCGAGAGAATGATACCTATCCATTTATCCTTTATTTTACAATCCTCCGCTCCGCTTCGCCCATGTATATAATTTATATTTTATAATTATATATCCTCGATCATGGAATGTGAGATGCACGTGAGAGAATCTGCAGTCGGAATATTCAGAAAAATTGTTCCCGAATATTATTCAGGGGGTTAAGTGCACTATATACAATTGTTCAAGGGGTTAAGCGTACATTTTAAATGGTTAAAGAGTAAAGTACTACATATACTGAAGGTTAGGGAGTTGAACGCCTTTTACCCATTTTAAAATCCCAAATCTGCACCAATTCGTCTGTTTCAGTTGGAAATAAGAAATAGATATATATATAGTTGGTAAACTAATGATTATTTTATGCTAATACTAGATGGACGTAAATAGGTAGGGACAAATTATGTAAGACTAGTATGGTCTTATTTTGAGAATTAATGAATCACTTAGATTTTATATTAATAACTGAAACCCAGCGGGAGAAAGATCCACCCTCAAAGCTTATGCTTAGCTTCGCTCGAGAAATCACCCAACTTGGAACACAAAAAGCATCGGCCTGAGTGCTATGTATATGGCCGACCTCCCGAGCTCACGTGGTCAAAGCATCCGCCTCAGCGCTATGTAAATGGCCGACCTCCCGAGCTCACGTGGTCAAAGCATCCGCCTTAGCGCTATGTATATGGCCGACCTCCCGAGCTCACGTGTTCAAGACATCCACCTCTATGTGTATGGCCGACCTCCCGAGCTCACGTGATCAAGACATCCGTCTCAACGTCATGTATATGACCGACCTCCCGAGCTCATGTAGCCAAAGCATCCTTATATGGCCGACCTCCCGAGCTCATGTGATCAGGACATTCGCCTCAGCGCCATGTATATGGCCGATCTCCCGAGCTTGCCGAGTTATAGTCTAGAGACATTAATCGACAATAGAGATAAGATCATCTTCAGAATTCCCGATCTCTGGGAAGGCATTGACCAAGTCCAAGCCACTAAGGTCAAGTTATCGGCCATATGTATTAACATGGTCCACGATTACACCCACCTCTCCGGGATTTTAGGGAATGATGTGGATCATGGCCTTACTGATCAGCCGATGTGTTCCGATATTTCAGGGGTCGTGTAGATCATGGCCTTACTGGTCTAAATTGCACATCCCGAAACAACATCTATAAATAGCAAGCTAATCCAGGATTTCAGGTATGCATTTTTTCCTATACACACTTACATACAACAGCTATTCCCTTACAGATTTTTCCCATATCCGTCACCTGACTTAAGCATCGGAGGGGACCCACCGAAAAAATCTTCCGGCACCCTTCTAACATTTTGTTTCAGATCTTAGCGGGTCATTCATGATCTGTTCCTTGTTATTTGGTCCATTGAAGAACATAAAGAGAGGTAATTTAACCTCTCATTGATACTTAGATATCATCACTCTTTTTGGGAGTATCAATTGGCGCCGTGAGAACGTTCGAGCTAAGGCGTGGATATGAATGGGATGACAATGAGGAAGAAGAACATCCAGGGGGAGAAATAATCCTAGACAACCGGAAATCATCAGTACATTTGATACCCTATGAGAGAAGGAACATAACTATATGCTAATCGTCCATCGAACCATGGTCCTTTAAGCTTTGTTGATCGATCTCCCAACCTCACACACAAAAAATCATCGACTTTAGCTGTGTGGATGACCAACCTCCCGACCTCATGAAAGCATCGGCTTTAGCGCAGTGTGGATGATTGTCCTCCCGATCTCATGCAAGCATTGTTGTCAGCTTGGGTTAATTAGCAAGACCACTCAATAGAGCTTACCGAGCTCTTATTCTTAGGTTGACCAGGACGATCTAACTATTGATCACCATGATATTAGTTTTGGACTTTCCGATTCCCATTCTCATGAAATGATGTGAATTCAACATAAGTCTACCCACTTTGGGAATGGCTTGAGTGGGTCAAAGATCTTCTCAGATCGTGTCAACAAGCCACATGATTTTAGGGATTTTACAGATCTTCTCAGATCGTGTTATACCAGTTCCAACCTTGGGAGAAAAGAAGACATCTATGCACGAAGGAAAAAGAACTCGGCATCAGGTCAACATTATTGCGGGAGGTAAACCATTGAAACAAACATTGGGAGAAAAAAGATTTGAATTGCATAGATAAAGAGTCTGAATCGGTAGAGCTTGCATCTCCTCAGGTGATGGTGAAGATAACGAAGGAAATAGAACCTGTGTTCATTGCTGAATTAATTGCATGCCCGAAAAGTAAAGAGACCGTATTTACGTGGTCAACTCGGGATGTCGGTGGGGTCAGCCCTAACATCATGGGAACACCATATTGAGATACTTCCAGAGAAGAATTTAATGAATGAAGATGACTCAAAAAGATACCAGGTAGAGCTAAACAAAATCTCCAAGCTTCACTAGCCTACGTCGATTAAAAGACTTTACGAGCCTTTACCTAACCTTACGAGTTTATGGCCGACGTAGGGCCCCAAGTCTCCAAGCTTCACCAGCTCAAGATCGACATACGTCGATTAAAAGACTTTACGAGTCTCAGCATAACTTTACGAGCTATGTCCAGAGTCCGAGCTTCACAAGCTCGTCCGACCTCCATAGACAAAAAGACTTTACGAGTCTCAGCATAGCTTTACGAGCTATGTCCCAGGTCTGAGCTTCACGAGTTCGTCTAAACTTCTCATATAAAAGACTTTACGAGTCTCAGCATAACTTTACAAGCTATGTCCAGGGTCTGAGTTTCACGAGCTTGGCCGACCTCCACAGACAAAAAGACTTTACGAGTCTCAACATAGCTTTACGAGCTATGTCCCAGGTCCGAGCTTCATGAGTTCGTCTGGCCTCCTCATACAAAAAGGCTTTACGAGTCTCAGCATAGCTTTACGAGCTATGTCCAAGGTCCGAGCTTCACGAGTTCGTTCGAACTCCTCATACAAAAAGACTGTACGAGTCTTATCATAGCTTTACGAGCTATGTCCCAGGGCCGAGCTTCACGAGTTCGGCTGACCTCCTCATACAAAATGACTTTACGAGTCTCAGCATAGCTTTACGAGCTATGTCCAGGGTCCGAGCTTCACAAGTTCGTCTGATCTCCTCATACAAAAAGGCTTTACGAGTCTCATCATAGCTTTACGAGCTATGTCTAAGGTCCTAGCTTCATGAGTTCGTCTGACCTCCTCATACAAAAAGGCTTTACGAGTCTCAGCATAGCTTTACGAGCTATGTCTAAGGTCCTAGCTTCACGAGTTCGTTAAACCTCCTCATACAAAAAGACTTTACGAGTCTCATCATAGCTTTACGAGCTATGTCCCAGGTCCGAGCTTCACGAGTTCGTCTGACCTCCTCATACAAAAAGGCTTTACGAGCCTCAGCATAGCTTTACGAGCTATGTCCAGGGTTTGAGCTTCACGAGTTCGTATGAGCTCCTCATACAAAAAGGTTTTACGAGTCTCACAATAGCTTTACGAGCTATGTCTAAGGTCCCAGCTTCATGAGTTCGTTCAGCGTCCTCATACAAAAAGACTTTACGAGTCTTAGCATAGTTGTACAAGCTATGTCCAAGGTCCGAGCTTCACAAGTTCTCTCGACCTCCTCATACGAAAAGGCTATATAAGTCTCAGCATATCTTTACGAGCTATGTCCAAGGTCCGAGCTTTACGACCTCCAACCCACAAAAGGATTAGATAATATTAAGAAAGTGGTAAAGCGAGCATCCAAGCTCCAGTAAAAGCGAGTGTATGAGCTCCTTTATACTTAATAAACGAGCATCCGAGCTCCGTCTGCTCGTTTGATGTGCCTCGGTTGATGGAGCGTCGATAGTTAATAGGTATCATACAAATGAATTTTGAATACCATCTTTCCAACCTTATAGTTTCCCCTCTCAGCTAAGCTTAAAAATCAAATTAAACTTACGAGCTTCCGATCAAAGAGGTCAGCTCGACTTAGGAGGGGGGTTGTGATACCCAGCGGGAGAAAGATCTACCCTCCGAGCTTATGCTTAGCTTCGCTCGAGAAATCACCCAACTCTTGGAACACAAAAAGCATCCGCCTCAGCGCTATGTATATGGCCTACCTCCCGAGCTCACGTGGTCAAAGCATCCGCCTCAGCGCTATGTATATGACCGACCTCCTGAGCTCACATGGTCAAGACATGCGCCTCAACGCTATGTGTATGACCGACCTCTCGAGCTCACGTGACCAAGACATCTGCCTCAGCGTCATGTATATGACCGACCTCCAGAGCTCACGTAGCCAAAGCATCCTTATATGGCCGACCTCCCGAGCTCATGTGATCAGGACATTCGCCTCAGCGCCATGTATATGTCCGATCTCCCGAGCTTGCCGAGTTATAGTCTAGAGACATTAATCGACAATAGATATAAGATCATCTTTAAAATTCCCGATCTCTGGGAAGGCATTGACCAAGTCCAAGCCACTAAGGTCAAGTTATCGGCCATATGTATTAACATGGTCCACGATTACACCCACCTCTCCGGGATTTCAGGGAATGATGTGGATCATGGCCTTACTGATCAGCCGATGTGTTCCGATATTTCAGGGGTCGTGTAGATCATGGCCTTACTGGTCTAAATTACACATCCCGAAACAACACCTATAAATAGCAAGCTAATTCAGAATTTCAGGTATGCACTTTTTCCTATATACACTTACATACAACAGCTATTCCCTTACAGAATTTTCCCATATCTCCCGTCACCTGACTTGAGCGTCGGAGGGGGCCCGCCGAAAAAATCTTCCGGCACCCTTCTAACATTTTATTTCAGATCTTAGCAGGTCATTCAGGATCTGTCCCTTGTTATTTGGTCCATTGAGAACATAAAGAGAGGTAATTTAACCTCTCATTGATACTTAGAGATAATCACTCTTTTTGGGAGTATCAATAACAATGCTAAAAGGAATGGTCTGATACCTCCTATATTAGTTTTAAGTGGTAATCCAAGTACGAATAAAGATTTACACATATATTTGGATTGTGTAGATTAGAATCCTATATCGCTTGATCGAACGACTACTTTGAATCCGAAGAATTAAGATATGTTGCAATCGGGTAACATACGACATGTATCTGTATCATTTTATATATAATTTGATGAATTCTGTGAATTATGGGGATTACGTGACTATGTGATTTTATTTAAATTTTGTGGCATTCATGTCATTTAGATTGAGCTATCGGTATATGAAAGTAAATTAAATGTTTTGTTAACACATATCAGTTTTATACGTACATCGATACATAACATGCACGTTGAGCTATGATCCTTGGCTATTCCGATATTATTGATTTGAGATAGATTCAGGAGTTAGAACACGATATTATGTCTGGCATTAAGTGGCCCGAAACGACATAGCCATCCGCGGCTCCTATGTTGATTCAGGGGTTAGAACACGATACTATGTCTTGCATTTCGTGGCCTATAAGACATAGCCATTCGCGACCCCTATGATATGTCAAGACAGGAGACTGATGGTGATTTAAGTACCTATATGAGTAGTCACCATTCTTGACTGATGCTGAGATGCTCGAGCTATGATTTGATACCAATTTGTTTATTGATTCAGATATACTCAGTGGATGGGTGTACTATACCGATATGACATGACATGACATGCATCACATTGCATTTCATTTAATATATCATTTTATAAATACATGTAATTCTTTTTATCGTTCCATATTCGGATTTTGTTCACTCGCATGTGGGCTGTTGTTTTTTGTGTAGACAATGACATATACTACAGGTGACCAGGACCCCCGAGAGGGCACGCCCGGTGGGAGCTACACTTGATGTCTTATTCCTTTTTATCCTAGTAATATATGTACCAGTGGTGTGTCATTGTGGTGTGAGGAGTTTATGTATATTTATTTGAATTCAGTCCAATATAGTTATGTGTTAGTTTATTTCATTTGTGTACTAGTTTACGTTGATGTATATAAATTGATGGTATATATATATATATATATATATATATATATATATATATATATATATATATATATATATATATATATATATATTATTTATTTTTGTGGGTGTGTATGTATTCAGTATATGTCTGTTGGTGGTATATTTCTCATGCAATGAGATAACGCCAAAATTTTAGGGCCACATGTTAATAAATGTTAAACAAATCTTCCGTTGTTTACGCTAAAATTATCATCATATGATCATTAATCACATGATTTGGATTTGTCACTTACACTATCTTAGCCAGTTACAAGTATAAATCATGCATGTCTTGATTAGCTTGTAGTATAGCATATATAGTGGCTCATGAAAGAAAGGAAAGGATAACAAAACAAGAGTATATAATAATATACACAATATAAGATTTCCTCTACTTGCATGATCTTTCTATCAAGTTTTTTCTCAAGCCTTGGTCTACTTGCATGATCTTTCTATCAAGGTTTATATTTATGTTCTTAAGCATGAAATGCATTCCATGTTAATGGTTTACATTTATGTTAAGAATTAAAAGTTTTAAAAGAAGTTGCAAAGTTAGAAATAAAAGGCTCAATTGAAATACTGAATCTAATAAAAGAAGTTGGTTGTGTTTCCAATTATATTATATCATATAAAATATTACTTACTATATCAGCTACGGTTGCATCTCCAGAAAGAAATATTTCAAAGCTAAGACTACAAAAAATTATTTATGAACAATTATGTCTGAAGATTGATTAAATGTATTATTAGTTCTAATAATAAAAAAATGACTTATTAGACCAATATTATATACAATCCAATTTTTATTAATCAACTCCACTTTATTTATGTATTCATAAAGTAAATTCCGATTAACAAAAAATTTAGTGAAAATAGCATCGGATTTTTTATTGTTGTATAGTATTTTAAAAAAAATTCAAAAGAATAATTAATTTAGTCGATATTGATTTGTTAGACATTAATTTGTTGTAAAAGGATGAAAGAAATAAATAAGTTACATAAATTTCGAAAACAACTAATTTGTGCTTGAAAACTAAGAAAAAAGCATCCAAGAGAGAATTTATTCATTAAAAGACAGAAACAAAATAAAATAATATTAGTATTTTTATAGTGTAAATATCAATCGTCTTTCCAAATTTACACACATACATAAATATTATAATTCTTGACAATTTACCCCATCAGTATAGATATTTTATCCTTTATGATTTCAAAATAGGCATTTACATCATGTGATTTGCAAAAATATCATATATATAGAAGATATTTTGGACATGCTCAAAAATACAGGAGTAAACAGTCTATTTTCATCAACTACATATAATAAACTGCCTAATTGCAAATTATAAGGAGTAAACTGCATATTTTGAAAATTATTGAGCATTCTGTCTATTTCCAAATCATATATCTATAATCTATCTATTCAAAAAACCACGTACATTACGTTGACAATAACCCGATTAATTCCATCCGAAATTTCAAGCTATTGTCGGGAAAACTTTGTGAAGTACATCGCCTGCCTTGCATCTGGCCTCTAGTGGTATAGCTTTGGGCATGGAAATCCCTTTCCCTTCACTCAAATCCACCAGTTCCTCATCGATCCTTTGCCACTCAAAACACTGCATCAGCGATCCTACGGCCAAACCCATCACCCGTTGCGCGAGACCACTTCCAGGACACGATCTCCTCCCCATCCCAAAAGGTATTAACTTCGGTGTTCCAACTTCTCCGTTTTCAAATCTTTCAGGCTTGAAGCTTATGGGATCATCCCAAATCTTGGGATCCCGGTGAATGGCCCACGCATTTACGAGCAAGATGGTTCCTTTCGGCACGTCGTATCCCCCAATCTTGCAATCTTCCGATGATTCATGTGGTACTAAGAGTGGTGTTGCGGGGAATAACCTCAAGGTTTCGGAGATAATGTTGTGAAGGTATGGAAGTTTTGATAAGTCTGATTCGTTGACCAGGCGATCATAGCCCACCACACTGTCCAACTCGGCTCTAGCCTTTTGTAACTTCTCCGGATGGTTGAGCAAAGAGGACATGGCCCATTCTATGGTCACCGATGATGTGTCCGTCCCGGCAAGTAGCATGACCTGCCATTTGGAATTCACGTAATATCAGTAAGCTGATGAGCTGTCTTAGCCTTAGCCAGATGATAAATATTCATATCCCCTTTAAAATAACTCAGAGTTAGAATCTAGAAAATGACAAAAAAATATTTACAATACCCCTCCCCATATAAAATAAATTATAGATGTTTTGCAATTTGTCCTTTTTATATGTTGTATTACTGATATGTCAGGTGTGCATCATCACCCCGACAAGAAAAATGATCAAATTTACAAACTAAGAAAGTTATTGTCTAAGAATGAAATTTAACTAATTAAATTACCATAATGAAATTAGAAGAGACCAGTGTGGTGTTTGAAAATGTTTCTAATACATGTTTATCTTCTTTAAGACTAAGAAATTTTAGATTTTTTAATGTTTCATTTTCTTGTTTGTGCTATTGTTTTTTCTAAAATAAAATTGATAAACTCATAAGTAGATAACCAACATGCTTAATGTTTTAACTTTTGTAATTATTTAAAATTCATTACGCTGATTTTATATTTTAATAGCAAACACTCAATACGTTTGTCTAAAACAACTTTTTGTAACATGACATAAAAGTGCTTTAAATAAGCAAATGCAAACACAATCTAAACCGTATGAATTATAAGGTCACATGTTTTAGTTTTGCTATCATTCATTTGTCTGCAGCTTTCTCTATGTTAATAATAATTCTTGCAAAAAATTTGCTCCACTTGATATCTCAAACAAGAATACCGAAGGTAACGGAAGAAAAGTAAACTCACCATTATAATCCCTTTAATGATTGAATCAGTGTAGTACTCGGGCTGAGACTCTTGTAAGCTAAGCAAATGATCTATCATGGTATTGGTTCCCCTATTAAGTCGTTGCTCATCAATCAAACCTTGCAACTTTGCATCCATTTTACCACTTACCCTTGCCAAGTTCTTTTGAAAATCCTGGTAATCGATCCATCTCAACAAAGGAAAAAAATCAGCTGGAGATGATATACCACCATATGTGAAAATCTCTTTTATGAGATCTCGAAACTGTCTTGCCTCCTCACTGTCCTCGCCTTCTCCGAAAAGCCGTTTCCCCGCCACCATTCTCACGATAATATTCATGGTCAGATCAGACAAAATGGGCCTGAGTTCAACTCGTGCATACTCACGCTTCGAGTTTCTATATAACTTCTGCAACATAAGTTTGATCTCATCGTGTCTTACGGCCTGAAACACGTTGAGTCGAGCTGAGGAGAATATTTCTACTGTTGATAAACGTTTTAGATTCCGCCAATGCTCGCCATAGGGGGTACCTGTGATAGTTAAACTATGAAATCTGATTGCACAACAACAACACGAAACAGAGAGTATAGAGAAAGCAGAGGACTTAAATTTTCCACATACTTCATAAATAAACAAACTGCCGACAAGGACACTTACACAATTAGACACTAACCCACTGACCACTAACTTCTATGACTAAGTTAACAGACTTTTAAAAAAAAATTAATCAACAACCTGTTAGAACTGTGTAGTTGTAGCCGATGTATTTGCCTATTAAGGTACGAGGTCTGTTGGCCAAAACAACATCGTTCTTGGTGAAGCATTCCTCTACGACGACATGAGACGATACAACCACCACTAGGCGGCTTGCGAAACGGAGGGAGAAGATGGGGCCTGCTTTTTCGGAGAGCTTTTGAAGGGTACGGTGCATAGGTGGCTTGAGGAGGTGGAGGTGCCCGATTACAGGAAGTGCACGCACGGGACTAGGTGGAAGTTTTCGTTTTTCTCTATTGAAAAAGAGAAAAACAAGGGAGATAAAGAGGATTGCGTATAGCCAGATTGTTTCCATGGCTGATCTGTGAATGGTTCGAAGTTGTGCAACGGTTATTATGTGTTGGATGCACGAAATCTTGCTCTATTTATAGTGATTAGTAGGGAGAGACTTGTAAAATTAAATATTTTTGCAATATGAAGTGCTATAAAAATATATATAAAGATTAAGTGGCAATTTTCCCTAAAAATATCACTAATAGATATTTTACTCCCTATAGTTTGTAAATAGATTGCTTACACCCATATGGTTTGAAAATAGATTGTTATCTATTTGGTTTTCAAAATAAATATTTTACCGCACGTGGTTTGCAAAACATAGAACACTGCTCTATTATATGAAGGGATGTTTTGCACCTAAACTTCATATTTTCAAAACACAGGATGTAAAATATATATTTTGTAAATTATAGGGGTCTATATCAAACCACCTAAATATTAACTCTCTATTTGGCAAAAAACAATTGCGTTTGCTAAAAACCCTTATAAAAAAATAAAATGTAAAATATAATGATGATCCACGTTGAACTCTTTCATTGAGGTGGTAAGCGCATACCAAGTTTCAAACGCATTCTTGGGTGCTTGACCTTTCTTCTGTCTAGCATCTTCCTCCCTGACAAAGATGGTAAATGTTTTTAATTGTTGTTAAGAAAGGTTGAACCATGAACATAGTCGAGAAAAAATAATATAAAATTTATTTTAATAATAAAATAGGCAATTATTATGCCCTTCAAAACAATAACGACTAAATCTTTAACCCTAAAAGGATTGAGGTAAGCTACATGAACCATAAAAAAATCAAGTCGGATCGCACACATACGTCAATTATCTTCAAGAATTTCTTTTGGAAAGAGTGTTCTCGTTAATCCCTTTAGATTCAATATTTTTATACCAATTATTACGCTCCTTATAATCGGTACATAATGTGTTTGATTTTGACATATAATCAAATTACAATCTAACAACGTGCTCAAACCCATCACGGCAGATCAAACATGGAAGAAAAGAAACAACGTGGAGCTCAAGCGTCTTGAGATAATTTGTTGTCTTCAGATTTTCAAAAGTTAGCAACTTTGACACGGAATAAAGGGGTCTTAATTTTCTACTAGTCAGACCCAAATTGGATTCGAATTTTAAACACATTTCTAGAAGACAAAAAAACTGTACTTATTTGGTTTTTTGAGGAATGGAATCCATTGTCCCCGTTTGTATAGCATTTTCTATTATAAAATTATCCCTTATTCGTTGAGATTATGATTGGTGCCCCCTTGTTGACGTCATCTTATGTATATCCCGATATGATTCCGAAGTAGAATATGCATTTGTCCACTTATCCAATGAAAGTCCCTGCAAAAAATATTCCATATTTTGTCCGCCTTCTCGTTTTAAAATAGTGAGTTTCTCATTAAAAATTGCCACCGTCGGGGAATATGCACATTCGTCCAGCAGGAAACATAACCTCTCACGAAAATTGTTTGAAAAGTGTTTGCCAGAATATCTGTCACGCAAGTTGCACTTTAAATAGTATAAACAAAAAAAGTGTTTCAGAGAAGCTCCAAAAACAACTGGCAGCGCCTCCATCAAACCGACATTACGATCAGATATATATACAACATCTTCCCCGTTATCTAAAATATTAGTCAAACAAGATAAAAACCAACGCCAATTATCATAGTTCTCAGAGTCAACTATAGCAAAAGCCAACGGGAACAAACCTACGAGATAAAACCATAAGTTATATGCATAATACTTTTCAAAACATCATAAATCATAGCAGAAACTGATACTGATACTGAAACAGAACTTAACAGAATTGCTTTCATTGGAGCCAGAACTAGATTTGCTCCATCAGAGCCATAACATAACACGTCATATCAGAATCATAACTCATATCAATCAAGCATGGATCAGCACATCGAAAATCTAGAGGGACTTTCATAGATTCAAGTGGTGGCTCCCGTATATGTAGTATTTTGCTCCGCATGTTCAAGAGGTGGATCCCATGCATGTAGAACTTTGCTCCGTATGTTCAAGAGGTGGCTCCCATGCACATGGCAATTCGCGCCGCAGGTTCAAGAGGTGTCCCCCATTATGTAGCACTTTGCCCATTTAATTCAAAAGGTTGCTCCCGTCACACGTAGCACTTTGCTCATTATAGCCCTTATTTCTCGGTGATCAAAATGTATTCTCAGAACATCTTAGTTTTAAAATACACCACATATCGATTGCAATTTAAAATCATATTTATAATCCTTCAAAACGAAAGAACAATATTATAGCAAAAACCCACTTACAATCGCTAATTTGAAGCTTGAACGGATTCCGGGTTGGGAACTTCCTCCTCTCTTCCTTGAGATTTTTTTCGAAAATTTAGTGTGTGTAAGTGTGTGCAAATTTTCAAAAATCTCGCTGAATGAGAGGGTAACCTTTCGAAAATAAGATGATGTCCATGTCATGGTGGTATGTTGGTAAGATATAGGGTATCAATGATGATGTGAGACGCAAGTCAATAATCTCGTTTCCATAATTAAGGTTGTTGTGAGGTGCAACCCATGATCTTGTTTCCATAATTAATGGTCATCTTCCATTTGATAGAATATTTGACCTAATTGGTGCACTTTCCATAAAAGAAGCTTTTGCCTCAACTTTGGCGGGATTCGAGTCTTCACAAGTTTCATGGCACTTAGGGTTCTGAAAAAGTAGAATCCTCGTTAAAAGATATGGAACATCTTTTCAAACTTATGGAATATTCTGAATCTCTGAAATTACAACTTGCCATATACCAACTGAAGGATAGGTCAAAATTTTGATGGGAAGCTGATGAGATTGATTTGGTTGAAGTTAGCTTAGAAGTTACCCGGGAGGTCTTCAAGGCCCAATTCGTAGAGCATTATTCTCTTCCATCTTATTTATACTGCACATGAGAATGAATTTAAGAATCTGCTACGGGGAATTATGACTAATGAGTAATATGCATCCAAATTTTCTACTCTTATGAAATATGTACATCATGTGGCAGCAATCCAAAAGCTAAATTTAACAGGTTTGTCAAAGGATTACACCGTACCATATTTATTATGGTTGCTCATGGCTCCTCTAGTAGCTATGCAGAGGTAGTGGAGCGAGTGAAGAATGTGGAAGCAGAACTGAGACGGGGAGGTCCACAATTTCTTCCTTTGCCCCTAGTACCTATGCAGCAGCCTACTCACACCCCAATTTAAAAAGTTCAAGTAGGGATTCCACTTCATCATCTTCTGGATCTTGTGGTTTGTGACCATGAAGTTTCTACGGTGGTCATTACTATAGTTTTTGTGGTGGGAGATATCCAGTGGAAAAATGTCATAAGGCACTACGTACATGTTTAACTTATGGATAAACGAGCCATCTGCTCCTATTCCATCATTTCAACAGTCGAATTTCCATCAATATCAAGGACCTAGGGGCCAGGCTTTTCAGTGTCTCCTCGTGCTAGAGTGTACGCCATGACAGAGAATCATGCAAATGAAGTTCCTGGTGGTATTAATGCAGGTATTTCCACGCTATCCGATTATCCTACATGCGTATTATTTTATACATGAGCATCCACTCATTCATATCTCATGAATTTGTTGCATCTCATGATATTATATGTATTCCATTGCATGATACTCTGTTAATAGCCACGCCAATAGGAAGAATGATACTATTTTAACAAGTTGTGTATAATTGTATGTTGATTTATGAGGATAATGGATTATTCTTGCCACCAATTGATCTACTGTTGATTGTTGTCATAGAGTGGTCCGATTTTGACCGGTCGACAGATCAGGGTGAATTTTTATGTCAAAGGTTCCCGAGCCAAAATCTCTTTGGTATCCTCTCTTGAAATGTCCCAATTTTTATTTAGCAGGAATGAGGGTTTTCTTATCTATGTTGTTGACATATTTAAAACGGAGCCCTCTTAAAAATTTTTATTAATGAAGTAAATATTTTATTTTATGAACATATTATTATTACCAAAAAACAAACCATATGATTTTATAAATAAAGCATAATTATAATTGGAAGAGTAAATGAGCTAATTAGTTGCTTGCATAATGCTCTTCCTATTTTTCTTAGATTTCTTCTACCGAACCTAACGAAGACAACCTGTTTTGGACAGTAGGAATATGTATAGGGGAAGGGATAAGAAGGGCTCGAAGAACGAGCCGAGCCGTGCAAGGACGTGGGGATATAGCAAGTAAGCAGCAAGATTCTCCCTTTAGAACGACTACATCAAGCTCACATGTTATGACACATTTCGCTCATCGATTCCGCCCGCCCAAGTATTACGTTTCCATTATTAGTGTTTGCTAGGTTTCACATCCATTATCGCAAGTGTCACGGATGAGTGATGACACATCCAATGTTATTTAATGTGAATGATTGGTATGAGTCGCATTAATTATCATATATATTAGAACAATATAATAAGTGGCAAAGAAAGTAAACGGTAAAATGAGTCTATTTTCCATGAATTTTACTGTTGTAATGAATAGTAAAGTACTATTCATTATTATTATTATTTTTTTTTTCAAATTTTTTTTTTCAATTTTTTTTTAATAAAATTCTTTTTTTTTAAAATATTGTTGATGCTTGTGTTTGGCCTGAACCGATTAGAAAAAAATATATCTTAATCAATTTATGCACGCAACTTCAAATGTTTTTTTTAGTTTATATAGTAAGATGAACATCATTTTTTTTTAAAAGATAGAGTAGGTATTTGGTTATTTTTTTTCCAATTCAATTCACATAGCATAGTTGTTTTTTTAAAAAAAAATTGTTAAAATCGGTCATTTGAATTGTTATATTTTTCGATCAAATCAGGAAAAAAGTTATTTCTTTCCCATTCCATTACCATAGCATAGTCGTTTTTTAAAATTTTTTTGTTAAAATCGATCATTTGAATTGTGATATTTTTCGATCAAATCAGGAAAAAATTGACCAACATGCTGGTACCCTGGCACCGCACCTGGTGCGGTGCCCAAAAAATATATATATGTGTTTGTAATTCCACTTCCAATTTTCCTAATTGCACATATTCTTTACTTGATTTATATTTAAATTGGCTTTTTTTCCTTTATCATATAAATACAAATAATGCATCTTATTTATATACATAATACTTCAAATTATAGGTATCCAGGATCAAGGTTTCAAAAAATCTTTTATTGTTATCCGCAAAAGATTTGTAAATTTTATGATGATCTTCTAAAAAAAGAATCTAGGCCCAATCAGCAATTTATCAAACAAATTCCAATCCAAGCCCGACTCGAAAATGTGGATGGAAATAGCACAGTGAAGTCAAACTATTAACCACTTATTATATTCCTCTAATTCTAATATAAATGTGACAATTTTAATAATTAAGTGTCAATTATTTGTGAATATCTACGTAATAGCATTATTATTTGCATTTAACACAACCAGGGTACATTCTAATGTACAAAATACAAGCTTTATTTCCTTGGACTTGAATGATAGTTTACTTCAGTTTATTTTTTAAATTAATGTTAAATTATCACAACTTAGATGGGATTGTTGCAACAAGTTAATGTTTCGATCTAGTTTATCGTGCCTTCTAATGCAAAATTTTATCTTACAATAAGAGAAAATTCAAACAATCATCGCGCTCGTTACGATTTTGGTCATCTATTTTGTCAAGATTCAATTATAATCCAAAATTTTCATTTTTTTTTTCAATTTTTAAACCTAGAAAGGCCAAAACTACAATACGAATGGCTAGCATAGGAAAAGAGCAAGGATATAATAAAGACGCATATATGGCGAAAACAGTAAATTAACATAAATAGTACCAAACAGAGAATTAAAATATGACAGTAAACATATTTGATGAAATGGAATGCTATTATTTTCACCTCTCTCTTTACACGTTACAATCCGTTTCATATTTATAAGCTGAGAAAAAGAAATCTAATCAGAGAATAAAATCTATATTGTTACAACTGCATATAACATATTTGTAAGGGGAAAGTTCAGGTTGGTATTCAATAATAAAATTTTATTCATTCTAGTTCAGGAAAAAAAATTGCAATCATTTAAGTCTACTTTAGGTTAAAATGACAAAAGTGTATTTAATAAAAAAAATGCGACAATCTCAAAAATTTCCAATCTCTTCATTTCAGCACTTCGTTTGAGTTCTTCCTTTCACCACTGCGATTCAAATCTCCATGTAAATCTCTCTCGCCAGTTACAATTTCGTACAGTTGGTTTTTATCTTTATCTTTTCGATTTTTCGTTACATCACTTTGTTCCAGAATTTGTTTTTCCAATTCTGGTGTGTGTGTTTGTGTGTGATATATATATATATATTTGTTGCCTTTTGAGGTTCCTTAATTATGATTTGTTGGTGTACGTGCTTCTTTGCTCATTTTCAGAATTTACAGTCTGAAACTTGCAACGAAGAAGGTGACCCATAGAAAAATTAATTGGTGCACAAAAATTATAAAAAGTATCCGGTGCACGAAAATTATAAAAAATAGCTGGTGCACAAAAATTATTAGCAGTAACTGGTGCAAGAAAGATTGAAAATCAGCAGCTGATGCACGAAAAATGAAAATCAGCAGCTGATGCACGAAAATTAAAATCAGTAACTTATGAACGAAATTGAAAATCAATAATTGATGCATGAAAATTAAAATCAGTCACTGATGCACGAAACATAGAAAAAAATGTGTTGCACGAACCATAATCGCAAGCGGGTGATGCACGGACCATACAATTAAGTAAGTGTTGCACGAACCATTTAATTTCGTGCAACAGTTATTATATTTTGTGCACCAGTTTATGTTTTGCAAATTTTGTGCATCAGCAGCTAATTAACACAAAGTTCGTGCACCAGTGCTGTGTTTTCATGCAGCAGTGTTATATTTTCGTACACCAAGGTTATATTTTCGTGCACCAGTTATTTTTTATAATTTTTGTGCACCAGTTACTTTTTATGATTTTCGTGCACCAAGGTTATATTTTCGTGCAACAATTTATTTTTTAAATTTTCGTGCACCAGATACTTTTTATCGTTTTCGTGCACCAGTTACTTTTTATAACTTTCGTGCACCAGTTACTTTTTATAACCTTCATGCACCAGTTACTTTTTCTCTGGGTCATCTTCTTCGTAGAAATATCTTGCAGTCAGGCTGTAAAATTTGGAAATGAGCAAAAAAGTACGGACATCAACGCATACCTTACTTCTTCATATATGCATCAGTCAAAGCAATGAGAGATTTTTACATTAAAAAACATACCAACAGACTTTCGCTATCTATAATTTAGTATTGGTATTCAAATTTATAATTCACATACACATACAGTATACACACACACGATGGAATGCGCAGAGTAGATCCGAAAATTATATGTGCAGAGTAGTCCGAGGTCTTCTTCGATTCAAAAAGATTCCAAATGCTACGAACAATTTAGATGCTTCGATTCAAACATATTTCATGTGCATAACATTTTAGCAAATAATTTTTAGGTCGGGGCAACGAGATGAAGCGACAAGATGATGAAGAAAATAATGATCTGAGAATCGCCTAAAAATTTTAGCAGAAAATTTAAGGTGCGCATAACGTACCTCGCTTCCTTTTCTTCAATTCAAAGAAATTTCAAATGCTATGAAAAAGTTAGCTGCTTCGAGTCGAAGATTTTTGGTGCAGAGTGTTCGAAACTTTTAGCATGCCTCGATTCAAAGGTGGGAGATTCTACGTGGAGAAGGGGAAAAGATATGATGTAAAGAGTTAATCTGAAATTAGTTCAGAGTTTCATAACTTAAGGGTATTTTGGGAACTAAAAAAGACATTTGCAAACCAACTCTTTAAAAAGTGGACTTATGTGAATATAATTCTCTCCTAAGTGTATTTTTTGTGAACATTATTTTTTGTCAGATTTATTTGAATTAATTTTATGAAAACAATATCAATATGCAATTTTTCCTATTTTTAATCAACCAACTGGAATTGGGCCATTATATACTTTTGCCTCATATATTTGTTTTGATGGGCTTTCATTTGTATGTGCTGGTCTTGTGTTTGATTGGGCCATGCGTCTTGTTTCTCCATGGTCTGCAAGAGGCGATTCTTTGTGGTCTTTATCTCACCCCCTCAAACTTAACGAGGGATTTATTACCACGCTGAGTTTGGAGCGAAGTCGAAGGAAATTCAATGCAGACAATGGTCTAGTAAGAATATCTGTTGTTTGATTGAAACATATTGGACCTTCATGGATTTGGATAAAACTTTCTCCCTAACAAAGTGAATGTCCAGTTCCAAATACCATGATCTAAGGAGCCATTAAGATACCGTAGAATGCGTTTTACTGCTGTCCAGTGAGTATGTAGTGGTGGCTGCATGAAATGGCATACTTTATTCACACTGTAAGCGATGTCTGGTTGTGTGGTTGTAAGGTATTGAAGGGCTCCTACTGTGCTGCGATATAATGTTACGTTTGGAATTGGGTCATTATATACTTTTGCCTCAGATATTTGTTTTGATGGGCTTTTTGAGAAATAAGGACGCATTGGATTTAGCAGAGTGAAACCCCATTTGCTGTAGCGCATAGCACAACTTGTCAAACCAAGCAAGCGGTGTCACAAGGTTGCCTTACTAATGTCCATATGTTGTTTAGAAGCAAAGCACTATATTCTGCCTTCATAGCAACACACCACTCATGTTGTTTGTGATCTGTATGTGGTTCCTAAAACTGAGAGTGGTAAGCCATTGGTTTGAAAATCCAAACCTTGGATTGTGTAATCATGGGATGGTGGTTCATGTGGGTAGCAGAGTAGGGGGTCTTAGATGGAGTATTGGCAGTGGAGGGAGGATTGAAACACAAAGAATTGGCTAATGGGGAAGGAGATGTAGCAGACTCTGAGTTAGAAGGTATGGAAACATGTGGACTAATTGATAGGGGAGCTGGAGAGGTGGATGAGGAGATAGGGTTGTTGATAGATCCCAGAAGTGAACATTGCTGATATAGGAGGTGTGATGGAAGAGATTGCTTTGGCATGCAAACTTCGGTTACCCCTGAACAGTGATGGGGTGGATTCTGAAATTTAAAGAGGAAGTGTGTCTCATTGAAACGTACATGGTGAGATACATATATCTTACCATCTTGAGTGAGGCATTTGTATCCTTTGAGTTGCCCACTATATCATATGAATGTACATGGAGTAGACCGAAAGTTGAGTTTGTGGGTGTTATAGGCTCGGAGACAGAGGAAACATTGGCATCTGAAGATGCGCAGTGATGAGTAGTCGGGATCTTTTTGATACAATCATTTAAGTGGTGTTTCACCTTGTATAACAATAGATGGTAATCTGTTTATGAGGAATGTTGCTGTATGAAAAGCATCTTTCCAGAATGAGAGAGGCATAGATGCTTGGGCAAAAAAGGGATAGCCCCGTGTCTACAATATGACGGTGTTTTCTTTCGACTACACTGTTTAGTTGAGACATGTGAGGGCAAGTGAGTCTATGAATGATACCATTTCATTGGAGAAAATTAGTTAGTGATCGAAATTCACCCCCCAATCAGTTTGTAGAGATTTAAGTTTCTTGTTGAATTGAAATTCAACTTGTTTCTTGAAGTGTAGAAAATAAAAAATTTGATACACTTCTGATTTCAGTTTGAGAAAATAGATCCAAGTGAATCTACTATATGATAAGTGTGATTTTTACACTTAATTTGATATATGATTAAGGGTGTTTTTGTAGTGATTCCCGAAAAATATTACGTGTTTTGGTATATATTTGTATATTTCAGGAATCTAGGTCCAATTGCATAAGAGTAGAGTATGATAAAAAAAGGACCAAACGAGCTAAATATAGAAAGGAGAGACCATATCGCAAAATTGGAGATTTTGAGATCCGCGATCGATCGGCAACTTACGAAGATCGATCGCCACCGTCCAGAAGATTTCCTCGAGCGATCGGCAACTTACAAAGATCGATCGCTGATATATAAATTTTGGTTATTTTGTCCAGAATGTTTTGCCGATCGATCGGCAATTGACGAAGATCGATCGTCAAACCCCAAAAAATCGAGATTTTGTTCCTTATCAAGCTATTTTGTGTCCAAAGAATTGAAGACTCCTCCAACACTATTTATAGAAGATTTTCAGACGTTTTGGGGGACTCTTGGCTCATGATTTACCCTACAAACTCAGCCACCATCACTTTTCTTCATCACTCAATCCACAACAAAACATACCACAACTCATTGAAGAGCAAGAGCAACGCAAGGAACGGAAGAACGGGGCGACGCACGGAGTGACATCCTCGTTATCTTAGTATTTCTGAACTTAATTATTTTGAATTTCAGATTTTGATGTTGAATTTGTTTAAAGACATATTTTTGCATTATAATTTGAATATGGTTGTTGGCTAATTTTGTTTATCAAGACATAGGGGATCCCATGTTTGAACCATTGAGTTAATTATCGGTTTTGATTCGATTTCCGTGATATTTGTGCATAATTTATGTTTTTAATGCTTGTAAGAGATTAGCTACCTTTTGCATGATTTTGGTAATCGTGATAATTGACCATAGGAGATTACGATGCGACGTAGTAAATTAGGCCGTGGGTTTTAGGTTGAGACGGACCAAGTAAAATCTGACGTGTGATAGCAATATATTTACCAAAATCGAAGTAGTTTTCACAAAGCATTTTTCGGTATTAATCGTTCAATAAGGACACGGGAGTGATTTATTGTAGATTAATGCTAGACTTGTTATAGCCGGACCAAGATATAACGAATGAAATAGGAAAACACGTCACCCTAGAACATATAATTTTGAATCTTAATTAATAGACAACTTTTGGGGGATTACATGGGTGAATCGACGTCTTAATAATTGTTTGCTCATATTTCTTCAATAATCCATGGCTGCTGTTTAGGTTGATTTTTGTGTTTGAGTCAATTTAATTTGTTAATCATTCCATAATCGTAGGTTAAATTTCATTATACTAAAACCTGACACCATGCACTTGCGGTATAGAATCGCTACACTGAAAATAACTGTTTAAAATAAAAGCGATCAAGTTTTTGGCGCCGTTGCCGAGGACTAGTTTTAATAATATCAAACGAGATTAGTTTACTGTAGTTTAGTCATTCATTTTTCTTATTTTTTGATTTTTCATTCTCTCTACGCTTCTACTGTTTGTGTTCTTTTTGGTTGATTGTTACAGTTTGTTATCATTTGGTGCATGCTAAGGAGTAGCAAACCTACACTTGAGCCATTTGATCCCGAGATTGAACGCACTTGTCAAAGGAGGATAAGGCAAGCAATAGCACACATGGCTAATACCGAGGAGATTTCGGTACCACCAGTTGCAAGATCACATATGGACTACGCACACCCTGCATTCCATGGATCACTGTCGAGTATCACGAGACCAACCATACAGGCTAAAAAATTTGAGATCAAGCCTGATATCATACAGATGATCCAACATTTGGTCCAGTTTGGGGGAGCAGCTACTGACGATCCAAATGCCCACATCTCCAACTTTTTGGATATTTGTGATACATTCAAGCATAATGGCGTTACTGACAACGCCACCAGGTTATGTTTGTTTCCCTTTTCTTTACGTGATAAAGCTAAATCTTGGTTACAATCGTTGCCTGCAGGGTCGATTACCACGTGGGATGGGATGACACAATTATTCTTGCCAATGTTCTTTCCACCATCCAAAAACGCCAAGATGCGAAATGACATCACAACCTTTGCCCAATATGATCCAGAGACACTGTATGAGGCTTGGGAGCGCTTCAAAGATCTACTGCGGAGATGCCCACATCATGGCCTCCCTATCTGGCTGCAGGTACAAACATTTTATAACGGTTTATTTTCTGATAATCGTTCTTTGATTGATGCAGCATCAGGAGGAACGGTGATGAGGAAGACGCCGGAGGAGGCTTATACGCTGTTGGAGGAGATGGCTGCTAATAGCTGTCAATGGCAGTCTGAAAGGAATGTGCCAAAGAAGCAAGCCGGAGTTCATCAAGTGAGCGAAGTTACTGCTTTGGCCGCTCAAATTGAGGCATTGAACAAGAGATTAGATAGCATGAGCACGACATGGATGAAAGCTCAAGGGATTACTTGTGACCTATGCGGAGGCAATCATCCAAGCGTTGAATGCCAAACAGGTAACCCATTCGTTCAAACTAATGAAGCTCTGAATTATGTAGGAAACCGGCCACAAAACAACCCCTACCCAAATACATACAATACAGGGTTGAGGTATCAACCACAACCACCACCGGTTTATCAACCACAGCCGAGCATGGAGGAGCTATTGACCAAGTTCATATCATCAACTGAAACAAGGATGAATAAGCAAGATTCATCTATCAAAAACTTGGAGATTCAAGTAGGGCAATTGTCAACTATCTTGGCTGGGAGAGCACAAGGAACTCTACCAAGTGACAGAGAGAAGAATCCAAGGGAGCAAGCCAATGACGTGACCCTAAGAAGTGGAAAGGAACTTGGCAAAGAGAAGGAGACTAAAAAGCTAGAAATCAAGCAAGAGGGGAATGAGCAATCACGCGCCAAGGGTAAGTCTACTAAGTCCACTACACCTAGCACACCACTAGAAAATGTACATATTCCTCTCCCAGCAGTCAATAGAGCAAATATTGATTCAAACTTTGCAAAATTTTTAGACATGCTTAAGAATTTGCATATAGACATACCAATTATTGATACATAACGAGAAATGCCAAATTATGCTAAATTCTTAAAGAAGATGTTGTCTAATAAGCAGAAACTGGGAGAGCACGAAACTATCTTATTGACCGAGGAATGTAGTGCCATTATGCAAGAGAAGTCGGCCACGGAGTTGAAGGATCCAGGGAGTTTTTATATTCCTTGCACAATTGTGCCTATTTCTTCCATTAAATCATTATGTGATTTGGGTGCTAGTGTGAATTTAATGCCGTTGTCTGTTTTTAGGCAACTTGGACTGGGAGAGCCGAAGACCACAAGGGTGGTGTTGCAAATGGAACAAGTCTATCACCTAGCCATTAGGAATCGTCGAGGATGTGCCAGTCAAGATAGATCAATTCACTTTCCCAGTGGATTTCCTTGTGTTGGATATGGAGGAGGATGCGAGCATGCCATTGATCCTGGGGCGCCCATTCCTAGCTACCGGAAGAGCTATTATCGATGTTGAAGAAGGAAAGTTGATCCTCTGTGTAGGAGAGGATAATGTCACCTTTACCATGTTTCAAACTTCACCACAAGTACACAAAACGCACACATGTTTTATTATTGATAAAATTAAAATTTTGCCTGATGATGTGGTACAAGGTACTGATGAGGTGAAGGCGAAGCCCGAACTAGAGCCTGAAGAAGGCCAGAGCCATGACAGGGTGAAGCCAAGGAAGGCAAAGAAGCAAAAAGACAAAAGGACGTTTATGAAGGGAGAGATAGTTCAATTGCATAATGCGCCACCACCTCGCATTTTCCAAAGCAAGCTAAAGGCTTCATGGGTTGGACCATTCATTGTTACCAAGATATACCTGCATGGAGCCATTAAGGTAAGTGATCCTATTCTAGGCACGTATGTCGTTAATGACTAGAGGTTGAGGCATTACCCAATTGATTATGGAAATTCGTGCTCCACAAACGATTCCAACCTTTGAGGACATGTAGTAAAAAGTTCAGCTTGGGACTATAAATCTAGAACTTTTTCTTATCCTTTTGCTTTGTTTTTGTTTTGCTTTTGGGTTTGTTTTGGTTTGCTTTTGTTTTGTTTTTGATTTTTGGCGAGACTCCATGCGTGCTGTGTTATGTTCCATTACTTTGCCCCATGAGCTGATGAGGAATTGGACAACGATCACTGATGGTCGTTGTCAAAGATAAATGCTTTGTCTCATTTTCCATGCCTAGTACATTGAGGACTATGCATAAATTAAGTTTGGGGGAGTGCATTACATTACTGTGTCATGCTTCTTATTTGGAAATTGATCGTTTCCTGAGCACCAACAATTTTTTTCTTGAAAATGAGTTCAATTAGTAAGATAAGAATGAATCATAGTAGTGGTCTCTATTCCATGATAATATCAGTCTCACTATGCATGTCAACTTGAGCTTTGATGATTGTAAGACTTGTTTGTGACTATCTTGTTTTGAGTAGCATGTCTAAGATGAGGAATTTATTAAGCACATTTGAGTCATAATCTTGTGAATTGCATTTGGAGTCGTGAACATTTTTGTGAACTTGATGAATTATTTTTGAGAATCTAGAGTACCTTAGAAACTATTTGATGATGACACTTTGAGGCGAAATTTTATAGTTATGAACTTGACTTGGAAATGATTTAGGCGATCTTTAGACCGTTTGAGCCTTTCAAGCTTACCATGATATATATCAATCTCTAGTGTCCCATTTTGAGCTTTATTGAAAAAGAATGATGTATGTTTAACATACTATTAGCCCAATTCAACATTTTTTGGCCACTCATTATACCCACCATTATGAGCCTAAATTGAAAAAAAATATTATCCTCACCCTCAGGGAGTATAATGATTCTCATTAAATGCATATGAATTGCTATATTTTGATGAGCTTATTGAAAAAAAATTGATGAATGAGAAAATAAAAGAATAGAAAAGGCCTTGAAAAAAATTGACTAAATAAGACCCAAAGCGGCCAAGGCTAGAAGAAAAAGAAGAGAAGCTCAATTTTGTGCTAAAAATATGAACATTACATGCTTATACTATCTTCTTTGTGCTATCATATCCTTTCTTTGAAGCCAAACACCTGGGCCTAACGTTACAAGCTTAAGAAAAGACTTATTGATCCAAGTCTAGGGAATGACTACGTTAGTGGAGAAGTTGTTTGAAAATAGGTCTATGAAATGCTCAACGATAATCTTACTTTTCATTGACTAGCATGATTTGATCTATGAAATTTGCATGAAACTTGAAAGTGATAATAGCACACACGCATGTTCTGATTTGGAGACATGTTGCTTGATCTAAGAGAAAACACGACTTGTTAAACATTTTGTATTGACTCTTGTTTGTCTGTAAGTGAGACGTATGAGCTACATGATGACTGTGAATTGGTTTATTTGAGTCTTCAATCGACTTTTTGACTTTATTTCTTGCTCGAGACGATAAAGTTTAAGTTTGGGGGAGTTGATAAGTGTGATTTTTACACTTAATTTGATATATGATTAATGGTGTTTTTGTAGTGATTCCTAGAAAAGATTACGCATTTTGGTATATATTTGTATATTTCAGGAATCCAGGTCCAGTTGCATAAGAGTGGAGTAAATAAGCTATAAATGATGAAAAAGGACCAAACCGAGCTAAATATGGAAAAGGGGGGACCATATCGCAAAATTGGAGATTTTGAGATCCGCGATCGAGCGGCAACTTACGAAGATCGATCGCCACCATCCAGAAGATTTCCGTGATCGATTGGCAATATCGATCACGGATATATAAATTTTGGTTATTTTGTCCAGAATGTTTTGCCGATCGATTGGCAACTGACGAAGATCGATTGCCAAACTCGAAAAATCGAGATTTTGTTCCTTACCAAGCTATTTTGTGTCCAAAGAATTGAAGACTCCTCCAACACTATTTATAGAAGATTTTCAGACGTTTTGGGGGACTCTTGGCTCATGATTACCCTACAAACTCAGCCACCATCACTTTTCTTCATCACTCAATCCACAACAAAACATACCACAACTCATTGAAGAGCAAGAGCAACGCAAGGGAAGAATGGAGCGACGCAAGGAGTGACATCCTCGTTATCTTAGTATTTCTGAACTTAATTATTTTGAATTTCAGATTTGATGTTGAATTTGTTTAAAGACATATTTTTGCATTATAATTTGAATAAGGTTGTTGGCTAATTTTGTTTATCAAGACATAGGGGATCCCATGTTTGAACCATTGAGTTAATTATCGGTTTTGATTCGATTTCCATGATCTTTGTGAATAATTTATGTTTTTAATGCTTGTAAGAGATTAGCTACCTTTTGCAGATTTTGGTAATCGTGATTGATTTGACCATAGGAGATTACGATGCGACGTAGTAAATTAGGCCATGGTTTTAGGTTGAGACGGACCAAGTAAAATCTAGCACACGTGTGATATCAATAGATTTACCAAAATTGAAGGCTAGTAGTTTTCACAAAGCATTTTTCGGTATTAATCGGTCAATAAGGACAAGAGAGTGATTTATTGTGGATTAATGCTAGACTTGTTAGCTGGACCAATGTATAACGAATGAAATAGGAAAACTCGTCACCCTAGAACATATAATTTTGAATCTTAATTAATAGACAACTTTTGGGGGATTACATGGGTGAACCGACGTCTTGATAATTATTTGATCATATTTCTTCAATAATCCATCGCTGCTGTTTAGGTTGATTTTTGTGTTTGAGACAATTTAATTTGTTAATCATTCCATAATCATTGGTTAAATATAGTTAATCGAATGTGGTACTTATTTACCAGTCCTCGTGGGTTAGACACTCGTACTTCTAATTTCATTGTACTAAAACTTGACACTGTGCACAAAGCGGTATAGAATCGCTACACTGAAAATAACAGTTTAAAATAAAAGCGATCACTATACGCATCAACAAATGCAATACAGTATTTGGATCCATTTCTAGAGTTGAGTGAGCGGGACCTAGTGGTGAGCATTCGTTCGGTTTGGTTACCGTCCGAACCGAATTTCTACAAACCGAACCGAAATGATTTTTAAAAGTGTAACCAAACCGACAGAATTATTTTTTGAAACCGAATTAACCGAATAAAAAATTCGGTTAACCGATTAACCTAATTAATCGAACCGATTTTCGGAAGTAATTAGGTTCAGTCGGTTAATTTGGTTTAAACGAAATTTTACTCACCCCTAGCGGGACCCCACACATCAGTGTAGACTAACTCAAGTGGTTCAGTGAACGTTGTGTAAGGCGATGGAAATGGCAATTGATGACTTTTACCTAGTTCACAAGATGAGCAAAATAAAGATTCATTTTTTGAAATGGAGAGATTACAACTCAACAAGATTTGTTTAACTGTGGCTAACATAAGATGACCTAGCCTACGGTGCCATTGTTCTAGGATTGGTGAAGACACCTGTTTGATTGTTGAAGTCATTTTGGAGAAACCAAAGTGACTGGAATGATTCTTGAGGGTAGAAGTAGACGTGAAGCATATTGCTGGTTGAGCTCGAACGGTGATGGGTTGGCAAAGAGGGAAGGTATACATACCATAATGCAAAGTCCCTTGTGAAGAGTTGCATGTGTTACTCAATCCTTTACAAGACAAAAATGTGGATGAAACTAAAAAAAAAACACGTTGTTGTCATGTGCAAACTTACTAAAACTTAAGAGATTGCGTGTGATGTGTGGAACATGTAAAAGGTGATTAAGATTAAATACGCGAGGTGAGGAAGGATTATAAAACTTTGAGTTACCGATATGGGAAATCGATAAACTGATAAGTGTTAATTTTACATTTATTTTGATATGAAATTATGAGCAATTCATTATGATTATGGGAAGATATTATGTGCTTATGGTATATTTTCATTGATTTCAGGAATCTAGGTCCAAGTGCATAAAAGTGGAGGAAACAAGCTAAAAATGTTGAAAAATGACAAAACCGAAGGAACACGTTGAAAGAATAACCGAAGTCTTGATAATTGTCTCTACTGGTTTCTATACTTGTTACTACTTGTTGGGTTACATATTGAGTCTTTAGTCTAATTAGTATAACATTCATCACTAATTGTCGTAGGCTAAATATAGTTAAACTACTTGAGTTTGGTATTTATTTTCTAGTCCATGTGGGTTCGACAACCTTTTCTTAAATTCACTTTACTAAAACTTGACACTGTGCACTTGTGGTATAAAATCGCTACATTGTAATTTTTTTGTTTAAATAAATAGCGATCAAGTTTTTGGCGTTGTTGCCAGGGACTAGTTTAAAGTAATATCAGACGAGATTAGTTGACTGTAGTTTACCCATTTATTTATTTATTTTTATTTTCTCTGCTTCACTACTGATGTGGTTTGGTTGATTTTTGCAGGTGTTATTTCTTGGTGTATGCTAAAGAGTAGCAAACCTGCACTTGAGCCTATTGATCCGAAAATTGAGCAGACTTTTCTTAGGAAACTACGAGAGGCTCGAGCAATGGCTGAGAACAACCAAAGAAGAGACGGAGATGAGGAACATAGGAACGAGGAAGTGCCGGTTGCTAGATCACTCATGGATATGCACATCCATCATTCCAAGGCAATTTGTCTAGCATCACTAGACCGAGCATCCAGGCTAACAACTTCGAGATCAAGACTGCTAACATACAGATGATCCAGCACTCGATACAGTTTGGAGGAGCAGCCACTGATGATCCTAATACCCACATCTCCAACTTCTTGGAGATTTGTGATACCTTCAAGCATAATGGTGTTACTGACGACGCCATCAGGTTATGCTTATTCCCTTTTTCTTTAAAAGATAAAGCTAAAGTATGGTTGCAATCATTGCCTATAGGTTCAATCACTACGTAGGATGGAATGGTGCAAATGTTCCTGTCAAAATTCTTCCCACCATCCAAGACTGCAAAGATGTGCAATTATATCACCACCTTTGCACAATATGACCCAGAGACATTGTACGAGGCCTGGGAACACTTTAAGGACTTACTGAAGAGATGCCACAGCACGGTCTTCATGTCTGGCTGCATGTACAAACTTTCTATAAAGGTTTATTTTCTGCTAATTGTTATATGCTTGATGCAGCATCAGGAGGTACGATCATGAGGAAGACACCTGAAGTGGCCTATGAATTGTTGGAGGAGATGGCCGCCAATAGCAATCATTGGCAGTCTGAAAGGAATGCGCCAATGAAACAAGCTGGAATTCATCAAGTGAGTGATGTCACTGCCTTGGCGCATTCCTTTCAGACTGGCGCATTCCTTTCAGACTAGACAACATGAGCATGACAGTAATGCAAGCCCAAGTGATTATTTATGAATTATGCGGAGGCAATCACCCTAGCGTTGAATGCCAAGCAGGTAACCCATTTGTGCAAACTAATGAAGCTGTTAATTTTGTAGGGAATAGGCCACCGCCCAACTACCCCTACCCAAATACATACAATATGGGGTGGAGGAACCATCCACAACCACCACTGGGGTATGCACCTAAACCAAGCATGGAGGAGCTAATAACTAAATTCATCATTCCAAAATCAAGAGACACATATAAATAATTTGGAAGCACAAGTGGGGCAGCTAGCAACCATATTTGTTGGACGAGCTCCAGGAACATTGCCTAGTGACACTGAGAAAAATTCAAGGGAGCAAGACCATGCCATAACACTGAGGAGTGGAAAAAAGGTTGTTGTAGATACTGATAGAGAGCATGAGGACGAGCTTGCTGAGAAAAAGAGGGTTCAACCACGCGACAAAGGTAATTCTCATGAGACTACTACACCCATCACACCACCTAAGGTACAAATCCCACTCCCATTTCCCGCTGTATATAAAATATCAGATGCTAAATTTCTCAATTTGATTAAGAACCTCCATATTGATATGTCGTTTATTGATGCTATACGGCAAATGCCGAATTATGCTAAGTTTTTGAAGGAGATATTGTCATAAATATTTATGTGATTTGGGTGCAAGTGTAAATCTGATGCCTTTGTCTGTTTATAGGAAGCTGGGTTTAGGAGTGCTCAAACCTGTCAGAGTATCACTGTAGGTGGCGGACAAGTCCATCAAGTACCCTCAAGGGATCATGGAGGATGTGCCAATTAAAGTTGATAAACTCAAAATTCCGGTGGATTTTCTAGTGTTGGACATGAAGGAAGATGCTGGCATGACATTGTTACTAGGAAGGCCATTCCTAGCAACATGAAGAGCGTTGATTGACGTCCAAGAAGGGAAGTTGATCCTCCGTGTAGGGGAGGATCAAGTCATCTTTGATATGTTCAAAACTTTAAACACTACACACACTAAGCACCGACGTTTCAATATCAATATTATTGATCCATCATCTGTTGATGTGACGAATTCCAAAAGCAAGGAGAAGTTGGAGGTCACATCAACAGTTTATCCAAAGGAGGCAAATTTTGTAAGGGATACATGGTCTTAATGAATAGAGCTAAAATGCGACTGTTTCCATGGAAGTTGGACTCACCATGGGCTGGACCTTTCAAAGTGGTCGATATTTGATCACGATTATTTTAAACAATTATTTTCTAGTGTGGCGCGATTACACCGCAAGTGCACGGTGTCAAGTTTAAGTATAATGTTATGAAAGTAGGGATGTCGTACCCACATGGACTAGTAGTATTTATCAGATTCAATTAACTTAACTATATCTAGCCTACAAATTTGTTATGAAAGATTTACTAATTTACTCCAAAACACAAAGAGAGAATGCAATAAACAGTAGAGATAAATATCGATACTTCGGTTCACTTAAGTAATCCCCCACAATTCATCTACTAGTTCTAATCAAAATTAATGCATCTAAGATGACAAGTTTTTTAGTTATATCTAATACACTCTATCGAGATATATTAAACATAATACCAATTTGCAGTAAGTAACTCCCGTTCACTTATTTAACAAATCAATATTGCATACGCTCTATGAAAATCCTTAGCCATTGATTACAAGATATCTATAGCTATCACACATGTATTTGACGTCATCACTCGATCTCGGTCTAAAATCCAAGGTATGTGTTATTTGTTCCGTATTACAAGTTTATCTCTCGATCTCAATTGCAAACTAACATCATTCAAAGGGTAGCTAATCCCTTAAAAGCATTAAAACATAACGCAAACACAAAGATAACAAAAACTCAATCAAAAACTAGAACTAAAATTGTGGGTTCATACAAAAGACCCCTAATCTCGATAAACGACTTAGCCTAGCATAATAAGCAAGAACAATGTTTTATCATAGTAAACAACACAATAAACATTGAAACTCAAAATTAAACAAAACAAAGTTTAGAAATACAGAAAATTGGTAGGTGTTGACTCTTGCGTTGATCCAATATTCCGTCTCCCGCTGTGTCGCTTGAATATCCAACTTGTATGTGGTGGCTTCTCCCAAGGTTAGGTTAAAATCTGATGTCAAAAACCCATCTTTCTTGCAAACTCCTTTAATATAATGATGAATCCGAGCCCACAAAATCTGGTACCCAAAAAGGTAATTTGTTTCGTGCGAGACTCTATAGCGATCGATCGCTATGTTCATGGCGATCGATCTCTTCAATTTTTCTATCTATGGACATCAATCTCTGTATGAGTGGCGATCGACCCCCTAAACCTTCTGCCCTGATGCAATCGATTTCTTCATTCTCAGCGATCGATCTCTTCCTGTATAAAATTTCTCACACTTCCCTGCCTTGTAGCGATCAATCTCTGCATCATGGAGGTCGATTGTCGTCTTCAATTTTAGCCACATCAACTCTTTTTACCTTCATTCCAATGTCTTGGCTCGTTTTGTTCCATTTTCACATTCTAGTCCATAAAATGGGGTTTTTTGGGTAATTCTTGCACTTTCACTGGATTCCTTGAATTTATACAAAAAACACAACCAAAAGCGTAAAATCGTCCAAGAATCACTATAAAAATGGTAAGAAATATATGCAAATATAAATGCAAAAATGGAACTAATTAATGGTATAAGAGAAGTGGTTGAGACACTATCACGTGGATGACTGAAAAATTTCTCCTACCACCCCTTTCGACATTTAGGATAATGGTAAAAAGTCTAGCTTGAGACTATAATTCAAGAACTTTTTCTTATCCCTTATCTTCGTTTTTGAATTTTGTTTTGGTTTGCATTTTGTTTTTGTTTTTGATTTTTGGTGAGTGACTCCATGCTTGCTGTCATGTGTTCCAACAACTTACCCCATTAGCTGGCGAGGAAGTGGACGATGACCACTGATGGTCGTCATCAAAGGTCAGTGCTTGTCTTATTTTACATGATTATTACATTGGGGACAATGCACAATTTAAGTTTAGGGGAGGGAATTACAATGTCATGCTTTTCTGTGGAATTGTATCGTTCTTTGAGCACCAACGAAATTTTTTTTCCTGAAAATGAGTTCATTATTGAGAAGAAAATGAATCATAATAGTGGTTACTATTCCATGATGATATTAATCTCACTATGCATGTCGACTTGAGTTGGTGATTGTAAGACTTGTTTGTGAATATCTTGTTTTGAGTTAGCATGTCAAAGATGAAGAATATTTTGAGCACCTTTGAATCATAATCTTGTGAATTACATTTGGAGTAGTGAAAATCTTTGTGAACTTGATGAATTGTTTTTGAACATCCTAGAGTAATCTAGAACCTATTTGATGATGACACTTTGAGGTGAAATTTTATAGTGATAAACTTGACTTGGAAATGATATAGGCGATCTTTGGAATGCTTGAGCCCTAAAATCTTATAATGTTTACATCAATCCTTACTGTCCACTTTTGAGCCTAATTGAAAAAGAATGATGTACGCATTGCATGCGTTTAAACCCCCCATTCAACATTTATTGTCAAACTCAGTATACCCACCTATATGAGCCTAATTGAAATTTTATCCTTACCTGAAGGGGGTATAATGAATCTTATTGGAATGCACATGAATTGTTATATTTTGATGAGCTTGTTGTTGGAAAAAAAATTATGAATGAGAAAAGAAAAGAATAGAAATAGCCTTTAAAAAAAGTATCTAAATAAGACCCAAATTGACGAATGCTAGAAAAGAAAAAGAAGATAAGCTCAATTTTTGCTAAAATATGAACATTACAAGAGTATACTCTCTTCTTTGTGCTATCCGAACTTTTCTTTGAAGCCAACACATAGGCCTAACATTACAAGCTTAAAAAGTCTTTTTGATCAAAGTATTTTTTGGATCCAAGTATAGGGAGTAACTACATTAGTGGAGAAGTTGTTTGAAAAATAGGATTATGATATGCTAAACGATAATCTTAACTTTCATTATAAGCATGATTTGATCTATGCGATTTGCATGAAACTTGAAAGTGACAATAGCACACACACACGTTCTGAGTTTGAGACATATTGCTTGATTTAGGAGAAAACACAACTTGTTGAACTTTTGGATTAATTCTTGTCTGTCTGTAAGCGAGATATCTGAGCTAAATGATTGACTACGAATTGGTTCATTTGCATTATCAATATTGAACTCTACATTTTGAGCTTACTGCTTGCTCGAGATGATCAAGTTTTAAGTTTGGGGAGTTGATAAGTGTGAATTTTACACTTATTTTGTAATGAAATTATGAGCAATTCATTATGATTATGTGAAGATATTATGCGCTTTTGGTATATTTTCATTGATTTCAGGAATCTAGATCAAGTGCATAAAAGTGGAGGAAACAAGCTAAAAATGTTGAAAAATGAAAGGACAAAACCGAGCGAACATTGAAAGAAGAACCGAAATCTTGATAATTGTCTTTACTGATTACTTGTCTACGATGCACAGAAACTGATACGGCGACACTGACACGACACGACACGACACGGACAAAGCGACATAGATTTTCAAAATTTTCAGGATAAGACACGGCTGTGACACACACATATATAAATAAATACATGTCACTGGAATCATCATAATATCACTCAAACTAACATCAAATACATATTACTTTACTTAATATAAAGTTTAACAAACGCATCCAAATAAAATATAACACCAAAAATATGTTTACCAAATTCAAAAATAATATATATAAATGTATGTCACTGAAATCATCATAGTATCACTCATACTAACAACAAATGTATATTACTTCAATTAAGTAGAGTTTAAATAATACATGTAAATTTCATTTTAGCCAAACACTTTTTAAATTGTACAATTATCACTCAAAAGTGTCCTTTCTGTGTCGGATACAGCTCTGACACGCCCATCAACCATGTCTGACACGGGTGTCCGATTTTGATGGAAGTGTCCGACATGCGATTTGATTTTATTAATAAAGTAAAGGAGACACCATGTGGCGTGTCCGACACGTGTCCGAGAAGTGTCGGTGTCCGAGAAGTGTTCGACACTGCACTGAGTGATTTTAGGAGTGTCCGTGCATCATAGCTACTTGTTGGGTTACATATGGAGTCTTTAGTAAAATTAGTATAATATTCATCACTAATTATCTTAGGCTAAATATAGTTAAACTACTTGAGTTTGGTATTAATTTTCTAGTCCCTGTGGGTTCGACAACCTTTTCTTAAATTTACTTTACTAAAACTTGACACCGTGCACTTGCGGTATGAAATCGCAACACTGAAATTTTATGTTTAAATAAATAGCGATCACAAACCTGCCCTGTTACCAACGTGAACTTTACCATTTCCAGAGTACTCCGATTGTAAGGAGAGATTCCCAAGGTCATTGGTGACATGGTGAGATGCACCGGAATCAAGATACCACCACTCTTCATTGGTAAATTCTGGAGTAGTTGTAGCCATCTGAGCCATCGAGAGT
Source organism: Haberlea rhodopensis (assembly GCA_907163345.1). Classification (NCBI taxonomy): domain Eukaryota; kingdom Viridiplantae; phylum Streptophyta; class Magnoliopsida; order Lamiales; family Gesneriaceae; genus Haberlea; species Haberlea rhodopensis. The sequence continues at coordinate 14,242,740 of CAJQUN010000004.1, forward strand.
TGTGGAGGGAACCTAGGTGTAGGATGCTGATCCATACCACCTCTCTGTTGAAAGGGAACGGAATTTTGATCATACCGATAGTAGCATTTTTCTGCAACATGACCTGAAATACAGCATATTTGACAAACAGGACGTGAGTTGGCAGAGTTCCAGGACCGCCTTCCACCACGAAAATATCGGCCACACCCTCTGCCACGCTGTTGAGAACCTCAAGAATGATGTTGGGGTTTAGTTTTAGGTGGCTGAGTAGTAGTCACAGTGTTGGCTGTAGGTGACGTATTGGACTCAAGGGTGCGGAGTGACTCAATCCGACCTTCATGTGCAAGGAGAATGGCACTAACGTCCGAAAGGGCCAAGGATTCAGCCCTGGAAGTAACATGTACAACCACTGAGTCGTATTCAAGACCAATGCCGCCGAGAACATGGAGGATTTGGTCTTGTTCGATCATGGCATGACCACACGCAGCAAGGATGTCCACGAATCCTTTCATCTTGGCAAGGTAATCCTTCATACTAAGACTGCCTTTCTTTTGAGTCTGTAGTTGAAGCTTATACTGCATTACCAGTGCCTTTGAGTGAGTAGCAAAGAGGCGTGAAACTCGAAACCAAATCTGAGATTAAGTATCACAACCGATCATCTGTCCTTGGACTTCCGTCATAGATGAGAGAAGAAAGGAGAGGAGCAACTGTTCCTGTCTGCACCAGGTGATAAACGCTGGATTAACAGATTCTAGCCTAGCATCATCGGAGGTTGTACGTGAGGGAACAGGGGGATGTTCAAGAATGAACAAGTCGAGCCCAAGGCCTCGAATACCAACAAGGACCTGCAAATTCCATAGGAGATAGTTTTCATCACTCAACTTGACAGAATTTATTTTATTTGGTTGGCCGGATTAATTATCAGGATGGTGGGGGTGTTAGGGGGTGGCTAAGGCCGGAATCAACCTGAGAAATGGCTATTATTGGCTGCTGATACCAAAATAGAGAATTGAAATATGACAGTAAACATATTTTATGAAATGGAATGCTATTATTTTCACATCTGTCTTTACACGTTACATTCATTTCATATTTATAAGCGCTGAGAAAAAAGAAATCTAATCTGGGAATAAAATCTATATTGTGACAGCTGCATAACAAACTATAATATTTTTTAAGGGGAAAGTTCAGGTCGATACCACCAAATAGTAAAATTTTATTCATCCTAATTCAAGAAAAAAATTTGCAATCATTTAAGTCTACTTTAGGTTAAAATGACAAAAGTGCATTTAATAAGAAAATGCGGCAATCTTAGAAATTTTCAATCTCTTCCTTTCAGCACTTCGTTTGAGTTCTTCCTTTCACCACTGCAATTCAAATCTCCTTGTAAATCTCTCTCGCCAGTTACGATTTCTTACATTTGGTTTTTATCTTTATCTCTTCGATTTTTCGTTACATCACTTCGTTCCAGATTTTTTTTCAATTATGGTGTGTGTGGTTTGTGTGTGTAATTGTGTATATATATATATATATATATATATATATATATATATATATATATATATATATATATATATATATATATAATAAATTATTATTTTTACATATAATAAATTGATAGATATTTAAATCGATGGAGTGATTTGAGTAAAGGATCAATCATTTATTTTTGATAACATAGACAGACATTAAGGGTTTTTTAACTAAATATTCGAAAAAATTAAATTATTTAACAAAATAATCGTTTTTTTTTTCTATTATTAAAGTGACCTAAGTCGTCATGTGAGATGGCGACTTCTACAAAAAATATTAAAAAAACTATTATTTTTTGATGTCGCCATGTCAGATGGCGACTTCATTTGAAGTCGCCATCTGACATGGCGACTTCAACAAAAATTATTAAAAAAAAGTATTATTTTTCCGATGACGCCATGTCAGATGGCGACTTCAATTGAAGTCGCCATCTGACATGGCGACATCCATAAAAATCTTAAAAAAAATATTATTTTCGGAAGTCGCCATCTGACATGGCGACATCTTTTAATTTTTTAAAAGATGTCGCCATGTTAGATGGCGACATTATATTAAAAAATAATTGTTTTGCCGATGTCGGTATATAAAGACAGAATTTTTTTTTGTTTTTAAATATTGTCGCCATCTGAGATGGCGACAAAAAAAAATATTTTTTTATTTAATGTCGCCATTTTAGATGGCGACAATAATCAAAAACTTTGTCTATAAAACTGAAATGTTTTTAAATATTGTCGCCACCACCGCCGGCCGCCGCCTCCATCTTCGTCAACTTAAATTTTAATATTTCACATCACAAAAATATACTCCAACAAGTAATATACTCCCACTACATATATTAAAATCATAATTTATCTACGATACATAAATAACAAAATTAAAAAGCTTACCTTAAATATTTTGGAAATAGCTTGATTTTTGCAGAAATGTTAGGAAGAAAATTTGAGAACGAACGGACGAAAGAATTTGCGGCGGAGAATTTTGCTGAAGAAAGAAGAAGAAACGAAGAAGAAGAGAAAATGAGAATGGTGCGGCGGCGTGTTGTTTTTAGGTTAAAATTCATTGGTGTCGCCATCTGAGATGGCGACACCAATAAATATTATTGATGTCGCCAACTGAGTTTGCGACATCAATATAATTTAATGGTGTCGCCATCTCAGATGGCGACATCCATATAAATTAAATAGATGTCGCCAACTCAGATGGCGATATCATAAAAAAAATTTTTTTTTGTTAAAGTCGCCATGTCAGATGGCGACTTCAATTGAAGTCGCCATCTCACATGGCGACTTAGGTTAGTTTGATAATAAAAAAAAAAATTCGGTTAAATTGTTAAATATTTTTTTAAATCGAATATTTAGTTAAAAAACCCCAGACATTAACATTAACTAAATTTTTAAAAATTATATGATTATATTATCAAAATATCCTCTCTAAGATGGAATTTCCCGATACATCATCTCTAGGGGAAAGAAAAGAAACATAAATAATCTTATGCCGTGAGATTTTGGATTGGATTTTTAGGCTCATTTATAATAGTCAGACCTCATGTAATTCATTGTTTCTTGGGAAAACTTCACGTCGGTACTGTAAAATGAAACATTTTTTGAATCTTTCCATTGAATTTTTTTCAAATCATATAAGTCCATTTCATAATGAAATGACAAAAATAGTCGTACATAGTTATATGCTCGTGGGGTTTTTGTGCACCATCTACCGATGCACGTAAAAGGTTTTACGTGCACCAATGTCTTCTTGCATGAAAGCTCTTTCAAGATCAACATCGCAATTTTCCCATTTTATACCCGTTGAGCTATGGCTGAGGCGACGATAAACTCCTCATTGATGAAGAGGTCGTGCTTCTCAATTGTGAATCTGAGATTCCGACGAGTGTGAGGTGCATTGTCCGAGTGATAAATAGATAGTAGGTCGGGAGTGTCAGTTTGAGTCTCCAACACCTTCTTCAACTTCCGCAATAGCCCCAGTGCCAGCCCATTGGTCGTCCCCATTTTCTCTCACCAAAAAATTTTCGTCCGAGTTTCAATACATTGTTGGGATTAATAAGTTTAATTGTTAAAAGCCCAATAATTAGTATTAATTTTGTTAATGAGAACAAAATTATGGTAATTTAATTATGAATAGTCAATTAGGCTAAAGAAATCTCACATTGAAAAGTTGAGACACTTATGATTTGTTTATAATGAGAAACAAATTAATAGAGTGTAGTTAAGTAGAAAAGATGGATGCCCCTCGCGCGACATCCGTCCGTCCGCGTCGCTGCCGCGAAGGCAGCCCTATCTTTTTACTACTCGGATTTATGAAATGATTTTTCATCTACCTGATTTTTCATATTCTGCTGAGCATTAAGTTTGAGACTTTTCATCTACCTGCAGAATTGATGTTAGATTTAAGTGTGAGACTTAAATCCATATTAATCTGATGTTAAGTGTTGAGACTTTTCATCTACCCCCACTAAACATTACACTTAATTTCTGAGACCTTTGGAGAAGTTTGCTGCTCAGCTATATAAGTTGCTCCAACCCTTTGTTTTCATCAATCCGAAAATTGTTCACTCACTCATACATTCATACATTTGAGAGTAGTACACACTACTAGTGTTCAAGTGAGTCTGCTCGGATTTCTGCTTCATTCCGAACAGAGGCAATTGGGCGTTGTGCCTTGGAACTCTCTTATCCAGGAGGCCAGAAGCTTTGAGATGAAAGACCTAGGTCTTGCAGATTAGATGTGTTGGGTTTTGGAAACCCGATTAATCTTGGTTTTGATGTTAACAAAACTTGTTATTGTGTTGCTAACATATTTCATCAAGTGTGCAGTTCATAGATCATAATTAAGAGCTTGATGAATTATAAAGAAGTAGCTTGAAAATATCAAGCTGGACCAAGTCTGAAATCCTGGCAGAGCGGATTGTTTCGATCATATCTCATAGCTCGGATATCGAAATGGCGTGCTTCCAAAGAGATTGAACAGCCAACTTAAAATAATAAAAGTCATATTTCACAACAGATCGGCTAGTTCAAATGTTATCAAGGAGAAAAGACGCCTGCAAGATCGAGCTGAACCGCGAAGAAACAGCAAGCTGTTTCAGCAAGCAACTGTCAGTCTGGTGGCCATAACTCTCAGCTCTCTTATCGGAACGGAACGATTCAGTATGGGTTGGAAAGCTAAGACAAAGATCTACAAGTCATCTTTGTAAGTGAAAGACTGAATCGGACGTTACAATGGCCAAAAGGCTTCTGCAAGTCACGCCATGTGACGCCTGTAATATCGAGCTGTTACAGCAAAGTCCCTATCAGTCTGGTGGGCATAACTCTTAGCTCGCTTATCGGAACGGAACGATTCAGTATGGGTTGGAAAGCTAAGACAAAGATCTACAAGTCATCTTTGGAAGTGAAAGACTGAATCGGACTTTAAGATGGCCAAAACGCTTCTGCAAGTCACGCCATGTGCTGCTGCATCCAGCAAACAGACAGCAGAAGCATTGCCTCGTATTTCGAGCATAACTCTCTCATACGAACTCGAAATCGAGCGATTCTTAATTCCGTGGAAAGCTAAGAGAAAGGGCTACAACTTTCATATAGATCACTTTGCCCAGAAATCAAAGAATGAAGAGTTACAAGCAACAGATCGAAGAGCAAGTTTATCAATCTGTTTTTGTATCAAGCTTGTCTTGCATCAGACTGATTTGTCCAGATCAGACCAGCAGACCAGACTGAACCAAACCAGCAGACCAGACTGAACCAGAACAGCAGACCAGACAGCAGACCAGACCAGACTGAGCCAGACCAGCAGATCAGACCAGCAGACCAGACTAGTCCGGTCCGAAATACAAAGAGCCCAGAAACCAGAATATGACCGTTGCAAGCTCGGGAATAGTGCAGAACCTTTTCCAACGGGCATATTCTTGTGTCTAACGTATATATCATTACTTGGGGCTATATATACATGATTTGGAAGCTCAATAACAGCTGATTGAAGATCAATCCAAGCCTTCCAAAGCAAACCCACTTGGGATTCAATTGGGGAACTTCAAAGACAAAAGTTGCTAAATGAATAGCACTCCCCAAACCTTTGGCACCACTTACCTTGCTATATTAGATCTAGTTAGAGATCATTTGTGCCATATATATTCACTCTATTCATTGTATTTGAGAGCTTAATAGATGAGTGAATATCATTGTAACGGTTGATGATTTATCACAACCGATGAGAGGTCTTTGTATGTGAGACATTAAAGAACATACATAGTTGAGTTGCTAGGAGTTCTAGTTGGATGGGGAATTCCCAACTGGATCGGGTTTGTACAACGGGATTGTATAAATCAAAGTCTTCTAGTGGAATCCTTCCATGAGGTGGAAGAAGGGGAGACGTAGAAGGATTACACCACCTTCGAACTTCCATAAACAAATACTTGTTTATTTACTTTATTTGCATATCTTTAAAATGTCTTTCAAATAGTTAATCGGTTTAGAGCGGGTTATGTCGAGTGTCTTCCGCTCGGTTTTGTAACCGAACTCGATATAATCTCTCGGTGCAATTATTTCAAGAACACGAGCTATTGAAGCTCAAGTTGGTTGAACTCGGGTGTGGAATGACAACCCACCCCCGGAATCGATCCTAACAAGTGGTATCAGAGCCAGGTTGTTCTTGGAAAGCATTTTAACCGATTTTTTAGCGGATATCTTTTAAAATCATTTTCAAAATTTTCTCATGAGCATGAAATATTTTCATAGCATATTTTTTCAAAACTTGGTGTATGAAAATTTTTAGCATAAAAATCAATTTCATTGCATTCATTTTGCACGAAAATAATTTTAAAATCTATTTTAAAGGTTTAATTTTCGTTCAATCTGTTCTTAACTCATTTTTTAAGTTTAAAGTTTTTATTTTGAGATTTTATCTAACAATTTCGAAGCATTTTAGTTTTTTTGGCAGCTTGCAGCAACTTTGGGAAAATTGGCATAACTTCTTGCTCGGATGTCCAAATGACGAACCGTTTTTTGCGTTGCAAACTAGACTCATAGAGGATCGCAACGGTATAGGTCTTGCAGCCTAATTCTTCACGAGGAGATGCAGTTCATTCTGCAAAGTTGACTCATGTGCTGCCACCGCTGAAAGATGAAATGGACATTGTTGAGTTTTGTCAAGAAATTCAAATTGGTTGCCAAGTATGCTTCATCTATCATCAAAAGAGGTTATTTTTGTTCAAATTAATGTGCATTGCATTTTTTTAATTTCTTTTAGCCTACCCCATTTGCCCCTCATTTGCTCAAATTTTCAAACATTTTAAAATTAAGGGGGAGAGTTTAATCTCAATCCTTGAGGGGGAGTAAATTTTATTTGTCTTCCTTTTTGATTCACATAAAAAGGGGGAGAAATATGTTGTTTAAAAAATATGATTTTTCTTGTTATGCAACATTGTGCTTTAATGTTCATATTTTTATTCAAGTTTTGTGATCATCAAAAAGGGGGAGATTGTTGGGTTTTGGAAACCCGATTAATCTTGGTTTTGATGTTAACAAAACTTGTTATTGTGTTGCTAACATATTTCATCAAGTGTGCAGTTCATAGATCATAATTAAGAGCTTGATGAATTATAAAGAAGTAGCTTGAAAATATCAAGCTGGACCAAGTCTGAAATCCTGGCAGAGCGGATTGTTTCGATCATATCTCATAGCTCGGATATCGAAATGGCGTGCTTCCAAAGAGATTGAACAGCCAACTTAAAATAATAAAAGTCATATTTCACAACAGATCGGCTAGTTCAAATGTTATCAAGGAGAAAAGACGCCTGCAAGATCGAGCTGAACCGCGAAGAAACAGCAAGCTGTTTCAGCAAGCAACTGTCAGTCTGGTGGCCATAACTCTCAGCTCTCTTATCGGAACGGAACGATTCAGTATGGGTTGGAAAGCTAAGACAAAGATCTACAAGTCATCTTTGTAAGTGAAAGACTGAATCGGACGTTACAATGGCCAAAAGGCTTCTGCAAGTCACGCCATGTGACGCCTGTAATATCGAGCTGTTACAGCAAAGTCCCTATCAGTCTGGTGGGCATAACTCTTAGCTCGCTTATCGGAACGGAACGATTCAGTATGGGTTGGAAAGCTAAGACAAAGATCTACAAGTCATCTTTGGAAGTGAAAGACTGAATCGGACTTTAAGATGGCCAAAACGCTTCTGCAAGTCACGCCATGTGCTGCTGCATCCAGCAAACAGACAGCAGAAGCATTGCCTCGTATTTCGAGCATAACTCTCTCATACGAACTCGAAATCGAGCGATTCTTAATTCCGTGGAAAGCTAAGAGAAAGGGCTACAACTTTCATATAGATCACTTTGCCCAGAAATCAAAGAATGAAGAGTTACAAGCAACAGATCGAAGAGCAAGTTTATCAATCTGTTTTTGTATCAAGCTTGTCTTGCATCAGACTGATTTGTCCAGATCAGACCAGCAGACCAGACTGAACCAAACCAGCAGACCAGACTGAACCAGAACAGCAGACCAGACAGCAGACCAGACCAGACTGAGCCAGACCAGCAGATCAGACCAGCAGACCAGACTAGTCCGGTCCGAAATACAAAGAGCCCAGAAACCAGAATATGACCGTTGCAAGCTCGGGAATAGTGCAGAACCTTTTCCAACGGGCATATTCTTGTGTCTAACGTATATATCATTACTTGGGGCTATATATACATGATTTGGAAGCTCAATAACAGCTGATTGAAGATCAATCCAAGCCTTCCAAAGCAAACCCACTTGGGATTCAATTGGGGAACTTCAAAGACAAAAGTTGCTAAATGAATAGCACTCCCCAAACCTTTGGCACCACTTACCTTGCTATATTAGATCTAGTTAGAGATCATTTGTGCCATATATATTCACTCTATTCATTGTATTTGAGAGCTTAATAGATGAGTGAATATCATTGTAACGGTTGATGATTTATCACAACCGATGAGAGGTCTTTGTATGTGAGACATTAAAGAACATACATAGTTGAGTTGCTAGGAGTTCTAGTTGGATGGGGAATTCCCAACTGGATCGGGTTTGTACAACGGGATTGTATAAATCAAAGTCTTCTAGTGGAATCCTTCCATGAGGTGGAAGAAGGGGAGACGTAGAAGGATTACACCACCTTCGAACTTCCATAAACAAATACTTGTTTATTTACTTTATTTGCATATCTTTAAAATGTCTTTCAAATAGTTAATCGGTTTAGAGCGGGTTATGTCGAGTGTCTTCCGCTCGGTTTTGTAACCGAACTCGATATAATCTCTCGGTGCAATTATTTCAAGAACACGAGCTATTGAAGCTCAAGTTGGTTGAACTCGGGTGTGGAATGACAACCCACCCCCGGAATCGATCCTAACAAGATGTGACACCCATACCTTTCATTACACATACCACGTATATCTCTTTTATACACGTGTACATACATGAGGCATATCGCCTAACATTTATCCTGTAAGGGTGTCACATCACTTATATACATAGACATAATTGTGACTATAACATTACTATAGTGAAATATTCAATTTGTCGCAGCGAAAATTGTACTTTATAACATGTAAATTTAAGACTTTTCCATAACCATATGTACATGGCATATATGCCACAAAAATGGACTGATGTTGTATCTCGCATTACTCATACCAAAAAACATATACACTTATATGTACAATGATGAGCAGATAGAGAAGAACTACAGATCAGCCGGCCAACCTTGTATCCATACTGTAAAATACTTCAAAAAGACTTCTAGACCTGCCTCTAGAGTCAACTTTTACTTTGGATTATCTGAAACAAAACACTTCACTAAGTATATACAAATAACCGATATTCAACATCACATACGTATATAACTCATCATAACTGTAGTAACACTTGTACAACAAGTAATTCACATGTACACATGTATGTATGATTATTTGTTCTTCAGTTATGGATCAACTAGAATCAGGAACAATTTGTGATTACAAGATGGCCATGGCACTCTGTAGATTCCCTTTTGAGTTCTCAATTAACTCGGGATCGATATTCTTTGATTCTGTAATACTGACCATACTCAGAATGCATTAACACAACATCCATAACAAAGTTCATTAATCTCTTATGTATGCACATGAATGCATAATTCATAATCACATTTCAATATAATGAAACATCACATCATATACAACACATATTTACCCCCATTATAAACTCAATTCATAGAACATAAATCATATACTTATGTACAGTTAAATACCAAGTTATAGGATATACTCACAAACGATATTTCTATCTCGAAGAACTCTTTTAGTTCATTGTTCGAGATTATGACCTATAAATACATTTATCTCAAACACATTAATAGATCATCTAATATTTACATTTAACATGTTTTTATAGTTCACATACATCATACTAGGCTTTCCTTACTTTAAATCATCAAAGAAAACCATTTTTCCAAAATTTTAACTTGAGAGATTGATCTTTACAAAGAGGCGATCGATCGCTAAAGGGCAGAATGGTTTAGTGGAAGATTTTGCATTTTTCAGCTTTGACACCGTTTTGTATAAAATTCATAATTAATTCATATGAACTCCAAATGAGTCCAACTTTCTGTAAAATTAAAGATAACTCAAAGCTCTACAATTCATCTTTGAAGTGCTTAAATTAATTCAATCATCTTCCTAACCAAAATTAGCCAAGAACATCAAGTTTCAGAAATCATTTAACTTTAGAGGTCGACCTGTACATAGTTTGGTAAAATTGACATAACTCATGTATTATAACCCCAAATTACTTGAATGTACATCAAATTAAAGATAACGTAACATACTACAACTTTCATTTGAACACCAACCTCCAAATCAAAGTCTAAGAGTTCCAAAAATTCAAAACACTATAGTAGTTCTGTTTTTCAGCAGATTTCTTATACAAACACATGTTCTTTCTTTCCAGAACATCTTTCTACCTTCTTTAAACATATTCCCTTCATGTATAACATCAAAATCTACTTCAACATACATGTTTTCATCTAATACATGCAAACCCTATGTTTCTTCTCAACCAACATCAACAAACACATCATTTAAACTCGTAAAAACATAAAAAAAACAAGAGTATAAACTTATGTATACCTTCATCAACAAGTTTTTGGCACAAACATGAGCTTGTATGACTTTTTGATAGGTTTTCCCCAAGCACTAAAAGTAGAAACGAAAATGGCAATGAAATCTGATAATTTTCCTTCCTAAGGCACTAGATAACTATTAAGTATATGGAATATTGCACTTTAGCCCCTCAAATCTCTATCATCTTACGCTTAAGTCCCTCAGCTTCGTATATTCCTCATTTTAACCATAGTCTCGATATTATGAAACCGACTTTTTATATTTCAAATCTTATCATAATTCTCACTCAAGTCATGCATTCAATAGAATCCAAAATAATATCACATATCAATATATAAATTTCACGTATTTCATACTCACAATAGACCTAACATTTATGCATATCAAATGCTTCTATATGAGTCATGATGTTTATGCATGATCATGTAAAAGTTTTGGCTCATTACAACTCTTCCCTCCTTTAAAAATTTCATCCTCGAAATTTGTACATGTAATCAGGAAATAACCACTGATAATGTTTCCTCATATGTTCAACTGTTTCCCAAGTAGCTTCACGTTCTGATTGATTTTTCCATTGTACTTTCACCATAGGAATTGTTTGATTCCTTAACTATTTATCATGTATGCTAATAGATTAACTGGTTCTTCAATATCTTAATTTTTCTGAAATTTCCATCAGTTCATCTTGAAGTACATGAGATGGATCAGATCTGTATCTTCGTAACATACTTACATGAAACACATTATGAATTTGAACCAAATGAGGTGGTAATGTAAGTCGATATGCTAAAGGTCCCACTTTATCAAGTATCTCATACGAACCGATATATCGTGGACTCAACTTTCTTTCTTTCCAAATCGTAGAATACCTCTCCAAGGATAAACACGAAGAAACACTTTTTCACCAATCTGATAGTCCATTTCTCTTCTATGTTGATCAGCATAATTCTTTTGTCGATCTTGTGCCGCTATTAATCGAGTTTTTACAATGTTTATCTTTCAACTGTCTCTTGCACAAGATATGGGCCTTCTATTATTAGTATTCCTTCTTCATCCCAACATACTTGACTTCTACATTTCCTACCATATAAAGCTTTGTATGGTGCCATACCAATATTTCTATGATATTGTTTATTATAAGCTAACTCCATCAATGCAATATACTCATCCCATAAACCTTTGAAATCAAGACCACGTGATTGAAGCATCTCTGCTAAAGTCTGAATCGTTCTTTCTAATTGTCCATCTGTTTGAGTGTACTAAAATGTAATTTAGTACCCAGTGCTTGTTGTAAACTACCCCTTCTCGATGTAAAACGAGGATCTCTATCTGATATAATAGATAAAGGCACACCATGTAATCTAACAATTTACATATCTTGTTGCTAAACTTTCAAGTATAAATAATGGTAAGAAGTGAGCTGATTTTGTCAATCGATCCACAATCACCTAAACTGCATCATTCTTCTTCTGAGTTACAGGTAAACCATAAATAAAATCCATTGTTATATGTTCCCATTTCCAAACTGGAATCGGTAGTGGATGTAATTTCCCAACTGGTGCTTGATGTTCAGTTTTCACCAGTTGGCATGTCAAACATTTCGATATATACTCAGCTACATCCTTTTCATTCTAGGCCACCAATAATGGGTTCTCAGAGTCTGATACATCTTCGTACTACCGGGATGCATAGCATACGGTGCAATGTGTGCTTCCTCCATTAATTCATGCCTTATACTATCCACATTAGGAACACAAAGTCGATTATGAATCATTAAAGTATCATCATCATTGATCACAAATGACGTACTCTTTTCCTATTTCACTTTCTCTGTAATACTAATCAATTTATCATCACGACACTGAGCATTTTTAATTCTTTCAGTCATCACTGGTCTAATACAAAACGAAGCACATATGATACCAGTTTCATTCAAATTCATAGCAATATTCATTTTTCTCAACTCTAACAGATATGACATAGAATGTACTGAAAACGATAAACAGTACCATATGATTTTCTGCTCAACGCATCAGCAACAACATTAGCCTTGCCAGGATGATATTCAATAGTGCAATCATAATCTTTCAATAATTCAAGCCATCATATTCAATTCTTTTTGACTCAACAAATATTCTAGAATCTTATTATCCGTAAAGATTTTGAAATGTAGTACCATATAATGTCTCCATGTCTTTAAAGCAAATACAACAGCAGCAAGCTCAAGATCATGAGTAGGATAAGACATTTCATATGGTTTCAATTGTCGAGAAGCATAAGTTATAACTTTTCTAGATTGCATTGAAACACAGCCTATACCTTGATATGAAGCATTACTGTAAATAACAAAATCATTGGTACCTGATGGGATCGTCAGAACTGGAGCAGTTGTGAGCTTTTCTTTTAATTTATTCAAACTTCTTTGACATTCATCTGTCCACTTAAAATAAACATTTTTTATGCAATAACTTTGTCGATGGAGTAGCAATAAGAGAAAAGTTTTCTACAAATCTCCTATAATAGCCAGCTAAACCAAGGAAACTACGAACTTCTGTCACATTTTTTGGACTTTCCCACTTCGTTACTGCTTCAATTTTCATTGGATCAACTTGAATACCCTCTCCAGATACAACATGCCCCAAAAATACTACTTGATTCAGCCAAAATTCATATTTACTCAATTTGGCATACAATTGTTTATCACGCAATGTTTGCAGTACTATTCTTAACCGTTGTTCGTGTTCTTCGGTAGATTTTGAATAAATCAGAATATCATCGATGAATACAATCACAAATTTATCTAGATAGGGTCGAAACACATCATTCATCAATGCCATGAATACAGCAGGTGCATTTGTCAACCCAAATGGCATAACAAGAAATTCATAGTGACAATACCTAGTTCTAAACGCTGTTTTAGGTATGTCCGTTTCTGAAATTTTCAACTGATGGTATCCAGATCTCAGATCAATTTTAGAAAACACACTAGCACCTTGTAATTGATCAAATAAATCATCTATTCTGGGTAGTGGATATTTGTTCTTAACAGTCACATGGTTCAACTATCGATAATCAATACATAATCTCAAGGTACCATCTTTCTTTTTAATAAACAACACAGTTGCGCCCCAAGGTGATACACTCGGTCTAATAAATCCCTTATCCAGTAATTATTTTAACTCATTGGTTTTCAATTCATTTAGTTCAATAGGTGCCATTCTGTAAGGTGAAATAGAAATATGTGTGGTACCACTAGGCACTTCAATAGTAAACTCGGTATCTCGATTCGGAGGTAATCTTGGTATTCATCTGGAAATACTTCCGGATATTCTCCAACTACTGGAATGTCTTCATGTTTCAAACCACATATTCTGCTATCTATAATATAAGCTAATAAGATTCACAACTTCCCTTAATCAATCTAGATGTCGTAGTTGCAGAAATGACACATGTATGTAAAATTTGTCTTTCTCCTTTAAACACAATCTGAGTTTGATCAGGAAGTTGTAATACTATCTCTTTAGTAAAACAATCCAATTTAGCATGATATGCAGTCAACCAATCCATACCAAGAATTATACCAAAAATCCTTCAATGGCAAAACAATAAGGGTAGCAAACAGCTCAGTATTTCCAAACAACAGTTTACGCTGACGATGCACCATATTCACAACAACTATACCCCCAACTGGAGTTTGAACATATAAATCATAACTCAATGGTTCTGGTTTTGCATGCACATGTGTTATGAAGGCTTGTGATATGAATGAATGAGTTGCTCCAGGATCAAATAAAACATAAACAATTGTATCAAATATCGATAAATTACCAATGATAACAGCTGGTGCAGTACTTGCTTCTTCTTGTGTCATTGCAAACACACAGGCTTGATTATTAGCTTTACTTTCTTCCAAACCAACACCTCTTCCCATACTAGGCTTTCCTAGACCTCTGCCTCTACCAGCATTAACATTACTTGACCTTGGTTGGTCCTTTGTAGACTCGTCTTGGGGTTTATAACAATTTCTTGCAATGTGATCAGGTTCACCACATCGAAAACGTTTTCTTGTAAGAAGTCTACATTCTCCAAAATGATTCTTACCACAATGTACACAAGTTGGCGCTGCTGATGTAAAACCAGAAATTTTACTTGCTAATGGTGCACCACTGAAACTGGCGCTCTTGGAACTACTAGGAAAAGTCTTTTGTATAGGTACTTGGAATACTTTCTTCTTACCACCACTACTTTCTTCGCTTTGTCGTTTCTTGAAAGCTTTGGATTCACTTCCAACTTCTCAGCACGAATAACTACAGATTTAAACTTACTATAGGATTCCAAGTCTGTTGTTGTAAGGCGATCATGAATAGTAAATCGTAAACCCATTTCAAACCTGCTAAATTTCTTCTTCTCAGTAGCAACCATGTGTGGAGTATAGCGTGACAACTGATTAAACAACACTTCATACTCTACCACTGATCTGTTCCACTATTTCAATTCTTTCTCTTTCTGATCTTTGTACACTGCAGGTAAGTATGCATCGTTAAACTTAGTCAGAAAGTCCTCCCAAGTCAAAACAGGTGGCTGAACAGTACTGTTAGGAACGGTTTCCCACCAATCATATGCATTGCCCTGAAGAATTGACACTTTATAATCAAACTTCTCTTCAGGAGTACATCTCAATAGATTTAGAATTTTTTCCGTTCAATTCAGCCATGTTTCAGCCTCCGCTGGATTGGTAATACCCCTAAACTCTTCAGCTTCCATCTTTCTTAGTTTATCATGCCTTCTTTTCACAAAATTCATGAGGAGGAACATGTGGAAACTGTCTATAAGTGTCATGAACAGCATTCCTTGAACATGAGGAGGAAAATAATGTGATGCATGAGACTCCGGCTCGACTGCTTCTTCCCCTCTATTGATATGTGGCTCATCATTTACCCTTAAAGACACAAGTAGTGACTTGTGTACTCATGTAACACATAAAAACAATGCAACATATAATAATGATGCATGGTCATAGTTATAGATGTCAAACGGGCCGTGCCGGCCCGGCACGGCCCGTAAATCCGTGCCGGGCTGGCACGGCCCTTTAAGGAGACGGGCCGTGCCTGGCACGACCCGTCTCCTTATTTGGGTGGCCCGGCACGGCCCATAGGCGCGTGGCTTATGGGCCGTGCCACGGGCCGTGCCGTGCTGGCACGGCCCAAATCAATTTATTTTTTTTTCATTTTTTTTTATTTTTTATTTGTTTAATTTTATTTATTTATATATAATAATATTATATTTAAATATAGATTGTCACAATATACTTATAAAATCAAAATTTATTGACTACGAATTGAAAAACTACAAATTACATTGAACAAAAGAAAATAATAAATTACAAAAGAGTTTAAAAAATATGCTAATTTTCTTCATTTTCATCCGAAGAAACATCATGTCCTCCCAAACCTTGTAAGCGGCTATCAGCATCCAACCAATCCTTTAAAAGAATACACATCTCCACAGTGTTTGGTTTCATTCTACTTCTTTTTTCATCAATGACTCTTCCACCTGCACTAAAACAAGACTCCGATGGAACTGTGGATATCGGAGGAGTTAGTAGATCACGTGCCATTATGGAAAGTACTGGCCAAAGTCTAGCATTGTCTTTCCACCATGCCAAAACATCAAAAGTTTCTAATTCTTGTTCACTGAAATTTATGACTTGGTTTAGATATAACTGAAGCTCAGTAAATGAAGATGTATTAGAACTAGAAGAAGTGGAAGTAGTGTCTTGTCTTCTTCTTAACATTGTCCACACAGAACCCTTACCACTACTACCACCACTACTACCACTTTCTCTTACTGGAGTTGCTCTAGAATTATGTAACGAATCATATAAAGAAAACAAAGCAAACAAACATTTATTAATGCGCTCTTTCTCTTGATTAATATTAATATTCTCATAAGCCATGTTGGTGTAATAAGATTCTATTATAATTTCTACACTATATAATTTTAATCTAGGATCCAGAATTGATGCCAAGCAATTCAACATAGGAATAGTTTTCCAGTATTTTTTAAATTTATACTCCATTGGTTCGACAATACCTGTAAAAAACGGATCAGATCTATGTAATGCAAAATATTCACTAATTTCATAAATTTTATTCAAAAATATTGAAGAAGTTGGATAATAACAGCCCGAAAATAAATTGGTAGCATCGTAAAACGGTTCTAAAAAATTACAAATATTAGAAGCAATTTCCCAATCAGTTTCTTCAATATGAAAATGTTCGGCCATCCTTTCATTAAAAAATAAAGTGATCACATTTCTATAAGGTAAACATGCTTGCAACATTAAATATGTAGAATTCCACCTATTAGGAACATCATAAGGAAAATCTTTATAATTCATACCATGAGAAATACATAAACTTTTGAAGTCTTGTTTTCTAGCAACTAAACCATTAAGAAATTTAAGAGTAGTCTTTATTTTTTCTAAATGAAGCTCAAGTGGTTTCAATCCATCTTGCACACACAAATTTAAAATATGACATGCACAACGAATATGAAAAAGATCACCATTTAAAATTGGTTTCAAATAAGTTTTTAATATAGTAATTGCAGCAGTATTATTAGTTGCATTATCAAATGAAATAGAGAAGATTTTATTACTAATATTATATTCATTAGTAACTTGCATAATGGCATTGGAAATAACTCCACCCGTATGAGGCCAATCAATTTTTGTGAAACCTAAATTTTTTTTATGTAACACCCAGTTATCGTCAATCCAATGTCCTGTAACACAGAGATATGATGCATTGCCAAGATAAGTTGTCCAAATATCACTTGTTAGTCCTACTTTCGATGAAAGATTACCTAAATACGTAATTAAATTTGCTTTATATTCATTAAAAATTGTGAATGCATCCGATTTAATAGTATTCCTTGAAAATCGTTTATGTTGAGGTTGCAAACCTAAATGAATATAATTAGTGAATTTGGCGTCCGCCCCCATTGAAAAAGGTTTCTCCGCCCATACGGTGTATTTAGCTAGTTCTCTCCTATCTCTTTCAACATTATAAGTGAAAATACCTAAACTTGAACTACTACTACCAGTACCGAATTGTGAAAGAATAGTTTGGTTACCATCAGTTGGTTCTTTTTCATGTTTAGCCATGTGTCTTAGTAAATGACCTGTACCACCAGAAGAAGCATATGCATAATCTTTTTTACATTTTTTACAAACTGCCCTTGATCCCTTTCCCTCAACAATTTCTACATCGAATAGTTGCCAGACATTGCTAGTTCTTTTTTTTGAAGTTCTTCTACTTGATGATTGAATATTTGGTGTGCTTTCTTCATTTTCTTGGAATTGATCGATTTCATCATCAGAATTCACATTATAAGATGAATCGGCCATTATGTATATAGACTACAATTATGAATTATCTAATGCAACAAATATAAAAGTTACCAAATATTTGCTAGGAGGAGTGTTGGCTTTGTTGCTTGTGCTTGTCTTGGCAAACGTAAGACGAATTTCTTTCTTCTTGTGAACAAATTGAGAGTATAGCGTCTCAAGTATATAGAGCTTACAGATTAAGAGGATAAAATGTTTCCTCAACACACACATATATATAACAACCAAAAAAATAAATTTTTTTTTTTTAAAAAAGCCGTTGAACGGCTATATTTTTTACCGTTGGACATTGGCGATCGATCGCCATTTTTGTGGCGATCGATCGCCACCCCTGCATTTTGCTTACTGCCTCTAGGCGATCGATCGCCTTTTTTGTGGCGATCGATCGCCACCCCTGTATTTTGCTTACTGCCTATAGGCGATCGATCACCATTTATGTGGCGATCGATCGCCTGGTTAAAAAAAAAAAAACAAGGAACAGTGTCGTGCCGTGCCGTGCCAGCCCACGGGCTGGCATGGCTTGGCCCGGCACGGCCCATACTCCGGGCCGTGCTTGGCACGGCACGGCACTGTAGCAAAACGTGCCTTGCCGTGCCGCTCCGCGTCGTGCCGTGCCCGTGCCGTGCCTTGTGCCGTCCGCTCCGTTTGACATCTCTAGTCATAGTCTACAAAATCTTAAACCTTGCTTTTATACCAAATCAATTGTGACAACCCTACCTTTCATTACACATACCACGCATATCTCTTTTATACACTTGTACATCATAAGGCATATCGCCTAACATTTATCATGTAAGGGCGTCACATCACTTATATACATACACATAACTATGACTATAGCATTACTATAGTAAACTATTTAATTCGTAGCAGCGAAAATTAAACTTTGTAACATATAAATATAAGACTTTTTCCATAACCAAATGTACATGGCATATATGCCACAAAAATGGAGTGATGTTGTATCTCGCATTACTCATACCAAAAAACTATACACGTATATGTACAATGATGAGCAGATGGAGAAGAACTACAGATCAGCCGACCAACCTTGTATCCATACTGCAAAATACTTCAAAAAGACTTTTAGACTTGCCTCTAGAGTCAACTTTTACTTTGGATTATCTGAAACAAAACACTTCACTGAGTATATACAAATAACCGATATTCAACATCACATATATATAACTCATCATAACTGTAGTAACACTTGTACAACAAGTAATTCACATGTACACATGTACGTATTGTTATTTTTTCTTCTGTTATGGATCAATTAGAATCAAGAACAATTTGTGATCACAAGATGGTGATGGCACTCTGTAGATCCCCTTTTTGAGTTCTCAATTAACTCGGGATCGATATTCTTTGATTCTGTAATTCTGACTGTACTCAGAATGCATTAACATATGGTTCAAGATCCTTAGCATCCATAACAGAATTCATTAATCTCTTATGTATGCACATGAATGCACAATTCATAATCACATTTCAATATATAATGAAACATCACATCATATACAACACATATTTACACCCATTATAAACGCAATTCATAGAACATAAATCATATACTTATGAACAGTTAAATACCAAGTTATAGGATATAGTCACAAATGATATTCCTATCTCGAAGAACTCTTTTAGTTCACCTTATCTGTAGCTTGTTCGAGATTATGACCTATAAATACATTTATCTCAAACACATTAATAAATCATCTAATATTTACCTTTAACATGTTTTCATAGTTCACATACCATCATACTAGGCTTCCCAATATCTTTAAATCATCAAAGAAACCCATTTTTCCGAAATTTTACCTTGAGAGATCGATCTCTACAAAGAGGCGATCGGTCGCTTCAGGGTAGAATGGTTTAGTGGAAGATTTTGCATTTTTCAACTTTGACACCTTTTTGTATAAAATTCATAATTAATTCATATGAACTCCAACTGAGTCACACATGCTGTCAAATTAAAGATAACTCAAAGCCCTACAATTCATCTTTGAAGTTCTTAGATTAATTAAACCATCTTCCTAAACAAAATTAGCCAAGAACATCAAGTTTCAGAAATCATTTAACTTTCGAGGTCAACCTGTACATAGTTTGGTAAAATTGACATAACTCATGTATTATAACTTTTTATTACTTGAATTTACATCAAATTAAAGATAACTTAACATACTACATCTTTCATTCGAACACCAACCTCAAAATCAAATTCTAAGAGTTCCAAAAATTCAAAACACTATAGTAGTTCTGTTTTTCAGCAGCTTTCTTATACAAACACGTTCTTTCTTTCCAAAACCTCTTCTACCTTCTTTAAACATATTCCCTTCATGTATAACATCAAAATCTACTTCAAAATACATGTTTTCATCTAACACATGCAAACCCTATGTTTCTTCTCAACCAACATCAACAAACACATCATTTAAACTTGTAAAAACATAAAAAAATAAAACAAGAGTATAAACTTATGTATACATTCATCAACAAGTTTTAGGCACAAAACATGAGGTTGTATGCCTTTTTGATAGGTTTTCCCCAAGCACTAAAAGTAGAAACGAAAATGGCAATGAAATCTGATAATTTTCCTTCCTAAGGCACTAGATAACTATTAAGTATATGGAATATTGCACTTTAGCCCTTCAAATCTCTATCATCTTACATTAAGTCCCTCAACTTTGTATATTCCTCATTTTAACCATAGTCTCGATATAATGAAACCGACTTATTAGATTTCAATTCTTATCATAATTCTCACTCAAGTCATGCATTCAATAGGATCCAAAACAATATAAAATATCAATATACAAATTTCACTTATTTCATGTTCACAATAGACCCAACATTTATTCATATCAAATGCTTCTATATGAGTCATGATGTTTATGCATGATCATGTAAATCATGTAAAAGTTTTGGGTCGTTACATTTGATTCTCGGGATGAAAATCACCAAACATGCATATGGATATTCTCTCTTTCTCTCTCAGAGAACACATATGGAGGTGGTGATCTTTGCAAGAATCGTGGAGAAGATGTGCGATAACTTGAGTACTCTATGGTTATAGGTAGTCTCATGTACCTCATGTACTACACTAGACCAAATATAGCTAACTCAGTCAACAGATTGAGCATATATATGAGTAATCTCAGTTATGAGCACTGGAAGGCAGTAGTTCGAGTTCTTAGATATCTAAGATACACAACTTACTATGGCCTACATTATACGAGATATCCAGCAGTAATTGAAGGGTGCTCAGATGCGAATTTGATATCGGACTCCAAGAATATAAAGTCCACGAGTGGATATATATTTATAATTGGAGGTGCAACTGTTTAATGGAAATCATGCAAACAGACGTGCATTGCTAGATCAATTATGGAATCAGAATTCATAGCTTTAGATCTTGCAGTAGAAGAAGCTGCTT
Organism: Haberlea rhodopensis; assembly: GCA_907163345.1. NCBI lineage: Eukaryota > Viridiplantae > Streptophyta > Magnoliopsida > Lamiales > Gesneriaceae > Haberlea > Haberlea rhodopensis. The sequence continues at coordinate 14,264,233 of CAJQUN010000004.1, forward strand.
GGCTTCGGAGTTTCTTGGAGGACATTCCAATATGGTCAAAATATGTGTCACCCATTAGCATGCACTGTGATAGCCAGTCAGCTATGGGAAGAGCACAAAAAATTGTGTATAATGGGAAATCTAGATACATACGTCGGAGACATAAATCCGTGAGAAATCTACTGAAAACTGGTGTTATTTCTTTGGATTATGTGAAGTCTAAAGAAAACATTGCGGACCAATTTACGAAAGGTTTAATGAGAGATCGAGTAGAGATTTCATCGAGGGGAATGGGGTTGAGGCCCATGAAATTGATTTCTAACTATGATGGCAACCTAACCTGAATTATAAAATCAAATTTGCAGGTTCAATGGAAAACCGAATTATAGGGGGGATCGAACAAAGCACTCGAGAAATTGAGTTTGTTACATATTCATGTGATGAAAGAGTGATAGACATGTACTTTTGGAATGCTGAGCTCATGCTCTTAATGATTCTTCTATCTTTAGATGATAAAGTGTGGCATGACAGGATACTCCTTAAGAGAAATTGTCTATATCGAATGTGAAGGGGCCGCTTCTATGAGATGACATAAGGACTAAATCTCTAGAGCATTCGATGAAACATCCAAGGCAATCCAGGCCAAAATGGACAACAACTAAATAACCAATGATAGTGTGAAGATGAAGCTGTGTGAGTATTGTTGTCTAGTTATACATAAAACGTCGAACAGTTCAAGGCATCACGTCCACTGGTTGGCAAGTATATCCGTTGATACTTTATTATGGAAGGTTCAAGGTTAACCACCACCTATCCTGATGCAGTGGATTCTCAAAGTACTCTCAAATCTTCATCTAGGTGCATAAGAAACATTTGTCAAAAGTATTAAAACATCATTTTTCATAATGTGACGAAAAATAATACATTTTCATATCAAAATAATTCACACATATATGGGTTAATCTGAGCAGTTAATAGAGCTAACTTCCACAAAGCAGATTCATAACAGAAATAACTGCACAGATAACCAACGAATAACAAACAGAATCATATAACAGCCACATAATAGTAATACCATAGGCATGCTGTAATGAAACAAATGCATACTCAAATAAGGAGGTGACACAATGATATCATTCCAGACTATACCCGCTGGAAAGGTATTGGCAGATATTATACCCCATCCGCCTTCGGGCCAAACAAAACGTGTTTATTTATTCTCGCGCCAACGAGTCGAAAGTGTGCGTGTTTTTACCCTGGTCGCAAACGAGTCATACAAAACAAAGAACATCATCAGTTCACAACCTTAAATCATATTCACTAAATCAAGACAAGCATGTCATCTCAAAATAGTTTTTTTTTCACACAATAAAATGCTATTCAAAATTCCATTTTTCAACAAAATCACATTTCTATCAAAAATAATTTTTTTCAAAATATTGCATATTTACTGTCCCAAAATATTTCAAAAATAAATAACACAAAATACTTAAAATAATTTGCGAAAATGCAACTCAATTTACGTACCTCAAAACTTCCTATATACTTTCAAGCTAAAAGTTTCCAAACAATATCCACAGATATCAATGATTTCCTATCACACATTTCAACGTCATTAAAACAATATCCAATTTACTCGTTTAACTATGCAGTATTCTTTGATTCAATTATCATTGAGTCCCTATTACACATTCTAATCTATCCATTTTAATATTATTAGATATCTACTTTAACAATTATTAAACAAAAAGTGAAGTATAATATACAACTAAATCAATTTAATATATAGGGTGACATTAAGGAATTAACTGAAATTAAATTTTATGCCCTTTCAAAATAAACAAAGAAATAGAATTGCATATGCTCCAACTAGGGGTTATCATTCGGTTAATTTGGTTACCAACCGAACTGAATTAACCGAAATCGAAAAAACGAATTTTTTTTTACAAAACCTAACCGACCGAACTTTTTTACGAAACCAAACAAACCGAATTGATAAAATATCGGTTAATTCGGTCGGTAACCGAATTAATCGATATTTTTGAAAAATGTAAAAAAAAAAATTAAAAAAAAAATTAAAAACTGATTTTAAAAATATAAAAAATAATAAATTAATAAAAATATGTTAGATCGGTTAAACGATATTTTTAAAATCAAAACCGATAACCGAACCGATTTAACCGATATTTTAAAAAATTAAAACCGAACTTCCGATTAACCGAACCGAATTTTTGAATTTATTCGGTTCGGTCGGTTAATTCGGTTAAACCGAAGTTTTGCTCACCCCTAGGTCCAACCAATAACCCCAAAACTCCCATGCAAAAATTCTGGTTGTAACTAAAATAATAAACAGACAAAACCCATCCAATAATCCAAATGAAATTTGTTCATCTTTCCAGAACTAAAACTCATATTCTGCTACACTAAAAAGTGTTTCACCTTCATTATCTAAAGGGTGATCTTATGAAATAAAGAATCCTTAATAGGTATTTCCAAAAAAAATCATGCTCTTCCAAAACCAAGCTAACAATCTAAAGGAAATTTATAATAAATCATAAACTGGTAATTTAGAACGTCTTGAGGAAATCATCATAAATATGAAAGCAAAATAGTTATAAGCAATTGATGTGTACAGGCTTTCATCCTCTGATTGAACAAAATTTAGTCTTACTTACAGTAATGAAATATGAAAGCAAATATGATATAAGAATATTATTTTGGGATTATATTCTTAGCAAAATAAGATATAGATATTTTCCTTCCCCAACAAATGAATGCCATAATGATGGAAAGAGAAAGAGGAATTAAAAGTCTTCAGATGTAGGTATACGTTTCCATTATTGGTATTTGTTAGATTTCACATTCTTTCTCATCAATGTCGCGATATGACACATCCAAAGTTATTTAATGTGAACTATATGATGAGCATCAGGTCTTAGTCGACTCATATCTCATTAAATATGACTCGGATTAGAGTCCGGACAGTGGCACAAAAATATTTAAAAATTTCACTCCCTCGTATAAAAAAAATTAATATACAAATATTTAATGTATCATGTGCCAATAATAAGACTACTTTGTGAAAACCATATCGTATTCCAACTCAAATTAGGTATATTTGTATATGTGTTGTATTTGTTTGTAATACCACTTCCAATTTTCCTACTTGTACATGTTAATTGGTTATATTTAAATTGGCTGTTTCCTTTGTCATTAAATCATATACAAATAATGCATTTTATTTCTATACATAATTACTAACATATAAATTTATAGTTTTCATTGTTCACCAAATATATTATTCCAATCATTCAATTTAAATATCAAATTAGTCCCCTGATTACTTTATTAATTAGTCACCTAAACTTCACAAGTCATGGTGGTCGGACATTTGGTCCCTATGGATGTCTTTGTTTCCGATTAGGGATTTTTTTTTCCAGTTTTGGTGGTGGTTGCGTGGCAACTTCGCCGCACAACATAAGGCCCTTTGGTTGGCATGCGCGGAATTTGGGAGCTTTATGGGCATTATTTTGTGTGCGGCTGCCCAGTCGTACAAGCTCCCCCTATTTATTATTGTTCTATTTGTGTCTACTATCAGTTAGTATAGGCTTAGTGTATATTAGTAGCTTAGATTATGCATGCAGTTGTCGGTTGGTGTCTAGTGTCATTTTGCTCTGTACTACTGTTTCGTCCGTTTGGTGGTGGCTCTTTCTTTCTAGGTCATTGTTGGAGGAACGTATGATTTTGCCTAGGGAGCTTGTCAGTTTCGTGCGCCTCCTAGTGGTTTGGATTCTTGTTCGGGTTTGGGAAGCGATGGCTTGTGCGTTTGTGGGTTCTTTCTCAGTTTATGCTCTTCGTTTATCCCCATGTGTTCATTCACTTGTTTTCGAAGGCAACTCGTGTATTTGTCCGTACTCTGAGATTTATGGTTTGAGGGGACTGAATTTGGCTTTGGGGCTTTATGTCCTTTACTGGTCAAAGTCTGTTGATCTCGCAGTGATTCACTCTTCCGATCCACCTGATACCCTCGGTACTAGATGCAGCCGATTGCGTATTCGGAAGTACTTTATCTCTATTTAGATTCCTAGTGATTTTTCTTAGTTTTGGCTATATGCCATCTGCTGTAATTACCTTTATGGCCTAAGTTTTTAATATATTTTATGTTTCAAAAAAAAAAATATTTCACCGGTTTCACTCCCTCGAACAAGGAAAGATTGGGTGTACATCCTTAAAAATAAGAATGATTCTGTTGCCTCGGATTTTGGTAGGGTAGACGTGTATTTCATCCGAGCACCAAACAATATACAAAAAGTAAACGAGACCAGATTTTTTACGTGAAAAACCCCAAAAGATGGGGGAAAACCACGGGCCCTAGTCCGGTATAAATTTCACTATAAACAAGTGTGTGATTTACAGTGTTCTTTACAAGAAATGAGCTAAGAAATGAAAATGGTGAAGGGGGAAGACCTCGGCTGCTGCTTGTTCTTGAGGAGGAATGAGACATGCTCTATTTTCCCCCCCAAGAAAGAGGTGTTGGCCTTCCCCATGCCCTCTCAACCCTCCTGCCTGCTCTCTCATGGAAAATCTCTCCCTTCCTTGGTGAGAGTTATCTGGTATTTATATGAGAATGGAGGACACAACCTGTAACTACCTACCCAAGGTCTAGGGGACATTGTCTGATGCTGAAGGTAGGGGTCAGAGTCCTAGTGCTGGGGACCACAGACAACTATTGCACTCTTTGTACGATTTCTGCAGCTTTTAAGATATTATTCGTGTACGGAGATATGTTCTGTGCCTCTGATTTATGAGATCACTCCTCAGGTGTAGATCTTCCTGGAGGCCGACCTGGGGGTGGCCGAAGTGGAGGTCATCCTCGTGGCCGATCTGGGGTGGCCAATGTGGAAGTCATCCACGCGGCCGAGTTGGAGGTCATCCTCGTGGCCGACCTGGGGTGGCCAAAGTGGAGATCTTCCCGAGGCCGAGCTGGAGGTCATCCTCGTGGCCGACCTGGGTGGCCAAGGTGGAAGTCATCCACGCGGCCGAGCTGGAGGTCATCCTCGTGGCCGACCTGGGGTGGCCAAAGTGGAGATATTCCCGAGGCCGAGCTGGAGGTCATCCTCGTGGCCGACCTGGGGTGGCCAAGGTGGAGATCTTCCTGAGGCCGACCTGGGGGTGGCCATGGTAGAGGTCTCGCCCAAGTCAGGTCTTGCACATTCCATACTTTTACCAGGGTAACAGATTCATTTCTGAAGTTTTAAGGAGTGGAAAGCTCTTAATGAAACTCAAACAAACGGAAAAGTTAAGAAACTTATTACAGATAATTGATTGGAGTTTTGTGCCGATGATTTCAGTCAATTTTGTAAAGAAAATTGGATTGATATGCATCTCAGACAGTAAAACTCCAAAATAAATGGATTGGCTGACAGAATAACTAGGACTATCATAAAAAAAAAGGTTAGATGCATGAGAAGGGACAGGATTTTTTTTCAGTGTATCCCCTCCGACGCTCAAGTCAAACAATGAAATATGGGAAATGTGTTGTAAAATAAAAATACATGAAGTGATGATCAAACCTGATATTTATAGGCAAATAGTTACCACGTAGGTATGATTCTTTCCTGCTTGAGATGCGATAAGATCTCCTGATATTCGCAATTTTTTATAAGGATGATCAAATCTCGGAGATCTCGGCTTAATCAAATCCCGAAGATCTCATTCCTATAGATAAGAGATCGTGTTTTGGGATATAAGATTATCTGACATGATGATTGTACACATGGGGGCTTGACTATTGGGTGATACGTGTTGGGTGTTGGGGAGCTCGGAAGCCTGGCCTGCCATTTTGGGGCAAGGTCCGCTAAATGGATTAGGTCGGCAAACTATTTCAGCTCGGCAAAGTTTAATGAGCAGCAGGTTAGCACCTCCCCATGCTAGGTTGGCAGGTCAGCAGCTCCCAAAAGGGGACCTCTTATTCCCATGGGGTATCAATTGGTCATTGAAGATTTACAAACAAAAACAGTTGACTATATTTTATTAATGTTTTTCGATTACAATGGTATAAAATAAGTCTTGTTATACATTAATTTGCTGTAAAAAGATGAAAAGATATAAATAACTTACATAAATATTGAAAACAACTACTTCGTGGTTGAAAACTAAGAAAAAAGCATCTAATAGATATTTGATTCATTACAAAACAGGAAAAAAAGAAAAGAAATAATATTAGTATTTTTGAGTGTAAATAGCACTCTCTTTTCAAATTAACCACGATAATCATCAACCAACTGTAGCGAGAACTTTGTGAAGCACATCGCCTGCCTTGCATCTTGCCTCTAGCGGTATAACTTTGTGCATGGATATCCCTTTCCCTTCACTCAAATCCACCATTTCCTCGTCGATCCTTTGCCAATCAAAACAATGTATCAGCGATCCTACGGCCAAACCCACCACCCGTTGTGCGAGATCATTTGCAGGACATGATCTCCTCCCCATCCCAAAAGGTATTAACTTCGGTATTCCAACTTCTCCATTTTCAAATCTTTCAGGCTTGAAGCTTGTGGGATCATCCCAAATCTTGGGGTCCCGGTGAATGGCCCATGCATTTACGAGCAAGATGGTTCCTTTCGGCACGTCGTATCCCCCAATCTTGCAATCTTCCGATGATTCATGTGGTACTAAGAATGGTGCTGCGGGGAATAATCGCAAGGTTTCGGAGATAATGTTGTGAAGGTATGGAAGCTTTGATAAGTCTGATTCGTTGACGAGGCGATCATAGCCCACGACGCTCGCCAACTCGGATCTAGCCTTTTGTAACTTATCCGGATGGTTGAGCAAAGAGGACATGGCCCATTCCATGGTAACCGATGATGTTAGCGTCCCGGCAAGTAGCATGACCTGCCATTTGGAATTCACGTAATAACAGTAAGATGACAGATGTTATAAAAATAAAGTTAAGATCAATTTTTTCAGTTTTGCTGTCATTCATTTGTTTGCAGCTTTTTTTTCTTTTTTAATCTTGCAGAAGATTTGCTCAACTTCATATCTCAACAAGAATACTGAGGGTAAAGGAAGAAAGTAAACTCACAATTATAATCCCTTTAATGCTTGAATCAGTGTAGTACTCGGGCTGAGACTCTTGTAAACTAAGCAAATGATCTATCATGGTGTTGGTTCCCCTATTACGTCGTTGCTCATCAATCAAGTCTTGAAACTTTGCATCCATTTTACCACTTACCCTTGCCAAGTTCTTTTGAAAATCCTGGTAATCTATCCATTTCAACAAAGGGAAAAAATCAGCTAGAGACGATATACCAACATATGTGAAAATCTCGTTTATCAGCTCTCGAAACTGTATCGTCTCCTCATTGTCATCGCCTTCTCCGAACTGCCGTTTCCCCGTCATCGTTCTCACGATAATATTCATGGTCAGATCAGAAAAAATGGGCCTGAGTTGGACTCTTGAATATTCACGCTTCGAGTTTCTATATAACTTCTGCAACGTACATTTGATCACATCATGTCTTACAGCCTGAAACACGTTGAGTCGAGCTGAGGAGAATATTTCTGCCGTTGATAAACGTCTGAGATTACGCCAATGCTCGCCATAGGGGGTAACTGTGATAATTAAACCATGAAATATGATTGCGCGACAACAATACGAAACAGAGGACTTAAATTTTTCTACAGACATCATAAATAAACGAACTGCCTAGAAGTAGACTAACACAAAGACACTAATCCACTAACCACTAACTTCTATGACTAAGGACAAGCCACGTGCAAATATTAAATTTCATCAACAACCTGTTAGAACTGTGTAGTTGTAGCCGATGTATTGTCCTACTAAGGTACGAGGTCTGTTGGCCAACACAACATCGTTCTTGGTGAAGCATTCCTCCACGACGACATGAGACGATATGACCACCACTAAGCGGCTTGCGAAACGGAGGGAGAAGATGGGGCCTGCTTTTTCCGAGAGCTTTTGAAGGGTACGGTGCATAGGTGGCTTGAGGAGGTGGAGGTAGAGGTGCCCGATTACAGGAAGTGCACGCACTGGACTAGGTGGAAGTTTTCGTTTTTCTGTATTGAAACAGAGTAAACCAAGGGAGATAAAAAGGATTGCATATAGCCAGATTGTTTCCATGGTCGAAGTTGGGCAACGGTGAGTTATTATATGTTGGATTCATCAAATCTTGTTCTATTTATAGTGATAGTTGGGAGACACTAGTAAAGTTAAATATTTTTACAATATGTAGTAGCTGTCAAATATATATATACTAGTTAATTTGGCACCGCGCAAGACACTAGTAAAGTTAAATATTTTTACAATATGTAGTAGCTGTCAAATATATATATACTAGTTAATTTGGCACCGCGCCTTGCGCGGTGCCAGTGAGCTTGTAACCTGGTATATATATTCAACAAAGCGTCCGACACAAGTTCAACAAACAGTTATAGAGAATAAAAAGATGGTTCATACGCATTGAACATACATAATCGTACGTATATAAAATCAAATAGGTTGGAGTAAACAGAAGTTTTCCCCAACAGTACACCATAGCAAGAGTTGCATATGATATCCTTGTAGGGCCCAATAGACTCTCTAAACAAAAGTCATCTACGAAAGTGCAGTAGTAGATGACATCAATCACAATAAAAGTAAATCTCAACGAGCTCCAAATAACCAATCAAAAGTTGTTCGCAAGAATTTTCAAAATGACGATGGCTCATCTCATAATGCAGATATGTGTTCGGTTTCTCATAGCAGTAGCGAGCATCGCATAAGATGAATTATAGTTTATATTTATTGTTGTAGTTGCATTGTTATTTTAGGATATTGCTCTTATATTACTTGCTATGGCCTCATGATTAATGAATCATCTTACTTTTATAATTATTTATATACTTTTTGACAAATAATGAATATAAATGTGACGTCCCAAATTATTATCAAACAAGTAATATATAATTATCATAATTTAATTTTTCTAATTTTTTTTGATATAATCTCCTTATATCCTTATACATGAAGGGAAATTTTGATGCCAAACATCATAACAAAGGTAATCGAGAACAATCACATATTAGCAACGGGTCGCAGGTAAGCCAAAACTCAAAATGTATGCAAACAAGCAAAACTGACGACTTATAATCTACCAAAAATTCATCATGCCAGATATTTTATAAAAAAATATTATTAAAGTTTGCCACAACGAAAACTTATTTTTAACTCTTTTTTTAAAATAAGTATATAAAAAAATTTATTATTAAAGTTTGCCACGAAAAAAATATATTTTGAACTATCTGTTTTTTTAATTCATACTTGACAAAATCAACAAGTTTTTTTTCTAAAAAAAAAAAGATAACATTTTAAATTTTAAAAATTGAGATAAGATGGATGCACTGTTGGGTCAAGGGTTTTAATATAATCTCCTTATACATTAAGGGAATATTTGATGCCAAACATCAGAACAAAGCTAATACCACATATTAGCAATGGGTCGTAGGTAAGCAAAAAATCAAAATGTACATAAACAAGCAAAATCGACATGTAATCTACCAAAAATTTATCGTACCGAATATTTTACAAAAAATACAAATACAAAAATAAAAGAAAAACTAAAACAAAAAGAAAACTAAAATTTTTTTGAAAAATAAAAAAAAACCGCGTGAGGTTACTATTCATTGGAACAGTAACCTCACGCGGCTTATATATATGGTATAATTTGAGTATATGAAAAAAGAATATATATTTATAAAAAAAATATATTTTAAAATTTGGCAATGGAACACAATGAAATAAAAAAAGTAGGTGCTTTGGGGGGTTAGATCCTCTAAGTTAATATATTTTATATTCTGCTTTAGTTGGTTTTTTAGGATGTTTATATTTGTTTTTAGTGTCATGTTGTTTCGATTGTTTGTAACAGATTTTGGACTGATTTGTGTTTGTTCTAAGATATTAATAAAGTGTAGCATCTTCCTTCCTGCCAAATGTTTTTAATTGTTGCTAATAAAATCGAGAAAAATAATAATGTAAAATTTTATATTTTCTTAATACTAAAGTAGCCATTGGCAAATAGCGAGCTCGCGTGTTTGATTCTGGAATCAGCACCCTCAGGCTTAAATCTGACACGTGGCTACCTCTTATTCTCTCACTTTGTTTTCTTCTTTCCCATTTTGTTTAAAACGTGTCAAGCTACAGTCCACTACCCAATATTTGTTTTTAAATTTCTTAAAATTTTTAACTAAGCTACTTTTTTTTTTTAATAACAAAAAAGATGCTATATTAATAATAAAACCAAGGAAGACTTGCATCAACAAGTAAACAAAGAGGGCATAAGGCCATCCTATCCGTATGATGCTTATAAAACACTTTGAGAATGAATACATAACAAACAACAATGTACCGATCTCCGGCCAAGGCTGTGAACATAATGAGGCTGACAACAATGTCTAAAGTGATAGGCGATGAAACCGCCTTCGTTGATGTTTGAAGGTATTGTACTTGGGTAGCATAAAGATCATAACTGATAAATGACAACTAAAAGAATAAGCTCTCATTGCAGTATCCAACACCGAAAGCCAACATAAATCATGCGATGGTAATCAAAGCCTAAAGTCCAATAAGGCGTAGCTCAAGCTAGTAAAATCAAAAGATAGATTGATAAGTGTCATTCTTACATTTATTTGCGATGATTTTCTAGTGATTTTTGCATTGATTTCTGGACAATGTTATGCTTTTTTATATATTTTTGTTTGTTTCAAGAACCTAATTCTAGGTGCATGTAAGTGAAGAAATTGAGCGAAATAACGATGAAAAATGTCTCAACCAAGCTAACACGTCTAATGACGATAGAAATCTTGAGGTTTGAAGAAGTACTGAAGTGTACAATCGATCCCAAGGAAGCCCGCAATCGATCGCGCAGGAGCGAGGCTCAAACAACAAACTTAAACATTCGGTGCTACGATCGTTCGTCGAGGAGCGCGGGTTGGGAAAAATAAATGATTGAAGCCGCAATCGATCACGGGAAAGTGGCGATAGATCGCTCGTCGCTGAATTTTTGAGATTTTATTGTCTTTTGATTAGTTTGTGCTCAGCATGGAAATTCTTTTCTCCCCTCACTATTTAAAGAGCAACTTGGACAAAAATACAAATTTTTTAGGCCCACTTTTAACCTAGACATATCATCAGCCGTCGCTTGAAAACCTCCCAAAAGCATTGAAGAGCAAGGAACGACGCAAGAGACGGAGAAAGGAAGCAACGCACAGAGTCGATATCTAGCGTTCATTCGTATTTATGAACTATAGTTTATTTTTATTTCAGATCTTGATGTTTAAATTGTTGAAAAACATTTTTTTGCATTATTGTCTTGTTATGATTCTAGGCTAAGTTAGTTTTATCAAAGACAGTGGGATCCTATATTTGAACCTCTAGTTTAATTATTATTGTTTGATCGATTCTATATAATCCTTGCGCATAATTTACTTGATGTGATCCCGTATTTTCGCTACTAGATAGAAAAAGTGTAGTAGAAAATAAAATAGGAGACACCATAATTTTTAAGTGAAAAACCTTCAAAACGAGAGAAAAATTACTGGACCTAGTCCAGTATAAAACTCCACTATAAATATTGATGATTTACAATGTATTTTTCTGTACAAAAAATCCAGTCAAAATGAAGATGAAGGGGAATTTTATTCTCTCCACAGTGAAGAGCCGAGACCCCCTTAGCATGGCATCTCCTCCTCTTTTTATCTTGATTTTTTCCCTCTCTTGTTCTGTTTTTTCCCCTTTTATCATGCCCACGTTCCTAATCTTTGGCCAATCATCTCCCCCATTCTCGATCCCTTAACTTCATTCCCAAATCAACTCATTTTGCCATTAATTCATCCAACTTTAGCCACTAACTACTCCCACTAACAGCTCTCGCTAATTGCCATTAAATGCTTTGTTTATGGCACGTTCTATTCAAAGCATTCCCAGGATATCTGGTTTGACCAATTTTTTTTAAATGTGGGACGACGGCCATTATATGTGCTGCCCATTTTGGCGGGACGCGATGGTATGAGCCGTTTGTTTTGCCATCTATAAGATGTGGGAAACTATTTTTTTTTTTAAAAAAATTCTGCATAAATTTCGAAAACAAAATCAAACATACCCTGAAAACTTGAACAAAGTGATGAGGAACAGTCGACCACTATATATATATATTTTGATAACAGTCAAACACTATATTTAATATCGTACTTATTTAGAATTTTATGTGCTTTGAAGGGCCAATCACTCGTGGGCCTTCCGCATGCAAGGTATGCTGATTGTAGGCCAATTTAGGGGGCATACGGGTCAGATTTTTCATGGTTCTGGTAGCATTTTTACTACCCGGATTTTTGTGCACCCGAAATTTTTTGGGATACCCAACTTTGTAAATCCGAAATTTAATATATATTTTTAAAAATGTATATACCGTTCATAATATAAATGCAAAATATTTATACATATATATACAAAAATGAGTTATATATATAGGGTACCCGAACCTGATCTGGTATTGATTTTAGAACCCGACAAAAAAAATTTGGGTTCGGGTACATCCGTACCAACAATCTTGTGTTGCAAAACTCAATTTTTTTTTTTTTTTGTAATACCCGAACCGATCGTCCAATTCTTTCTAGGTGCCGCTGCAATGAAAACCTCCAGGATTAATTTTCTTCCTGGTTAATTTAATAACTTGCTTTGGATATATTTAAATTAAAAATTTGTAAAATTGACTTATTTGTTTTTATCTCAAATATAAAAATTAAAGATTTTTGTTCCTATTAAATTTGATTTTAATATGTTTAAAATATTGAATTTAATTTACTTGGCGATGAAAACTAAGGAAATTGTGATGAAAGTGCCGCATAGCAATCTACTGTGAAGGGTTATCCGACATGGATATATAAGCATGTATGGACATTTAGTGTAATTACAAAGACATTAATATTAACACCAACGTAAATTACAAAATCAAGGATGTCCACGCCATAATTAATATTTTAATTAGCATTAATTAAGATTGATTTAATTATCCAAATATGTATGGTTTACGGTAGACAAAGTTACGTCACGTGGTCCCCACCTGTTGTCCTTTCATGGCACATACCTTGGGTAAATATATTTCTTTAAATATGTCCATCCAAAAAGATAATGAAAAAGGATATTAAGTCCGGCTGCCCAAATATAGAGTCAAAACAAATATTTTATTCATATTTAATTAACTATCATATTGACATGGTCAATCCAACAACTCAAGAAATTTGTGAAGTACAATTTTATACAATTCCGTTTTTCATATTATCAATTTTTAATTATAATTGTTTAGAAAAAAATAAAATTTAAAAATTATATAAGGATAAATTTAAAAAATGATCTCATATAATAGAATATGAAATACTAGTCAGAAACTTTTAGAACTAATCAAATATATTCTAACAAAAATTATATAAATTAAAAATACCCACATATATTTTTTAACAAATTTAGTTCTACATAAATTAATTTTTAGCAAGATGTTCTCGTAAGAAAATGGTGCATTGAGACTATTTTGATTAAAAATCGAAGTTTTTGACTAGTGTTGTTAAAACAAACATTTGCATTATTTATGATTAAAAATAATTTACATGGAACTCGGGACTAGTATTATGAATATCATTACTCGATGATTGTATTTTTGAAATTTACTCTAAATAAAATATTTAAAATAAAGAAATGTAAATATAGGATATTATGATTTGTAATCTTACAATACATAACTCACCTAAAATATATCAACTCATAAAATATGTTGAAGGGGACAACCGTTGCTTTCTATATAAACCATAGCTTCCTCCTCAAGTTTTGCACCACAAACAATCTTAAAACTCAAATTCTCATCAAAATCTATAATTCTTCACTTTTCTTCTTGCTTTTTCTGATAATGGCAGTTGACTCTTCACTCTCTCCGCCGGCCGTGAGCCCTCCGCTGAACGAGAAATTTGCTAAGGCACTTCAATTTATCGAAGATATGACCAAAAATACGGATTCTGTACAAGCAAGGGTATTGGCTGAAATACTGAGCCAAAATGCTGAAACTGAGTACCTTCAGAGGTTCAATCTTGGCGGTGCTACTGATCGGGATTCGTTCAAGTCTAGCCTTCCTGTGGTAACGTACGAGGATCTTCTGCCAGAGATTCAGCGTATTGCTAGTGGGGATTTCTCTACAATTCTTTGCTCTCGCCCCATCTCTGAGTTTCTTACCAGGTAAATATATTGGAAAGAATTTGTATATATATTCTTTGCTTATTTATTCATTTTTTGTTATTTATTCTACTCTGCATAGTCGTTAAAGGGGTTTGCATGTCCGAGAAAGAAAAAGAAATTTTATTTTATGAGGTTTTTAAAATTTCTTGTTGTTTACTGAAATTAATTGTACCTATGGTCACCATATTTATCTCTTCGTACGTGTGTCATCCATTTTTATACATGTAAAAGAATAAAACTAAACTAAACTTCGTTTGAAAATGAGATGATTTACGTTGTGTAACACAAATCAGTCATAAATATTATTAGTTCTAGAATGAAAACCTTATCATTAATAAAGAAAATTTTGCCAAGAGATTCACAAACTTCAATTTTAAAAAATAAAATGACCTCTTTTAGGCTTGTGTGACCACTTTGTTGACTGAATATGCAGTTCTGGAACGTCGGCTGGTGAAAGAAAGCTTATGCCAACAATAAAGGAAGAAATGGGCCGCCGACAATTGTTGTACAATCTTCTCAACCCTGTAATGAGCCTGTAAGAATATTTTCACATTAGTATTTTCCCGTTTATACAAAATCTTGACTAATCAATGCAAGATTATTGTTAATAATCTCAACAAGAAACAAAGATTTGCTAAATGATAATTACTATTCTCTGTTAACTGTGATCATCAGATACGTTCCAGGGCTTGACAAGGGGAAAGGATTATACTTTCTGTTTGTGAAGGCCGAAACCAAAACTCCGGGCGGGTTGGTTGCACGCCCTGTGCTCACCAGCTACTACAAGAGTGATCAGTTCAAGAACCGACCGTACGACCCATATAACTTATACACAAGCCCGGATGAAGCAATTCTCTGCTGTGATTCATTCCAAAGCATGTACACTCAGATGCTTTGTGGGCTTCTCATGCGTGAAGAGGTTCTCCGAGTTGGGGCCGTCTTCGCCTCGGGTCTTCTCAGGGCCATCCGGTTTCTCCAACTCAACTGGACACAACTCGTGCATGATATCTCCACAGGGTCCTTAAACCCTAAGATTACTGACAGCTCCATTCAAGAATGCATGGCTAAAATTCTTAAACCAAACCCTGGTCTTGCTGATTTTATTGTTAGAGAATGTGAGGGCGAAAATTGGGATGGTATAATCCCGAGAATATGGCCGAATACAAAATATCTTGACGTTATTGTTACTGGCGCCATGGCACAATATATACCTCTTCTTGATTTCTACAGCGGAGGCCTTCCACAAGCTTGCACCATGTACGCATCCTCCGAGTGCTATTTCGGGCTTAACTTGAAGCCCATGACGAAACCTTCAGAAGTTTCCTACACCATCATGCCTAACATGGGATACTTCGAGTTTATTCCTCACGACCCGAAAAACCAGATGAATCTCTATCGAGATTCACCCCCACGGCTGGTGGATTTGGCGGATTTGGAGGTAGGAAAAGAGTACGAACTTGTGGTCACTACCTATTCAGGGTTGTGTCGATACCGAGTAGGTGACATCCTCCGAGTAACGGGTTTTCACAACTCTGCGCCACAGTTCAAGTTTATAAGGAGGAAGAATGTTTTGTTGAGCATTGATGCTGATAAGACAGACGAATCTGAGCTACAAAAGGCTGTTGAAAATGCTTCGGTTTTGTTACACGAGTATGAAACTAATGTAGTGGAATACACTAGCTATGCTGATACAAGTTCAATTCCAGGACATTATGTAATATACTGGGAACTGCTTGTAAAAGATCCAATAAACCCCCCGAGCCATGATGTCTTAGCCAAATGCTGCCTAGTAATGGAAGAGGCGATGAATACAGTTTACAGACAATGCCGAGTAGCGGATAATTCTGTCGGGCCGCTAGAAATCCGGGTAGTGAACAACGGGACATTTGAAGAGCTGATGGATTATGCAATATCAAGAGGCGCGTCGATTAATCAGTATAAAGCTCCGAGATGTGTCAGCTTCACTCCCATCGTCGAATTATTGAATGCCCGTGTTCTGTCTGTGCATTTTAGCCCCGCTGCTCCGCAATGGATGCCAGAGCGGCGCGTTTGACTCACTTGCATCTGATAACTTGGATCACGTGAAGATTTTCGACTAATGCTACCAAAAAACAAACATGCTTTGGAGACTGTGGACCAATAGAATCCCTTTAATTGTCCCTTTTGTTCTTTGAATGTGGATTGTGTGTAACGCTTTGGAGTTTGTTGGGTTTCAGATTTTCTTTTTTGGATTTGATTTGATGCTTTTGTGTGTAAGATTCAGATAATCTACAACTTGTGATTCTCATGTAATGTAGTATGTTGAAACTTTCCTAAAGTTGGGGGAAAGCTAGCTGTCTAAAGTTGTAGAGTGTGATTGTGGGCTGAACAGATCTTTGTTTTGATTGTGCTTGATTTCTAAAATAATATAGCAATTTGTGATTTTACTTGTCTCAAGGAGTATCTGTGGGCTTCGTGTACATGAATTTTGTTTCATGTGGTGCATGCCTGCTTTGCAAGTAATTTTTTTTAAAACAAATATATTAATTGAATCATGCACACTCTAATGGTGTAACCCATTAGAAAATGTACATCAACCAAATTACAGCCAATGAACTCCTAGACAAATAAGCAGTTAAAAAACCAGTCGTTGATCGAGTAATTGGCAAGATCTTTTTTATTTAAATCATACCCAAAGATTACTCTTAATGATCTCTACTACCTTATGCATTTCAACACTACCATTGGAAAATAAATAAATTATTTCGAGTCGACCAAATTGAACTCTCATACCTTGCCACAAGGCCCACCAGACAGTTTTAATAGTCGCTTTAGACAACATGCTTGAATGATTGTTGATGTGTTCCTCTCGACTATTTGCTCACATTGAAGTAAGAACTAGGGGTGGGCACTCGGGTCGGGTATTCGGGTACCCGACCCGATCGGGTATTCCCGAACAAGAATGAAAAACGGTAATTTTTTGGATTCGGGACAATACCCGATTCCCGACCCGAAAATTTCGGGTCGGGAATCGGGTTCCAAGAAGGTACCCGATCGGGAATCGGGTACCCGATCGGGTTCCAAGAAATAAAAAAAAATTGTTTGTTATGTATTGTAGAAGCAAAAAAAATTAAATAAAAAAATTTAAAAGAAAAACCAAAAATAGGGTACCCGAACCCGAATTGTTCGGGTACCCGACATTTCGGATACCCAAAATGTCGGGTACCCGAACAATTCGGGTCGGGAATCGGCATGTCCTATGGGGTACCCGAAATTTCGGGTACCCGACCCGAATTTCCCGATTCCCGAGATACCCGACCCGATCCCACCCCTAGTAAGAACCATCCAGCTATAACAATTATCCCAAATTGCTTTCGATAGCTTGCACGAGAACATGATGTGATTTAAATCTTTCTCCTCTTCACCGTAGAAATCACACATCAGTGAACAAGTAAGATCTATGTTGAAATGATTTGTAGATGAGCCGTATCTTTGCCATTAATTTAGGAAAGTATCTCTGTATAATTAACCATAAGTTGGCATGTAATCTAGCCTATAATTATTTAGTCTTTCCTTACTTAGTTAGGCTGGCTGATTCTGTATAAAAGAGGAGTGCATGTTCTGTAAAGATTGTACAAGAAAAAAGAAAGAGAATGAAATTGTTGTGCATAAGAATGAAATTGTTGTGCATAAGAATTGATCCAAGCTTTCTTTTCACCATGGTATCAGAGCAGTGATTCTTTTTCACCACAACTCTGTTTATCGGTTAACCCAAAGAATTCTTAAACCATTGCGAAGATGGATACATTAAATAACAGTGGGGAACATCAACACAATGACGAGAACTCCACTGTGAATGTCCTTGGGACTTATCCAATAAAATAACACAGATCTTGACACAAAAACCCACCAATTCCCCAGCAACAACATATGATTTTGCTGCTGCACAGCTAGGAAGTAAACTTGATGGAACCAATGATGCCATATGGTCTCAAGTTGTCAAAATGTATATCTCAGGACTAGACAAGTTGGGATATATATATGGTGAGCATCCACAACATGAACCTGATCTCCACAACATGAACCAAACGATCCATCTTTCAGACGATGGAGAACCGAGAATGCTATTGTTAAAGAATGGCTTATTAATTCAATGGATCCATCATTGATCAGTAATTTCATTTGCTTTCTGACTGCCAGACAAGTATGGGAATCGATAGCTACAACATACTTTGATGGAACAGACACCTCACAAGTTTACGACTTAAAAAGACGGATGACATGATTAAAATAAGCAAGAGGACCTATTGAAGCATACTACAAAAAGCTCCAAGGCCTGTGGAAGGAGATTGATTTTCGTTTCCAGAATCCCATGTAATGTACAAAGGATATCCAACGATATAATTCTCTTATTCAAGAGGATAGAGTGTACACCTTCCTTGATGGTTTGGATGACAGACTTAACGATATTCGAAGTGATGTACTCCAAATAAAACCATTCCCTATTGTGGAGCATGCTTACGCCCATATTCGACGAGAAGATATTCGACAGACAGTAATGCTATCAGACACAGAAACCACACCTGCAGTAGCTATGGCGTCTAAAGGTTCGAAATCCAACTTCCAATGGACTCCTTCAATCAAAATAGTAAAACCCGGATTCTTTACTCAAACTGGTGGAAAATCCAATACTCCATCCAAGGATAAAGAACCCGCCAAAGGGGAAGGATGTTCCCATTATGGAAATCCTAAACATACTAATACTTGCTTCAAACTACATGGGTATCCGGAGTGGTGGAATGAACTCAAAAATCGAAAACATAAAGAAAGTACTAGACGTGCATCCATCGCTAACACTGAATGTCAGTTATCTCTACTACCACAAGTCAACTCTGATAATAAACGAATCAATGATAGTGAAAAAGGTAACAACCGTGCATTACTTATGCCAAATGAACATGACTATATTAGTTGGATAATAGATTCCAGTGCAACGGACCACATGACATTCTCAAAAGGGGACTTTGCTGCTATTACAGTTCCCAGGTGCACTAGCATAGTCAATGCTAATGGAGCCACATATCCAGTCACATGGGCTGGAAAAGTAGATCTTTTACCCACTTTATCATTAACTAATACTTTATTAGTTCCATCTCTTCTGAACAAACTGATATATGTTGCACAAAGGAAATGAATTGTGTAGCATTATTGTACCCAACTTTCTGCCTCTTTCAGGATATTCTCACCAAGGAGATCATTGGGCGTGGTAATAAGAGAGAGGGGCTATATTACATGGATGACTTCAAATCTTGCAAGATCAATGTTGTTCATTCAAATAACAATAAAGAAAATCATAATTGGTTATGTCATCGTAGGTTAGGGCACCCTTCTTTCGACTATATGAGGCACTTGCTTCCTCGACTGTTCTCAGGCTCTAATAAATTAGAGTTACAGTGTGAAACATGTAGTTTAGCTAAAATTCATCGAGTATCATTTCCAGTTAGTTCAAATAAAACCAAAGTGCCATTCTCTTTAATTTATTTGGATGTTTGGGGACCCTCACCCATTACAACTCTTTTTGGTATTCATTGGTTTGTGACATTTGTAGATGACTCATGGTTATACATGCTGAAACACAAAGATGAAGTTTTTCGTATGTTTCAATCTTTTCATGCATTGATTAACCAATTTTCAGCAAGAATTCAGATTCTAAGGTCGGATAATGGGAGAGAATACATAAATCAAGCCTTTCATGATTACTTTCAAAGTATTGGAATCATTCATGAAACCTCATGCACCTACACTCCACAACAAAATGGGGTGGTCGTGTGAAAGAATAAACACATCCTAGAAATGACACGAGCACTCTTAGTTGGATCCAAAGTACATGGTAATCACTGTGATGATGCAGTTGTGACTGCCATTTACTTAATTAATCGAACGCCTTCAAGAGTGCTAGAGTTTAAGACACTCTTACAAGTTCTATCTAAACATGTTAACTTGCCTTCAGTACTTCTTCTTCCACCTCGCACCTTTGGATGTGTTGCATTTGTCCATATACACAAAAATTAGCGAACAAAACTTGATCATTACTCTGTTAGGTGCATTTTTCTAGAATATGGTACAACAAAGAAGGGGTACAGATGTTATGATCCCACCAGTAAATGCACTTATGTCACCATGGATGTTACTTTTTCGGAATCTGAGAATTTCTACTCGGCACCAGTATCAAATTCTCATCTTCAAGTGGAGAATTGGAATGAAGAATAGAAGTGATGGGATTGCCCAACCTTTAATGAAATTCAAGCAGATACGGACACTACACCTGCAATAGCTCAAGAAACTCAAGAGCAAGAAGATCTTGCATCTCATGATGAAGAATTAGGCTCTTTCTCTCATGTACCCAAAAGTGATGATCCCACCACAGAGAATATCCAAGAGGTACGTTCTCATGTTCCCCCCTCTAATCCTAGTTTGGATACTCCTACTGGTTATCACTTACCTTTCAGGCGGAACAGAGGAAAGCCACCAGCTTGTTAGTCACCAGATATTGAGGGAAAATAAGCAAAATATCCGATTGCTAACCATATGTCCACCCAAAGGCTATCTACTACCCTCAAAACCTTCGTACACAAATTATCATCAAATGATATTCCGTGTGGGATTCAAGAAGCTTTAGCATGTCTATAATGGTCCAAAGCAAGTCAAGAAGAAATGACATCTGTTGGGGTTCAACAATTGCCTCTGCTTTGTGATCGGTCGAACACGTGGCGCTTGTGCGAGTGTATGGTTGAAAAGATTGAAGTTGCGCCATTACCCTTAACTATAGTTATTGGTAAAGCGGTAAGCGCTTGATCCTACAATTGGTATCAGAGCCTAGGTCGCGTGTTCGATTCCCATGAGTTGCAGAGAGTGCAATTATTGGGGGAGGGATTGTTGGGGTTCAACAATTGCCTCTGCTTTGTGATCGGTCGAACACGTGGCGCTTGTGCGAGTGTATGGTTGAAAAGATTGAAGTTGCGCCATTACCCTTAACTATAGTTATTGGTAAAGCGGTAAGCGCTTGATCCTACAATAAATCGATTCCGGGGGTGGGTTGCCATTCCACACCCGAGTTCAACCAACTTGAGCTTCAATAGCTCGTGTTCTTGAAACTATTGCACCGAGAGATTATATCGAGTTCGATTACAAAATCGAGCGGAAGACACTCGACATAACCCGCTATAAAACCGATTAACCATTTGAAAGGCATTTTAAAGATATGCAATTAAAATAAATAAACAAGCATTTGTTTATGGAAGTTCGAAGGTGGTGTAATCCTTCTACGTCTCCCCTTCTTCCACCTCATGGAAGGATTACACTAGAAGACTTTGATTTATACAATCCCGTTGTACAAACCCGATCCAGTTGGGAATTCCCCATCCAACTAGAACTCCTAGCAACTCAACTATGTATGTTCTTTAATGTCTCACATACAAAGACCTCTCATCGGTTGTGATAAATCATCAACCGTTACAATGGTATTCACTCTTCTATTTTAGCTCACAAATACAATGAATAGAGTGAATAAAAAGGCACAAATGATTCCATAATGAATCTGATACAGCAAGGTAAGAGGTGCCAAAGGTTTGAGGAGTGCTCTTCATTTAGCAACTTTTGTCTTTTAAGTTCCTCAATTGAATCCCAAGTGGGTTTGCTTTGGAAGGTTTGGATTGATCTTCAATCAGCTGTTATTGAGCTTCCAAATCATGTATATATAGCCCCAAGTAATGATATATACGTTAGACACAAGAATATGCCCGTTGGAAAGGTTCTACACTATTCCCGAGCTTGCAACGGTCATATTCTGGTTTCTGGGCTATTTGTATTTCGGACCGGATTGGCCGGATCAGCTTGGGCTGATCAGTCTGGCCGGATCAGCATGGTAGATCAGTCTGGCAGATCAGCACGGGCAGATCAGTCTGGTCCAGATCAGCAAGGGCAGATCAGTCTGGTCCGAATCAGTCTGGACAATCAGCTTGATACAAAAACAGATTGATAAACTTGCTCTTCGATCTGTTGCTTGTAACTCTTCATTATTTAATTTCTGGGCAAATTGATCCACATAAAAGTTGTATCCCTTTCTCTTAGCTTTCCAAGGAATCAAGAATCGCTCGATTTCGAGTTTGTATGAGAGAGTTATGCTTGAAATACGAGGCAATGCTCCTGCTGTCTGTTTGCTGGATGCAGCAGCACATGGCGTGACTTGCAGAAGAGTTTTGGCCATCTTAACGTCCGATTCAGTCTTTCACTTCCAAAGATGACTTGTAGATCTTTGTCTTAGATTTCCAACCCATACTGAATCGTTCCGTTCCAATAAGCGAGCTAAGAGTTATGCCCACCAGACTGACAGGGACTTTGCTGTAACAGCTCGATCTTACAGGCGTCAAATGTCGTGACTTGCAGAAGATTTTTGGCCATCTTAACGTCCGATTCAGTCTTTCACTTACAAAGATGACTTGTAGATCTTTGTCTTAGATTTCCAACCCATACTGAATCGTTCCGTTCCAATAAGCGAGCTGAGAGTTATGGCCACCAGACTGACAGTTGCTTGCTGAAACAGCTTGCTGAAACAGCTTGCTGTTTCTTCGCGGTTCAGCTCGATCTTGCAGGCGTCTTTTCTCCTTGATAACATTTGAACTAGCCGATCTGTTGTGAAATATGACTTTTAGTATTTTGAGTTGGCTGTTCAATATCTTTGGAAGCACGCCATTTCGATAACCGAGCTATTAGATATGATCGAAACAATCCGCTATGCCAGAATTCCAATCTTGGTCCAGCTTGATATTTTCAAGCTACTTCTTAGTAATTCATCAAGCTCTTAAATATGATCTATGAACTGCACACTTGATGAAATATGTTAGCAACACAATAACAAGTTTTGTTAACATCAAAACCAAGATTATTCGGGTTTCCAAAACCCAAAAACATCCCTACAAAACAACAACACATGGGATCTTGTACTGTTACCTAAAGAGAAAAAAACAGTTGGGTGTAAGTGGGTGTTCTCCATTAAATATAATGCAAAGGAATCCATTGAAAGATACAAGGCGAGGCTTGTCGCTAAGGGATACACACAGACCTATGGAGTCGATTATCAAGAGACTTTCTCACCGCTGGCGAAGCTAAACATTGCCATAGTTTTGATATCCTTGGCAGCAAACATGGATTGGCCTTTGCACCAATTTGCTGTGAAGAATGCCTTTCTTCATGGAAATTTAGATGAAGAGGTATATATGGATATTCCACCAGGTTATACTACAACATCCAACAATGGAATTGTATGCAGATTAAGGAAGGCATATACTAAAGCAATCACCTCGAGCATTGTTTGGCAGATTTAGCATGGCAATGAAGAACTATAGGTTTCAACAAAGCAACTCAGACCACACTCTATTCCTTAAGCGAAAGCAGGGGAAGATAACCGCACTAATAATCTATGTAGATGACATGATTATCACAGGAGATGATGCTGAAGAAATATCCAAGATGGAAAGATATCTAAGTTCAGAATTTGAGATGAAAAGTCTAGAAGACCTAAAATTGAGGTAGCAAGATCAAGACAATGAATATTTATATTCCAAAGAAAATAAGTACTCGATCTTTTATGAGAAGTGGGCATGATTGACTGTAAGCCAACCGATACTCCGGTTGTCCAAAACCAAAACTTTGAGGCCAACTTAGATCAAGTGCCTTCGAATAAAGAGAACTATCAAAGGTTAGTGGGTAAGCTTATTTACCTGTCTCACACTCATCTCGACATTGCCTATACAGTTAGCATTGTTAGCCAATTCATGCATAATCTTAGTGAAGATCATATGAAAGTTGTATGGAGAATACTTCGATACTTGAAAACGGCTCATGGGAGAGGACTCGTGTTTTCTAGGAACAACCACCTCAATGTTGAAGGATTCACTAATGCAGATTGGGCAGGAAATGTAGTAGATAGAAAGTCCACATCCGGATATTTTACATTTGTTGGTGGAAATGTTGTTACATGGAGAAGCAAGAAGCAAAAGGTGGTGGCATTGTCTAGTGCTGAAGCAAAATTTAGAGGAATTTCGAAGGGACTGTGTGAACTTATTTGGCTCAAAAGATTACTAAGTGAACCTGGCTTTGAACCAAATATTGCAATGAACTTGTACTGTGACAGTAAGGCATCAATAGCACTATCTCAAAATCCTATCCAACATGATCGCACCAAACACATCGAAATGGATAGACATTTCATAAAATAAAGCATCGATTAGAAAGTTATCAAGCTACCATTTGTGAGATCCGAAGATCAACTAGCAGATATGTTAACAAAAGTTGTGTCAAGCAAAGTATTCTACATCTCATTGGACAAGTTGGGCATTCGAGATATATATGCACCTACGTTAGGGGGAGTGTTGAAATGAGCTGTAGATGAGCCGTATCTTTGCCATTAATTTAGGAAAGATTATCTCTATATAATTAACCATAAGTTGGCATGAAATCTAGCCTAGAATTATCCAAGTCTTTCCTTAGTTAGGTTCATTCTGTATAAATGAGAGGTGCATGTTCCGTAAAGATTGTACAAGAAAAAAGAAAGATAGAATGAAATTGTTGTTCATAAGAATTGATCCAAGTTTTCTTTTCAACAGTCTACAATATTCCTTGTTGCAAAATTGATTTTCGTAGGCAGTCTGTTTGTAGCAAACATCATACGAAAATCGAAACCTTTCCCCGGACTAAATTACACCACGCCATGCTCAATTTCTTCCTTGGTTCCAGTTCATCCTCTCTTAGATTTGGTTGAAGTATAAAATATGCAGATTTTGCTGAGAATCTTCCTTGTTGTGTTCCTACCGGTACTCATCTTTTACTATCTTTATCCAGAGAGTAGCAATGTTAGTATTTCAACAAACAGCTAATCTTCCCAACTAAATAATCTCATTTCTAACATTTATAAGAAGATTAATTATTACTCATTAAATAATTTATATTTTCATAACTAAATAGGAATTCGACTATTTCTTTTTACCCCATGAGATAAATATTTTTATGATTTTTAATAAATTTAAACTACTATATTATTTTTTTGGAGAGTATTTGCACTCGATTTGCTATGGTTAATTTCCCTACATTTGGTTGCTTATATTATACATGAACTAGTCTACTACTATAATGTATAATTTTTCAGGCTTTGATAATTTTTAATTTATTCAAAATAAATGTATTCTTCCAAATTCTTATACATTTTAATTTACAAGCAATTTTTTCTTTGTTTTTCTTTCTCTTTCAATTCCATTTATCATTTTGCCCTCTATATTTTTCAAAATCTTAGTTCTTCTTGCCAAAAGTTCCTACATGAACAACCTACCATACAAATAATAATTTAGAGAATAGAGCTATCAAGCTTGAAAGACAAGACGTATTTTTGTAGTCTCTATTGTAAATCTATTAGCGATTACAATTATTTGTTGGGAATGTAATCTTATTTTGTATATGGAATTGTGATAGTCCTCAATGCTCAGGACCACAACAGAAACCTTGTTACTCTGATATATAAATAACTCTTATGTGCTCTTAATCACGTTTAAGGTAGCGATGCCTTATATTAGTACTATTTAACCTTTTTTTATTGGTTATCCAATACCAAAATATATTATTTCATGCATAGTAAAAGAAGTGAAAAATTTGATGTGATAAAAAAGTTATCAAGGGCATTTTGTAGATTTATAAGCCAAAATGGGGTATATTAAGCAATTTGTGAAACATAAATAATATTTCCCTATTTTGTTTATGTACATTAAATCCATTATGAATATTTTAATCGTCTTTAAAATATATTTTAGTGATTAATAACTTCATTGGTAATCGCTTTGTGCCCGTAAGACTTAGTCGTATTACTTGTTTCCCATTTCACGAAAATGCAAGACATTGACATCACTCTCCTAGCGAAGGCGATTATATGGCAACTTGGCAAGTACTTGTAGTACTTGGAGACAGTGGCGAACCTACAGGTAGTACTTGTAGTATTTGCCCCTCTGAATAAGAATGATACAATTTTACCATATTCAATAGGCTAGATTCACACATGTTTGGAGATTAACATTTTCATCATTTGAACATTCGGTTGTTTTACGGGTAAATTATTTGTCATAGATGTACTAATCCTCTAAGCAGAAGGATGCAAAGCATTTTGTGACTCAGTGGACTTCATTTTCATGTTCCGGGGAAGTCTACTTAGAGGAGTCTCATTTTTTCTCTTCAAATCCTAATTTTCTAAAAGAAAACACATGAAATTCAATGAATAGAGCAATTTTTTTAAACATAGCAAGACAAACTATATTTTTATTAAAAAAAATTATAAATGAAAAACGACAAAGTTCATCAATAGGAAATTTAGAAAAAAAAGTTTCCAAATTTTGATAAATTGGGCTATTAGTTTTAGAAATAATGAAGGTTTTTAAGCCGAAAATAATTTATAGAGTTTTTAAATATAAAGATACTTTTAATTGATTTTAAATAAATTTTCTCGAAATACATAATAAAGTATGTGAATTAAAAATATAGATTCTTTAGAAAATGATACTTTAATAAATTTTAAAAGTAGACTAAAAATTTATGAGTAAGTTGTACAAATATAATATTTAAAATAATATTTATTTTCTTCATATCAAATCTCATGAAATCCTTTCAATTTTATAGGGGTTTAATTTAATTAAATTAAATCCCATAAAATACAAATTTCATTTTGAAATCTCATCTTTACAAACACTCAAAATGGTATTTCTAATAACAAATCCCCCCAAATCCATCGGAAAAGTTAGATATATAACCCTCATTTCTTTGACTTTAATTTTGTAACTTAACCCTCATTTTTGAATATTCCTCTTATTTAGCCAATATTACCATTTGTTAATGAAAGCCAAATTTTCCATGACTGTTTGGTATCAAATTCACCATCGACTGCTACTCTCATTCCTTTCTCTATTTCCTCAATTCCGTCGCCCTCTACCACACTTTTGTCTTCAGTTTTTGCTGGTGATGATATGAGCATTGAAGAGGGAAAAGTAGAGCATGTCATTTCCAACATATGACCTCGAGATTATCAAGGGAGACGGAGTAATCCAATTGAAGACCACATTACTGATATCCATGAATTCAACGACGGCGGCTGAATGGTGGGAGATGACATTCCGGAACATTGCAAATAGGCTAAAGATTGGAGACAAGGGGGAGGAGCTTGTTGGGGAGATTAATAGTGTGTTTGATATGAATTGACTTGAAAAATGCTAGTGGGTTTCATATTCTTTGACTCGATCCAACCTTTGTGCTTCGTGAATGAAATTGAGGGAAGAATGAAAATTTTCATGAAACTTACAAATGTCTATTACATTTTGTAAAATCATAAATTAAACTATTTAAAACAAAGGATGTTATATATCAAATTTGTGCTTTAAAATTGATTCTAGCTAATAAATTTTTTTATAAAAGAAAGCTGTTTGTGGGGATGGGCGGGGCGGGTTGGCCGGGGTCAAACCCGTCCAAACCAGTCTCGTTGCCATCCCTAACCCTATGTAGCTTCTTGGAAACTTTTATTATAATATGATGGAAAATATTAAAAAATTAAATTTTATATAATACTGAAAATAGTTTTATAAAAAAAATCAAGAAGTTTTAAGTAAAATAACCAAACAATAATGCTTTTCGATATAATTTTCACATACAAACACCATTATTTAAAATTTAAATATTTATTTAGGAAAATACTTTTATAGCTTATTCTTAAAATCATTCAGATATGATTTTTGTCTAATCGACATTCCACATTCACTGTAGTTGAGTCTGTATAATTCAATCCAACGCTGAGAAATTAATCCGCTAAAATTATCCACTAAGCCCCTCAAACTCGGCATATTTAATTAAATATAATAAAATTGAAAAAAAATTCAGGAAATAGCGTGATTCGTAAACATTTACAATACTATGGTAATTCCCATATCGGGTATGCGAATTTAACTAAATTCGCATACCGGGTATGCGAATTATAAACTTTTTTTTTTTTTTGCGAATTATAAATTTTTTTTTTTAAATTTTTTTTTTAATTCGCATACCGAGAATGCGAATTTAAAGAGAATTCGCACTCCCGGTATGCAAATTCTCTTCAATTCTGACAACCTGGCTTTTGATGTGATATATTTACTTTTTTGTACAGGGTTGATGTGGCAATCTTCGTCATATGGGAACTTGTCGTTTTAGCATTCCTTGTTTTCTCAGCAGTTTCATTATATTTTAGGCATTTGATACTAGCTATTATTTTGTTATGCATCACCCTGCTCTTGCTTCTATGCATGAAAATTACGAAGCAAGTGAGACTTTCTCGAAAGAAGTGGCGAAGAATCATATCTATCAAGAAGTTACGTCACTTGAATAACAAATGCTCCACTGTTTTGCTGATTTTTTCACTGTGGTTTGAAGAACTGGACTTCAATTCCCTGTGTTGCTATCGTCCAGATGGCCCCGAAGATTAGCATGACACTCAACACCATTCCAAGAGATCCAAGCAACCAGTTTAGGCACCACACTCCACTATACTTTTGAGGTTTCTTTATCCTGATCCACATCAAGCAGGGGTATGCTAGAGTGATTGGTAATGCTATCCCTCCAAGTAAGCCAGCTAGATCTCTCAAGAACAGGCATTCCCATTTCGGGATTCAGTTATAGGAAGCCATGAATCCTGGGGATCAAGCTTGGTGATATGCCCCACTTCCTCTAAGTAACTCTGTATGCTTGAAAAACAAGTTCCCATATGACGAAGATTGCCACATCAACCCTGTACAAAAAAGTAAATATATCACATCAAAAGCCAGGCTGTCAGAATTGAAGAGAATTCGCATACCGGGAGTGCGAATTCTCTTTAAATTCGCATTCTCGGTATGCGAATTTAAATTTTTTTTTAAAAAAAAAAAAAATTTATAATTCGCAAAAAAAAAAAAAAAAAAGTTTATAATTCGCATACCCGGTATGCGAATTTAGTTAAATTCACATACCCGGTATGCGAATTACCATAGTATTGTAAATGTTTACAAATCACGCTATTTCCTGAAATTTTTTTCAATTTTATTATATTTAATTAAATATGCCCTCAAACTCATGCTTTTTAAACAATAATTTAAAAATAAAAAGAATTGCAAAACATAAACGAGGTACATTACATAACTAATGTAAACCGCCATCATGAGTGGCAGACGCTACAAATGTCATTACTAAGAGCACATGCAATGGTTAATACCACAATCTGACATATCACCATTTTTCTAACATTCAGCCTCTCATCCAGCCCCATTATTTTTACAATGGTTCAACCCCTATTTTGGGCCCCATCTACCACATCATTTATCACTATCTATTTCCACATCATTATTCATTTATATTTAAAATGTTAATATATATACCTATAATAATTGTTGAAATAGAATAAGAAAACATAAAAAAAATTATAACTTAAAAATTATTTTAAAAATAAAAAATGGAATATAACTAATAATTTAAAAGTTTACTAATAATTGAAATTGTAATGTAAATTT
The DNA here is from genome assembly GCA_907163345.1 of Haberlea rhodopensis. NCBI lineage: Eukaryota > Viridiplantae > Streptophyta > Magnoliopsida > Lamiales > Gesneriaceae > Haberlea > Haberlea rhodopensis. The sequence goes on from CAJQUN010000004.1 coordinate 14,294,065, forward strand.
ATATAATTAAAATTTTAAATTATATTAATAATAAATTAAATAAATATTAAAAATAAAAAATATATATAAAACAGCTACCCAATCAAAATAAAATACTGACTAGGCGGCCTCAATCCTCCATGGGAGTCAGCCCCATTTATGTGAATGGAGCTTGGCTGGGGCTGACAAAGCCCCCCATTGCACATGCCCTAACTATATCATCTGCCGCATTATAAAATTAATACTTAAATCTTCAAATCTTTGTACACGATTGCAATATAATTATTGCAGCATCCACCACTATACTTCGGCTATTGCGTCTAGGGGTGAGCAAAAGTTCGGTTAAACCGAACAAACCGAACTAATTTGGAAAATCGATTATTTAAAAATTCGGTTTTAATTTTTTAAAAATTTGGTTAATTCAGTTCAGTTTTGGTTTCCATTTTAAAAATATCGGTTAACCGAATTAACCAAAATTTTTAATTTTTTAATATTTTTAAAAAAAATTAATTTTTATTTTAATTTTTGAAAAATCAATAAATATCATTCTTTATTTAAATATTACTTTTAAAATTTTTAAATCAAATTATTTAATTTTTTTAAATCTTAAAATCAAATTATCTAATTTTTAGTTTTTTTTATAGAAAATATCGGTTTATTCGGTTACCGACCGAAATAACCGATGTTTTTATCGGTTCAGTCGGTTAGATTTTTCAAAATTCGGTTCGATCAGTTCGCTTTTAACCAATTACATACCCCTAACTGCATGTGATAGGCGCGGCAGAAACTTGCAGCATCCGTCACTTTCAATGATGTTTTCGTTGCTTATTGTAATGTTCCCTCATTTATGTTATTTTTTGCAATTGCTTTTATTTTTTCAATTTTTTAAAAAATAAAACAATCAAAACTATGATGTACGGATTCTGACACATCGACACAGATTTTCAAAATATATATTTTCATATATAGTCTGTACCAAATGATTTTACGAGGTGCTCGCCCATTGTAACCTCAAACGCAAGAAGGAAATTTGCAAGTTCATTTGCGAAAAAGAATAAAATTCCCGCTGTTACGGAAGAACGCTATTTCGAAGTAGATTTTAACTGCCGTTCAGTTGGTTTTGACCGATCGCAACTCGTTACCATTGAATGAAGATTAAAGGAACTAGATTCAGTGCAGGAAATCGGGCTAGACTCGAGTTTCTGACCATTTTCCTCTTGTGTGTCTCCTTCTTCCTCACCGGCTGGTTTAGTTCACACCTTTTCTTTCTCAAGGTCGGTATGTACTCTTGAGTTTTTTTTTTAATCATGACTTTAAAGGATGGCATTTGTGTAGATTTTTTGCGTTAGGTTTATGTAATCTATTTTCGTAGGAGTACTCTATGCTTTTGTGTGTGAAATTGTCATCAGTTTATTGTGGACATCAGGAGATGAAGAAAGAGAAGATAGAATTTGAGACTCTGCCACGTGGAGATTCGGGAGATGAGTCTGTGGGTGCGATCCCCTTTCAGGTAACCATGCATGTAGTGCTTTTGCGTTTGCGGTTATAATTTGTTTAGTTTTAGATTTTTGGATAAAAGCAAATACAACTTTGTAGGATTGCGCGAAACAAACAATGTGCGAAATTCATGGAAATGAACCTCAGGTCATTGATTTGACGTTTGGCTTGAATGATATCATTTGGAGTTGTGGTTTGAAATCAACTCTATACGATGGTGTATTCGCTAAAACAGAAGTGAAAGGATATGGGGACCAAACTGAAGATGCTCGACACGTGAACATATAATTGCTATTGGTGTTGTATTGCGCAGTCCATAAGAATCCTTTCCATCAAGGTTTTATGTAGCATTTATTGAACGAGTTTTAACTTGATTTTAATCATTTAATGGTAATGTAATGACTGAATGAATTGGACCTTCTTTGAATGATTTTTATCTGACTTTGGGTTTGCTGGAAGTTTGTTAATGCATCTCAGTGAATCATAAACATTGTTGCATTTGAGTCTTGTGAAAAGCCTTCTGACTCAGTGTAAGCTTATTTGACCATTTCTTTTATGAGTGCTAGTTTCTAAATCCTAATAGCTTTTTTCTTGAATTTGCAAGTAGTGCACTGCTTCAATTGCAAGAATTTGCTTTCGTCATAAGACATTGCAATAAATCTTTTAGATAAAATTTGCAAAGATTGAGAATTACTGAAACTAGCACTGAAATAAGTCAAAGAAGTGGTCAAAAGAATTTAGTGAACGAAAGAAGCTACATGATGATAATGTCTCTGGCCATTTATTTGTATCTAGATCCTTGATTAATAACTTTGGATTTTTGCGTTTACATTGTATAGTAATCCTTTTGGCTATCAATTGATTGTTATGGGGGAACCAAACTCATTCTAGGCAAAAGAATATGAAATTCATTGTTTTGAATGGTTTTCATGGCAGTTTAATAATGGGAAGGACCCATAACAGAAGGCGTGAATGGATTATGAGTTTGAACTAGTGAGATAATAATAATTCAAATGCAGATCCTTTCTATTCATTGGAGGTTATTGATTGTAGATCTCAGGCTTGATCAAATGACAGAAATATATTTTTCATGGATTTTGATGTTTCTCCTGTGCTGATGCCCCTAGAAATTGATTTCCATTTCCAACTCACTTACAATTTATGGATTATTCTGCTGGTTCGCTGGACATGGTTTGCCAAAAAACAAATTTTAACATGAGGATATTGAGATCGCTCATTTATTTCCTGTTTGCCTTGGGAGAGCACGAGGTTGAGTTAAAATGAAAATCAATGAGATGTGGAAATAAAATTTCATTTTTTCCTCGTCTTTTGGGCTGGACAGGAACCCTTAATAAACATGCAATGACTCCATCTCGAATGAGGAGCTGTCTCATGTGTGCAACTGGTCTCATAATTGCTTTATGCTTTGTATATTATTTTTGTTATTTCAACATGTTGAGCTCGTTTCTTCAATTCCCATTTCTAGATTCTGAGCTGGAATCCTCGTGCATTATACTTCCAAAAATTTGCCACTGCGGAACAATGCCAAAGCATTATCAAAATGGCAGAGGCACACCTTAAGCCATCATTGGTAGCTCTGCATGAAGGAGAGGCAGAAGGAAATAGCCAAGGAAGCAGGACAAGGTGATTTCTGCTTCAACTGGAAGCTAATGGTGTCTTTATGGAAGCTGTATATGTTCTTTTGCTATGCTGCACTCTCTTTCCGTCCTTTGGGTGTTTAATTTTCCTTTCTATTAGTTATGGCATGTTTATCAGCTCATCAGAAGACGAAACTGGAATTCTGGATTATATTGAGGCAAAAATTGCTAAAGCCACAATGATCCCCAAGAATCATGGAGAGGTAGTTTTCACCTAGGGACAACAATTAATTTCTTCACCAAATATTATTTTGGCAAATTTCATAATACTCTTTTTGTGCGTATCATCAAGAGAAATACTGGAAATGCTCTTTGATATGTTAACTGATACTGGTTCGCGATACTTTAGTTTGTACAGTTAGTTGCTTTGAAAAAATTCAAAGTTGATGGAACTTCGATAAGTAAATCGATATTAGGTATGAACATGCTTTATGATGGTATCAAATTTATATTTTCCTTAAATGCTGATCATGCTTTCTGTTGATATTTGCTGAATGAATTAACACTGTATGCTATAATTGATATTCCCCCAACATTTTTCTGGTCTTGTATGAAACTACAGCATTTGTTATGATGAACTTTTTCTGCAGTAGTTTCAAATTATTATTGATTGCATTAGCATATTAGTGATGATATACTTCACGGAGAATGGTTTCTTCAGTCACGGTTAGACATGAATTGATGAAAATTTGCATCACAATGCTTGATGTGTTGAACAATTCAATAAAAAAAAAAGCCTAGATTCCTTCTGTTTTTAGTTTAAGATTGCACAGTTTGTAGTGCTCATTCATAGATCATTGAATGTATTTGTATGAAGTGTTCTGAATGCAAATCTTTGAACTGTTCCTTTTTAAAATTTTCATACTGACGCCTGACATTGCGTTTCAGTCCTTCAATGTCTTGCGTTATCAGATTGGACAAAGATATTCTTCACATTACGATACTTCTGATCCAGCTGAATACGAGCCACAAGAGAGCCGAAGGGTAACAGAAGCTAGATATTATACTATAATTGAGGCATGTTTTTGCTAGCAGTCACGTTTTCTTGCTTAATGGGCAAGAAGTGGAAGCCTAATGATAGTTTTGTCAAAACAATCAATGGCTTAAGACAATATATGAAGGGATTTTAGTTTTGGCATTTTTTTTTTCGTTTTATGATAGCCACGACCACTTCTTTGCTTAGGGGTTGCGTCCATCGTTTCTCTGACATTTTCATATTTCATTAATCATTTTTTCTCGTTGATTCGAAAACGATAGTTGCACATTTATCAACAAAAAAGATTCCTATAGATCGCCTAAGCTTGTTGAAATGAGGTGTTTCTTGGTTAATGTGATAATAATTCTTGTAAACCCAATTCTTAATTAAATATTTTTCAGGTTGCTTCATTCCTTTTATATTTGTCTGATGTCGAAGAGGGGGGAGAAACCATGTTTCCTTTTGAGGTGAGGTTTTCTTTTTTCCTGATTTTAATTGCCCTTCTTGTCAACCTCCCTGGGGGATGCCGCAAGTTCTGAAGACAACATGCTTTTTGATGTAACAGAACAGGCAAAACATGGATTCCAATTATGATTATGAAAATTGTGTTGGTCTAAAAGTAGTTCCCCGTAGAGGAGATGGACTTTTGTTCTACTCACTGTTGCCAAATGGCACAATTGATCCAGTGAGTGACTCTGTTAGCCTTCTTTGACTTTCTACCTCCTTCCTCGCATTTTTTATTTCCTCTCTTTATAAATTTTATTTTTCCTGTACTCGGATTTAGTAGGAAAGGACGAAGGAGCTGGAATATTAAGTGATACCGAGAAGATAAGAATAAAAAAAGCATAAAATTTCAATTTAGTTCTTTTCATTTCTGGGATCATCTATTGTTGGATCCGTCCTTGGCCATGTGGGCTAGCGAAATATGGCATTTGGGACACTAAATGAGTCTTGGTTAATAGTCCCATTAATTTTTCATGATATATCATGATACTATAAGCATTTATCCCGTATTTCTTATAGCATGTCAGAATGAGGGCAACTGTGTTTATCTCCGTAGACCCAAATCATTAGGTTGTATAGGTCCCACACAAAATGTGTAGGATCCACACATCCCAAGTGATTTTGGACCTTGCCCTAGCATCGAAATTGTCATAGCTAGTGAATGTTACCTCCTCGGAACCAGTTTTCATTCACCCTTCATCTATTATAAGATTGCATTTGTTCCGGCACTTCTGCAGACATCACTTCATGGGAGCTGTTCAGTGATCCAAGGGGAAAAATGGGTTGCCACAAAGTGGATCAGGAACCAAGAACATGATGTTGAATATTGATTTTTGTAAACGAGATAGTAATTTTCCACAAAAATCTGTAGTCAGAATCTGGTGATTCATTTTCCGCATGTTATGCGGAGTATAGAATACAGAGTTCATATTTTTCCATAAAAGTTGTATAATTTGAACAGAATAGCAAAACATTTATCTAATGTGGTGATTGCTCACTCTCTTATATCTCCAAGAAAAGCAAAAAACTGAGGTACTGACTCCTAAAATGCTGGTTTTTACCCTATCCCAGGCATCCCAGCTAATATGCATTACAGACCTACAAAACTGATCAACCCAACAACAGGATAAATAGCCAACATGTACACTCTCCTGTTTCTGTATCCAGAAATAGATGAGTTGCCTATCCATGTCGCTGAGGCGACAATACCGAGAAACTAAATATGCAGACATAATTCCGCACAAGTCTCATATCCCAAAAAACTACTCTTGTGGATATATCCCACGTCTTTCCCTTTCATGTGGCACCAGCTAACACGCTTAATGAATTCCTCAAGAACACAATGGCTTCTTGAGATTGATGACTCAAGGTAATACAATTCCCGCCTCGGAGACTTGATCGATGGAATGAGCTTCAGACAAGATTTGTAATAGATCACAAGTTGTGTATACTCTGGTGAAGTTGCTTTCCCCATTTTTTCAGCACATACATGCAACCAGCAGCGGAGAACAGCCCAAGAGCCGCAAATGCAGTGAGAGTTGAATTCCCAATATATTGATAGTAACCTCTCTGCAATAAATTTAATCACACACTTAGCGTCTAGGTGTGTGATTCAAGATGGAGTGCTCAAGATGGCGGAAAATAGGCTAAGACACCACAATTCATAATTCTGCAATTATTCACATTTTTAAAGCAACGTGGTTAAAGAATGTACCAACATCAGGAAAACCAAGATTGCCAAACTTGCAGGTGCGAGTGATAAGCTCATCATTCCTCCACGAACTTCACATGGCACATACCTATGCATTGGGTGGAAAGGTGAATTAGGATGCAAGTAAACTATGTCATGGTGTCACACTACAACTATATGTTCATCATATAAGTAGAATGCATGAGTTTTTACAGTGCTTCTTATTAATAAACAACTGGTAAAATATAGTAGCACAAAGTTAAGCGTCAGAAAACAAGAATTACAGAATTTACAACTAAAAAGGGCTCAGAAACAATAATAGCTTACATGGTTCTCAATCTGGCAAGAGATGGCAACATCAAGCCCATGCAAGCATGAAATACGCAGAACAGTGTCACGAGAACACCAACTTCCTGAACACATTTACATATTAACTATAACATCAATATCGAAAGTAGGATCCGAAGTAGGACAACATGAAGCTATATGATCCCACGATACTAAATTATCAAAGAATTTCAAACCTGATAATCATATGCAACAACAGATGAAATGATGCCCATTATGATAAAGGCATATACTAGATACTCCTCTGTACGAAGTGCTAATGATCCTTGTAAAAACCATGGCAATCCGGTGCTACCGAGCATCTTAGAACCCAACATACAAGGATATATCAAGCCCAATGATACTTCTCTCCCGTCAGCCTATAACACATAGAAGTTCCCAGTTTAAAGTTAAATCAAGAGAAAGAATGGGATACTCAAAAATATGGAAAAAACGAACTAAGAAAGAGAAATATCTTCGGACTATCAGTTGCACTCGAGATCTTACCACTACAGTTGGAGCCCAAAGAATCCAAAATACTGTAACAGAGAAGTGTACACAAGCTTGCGCCAATGATAATAGCCATATTCTTTTATCTAGCAAATGAAAATATAAATTAGTTCACTTGAAGATTTGAACAGTTCTAAAAAACTTGCTTGGAAATTAAAATCTGTACAATTGTCGTGACAAACATTGGTACTGACTTATTGATCTAGTTATTTTGCTAGCAACTTAATTGTGAATGTACTAAACACAATATATTAAAAACTGACGTTTCTGATATCAATCAACAAAGTCACAAGACATACCACAGAGAACGTGTCTATGAAACATAATACTATAATCCTTGAACAGTGTTCTTTTTGGAGCATCTTTGCAGCCTCGAGTAACATAGATAATTGCAACAACAACCAGAACCACCGTTACTGTTCGCAGAGATTTTATGTTTTCATCAACATTACCATCAATCAGATAATTTCCAAGCACTTGACTACCGATGAAGGATGCGGATTCAAAGAATGTCATTAACCAAAACATATGATTCAACGAATCTTGCCTCTGACCGAGCTGCAAAGTGTACAATGTCAGCGAAACTGCCATTGCTAATCAAACCACATGTATTTATCTAAGACAAAATATTTATGCCAACCTTGTCGTGCTCGACTACCATCCATGTCTCGAAAGAAAAGGAAAATATTGAGGAGGCCAGTGAAAGACAGACACTTGCCAACCAAATTGCTGGAGTTCCACTAACCATCTTCCATATGCTCACAAAAAGTTGCAGCATGTAATATAATAAGCATAATTTCTTATGACCCCTGCACGTACAAGATCTTAATGACATCAAAATCTCAATACAGTTATTTAGTGTAATACGCAAATCCAGTGCAGGTGAAGAACATCATCAGCCATCGAAAAAAAAAAAATAATGATTTTGAAATTCAAGGCAAAATTTAACAACCTTTCAAGAAAGGAGCAGAACTAGCAAGAAGCGCAAGGTGACAAGGTAGCTTCAATTTAAATCGTCCAAGAGATTGATCAAAACGCCATGTTTCCACACAACAGCAATCACACTAAAATGACACAATCAAGTGTCGAAGAAGTGTACTTACACTAAATCAGAGAGAACTCCAAGAAAACTCCCAATGAACAGAGAGACCGCATATCCGACGCATAATGAAACCAGCATGTCCTCTTTATTCATTCCATAATAGGTTAATTCGTACTCTCCAAACACAGCCCACAAGCCCTCCATCACTATTTACACAAACTCCAAAATCAATCACCAAGAAGGGAATTAGGTTCAAAACCCACAAAAATAATATCATAAACGATACAAAATTAAATACCAGAAGAAAGTGAGTAGAGCATAAGAAAGTGTCGCTGAAAACCAAGAACATAAATGGGCGGCGCGTGATCGAAGACGTTTGCAGCATTTCTCGCAGGTAACAAGAATATTGAAAAGAAGCTGGAGATGAATAAAAATACGTATACTGCTTTGTTTGGCTCCCAGATTTCGGACGCGATTACAACTCCCATTACCGAGGTAGGAAGAGAGAAAAGATTGCAGTTTTAATGGTGATTGTTCAGATCATTAAAAACCCAGATGGGAATTATGACAAAAAATAACAAAGTAAGATCAAAATCGTCTTTTTAATTGAAATTGTCCGGATCTTTCAAAAAGGCGGCGACAATGATAGTGATACCAGCAAAAACAAAAGCACAGATTGCACTTTAATGAAAAGTGTTCGGATCCTTAAAAACCCAGACGGGAATCATGCTAAAATTACATAAAATGAATTACTCTACACGCGTTTGCAGATTTTGGTAGTTTTATGGTTTGATTGAAGAAGTGTGGACTGGTCTCTCGAATCCGTACAGGAAACCTAATTGAATTTGCCATAGCCCAATGGTTTGATATGACAAAACCACATTCGATTTACATTAATGACCCAACCCAATCAAAGATCGCCATCTTACAGTTGTGTCTGAATTCATTAACATCATTTTTTGGATATTTGTTTTTTGAAAAATATTTTAAATTATATAAAAGTATAATATATTGATTTTGTTTTTTTTAATCTATTTATCATGCTTATCACAATATGTAAAAGTATATTGTGATATTCACATTTTAAGAGTTTCCAAAAAAACTAGCTTTATACATGATATCTGCTTGTTCTTGTAGCTTTAACAAATATTCCATTATCTAAACATAGGGGTGCTTAACTGGTTGGGTCAATCCGAACCCGACCCGAAACAGGATCGGTTAGCTTGGTTCGGAACCGGAATTGGGCTAATCGGTTCCGAACCGGTCCGGAACCGGTAAGATACCGGTCCGGATTGGTTCTACCGTTCCGAAACCGATATCTTACCGGTTCCAGACTAAACAGATGCGGTTCTGGATTGAACCGAACCGGATCCATTTTTTTTAATTTTTAAATTTTTAATTTTTTATTTAAGCTAATATAAGTTAGATTTTTTTAAGCGGGTTGGAACCGGTCCAACCCGGAACCGAAATCGGAGCCGATCTGGTTCCTTAATGTATCGGACTGGTTCCGGGATTATCGGATCCGAAACCGACCAGTTTCGAACTTGTCCGGACCGGATCAATCCGTTAACCACCCCTATCTAAACACTAAACATAAGGAATTATGAACTTTGAAACATTCCCTACCATTTTCTCCAATTATGTCTATATGGCTATATAAATGACGCTTTTAAATTTGGACTAAGAGAAGAGACTCGAGTTCGAATCTCACGGTGTATAAAAAATATTTAACCCATCACCCTCTCAAAATATATATATATATATATATATATATATATATATATATATATATATATATATATATTAAAATGGGTAAATAAGCAATCGCCACTTTAATTAAATAAATAAAATAATTAATAAGTTGTGTATACATAAAATAGGAGTCAATAATGAGAGTTCTTGGTCTTATTTAAAAGTCGTCTCTTACTCCGAATAATTTATTCTATAACGTATACTATTCAGAAGTGAGAACTGTTCAGAAAGAAAAGGACACGGTTATCAGTTATTTCTTGTCCATATCCAAGAATGAATAGAAATTGATTCACTGTACTTTCACCCTTCAATTTAATTCCACTTTAATGCAGCGAAGTCCCCATTTTAAGATTAATAATTAAGATGCTGGATCTTGACCACGATCAACAGACTGCACAATCGAATGATGCAAACATTTCTTCCAAGAAAAAGCATCGCCTTTCTGCTACCATGAAGAGGACTAGCGAATGGTTAACTTGATTTCTTTTTCTATAATCTATTCTTTCTGTGCACGATTTATCTCTGTTCTTGAATTTTGGACTAGAAGAAGAATCTGAGCCTTTTCTTTTGAAGTTTAACAAGTTTAACACGATGTTACTGTAATCGCTGGTAATTCTGAAATGACTTTTCATCTACCTATCTTTTTACTACTCGGATTTCTGAATACCTGATTTTTCATATTCTGCAACTTTACACTTAATTTCTGAGACCTTTGGAGTGGTCTGCTGCTCAACTATATAAGCTGCTTCAGCCATATGTTTTCATTCATTCCGAAAATCTTCATACATACATATAGCATTCTGCTTTGAGAGTACTGCACACTGTTAGTGTTCGAAGGAGTCTGCTCGGAGTTTTGCTTCAATCCGAACAGAGGTGATTGTGCGTTGTACCTTGGAACTCACTTGTCCAGGAGGCCAGAAGCTAAGGCGGACAAATTTGAGTTTACGGGCACACGGCTTGCTGTGGCCTCGTCCAGAAATTTTTTCATATTCTTGTCGTGTTTTCTTTACAGTTCATGAACTGTTTCTGTAAGTTCTACTGTTTTTCTTTATTTCAGTGTAACTTATATATCAATGCTTGTTTTAAACTGATTCAATCTTTCGATTTAAATAAACAGTAACAACATAACGTAGATTACGTTATGTAATCAGAAATCGGTGATTTATCGGTGTCGCGGGATAGGAACGGTGGAACGGCACGGCACGGCAAGGAACGGCCGTGGTTTTGTTTATGTACATTTAGTGTGTATGTGTGTTTTTGTCGAGGAAGAAGGAAAGAAGCGGGTTGGATGTCAGGGTGCTTATTGGGCCGGACCAACAGGAATCCGACTGGTCGGTTTCGGTAACCGGAACCGGTTGGTCCGGTTATGAACCGGAATCCAATCCGGGTGTTACCCGGATCGGATCGGTTCCAGGGATTCGGAACCACCAAACCGGCGGTTCAGGTTCCACCGGTTCCGATTTCCCAACCGGAACCTGAACTAGTGAAAAAGAAAATAAAAATAAAATAAAAGTTATGTGGCCAACAGCATTGTAGCCGTTGGCCACTGGACTGCCGTTGCCCAACGGCTAAAATAGCCGTTGGGCAACGGTTTCACACAAAAAAAAATATTTAAAAAAAAAATTTTGCTTCTATATATACCTCATTTTTCCTCTCCAATTTTTCATCTCCAACTCTCTTACTCTTATAATCCTAATCTTTTATTCAATTATCTCATTTTTCCATATTTCCACTAATACGATGGCATCTTCTTCTACGGGTCGTGGTGGTTCCTCAAATCCACATTTATTCCAAGAAACTTATGATATTTTTGCCGAGTTTGATAATGCTTATGATGTTGAAGAAGCGGAACACGTTGCAGAACCGGCGGCCCCCCAAAATTCGGCCCCGGCGGGTCATCCGCGACTACTGCCGCTTCGAGTCGCACGATTAACCGTCCCAAACGAAGCAAGGTATGGGATCATTTTGACGTCGAGACAAAACCAGGTACGAACGAATCTGTTGTTATTTGTAAAATATGTAAAACCACATATAATTATAAAATAGTGGTTCCGCTGGCGGTACCGGAACCTTTAAGAAACATCTAGTTAAAAAACATAATTTTGATGATGTTACTTTACAACCATTAGGTAGAGAACCAACCCAACTTCAAATTAATCCTCAGTCTGGCACTAATTTTATCTTAACACCGGAAATGAACAAAAGATTATTCGTTCGTTTTATTGTAAGATGTGAACTTCCCTTTTTGTTTTCTGAAAAAGATGGCATTATTGAATTTTCTTCTGGTATCCAACCATGTTTTAGACATATTTCTAGGCATACTTTGAAAAGAAATATTGTGGATGTGTTTCTTGATTACCGTAAGACTTTAGTTGATCATCTTTCTTCTATTAACTGCAGATTAAGTTTAACTACTGATATTTGGACGAATACCGCACTACTTTCTTTTCTTGTTATTACTTGTCATTGGATTGATGGTAACTGGTGTTTGCAGAAAAGAATTTTGTCACTGAATGAATTAAAATCTGCACATACTGGTTCCCAAATTGCTAAATTTATTGTTAATGTTTGTAGATTTTATGGAATTGCAGATAAAATTTGTTCGATTACACTTGACAACGCTTCAAATAATAACGCGGCAATGCGTGAACTTAAAATATATTTACGACAAATGCTTAATGGTGTTTTTTTTCATGTTAGATGTGCATGCCATATAATTAATTTAGCAGTAAAAGATGGTTATGAAGATGCTGAATGTAGTAGCATAGACAAACTTAAAAACTGTTGTCAATGGATACGACAGTCACGCATTAAGCATGATTGAAAACATACGTGTGCAAGTCAGAACCTTCGGTTTACTCTTTTTCCACCGCCCATTGTAAGTCGATAGAATTCTTTGCACAAAATGTTGGAATCGATGTTACCTTATCAAGATGCTTTAACTTCTTTTTATAACTCTTATCAAATGCCTGAAAGTGATGAAAGTTATTTATTGTCTGATAAGGATTGGTTTTTTGTTAATAATTTAACTGCTTTGTTATCAACCTTTAAAGATGCAACAGATAGTTTCTCCGGTGTTTCTAAATATTGGGAACAAATTCCACACGTGCACTGTATATCTACATTGTTAGACCCAAGTCAGGGTGTAGGATCTTTCGATACTTTCTTTGAATATTATAGTACATTTTTGGATAAGGATGTTGACGATCAAAAGACGTCAATCATGCATTCTCTCAAAAATATGTTTGGATTGTACCATAGTGAATAGGAACAGAGCTCATCGGCACGTGTAGTAAGAGGAGAAGAAGAACAAGATGCTAGTCGGTCACGAAGCGGAGGGATTAATCTGTTGCGGAGCCTTGGAAGAAAGAAGCAGAGAGGAAGCGGAGTGTCATCTACCGCTTCAAATGAGTTGCAGTTCTTCTTGGGTCAAATGTTCATTACAGATGAAAATTTTGACGTACTAGAGTGGTGGAAAGCAAACGCAAGACAATATCCAGTCTTAGCCAAAATGGCTAGAGATGTATTTGCAGTCCAAACATCCAGTGTCGCGTCAGAGTCAACATTTTCAACTTGTGCTCGGCTCATTGGAGACTTTAGAGTTTCTCTACAAGCAGAATCATTGTGCATGCTTACGCTGCTAAGAGATTGGTTTGATGCTGAGAGAAGAAATAAGAGAGAAGGAGGAATCGACGAGTTCGGCAATGAAAGTTCCGAAGACGAAGAAGAATTGGCCAAGACTATACTTATAAATTATGATGAATGATGTATTTTTATTATAAATTTCAAATGATGTATCTTTTATGTTGTTTTTCATATTCAATAAATGATGTATTTTTCCTTTAAGATTTAGGTTGAAAAATTTTTTTTAAAAAAATTTGGCTTGGCGATCGATCGCCAAACCGGTTCTGGTTGGAACCGGTTTACCCCGGACCAATCCGATAATTTGGATCCGGGGTTTCGAACCGGATCGGTTCCATGGCATGTGCCATGGAACCGGAACCGGACCAATCCGGTTCGAAACCGGATTGGTCTGGTTCCACCCAAATCGAGCCCGGGACCGGTCGAATCCGGTCCGATCCGACCCGTGAACACCCTGAGTTGGATGGTATAGAGGAGAGAGATGGCTTATTGTTTTATTTAAATAATATTAATTTTCTAAACTTAAAAAAAATACCTAGTTAAGGCATTAGGATAATTAATTGTCATTAGGATAATTAATTGTAAAATAATTATATTTTGCTCTACTATTGGAAACGAATATGCATTTATTTATTATTTATAATGAACTTATGTCACATAATTATGATTATTCCACAACAAATGTTATTATATTAAATAATTAATTAGGATATAATGTTGAATTATTTTCTAAATTTACCCACAAGAATTAAGAATAAAGTATAATTCAATAGATATACCATTACCTCATATGAATCTAACTATTTTAATTAAAATTTTGGTATATTATCGTGATTTACGTATTTTTCAATATTGGTTTCATAATTTTATGAATTTTTTATTGGACTTTTTTAAAAAATATGTGACGCGACCGTTCCACGAAATGTCATTGAAACTGAAACAATGAGCTCCGCGACCATCTGGTGAATCGATGATGCATCAATACAATAGTGATTTTTGCTTGTAGAGACAGCCAATTTGCGGCACCACCGATGGAGTCCAAAAATGCAAGGTTATAAGATTCAGTTTTGATATGTTCATTCACTATAAGAATGAAGTTGAGAATCAACTTGATAAAAGATTAAAATTCTTCGAAGTGATCGAGGCGATGAATATGAGTCACCATTTGCACAAATATGTGCTGAGAGTGACATTAATCATCAAACCACTGCGCCTTATTCTCCCAAGCAAAATGGTATTGCTGAAAGGAAGAATAGAACGCTTAAGGAAATGATGAATGCAATGCTTATAAGTTCTGACTTACCCAAAATTTATGGGGAGAAGCTCTGATATCCGCCAACTATGTGCTAAACAGAGTACCACATAAAAAGTTGGATAAAACGTCTTATGAATTTTGGAAAGGTCGCGCACCTAGCTACAAGTTTTTAAGGGTTTGGGGCTGTCTAGCAAAGGTACCAATTCCTCCTCCTAAACGAACTAGGATAGGACCTAAGACAGTGGATTGTGTATTTATCGGATATGCGCAAGATAGTAGTGCCTATCGATTTCTGGTACACAAGTCAGATAATGCAGAAATGCATGTAAATACTATCATTGAGGCTAGAGATTCTTCATTCTTTGAGGAAATCTTTCCCCACAAAACTCAGACAGTGACTGAAACCAATGTTGATAGAAATGTGGGGGATAGAGAAGCTCAAGAGAATGTAGAATCGCCTAGACGAAGCAAAAGAGCGAGAATATAAAAGTCTTTTGGCTCAGATTTTTTAACATATCTGTTGGAAAAGGATCCGGCTACTTTCAAGGAAGCAATGTCTTCACAAGACTCTGATCTTTGGAAAGAAGCGGTGAACAGTGAGATAGAATCTATCTTACATAATCATACTTGAGAACTAATGGATCTTTCTGCATGTTGTAAACCACTAGGCCACAAGTGGATCTTCAAGAGGAAAATGAAAGCTGATGGTACGGTAGATAAGTACAAGACTAGACTTGTAGTCAAAGTCTACAGACAAACTGAGGGAGTTGATTATCTCGACACATACGCTCTTGTATCCAGGAAAACGTCTATAAGGTTAATAATTGCATTTGCTGCATTATATAACCTAGAGATCCATCAAATGGATGTAAAAATGGCTTTTCTAAATTGAGAGTTAGAAGAGGAGGTTTACATGGACCAACCTGAAGGGTTTGTAGTTCCAGGTAAAGAAACGAAGGTGTGTAGACTTGTGAAATCCTAATATGGATTAAAACAAGCACCTAAACAATGGCACGAAAAATTTGATAGCGTCATGCTTTCAAATGGGTTTAAAACAAACCAATGCGATAAATGTGTCTACGTGAAATGAGACAATACAAATTATGTGATAGTATGTCTCTACGTGGATGACATGATAATTGTTGGTAATAACAATAACATCAAAATTACCAAGAAAATGTTATCGCGAAATTTTGAGATGAAAGACCTAGGTCTTGCAGATGTGATTCTTGGGAGGAAGATCACAAAACATGCAGATGGATATTCTCTCTCCCATAGTCATTATGTTGAGAAGATACTTGACAAGTTTGACAAGGGAAATAATATCATCGCGAGAACACCTATGGAGGTGGTGTCAAATATTTGCAAGAATCGCGGAGAATGTGTGCAACAACTTGAGTACTCTAGGGTCATAGGTAGTCTCATGTATCTCATGGACTGCACTAGACCTGATATAGCTAACTCAGTCAACAGATTGAGCAGATATACAAGTAATCCCAGTTATGAGCTCTGGAAGGTGGTAGTTCGAGTTCTTAGATATCTAAGATACACTACTAACTAGTGACTACATTATACGAGATATCCAGCAGTAATTGAAGGGTACTCAGATGCGAATTGGATATCGGACTCCAAGAATATAAAGTCCACGAGTGGATATATCTTTATAATTGGAGGTGTAGCTGTTTCATGGAAATCATGCAAACAGACGTGCATTGCTAGATCAACTATGGAATCTGAATTCATAGCTTTAGATCTTGCAGCAGAAGAAGCTGATTGGCTTCGGAGTTTCTTGGAGGACATTCCAATGTGGTCAAAATCGGTGCCACCCATTAGCTTGCATTGTGATTGGCTTTTCTAAAACTAATTAAATATTATATTTTGCCCACCATAAAACTATTTTGAAATTTTTGTCATTCTGCTTTTGAAATCTTGGTTACGCCCCTGGAAACGGTGATTACAGCAGTCGCGGTCGTTGCAAAACATTTTTTTAAAAAAATCATCTTTTTTTCCAATTTTTTGATTTTTTCATTAAAAATTTGTCCAAATTATTTTATTTTTAAATTTAAAAAACTCCGTGACGATTCTGCAAAATGTTAATGGAATTGGAATAGCAGCCTCTACGACGCCTATGCGACCATGTCGGCAAACCATGCTCACCTCTCGACTTCTCAATCTAAGTTTTTTTGGACTCTTCTCGACTGCTTATACTTTTCATTTTTTGCTTGTATGAAAAAGTATAGATCTGATTAAAAAAAATAGAAGTACAGGCCAAGCACTAAATTTATAAAAAGTTCATAAACTCAAAAATACTTTAATACAAAAAAAATGGATAAAATACTTTAGAATGATATTAATGTACATCAAACACACCACACAAGAATTATATCAAATATTCTTTCAAATAAAATATGTTTTTAATTATAGTAAATTCAGATGATCTATTGTATATTATTAACACAAATAGAAAGTGAAAAGATAAAGTAAATTAAAGTTAAACATCTATAAATTAATAGATTTGGGACTGACAAAATGTTGTTCATTTAATTAAATAACCTATAAACAAATACAATAACTTATTAATTTATCAAAGTATTGTTTATTTTATTAAAAAAAATTATTGATTCAAGTTATTATGTATATATTATTCAATGTGTTTCATTGTTCACTGTATTATACGTATTGTTCAACATACTATGTATACTAATCCATTTTATGAACATTAAATAAGCCAATTAAATATTTTTTTGTTGAGTTATTAGAAATTTACATCCAAATTTTTACTCTGTGAAGAAAATCCATAGATGAGATTCAATATGACATCAATTTGAACAAGAAACAGATGATAATTGAGTTAATTTTATGAAGTTTTCACAGATTAATCTTATTAGTAGCAGGATGAAAGAAGAATTGAAAATGTGAGAAACTCTTGTGTATATTAATTTAGTGGAGTACAAATATATATATATACAAAATGTTTGATGACATCCTAACAATAAATCTAAACAACCAACTAGATACAAGGCTTGAATCTTATCATATCTTTGGTTCAAGTGTTCTATCTTATCAGGTTAATCTAATCTGAAATGTAAGCTGACTTTCTCATATTTGAATCTGTTATCTTGAATAACAGATTGGTTTATCATACCCCTCAAGATGGAGCTCGACATGAGAGTCCAATCTTGTCCCTAAGAGAGAGAAATTTGGTACGAGGGAGGGGTTTTGTTAAAATATCCGCGAGCTAATCAGTGGAGGACACATGGGCTACCTTGAAGAGAAAGATTTTGTAAGGACCCCCCGTGCCCTTAATCTATAATTAGTGTATTAATTCATACACTTAGTGCATATAATCATACCATCATGGGGAAAAGTCATATGCAAGTACCATACCATATGTCATCCAGAAAAATTCTTACATTTGATCCACGTAATATTCAAATTCCCCAACCAAGATTACATTTATAACATGCACCCTCTTAATACACTAACATGTTCTCAGTTCATTTAGCAATTCCATATTTAATTGCATGATAACCATAAATCAATAGAGAAAAGCCGTAGCCTATTTATACATTCAATATACACGTAGAATGTACTCACATAAGAGCACCCAATGAATAAGTGTATATCTAATGTATAGAACACTCTACCGGATACCGTTACTGGTGCTTCGATCCTGGAAGCACTTCCCAAGCGCAACTCGATCTCAACTCTGGATCTAAGCGCCTATCCAACCGGCTCTGGTACCTCGATCCTGGAAGTACCTCTAGTCAAAAGCCCGAGCTCAACTCCAAAGCCGTTGCTACACCTGTAACACCTGCCCCAACAGAGACAGCCCCCACACGGGGTGAGCATACCAATACCACAAGTCCAAAAATCATAACATTGCAATTCATAATTTACAGAATGTAAATGCCATAATTTAAATGATACTCCCTGGATGGTAACACCCTCATCCGGGATCCCCTATATTGTCCATGTTCTCAAAATAACCAAACTCATCAAATTCCCAAAGCCAGTTAATCGCCACATAGATTAACTAATACCGTTCTATCATGCCAGTTCCATAATCAATATGGTAAAATCATTATATAAAAGACCATAGATCTCACATATATCTAACCAAGGATTCCATGTTCCTATTTCATTGCTCGCTCCACAATAGCGGCATTTTAAACCCCGCGCACGCTCAATAATAGCGGCGTCATAACCGATGGTCGCTCAACGGCGACAACATCCCAAATCATTGCTCGCTCAATAACGGCACCGTATGGTTTCCAATGTATAACCATTTGACGCAAATATCATTTACCATGCATATCGCTATCCATTTATAGCAAGTATCATGTACCATGCATTTCAATGCCTATTTGATGCAATTACCACATACCCTGTATTTCAATGTCCATATAATGCAATTATTACACACCATGTGTTTCAATGTCCATTTAATGCAATTATCACATACCATGCATTTTACAGTTGTAACATTATAATAGGCTATGCTCGTACGTCATACGTACCTTAAGTTTCCGTAGTCCAAGCCAAACCTTGCTTTAGTTCCATGCCTCGAGAAAGATGTGCTAAAACGCATAAACAACCCACAATCAAGCATAAGCATGCAACCACGTGCCCAAGCAAATTCAAAACTCCCAAACATATCGTCGATCCATGACGATTACCAAAAATAAAGGCCCCCAGCTAGGCATGCGTAATACCCAAAATAAACCATTTTACAAGTTTAAAAGATAGCCAAAAACTCAACCGAGAGTTCCGTTTAATTTAACTTGACTCCAACCAAACCATTTTAAAAGTCTAACATTCCCATTGGAATGTGAACATTGCCCCGGAAGCCGACCATTTAAGTCGCAAATCCAAAATCCCACGAAAAAGCCAAGAAAACCAAATTACACACGCTGGTGATCGATCGCTATACCGGGCGATCGATTAGCCCCTTGGCGATCGATCGCTCGATATAGTGATCGATCGCCAGACCTTACTGGCGCGAGGCGATCGATCGCTCAAAAGTGGCGATCGATCGCCACAATACTGAAAAGCCTACTGCCAGCGGGCGATCGATCGCTACGACCTGCAACACGAAAATCTCCATTTTCAAAAGATTGAAACCTCTACAATTCATACCCCAACTCCTCCCAACTCAAAACCACAACAAAACAACACACAAGAACCTCCAACAAGGGTGTTAGACTTGAATTCAAACAAACCCAAAAGAATTTAAGATTTTCACCAAAATCACCTAACCCAAATCAACCTCAAAACTCAACCAAAATCAACAAAATTACAACCCAACCAAAGATAAAATAGAGGAGAATGAGATTACCACATTTTCTTCGAGAAATCCGGCCCCTAAATCGTGTTCCCAACGATTTTGTTGAAGGGGAAAGAGGGGAAGGGTTTTGGGGATGGTTATCGCAGGAGAGGGGAGAGAGGAGAGGAAATGGATTCCAATTGATGGAATCCCGAGTCCATCTGGTATATATAGCAAAAATGCCTCAAAATACCAATACATCCACAACTACATCATGATTCATTAAAAATCATCTGTTTTCAAAACTCTCTCTCCAACATCAAATCTTCATACCAGCCCCAACATAAAGCACCCCGGAAACCAAGCCTCACCGAAAACCCAATTCATAGGTTTTCCACCAAAATGAGAATGCAATCTCAACCTTTGGACCCAACGATCCCAAATGCCCGATTTAACCACCTCGGGAGACCCAAAACCGTAATTAATTCCTAATTGCCACAAATAAAATCCCTTAAGGATTATTACCACACCGGGATTAACACCATTAATCCCCGGGTATCACAATTATCCCCTACTAATAAAATTTCGTACTCGAAATTTGCACCAGTGTACTCCACGTAACACCAGGACTACACAACAAATCAAAACCTCAACCCCGATTTCGGACCACATCAGAGTCGAATTAACAACCACGAGGACACCCACCTCACACCAAACTTTTAAAATAAAGCAAACGCCAAAACCAACACAAAATCCAAAGGATAATAACATACCTCGATGCGAATCATCCCAGAAGTCAGTTTACCACGACTGTAAATCAACCAAAACTTCCTTGGTCCTGACATAGATATCTTCCCATGATATCTCCATCACTTGTCCACGATGCTTAACACGCATCGTTATGATGAGGGTTACTAGCATACGACAGTATGCTCACAGTAAACCCGGTTCCTGCTTCCCACCCCTATCTCCTCCCAAGGAGTAGTTGCACCACTTGTAACACGGATCGGGCAACCCACGGTCACCGATCCACACAAAGCACATCACCGAGGATGTTTACACCGGTGTGTTCCAAGAAATCATATCTTGGTCCTGACACACCATCAAGACTCCACAAAGTCTCAAGTTCCACAGAGGTCATGCAAGACAACTAATTGCATTCCTGCCACACGTGTCAATCCACGACACTAAACAAATCCGAATCCTGGCCATCCCTCGTTTATCCTGGGATTTAACAATCCTAAAACAGGAAGGCTATCGAATTAACCAACAAGAACTACCATGGTCCCAAAACACGACAATCCCTCCTCAGGGGAAGTCAAACAACCCTCACGATCATTCATCAGAATGCATCGCGCCATCGAGATTACCGATCTCAAGGTTCCGCAATCTCACACCGGAGATTCACCAAACCAAGCATACAAACTCGACGTTCAACAAGGAACAAAATAAAGTTGGCATTCGTATACACCACGGCATACATGTCCATACACCAACACAACATGCATACTCAATGCAATAGACTTGGGTATCTCCAATCATACCCAAATCCCAAAACCAACTGTCAAACCTCGATTATTCTCACCCCAGGAAGAATGATGGTTGACAAACCAAAACCAAAGGGTATGATTTCAACATCAACACCACACGAACCAAAACAACGAATCTCCCCAAAAGATTCAACCGGTAGGTATAATAATACCGCCTTCCTCTCAAGGAAAATGTCATGAATCCATGATCCTCCAATCATCGAACCACCGTTCGGAAACCTGGATATATTTTTCAAAATATATCACGGAACCAAAAGTACGCAATTGGTTCAAATAGTGCATCAAAGTAACTATCACCAAAACGAAACCCGTATACGCCATGTATACTCAAACTAAAGATGCTCTGTACTGATGCTATAGTACTCCACAATCTCGAGCATTCCCCGGAGGCGTCTCCTCGAAGGTCTCGCCGAAAGGTAAGAAATCCATTACTCGGTCCAACACCAGTAATGTTTACCATGGCTGATTTACAATCAACCCACAATCGATACCAGCTGCCTCCATGACAGTGCCATCCAAATTTTCCAAGAGATAAAATCGGTATAGTAGTGTTGCCCCACTAGCTATATCCTACAAATCCAATCGTGACTCCCATCGCATTCCACATGCAAGGATGCTCAACCAGAGTTAATGACGACTTGTTGACACTCACGTTGGTATTCCCAACAAAATCGAGTTGTCCACGTACAAGTCACTCGAAATATTCGGCGTATAAATGTCCCCGTGAGGTATTCCCTACCTCAATCACCATGCCACATAGAGACTACAAGAGTCTATCATAACCCTCATCGTATCACCATACGATTCACCCAGCTCGAATCCAACGAGCAGCATAAAGGCTAACACAAGCACACCAAAGTACTGCAACAATACCTGGCTAACGGTTCGTTGGCCCCGTAGGCTCATACCAACCTATCAATGTGACACACGTTCTATCCCGGTATACCATACCGTACAACCATTAGAGTTGTGGGTCATCGCCCAACATATCTCTAAAACACCAAGCACAATGGACAACCCGGTGTCCTTGCTCCACTATGATGCAATCCTAATCCATTAAGACTTATTCCACACCCTCAGGGTGGGTGTGCCCATGCCTAACACACATCACAACAACAAGCGAGTAGTTTCCTCAATGACTACTCTTACCACCAATCGCTTGGCCTTAGCCAATCTAGCGAGTATACCCAAAGGATATCATTACTCGAAATGTTTACCTCTATAACATGATGCGGTACACTCACCGGTACAATGCATCCAAAACTCCATCGAGCAAACCTGCTCGGCAAATGGTCTCGTCAATTAGTGACCCAGACTCTACGATGTGCTCACCATCGGCATCCAAACCATACAACCAAATTCATAAACATGAATGTATTATTCACCAAGACGACGCCACGCGTCCACATAGACATTCCAAATAACATCGTCAAACATATGATGGTACCTGTCGATACACGACACTCATAATCCCGTCGTCAAACACATGACGGTATAAAAACAACACATAATATTCACAATGATGATAACAAAAGTAATATGCCATACCTCATCGCTATCAAGATGGCGGAATACCTGTATCCATCGTCCACCAGCGGCACACAAGCAGCATCCATAGCTCGTAGGCGGCATGATCCAGTGCTACGCACATAGCGGTATAACCCATCGCTATAGAATCAGCGGCATGATCCCTCGCCATAAAGTCAGCGGCATAAGACATCGCTATAGATATCCGGCGGTATGAATCATCGCCAATAGATGTAGCGGAATGTACCATCGATATATGATATCTGGCCGCATAGACCATCGCCATAGAATACCCGGCGAAATGAACCATCGCCAATAGAATACCCGGCGACATGAACCATCGCCAATAGAATACCCGGCGGCATGGACCATCGCCAATAGAATACCCGGCGGAATGAACCATCGCCAATAGAATACCCGGCTGCATGAACCATCGCTAATAGAATACCCGGAGGAATGAACCATCGCCAATAGAATACCCGGCGGAATGATCACGGACTCAAGAGGTACTCACACTCATGTAGTACTTTGTTCCCGATCGCATCGCTACGTCATGACAGCGGCATCATCGCTACGTCATGACAGTGGCATCATCGCTTCGACATGACGGTGGTACCATCGCTTCGACGTGACAGCGGCATTTACCATCGCTTCGACACGATAGCGGCATTTACCATCGTTCCGGCATGACAACGGAAATACCCCTCGCTTCGACATATTAGCGGCATAATATCCCTCGCGATAGTAATATGACAGCGGCATTATCCTTCGCTTCGACATATTTGCGACAAATATTCTTCATCGCTATAATATGACAGCGGCAAGTATTCACATCGCTACGCCATGCATGCAACCGTAATGCATAACCCGTATTACAATAAACATCGCCATGAGTGTATTTTAATGCACCTCGCTTCAAATGTGACATGTGGAATTTTACCATCGCTTCAACATTTAGCGGCAAAGCATTAGAATCATCACTCCGGTGTATACCTATGCAACCGTAATGCATAGTCCATGTCTCATAAGACCCTGCAACCACCATGGTTAGCAACCACACATTCCAATGATAAACACATATCATAAACGCACATAAGCAATATAGTTGTGCCACACAACACTAACTACCATCATGCATAAGTATGTGCTTCTCATTCCCATTTACAATTTCCTAGGCCCTCAACAGCCCCAAAGAGCTAACCTGGCTCTGATACCACTAATGTAAGGACCCCCATGCCCTTAATCCATAATTAGTGTATTAATCCATACACTTAGTGCATATAATCATACCATCATGGGGAAAAGCCATATGCAAGTACCATACCGTATGTCATCCAGAAAATTTCTTACATTTGATTCACGTAATATTCAAATTCCCCAACCAAGATTACATTTATAACATGCACCCTCTTAATACACTAACATGTTCTCAGTTCATTTAGTAATTCCATATTTAATTGCATGCTAACCATAAATGAATAGAAAAAAGCCGTAGCCTATTTATACATTCCATATACACGTAGAATGTACTCACATAAGAGCACCCAATGAATAAGTGTGTATCTAATGTAGAACACTCTACCGGATACCGTTACTGGTGCTTCGATCCTGGAAGCACTTCCCAAGCGCAACTCGATCTCAACTCTGGATCTAAGCGCCTATCCAACCGGCTCTGGTACCTCGATCCTGGAAGTACCTATAGTCAACAGCCCGAGCTCAACTCCAAAGCCGCTGCTACACCTGTAACACCTGCCCCAACAGAGACAGCCCCTACACGGGGTGAGCATACCAATACCACCAGTCCAAAAATCATAACATTGCAATTCATAATTTACAGAATGTAAATGCCATAATTTAAATTATACTCCCTGGATGGTAACACCCTCATTCGGGATCCCCTGTATTGTCCCTGTTCTCAAAATAACCAAACTCATCAAATTCCCAAAGCCAGTTAATCGCCACATAGATTAACTAATACCGTTCTATCATGCCAGTTCCATAATCAATATGGTAAAATCATTATATAAAAGACCATAGATCTCACATATATCTAACCAAGGATTCCATGTTCCTATTTCATTGCTCGCTCCACAATAGCGGCATTTTAAACCCCGTGCACGCTCAACAATAGCGGCGTCATAACCGATGGTCGCTCAACGGCGACAGCATCCCAAATCATTGCTCACTCAATAGCGGCACCGTATGGTTTCCAATGTATAACCATTTGACGCAAATATCATTTACCATGCATATCGCTATCCATTTATAGCAAGTATCATGTACCATGCATTTCAATGCCTATTTGATGCAATTACCACATACCCTGTATTTCAATGTCCATATAATGCAATTATTACACACCATGTGTTTCAATGTCCATTTAATGCAATTATCACGTACCATACATTTTACAGTTGCAACATTATAATAGGCTATGCTCGTACGTCATACGTACCTTAAGTTTTCGTAGTCCAAGCCAAACCTTGCTTTAGTTCCATGCCTCGAGAAAGATGTGCTAAAACGCATAAACAACCCACAATCAAGCATAAGCATGCAACCACGTGCTCAAGCACGTTCAAAACTCCCAAACATATCGTCTATCCATGACGATTACCAAAAATAAAGGCCCCCAGCTAGGCATGCGTAATACCCAAAATAAACCATTTTACAAGTTTAAAAGATAGCCAAAAAACTCAACCGAGAGTTCCGTTTAATTTAACTTGACTCCAACCAAACCATTTAAAAGTCTAACATTCCCATTGGAATGTGAACATTGCCCCGGAAGCCGACCATTTAAGTCGCAAATTCAAAATCCCACGAAAAAGCCAAGAAAACCAAATTATACACGCTGGCGATCGATCGCTATACCGGGCGATCGATCGCTAGCCCCTTGGCGGTCGATCGCTCGATATAGCGATCGATCGCCATACCTTATTGGCGCGAGGCGATCGATCGCTCAAAAGTGGTGATCGATCGCCACAATGCTGAAAAGCCTACTGCCAGCGGGCGATCGATCGCTCGCCACATGCGATCGATCGCTACGACCTGCAACACGAAAATCTCCATTTTCAAAAGCTTGAAACCTCTACAATTCATACCCCAACTCCTCCAAACTCAAAACCACAACAAAACAACACACAAGAACCTCCAACAAGGGTGTTAGACATGAATTAAAACAAACCCAAAAGATTTTAAGATTTTCACCAAAATCACCCAACCCAAATCAACCTCAAAACTCAACCAAAATCAACAAATTACAACCCAACCAAAGATAAAAGAGAGGAGAATGAGATTACCACATTTTCTTCGAGAAATCCGGCCCCTAAATCGTGTTCCCAACGATTTTGTTGAAGGGGAAAGAGAGGAAGGGTTTTGGGGATGGTTATCGCAGGAGAGGGGAGAGAGGAGAGGAAATGGATTCCAATTGACGGAATCCCGAGCCCATCTGGTATATATAGCAAAAATGCCTCAGAATACCAATACATCCACAACTACATCATGATTCATTAAAAATCATCTGTTTTCAAAAACTCTCTCCAACATCAAATCCCCATACCATCCCCAACATAAAGCACCCCGGACACCAAGCCCCACCGAAAAGCCAATTTATAGGTTTTCCACCAAAATGATAATACAATCTCAACATTTGGACCCAACGATCCCAAATGCCCGATTTAACCACCTCGGGAGACCCAAAACCGTAATTAATTCCTAATTGCCACAAATAAAATCCCTTAAGGATTATTACCACACTAGGATTAACACCATTAATCCCCGGGTATCACAGATTTTGCACTGGATCACGTATAAAATGAAAATCAATGGCAACATGCTTCATTCATGAATGAAATACGGGATTGGAACATAGCTGGTTTGCTCCAATGTCATCACAATATATCAATGGGCAAGTGGAGAGATGAATTCCAAGTTCAGTTAATAGAGAGCACATCCAATTTAGTTTGGCTGTAGTGTTTGCAACGGATTGATATTCTGCTTCGGTAGACGATCGAGCTATTGTTCATTGTTTCTTGGACGTCCATGTGATAGGATTGCGGCCAAGATAAATAAAGTATGAACCCGTGGAGGTGAAGTTATCCTTGTTGCCAGCCCAGTCTGCATCGGAAAATGCATGAAATGAAATGGGTGAAGTGTGGTGAAGCTCCAGACCATGATTAAGAGTGCCACATAGATAACATAGAAGACGTTTGACTAGTGATCGCGAGTATTTTAAACAGTAAATTTCAGTGTGGCGCGATTATACCGCAAGTGCACGGTTGTCAAGTTTTAGTATAGATGATTAAGATCAGGTTGTCGACCCACAGGGACTAATTGTAAGTACCAAATAAGATGTCTTTAAACTATATTTAACCTACGATAATGAATGAATAATTAAATTAATTAACAAACATAAAATACTAATAATAATCCAACCGATGTAATCAAAGTTAACAAGAAAAATCCGCTAGAGAAGATTATTGAGACTTTGGCTCACAATGCAATCCCCTATAATTCTCGATTGAATATCCAAATATTTCTAAGTTGACGAGTTTTCCAAATGCATTCGTTATACTATGGTCAAACTATAACAAGTCTAATATTAATGTTGCAATAAGCTACTCATGTATTCTTATTGAACAATCAATATCGTATCAAGCCTTCAATTTTGATAAATCTATTGCTATTACACGTATGCTAGATTTTACTTTGTCCGTCTCAATCTAAAACCCACGTTACAATTTACTATATCGTATTGCAATATCGTATGGTCAAGTCAATCACAATAAATTAATAATTCAAGGAAGGCCAAACCCTCAAAAGCATGAAGAACAATAAATTATACGCATAGAATAAATGAATTCAATCAAATAAAAATCATTAAATCATAGGTTCAAAACAACGGATTGCCTAGCCTCGATAAATAATTTTAGTTCAAAATAATCAATCAAAACAAACAAAACTAATGATTAAAGACAAAGAAAAACTCCCGATGTCGACTTCGATTGTAGATCCTAGCCTTCTTCTCTTGCTTCTTTCTCGACCGTCTCTTTAATCGCTGGGTTGGCTTGTCCCAAAGCTAGGATGAATTATGGATGGATTGTGGTTAATGGTGGGCATTATTTATAGAGGAGTGAAAATATGAAGCTTCCTTGTAGGACTCAAACTCTAAAAGATATTATTTTTCAGAATTCTTCAATGGGCGATCGATCGCCAACTTCTCGCGATCATCGCCAAAATTTTCTGCCATCGGCGATCGATCGCGTGAATAGTAACGATGAATTTTTTTTATTTTACAAAACTCAAATTCTTGTCCTTCTTCGACATGCTCGCTCGGTTTGGTACTTTTCATCGTTAATTAGCTCAAATCCTCAACTTTTATGCATTTCTACCTTTATTCCTGGAACATACAAAGATAACACGAAAACACATAATACCGTCCCAGAATCATTATAAAGCGCACATAAATTCATAGCAAAATAAGTGTAAAAAGCACACTTATCAACTCCCCAAAACTTAGACTTGATCGTTCTCGAGCAAGCAATAAGATCAATATTCAGCATTGATAATTCAAATGAATCAATTCATGGTTACTAAAGAGCTCAGACATCTTATTTACAGACAGACAAGAATCAATCAACAAATTTAACAAGACGTGGTTTCCCCTATATCAAGCAACATATCTCAAACTTGGAACGTGTGTGTGTGTGCTACTGTCAATCTCAAGTTTCATACACATCTTCAAGATAAAATTATGCTAATCAACTCAAAATCAAGATTATCGTTGAGCACCCCATATGACTATTTCAAACACTTCTCCAATAATATACTCACTCCCTAAACTTGGTCGGTCACGAGAAACGATAGGATAGCACAAAGAAGAGAGTATAATCTTATAACGTTTATATTTCAACACATATTGAGCTTCTCTTCAAATTTTTCTAGCCCTAGCCACTTTGGGTCTTATTAATCTTTTCTCAAGGCTCTTTTTTCTTTTCTTTTCTTTTGCTCGTTCATCAAAAAAATTCAAGCTCATCAAGATATAAAAATTTACATGCATCGAATGAGATTCATTATACTTCCTCACGGTGATGATAATTTTTTTCATTTTAGGCTCATAATAGGGTAGGTATAATGATTTTATCAATAAATATTGAATGGGGTCTAATTATATGCAATGCATATACCATTCTTTTACAATAAAGCTCAAAATGAGACACTATGGATTGATATAGACTAGGTAAGCTTGAAAGACTCAAACGTTTCAAAGATCGCCTAGATTATTACCAAGTCAAGCTCATAACTATAAAAATGCGCCTCAAAGTTTCATAATCAAATAGGTTTTAGGATACTCTAAGATGCTCAAGATAAATTGTCAACTTCACAACAATTATCACTATTCAGTATGCAATCCACAAGATCATGACTCAATGTACTCAAAGTATTCCTCATTTTTAACATATTAACTCAAACAGGGTATCCACATACCAGTTCAACAGTTTTCAAGACTCAAGTCGACATGCAAGATGAGATTAATTTCATCATGGAACAATAACCAATGCTATGATTCATTCTTTTTTTCAAATTATAAACTAAAAATAAATAAATTGTTTTTTGCTCAGAACATATGACGTTTCAGGTGTCAATTAAGCACACAGCATACATATTAAACAAGTAAAACATGCAAGTCACTCCCCAAACTTAAATCAAACATCGTCATCAATGTTTAAAAGAATCAAAAAAGGAAAAAATAACTCCCCTGATCAAGACGCTTGCAAGAAGACTGAGGAAGATTGGCTCTTTAAAGCTCTAATGTTGTAGGGGTTTATCACTCCAACTGAGTACCTAACAATAGAAGAATGCAATAGTAAAATAGTTGACGAGAGAGAAAATAAAACAAAAAAAAGAAGAAGCAAAAGCTGGAAAAAAAAACAAAATAGGAAAGGATATTGCTTGGGTTGCCTCCCAAGAAGCGTTGATTTCTAATCGTTAGCTTGACCATCAGAAACAACCATCAAAGAGCGGTTGCCGCCCATAGTAAATATCGTATGATACCACAAATGGGTCTTGATTCAGTATGCCCTCAAGCCTGAGAAGATTGTTCCATTGTAAGTTCGTAGCTCCAACAACATTCTTTATGAATTGATAGTCATGCGAGAAGAATTCTTGGTTTAGCTTCAATTTGTGGAGGGTGTAGTGTGGTGAAGTTGGCATCGATGGGAAATAAGGATCCACATATGGCATAGAACATGTCTCGATGGGCTCAAGTCAGAATCTTCGAAAGTCTATTATTTCTCCAAGATCACAGTCGACTCATCTTCACATGGGAACTCCTCGGATAACATCTCTGAAGTAGGCTCAATCTCTTGAAGAGGCTTAAGTTCCCTAAACTCTTCCTCATTAGTATGATCACTCCCCCAAACTTGGTTGGTGGAGTAGTTAGCATCATGTGACCATGCCTGATTTGTCACCTCTTGATTTGTAGATCATGTCTCTTCCTCTTGGCACCTCGTTTAAATTGTTTCCATAAGGATTGATATTTGTTGCTCCAGGTGACGCATAGAGTTGGTTTGGCTCTCCAAACTGCTCTCAGTTGATGCCATGAATCTTATTAAGGTATCCTCTAACCGAGTCGTGACGTCTGCAGAACTATCTCTCATCTCTTCGTGATGTTCAAATGGTTAGGGTGTATCATGAGGCTAGTGAAGCTCTGGCGGGTATTGGTGGCTCCAACCTTGTAGTGAAGGATCTCAATGCCAATGGTGGTCGAAGTCCACCATATCATTGAACAGGTGCAACACACTATCCTCATCTCTATCAAACACGGGACTCACAGTCGTTAATACTCCACCGAATACCCATCCTCGTGTCTGTGCATCCAATCCATTGTAGACAAATTGCAGAAGAGAATGGTTTGAAAAGTTATGATATCGGAAAGTGGTTGCCAAATTATTGAATCTCTTCCACGCTGCATAGAATGGCTCTGAAGGTTGTTGGGCAAAGCTTGTGAAGACGTGTTGAGGGGACATCACAAGTACCTCGCAAGAAAACAAAACAAAAACAAAATAAAATAATTTTTTTTTTGAAGGTTAAAGTACAATAGCAACGGCGCCAAAAACTTGATAGCGATTATTTTAAACAGTAAATTTCAGTGTGGCGCGATTATACCGCAAGTGCACGATTGTCATGTTTTAGTATAGATGATTAAGATCAGGTTGTCGAACCCACAGGGACTAATTGTAAGTATCAAATAAGATGTTTTTAAACGATATTTAACCTACGATAATGAATGAATAATAAACTAATTAACAAAAATAAAATACTAATAATAATCCAACCAAGGTAATCAAAGTTAACGAGAAAAATCCACTAGAGAAGCTTATCGAGACTTTGGCTCCCCAATGCAATATCCTATAATTATCGATTGAATATCCAAATATTTATAAGGTGACGAGTTTTCCTAATGCATTCGTTATACTATGGTCAAGCTATAACAAATCTAATATTAATGTTGCAATAAGCTACTCGCGTATCCTTATTGAACAATAAATATTGCCTCAAGATTTGTGAAAATTACTAGCCTTCGATTTTGGTAAATCTATTGATATCACACGCGTGCTAGATTTTACTTGGTCCGTCTCAATCTAAAACCCATGATACAATTTACTATATTGTATGGTCAAGTCAATCACAATTGGATTGCCTAGCCTCGATAAATAACTTTAGTTCAACATAATCAATCAAAACAAACAAAACTAATGATTAAAGACAAAGAAAAACTCCCGATATCGACTTCGGTTGTAAATCCTAGCCTTCTTCTCTTGCTTCTTTCTCGATTGCCTCTTTAATCGCCTTGTTGACTTGTTCCAAAGCTAAGATAAATTATGGATGGATTGTGGTTGATGGTGAATATTGAAGATGGGATGGAGACTCATCCTAGGGTATGAAAGTCTGAATCTTGATCTGATTTTCGTGCATTATTTATAGATTAGTAAAAATATGAAGCTTCATTGTAGTACTCAAACTCTAAAATATATTATTTTTCAGAATTCTTCAACGGGCGATTGATCGCCAACTTCTCGCGATCAATCGCCAAAATTTTCTGCCATCGGCGATCGATCGCGTGAATAGTAACCATGATTTTCCTTTTTTTTTTTTTTTTGCAAAACTCAAATTCTTGTCCTTCTTCGACATGTTCGTTCGGTTTGGTCATTTTCATAGTTAATTAGCTCAAATCCTCAACTTTTATGCATTTATACCTTTATTCTTGGAACATACAAAAACAACACGAAAACGCATAATATGGACCCAGAATCATAACAAATCGCACATTATTTCATAGCCAAATAAATGAAAAATCACAATTATCAACTAGAACCCAATGTTCTGTAGTAGGCGAGTGCATGTACTGAGATAGTTTATTAACAGCAAATGCAATATCTAGTCGAGTGAGAAGAAGATATTGTCATGCCTCGATATGACGTATACATGTGTGTTATGGTTATGGCGTAATTATGAATAATTACGGTATGATGTGGCCTCGGGTTCGGGTTGAACCGAGCATGAGTAATGCCATGCATGAATGAAATTTAGTTGAAAAGTAATAAAATGACTATGTATATGTGAGCAATTAAATATGGTGAGTTAATAACATAGACATGTGGTAGGGACTTAATAATGTTATGTTATAGTGAATAAGAGACAAAAATGCATCACATAGTTGAAAGTTACATTTGACATGAATTTGAGGAGAATTACACATGCATGTAAGTTGAATTTGGTGAGTATATATAGCATGATAATTCAGATTATAAACACATAATGCACCATATCTCACCTACAATTCTCTACACAAGCACCTCTCCAAACCCTTACTTGCTCTTGCATCTTCTCTTGAATTTCACTTGGCAATCAAGATAGAAAGTTGGGAGAAGTGAATTCCTACCATCTTGGTAAGGTTTATGTACCTTGTGTACTTGTTTTATGTTGATAAAAGATGAGTTGAAGTTGAAGCATGTGAAGTTATTACTTGCATATGAATTACTATTAGTTTAAAGTAATCATTTGAAGTATAAAATGATGGAAAGATGTGTATATGATGCTAGGTTATCTAGTATCCAAGTTTTTATGATTTGAATTGAGGTGTAGGAGAAGAACCATGAAGATAATCATCAAAATCGCCATTGTACTCAACTTCTGTTGTGGACTGATCGATCGCTAAGAGTGTACCGATCGATTGGTGAAACAGGGAAAAGTAAGGCGGTTCATGTACCGATCGATCGCTACAAATGACCGATCGATTGCTTGAATGCCGTAGCTTTTGTATGAAATTCTGATTTAATACCGATCGATCGCTAGTTTTGCACCGATTGATCACTAGGTTGAGCGATCGATCGCTAGGAGTGACCGATCGATCGCTAGGAACAGAGTATGAAATATGTTGTATTTTCTTAGTAATGGTTTCATAGTATGGTTGATGACATTATACATTTTTGGTATCTATGTAGCATCATCACAGGGGACGAGACAATGAGGCGGGTAAACATTGACGCCTGATTTCTATCTGTTGTGTCGCATAACAGGTACGTTTTGACGTATGAATATATGATAGTATTGTGATGATGATGTGGGCATTGTATCATATGATTAGTGGTATCATATGTATGTACATTCATGATATTCATATTGCTGAGATGGATGCCACGATAGATATGTAGCATATGCTTTGGCTGAGATCAGTGCCATGATAGGTATGCTAGTGTTGGGCATATGCTTTGGCTGGGATTATTGCCACGATAGGTATGCTGCATATGCTTTGGCATGAGAGGTATACGCCGGTTGGGTATATGCTCTGGCTGTTATAACATGTGAGGACGGTACTATGATATGTGCTGCTAATATGAAGATGTGAGGAGGTTCCACTGACATATTGAGCTAAGATAGGCATATCATATTGGTCTAGTTATAACAGGATGTGGGATGAGACATGTCATGACATATTTGCATTTGATGATGCATGATACAGAACAATCACAACTGATCATTATAGTGCTTTATTGTTTTATATGGATTATTGATATAGCACTGAGCTGGTTGTTTATCTATACTCATGTTGTTTGATTGTTTCTGTAGGGACTCATAGATGTGGGAGGACGGGATTGTGAGTCTTATTCCGCTGCGAGTTGAACCACTGCATAGGAGTTGTACGAGTCTAGGTTGTTTTACAGTATATATGATGTATATTATGACATGGTTTTGTCAACTTGTAACAACCTACATAAGTAAACTCTTAAACATGTATGATTTACTTAATTCCTACTCACATATGTATAAGAAACTGATACATAACGGATTAAGTAACGAGGACCCCACAAATATTGTAGACTACCCAACACTGCTCGAAATTCTCTAGGATCACCTAGGGGTGTTCCAGAATGCAGCGTGAGATTTGAATCTGCTTGCAGTGGCATTTGTATTCGATTGGCATTGGACATATGAGTGCGAACAAGAAGATACAGCATATAACGTATCTGGGAGAATAATACACCTTGATTATTGGGAATGATCTCATCACCTAGAAAATATGAAAGTAGTCCAAGATCCTTAATAGAAAACCGTTGTGCCAGTAGTTTCACAAATTGGTTTAATAAGTGGTCATCGTCACCAGTGATTATTATATCGTCCACGTAAACTATTAGATACATAACATGTCCATTTGAGGTAAAAATGAAGAGGGGTGTGTCAGCATGAGAATTTTTTAAGTCGGGTTGTAGAAGAAAGTTGCGTATGATACCAAGCACGTAGAGCTTGTTTTAATCATAAATAGCTTTCCGTAGCTTGCACACATGTGTTGGCAAATCTCGATCCCAGTGGATGGGTGTATGAAAATAAATGTTTTGTTAACACACACCATGTTTTATACATACATCGATGCATGGCATACATGTTGAGCTACGATTCTTTGATACCCTATTATTTTGGATTCGATCAATCATAAGGGTTGTACACGGTGCTATGACTGGCATTAAGTGGCTTGAAAGGCATAGGGATTTGTGGCCCTTATGATTGCTATGATTTGTTGATACGGGGATTGGTGGCGTTTGCCGACGTCATTCTATGGATTATCCCTATTTGTTGAGACTGTTATACGGTGTCGCCTTGTGACGTCATCTGTATGATATGATATCAGGATATGGGATGTGGTGAGCTTCATTGATGCTCCGTATTGATATCTCTTTTGCTTGACAGGCTCGAGCGATTTAGATATGTAGTATTTGGACTTTCATTTATTGGCTCCGAGATACCCAGTTGATGGGTGTATGATACCGACATGACATGGCATGCATTGCATTGCATCATATATCACATTTTATATATACATGTATATTCTATGATCGTTCCATATTGGCTTTGGCTCACCCCAAAGGGGGGTTGTTGTTGTCTTTGTGTGTGGACAATGACAGGTAGTACAGGTGGCCAGGATCCAAGACAGGCTACATCCGGTGAGAGCCACACTTGAGAGGTTTATTTTTTTCCTTATCCCAGTTGTATATGTACCAGGGCTGTGTCCCTGAAGTGTGAGGAGTTTATGTATATTTAGTTTATTTTAGCTAGTATGGATATGTGTTTCATAGTTTAATTTGTGTTGATGGATATGAAAATGATGGTTCTATATATATATTTTGAGTATATGTCTATTGGTATTGGTGGTATGTTACTCGTACGATGAGGTCATGCCGAAATATTTAGGGCCACATATTGATAAATTTTACATTAATCTTCCGTTGTTTACACTATAATTAACATTGTGTGATCATTAATCACATGATTATGATTGGGCCCTCACAGTATGGTATCAGAGCAAAACTGGGAATGCTCTACTTTTGAGTCTTTTGTACACTTGAATAGGCACAAATAAATATGTGTGCATGTGTTTGGCTTATTTGAATTTCATTGCTCTTGTTTGATTTGACTTGAGTTATTTGAAAATATGATTTTCTATGTTGTTTGTATAATTGAGTTGGAATTTGTTGTTTGACACTTGTTTTTTTTAGATGTTTAAAAAAACAAGAGGTCGGGGTAAGGGCAAGGCACCTGCTACTGAAGCTGAGGCTGCCAATAGCACCAGTGTTGAGCGTGTGATTGATCAGTTTGAAGAGACGTCCATGGATCTTGTCATGGCTCGATTTCAGAATTTGCATCCGCCCAAATTCCGTGGAACAGAGGGTTCTGCGCAAGCTGAATCTGTGGTTGAAAGAGATCGAACATCTATTCAGACTGACTGAGTATCCTGAATATCGTAAACTGCCACTTGCCCTCTATCAATTGAAGGATAGTGCACAATCTTGGTGGGAAGCCGCTGAGATTGGATTGGTTGAAGCCGGAGTTGAAGTATCTTGGGATGTTTTCAAGGCTCAGTTTCTGGAGCAGTATTCACCTCCATCCTACTATACTGCTCGGGAAAATGAATTTAATAATTTGCGGCAAGGAAACATGTTAATAAATGTTACAACTAATCTTCCGCTATTTAAACTATAATTCATTGTGTGATAATTAATCACATAATTAGGATTGGCCCTCACAGAATGTGTCATGATAATCAACTCCTGGATGTTGATGAAATCCCTTTGCAACCAAGCGGGCTTTAAACCTGCCAATTGATCCATTCGAATTATGTTTTATACGAAAATCCATTTACAAACTACAACATTATGACTGGGGTCAGATAGTACTAGCTCCCATGTCCCATTCCGAACAAGAGCATCGTATTCATCGGACATGGCCTGGCGGCATTTTAGATCTTTGAGGGCCTGAGATGATGTAATGGGTTCAAGTTCATTGGAAGTTGATAGTTGTGCATGAATGTTTAGTTTGTGTGTAGGGTTGTGAATATTATTTTTGGCTCTTGTAAACATTGGGTAAGTGGGTGTGGCTGAGTTTGGAAATGGTAAGGTGGTTACTGAGGGATCAGTGGTGATCATGTCTGGAAGTGGTTGGTTAGATGTATTTTTTGTGGACTGGATGTTGGCTTGGTTTGACATGTTTTGTCGTTGTGTTGGATCTTCACGTTGAGGTTGATGTTGTGGGACAACTACGGAGGGTGGCTGGTCGGTTCGCTTGAGAGATGTGTAGTATAGGTGGAATCCATGTGGATATAGTGGTGGACTCTGGCGGAGGAGTTTGGATTAAGAGTGAAGTTAAAGGAAAGATGGATTCAACTAACTTAACATGCCTAGACACGATGATTTTAGAGGTTGCAGATCATAACATAGATACGCACTTTGAGTGAGAGAGTACCCGATGAACACACATGGTTTTGAGCGTGACTCAAGCTTATGAGATGTGTATTGATAGCAAAGATATCCAAAGACTTAAGTTTTGAGTAATTTGGATAGAGACAAAAAATCTTTTCGTAAGGTGAAGAAAAGTTGAGAGTTGATGATATCATATAATTGATTAGGTACACAGCGATGGCAAAGGCATTGGACCAAAAAGTCAGAGGAATCGATGCATGAGATAGTAAGGTGAGACCTGTTTCCACAATATGGAGATGACGTCGCTCAGAGAGACCATTGTGTTCTGATGTGTGTGCTGAAGTTGTGAGATTGAGAGATGTCACGGAGAGCAAAA
This sequence comes from Haberlea rhodopensis, assembly GCA_907163345.1. Classification (NCBI taxonomy): domain Eukaryota; kingdom Viridiplantae; phylum Streptophyta; class Magnoliopsida; order Lamiales; family Gesneriaceae; genus Haberlea; species Haberlea rhodopensis. Next base: position 14,331,865 of record CAJQUN010000004.1, read on the forward strand.
TAACTAGAAAGTGCAATATATTCTCCTCCGCCATCCGAGTATAGTGTTTGAATACGTTGATCAAAGTGTTTTTTCCGCTATTGCTCTGAATCTAATGAAAACTTCCTTTACTTTAGATTTTTTTTTTTTTTAGAAACTCTGGTGTATAATAATTCAATAGAGTACAAATATATATACAAAATGTTTGATGACGTCCTAAACATAAATCTAAACAATCAACTAGATACAAGGCTTGAATCTTATCATATCTTTGGTTCAAGTGTTCTATCTTATCATGTTAATCTAATCTGAAACGTAAGCTGATCTTCTCATATTTGAATCTGTTATCTTGAATAACAGATTGGTTTATCAATTAGTTTATATATTGCATGTGATCTGTATGAATTTTTGTATGCGTATTATCTTTAAAAATAGCAATTTATTAATTTAACACTTTGTCTCCAAATCAATATCGACCAAAACTATTATTTAAGTGAAGTTATTAATTAATTTATTAATTTATCTTGCTTATACTGTATATTGATCATAACATTTTATTATAATGTATTTTTCCTTTTTCTTTGTTTAAATTGATTTTACCATAAATTATTTAATATTTGAAAAAAACTTCTTAATATAAAATATAATTTATTGTGTGACATATACATAATTTTACCATAGTCACACGTAAGAGGGTAAATAATTTAGTTATGATATGGATTACCCACCATACCAACTTCAGCCTACTCTTTTTGTGTAATCATACATCAAACACCATATCTAATCAAATAGAATCTCTTTTCCCCTTTGGTAAACAATCCTCGTTGAATATAGAATTTTTCAATATTAATATCAAATTTTTAGAACTAATCATATGGTCACATAAATTATTTTTTAATAAAAATATCACATAATGAAATTGAGGATGTTGAGATCAATTTTAATTAAAACAAAAATTTGAGATTATTGTTGATTAAAAACAAAAAAAAATTGGGACTATTTTTATACAAAATAATTTTCATTGGACTATATTTAATTAGTACTAAAAGTTTTGAACTAATATTATAATGACTTTATTTTATTAGATCATTTTTTTAAAATATATATATATATATATATATATATATATATATATATATATATATATATATATATATATATATATATATATATAAGCTGTATTTAGTTTCTGTATATCTGTATCGAGATTTGAGGTTACTGTGTCCTATTCAATAAGAGATCGGATGCTATTATATCCTATTGACTACTAATTAATAAATTCAAAAAAATGATTAGTGGATAATTTAAGCTATATATCCAAATTTAAATTGACTAAATCAATTTTCAAGATCAAGTAACTCAAAAGTTATATTTTTTAAAAAAGAAATAAGAATATTTAAAGTTATTTTAATATCCTCTTCCTACCTAACAACCATTCTTCCATTAGTAATTTATTTAGAATAAGTAATTATCTTAGTTAATTTTTTAGATGGCCACATGTTTTAGTTGACCAATAATTAAATTAAATATGTAACTACTCAAATACATTATTGAGTTGAACCCCTAAAGTCAATAGAGTATAATAAATTTACAAAATTAATACCTATAACTAATTGGGAGGTCGAACTCTATGAAGGCTTTAATGTTGTCCTCATATCTATGCATCATTAAATATTAACGAACTAAAATGGATCAATAAAAGATTAAAAGGTATATATATAAATTTGCATACATTTTTTCTATCATAGGGAGACAATTTTCTATCATCAAAGTTTTTTTTTGTTTTATTAATATTATTCACCAAATTTTATTTCATGTGTTTTGAAAATATAACATCTTTTTCAATTTTCGCTACCGCTACAAGTTTTTAAATTAAAAAACAGATTTAAGTGTTTAATTTTATTTCTCCTCTTACAAAATAGGTAAAAGTATAAGCATATAAACAAGTTATGAGTTGTTTTTGATTGCTTTAAGTTGAACAGTGATAATTTTGTAATAAATTAAGTTCATTAAAATATTTTATTATTTTATTATCAAACACTCAATGCTTTTATTAAAATCAATTTTTTCAATCCTAAGAAAAAACAACGTAAAAATATTTGAAATAAATATTCGTAAACACACTAAGAAACTACCTAACAAAGCCCATAGTAAATTGAAGGTTCCATCAGCTCTCGCTCTCAATGGAATAGTATATATTCACTATTACAAGTCAACTAGAAGAACAGCTAAAACATAACATCACAAAAATTATAGTATTTATTTATATACTTATGTAGTAAAAACAAATTAAGCTGTCCATAATTAAATAATATCATCTTAAAATGTCTATTTCATATCACACGTCAAAGAACAAGCATACACGCATACTACAACTTTCTACATTATCATTTGTTTTCCAAGTAGAAATATTCGACGCCAACTGCCAAATTTGACCAATTTTATTCACTCTTTTGGGTTTAAGGAAAAATGTGACAAACTGTGCAAAACCGAGCAACCAACAACTATTAAGTCTTTAATCTCAACGAATTAGTATAAGCTAGATGAAGAATATTCTTATTGACCCTTATTAACTCCAAATATTTGTATATAACTTTGAATCATGTCTTCTTCGATCGTTTTCTTGCTCTCGTGAAATGGTCGAAATCCATTGACTCTTATTGATTCACATGTTCGTTACTGGACATACGTCATACGTGACAAAACTAGTGTAAGCGACTTTCTTGCATCTTCTCTTCTATACAAGCACACTTACTTCAACTTTAATGTCTTCATTCCTTATTTTATCTCTTCTGGTCTTACTACACATCCAACGGAGCATATGTATTTATGTCACATCATCTTATCTTACCACACATCCAACGGAGCATATGCATTTATGACGCAATCATATTTTGGACGTGATTTCTCTTGGGTGCCCAGCATTCCGTCGCAAACAAAATTGCAGATCTGATGACAGTTCTATAAAAATGGAATGTACAAAACCAAAGTATATATAAAATTTATTTATTTTATAAAAAAAAAGGTAGTGTGTGATAGTATTTTAATTGTGATTTGGTGGCCATATAGTCCCCATGAAACTTACATAAATTTCAAATCTTTCATCATATAAATAGAGTCACTTCATTAACTCTAATTGTTCTGCACATATACCACGCCAAAATGGGTTCACATAAATACCAAAAAATTACTTTATTATTACCACTTTCTATGATCATTATTTTGTTCTCGAGCTCGACTTCAGCACAACTCAGACAAAATTTCTACGATAACATTTGCCCGGATGTCGAAAACATTGTCCGAAGCGCCGTCACTACGAAATTCAGTCAAACGTTCGTTACGGTCCCGGCGACCATCCGTCTCCTATTCCACGATTGTTTCGTCTCGGTGCGTACCCGTTTCGACTAATCTTTTTCTAAAAAAATAGATTCGGGTATTGAAAAAATTTAATCTTTTTTATAGGGTTGCGATGCATCAGTTATAGTAGCATCAACTCCAGGGAATACGGCTGAAAAAGATCATCCGGATAATTTATCATTGGCTGGGGATGGATTTGACACTGTGATCAAAGCCAAAGCTGCAGTTGATGAGGTTGCCAGCTGCAAGAATAAGGTTTCTTGCGCAGATATTCTTGTAATGGCTGCAAGGGATGCCATTGCTCTGGTCTGTGTCTTTACAGATGAGAATTATATTTCTACATCTAAACTATATATAAAATTTATAAAATTTGAATAGTTTTTCTATGATCCTATATTAATGGTAAAAAAAATTTAATTTTTGAATTGTTGTGATTGTAGTCTGGTGGACCATCATATGCTGTAGAATTAGGGAGATTGGATGGTCTTACTTCAACGGCTGAAAGTGTGGAGGGAAATTTACCTCAGCCAACCTTCAACTTGGATCAGCTTAATTCAATGTTTGCTGGAGGAAACTTAACTCAGACAGATATGATTGCCCTCTCCGGTAATTACGAAGTTACCTTTCATTTAATTCGATCAGATATTTTATTTTGGGGTTTATTGGCAAAGACCTAGAGTGGTTTTTCAAAATAGGGAATTTATCTCCTGGCAGTTTGAAAATAGGTCGTTTATCCTTGTTATTTTGAATATGTGCAAAAAACATCTCTTTTTAAGTTATGTTTTTACTGCATTGGATAAAACGTCTATTTTGAAAATCATTGAAGGCTGCATTTTACAAACCATATATGATAAAATGGATATTAGGAACCACAGGATTGGTAAAATATATATTTATAAATCATAGTAGGTAAAATGTCTATTATCGATACCACGTAAAGTAAATTCACTGGATCTATTTTAACAATTGAAGGGCCGAATTAACGTTGCATCAATATTTATGAATCCAAGTCAAAAGTCAATGAGTTTGTGATAATCATTTTCATAAATGTCTTTTTATGTGGAGTCTGAAGATTGTTAGCATACGTTCAAAATTAAAACCAAGGCATATGTGCATGGATGCTGGTCAGGAATCCGGTAATAAAGACCCAGATGTTTTGGATTGCTATTTCAAATAACTTCTACGTGCATTTTTCTTAAAGTTGGAAAAATTTACTTTTAACAAAAATATTGAATGTTTGTTATTGAATCAAAAAAATAGCTTAATAACTTCAATTTAAAGTAGCAAAAAACGTTTCACAACTTGATTCTATGATTCTGTTTTTACCTGCTTATTTTTAAACAAACAATGAAGTTAAACACCTAAAATCTATTTTAAAATCTAAAAAGAAGATAAATATTTTTCAAAATCAATATAAAACATCCCCTTAACCATATAGGAAGAGATTGTGCACCAAGAATGTTAGAAATTAGGTCATTGGGTTGTCCCTGTAAGGTACGAGCAATGTTGCACCGTGAATGGGTTGGGACGCATTCCAATCAATGGTGAGCACTGCACCGGGTATCACTTCTGGTGCATTATAGTAGTTTTTATGGAAGCTGGTATAGTTAGAACTGTCAAAATAGGTTGGACTCGTCTAGTTGGCACAATCTTACCCGTCAAATATGTGGGTTGGGCCAAAAAAATTTCAGCTTGCGGGCCAGCCTGCCCATGGGTTTGATGAATTAATTGATTATAATAAAATACCGATTAATTAATTAAAATATGATTTATTAATAATTAATTTGTTAAAATATAATAAAATAAATTTTTTTAAATTTTTTTGAGGTGTTGGCCTACCTAACCAACGATCCACATCGGGTTGATTGTCCAGACCAACCTATTTTGACAGTTCTAATATAGTTATTCAACAAATTACTCCCCATCAAACTTCTATTCGAAAATGTATAGCACCGGACATCCGATTTCTAACAAGGAAGAAATTATAGTTTCACACTTTCATATGATGTTAGTTATAACTCAGCTAAAAAGAAAAGATAGCCTATGAATAACTTTAATAAGCACAATCATTGTAAGAATTTTGAAGCAATTATGGGGTTGAACAGTTTCTCTCATACAGATAGTGTCATATATGAGATAATAGCTATTGGATAAGAATATTCTATATGAGATAATAGCTATTGAATAAGAATATTCTTATCTAAGATGACTGATATATGATGTCCACTTTATTAAATCCATTTACATTTTATGATTGATTCTATCCATTCAACTAAAGTGACTGAAAACCACACCACGTGCTTTATGTCTACCTTCAACTTTTTTCACAAATAGATGAGCGAATAAATCCATTTACATTTTGATATTTCGTGCAGCATGCCACACCGTAGGATTCTCCCACTGCAGCAAATTTGCGAACCGGATCTACAATTTCAGCGCATCCAACCCGGTGGACCCGACCCTCAACAGGCAATACGTGACCCAGTTACAGGACATGTGCCCGAGAGACGTGGACCCTCAGATTGCCATTGACATTGACCCCACAACACCCAGGCAATTTGACAATGCATTCTTTATAAATCTTCAGAATGGAAAGGGCCTTTTCACCTCGGATCAGATCCTCTTTACGGACTCAAGGTCCAGATCCACTGTCGATACTTGGGCTTCCAATCCCCAGCTCTTTGATGCTGCTTTTATTGAAGCTATTACTAAATTGGGCCGGGTCGGGGTGAAGACCGGAAGCGAAGGAAATATTCGATTCGACTGCGGAACATTTAATTAGAGAGGAAGGATTGCTTGTGGATACACGTTGGTTCAATAATATAATTTGTTGTTTGTTGACTTGTGAATGCAAGTAAGGACAGATCCTTTTGTTTCAAGAAAATTGTGAATATAAATAAGAGTTTAGGGTGCGCTTGGTTCGAGGATAGGATAAGTGGTGGATAGATTAAAAAGTGGATAATGAGTTGATAAGTAAACTAATTGATAAGTTATATTACGTTTGGTTCGTATGATTAATAATGTATGATAAGTAATATTGTGTTTGGTGTACTTGACAATTAGATGGTATAGATTAATTTTATACCTAAAATGACAATAATACCCTCAAATAGGTTTTGTACTTATTTCTATTATTTTATTCCAACTAAATTTAAAATAATCAAAATAAAATTATTTATGTAATTTAATTATTAATTAAATATTATAATTAATTATTATTAATCAAAATACCCTCATTTTTATTTAAATAATATTAAATATTTCAGCTATATTTTTTGAACTAAAACATGACAATCTTCATTATATAAATTATTAAAATATACTTCTTTATAAATAATTATTATTAATCAAGATACCATCGAATAAATTTTGCACCAAACTTTTCACATATACAAAATGATCCCCAACATGAATTTATTAATAAAAATTAGTAAATATTTTTATTAATAATTAAATATTCATAAAAAGACTTATTAACAATAATTTGATTATATTATATTAGTTCATATAAGTTCATGACATATGTAACAATAAAAAGGTCAAAAAGTGTAATTTTTATTTTTTTGAAATACAGTTCACCAAAAATGATATTAGATAACACTATAAGGCTCTCTTACGTTATTATACAGAAGTTTGTAAACATTATTATGCGGAATTTTGTAGAACCCATAAACAAAAGGGATTCAATTAATTTTGGTAACTGTTCCTTTTTTTTTTGGATTAATTAATTTCTCAAATAAAATATTTTAAATCTTATAAATATTCCTTAAAGATAAATTTTATAAATATTCTTGAACTTGCCATGTCCATGATGGCCCATGCCATGCGCACTGCCGCTTTTTTAAATACATAAAAATGGTTTCTTAACAAGGGTAAATATGTAAAATTGGTGTCTCATCTTTGTTACTGTTCAAGAGTGGAATAGATATCACGATTCATTGGAGTGATGCTTCCTCTTACTTTTTTCAAATTAATCACGGGCTTTTCAGTTTTTTCGGGCTTTTCAAACCACGAGAAGAACAATGGATGTTGTTTGACTATTAATTAATCATGCTCTTATCATATGAGCAGAACACAGCCTAAGGAGATCGCATATCGATTGGATAACAATCGATCCAACCTCTTGAAATGTTTTTTTTCAGTTATCTATTCGATTCCCGTGTGTGAGTTTCGAGGAATAATTTAGTTTTTGATGGACCAACCGAATATAATTTTAAGAAATTATACTTCAAATTTTGATAATTTCAATACATGATTGTGAGAAAGATAATCTGGGACCTGGGCTAGAGGCGACATGTCCTTATTTATTTATAAGGCTAAGCTCAAATCATATCCTATTTGTATCTCTTATTTTAGTCTAGGCCAGCCCCTTCTCTTCAACACTTGAGCCCAACCATACATATAAAGATGGCAAAACCGATGCGCCGTTCCAAAATGCCCCGCAAAATGAACCACCCATCACTATATCGGATCGTTCTTGTACAACCAGTCTTTTTCAAAGTTCGGCCCGACACGAGGTCCATAGATTTATGGGCCACGCCAGGGCGACATGGCCAATATTATTTTTAAGAGGAAACTATATAATGGTACAAATTACAAAACAAAAATTCAAATAAAAATCAATATTACATAAAAATGCTCAATACAAAAAATACAATTCGTATAGGTTCATATTTTAAGTTTATGGGTTATTAAGTCTCATTTTCAGACGAAAATACCCCTCACCTGAAATCATATCCAGATCCATTTTTTGAATTCAAATTCAATCCCCGCACTGGTTATCAAGGCGCTTACGGAACCCAAACACGATCGCAAGAAGACGAAGAACATCAAGTACAACTGCAACATCTCGCTAGATGATGTCATCGATATTCCTAAAATAATGAGGTCACGATCCATGGCTAAGGATTTGAGTGGCACAGTGAAGGAGTTTTTAGGGACATGTGTTTCCATTGAATGTACGGTTGATGGAAATGATCCTAAGGATCTTCAGCCGGAGATTTCTGATGGGAGATGTCGATATTCCACTGGATTGAGGTGTGTGGAGATTTTGATCTGAAGCTAAACCTATGTACGGTTCGTTTTTTTACTTTTGATTTGGTATCATTTCGTTCCTTTTCAAAATGTGTTAAATGATTGGTTTAACACTTCTTAAGATTCTTAGATTAAATGGAACTTGCGTTTATTCTTGATAATTGTGGTTCTCATTTTATCTTATTCAAGTTTTGATCAGTTGTTGCCAGGGTTTAAGCGTTTGAATGGTTGGTATGTGTAGATTGATTTTAAGGGTTGAATCGATAAATCTTACTACGATCACTCATTATGGGAGATGATAAGCTACTGAAATGAATGGATTGGTTGACTTTCTTGGATTGCAAATTTCCTTTTTGTATACTCATTGTGTTCTTCGCCATTCTGGTGGTGGAATCAATATTTTTTCGTAATTTTTGTTAATTTCTGTTACCGACACTTGATACATGTATTCTAGCTTATTGATGCACGATTTTTTTCACATTTGTGCATGATTTTTGTGCATTGGTGCATGTTTGTTGGACATTGGTACACACTTTTGTATGTTGGTGCACGATTTTTTGTGCATTGGTGCATGATTTTTTGTGTAAATTGGTGCACGTTTTTTGTACATTGGATGCATGATTTTTTTGTACATTGGATACATAAAAATTGAACATTCGTGCACTAAAAATGGACATTGGATGCATTAAAATTGGACGATGCACTAAAATTTGACAATGGTGCAAGATTTTTTAACATAGTGGTGCACGCTTTTTGTAATGGGGTGCACGATTTTTAATATGTTGGTGCACATGATTTTTGTAATGTGGTGCACGGATTTTTACATAGTGGTGCTTGATTTTTTAACATGTTGCTGCACAATTTTATTTAATGGGGTGCACGATTTTTGTCAAGGTGGCGCACTTGATTTTTTAACCTTTGGTGCACGAGTTTAAGTTTGTGGTGCACGATTTTTTAAAATTGTGGTTCACATTTTTTAACCATGTGCTGCGTGAATTTTTAACCATGAGCGTGTAGCAATCTAAAATTAATTGGTGCACTAAAATGGACATTGGTATGTGGTGCACGATTTGTTTTGGCCTGTGGTGCAGGATTTTTTTTTGCCTGTGCTGCATGATTGTTTTTTTCCCGTGGGTGCACGGTTTCTTTTGGCCTGTGGATGCACAATTTCTTTTACATGGTGGTGCACGATTGTTTTTGCTAGTGGTGCACGATTTATTTTGGCATGTGGGGGTGCATAATTTTTTTGCCTGGTAGTGCACTAAAATTGGACATTGGTGCACTAAAAATAGACATTGAAATTACTAAAATTGGACATTGGTGCACTAAAATTGGACATTGTATGCACTAAAATTGACATTGACGCACTAAAATTGGACATTGGATGCACTAAAATTGGACATTGATGTACGATTTTTTGTACATTGGTGCACGATTTTTTGTATATTGCATGCATTAAAATTGAACATTGGATGCACTAAACTTGTGGTGCACGATTTTTTAACCACGTGCTGCACGATGTTTTAACCATGAGCGTGCATCAACCTAAAATTGGATATTGGTGCAGTAAAATGGACATTGGATGCACAAAACTTGGACACTGGATGTACTAAAATTGGACATCGGTGCACTAAAATTGAAAATTGGTGAACTAAATTTATTTTTGGTGCACGATTTTGGCTTGTTGACCTGTGTTGCTCGAATTTTTTTGTCTGTGTGTTCACGATTATTTTGGCATGTGGATGCACGATTTATTTTGGCGTATGGGTGCAAAATTTTTTTGGCCTATGTGTGCACGTGCTACAGTAACGATGATGTACAAGCTACATTATCGTGCTACAGTAACCGCGCGGGGTTATCAATGTAATTTCAAGAGGAAATAGACTTAAATGAATTGCTGTTTTTTTTTTGTAGACTAAGATGAATTGTTGTCCACTAAATGATAACGGCTTACAAGTGTCCCTATTTTTAAACTTCAGCCCCTAGGCGCCACTTTCACAGCTCAACTGGCATGCCGACGTCCCAAAATAGGTGGCCAAATATGGCTCTTATGCATGGACCGTAATTGATACGACCCATATAATATTTAATACTCAGTCAAAATTGGGAATAGGGATATTGTTTAGTTAATTCTCGTCAAATTTCAGATTCAGAAATCAGAATCTTCCCACAAAGTCCCAAGCAACATAAATAATAACATACGACTCAAAATGATTTTCTTAATATTTTAATTTTTAGAAAAATATATTTAAGCTTATTACCTTTTTGGTCTTACTAATTTTCTCTATTTACCCTAGTATTAATCTCTTATTGATGTTTAGTTTGTTTGGCTATGTTATTGGTTGGTTGTTCCTCGTTGTTGCTCCCGTCTCTAATAATCTACTCGGTTTTGGTGATACAACACTCTTTGATTTGTCGATTCTGGGTTTGTGTTATTGTTCGTAATTTTGTGTTGGTATTGTTGGGTCCTAGAATCCTCGGCTTTCATGCTATTTTGATTACAACTCTTGCTTGTCTTGGTTGGCTTACTTCTGTTTTGGGCTATTGTATATGTTGTTTTTGTGGTGACAATATTTGGCATCTTTAGTGGTTTGTATTGTTTCATTGCTGAGGCAATGCTTTGTTTTGACTTCTAGGCCTCTGGATTTCGTGCGCATCCAGTTGTGGTCATTGGTTGATGGATCTCCGTGAGGGTTTTGGATACGATGACTTGCTCCATTATCTGTTTTTTATATGTTTATGTCTCTCGTTTATCCTTATTTGCTCGTTCAACTATCTTGAAAGGCAATTCTGTTGTTCGGCCACATCCTGAACAACGTGGTTTGAGGGGACGTGGCTATGGTGGTTCATGCATGCTTCAGGTCATGATCTTGTGATTTGTGACTCACTCTTCTACTAGTACATTTAGTACGCCTCGTCATATTTATGTGTTAGTCATAGCCCACATATAAAACATGCATTTATTGTTGTTTTATCGTGTTTTGTGAGATTCGGTATCGGATTTTCATTGCACCTGTTATTTTATTAAATTTAAAAATAAAAATAAAAATTTATGATATGTCAGCATATCAAAAATTATAATATTAAATTATTATTATATCAACAGGCCATTTAAAAAAAAAATTCTCCTCGGCCCTCGCGTTTCCACAACTCGAGCAATAAATATCAATTACTTTATTTCAGAAAAAAATATCCTTACATCTGTATTTTCTTAAAATATAAAAATACATGTTATTCTAAAAATTTCCATCCCTCTTTTCTCTAGCAAAATATTAGTGCAAATTTTATTGAAAATAAAATAAATTACAAAAGCTACAATTGACACTCTAAAGAATATCTATTTTTATTGAAAAATATAATATCTATAGGAGGAGGAAAATGAAAGTAATGGAATGAGATAAAAAAATTTATATTGAAAAATCTATATTTAGAAAGAGGAAAAGTAAAGTAATGGAATAAAACTAAAACGATGCCCACCGAGATTTGAATTATGGACGTTACTGGATTCATATTGCAATATTTACCATCTCAGACCATCGGACAGTTTGTTGAAGTTGCTTAGTAAAAAATAATATAATAAGATTTTTTTATACGTACATTCGCCCCTGCCACAACCCACCATTGGAGTGACAGAAAAGGCAAGCAGCAGGCTCTCCCTCCCTCTTTTCTTAACAATATAGTGCTTTAATAATTTAGTGAATACTGATGCCTGGATTAATATATATAATCATAAATAAAATACAAATGTAAATATAATAGAAACATAAATTTGTGTGTATTATACATATGTAGGTCAGAGGACACAAGATCCAAAAACTGGATTACAACTATTATATAAGTGTGCAAGGTTTACTATTCAGATGAACAGTACAACAGTTGTGTACAGTAACATTCTCGCCTGGGCTTTTTGGTTGGGCCCTCGCCTGGGCTCCTTTTATTTATTCTTTTCGCCCAATTTTATGTCAATATGAGGGGCTTATGTGTTAATTATCCGGCCCATTATTAATTGTTGTACTGCTCAAGATTAAATGATTTTTTAGTTTCTTTCATTTTCATTCCCGATGCTTTTTCTCCTGCTCTCTCCATAATGGATGCGTGTCAGTGCATGCCTACGCTCTTTTCAATCACCGACGCCCTCTTCTATCCCACCCATTCACCGACGCCCCCCTCTTACGTGTTTGGCGGTTTCCCCTCTTGCATGCCTTACTGATTTCGCTTGTGGAGCCCTCTTTCCCGAGTTGGTTAGTTTTTTGTTGGTTATTATCGGTGTTATTAGCTTGCAAATATTTTCTGATTGCGTGTTTTTTTGGGTTTTTCGTAGCAAAACAGGTGGATTGGGTGGTTCACCCTGCTTTCATCCATGGTTTTGGTCCTATGCGGTTTGGTTTCCACGCTTTATATATATTATTTAGTGTTTTTTCGCATATATGTAGCAAACCACTTACCTACGACGACTGGATTTGTTTTCCCCCTCATTTTCGCTAATGTTTCTTCTATTCTAGGTGCGTGTCTTTTTGTTAGTAGATGGTTCAATGTTCTGATTTTGGGTGTCTGTGTTTATAAAATCTTTCCTTCAAAGTGCCTTTTCGATTTTGAGTTTCCATCGTGGGTGGTTGTTTATGAGTGTGGCATGTATTTAGAAATGTTAAATGATTTTTAAAGAATTTGATCTTTGAACCCCTGTTCGAAGGAAAAACAGCAATTGATGTGCTCAAGTAGAAAAATGAAATGTGCACTTTTGAGATTAGTTCATGGATGTTTCGTGCCGTAGTAATCAATATGATTTTTTAAAAGGCTGAAACAAGTACCTAAAATATGGCCTCCAAAAACTCGAGTAGCTATTTAACTTTATTCTCTATTATTGCACAACCTATTAACCCAACTATTATGTATGCTATGCCCTTTGGGACCAACTGGGTTTCTGTCTTTACTTTTGTATGTTCAGGGAAAAAAAAAGGACCAAGGCATCTTCCTATCTACCTAAGCATTTGTTTTATACGTCATTAAAAATTAGCCTAACATACATAACTGTAGTTGTTTATTGTCCTGCGAGCATGCCTTCTTCGTTGTTGCTTGATCTTAAATGTTCCATCATGGAGATGGCTGGTTTATATATTCATTGAAGGAAATTAGATAAGGTTTACAGGACATTAAATTTTTATTCTTGGTATTTATTTGGAACTTTTCTCTTATTCGATCGATCCATTTTTGTTTGATATGGCGTTGCCCTTCAGTAATTATTTTGTTTCTGTTCCAGGTTGGAAGACAATGATATGTTAGTGATGATTAGTGTTGATTGTCATGGAAACTTTATTTTCTACGATGCATTTTTCCATGGTTCGGTTTATATAGGGGTGTGATCACTTCGTCAAATGGGGTTATCTAAGATGGGTAATGTTGTCTTAATTGCCCTTTGTATTGAAATTTGTGTCTTGATTCTGCTTTGAAAAGGTCTAGAAGGTTTGATCGAGCGAGGTGAGTGTTGAATGGGTGGCAGGAGTGCGCTGGTCATTGATGGAAATTGGCTGGCCACTCTTTTTTTGACACTTTTTCTTGTTTAGGTGTTAAGTAAGCTACTAAAAATGCCCATACTCGAGTTTGAGATTTTCTTTCATATTTTCTTTTATCCCTCTTTTTGGTCAAAGTTAATCTAGATAGTCCTCTCTTTAACAAAAAAATATATTTCAACACCTTAAGGTAGCCTGGTTTTATTTGATTTCCCATTGTTGGCAGAAATAATTTGGTGCGATGTCACATGACAAGTAACTTCATATCACTTAATTAGAGAAATACTGGCACCACGCATTGCGTGGTGCCCCACAAAACTAGTAATTTAATAATTATGATACCCAATTAATGGGAATTGAGTCATATGGGATCGCAATAATATAGAATAAATATAATGACAAAACCTGAAATTATAATTATTCATAGAATGGATGAAAGGTATTTATTACTTGTGATGTGATATGATTGTATTGGTACTTGTTTGATGTCGTTCTTAAGGACAATATCTTGATGATATCAAGCGTCATGTAATTTTTTCAACATAAAAAAGCCATATGATATATTGAAAATGTCATATAACACATGACGACGTTCTTGATCTCACGGATGATATCAAAATTTCCGGTATAATTGGTGATGGGCCGGAGTGGGTTCACGTGAGGCAGAAGTTGGACCACCCCGCATGAGCTGGGATTATCATATTCATACCAATACGCTCCTTCTCTAATTTGTTAATAATAATAATAATAATAAAAATAAATAGATAGATAAATGATAGTAATATATATGGTTCACCCATAATTTAATTCAACTCGCATTTTACAGTTCACATATTATATGTTATTTATGATAAAAAACGAACTCAATACGAAAAATCTTGAATAACACTTAACAGTAATGAACAAATATATCAATAAATTATGAAAAATATTTCACCACAAAATACTCACTACCACATGCACTCTTATAACTATCTCTCATAAAAAAAGAGTCTCTTATATCTAAAGAATCTACTCTCGTCTTTCTTGAAATCGAGCAAGTTTCTTCTTTGAATATTAATTAACCGGGCATTAGAATAATTTTATTATTACAATTAAACTCGGTAAGTATACTATTTCTTGAAATCAAGCAAGTCTTTTTCGTGAAATAATTACATTGTAATTACTGGTTTTTAGCTACAGTCTTAAAACTCGGATGTTTACTATGAACTTTTGGTTTAATTTTTATGTATTTATTTTTGCCACCCCTCAATAAAATTCGTGGATTCACTCCTGGGTTGTGGCAGTGATTAAATTAGAGATGGTTGTTGTTCACTTTTTTTTAAAATTTCTTTACCAATAAAATTAACATATATTATTTTCAAAGGGACAAACTCGGTGCACAAAGCTCTCACGATAACCACGTCCGGGAGGGGTCGAACCCATCTTAATTTTGAGTTTAGTCTATCTATACAATATCATTAGATTTGAAACTCCTATAGTAACTAAATTTAATTTCTCAAATACATCAAGGCTCCACCTGGATGGAGAGATTTGATGAATTTGGATTTTAAATCATTAATGTAAATTTATTCAAATTGTTGGCTAATTTTGAAATCCAGGGGTTTTAAAGTCATCTCAAATCAAAATTTTCAAATGCATTGTTGAAATGAAAACCATTCAATCCAAATGGAACTTAAGATTTCCCCCAAAATCCCCATTCGTTATTCTGCTTTTATTTGTATGAGAATAATTACATGCAAATAAAAAAACCGAACACAAAATTAAATAAATTATTCGAATATAATTATATTATATATAAAATTTAAAAAATTATACTATATTGAAATTTAATAAATATACACACATTAGAAAAAAAATACTCCAACAGTCTAACTACATATAGTATAGTACATGAGTGTGTTAGTTCATTTTTATGAGCCAAAGTGGCGCAATAATTAATTTTTTTGAATATCTGTTTGACAATACATTTAATATTTTAATTTTGGAAATATAATACACATATACACGAAATAATTACATATGAATAATAAGTATATTTATATGTGTGTATGTGCTGGCAGTAGCGATTTTTATCGTATTAAAAATTCTGTAATTTTGTCACTCTAGATAAATTTTTTATAATTTTGTCTCCTCAAAAGAGAAGTTAGATTTTCCCATGTGTGCTCGAAATCACTTATGGAAAATATATGTTTTGTGAAATTATATTACAAGTTATGGAATTTAAATTCTCGACTTAACAAGAAATAATAGCAATAAAATTAATGATCTAAATAATACAATTTTATATTTATTATAGGAAAAATTATAACGTCTTCCCTGTAGAGTAATTTATTACGACTTTCGATCTATAATTTATGAATTATTCTATCTAGTTTGTAAATCTTATAATTATCATAAAAATATATAATAATAGAGATATTATTTTTTTAAACTAAAGAGTGAAGTTCATAATTGTTGACCTATTATTACACAATAAATAAAACTCTATAATATGTTCCATGCGCAAAATTTGGCGGCACCAAAACCAAAACACCACACCTCAACCTTACAGCCTTAATTTTTGCTTTCTGGAATCAATATTTCCTCAATCTCTCCACCATTCAACGCCCGTTCAACACCAGCCTTTTATTTTCGATACTATTATTTATAGTAAAATTACTCTTTCTCTACTGGGATTGCTCAGTATTTTTGCACAGAGCCGGAAAAAAATTGAAATGGAGGATTTTGAAACTCCATTGTCAAATCTTTTGTGTAAAGAAAACGAATCTTGTTTTCACGAACAGTATAATCAGAAAGATGAAAACTTTGAGCTCTATCCTGTTTCCAGATCTGATTGTGATTATATTGAAAATCTAATACGGAGGGAGACCAGTTTTCAAGCGATTGAGAGTGAATGTTCAGTGAAGGAGAAAATAAGCTGGTTCAAATGCGCCCGTTTGGATGCCATTAAATGGATTCTTGAAGTACTTTTTTTCTTCTTCTTTTGCGTTGCTTCTTATTGTTATGCTTCACTTTTTGTTTGATTATTTATGGTTTTATTTGATTTTTGTGTGTCTACAGGCAAAGGGTCTGTTTGGATTTCACTTAAGTACAGCCTATTTGTCAATGATGTATTTTGATCGGTTCTTTTCAAGAAGGTGGATTGATGTAAGTGTCAAGCTAATCAATATTTTGATTTTTGATGAATCCCTTTTGTTGAAATCTCTGATATAAACTTTTTCTTGAGATGTGAATTTTAGATTTTATCATTATGTTTATTATGTGACTTGTGAATGTTCTTGATGTTGATAGGATGGTAAATTGTGGGCTATTCGGTTATTATCAGTCGCAAGTTTATCCCTGGCTGCAAAAATGGAGGAACGTGAAGTACCTGGATTATCGGCATATCATGTGGATGAATACAATTTTGAAGGAAATGCGATTCAAAAAATGGAGTTATTGGTTCTCAGTACATTAGAATGGAGAATGAGTTATGCCACTCCTTTTGCTTATCTAAATTATTTCACCGCCAAGTTCTGTGGGGAATTCAGGAATAAAGAACTGGTAACTCGAGCTATTGAATTAATCCTGGCCGTAATGGAAGGTAAATTAGATACATTTCTATGGCTTGTACTTCGATGTGTCTATAAGAAACTTGTTTCTTAATTTTGAGTATTTTGATGCAGAGATTGATGTATCGGAGCATCCACCATCCTTTGTTGCAGCAGCAGCAATTTTAGCCTCATATGATAGTCAATTAACGAAAAAATTATTTGAGATTAAGATTGATGCAATCCCATCATGGGGGGTACCTAGAAAAAGTGAGTTCTCTTGCTTTCCAATTGTTTGCATTTTTTGTTAACTAGTGATTAAGTCTGTGAATGAAATAAAGATTTAGCTATTCTCTATCCACAGTTATCTTGGATTTATTTATTCTTGCAGGAGCATGCATTTTCATGTTACAGTCTACTACTAGAAATTGTAACGTCGAAATCCAAGACCCCGATATCTAACATTTCCCCGAATTCGTTATCAACTAATTCAAGCTCCATTGATGTTATTGATGATGCAACTATCGGGATTGGCACGAAAAGAAGACTAACGTATACTGATGGTGATCCTCATTGCCCTCTGCGAAAGGTTCCTAAATCTTAAAGAATGTGAGTGTGATAATACAGGATTGAGAAGATAGCTTGGCTTTCTTGATATTGATTGTGATTTTTAATGAGAGGCTAAAATACCAACATATGGTATGGTTTGAAGATTGATACGGGGGCTCCATTTTCAAGAATTCAAGAAATATCTGGAGTAGTGACAACCAAGCAAACAGTGAAAGGAGGAATTTGGATAAATAAAGAAAAGTATACCTTTAGCTTGGAAGTGATGAATAAGAAGCTAAGTAAAGTAAGCAAAAAAAAGCCAGTTATTGAGGGAGTGAGAGCCAAAGAAATGTCCAAAGGCTCCATTAAAGCCTCTGGAATGTCTTTTTTAGTAGTAGTGTTTGGTTTTAACGAATGCTACTAGTGCATATCACTTTTTTGATAACCTTATTTTTTATTCATAATTACCTAATTTCTTTATACTTTGATTTGTTGCACATGATTTAAAAGACTTAGGTGTATGCCCTACATATTGAAGGGAGAGGCTTAAAAGGCGTGGATGGGGAACGAGGAATGATATACGTTATTGTTTGATGTGATATATCTGTGCTGCATTTGGGCCATTCACAAAAAAACACTGGAAGCTTGAGTACTGGTGGCTTTTGTACGAGCTTTTGAATGGTTGGCTCAGTTACTTTTTTACCTGTTGATATCTTTTGTGCTTGGGGCAATGATTCATGAAATCCCATACGTATATAATCTTAGAGATGTAAATGGAGGACCTTTAAGGGTTGGCCTTCAATTTTTAGCGTGTCATATGTTATTGTTCAAGATTTAGTTGTAATAACAGAGAGCATTCCATAAGCTTGATGCTTGATCTTGTATTGTTCCATCTTCACCTTCTGTTGGATCCGACTGACCCGCAATTGCTCTTATTACCCCGTCTATGCGATACCAATGTTGGAAGCCTCAAATTTTGATCATTGAGATAATTGTTACAACTCAATGATAACATTTTCAAAAGAACCAATACTCTTCATCAGTCTGTAATCTATATGACATAATAATTGAAATATGACCAACTATTGTTGAGTTTACAAGATTTGAGCTGCATCTATTACAAAATATGCTCCACACAATCTGTGGAACTCCCTGAAATTTTTAGAACTGCTTGCAAAAAGTCACATTTTCGCATCAAAGAGAACCTTGCTATTATAACTTGGAAACAGGTATAACTAAATCGTGGTGTATTATTTTCTCTGGACCATGTAAGCTTGAATAATGGTGAAAGTACTCTGCGGGGGGTGGGTCCATCTCGATCACATGCTTGGACAGGGGGCGATACCAGGGGGTGGTGCTAGCCACCCATGGACCACTAGACTTGGCCGAATTTAAAATTTTTAATTTTAAAAAATCTGATCTTATTATTTATTAATATAAAACCAATTTCTTCTAAAAATTGTAGAGGAAATTACATATATGTACCACTTTCCAAAACATCTTTCAAGTAAATCTGCTAAAAATTCTTCTTTTCAACTAAATACACATTTTAAAAAACTTCTTTCAAATAATTCCATTTTTGAAACCCTAATCTAAAAAAAACTTTTGTTTTACTTAAATACCCCTGAATCAGTTCTCCTCATCCACAAGCTTAATGTAACTACTTAGACGCCATTGTTTCCATATTTACTGCCTCTGCCGCAGATGTGAGTGCCCACGTCAGGATCATCGTTGTATTTTTCATTACGTGTAAATTATTAAGAAACTGTAAATGATTTTCCTTTCATATTTTCACGTCATTCCTATTTTGTGAAATTATCTTGTATGCTCAATAGTGTATTCATAATATTAGTCATATTTTAAAGACAACATGGCAAATTGCTACTCTGCAATAATTTTTAATTAAATGAAAAATAGAAAATTCTGACTTTTTTTGCAGTTTTATGAGATTTTTGTTCTTCAATTAACATTGATTTGTTATTTCAATTATGGTGCACATAATCTGTTTGTCAAAAGGTATATTAAGTTAATGAAACATTTTCTAGCAAAATTCGAAATAGATAATGATACAAACGGAGCCACGACTTCATCGTAAACTTAAGTCCAGTTTTGTTGTCAAAAATTACACTATTTGAAATTCAAAGAAAGTTCTGCATTTTCAAATATAAATGTTAAAATGGAGTATGAATATGTATCGATGCATGTGAATTTCATGCACCGATGAGTCTATTGGTGCATGTAAATGACATGCACTGATAGAATCATATTGCCTTTAACCAAAACATACTCATGAAACATCTCAAATACACTGTAATTTTGAGTTTTATATTGTAAATCTACAATAAATCAAGAAGAAGCAGAATATTTCCAACAGAGCATATCGGTGCATGCAATTTACATGCGCCTCTAGGGTCATACGATGCATATCAGTCACGCGGTGCATGTAATTTACATGCACCGCATGAGACTAAAAGTGCACAACTCATGAGGTGCATGTAAATGTAATATACATGCACCATTAGTTGAAATCATTTATTTTTTGTTGATTGAGCCGAAAAAAACTTTTTCTTATGCGATGCATGTGAATTTAATATACTTTTTAATTGACAAGAAAGAAACCCACTAAATTCAAAGGCAAAATACTCACTTTATAGTATAGAAAATAAAAATAATATACATGCACCATATGACTCTAGAGGTGCATGCACCATATGTAGGTGCATGTAATTTACATGCACCGCACGAGACTAACAAGAAATTACATAGCGGTGCATGTAATTTACATGCACCGCATAAGATTAACAAAGAATTACCTAGCAGTGCATGTAATTATATGCACCGCTAGTCTATCTGTGCATGTAAATTACATGCACCGATATGCAATTTCTTAGTAGTCTCGTGCGGTGCATATAAATTACATTCACCGGATGACTCATCTGTACTATATGAGTCTATAGCTGTATGTAATTTACAATTAAAACATAATTAACCCATATTATTTGAGTACTATATCGTGTTCAAGTGACTTTTCACATATAAGTCTTGGTCAAAATATTTTAATGTGATCATGCAAATGAATATTTTTTTAATACTAAGTCAAATTAAAATCACGAGTCTTGGTCACCATGCCGAGAGCAGAGACAACTTCGACGCGTAACAAAAGAATTCAAAATGACGATTCAGAATCAGCCATAATTAATTAATTGAATTAATTAATTAAAATTGACTCATGTGGTGCATGTAAAATTGATCATGCGATGCATGTATAAATTGACTCTGCGGTGCATGTAAAAGTTACTTATGCAGTGCATATAAAATTTACTCATGCGGTGCAGAGTGTTTTGATAAGTGGGGTTAGTTTGATCTAGGGATGGCAATGGGGCGGGTCCAAGCCCGGACCCGTATTGAACCCGACCCGTCGGGGCGGGTCCAAACCCGCTTCAACCGGGTTTGGAAGCGGGGCGGGTCCTGGGATTGGCCGAACACGCCCGCACCCGCCCCGCCCCGCTATGCTTTTTTAATTTTTTTTTAAAAAAAATTAATATTGAATATACATTTCACTTCTTTGATTGTACAATAATGTGTTATTGTTTAATTTCATATCAAAATTCATGTGTTTATGGTAAAGAAGTTGAACATTTTGAATGGAATAAAAACTAAATAATAAATATTTGATAGTTTAAAGATAGTTTTATGATGCTTATTATAAATATTTACTAGAGGAAAACATTAAATTCAATCTCAAAACTCAATTTTTGTGTTTCAAATTTAATTTCTACCAAATTTTTTTTTTTATAAAAAAAAATGTTTGCGGGGCTGGCCGGGTAAACCCGCGAACCCGGCGGGTCTAAGCGGGGCGGGTATGGGTTTTATGTGTAGCGGAGCGGGTCCTGGGATTGACCAAACCCGTCCCAAACTCGTCCCATTGCCATCCCTAGTTTGATCATTGTATTAAAAATAGAGTTAAAAGAATTTTTTTTTTTGTGACTGGACCGAAAATTTTTGTACCGAATGTTAACTGCACGAAATTTTCCCAAAATTTGTAACCCAAGCTTAATTGGGTTTAGCCCAAATTTGGGCTCGTTATGGCTTGCGGACTCGATTTATATTAAAGTGTTATTTTCAATAATTAAATATAATTACTTTTAAAACTTCTAATAATATTAACTAAGTTATATACCATACAACAATAGTTAAAAACGAATTTTCAAAAATCAATACACAAAGCTATAACTTGTGTAATTAAAGAGAGGTTTGATAATGTACTTTAGCAAACGCAAAAATTGACAAAAAAAATTAATTTATAATTATTTTCAAAATAAGATTTGGGAATGTTATTGGTCTAAATATTTCATTAAATTGCTCATAATAATGTATTATGGGTATGAGTATAATATACATTTTCACTGTACAAAATATATTTTTTTAATATGCCAAACATAAACAATATATTTATTAATAGAAATTTGGTTTATAATTCTTGAACAAATAGGGCTAAGCAAAAAAATTCATATTAATAAATTTTTAATATTATATTTAATTTAGTTCACAATACTCCAAAATCCTGTTTTGCCTGGATCCAATGCATATTTTGTCCAGTCTGTAAAGGTACTTTCTAATTTTGCAGCTTACATTAAATAAGCCATAGTCTCATTCTGCAGGCCGCTGTGTTGGTATTCATGTCGTGGTCCATCAGTTATTACATATTAACAGTTATGCCCAACCAAGATTTCTAGTCAATAATGTGAATATATAACTGGCCTGTAATTTTTTGATGTCATCGCAGGCCAAATTCTCTCCTGGGATTAGGGGAAATGAGCGAAGAAATGACATTATGTTTTAGGGGATAATAACATATTTTACGTCAATAACATTTACAATTATTTCATTCAACAATTTAAATCATCTTTATCTTTGCAATTTACTTCAATTTCAATTAATGAAACACACTCAATACTTTATTATACTTTATTTATAATAACCCTTTAAATATTTCATATTTATTTATAATATAGTTTTCGTAACTTGATTTTTTTATTTCCAAAAATGAACTTGAGAACGAAACAGAACTACTCACATCAGAACATAACGAAAATGTTATATTGCTCTCATCAGAGCCTAAACAGACATTATACTATTTCATCATAGCCTAAACAAATATATTATACTGCTCCTCATCGGAGCCTAAACCTATATTTGCTCTCATCACAACCAGAACAGAAAATAAATATATTTCATATAATATAAGCACAATAAATCCTCTAATTTTCTTCTTGTACTGATATCAGTTGTCTAGACTTAACACACACATAGATAAAGTTAGAAAACCAGTTCACCCCCGAATAAAAGATATGGCACTCCAGAACAACAGTTAATCACCATATTAGATTCGAATAACATTTTTAACCCCAACTGCATCATTGTCAGAATTCAAAATTTCCTACAATTGGATATCAAAATTTAAAGTGCTTCAAAATCATATTGTTGTCTCAAGAATTTCATAACGTCATAGTTTAAAATTACTTCACATATTCGATAGAGATTTAGCACATAATATGAAGTTGCAGTTAAACAATTTAGCAATCTTCATATATTACGTTGGGTGATCTTTTAATACCTAAACATCCAACTCACCTACATACTTACCTAAGTACTAGAGAACGGAAAGATATTTAACATAAATTAGTCCAAGAACCTTCCCAAATAGGTTAGCTCATGCTTTACTAGGCATTGATCATTGGACGGCAATGGACCATATATGTTGGTGAACCACCCATAGTTTTCAAGTGGCCAACTAACCATATCGTGGGAGGAGCTGTACCGAGTATAGATCACTAGATGCAACCTTTTCTGGGAGAACTAATCTTTGTCGGGGCTTTTGGTTTGACACTACTTCACACCCAAAACCAAAAGAAGGGAGGTGAGGTAAAGTTGGGCATGAAGTCTTCATCCTTCACAAGCCGACATGGACTGTGAACGTTATATTCGCTCCCACCGATCTATGTTCGTCTCGTGTAGTATAAATCCTATCCTCGGCCCTCGGCTCACACATGGCTCCCACCTTTGGGAAAGTATAAACTCGACTCTAATATCATGCTTTACACTATAGTAGAATAAAAGTTAAACTTTCAAACTCTATCTGAATTGTGATTTTTTTTAAGGGGAGTAAAGTTTTGGTTAATAGAGTATTTTGAGAAACAATCAATACCTATTATCCAAGTAACACGAAAACTTCAATGGTGAAAGACATCTCTGTATAGTTTATTTCTTGCTTTTTTAAGCCTTACAAACTATAATTTCACCATCAAAATAATAATATTTCCATATATTAATTGAAAATATCACTTATTTGTATTTTGTGAGATAAATTTATACTTTGTTCCGGTCACTGAATTTGTTGTTGGTTAAAAAAAAAGGGAAGATTTTGACAGATGACCTACCCTCCTCCCTCCACATATATTTAAAAAAAATTATCTCTATTTCACTACAAATTCATCATTCTACAAGTGGAATCTTGTGTTTTTAGTGAAATAGAGATCATGTTTTTAATATTTTGAAAGCAGGATTATTTTTTTAAATACTCCACAAGGACACAAGTTTGGCATATGGATTTTTCAATGATATCACAACTCATATGAGAATCAGAGCCCACTCCGCGAAAGTTTGAGCAAATATGCTCATCACATGAGTTCAACTTGATATAAATGTATAATGATTTTGTACTAGATTAAGAGTCTAAATTTGATTTGGATATATTCGGTCCACTTTTATGTGGACCCCACATCGAAAACAAATCATTTCACTTATTTTACATGATTCATATTGTTTATTCAAGTAATTTACTATATCAAAATATTAGTCTTAACTTTATATACAAAGTTATTGAGTACAAGATCATGAGCGAAACTTGTGATCTGAACTTATAATTATGTTAATAATTAACAACTTTATGAACTCAAAATGAGCTCAAGAACCAACCTGAGAACCGAATTCATTTCCAATCTTGAACTTCTTCGCAAAAGGGCGCATAAACTTTCAGGAACTAGACTAATTTATAACATTTTTTGGTGAAAATACTCGAGTTAAGTTTAATATTTATAATTATTTCAAAATCCCACCTGATTCACATCTCAAGAAGAAATACATTTAGGTACCGTACCGCCTAGGTATATAAGATGTGATAACAACAATAATTAAGATTTTAATCCCAATGTTGGGGTAGGCCGCATGAACAATAGAAATAATCAAGTCGGTCGGACACATGCGTCAGTCTTCTCCAAACGCTTCTAGCGGTCAACATATCTTCTGTAATCCCCTTGCACTCTAAGTCTTTGCGTATAACTTCGAGCCATGTCTTCTTCGGTCGTTCTCTCGCTCTCGTGAACTGGCCGAAATCCATGGACTCTACACGACGCACATGTGCACTGCTGGCTGATCGCTTTTATTTTAAACAATTAATTCCAATCTAGCGATTTTAGACCGCAAGTGCACGGTGTCAAGTTTTAGTATAGATAGGAAGATACGGATTGTCGAACCCACAAGGACTAACAAGCAAGTACCACATAAGATTTCTTTTAACTATATTTAACCTACGATAATCAATTAATAATTAAACTAAACTAAATTAAGCTACTATAATCCAACCAAAATAGTCAACGATCACGAGAAAAATCCACAAGAAAGTATCAAGATAATTATTCACCTAACCCAACTCTTACAATTCTTTTCTTCATACATCTCTAAGGTGACGGGTTTTCCGAATTTATTCAATATACTCTCTCGAGCTATATTAAGTCTAACATCAAATTGCAACTAGTAACTCTCGTTCACGTAATTAACAATTTAATGTTGAATGCGCTTTATGAAAACCACTAACTTTTAGATTAAACAACCCAAAGCTATCACTCGTGTGTGATTTTATCTCTCGATCTCAATCTTTAACACACGGCATGAATTACAATATCGTATTATAATTTCATCTCTCGATCTCAATTATAATAAAATATCATTCAAAGGTGATCAATCCTTCAAAAGCATTAAAAACAATAACACATGCTCATAGAAGATGTATGAAATCAATGAATCAATAATATTAAAGGAAAACAATGTTTAAGATATTTCTCAATCATCCAAAACACATAAAATCCAATAATAAATCAAAACAAATAATCGAAAAGTAAAAGCAAACTCCCAAGTCGACTCCGTTCGTTGATTCTTGATCCATCCTCGCTTCTTTCTCGATCGTGCTCTTCGATTATCTTGTTGGCTTGTTCCAATTCCTAGGATGAAGTGGTGATGGTGGATGAAGGTTGAATGGTAGAAGGATGGAGGTTGGATATGAAGTGAAGGAAAGGGGTGATGGACGTGAATTATATGGAAGGAGGCGTGAGATGGTGTTAGTGGAGAGTGATGGAGGTATGATGGAATTGAAGGAAAGGGGGGCTGAGATTTGGATGGTGAATGGGTGTATGGAGGTGTGGAGGCTATTCCTAGGGTTTAAAGTATGATTTGGGTTGAAATTATGGTGTATAATATATAGGGGAAAGAATTATGGACTTTCCTCTTGCATCCAAACTCTACAAGGAAGGTATTTTAATGAAATTGCTCGTCCCGATCGATCCGAAAGAAGAGCCGATCGATCGAGCCTTCCAGTAAGATTTTCGTGGCTTTTTCTGCCCGTCTCGATCGATCGGAAATTCTGCTCGATCGATCGGAAATCACAGTAAGTTTCTTCGCCTTTTTCAGCTTCTGGCGAGTTTCGTATTTTGGCCGTAACTTTCTCATACGAACTCCGAATTTGATGAATCAGCTGTCCACGCGAAGATAAGAGAAAGTTCTACAACTTTTATATGGACCACATTTCCAAAACATGGCTCGAACATATAGTAATTTGAGGAGAAAGGAGCAACATGTGTCTTGGATTCTGGTTTCTTCCTCTTTTCTTCAACTTTATTCATTTTTTCATCATTTTAGCTTGATTTCTTCCCCTTTTATGAATTTCAACATTGATTCCTGAAATATAGAAATATATACCATAAAACGTAAAATAACTCAAGAATCAACACGAAAACATATACATATCAAAGCATAAAAACGCGTAATATTCAACCCTATCAACTCCCCCAAACTTATCACTTAATCGTCCTCGATTAAGCATTAAAATCACAAGGTAGAGTTCATTCTTGATACTTGAAACAATTATTTCATGACTTATTTTATTCTCAGAAATCTCATGCACATATACAAAAGTTGACAAGACATGTTTTCTCCTAATTCAAGCAACATATCTCAAAATCGGAACGTGTGTGTGTGATATAGTCAGTCTCAAGTTTCATGCACATATTCAAGATCAAATCATGTTAATCAACTCAAAGTCGAGATTATTATCAAGCACCCTATAAGCCTATTTTCAAACAACTTCTCCACTAATGATAGTTACTCCCCAGACTTGGATCAAAAGGACTTTTTAAGCTTGTAATGTAAGGCCTTTGGTGTTGGCTTCAAAGAAAAGATAGGATAAGCGCAAAGAAGAGAGTATAATCATTTACAGTTCAAATTTTTCGCACACATCGAGCTTTTCTTCTTTTTCTTTTATAGCCTTGGCCACTTTGGGTCTTATTTAGTCAATCTTTTTCTCAAGGCTTTTTATCTATCTTTTTCTTTTCTCATTCATCATTTTTTTCAATAAGCTCATCAAGATATAACAATTCAAGTGCATCGAATGATATTCATTATACTCCCTTAGGGTAAGGATAACTTTTTTCATTTAGACTCAAGGGTAAGTATAATGAGTTTGCCAAAAATGTCGAATGGGGTCTAATTATATGCAATGCATATACCATTCTTTTTTCAATAAAGCTCAAATGGGACACTAGGGATTGATATGAATCATGGTAAGCTTGAAAGGCTCAAACGTTTCAAAGATCGCCTAGATCATTTCCAAGTCAAGTTTGTAACTATAAAATTTCGCCTCAAAGTGTCATCATCAAATAAGTTCTAGGATAACTCTAAGATGCTCAAGACAAATCATCAAGTTCACAACAATTATCACTATTCAACATGCAATCCACAAGATCATGACTCATTGTGCTCAAAGTATTCCTCATTCTTGACATGCTAACTCAAATTAGGATATTCATGTACAAGTCCAATCACAAATCAAGTTCATATGCATAGTGAGATCAAAATCCTCATTGAATAGTCACTACTATAATTCATTCTTTTCTCAAGTTTGAACTCATAAAAAAATTTTTTTAGCTCATAATAATCGGACGATTCAAGTGTCATTTAAGCACACAACATGTGGTTAAAACAAGTAAAACATGCAAGCTACTACTCCCCCAAACTTAAATCAAACATTGCCCTCAATGTTAAAAAGAATCAAAAGGGAAACAGTGAACTCCCCTGATCAAGACGCTTGCATGAGGGTTGAGGAAGATTTGCTTTTGAAAGCTCCACTGTTGTAGGGGTTCATCGCTCCAACCAAGTACCTAGCAAGAGAAGAATGGATATTGTAAAATATTCGACTTGAGAGATAAAAAAAACTAAAATGAAAACTGAAAAATAAAACAAAACTAAATAACAAAAGGATACGCTTGGGTTGCCTCCCAAGAAGCGCTGATTTTTGGTCTTCGGCTTGACCATCAGAAGCAACCATCAAAGAGCGGCTGCCGCCCATAGTAAGTATCATATGATACCACTAATGGATCTTCATTCAGTATGCCCTCAAGATTGGCAAGATTGTAGCAGTGTAAGTTCGTCGCTCCAACAACATTCATCTTGAAGTGGTAAGAATAGGAGAATGATTCTTGATTTGGCTTTGCATTTTGGAGGATGTAGTGCGGTGAAGTTGGCATCGATGGAAAATAAGGATCCACATATGGCATAGAACATGTCTCCATCGATGGGCTCAAATCAGAATCTTCGTACGTCTCTTCCTTCTCCAACATCACATTCGACTCATCTTCACATGGGAACTCCTCGGATAACATCTCTGAAGTAAGCTCAATCTCTTGAAGAGGCTCAAGTTCCCTCGACTCTTCCACACTAGGAGGATCACTCCCCCAAACTTGGTTGGTTGAGTGATCGTCATCATATAACCAAACTCGATTCGTCGCCTCTTGATTTGTAGCCCTCATCTCTTCCTCTTGGCAACTAATTGAAAATGTTTCGATGAGGACTGCCATTTGCTGCTCCAGGTGACGCATTGAGTTGGTTTGGCACTCCAAACTGTTCTCGGTTGATGCCAAGAATCTTACTAAGGTATCCTCTAACTGAGTTGTGACATCTGCAGAACTATCTCTCCTCTCTTCGCGATGTTCAAATGGTTGTGGTGTATCAATAGGGTAGTGAGGCTCCGGTGGGTATCGGTGACTCCAACCTTGTAGTGAAGGATCACAATACCAGTGATAATCGAAATCCGCCATATCATTGAACAGGTGTAGCACACTGTCCTCGTCTCTATCAACCAGGGGACTCCCAGTCACCAGTGCTCCGCTCAATACCCATTCTTGTGTGTGTGCATCCAACCCGTTGAAGAAATATTGCAAGAGAGTATAGTTTGAAAAGTTGTGATACCGGAATGTGTTGGCCAATTTATTGAATCTCTCCCAAACAGCGTAGAACGGCTCGGAACGTTGTTGGGCAAAGCTTGTGAAGGCATGTTGATGTAGCATCTCCAAGTACCTCACAAGACAAACAAAACAAAAACAAAATAAATATATATAAATTTTTTTTTTTTCGAAATAAATAAACAAAAAAAATGGTTAAATTACAGTCAAAGAACCTAGTATGATATTACTAAAGTTAGTCCCCGGCAACGGCGCCAAAAACTTGACCGCTTATTTTTTTAAACAATTAATTTCAATCTAGCGATTTTAGACCGCAAGTGCACGGTGTCAAGTTTTAGTATAGATAGGAAGATACGGATTGTCGAACCCACAAGGACTAACAAGCAAGTACCACATAAGATTTCTTTTAACTATATTTAACCTACGATAATCAATTAATAATTAAACTAAACTAAATTAAGCTACTATAATCCAACCAAAATAGTCAACGATCACGAGAAAAATCCACAAGAAAGTATCAAGACAATTATTCACCTAACCCAACTCTTACAATTCTTTTCTTCATACATCTCTAAGGTGACGGGTTTTCCGAATTTATTCAATATACTCTCTCGAGCTATATTAAGTCTAACATCAAATTGCAACTAGTAACTCTCGTTCACGTAATTAACAATTTAATGTTGAATGCGCTTTATGAAAACCACTAACTTTTAGATTAAACAACCCAAAGCTATCACTCGTGTGTGATTTTATCTCTCGATCTCAATCTTTAACACACGGCATGAATTACAATATCGTATTATAATTTCATCTCTCGATCTCAATTATAATAAAATATCATTCAAAGGTGATCAATCCTTCAAAAGCATTAAAAACAATAACACATGCTCATAGAAGATGTATGAAATCAATGAATCAATAATATTAAAGGAAAACAATGTTTAAGATATTTCTCAATCATCCAAAACACATAAAATCCAATAATAAATCAAAACAAATAATCAAAAAGTAAAAGCAAACTCCCAAGTCGACTCCGTTCGTTGATTCTTGATCCATCCTCGCTTCTTTCTCGATCGTGCTCTTCGATTATCTTGTTGGCTTGTTCCAATTCCTAGGATGAAGTGGTGATGGTGGATGAAGGTTGAATGGTAGAAGGATGGAGGTTGGATATGAAGTGAAGGAAAGGGGTGATGGACGTGAATTATATGGAAGGAGGCGTGAGATGGTGTTAGTGGAGAGTGATGGAGGTATGATGGAATTGAAGGAAAGGGGGGCTGAGATTTGGATGGTGAATGGGTGTATGGAGGTGTGGAGGCTATTCCTAGGGTTTAAAGTATGATTTGGGTTGAAATTATGGTGTATAATATATAGGGGAAAGAATTATGGACTTTCCTCTTGCATCCAAACTCTACAAGGAAGGTATTTTAATGAAATTGCTCGTCCCGATCGATCCGAAAGAAGAGCCGATCGATCGAGCCTTCCAGTAAGATTTTCGTGGCTTTTTCTGCCCGTCTCGATCGATCGGAAATTCTGCTCGATCGATCGGAAATCACAGTAAGTTTCTTCGCCTTTTTCAGCTTCTGGCGAGTTTCGTATTTTGGCCGTAACTTTCTCATACGAACTCCGAATTTGATGAATCAGCTGTCCACGCGAAGATAAGAGAAAGTTCTACAACTTTTATATGGACCACATTTCCAAAACATGGCTCGAACATATAGTAATTTGAGGAGAAAGGAGCAACATGTGTCTTGGATTCTGGTTTCTTCCTCTTTTCTTCAACTTTATTCATTTTTTCATCATTTTAGCTTGATTTCTTCCCCTTTTATGAATTTCAACATTGATTCCTGAAATATAGAAATATATACCATAAAACGTAAAATAACTCAAGAATCAACACGAAAACATATACATATCAAAGCATAAAAACGCGTAATATTCAACCCTATCACTGGCCTATGTTGAACGTGACCAAACCAGCGTAAGTGGTTTTCTTGGATCTTCTTTTCTATACAAGCTACACCTACTTCAGCTCAAATATCTCCGTTCCTTATTTTATCTCTTCTGGTCTTACCGCATATCCAACGAACCATACGCATCTCTGTCACACTCATCTTTTTGATGTGATTCCTCTTGGGTGCCCAGCATTCCGTCCCATACAACATTGCGGGTCTAAAGTCAGTTCTATAAAACTTTCCCTTCAATTTCAGCAGGATATTACGATCGCATAGAACTCCAGTGGTGTTTTTCCATTTCAACCAGCCAGCCTGAATCATGTGGTTAACGTAATTGTCAATATCTCCATCCTTTTGGATAATTGAACCTAGATATCGAAATTTGCTGCTCATCGATACCTCTTGACCATCGAGTGCTACAACACCGAAATCTCGAAAGGAACGACCACTAAATCTGCACTCCATATATTTCGTTTTAGACATACTTAATCTAAAACTCTTTGATTCCAACATCTCTCTCCATAACTTCAATTTTGCATTTACCCCTGCCATTTTCTCGTCGATTAACACAACATCGTCAGCAACTCGTCGATTATCACAACATCGTCAGCAAAAAGTATGTTCCAAGGTAATTCACTATGTAGGTCTTTTGTTATCTCATCCATCACTAGGGCGAACAGGAAAGGACTCAACGCAGACCATTCATGCAATTTAATAGTGATCGAGAACTCACTTGTCACCCCACTACATGTTCTCACATTGGATGCTACTTCGTCGTACATGTCATTGATTATATTGACATACTTGATGTGAACTTTTTTCTTCATCAAAGCCCACCATAATATCTCCCTTGGTACTTTATCGTAGGCATTCTATAAGCCTATAAAGATCATATGCAGATCTTTACTCCTCTCACGATAAGGCTCAACCAGTTGACAAAGTAAATGGATTGCTTCAGTGTTGACAGTCCTGGCATGAAACCAAATTGGTTCTCCGATATCTTAACCTCACTCCTTAAACAACATTTAATTATCCTCTCCCAAAGCTTCATTGTGTGACACATGAGTTTTATACCCCGATAGTTGTGCAACTCTGAATGTCACCCTTGTTTTTATAGAGTACATAAGATGTGATAAATGAATGATAAATAATAACCGTGATTAGAAAGATAAAGTTGTTCTTGTAATCACGAAATCTTGTACTAACTAATAATATGGGTGCTTAACGGATCGGACCTGTCCGGTCCGGTCCAGAATCGGCCGGTTTCAGATCCTTTAAGCACGGAACCGATCCGGTCCGTTAAGGAACCGGATTTGACCCGATTCCGGGTCGATCCGGTCCGAACCGATTTTTTTTTATAAATTTTTTTAACTTTTTTTTTATGTTGTAAATGTTTCCCCAATATTCATCACAAATTCAATATATTTCTTCTTCGTTTTATAATATAGATGCATACAAATAATTGTAAAAAGATGGCAATTGAAAATATAAATAAAAAAAATATTACTATTTAGCACTCTTCATAATTAATAAGTATTGTTTTTGCGTTCTCTTCTTCTTGCTCGTCATAATGATTTACTAATTCGTCAACCGCCCCATCTCTTCTATTCTTACATTCTGCTTCAAACCAATCTTTAAGTAACGTGAGCATACATAACGAATCAGCAGATAGACTACTTCTGTATTCTCCAATAATGAGGCCACATGTTGATAATGCCGATTCAGAAGCGACTCTTGAAGCTTGTACCATTTTGGCTAAGATAGGGAATTGTGCTGCATTTGACTTCCACCATTGTAAGACGTCGAAGTTGTCTTCCATAGAAATTGATAATTCAGATAAATTTGCAACTCAGTCGACGTGCTAGTAGAAGATCCTTTTCCCTTAAAGTTTTTTCCTGCCCAGCATCCTAAGCAAATTGATGCCCCCACCTTTAGATTGAGCTTGAGGTTGTTCTTCAACAGGCCTTTGTTGCGATGATTCACTTTCCTGTTGATTATAATACAATTGAAACATATTTTGGAGGGATTGCATTGTAGACGTCTTTTGATCGTCAACAACCTTCCCCAAAAATTTAGCATAATATTAAAAAAAATATCTCAAATGAAGATAAACATTGACTAGGATCTAGCAATGTTGTGATGCAGTGCACGTGTGGATTTGTTCCCAATACTTTATAAATTTAGTTTCCATTGCACTAACAAAAGCATGCAAGTCATAGTCATCTCTAAATTCTATAAACTTATCGAACATGTTAAATACTAAAGGAAGAAAATAAACGAAAGTTGGATAAGTTACACCAGAGAAGCTTTCTGTCGCTTCTTTGAAAGTACCTAACAATGACACACAATTTTCAATAAATTCCCAATCCTCCTTAGTCAAATAAATACTTTCATTGCTATCAGACATTTGATATGAATTATAAAATGGAGTTAGAATATCTTTGTAAGGTAACATAGCATTCAACATATTGTACAACGAATTCCACCTAGTTTCTATTGGTGATGGAAAAAGAAGATGCTTTAAACCATTAGATAAACATAATTGTTTCCAATCGCGCTTAACACGGCTCGTGCGTAATCATTTAGCGCAGTATTTCATTTTCTCAATACATGTTGAGTGATTGTCCTCATAACCAACTTTAACAGCCAAATTAATCACATGACATGCACATCTAACATGAAAAAAACACCATCAAGCATTTGTTTCAGATATGTCTTTAAATCACGCATCGCAGCATTGTTATTCGCAGTATTGTCTAATGTGATTGAAAATACCTTATCCTGAATTCCATAATGTCTACAAGTGTTGAATACATATTTAGCAATTTTATAACCAGTATGTGCACAATCTAACTCATCTAAAGACAAAATCCATTTTTGTATACACCAATTAACATCAATCCAATGACAAATGACAACAAGATATGAATACATATTTAGCAATTACATAACCAGTATGTGCACAATCTAACTCATCTAAAGACAAATCCATTTTTGCATACACCAATTATCATCAATCCAATGACAAGTGACAACAAGATATGAATCCGAATTTACATTTGTCCAAATATCGGTTGTTAAGCTAACCCTACAAGGCAAACTAGAAAGATGTTCAAACAACGTAATTTTATATTCAACAAATACGTCCATACAATTTCTTTTTAGTGTGTGCCTAGAAATATGTTTAAACATGGGTTGTAGAGACGAAGCAAATTCAATAAAACCAACATGTTCAGCTTGTATAAAAGGTAGTTCACATCTAATCACATATATAACAAGTGACCTACGGTTAATTTCAGCAGTTAAAATAAAATTCGTGCCAGTGAGAATATTAATTTGTGCTTGTGTAGCTTTTCGACCTAATGGTTGTAATGTTGTCTCATCAAAATTAATTTTTTTTACTAAGTGTTTTTTAAATGTTCCGGTGCCTCCACTGGAACCACCAGCTTTATATGACTATTGTATCTTACATAATTTACATATTGTAATAGATTCATTAGTACCTTCTTTTTGAGCGAGTTCAAAGTGATCTCATATCTTACTTCTTTGGCACGAGTCAGTTGTCTACTCGCTGCTGTAGTGGCTCCGGATGACTCCATTTGTTGTCTCTCTTGGGCTTGGGCAGCAGGAGGTTCGGCAGGTTGTTCGGGTTGTTGCGGTTCGACATTCATAGAGGAACAACCAACATTGAGGTCATCAAAACAATCATAACTTACATTTCACTCAGGAATTGACACATGTAAATTCATTGCTGGAGATGAACTCAGTGATAAACGACCCGGGACGAGACCCTGACTGCGACCCCAGCTACGACCAGCGTCGCTGCTAGATGAAGATGACAGTATTATATAAGTAAATGGTAGATAACACAATTGAGAGGAAAATATGAGATTGAAGTATATAACTTTGCAAGAATGAATTGTGAGGTAATAAAAAAAATCACACATATTTATAGATTTTAAAAAAAATAAAAAATAAAATAAAAAATGAACGTTGTTGTTGCCATGCTGAGAACTCTTTTTTTTAAAAAAAAAAAATCAACCGGCTCCGATTCTGGTACCGGAACCAAACCAGTAGCACCAGAACCGGCGGTGCTACCGGTTTGGCTCCCGGGAACCGCCCCGGACCGGTTTCTTACCGGTTCCGGGGCGAACTGGAACCGGTTAGTCCGGTTCTCGTTTTGGACCGGACTAACCGGTTCGGTTTCGGGCCGGGACCCGGCCCGATAAGCACCACTATCCAATAACCTATTCTTAAAATAATTGGATAAATGAATTCAGAAATTATTGTTTTGATTTATTAAAATTGTTTTAATGATAAAATTTAAATAAATTATATTACTATTTAAATTTTCACTAATTTCTTCAATATCCAAAATACAAACAAAATTACTACAAATTATTAATCAATACTATATAGAATAACTAAAATTTAGTAATAATACAAATATTCAATTATGATTAATACTGTAACAACTAAAATAATGATACAAATTTTAATATTAATGTTAATAATAATAAATGTTACTAATAATTATAATAGTGGTCATATTATAGATTATCTTTAAATATTACTAAATTTAATTTCTAATTATTTTAAATGTTAGGATATTATAAGGAAAAAAATAATCAATCTTTATCCCTCACCGTAGGTATTAGTTAAGCATCAAAATAAGGATTATAATGATATACAGTGCGGCCCGAATAGGCCATCAGTCCCCAACCTTTTTTTTTTAGGAAATAACATCATTACAATAAACAACATCTAGAAAATCATCATAAACAAAGCGACAAATAAAACTAGGACAAAAGTCCACAAGCTCTACATTGAGTAAAATTAGCCGGAACATGAGCTACACCAACCACAAAGCATCAACAATTATGGACAACAATTGGTTGTTGCGAATGAAATGCAATACAAATGGACACAGTGATCATAGTTTCTGGAGCTCGCACAACATAAGCCACCAAACCAAGCAACTAAAAAGTGTGTCAGTGTAAAGTATTTGCCTTCAATGATATGTGAAGGTACAAACAAAGATGGAAAAGAGACTATAATTGATAAATGACAAATAAAGGAATGAGCTCTCTTACCAATATCCATTACCAATTCACTACACCCTTGAAACTAGATGGCTGTGGAGTATTAAATTCTCAAAAAATATAACCAAAGGCATGAAATCCAGCCAATAACCAACAAAAGAAAACAAAAACCATAAATCCAAAAGTGGTGCAGCACAACTATAAGAGACATCGTTAACTATCCAGTCAAGACTAACTCTCAGATAAACCATCAAATCAGAGGATCCAGAGGCAAAATACATATATTTACACAAACAACAGAAGCCAACCAAAGTAACACAACAAATATATAGGCATCTAAGGGGCATATTATCGGGATAAGGTTCCGCCCACAGACTGAAACCAGCGGTCGAGAACATAAATATAGTAGTAGTATAGAAGCTAGCTGTAGATACGCAGATAAAAAGGAGAGAAAGCTTACTCCCAAACAAGCGCAAGCACCTAAATACTCGTGATTCTCCCATTCCACGAGCGGTCCAAAGAAGGAAATCAGGGAGGTTGACAGGAGGCCGAACTCCCTCAACCACTGGAGACCCATAGCAACCAGAGTAAGAGTGTATGGATACTGTAGACACGCCAGAAAGGGAACACCGAAAATGGGATCCAAAGTTGAAGGAAAAAGAGTAGAACCAACTGCGGGAAAGGGTCTGTGAGAGATTACGAAAACACCAGTGGAGCCCAATAGTGCCAAACCAAGAAGCTTAACGAGGAAAGATATCCACATTAGGAAGACTTTCATAACTAGAATTACGGAGTATATAACTTGTAGCATGTATTTGTAATTTGTATGTGCATGCAACCTTTGAAATCAATCATAATACATACAATTTATAAGATACACCGGTGGGCGTGTACATTTGCATTAAAAGATTTGAATTTGGAAAGGGATTTAAAATGAAGTGAATCAAGATCTTGTAATTTAAAATCGTATGTTAATCTGCCAACGAAATTTCATACTCCCAAAGGAAAAAATAAATAAATTATAATATAAAAAATCAGCATCGAACTTATTAGTACATTTATCAAGATGATGTTAACCCATGAATCAGGTAAATGTATAGAAACAGAAGTTCAGTCAATAGAGACTGTTTTTTTATTTCTTCTTTAAACTCATCTTTACGCATGACATCATAGCTATATCAAACAGCTTTGACGACAGTATGCAACTGTATATAACTCTCTAACGGCTTGTTTGACCCTGAACCCTGACTGCAATCCAACGACCCTCAAGGTCCACACATTAATTTGGGGCCGTTGGATCTACCCCTCTCTAATTTGGGGGGGTTGGATCTACCCCTCCCTAACATGTTGTGACACCACTTTTGGTGAACTAACAAAAAACACTGCCGCCATATCTTTGATGAAACGAGACTTCTGTGCTCCGATACTTCTTTAGTGAGATTATAGAAGACATTCTTGAAATTGCCTATTTAGCTCTTTTTCTTGGCTCTCTTCATGAAAGATGACAAGCTCAGTTTCACTCATTCGCCTCCTCACTGGGGCAACAACTGAAGAGAGGTGCTGCTGGAGGAGAGATCACCAGAAAATTTTCTACAAACGGGAACACAATTGCACTGGGGGTATCCTATGTTGTTGACAGGATTACACTCGTGAAATTGAAGATGATAAGCACAGCAAGCTAGCCAATGCTTCGGAGCACGAGCTCATTTGAAAAGCCTTTGTGACTCTGTCGAGCAGGATCTGCGCGGCCATCCGACACATTGAGATCCTCTTGCCAAAAATGTTGCACTTAGAAACCAATACCTCTGTTTCTTGAGGTTGCAAGGGAAGTCGGCAGGAATATCAAAGATAATTAGTCAAAAAGGTCATACTGCCAACGGGATCGTCAGCTATCGAGTATAATTTGCATTGTTTCCTGGGAACATTGCGACTTCTCACATCACGCTCATTTTTCAGTTCTCCATTCTAGATGAGGACATCACATATTTTCGAAGATAAATTTCTACACATTTGGGGACAACACAGTTTGCAGTTTGCATGATCAGGAGACATCAGTTGTTTGGTTCTTATTTTTCCTTCTCTTTCTCCAATTTCGTCATTTTTGTGTTGCCTTCAAGCTGAGGGGAAGCGTTGTTGAAGTATTTTATGGAATTGTCAAGCGTGATGAGGCATCCTTACGCCGCAAGAGTTGATTGTGTTTGTCAAGCGCAAGTAGACTGACGCGCATAAGCCGATTAGAAATCTACAAAGTTCCAAAAGTACTAATTCAAAAGATGATTTCCTAATCCAAATTCCAAAGATCCCAATTCAAAATTTTTAAGACTATGTTCTGAAAAGGTTAGTAAAGAAAGCTGTTCGATTTTTTCAATCGGCCATTTTTTGTTCTAAAATATAACATATTCATCTATAAAAAACAATATTTGAATTTATATTTACCACATTGTTCAATTCTGTAGGAAGCAATTAGTCAAATGGTTAATTTCAGGGTTTGTTTGAGCATGACAACAAATAATGGCATAATCAATCCTTCTTTACAAGTTCATAACTACAGGATGAAAATTTGGATATCCGCCCCCATAGTATTAGATGTATTAAGTAACATGGTCAAGTCTATCAAGATACACACTTCACAGGTAAACGTTGTTCAGAAAGTTCTAAATTAAACATGAACAAAAAGCTAATAATCAAATTATACCAATGATCAAATAAAGAAAAATATTTCAGCGTAAAAAGAAACGATTAAGCGATCGTTCACAGTACCGAAACGGCTCTAGTAAAATCAACAAGAGGTTTCTACTCACCAAAGAATACGAGAAGCATGCAAACTATTTCCATAAATATTAGCAGTCCAATTGATATTTCAATTTCACTTAATAAAATGTTAAAGAATCCAGTTATTTTCTTGGTTTTCTTCCAATTGTGGCGATACAAAGAGCCTAAAAGATCAGGGGACAAACTTTTTAATCAGCTAGCTCTTTCTATGGAATCACAAGTTAAAATTGGAAGGTTTTCAGAAAACAACTAGCTCGACTACTCCCCTCTTAGAAAATCAACACATTCAACCAAATCACATTCTCTCTTATCAAACCATAACCTTCAACCAAACCACCTTCTCTCTCATAAAATCATACCATTCAATCAAACCACATTCTATCTTCTCCATCGCATTAATCTAGTCGTGAACTCATGCTAGTCTTCTCACTTGTATCTCTAAAGTTCGTAGTATTATCAACTTCTTATGCGGTCAAGCTCTAATCACCACCTCCAAATATGTCATTAATATGCTCTCTTGAAAAACCTAGAATGCACCTTAATATTCAAATCCAAAGGAATAACAAGATCATTAATCTTAATCATCTTCCTGCACAGGGTAATTTAAATGGACAAACAAATTTTCCCAGCATAAATGTCTCATCTATAACTATTAGTAAACGAAAAATCAATCAGAATATGGCCAAATGAGTAGTAAAACACTTTCAAGAAAAACTGAACCACTGATGAAAAATTCCAGTTTCAGCAAACACAGACAAACAAAGATATAACTTCAGCAAGTGATGATTTCACAGTATAATAGACATTTAGCT
This sequence comes from Haberlea rhodopensis, assembly GCA_907163345.1. Lineage (NCBI taxonomy): Eukaryota > Viridiplantae > Streptophyta > Magnoliopsida > Lamiales > Gesneriaceae > Haberlea > Haberlea rhodopensis. The sequence continues at coordinate 14,371,972 of CAJQUN010000004.1, forward strand.
CAGTAACTAAGACACAAAAATATCAGGATTGAATCAAAACTCGAATGGGAGTAAAATTACGTGACATGAAATCTGAATAGTATGACTCGATTACCCTCAAAGAAATCCGACAATAATAACAGAACAATATTGCAAAAACAACCTCGGCTAATTGATCTCTTAATCGATGGTCTGCATGATATCCTCGGCGGTGAACTTAGTCCCCTTGTCCTTGTCAGCTGCGGCGCGTCCCTTAGCCTTGCGATCCAGGAGCGACTTGCGATCCTTGTCGATGCGAAGCTTTGTAATAACAACCTTCGAAGGGTGAATACCAACGTTGACAGTGGACCCGTTTACCTTCTCACGGGTGATTCGCTCCACGTGGATTACCCATTTCTTGCGGTACACCTGGACCACCTTACCTTCGCGACCCTTGTATGTTCCTCGAACAACCTGCACCTCATCGTCCTTGCGGACCGGCATGGACCGGACATTGTGCTTCGTCCGGAGATCAGCTGAGAGCGGAGCGCTCATCAGAACGCGGCGGACGCTCGACGGCGCGGTGAAGTGAGCCTTACGGCTCTTGCGCCGGGAAGAGGAGACGCGGGGGTTGAACTTCATTTAGGGTTTTCGGATCGTTCCTTCTAGTTCCTCTGCTGCGGGAAGTGGTGAGGGTTAGAGAGTTTATCTTAAAGTTGGGCTGTGTTGAAATTTTTGTTGGGCTAAAAGAGTTGGGTTCGCCAAACTCAGGCCACTATCCGATGGTTAAAGTTTTTCAGCCCAGTCCAACAAAATATTTTTTTCTTTCAACTAGGTCAATTTTAGGTCAAAATTACAAAATTATCCATCACTTTCTTCTGCAAGCATATCAAATAACGCTTTAAACTCCAAAAAGATGGCAATGAATTATGAGATCCTCCAAAAATGCAAAACCAGCGACAACAGATGTTCCTTCCTCCTTCATGTCATCTCTGTGCGCAGATAACTCCGACCGGAAAGCCTTTGTTGTGGAGATTGAAGAATGTAAATGGGTCTATGATTGTTATGAAGATGTCGCAAAAGCATATTCTTCTTCTACTTTTCGATTGTGTTGATTTGGTTTTATATTTCTTATACATTTAAATTTTATTGTAATGACTATGTTTGTAGATTTTGAATGTGAAACTCAAAATTACAATATATTTAATATGTTCGATGAATTGTTTGAAAAACAATTTTGAGAATGTAATTATATTGATAAAGACTTACTCAAAATTAGTTTAATTCTAATGATGCTTTATTGGACGAATTGTTTACAATAGTCAATTGCTGGTTCCCAGCATTACTTTTCTAAGATTCCAAACTTTATCATATGTGAGTGAGAGGTTTCCCAACAACATTGTTAATGGATGATGGACTACAAATGTTAAGGTGGTGGTGCACATTGGTGACGATGCATGTAATTTACATGCGCTAGTAGACTATTTTTTTTGTTAAAGACAATACATGAGTCTATCGGTGTGAACGCGATTTATTTAAACAATAAATTTCAGTGTAGCGCGATTTTACCGCAAGAGCACGGTTGTCAAGTTTTAGTATAGATGATTAAGATCAGGTTGTCGAACCCACATGGACTAACTGTAAGTACCAAATAAGATGTCTTTAAATTATATTTAACCCACGATAATAAATGAATAATTAAATTAATTAACAAACATAAAATACTAATCATAATCCAACCAAGGTAATCAAAGTTAACGATAAAAATCCACTAGAGAAGATTATCGAGACTTTGGCTCACCAATGTAATCCCCTACAATTCTCGATTGAATAACCTAATATTTCTAAGGTGATGAGTTTTCCTAATGCATTCGTTATACTGTGGTCAATCTATTACAAGTCTAATATTAATGTTGCAATAAGCCACTCTCGTCTCCTTATTGAACAATCAATATCGAATGAGGATTTGTGAAAACTATTAGCCTTCGATTTTGGTAAATCTATTGTTATCACACGTGAAGACCACAACACGTCAATAATGCAATTATGACGTCATTTGTGTATGCAAAAATTTCTTTTCTTCAAAAGAATCATCACATGCTTCACATGTTCCCATAACTTTTATAAAAATTTGGGCAGAATCTCCCCGTAAATTGGATTTCCCAAAAATAAGAACACACCATAATAGATATCCTCAACAACATCACAAATATCCAGTAATAACATCCACCAAAATAAAGTAACTAAGTAAAGGTGGAGCTCTGCAACATTCAACACTCTTATACAGACCATATACATGTATTAAAATGCTCACAGATGAGCGATGAATAAATGAGTATAAATTTACTCGCATATATCACATTCTCTCATTTACCAATACTGATACCATGCCCATGGTAGTATTCCACTCCAATAGCTCGAACTCATTTCAGAACCAATGTCATACATGTTTTACCTGTTTCGATAGAAACAACCCCCACACTGGGTGAGCATACCAACAACATGATCTCAATATCATCAATTAAACAGTTACCAATTTACAGAATATAAAACATCAAATTAAGATAATATTCCCTGTATGTATATACCATAACCGTGTGAGAGCTCCCACGATGTTCCTGTTCTCACAATATCCAAGACCGTCAACTTAAAAATCGAATAAATCATCACCACAATGATTCATAGTACTGATATTCATAAACCATTAGATCTATATTCAGTAATGCTAAGGTATTGCAACAATGATTTATTGAAATCAATAACAGCTCAGTCACCCATTTCCTCGTCACATATCATCATATCTCATCGCTCGCTCAATAACAGCGGCACTGTAATCCATCGCACCATTTCCTCGTCACTTATCATCATATCTCATCGCTCGCTCAATAGCAGCGGCACTGTAATCCATCGCTTTTCTCCGCCCGAAACCCAAGAAGTTGGCTTTGCCAACACAACATTAGGGCCGTTCACCATTTCCTCGTCACATATCATCATATCTCATCGCTCGCTCAATAACATCGGCATTGTAATCCATCGCACGCTCAACAGCGGCGACAATATAACCATCGCACGCTCAATAGCGGCGGCATCGGAATAATTCATCATTCTATCAACACTCATTACATACTATAATTTCCACAATTCTATCATGATTCTCCATTCACTACTTATTCATATATCCAATTTCAATGTATGTATGCATCATAGTACGTAATTAACATCACGTATACCTGCTCGTACGTCATTACGTACCTTATAGTCGATAACAAGATCAAGCTACCCCGACATCCGAGAATCATGTAGGATCTAAATCAAAATCATCACTCAATGTTAGATCACAATTAATATCATTTGTATATTTCTTAACTTTATTTCAATATCATCAATCAACAACTCAATTATATGAACATTGTTACATAATCAAGGTAATTGATACTTCCCTGAGCAACTATATATTAGTTCATACCATTGTCATTTACATACTCAATCTTTTAATTAGGAGATCCCATCACTTCAAAACAATAAAATCCATATTATTTTATCATGTTATTATCCATCTTGTTCGTAGAATTTACCCAACATTCTCAACATCTAGTTAAAAATTACATTCGTACTTCAAATCCTTACCTCACCCACACACTAATAACTTATACAATTCAAAGTATTAGTGTATATTTATCACATGATAATCGAATCCAAATTACTTTCATAGTGACGATGCATCATTCCATATGTATATACTGCAACATGCTTAAATACACCTACACTTGTATATTCAACACATATATTCAATTAAATGCATCTACACTTACATATACAACACCTATACAGATTTAAATACACATAGCCATGTATATATAACCTATATATTCACCAATACATGCTGAAATTCTCTTTACACGTGTGTATAAATCACATACACCTACCAATACACACTATAACACACACAAAACATGTATTCTGCACATACCTACACACACTAACACACGCACAACACACTCACTTGCAGAAACACACACTCACGCACACACAGCAGCATATACACACACTCAGCAGAATACACACACTCACGCTGCAGAATACACACACACGCTGCATAATAAATTTCCCCCCCAAAAAATGGCACGAAAAGCCTCCAAAAAATCCATGAAAATCGAACCAAACTTCATGGCATACCAAGGGAGGAACGATTTGAGTATGAGGGAGGATACCTTGTCCAAAACCGAGCAAAAACCGTGCTTGAAAGAGGAAGAAATCGATCCAAGTTGCTAAGCATGAGGGAGACGCATAGTGAGGAGGAGGAGGAGGAGGAGGAGAAACGTTGGTTTAGTGTGTGTAGGATGAGTTAGTGTGTGTTCTTCCCAACCCTTACTTTTATCCACCCATTTAACTCTCATTCCCATCATAAATTAATTCGTTTAATTAAATCAAAAACTCAAAATAATGGCTCATTGTTATTTATAAGAATTATTAATTAAAAGTGCACCATAAGTTCACTCCCATTAGTTTAATTTCAAATCCGGGTCCGACTACAATTCCCAATAATTTGATTCCGAAATTAATTCAAGTTTACTCCAATTAATTAAATGATTTAGTGTACATAATTTCGGACATCATTCTTGAATTTAATTTAAGATATAAACTCAACCCGGAATTTATTCTAACTCCAGAACAAAATAAAATTCCTAATAATTTAAGAATCTCCTTGAATTTAATTAATAATATAAATTCAATCAATGAATCATTTATCCCAACTCGGTTCCAAAATCCGATACTCATGAATTAAATCCCGACATATGACATAAACAACAATATCAAATCCAATAAACGGTTATTAATTATTCCAGACATCACAACACGTGTGCTAGATTCTACTTGGTCAGTCTCAATCTAAATCACACGGTATAATTTACTATATCGTATCGCAATATGGTATGGTCAAGTCAATTACGATGTAAATAATCATTAATAGGTGATCAATCCTTCAAAAGCATGGAGAACAATAAATTATACGCATAGAATAAAGGAATTCAATCAAATAAATAATCATCAGGTCATATGTTCAAAACAAAGGATTGCATAGCCTCGATAAATAAATTAATTCATCATAATCAATCAAAACAAACAAAACTAATGATTAAAGACAAAGAAAAACTCCCGATGTCGACTTCGTTCATAGATCCTTCCTTCCTCTCTCGCTTCCTTCTCGATCGTCTCTTGAATCTCTTTGTTGCCTTGTTCCAAAGCTAGGATGCTTTATGGATGGATTGTGGTTGATGGTGAAAGTGTAAGATGGGATGGAGGCTCATCCTAAGGTACGAAAAATCTGAATTTGATATGATTTTTGTACATTATTTATAGAGGAGTGAAAATATGAAGCTTCTTTGTAGTACTCAAACTCTAAAAGGTATTATTTTTCAGAATCCTTCAACGACAATCAGTCGCCAAAATTTTCTTCCATCGGCGATAGATCGCCGGCCTCATGGCGATCGATCATGTGAATAGTAACCTTTTTTTATTTTTAAAAAAACTCAAATTCTTGTCCTTTTTCGACAAGTTCGGTATGTTTGGTCCTTTTCATCGTTAATTAGCTCAAATCCTCCACTTTTATTCATTTCTACCTTTATTCCCGGAACATACAAAAACAACACAAAAACACATAATATCGTCCAAGAATCATAATAAAATGCATATAAATTCATAGCAATATAAGTGTAAAAATCACAATTTTCAACTCCCCAAATTTAAACTTGATCGTCCTCGAGCAAGCAATAAGATCAAAATGTAGAGTTAAACATTGATAATTCAAATGAATCAATTCATGGCTACTAAATAGCTCAGACATCTCACTTACAGACATACAATAATCAATTAACAAATTGACCAAGACGTGTTTTCCCTATATCAAGCAACATATCGCAAACTCGGAACGTGCGTGTGTGCTATTGTCGATCCGAAGTTTCATACACATCTTCAAAATCAAATTATGCTAATAAACTAAAAACCAAGATTATCGTCGAGCACCCCATAGGCCTAATTTCAAACAACTTCTCCACTAATGTAGTAACTCCCTAGACTTGGATCAAAATGACTTTTTAAGCTTGTAATGTTAGGCCTTTGGTGTCGGTTACAAAGAAAAGACATGATAAGTACAAAGAAGATAGTGTAATCTTGTAACATTCACATTTCAGCACATATCGAGCTTCTCTTCAAATTTTTCTAGCATTGGCTACTTTGGGTCTTATTTATATAATCTTTTCTCAAGGCTCTTTTTTTTTTCTTCTTTTCCATTTTCTCATTCATCAATATTTTTCAATAAGCTCACTAAGATATAACAATTCATGTGCAATAAATGGGATTCATTATACTCCCTTAGGGTGATGATAATTTTTTTATTTTAGTCTCATATTAGGCTATGTATAATGAGTTTATCAATAAATGTTGAATGATGGTCTAATTATATGCAATGCATATACCATTCAGTAAAGTTCAAAATGGGGTACTAAGGATTGATATAGACTAGGTAAGCTTGAAATGCTCAAACGTGTCAAAGATCGCCTAGTTCATTTCTAAGTCAAGTTTGTAACTATAAAATTTTGCTTCAAAGTGTCATCAAATAGGTTCAAGGGTACTCTAAGATGCTCAAGATAAATCGTCAAGTTCACGACAATTATCATTATTCAACATGCAATCCAATAAGATCATGACTCAATGTGTTCAAAGTATTACTCATTTTTAACATATTAACTCAAACATGGTATTCACATACAAGTTCAACTGTTTTCAAAACTCAAGTCGACATGCAAGATGAGATCAATATCATAATGGAACAGTAACCACTACCATGATTCATTCTTTTCTCAACTTATTAACTCATTAAAAAATTTAGCTCAAAATAATAGGACGATTCAAGTGTCAATTAAGCACACAACATGCAGATTAAACAAGTAAAACATGCAAGCCACTCCCCCAAACTTAAATGAAACAATGTCCTCAATGTTTAAAAGAATCAACAGGGAAAAAGTAACCCCCTTGATCAAAACACTTGCAAGAGGACTGAGGAAGATTGAATCTTTAAAGCTCCGCTGCTTTAGGGGTTTATCACTCCAACTGAGAACTTAGCAAGAGAATAATGCAAATAATAAAATAGTCGACTCGAGAGATAATAAAACTAAAAACAAAAATTAAAAATCAAATAAACTAAATAACAAAAGGATATGCTTGGGTTGCCTCCCAAAAAGTGCTGATTTGTAGTCATCGGCTTGACCATCAGAAGCAACCATCAAAGAGCGGTTGCCGCCCATGTGATGACCACAAATTTCACTCCCCATTCAATTGCCTCAATAACATGCACCTCCACAATTCATGTCCCAGTTCTTGCCCTCCAAATTAAGTGCCACAGCTCTTGCCCTCCAAATTAAGTGCCTTGACAACTCATACCCATCAACTTTATTGTACAACCTCATCCATTCACCATTAAAACCATTATAAATCAATCCACCAAAGATCAAGTCATGAAAGAACCTAATTGGTGGATCTAGGTTGACCACCTCCAACTTTAAAAATCTCACATTATACCATAACCAAAAACTTCATCCTACACTAGCATGGTGGTTCGAAAATTTCACACACTACACACACATATTCAAAAATCTCAAGACTAAGGAAGAGAGCTTTTGTGCTATTTTTTTTCACAACCCGGAATTTATACAAACGTACTTCGAATCTTCAATAACTGTAAGTGGGTTTTTGCTACAAATATCACTTCATTTTTGAAACTCTTATATATGTGTTAAAATTTCAGTTGAACACGAAAATGTATTTTAAGATCATATTATGAAAGTTTATGAGAAACGCGCATCGAAAGTCGAATGATTCGGCGGGGCAAAGTGCTACGTATGTAGGAGCCACCACTAGATTCGGCGGGGCAAAGTGCTACATGATGTGGGCGTGCCACATAAATGAGAGCCACCTCTTGATCCTTAAGAGCAAAGTTCTATGCATACATGAGCCACCACTTGATCCCAAAAAGTGAGTATGTGATTACGTGTTTATGTGATAAGTCTCTAGTGTCAGCAATTATGAGTATGTGTATTGATTTACTATGTGTTTGATAAAGAGTTATTTGAAAAGCTTTATACGTATGTTTTATCATGTTCAAATGACCCTTACTTGTTGAGTGTTTTCCCAAACACTCACCCCTTACCTCCCCTCCCCAGATAAGTATAGAAAATAGGTTGGAGATGAAGAACAAGACAATTCTAGGGCTCGTGATATACCGAGGAGATTTCAAGATCTTATTTTGTTACGCTTCCGCAAACTCTGTTAGAACTAAGGTTTACGAATAAATTGTTCGATTTGTTTTTCATTTGTGAATACAATTATTGTTATGGAACAAAAAGACTGGTTTTTATCATAGATATGTACACGAGACTTGTTGATTTTGAATTAATTTTTGGAATCAACGATGGTATCATGTGCTCGGGTTTTGGAGTATGACATTTAGTGATATCAGAGCAAACCAGGTTCCATGATCCCGCTGGGAAAGATTCTGGTTGATAAAAATACCAGATTATAAAATCCGGTTAAAATAGACCAACTGTGTGAATCGAAAACAAGTTGGGAATTACCATCTAATTTTTTTTTTGAAACTAGAGAAAACAAAAAAAGAAATAAAAAAAAGAAATCAAGAAGCCAAGATAACTGCCGCCATCACAGCCGCCGCCTGCCCCACCACCTTCGTCGGAGGAACCACCATCATGACCCCCACCCGTAGACGAACTAACGTCCCAGTTTTCAGGCCGATCGGAGCTTGATTGCCCGGTCAATTTCTGATCGAAAATTTCGGTGCGTTAAACCCTTGGTCGATTTACAGATCTGGTGCCGCCAGAAGTATAGCGTACAGTTGTACACATGAACGTGTAGATCATGACCTTAAGATAAAATATCCATGACCAATTACAAGTTATGATCGCAAGACGATGGTAAAAAAGAGGATGATAGCTGTCAAACTTGATGAACCCTAGGAACCTAACCTGCAAAAATTTAGACCTTCGATTTCTCCCTGATTCTAACGCGAAAATTAAATTTACTTCGTGTATTTACTTCTCATTAAATGGATGATAAAACCCCTATGTCAAAATTTAGTCACAAACAATGGAAAGTGCTTAAATTTTGATCCAAATGTCCGCCCTTGTCAAGAACCCTAACCAAAACTAATTCTGTAATTACTCTCGAAATAGAACAAGATTTTCAAATTAAATTCGATTGCACCCTAAGAACCCTAACGCGCGAAAAACGTGACCACCAATTACTCCCATGTTTGAACACCAATTTCGAAATTAACTATGGGTTATTACTGACCATTATGTGATTAACAAGAACCACCTATGAAAACCTTCTCACAAAAAGGAAAATGGTTCGAATTTGAGCCCCATTCACGCCATGTAGCCATGAAACTCGTGAAAATTTCAACCCGTGATTTCTTCAAATTCGAGCGTACTTTTTCAAAGTAATGTTGTGTTTATGATCCTTGTATCATGCCCAACAAAATCCCTCTATCAAATCAAAATCATAAATACGAGTAGTTAGCGAGAGTTCGGATCAAAATCATGCCTACGTCGCGCGTTTCTGGCCGAAAATTTAGCCATCGATCTCTGTCGACTCTGAACACCGAATTCAAATCAAATTTGGGTTGTGTACAATTAAACCATCTGCCAAAATCGAATCACAAACAAGGAAAGTGGATGGATTTTAGATCAAGTATCACACTCATATGAGTGATTTCGGAATTAACACTGAGCCCCGATTTTCCCCTTTCCTTTTCGAATCTTCTTCAATTCAAGTAAGAATATCATACCTCACCTCATACCCATCAAAATCCCTTGTTCAATTTCAAAATTTCAGGCATAGATTGATCGGAACTTGAAGCCATAGTCCGCGCCTATTAAACTCTAATATCCCAAAATTCTTGCCCTCGATTTTTCAACCACCAAAGCAGACTATTTCAATCTGAATTGTGTTATTTATCCTCACATCATATCCAAGAAAAAAACCATTTCTCAATTCAGAAACCGAAAGGTAACAAATTGAGGATCTATTTTTTCTCCTCAAAGAACTCCAACCCACGAAATCCCATCCTTTGATTCCACATCCACCATAATATATTTTTCAATATGACATAGGATACGATGACTCACGCTCAAACCAATTCGATCCAAAAGATGGAACATGATATAACCGAACTTAAAGTGTTCCAAGACAAGGAAATGTGGGACACGATCTAGTTATTGGAGATAATCAATCACTTTAATTACAAGTTCAAAATAATGACTTATCACCATCATGGTGCATAAGAGCGACTTACAAAAGTAATCAATGACAAAAAACACATGTGATAGTTCACAATAACAAGTGCCAACAGTTGGAACACTTCGAGCAGGAGTTCAATGAGTATCGGGAGAAGATGTGAACTTGAATCCAAGCTCTCACGGATGAGAAGAATGAAGTGGTACATGAAGTCACCTACAAGCAGTCTGTGATCAATTTCATGATGGAAGAGGAAGATTCTGAGGAAAATCATATGGTAGTGGAAAACATTGAAGGGGATTTAGGAGACGAAGAAGCAATAAACTAGTTTTTTCTAGTATGCAATGTCATAAGGATAATAAGAAATATATATCTTGGGTATTCTAGTGATGATTTTCTTTGTTTAGGATTTCGTTGTGAACCTCTCAGTTTAATTAATAAAATTTTAATTTACTCTCCGAGTGTATCTCGAAATATGTTATTCATTGGTTACGCTCATACGCAACAACTTTAAACCCTTGCTACTATTTTTTTTTTGAAAAATTATACCCCTCTTTGTAAGTCACGACGAACTCAAATCACTTGTTTTCAATATATTATGCCCAATCCTTGAAATTTTATTCTTGGGTTAACTTCGATAATTTTAATTCTTAAATCACTCAATAAATTTGACTTCATATTTTATTAGATCCATCGATGAAAATTGTTCTGAAATTTTTCACCCAATTCCAAGAAATTTCATTTCAAGTGAAAACTCGTGCTAACTCGAATAATCGAGAAGATGCTTTCCTTTCTTCCTCCTATTGGGACCCTGAGAAATTAATTAAATGTCATGTTATATTACTGGGACACATAATTTAACATATATATATATATATATATATATATATATATATATATATATATATATCTCCATAATTTGGATATATATATTATGACACTTTGGATTCAAATTGATATAATCATATGGCTGAAATAAGATATAATAGATTAGCCAGCCAAACTTTTAGGGTGTTAGAAATCTATATCCTACATTTTGAAATTCGATAAAATTTGTTTCGATCAATGAAATCATTTGTCTTTCTTCAAATTTGTTAATGATATCCTTTTGAGCTCATTTTCCATTGGCAAAGCCTATATGACGATCTTCGATCATCGTAATTTGTCTCCTATATTTCTAAGTCGTATACGCTTAGTGAAACATATATAGTGAAAACCCTTGCCAACAAACCTTATAGACGCAAACTTACATCAAGACTACAGTATGTGTATAACGGTAGAGTTTTCAACGCTAATCTAAATCAGCTTAACATTGTGGAGTTCGATGTTATCTTTGGAGATGAGCGGGTTAACATAACATCACGCATCAATTGACATTTTCCGCTTGTTCTATTTCATCCCTATACATCCAATTATATCTTTTGCGCTCTATCTTATCCCTTTTGATATGATCTCGTATTCAATGTGAAAGCTCACTTTTAATTCTTCTAGAATACCTGAATCATATGATTTTATCTGGATAATTATTCAATCTACTTATTGCACTATGGAGCTTCTTTCGTCAATTTTGAATTAGTCTCATTTGTTCATACACTTACTCAACTATTGATTCATCTTGGAATTATTCTCATATCATCATCTACTTTAAATAATCGGGATTCGTTTGAAACATATCTTACTTGTGAAACAATCATTCAATCATTTCTAGTACTTCTGATAGTGAGTTTTTGCTTCATAATTACCAATTATTCTTTGGTTAATGTGGTTATCGTTCTTCATCAAAGTTTGATACCTCAATTGTTTATTTATTGATTTTGAGACTCCATGATTGCTTGAGTTTGATATGACCTTGATCTTCGTCATATCAAAAATTATTTTTTGACTATCATCTTGCAAAACTTAGTTTGAGTTGATGAACAAAATTACATACCTTTTCTTTCTTTAGACTTTCTTGGAATTATCATTTCCTCTCCTTCATGAGATTGTATCCTAGAATGACGTATGTAGCATTCAATAATTGTTTTGATCGGTTCAACTCACAAAAAGTTGATCATTCACTTTATATCCCTTGAGAAATTTTTGGACTATATAGAACAACATTTTATAAGAGGCTTTACTCCTATCATTGATCAGTTTGACAAAAGAAATCCATACAAACTCGAAACCCTATTCACTCGCTTAAGTACCTTCATTAGAGCGTGTGTCAAAAGTACGGTAAAAAAACTTTAAATATTGATTTTGGTCCGATTAGGTAAGAGCTCGGTCGAGACTATAAACCAATGAATGTAGGAAGCCAGTCTCAACAACTTCTAGACACCCACGATTTGTATCACAATTTTGGGAGAGTTTTCGGTAAACGATAAGTACTTAGGTGACTCTTAGTACCGTATAGTGCCACAAACAGATGGTCAGACCAAAAAGGGCAACTCAGACCCTTGAGGATATGCTGTGAGTCTGAGCCTCAGACTTCAAACTTTTTGCCCTAAGCGAGTTGCTTTCAACACCGACGGTCCCATAATAGTGCTACCTCCCATAATAGTGCTACCTCCAAGTGTATCCCGGATTCATAATGGCTTCCACATTTCACAACTAAGGAAATGCATTGCCGGTCCCAGCCATGTACTCGATACAGAACCCTTGGTGGATCAAGGAAGCCTGGATGAAACTTTGAAGTACGAAGAAATTCAAATCTTGATCGTGGACATTAAAGAACAAGTACCGAGGCGGAGAACTATTCCTTATGTCAAGGTTCAACGGTCAAATCACAATAAGGAGGCCGAAACTTCCAATAAGGAGGGAGGGATGTGATGACCCTAAATTTCACTCCCCATTCAATTGCCTCAATAACATGCACCTCCACAATTCATGTCCCAATTCTTGCCCTCCAAATTAAGTGCCACAATTCTGCCCTCCAAATTAAGTGTCTTGACAACTCATGCCCATCAACTTAATTGTACAACCTCATCAATTCATCATTAAAACCATTATAAATCAATCCACCAAAGATCAAGCCATGAAAGAGCCTAATTGGTGGATCTAGGTTGACCACCTCCAACTTTAAAAATCTCACATTATACCATAACCAAAAACTTCATCCTACACTAGCATGGTGGTTCAAAAATTTCACACACTACACACACATATTTCAAAAATCTCAAGACCAAGGAAGAGAGCTTTTGTGCTATTTTTTTCACAACCCGGAATCTACACAAACGTACTTTGAATTTTCAATAATTGTAAGTGGGTTTTTACTACAAATATCATTTCATTTTTGAAACTCTATATATGTGTTAAAATTTCAGTTGAACACGAAAATGTATTTTAAGATCATATTATAAAAGTTTATGAGAAATGTGCATCGAAAGTCTAAGGCTTTGTGGGGGCAAAGTGCTACGTGTGTAGGAGCCACCACTTGATTCGGCGGGGCAAAGTGCTACATGATGTGGGCATGCCACATACATGAGAGCCATCTCTTGATCCTTAAGAGCAAAGTGCTATGCATACATGAGCCACCTCTTGATACCAAAAACGATTATGTGATTATGTGTTTATGTGATAAGGCTCTAGTGTGAGCAATTATGAGTATGTGTATTGATTTACTATGTGTTTGATAGATTATTTGAAAAGCTTTATACGTGTGTTTGATCATGTTCAACTGGCCCCTACTCGCTGAGTGTTTTCCCAAACACTCACCCCTTACCTCCCCTCCCCAGATAAGTATGGAAATAGGTTGGAGACGAAGAACAAGACAATTCTGGGGCTCGTGTTCTACCTAGGAGATTTCAAGATCTTACTTTGTTACGCTTCCACAAACTCTGTTAGAACTAAGGTTTACGAATAAATTGTTCGATTTGTTTTTATTTTGTAAATACAATTATTGTTATGGAATAAATAGACTGGTTTTTTTTATCATAGATCTGTGCACGAGGCTTGTTGATTTTGAATTAATTTTTGGAATCAACGACGGTGTCACGCGCTCGGGTTTTGGGGCATGACAGCCCATAATAAATATCATATGATACCACAAATGAGTCTTCATTCAGTAGTGTAAGCTCGTCACTCCCAACACTCTTGAATTGGTAGGCATGAGAGAAGGATTCTTGGTTTGGCTTTATCTCATGGAGGACATAGTATATTGAAGTTGGCATCGATGGGAAGAATGTATCAACATATGGTATAGAACACGTCACCATCGATAGGCTCGTATCGACATTCTCAAAAATCATCTCATCCTCAAACTTCACACTTGGCTCATCTTCACATGGGAATCCTCGGATAATTCCGCCAATGTAGGCTCAATTACTGTAGGAGGCTCGCATTCCCTTAAATCTTCCACACTATTTGGATCACTGCCCCAAACTTGGTTGGTTGAGTGATCACCATCATGTAACCCAACTCGATTCATCGCCTCCTGATTTGTAGCTATCGTCTCTTCCTCTTGGCAGCTCGTTGAAATTGTTTCTATAAGGACCGCTATTTGCTGCTCCAGGTGACGCATAGAGTTGGTTTGGCTCTCCAAACTGTTCCCAGTTGATATCTTATTATGGTATCCTCTGACTGAGTCATGACGTCTGCAAAACTATCTCTTCTCTCTTCGAGATGTTCAAATGATTGGGTTGTATCATGAGGGTAATGAGGCTCTGGCGGGTATTGGTGGCTCTAACCTTGCAATGAAGGATCCCAACGTCAATGGTGGTCGAAGTCCGACATATCATTGAATAGGTGCAACATACCGTCTTCATCTCTATCAAACAGGGGACTCCCAGTTGCCAAAGTCCACTAAATACCCATCATTGTGTCTCTGCATCCAGTGCATTGTAGAAAAATTGCAGAAGAGAATAGTTCAAAAAGTTATGATACCAGAAAGTGGTTGCCAAATTGTTGAATATCTCCCACGGTGCATAGAATGGCTCTGAAGGTTGTTGGACAAAGCTTGTGAAGACTTGTTGATGGGACATCACAAGCACCTCGCAAGAAAACAAAACAAAAACAAAATAAAATAAGATGTTTTTTTTTTCAAAATAAATAAATAAATAAATAAAAACAATGGCTTACAGTCAAAGAATCTCGTATGATATTACTAAAATTAGTCCCCGGCAACGGCGCCAAAAATTTGATCGCAATTATTTAAACAGTAAATTCCAGTGTAGCAAGATGATACCGCAAGTGCACGGTTGTCAAGTTTTAGTATAGATGATTAAGATCATGTTGTCGAACCCACAATGACTAACTGTAAGTACCAAATAAGATGTCTTTAAACTATATTTAACCTACGATAATGAATGAATAATTAAACTAATTAACAAACATAAAATACTAATAATAATCCAACAAATGTAATCAAAGTTAACGAGAAAAATCCACTAGATAAGATTATCGAGACTTTGACTCACCAATGCAATCCCCTACAATTCTCGATTGAATATCCAAATATTTCTAAGGTGACGAGTTTTCTTAATGCATTCGTTATACTCTGGTCAAGCTATAATAAGTCTAATATCAATGTTTCAATAAGCCACTCCCGTATCCTTATTGAACAATCAATATCGAATGAGAATTTGTGAAAACTACTAGCCTTCGATTTTGGTAAATCTATTGCTATCACACGTGTGCTTAGGGGTGTACGTGGGTGGGTTTGGGTGGGTAGGCATGAAAAAATCACCCAACCCACTACATGCGGTTTGCTAAATTGTCAAACCACAACTGCACAAGAAATATACTAAACCGCGCGGTTCGGGTGGGTGCGGGTGCAGGCGGATGCGGGTGCGGGCGGGTGGTTAGCAGATCAAATAGAAATCAATTACAATTAGTACATTTTTACAATTAAACTAAGGTATTTATTGTCGATGATAATAAAACAGAACTAAAATTAAATAAAATAATAGAGCAATATAAAACAATAAAAATTTAAAATCATGTGAAAAAATATAATATGAAGCATAATTATAAAATCCTTGAATATCAAAGATAGTTAAAACAATAGATAATCAATCATATCACCGTCATCCTCAAAATTATATTTATTATATACTCAAATCATATACTAAAACTGAAAATGAAAATGTTATATCACAATACGAAACAGAAATATAATAAATTAAAGTATCAAAATCTTCCACCATCAATTGAGATATCAATAACTTTAAATAATTACTTGTACAAGGAAAACGACAATTCAAAAAAAAAAAAATCTTCTTAATATAAGATCAAGTTCCCCAAATAAAAAAATAGTTTTTGTTATTACAAAGAATCATAATGAAAGAACTTAAAACTACTGTTTCTAGGTGAATCAATAATTTTTTTAATCAACGGAATAATTTATATTAAAAAGATAAGACAAGTTACAATTTAAATAATACACAAGAAATTAGCAAACTGAAATATTGATGATTTGAAAACTATAATTTGCAGCTTCAACATTTAAAATATTTAATTTTATAATTAAAGAAATCTTTAATATATAAAGATGCAGGCGGGTTGGGTGGGTAGGCGGGTGAATGTGCAACAATCCACTACCACCCACATAAATGCGGGTTGCTTAGTGTTTCAACTGCATCACTTTTTTCAAACTTAAGGCTGGCGGATGCATGTGGGTGAGTGCGGACTGGGCGGGTGGGTTGGGTTGTGCGATTTTTTATACACCCCTACGTGTGCTAGATTTTACTTGGTCCGTCTCAATCTAAAACTCATGGTACAATTTACTATATCGTATCGCAATATCGTATGATCAAGTCAATTACGATGTAATTAATCATTCAAAAGTGATCAATCCGTCAAAAGCATGGAGAACAATAAATTATACGTATAGAAAAAAGGATTCCAATAGAATAAATGCTCATCAAATCATATGTTCAAAACAAAGGATTGCATATCATCGATAAATAAATTTAGTTAATCATAATCAATCAAAACAAACAAAACTAATGATTAAAGACAAAGAAAAACTCCCGATGTCGACTTCGTTCGTAGATCCTTGCTTATTATCTCGCTTCCTTCTCGATCGTCTCTCGAATCTCTTTGTTGGCTTGTTCCAAAGCTTGGATTTATGGATGGATTGTGGTTGATGGTGAAAGTGGAAGATGGGATGGAGGCTCATCCTAGGGTATGAAAAATCAGAATTTGAGATGATTTTCGTACATTATTTATAGATGAGTGAAAATATGAAGCTTCTTTGTAGGACTCAAACTCTAAAATATATTATTTTTCACAATTCTTCAACAGGCGATCGGTCGCCAACTTCTCGTGATTGATCGCCAAAATTTTCTGCCATCGGCGATAGATCGCCGGCCTCATGGCGATCGATCGTGTGAATAATAATTTTTTTTTTTTTTACAAAACTCAAATTCTTGTCCTTCTTCGACAAGTTCGCTCGGTTTGGTCATTTTCATCGTTAATTAGCTCAAATCCTCAACTTTTATGTATTTCTACCTTTATTCCTGGAACATACAAAAATAACACGAAAACGCATAATATCGTCCAAGAATCATAATAAAATGCATATAAATTTATAGCAATATAAGTGTAAAAATCACACTTATCACGGTGTATGTAATTTACATGCATCGATATTTTCGATGCATGTAATTTACATGCACCGATAGGTGTCCTTAAATGAGAAGTGGACCAGTGTCTGGATCATCAGTGCTTCCTATGACTATTGATGAAGCCATGGAAGGGGTAATTGACAGGGAAAGACACTCGTGTATTATAGGGGCTCTTTGATTTATTTTTTCCTTTTTCTTTATGCATTGCCAGAAATTTATGCTACTGTGCACAATGTATACATAGAGTTGACATTTCCATGCGGTACTTATCCCCATTCCTGTAGTTTGAATAAAACTGATTCTGTGTCTTCTTTCTTCCACTCACTGATTCAGTCAAATAAACCAAATTCAAACTCATTCTATTATAATTTTTTATCTTCTTTAGTATTTAAAAAATAATGCAAGATATAGTATTCAATATCAATAAGTACAAGTCTACTAAATCGACACTACAAATTCTTTCTGTATCGAATTGATATGATGCATTCGAGTTTTTGGTAAAATAAGTAATGTTGGATATTAATAGTTATGAGTTACCACTTTTGCTCATAAAATTCTATGTCTAACACCAACTCTTTTCTTTACACACTCCCCCAAATAGTCTTTGTCCTCTTTCTTTATGCATTGCCAAAAAGTTAGAGTAGATGCATGAAAGTTCAAAAGATTGAAAATCGGAGGAGGGTGGAGGAAGAAGAATATGCGTTGCAGTGTAGAAAAAAGTTCCAAGGTTTTAGTTTTCGACTGTATGTCAAGTTCTTAGTTATTGTATTTTTATTTCCACACA
Organism: Haberlea rhodopensis; assembly: GCA_907163345.1. Taxonomy (NCBI): domain Eukaryota; kingdom Viridiplantae; phylum Streptophyta; class Magnoliopsida; order Lamiales; family Gesneriaceae; genus Haberlea; species Haberlea rhodopensis. The sequence goes on from CAJQUN010000004.1 coordinate 14,390,566, forward strand.
CGTATCATGCAGCTTGGTTGGCGGTTTAATACTGTTGTTTATACTTAACCAGTCGCTGCATGTAATTTACATGCACTGCTAGATGTTGCTTTCTTGTTCAGATTGTTATTTCTTCAACTTTGATTTGGGAGATAAGATGGTGTTACCTCTCATTGATATACTGCCATGAATTTGATATATGCATCTATTTTGTTGTTATAGATCTTTGCATTAATGTAGTGGCATGATATCTATCTGTGCATGTAATTCACATGCACCAATAACCTCAGGCGATGCATGTAATTAACATGTATCAATAGCCTATGTTTTTGGTTAGAGACAATACTTGAGTTTATCGGTCATGTAATTTACATGCATCGATAGACCCAGACGATCATGTAATTTACATACACCACTAGGTGTAGCTTGCTTGTTTAAGATTGTTAGTTCTTCAACTTTAATTTGGGAAGATAAGATGGTGATACATCACTGATATACTGTTAGGAATTCGATGTATGCATTTGTTTTGTTATTATAGATATTTACATTAATGTAGTGGCATGATGTCTGAAATTTTTAAAAATGACAATAGTATGTAAACAAATGAAATTGTAATTCTAGAGTCTATTTTTGACTTGGCATGTTGTACGTAAACAACGGAAAGTGGAAAAAAATCAAAACTTTTGGAATGCGGTAATAAGTTGTTTAACTTTTCCAAATTTGCTACAAAAAAAATTGTTTAACTAAAGAAACCTTTTAACAAACACATAATGTGTACCGAAATTGAAATAAAAATTCAATGTTAATTGAAATCCAAAATACCATAAAAACAACAAACAAAACCGTTCAAAAATCGTTCAACGGAGAAGAATGCAAAAGTAATTGAAACAAATTTCAAATATTTCTTTTTCTGATTTGCAGAGCATGTCCATTTCCTCCTCGAATTGATGGAATTCAACCATGACGTTTGTCGACCATGGTCACAATCGGTGGTGATGATGGTGTTAAGCGGTGATGTTTTGGAAGAAGGTGGATAACGTAATCATTTGAGAAAAGAAGGGGTAATTATGGAAGGAGAAAATACTTGCAAATAAAGGAAATAAAAAACTAGACTAATTTGAAAGAAGTTTTTTGGAAGAAGTATTTAGTTGGAAACAAGATATTTTGGTAGATTTAATTGAAAGATGTTTTGACAAGTGATACCTATGTGTAATTTCATCTTCTTTTTAATTCATCAAACAATTATTTAAGAATAAATTATGGCTAACTTTTGATATATAATTTGAATAATAATAGATGTATCCCCTATAAAATAGTTATATTATAATATCACTCTCTCGAGTTTATAATAGATATATGAAATAATACATTTGTATCTCCTATTATTTGACATAAAAATATATAGTAGTGGACGTAGACGTTATTAGTTAAAGTAAAAGGTGGTTAGTGTTCAAGAGATATGAGGTCTATAGCATATCACCCTTTATTTAAATACTGATAATGCTAGTATTAGCATTTTATTTTATTTTTTATCATATATTTAAATAAATATATTTTGTTTCGTAAAAAGAATGGATGGGGTTTGTGGGATTAAATTATTTTTGGATGCCTATAAATAAATTTTATTTTGAGGTTAGGATTAAAATAAGTTTATAATAATTTTTTCCGGAATAGTAATTGTTCTTATTTCAATGTTATTCATACTTAATCCTTTAGTTTTTTTTAAACATAAAATGTATTAACTAAACTTAATCCTTTAGTTTTACATGTTAGTTAAGGAAGAAAACAAAAAACAATGTGAAATATATAAAATGTACTAATAATGAACTCGTAATTCCCCGGTTTGATCCCGTCTTGGAACGAGGCATTGGATGGAGATGAGAAGGAATATACTTATATGGACGGAGTTTGTATCTCACTTATGAATCAACATAATTTGATTGGTCTAAAATTATTGGTATGTTAGTTTATCTATATTTTATTTAAATATGTGGTGTTTTAATATTAGACTGATGTATTAGTAGGGGTCAATCGAATCCATACAATTATTTATAGAGGGTACATGATAAGTATTATTATTATTTATTTTTTAAATAAAGCACTAAATGAGCATTACTTCATATGAACAAATTTGGCTAAATTAATTAAACAAAGTTAAAATGATTTTTTTTTTAAAAAATAAGGTAATTAAAGTGTGTGTTACGGAAGTAAGGTGAAACGTGGTTTGGGAACACGTTTATTAAAAAACGTGTTTGCAAACCACGATTCTTGATTAATTTTTTTTTTTTTACTTTTAAAAGAATCGTGGAGTTGATCCACGTTTTTTAAAAATTTTTTTTTTTTAAAAATTATAAAGAAACGTGGATTGTATCCACGTTTCTTTAGAAATTTATTTTTTTATTTAAAATTTATATAATTTGTTTTATAAAAATATGATTTTATTTTATAAATAATATAGAAATAATAGTTTAATGATTAGATAATTTGAAACAATATATAAACTTAAATATTTATTTATATTTCAGTCATTCAAATACAATATTATTCATTTAAATTCTAAATATTTCCTCCGGTCCCACAACCACGTCTGTGTATCTGTCTTTGTGGTCTTCTAGATGGCTCAGCTTCTGCAACATTATTTCTTTGTGTTTCGTCAGGTGTAATCCTGGCGATGGACTCACCAATATCATGATAGTGTGGAGTCAAGTCAGAGAATGCAACAGGCGAGACATCAAAATTTGGACGTAATTGTGAAGAACCAGTTACTCCAAGCATTAGATCAATATATGATAATCCACCATATGGTTGGGTTGGAACCGGTATATATGGAGTATATGGGGACGGCTCTTCCTGGTTGGCAGTTTGGGGCACGTAGTAGTCAGAAGATGCTTCATCAAAGTGGAATGATGGACGATGCGATGTGGATGCACCACCTGCATCAAATGTGCTAGTCGTAAAAGGAGGGATGTCATCGTGAGCATCTACTGGAGTATCAGAGCTAATTGATCGTCTTCTCCTCCGAGTCCCCCCCTACTGATAGCTGGTTGTCGTGCAGGCACACCATATCTATTTTGTTGAGTCATAGCAAGTCCATGCACTTCGGCTGCAATAGCTATGTTCTGATCTAATACACGCCTGACCCCCGGTGATATCTCTTCCTCCTCACTCAAACTTGAGCAACTAAGTCTGAGTTGCTCCATATGTGCATCCTCGAAAAAACAAATTGGTTAATATCTACCATAACTCAGAAGACAAAGAAAATGATAAGTAAGAATGAATGACATATATACATACCACCTGCAACCATGCAGCAGCATCTCCTGCACGGTATCCTATCTCAATATTATTGGTAGGTGGAGATATAACATGACGGGTAATTTGACCGTACCACGCCATGTAATCCTCACTAACAGCGTAGGAGCCTGAGGCCTGAGGGGAATTAACGATATGATATCGTCTGGCCGTCCACATATCTAAGTACTCACTATGTTGCCATGCCCAACTTGTGCCATAACGACCTCGGCGATCGATTTTATGCAAGTTCATCTGGTCGTCAGCTATTGATGGTGGGACCGTTTGGAACATACCAAACTGCCGCATAACTCTTTCTGGACGATGCATTTCAACAATGGAATAATTTATCAATGGACATTGTGCCCGCCAATCATCGTCCGAAGCCACGTCATACGGAGTCCAAATAAACTGCAATACCAAAAACATCATATAATTACTTACCATATTAGGAAAAAATACGTAATATTTAATTTTCAGCAAACATAATTCAATACTTGCAACATTTAAATTACCTGGTCCCAAAACATCCTATCTAGTATGTCACGAAATACACGCAACGCATGTCGGATAGTGTGTCTGAAGCTAAAAAATTGAGCCCACCTAAATAATTTGGATATGATAATGTTAGTACATTAAATTAAAAATAATAAACACAAATAACATGTATTATCATACCGTGCACCATATGGAGGGGCTGGGAGTATTTGCTCGTCATTGACTATAACTGGGCCTTCTTGAACTCGAGTACCATGAGTTGTAGGATGGATACTCTTTATCCTCGCATAGGCCCAAATCTGAAATTTTAATATAACATAATTTGAGATTATATAAAAAAAAATTCAAATTGACGAGGCTAATAGATTTTATTACCTGTAGCATTTGCATTGCACCTCCGATATTCGTTCTTTTCTGCTTGGAGGCATTGCATAACTCACGATACAAGAATGCGAGTACTGCACTACCCCAACTGAAGGTACGAACTCTTGCAATATCTCGCAGTTGACGGATGTATAACATCGACACGTAGTTCCCCGATGCATCTGGACATAACACACCACCTAGTAACATGAGTACACATGACCTCGTGTACTGATGCACCTGCTCCTCAGTGCTGTCATTCGTTATTGGGTTAGCAGATAAATGACCCTGGATTGCAGTCAAGGACACCTGTGAAGTCTTGAACTTATCACGTGGAGGGAAAAAACCAAGCCATCGGGCACAATATTCCTGCCAATCTGATACGCGCATACGAGTGTCATCCCCACAAATGGCATCGCCCGCAATCGGTAGATCCCATATTACACAAATGTCCTGCAATGTGATAGTGGCCTCCCCAACACGAAAATGAAATGTGTGTGTCTCTGGTCGCCATCTCTCAACCAGCGATGTTATCAGATGGTTGTCAATAAGGAAGTGTCCACATCTATATACTCCATAGAATCCCATTTCATTTAAGGTGTGTAGTACGCGTATGTGAAGTGGTCTCTCTTTACACATATCCCAAAAACGTGCATCTCCACGCCGCACTACCAAAGTGGTGTCAATATCACCATTAAACACATCCTCAGAACGGTGCACAGACTGTTTATTAAGCACACTGGTGTCAAGTGGCCCATATGTACGCAATACATCCATCCTATAAATATATTACAACTAAGAAAATCATCAAATTAAAGGTAAATGTGTAAATGTATAATTGAAAGCATTCGCCTAAATACATATTTACAAAAATTAATGACACATTTTGATTAGCATTGTCGGTGCGAAGTCTGTCCTTGGTCTTGAGCTCTACGTGACTGCTGTCTTGCACGAGCTTGAGGCCAATCCATTTCATTTTGAATGCGCGATGTACGAGTTCTTCCTCGTCGTGTTTTCTCTCGTAGTGAAGGGTTGTGTGATAACTTGAATAAGGGGGTCCTCCAATATTCTTCTAAGAATAACGGTTCAAATCTCCCTTGGTATGCAGCAGCATAATGTTGCAAGCTATAGTACTCACTCACTGAGTTCGATGCATTAACACCAAAATGTCGGAATACATGTATAGCATGCTAGCATAGTTATTTTCAACTCTCATACTTGCAAGACCCTGTGTGACTGTTGGTATCTCCGGGTTATGATCAGTAAGCATTGACATATATGTGCCCAACTCTTGAGTATATTGGATGTCAGGCACATTACTGTGGTGTATTTCTTCTGCCTCAATATACAAATTAACACCAGCATTTCCAACTTCGGGGTCAAAGAAAAACCAAATATCACTGTCTGTTACGATTTCTAATAAATGCTCGACTCGCGCCAGAAGTATTATTGAATGTATGCTTGGTCCAAACTTTAAGCGAATATATTTCGTTATTGATATCTATCTGTTCATACAATTTTGCCAACAACTCAGACATTGTAATATTTCGAGGCATTCGCATGTATCTTATTGGAGGTCGATCGTAACTGACAGTCATCCCATCATGTGATATGCGACCACCATAGTACAATAAAACATCAATTTGACGTTGAACCGACATATTATCTACGAAAATATAGCATCAGCTCATTAATGATAAATGGCAAATGAGGTAAAAATAATACTTATAATATATTTTATTTATATAGATCCAAAAATTATATTTTATTTACATATATTAATAATTTTTTATTATTTTTCATATTAAATATTATGTTAAATAAAAGTTTAAAAATTAAAGTTTAAGTATTATTATGTAAAATTTTATTTAAACATAATACTTAAACTTTAATGATAATGGAAAATGACATAAAAAAAATACTTATAATTTATTTTATTTACATAGATTCAAAAATTATATTTTATTTATATATATTTATATTTTTTTAATAATTTTTCGTTTTAAGTATTATATTTATATTCAAAAGTTAAGTATTATTATATTTAAATAAAAGTTTAAAAAGTAAAAAGTTTATGATACAACAAACGCGGATGTAGTCCACGTTTTTTATAAACATAATTTTTCGCAATTTCCAGCCCAAGAAACGTGGATGGACTCCGCGTTTTATAAACAGCGAAATCAGCACAAGAAACGCGCCTGCCATCCGCAATTTTCCAACTGAAAGATAAGAAACGCGGATTTCAACCGCGTTTTATAAACATATTAAAAAGAAACGCGGACATCAACCACGTTTTATAAACATATTTTTTTTTCTACTAACAAGAAACGCGGACATTAACCGCGTTTTTATAAGCCATTTTTGGAAGAACAAACGCGGTTACCATCGGACATTTTTGAACTAATTTTTTTATTATGTATTTGTGGTAATTACAGCATCCGCATTTCTTGAATAATTAACCATCATCACTACTCCCGAGCCGCATAAAAAACTTTTTAACAAATTATATACAATATATCTAAAATTTATCATTGTAAAATTTCAGAAAAACATACCTCAAAATTCAGATTTGCTTTTGGAGACTTAACCAAGACAATTCAAACCTACAAAAATTACACAATATAGGTAATTTGCATGCATATATATATACAACAAATAACTGAAAAATTTACTCCATAAAAATTGTTAAATAACTACTTACTTCAAAGAGGATTTCTTTCCTTTTCTTTGCGGACAGAAGCTTCATTTGAACAAAGACCACCATTTATTGAGCAAAAAAAAAAATTTTACACTTTTTTTTTTTTTAATAAATACATCCCGTGACTTCTCAGCTTTACAGCTGAGAGTCACGGGTTGGTTTGATTTTCGAAGGCCAAGAAACGCGGTGCATGACCGCGTTTCTTCTTCTTGATTTTCGAAGGCCAAGAAACGCGGTGCATGACCGCGTTTCTTCTTCTTGATTTTCGAAGGCCAAGAAACGCGGTGCAGGACCGCGTTTCTTCTTCTGGATTTCGAAGACCAAGAAACGCGGAGCAGAACCGCGTTTCTATTTTAAATTTTTTAAAAGAATCGCGTTTTGTATCCGCGATTTTATTTATATTTTTTTAAAGAATCGCGGTTCACATACGCGATTCACATTACTTTGGTAAATAGACTATAACAACATTAGTTTTAAAATATTTTTTCGTTTTCATATTATTTTATTAAATTAGCCGAACAAATTTTGTCTAAATAAAACAAATCCGAAGTAGGCATCAATTATATATTCAAAATAAATCAAGAAATAATATATAACGATTTGAAGTGACATTTTTCTTAAGACTTAGTAAAAATCACTAAGGACATGCCACAAGCACTTGGCTCAAATGACACCAAGATATTTTAAAATAAGTATAGTCTCAAGTTCGAGACTCAACTCCCTTCCCCCAAATAAAAAATTAATAATACTAAAGGGCATCCTTTTCTCCGAGTTATTATATATCTATACTATATAATGCGTGAGGATTTTGGTGGTCCTTCCATTTTAAACAATGTCTAATTACACTCATGTCCCTACCAATATAAAATATTACAATCACACCTGTCATCTACGCTTCCACCAATTTACAATATTTTCTTCACAATCTTACAGATTATTATATCTTTTTAAAAAAAAGAATATATATACGCACGTAATACGTGTACAAGTGGATTAAGTATATAATAAAAGTAGAGTGTAAGAGAGTAAATAACAATTTTCTATATTAGGTTTACCACTAAAATCATGTACTCTAGAGTTTATGTAAACTCGTCATCGTGGGCACCGATAATTCCAGCGTCGTTGATGATGAATGATACCAATCATAATAAATTATGGAAAGGCACATTTACAAAATAGGCCACAAATCTTAAATAGAATCTGTTGTAATAAATCACGAAAACAATATGTACCGATAAAAATAAATTATGGAAATGGGACATTTGCGAAATGTGAAATAAAATTGGGGTGGTACCAATTTTATTGTCCCCCCACTCAAATTGTGTCTCCCAATCCCAAATAGATAACTGTCAAGATAAAATAGTATATAATCAAATCAGCAATCTTCTACACTAGGATGGAAATTAACTTGTAGAGCCTTAAACACAATAAATGTTGTAGTTGATTACAAAAGGATTCAATAACCCAGACTTAACTTCGCTCGTATTCGAACAACAAAGTTAAGACTTCAGCTAAGCTGAACAATCAGTTATCTTCAAGAATTTGTTAGACTTGTCTACCCACAATTAATGTGGGTGGGTGGTTGGTAGGTGGGAGTTGGGGAGATGACAGTTGGGAGATGTACATTTAATACACATATTCAACCCTATAAATAGAACCCATTTCCTTAATTCTAAAGTATCCTATTTCAGAGTGTTCTCTCATATCTCTACATTTGAGTGTGTATTCTATAATATTTGTGAGGTAGTTTTTCTCTTATATTGAGAGTGTTATTCTCTTTGAAAGATAGAGAGATGTTGTAACCCACAAAATATTATAGTGGAATCTTTTCATCTTGCTCGTGGTTTTTACCCTAATAATTTTAGGGGTTTTCCACGTAAATTCTGGTGTCCATTTTTATTCTTCATTTTCAGTATTTTCTATCTCATGTTGTCGCACATGAGGCCAACAAATGGTATCAGAGCCTCGTTGTAAAAATCTTAAAAATTCTAAGTATGCTCTGTGATTGCAGCCTTGACTGATCTTCCACATCAGAAAGATTTTTTGAGACATTTTTTATTGAGGCAATTTTATTGTTGTCAAAATGACGGCACAGTTCGAGATTGAAAAATTCAACGGAAGCAATTTCATGTTCTGAAAAATGAAGATGCAAGCAGTTCTACGAAAAGATCGTTACTTGGCGGCTATTGGAGATAGGCCGAAGGAGGGCATGAACGATGAAAAGTGGAATGAGATGAACGGTAATGCTATTGCCAATCTGAATTTGGCTCTAGCAGATGAAGTTTTGTCAAATATTGCTGAAAAGAAAAATGCCAAAGATATTTGGGACACTCTGACAAACTTATACAAGGCCAAGTCACTACACAACAAGATTTTCTTAAAAGAAGGCTTTATACTCTTCGGATGTCGGAATCCTCATCGGTGGCCGACCATATCAATACTTTGAATACTCTATTTGCCCAGCTCACTTATTTGGGGCATAAAATAGAGGAAGTTGAACTTGCGGAGCTTCTACTTCAAAGTCTACCGGATTCATACGATAAACTCATTATCAATCTGAACAACAATATCACTAATGATATGTTAGTCTTCAATAATGTTGCAGCCGCGGTTCTTGAAGAGGAAAGTCAGCGCAAGAACAAGGAAGACATGTTGGCAAGTTCGAAGCACGCAGAAGCTTTGCCGATGATGAGAGGAAGATCGACAGAGCGTGACTCCAGTGGGAGCCACAAGTATGATAGATCCAAATCCAGAAGTAAGAAGAAGAATTTTTACTGCTATAAATGTGGTGGTAAAGGGCACTTCAAGAAAGATTGTACAAGTAAGAAGAGTGTCGAGAAAGATTCTCAAGGAAATGTTGCCAGTACCTCAGATGGTGGAGAAATACTATTCAGCGAAGCATCAACTGTTGCGGAAGGCAGGCAAATATTTTATGACACATGGATAATGGATTCTGGAGCGACGTGGCACATGACGTCTCGGAGAGAATGGTTTGACCAATATGAACCAGTCTCAGGAGGATCTGTATTAATGGAAAATGATCATGCCTTGGAAATCGCTGGGATAGGAACTATCAAAATTAAAATGTTTGATGATACTATTCACACCATACAGGAGGTACGACATTTGAAGGGTCTGACAAAGAATCTTTTGTCTTTGGGACAATTGGATGATATTGGTGCAAGACCCGTATCGAAAATGGGATCATGAAGATTGTGAAAGGCGCGCTTGTGGTATTAAAGGCGGAAAAGGCTTACAAGAATATGTATGTACTTCTGGGGGAAACACACAAAGAGGTAAAACTAGATGTTGCATCGACTAGTTCGGGAGAAGAGTTCGGGAGAAGAATTAACAGTGTTATGGCATAGGAAGCTCGGGCATATGTCAGAACGAGGGTTGAAGGTTCTCTCGGAACGGAAGCTGCTGCTGGGGCTTACAAAAGTGTATCTACCCTTTTGTGAACATTGTGTTACCAGTAAACAACATAGACTAAATTTTGGCACATCTACTGCCAAAAGCAATGTTATATTGGAGCTGATTCATTCTGATGTTTGGCAAGCACCGGTTGTATCCCTAGGAGGAGCGAGATACTTTGTCTCGTTCATTGATGATTTCTCTAGAAGATGCTGGGTGTATCCTAGCAAGAAGAAATCAGATGTTTTTCCAGTCTTCAAAGTGTTCAAAGAGCGAGTTGAACTTGACTCTGAAAAGAAGATCAAGTGTTTGATGACTGACAATGGAGGAGAATATACAAGTGAGGAATTTGATGCATTATGTCAACAAGAGGGCATCAAACGACAATTCACAACGGCTTACACACCTCAACAGAATGGAGTGACAGAGGGATGAATAAAACCCTGTTGGATAGAACATGGGCTATGCTGAAGACTACATGTCTAGCCAAGCCATTTTGGGCAGAAACAGTCAAGACCGGCAGTTATATTATCAATCGATCTCCATCAATGACGATTGATCTGAAGACTCCGATGGAGGTGGACAGGCAAGCCAGCGGATTATTCTCAATTACATACATTTGGAAGTCCGGTGTATGTTCTATACAATGAACAAGAAAGATCGAAGTTGGATTCTAAATCCAGAGAGTGCATTTTCTTGGGCTATGCTGATGGTGTTAAGGGGTATCACTTGTGGGATCCCACTGCCCACAAACTTATTATCAACAGAGATGTTATCTTCGAGGAAGATAAAGTGAAGGAAGACAAATGCACACTGAATTCAGATACTACTACAATTCAGGTGGAAAATAAGACAGAAGAAGGTCAAGTTTCTTCTGAGGTATTACCAGAGCACGATGAACAAGAACCAGATGAGTCAGAGGTTCTCAAAGTTCGGCAGTCTACTCGTGAGAGGAGACCACCGGTTTGGATTTCATATTATGATACTGAAAGCAATATTGCATACTGCTTGCTGACAGAGGATGATGAGCCATCGAGTTTCCAGGAGGCTACTCTAAGTTCGGATATATCCCTATGGATGCAAGCTATGCATGAAGAATTGGAGGCCTTGGACCGGAATAAACCATGGGATCTTGTTACACTACTACGAGGACGGAAAGCCATCGGTAATAGATGGGTCTATAAGATCAAACGTGATGGTAACAACCAAGTGGAAAGATATCGTGCAAGATTGGTGGTGAAAGGATATGCTCAGAAGGAAGGTATCGACTTCAATGAGATATTTTCTCCTGTGGTCCGACTTACTACAATCAGAGTACTATTGGCGTTATGTACGGTGTTTGGCCTACATCTAGAGCAACTAGATGTGAAAATGACTTTTCTTCATGGAGATCTTGAAGAAGAAATTTATATGCTCCAACCAGAAGGTTTTGCTGAAATAGGGAGAGAGAACTTGGTTTGCAGGTTGAACAAATCTCTGTACTGTCTAAAACAGGCGCCGAGGTGTTGGTACAAGAGATTTGATTCCTATATCATGAGCCTTGGGTACAACAGACTTAATGCAGATCCTTGTGCATATTACAAGAGATCTAGGAATGATGATTATATCATTTTGTTGTTGTACGTGGACGACATGTTGGTCGCATGCCCCAACAATGATCGAGTCCAAGAATTGAAGGCACAATTGGCTAGGGAATTTGATATGAAAGACTTGGGATCGGCAAACAAGATTCTAGGGATGCAAGTTCACTGAGACAGAAGTAACAAAAAGATTTGGCTCTCCCAGAAAAACTATTTGAAGAAAATCTTGCAACGCTTCAACATGCAAGATTGTAAGCCAATTTCTACCCCTCTTCCTGTTAACTTCAAGTTATCCTCCGAGATGAGTCCTAGCAGTGAAGCAGAGAGGATTGAGATGTCTCAAGTACCATATGCATCAGCAGTGGGAAGTTTAATGTTCGCTATGATCTGTACAAGACCAGACATTGCACAAGCAGTGGGAGCAGTTAGTCGGTACATGGCGAATCTTGGAAGAGAGCATTGGAGTACAGTTAAGAAGATCCTTAGATACATTAAGGGTACCTCGAATGCTGCATTATGTTATGGAGGATCAGATTTTGAACTCAGGGGCTATGTGAATTCAGATTATGCAGGTGATCCAGATAAAAGAAAATCTATTAGTGGATATGTGTTTACACTTGCAGGAGGAGTAGTAAGCTGGGTTTCAAAACTGCAAACAGTTGTGGCGTTATCTTCAATGGAGGCTGAATATATGACAGCTACTCAAGCTTGCAAGGAGACGATATGGATTCAAAGGTTACTGGAGAATATTGGACATAAACAAGAGAAAGTTCCTCTGTTTTGTTATAGTCAGAGTGCATTGCACATTGCAAGGAATCGAGCCTTTCATCCCAGAACTAAACACATTGACAGTCAATTTCACTTTTTTCGCGAAGTAGTGGAAGATGGAAGTGTGGATATGCAGAAAATCCATACGAAGGAGAACATAGCTGATTTTCTGACGAAGCCGGTTAGTGCTGATAAGTTTGAGTGGTGTAGATCCTCAAGTGGCCTAGCAAAAACGTAAGCAGTGGGGTAAGACAAGATTGAAGGGTGTTGAGATGTGCTTGGTTCTCAATCAAATCTCTAAGTGGGAGAAATGTTGACTTGTCCACCCACAATTAATGTGGGTGGTTGGTAGGTGGGAGTTGGGGAGATGACAGTTGGGAGACGTGCATTTAATGCACATCTTCAACCATATAAATAGAGCTCATTTTTTTAATTCTAAAGTATCCGATTTCAGAGTGTTCTCTCATATCTCTACATTTGAGTGTGTATTCTATAATATTTGTGAGGTAATTTTTCTCCTATATTGAGCGTGTTGTTCTCTTTGAAAGATAGAGAGATGTTGTAACCCACAAAATATTATAGTGGAATATTTTCATCTTGCCCATGTTTTTTACCATAATAATTTTAGGGGTTTTCCACGTGAATTCTGGTGTCCATTTTTATTCTTCATTTTCAGTAATTTCTATCTCATGTTGCCGCACCTGAGGCCAACAGAATTCAGTAGACTTCAAGACTTCAACATAGTTCTAGCTGTCAGCAGACTTGAAGACCAGCAAGCTATTACTCATAAAACTTAATGCTACATCAATGCGGATCTCAAAGTTTCTTTACATAATCAGAGAATAAGACAAAAGTTCATAATGATGGGAATTTCATCACATTATTTTTCTGTCCGTTGATAACAAACTCTGGACAAGGACAAAAGAAGTTTCAAATGTATGTACGATGTATGTATGACAGCGAACAATCTTGTAGCTTCAAACACTTGGATCAGAAAGCTTAACGTTGGAAAGATGAGTATAAACATATCAAGAAAGTGGAGCAAAAAAAGATACAGGATATACATCACGAACGAACTGACACATTATTCTTGATCTTACTCTCAGGACAGCTTACCATGTCAAGCGCATTTCAACATAGCTTACTCAGCTATATTCGATCAGCTAAGGATTAAGAGTACTATTTAAATTCACTCAATACTTCCGAATTAAATCTTTACTAGAAGAGTGATTACATTTGTATTAATCATATTACAAATCTGATTCATTTAGTGAAGAGTGTTTAGGAGTTTCAGTTGTAAGGCAACCGAGCTGAACTTGTAGTAAGTCACTGTATAAGTCAAAGTCTTCTAGTGTATACTTCCATTCATGGAAGAAGTGGAGATGTAGAATAATTAAACCTTCGAACTTGTATAAAATTAGTTTGTACTTACATAGGTGCAGGACTACCTCAAATCCTTACTTTATATCAACTGTTTATCTAGGCCCAACAGACTGTTTTCTCACTTTGAGATTACTTCTTAGTAGTTTGCTTAAACCTTTTGGTGTGTGGTTAACCTCCAATACACTGTCCGATTATAATAAGAAAAAAATGATGATTCTCCCTTATAGAATGGATTTATTATGACTTCTGAGCTATAGTTTGAAAAATATCGGATGGACCCCCTGTAGAATAGTTGCATTACAAATTTACCACTCTATTTTGTAATGGATGGATGGAAAATTACAGCTTTCTCCCATTTGATTTGGCATAAAATTACATATTAGTGGACGTAGATGTTATTTTTTAAAACTAGATGAAAGAATTCATACTTGTTCAAACTAGAGGGAATCTATACGTAATTCACATTTTAAATAATGAACAAAACTCGGATGTTTATTGTACTAACTCTCCCATGTAGTATGCAGCACAAGTATGATGCCCGTGTGGAGTGAATCATACGGCCATCCAGTGCATAAAACATGGTACTCCAACTCATATGGAGTGATTTCGATTCAATATTGTACTATGTTTACCGCCGAATCAATGCTGATAGTTTTATGTCTTAGTCCGCTTTGGGATTGTCGTTCTGCTTCAGCAACATAGGGGAGTTTAGGCTTGCTGGACTCGTGTGTTCAATGTGGCCGCATCAAAGCCGATGAAGTAACCGGTGTTTTTAGTTGAAGACCAATGGGCCAATGGTTCGTCCATGGAAAAATACGTTTTTGGCAAGATCGAGCTCATACATGGGAAAGATTGCAATGATTTCCTGTAATTTGGCCTATTTTACTTTTCATCGTTCAAGTAGTCAGAGTTTAGTCTTTTTTATTTCATTAATTCGTCCTTTTCAATGGAGTGATATCTTGACATCGAATATTGTTGATGTACCACCTAGATATTGATGATATCACGCATTATATTATTGGTGTTTCGACGCCACGTCACCGTTCCTGCAAAAAAAAGGACAAAAAGTAAAAAAAAAAACCTAATTTATTAAACTAAGATCAAATTTTGATTACTTAAAGGGACGAGAAGCCAAAAACAGACCAACTTATGATACATTTTTGCAAATTTCCATGTTTTATGGGTTATGCGTAGCTTGAAGCGTTGAAGAACCGTGGTGTGCTTACATTTGCTGATGATAGATCGACTCTACACAAGCACGGTACGTGCTCAAGCATGTAGATGGAAGCATCGTGACATAAGGTGGTTTTAGTAGATATTGGAGGATGTTCGAGTTGGTCTACTGCGTGCGTGTATTCGCTGTTGCTCAACAATCATTCATCTGGGAATAAAGTGTGTACTCATTATTCTTAGTTCGAGTTGACCCACTAAGGTACCAACTCGATGCTTGGTAACTACGTATGTTTATTTGGATGAAAGTATTTCATTTCAACAATGAATAACAATGAATTTGAAAGTTTAGATTTCAAATGATTTTAATAATTAGGAATTTCAAATATGTTGGTATTATTATTAAAAAAATAACTTAAAATGAAAGATGATAGATTTGAAATCCATAAATTTAAAAATTAACCAAACGATTTAAATAGATTTGTATTAAAGATTTAAAGTCTAAATCCTTTCATCCGAGTGAATCGCCGACGAGCCTTAGCCCATTGGCATTTTGTACTTGTCCGAGACCCTATCTCTGTAATTAAAAAAATGAAAAGATTACTTAGTGAACCCGATTCTTGTATAAATAGTTAAAAATACCATAACAATTAGTGAATCAATTCCTCACGCTTTCCCAACAATTCTGGTATCAATAAATCATTTTCCATTGAAAAGTTGGATTAATCTAAATTTGTCATTCATCAAACGATTTATTTTAAATTATGATATTGCTAATCTACTATAATTTTGATTTTGATTAATTTTAACATATTAATGATATCTTAAAATAAAGTATGAAGTTGTGCGGTTATTTTTTGGTTGCCTATTAATAATCTCGAGATTAAAGTAAAGTTTATTAATACCATCTTTTCAAAATTTAAATAAAGTGTTAATTATAATTAATTATTTTAGTTCTGAATGTTATTTAAGAAATACATAAATACTAATAATAAGTAATAATTGTAAGTAATCCTTAAAGCATACAACGCAGCGGAATTTAAAATTTCGGATTACTAAACCGCGGATCTATACATAGGGATTCATATCGGATAAAGGTTTTACGAAGGTCTCACCCTTGTAGCGTGTTTGAGCAGATTCCACGGAGCAGCACCACGTCCAACGCCTCCTCCGAGTCACTAGCAAAACTTAACAAGTTTTGCCTCAACGGTATCCACACGATCAAATCGGGAAGGGATCGTTCAAGAACAAGTTGCTAGACTCGTTTTTGAACCGGAATCAAAACCACACACGGTTAACAACCAATAAAGCGGCGGCCGAACAACTCCTCCAAGCAATCGGCGGCGGCCATGGCTCTTGGAGAGGAAGAAGGCGGCCGAGAGCTTCAAGCTAGGTTTTGGTTTTGATGATTGTGATATCAAGGAATGAATAATCTAATTAATCACCTTGTTATCTTTATAAACAATTTAATTAAAGGCTTTCACAAAGCCTCATGGGCTCAAACCCATGATTTAATTAAATCCTCATAATTATTTAATTAAGACTCTTCTTAATTAATTAATTCATCCAATGAATTTAATTCCCTTTATCGATTTAATCTGTTGTGCGACTCGATAGGATCTTGTAATGTTGGCAGTGATATAAAATCTCATTTTACGTTACAAGCAAGGAGCGGTGTCTAGCAACACATCGAGGCTACCCAAATTACAAGAATGTCAATGACTCGACATAACCTTTAGAACTTGTGATAATATTAACCATGTAACTTAATCCCTTTGTCCTTTGTGTTTAGATTGAACACGAGTCATGGAATAGTCATACTCGTATATTCAATCTTTATTTCTTGATCCCCAAGTAGAACTAGAATAAACGAATAAGTTCGATATCTCATATCGACTCATTCAAGCATGGCCATGCATTTTAGTTCTCACTTGATCAAGGGCCAAACACATCTCCTGTTATATAGGAGGGTCAAATCCTATCTCGATCAGTCAACATCCCTCTACATAATTCGTAGTGTATCCAATAGTCGCCTTTATAGTTTACCCTGTTACGGGTAACGTTTGACAATATCAAGATACATAACTCCTTATGTTGGGATCTCTGATGATCACAAGTCGTAAGGATTACATACATTATTATCACTATGAGAATTGCATATGACGATCATATAACTATCCATGTTGCATTCTCATGGTGGGTCTGTCCAGTACGTTCTCTAACATGTACCCATGTGTTGATTTGATATCTCATATCAATGAACAATTCATCAATCAACACATACTAGCCTCTACGTATTATCATTATCCCTATTCATGATAATACTTGACTAGGGACATCTTTAAGAATAATACAATATTATTCTAAGGACATTAACATATATATTAATTCACATTGCACAGTTAAAAGAATAATATATAATAATGAACTGCCATTCATAAAATCATAAACATTGTATGTCAAAACAATCATCTAATGACTTGTCTTAGGGCATATCCCAACAATAACCCCCTGTTTTGATGAATGGAGATGAGAGAGTACATGGGTAAGTATTTTCAAATAAAGCACTCAATAAACATTACTTGATAATCATTTTCCAAAGCATATTGGTTTCTACTGAAGAAAATACCATCGTTTAGGAGGATGCTTTGCCACTCACAAATCACGAAGGACGTGTTGTCTATTTTTCAAACCACGTAAAATAAGTTGCTGATGATTGAAAACAAAGGGTAAGTTATATATGACCGAAAGCACATAAGTAAATTACAAGAGAATAAAACTATGTTAAATTGATTTTTAGGTGAATATTATCTCTTAAATTATTTTTTAAGTACATTTTAATTCCTCAATAGTAGGGTTGATATTTTAACATGCAATTTTAAAACATAAATTAATAAGAAGACGCATGTCATGCACATTATACATGGAGGAAGTTTTTTCATCTATTCACAAAATATATAAATGAATAAATTAACTATTTGAAAAATCCCAAAAACCTTAAAATTTCTTAATTTATAAGATATGCATGGTGCCAACTGCGAAGCGGATGTAGTATATAATTATGATGCCTTAATTACCGTACCTACCTCATATTTTCTTCAAAAAAATATCGACTTCATATTTGTGGCTTGAATTTTGTATGGTTGAAGTTCTATATATATATCATTCGTTTGCTAATTTCCTCTCGATCTCTCTCGCGACTGGTGGGATTCCTATTTGTCTCCCACCTATATCAAAATCATTTAATTCTACCTTTTCTGTTTCTCCTAATGCGATTGCAACGATAATCTAATTTTCCTGATATATTCTACCATGTTATTTGAATTCTACGTGCTTTTGTGTTTCGAATTTTTGCGACACAGTTTTTTTTAGTGATTTAATGGTGATACCGTTTTAATGTAAGTGTTTATCATGTGTTACCTTCTGCTACATCGTGAGGAATAAATTAGCGGGTGGCTTTTTTTATATTTGTTTGTTTTTGTCATTTTTTGGTGTGAATATTTGGAAAGGAGGGAAATGACGGCGGTTAATTGTCAACTGGTCAATTTGGGTAAAAGGGTGGATATAAGCTCTTCCGAGGAATTGTACACCAGGTTGACGCCTGTGAAGGTGGCGGTGTACAACAGCAAAGTTAAGAAATTGGGGATTTGCAGAGCTGCTGGAAGATCAAGCTTTTTGGCGCCAATTAAGGCCATGGAAGCTTCCAAAACGACGACGCATATCAATGGCCATGCGAAGCGAGTCGAG
This sequence comes from Haberlea rhodopensis, assembly GCA_907163345.1. NCBI lineage: Eukaryota > Viridiplantae > Streptophyta > Magnoliopsida > Lamiales > Gesneriaceae > Haberlea > Haberlea rhodopensis. Next base: position 14,409,457 of record CAJQUN010000004.1, read on the forward strand.
CGCGATTCGGCCGGCGATGTTCTTACCAAGGACTGCGGCGGTTTCACTGGTATTTCGTTATTTCGCCTTTTTCTTCCTTTTCCCACCTAGATTCGTTAGGTAGTGAGAATTATTGTTTGGGATATTATTGGAATCTTTTTACCTAATTAATTTGCTTGACAATTGTATGCACAGATAAAAGTACTCTTCAGATGTCTACAGCTGGAAATTCATCAAATATTGTGTGGCACAATTGTTCTGTTAGAAAGATTGATAGGCAGGAATTGCTTAATCAGAAAGGCTGTGTCATTTGGATCACTGGATTAAGCGGTTCAGGTTTAGCAATGGGAACTTTAGCTTCCCCTTACATTGGTTTTTTTTGGAAGATTATTATGTTCTTGATCGATCCCAATTTGTGTGGCTATACTATTTCATGTGATCAAGAGATTGTTCCAAATTATCTTTTTTTTTTTTGTTAAACAACGAGATGTGGCTGATTAGGACATTACTTCTTGGGAATGTGAACGATTAAAACAGTTATATATCATTCTTTCGTATGTTCTGAAGTTGTGGACAAAAAGATGGTTTCTTGGAGAATTTATTTGAGGTTAACTCCGAAAGGGATTTAGCTATTCAGGGGAATCTTGATTCATGTTGACTTTTCTTAAATTCGTGAAGTGCTGTATATTAATTTTTTTTTGTCATCTCAATCCCAAGCTGAGGGTGAAATTTTTTTAAAAAAGGAAAAGATGGAAAATATTATGACTTGTTTATTTGCTTTAGGACAGTGATTTATTCTTTAGAATACATCCCATGGTACAAATGCATGTCGTAGTCCAGCGCAGTTATTATCTTATTTTTTATGCAGCAATGACTTTTCTAGTTTGCTATCTAAAGGGAGACTTTGTTTTGTTTGGATTCAGTTTCCGAGACAATCAGTCATCTTAGTTAGACTTATACTAACTGTTTTGTCAGCCATCTTTGAAACGGACATTTAAAACGGGAGAACTTGAGAACTTTTTTGTGAAGCTTTAAAATTTGTGGACTAGTTTTTGTGTTTGAATTCTTCTTCTTCTTGCCTTAGAATGCCTTTCTTGTCCTTCTGTTATGTTCTTTCAATTTGGTTCATCATTACTGGTAACATTCCTCATGTTTATGCCATACTCGGTCTCTATTTGCGGGTGGTTTTGGGCCTTTTGGCAGCAGGAAGTAGGCGGTGGTATCTTAATTTTTTCATGATCTCTTACTTTAGGAAAGAGTACACTGGCATGCGCGTTAAGTCGTTCCTTACACACTAGAGGAAAGCTCTCCTATATCCTTGATGGCGATAATTGCAGGCATGGTCTGAACCGTGATCTTAGTTTTAACGCTGAAGACCGAGCCGAGAACATTAGAAGAATCGGTTGGTTTCTCTGACTATTGTTTCCAAACAACTTCTTGTTTCTTTTTGATCCAGAGTACTGATTCATTTACTTCAAAAGGAGAGGTAGCAAAGCTCTTTTCGGATGCTGGAGTCATTAGCATTGCAAGTTTAATATCTCCCTTCAGAAAGGAGCGGGATGCCTGTCGAGCTTTACTTCCTGAAGGAGATTTTATTGAGGTTAGTACTGTCTTTGGAAATTTGATATGTTGGTTTGGATTGCCCCCGGTTTCTGCATGCTGGCAAGCGAAGTGGTGAAAATGAAATCTAGAATTTACTGAAAATTTAAGTACAATGATATGCAGGTATATATGGATGTTCCTATACAAGTCTGTGAGACTAGAGATCCAAAGGGATTATACAAACTCGCGAGAGCTGGAAAAATCAAAGGTATGTGCCGTATAGCTGAAATTTAAGATTGGGAATTTAAAACATGGTTATGGTTTCTCTTATCTACTTGAGTTCATTGGACTGTCATTATGTCCTAGAGAATTACCAAAGAGAAAGTCCTCGCACAGCTGTCCTCTAGCCAATTGCTTCTTTAGTTTCTTCCCTCTTTACCTTAATTATGGATCCGTTGAACAAATTATGGATCGACCTGGCATGCATCAAAGGCACATGAAATCAGTTGGATTTTACTTTCTGCACCACTCTACATAACAGTGGTTGCTTTGAATTTTTAGTGTTTTTATTGGTTTAATGTTTATTTGTATGTTTACTCAATATTTTCTGCATGCTATACGGTTACAGGGTCTTAGGTGTCAAAAAATGGTTTGATCGGTAACAAAGGAGCAGTATTTTCGACCGCCTTAAGAAATCGTGGGAGTAGTGCATGACTGACTATACGTCCTACGAATCACAAGATCACTCAGTTATTTAACTTTTAAATCTGACACTTGAGTGAGCTAAATTATGCCTAATCTCATACTTGATGCAGCTAAATATGCTTTTTTTCTTTCCACTCTTCTCCAAGTTAAACCATGTAATTCAATCCATTCTGTTTACAAAATCATGTGATTTTGTGTTGATCTCTTCGTTCGAGTGTGACTTCGGAATGGGTTATCGGCACTTGGCTTCAACTACGCTTCTGGGAATTAATTCATATAGTTATTTGTAAAGGGCCTACGAAATTAACTTCTTCTATTGTTGAAGAAGCAAAAACTATCCATTTGCTGTGATTTATTGAAGCTCCTCCGTTGCATTTATGTTGTCCACGAAATCAACTTCCTTGCTCTTTTACAGGTTTCACGGGTGTTGATGATCCATATGAGCCTCCTTTGAATGCTGAGGTATGCAATTTTGTAGATTCAATAACAATGCTGTTTACATGCTTTACATTCACAGATGGCCATGTAATACGATATGCCTTGTGCTCTTGAAGCTACAATGATACATCATACGACATTAACATTGTGTTGATCACGTCATTGTTACCATAATTAATCTTGGTCAGTTAGCTTTTGGCGACAAGTTTCTTTTGTTCAGATATTCCCTGACTTTTTACCGCAATATAATGCCTAATCAAGAAAATTGTAGAACGCGATCTCCTGAAGCGGTCTCTTTTCCTTCCAGATAGTGTTGCAGCAGAGCGAAGAGATGTGTGATTCTCCAACTATTTTGGCTGAAACAATTGTTTCGTTCTTGGAAAGGAAAGGTTATCTGGAGGCCTAATTGCCTCAACCTCCCATGCCTGATGAGTGAATCCCCAGTCTACTTGTGTATATTCTCTGCGTGTGTCTTTTGTTCCATCAACAAATTTATCTTATTTAATCGGTTTGTTTATTGTTACCGCGAGCTTGTAGTTGATTGATCAATCAACTGACGAGCAAATAATTCAAACTTCTGAAAGGTGTAATCGGTGAAGGATTTATAATATTTATTGATTAATGACTAGTTTGCCTGTATTTTTATTTTTATTTTTTATCTTGTGTAAATTTTGAAATTATAATTGATTGAAGGATCTGTCTCCATCAATCAATCTGTATGTTCTTTAGTGTTGTGGATGAGATATTCGTGGGGTCGTCCTGTATTGTAGAATTTATAGGACAAACTTTTCAGTGTGCTGAATCAGATTCTGAACAAAGTGATGTCTTAAAATGTCATTGAAATTTTCTTGATGCTAATGGGATGCAGGAATATTTCTTACTATAGTACACAACTTATTCAACCAAGCAAAACCATTGAGGTGACAATCATATAATGTAGACATAAAGAAGCAAATGAGATTGGGGAACTAATTTGGGAAAACCAGCTGATTCCTCAAAATACTTGATGCCGAGGAAGATTTACATGGCTCCAAGTATCAATCAAGTAAACCCTTATGGTGGGTACTTCAGACAAGAAGATAAGGTATAACTCGAAGACACCATTTTGTGCAAAGGATGAGACTCTGAATCCTTGTTTCATCCCGTGTTTGGTTGAGTTCTACAATAATTGGACCAATAATTATATTATCCATGCTTTTCAGTTTATAATATCATCCCACAAGGCAAGCGGTGCCTGAAGAAACATTTCGATCGAGACATTTCAAATCAAATGATTTCAATTCCATGTCCCGAATTCATTGCACTCCTTAGGGTATTTGTTGAATTGTATGAATTTCGAATTATACTACCACCACCATTTTATGTATTCATATGTTATAGTATTATAAAATACTTCAAATCCTCCCACAATAATCATTTATCTCTCAAATCCTTATCTTAACAATAAATCTTTGTATCTTAACAATAAATCTTTGTATCCAAATGCAATCTAATCAACAAGAAGCATGATGGATCTTCTTTTGTTAATGCATTGTTAACTTCATATGGATATCTTACTTCTTAACTGATGGAAAGAGTGACATGGTATATAATAATATTATTTTCTCAAAAAAATAAAATAAAATAAGTTTTTTTTTTTATTTATGAGGAGATATTTGTCTTACACTCTTACTAATTATCAAGGGCAGACATAGGAAATTTGGTAAGAGGGTAAAAAATATTAAAAATAGCAATATAGTGCAAAAAAAAAATATTTAAGGGGTCAAAATATCATTTTTGAGAAACAAACGGCAATGTGGCTCCGCCATGCTAATTATACTATGTATTATGAGATGGAATATAAATTTGGGGGTGTCTTTCGAAGTGGATTTGGATGAAAATGGGGTAAAAGTGGATGTCACTTATTCTTCTTAAGCATTGGATAGAGACGAATGAATAATAATATCATAAGTCATGGAAGTGGATAACCTGTGTACATGAATTTATAAGGATTTGTTTGATTCGAAGAAATAGATCGAAGAAAGGGATTTATATATATGAATTAGGCTACCCTGTAGGTCGAAGGATTTTGGTCGATGATGGATTGTTAGGGGGAAAAAAAGGTTTTGTAAATTAATAGATTCCAAATCACTATTCTATATAAAAGGAATTTCAAATGAAAAATAATAAAAAAAATAGAATGACTAATTCCAGAGTCTTTAACAACTTTTGTTGCTAAACATGCATGATTGATCTTAATGATGGATTTTAAATTTATACATCTTAACTCCACCAAACCAAACAGAACAAAAAGCGCAAACCCAGCGCATGAAACTCCAGCTGTACATGGGATTCGGGAAGGAGTCAGGCTACTTTTTGACCTAATGTATGCAGCCTTGCACTTGTACTACAAAGAGACTGTTTCCATGACTCAAATCCGTGACTTTACGAATACTCACTCAACCTACCAATTTTAGGTTCAACTTTTTGCATAAAAAAAAAATCAGTATAAGCATCCTAAACATACGGATAAAAGCAGGCCAAATAAATTTAAGCATTCTTTGGATATCTCATCGTTAATTAATTAAGGAGAAATTCTTAACGCACTCGTGTATAAGAGATATTTGCACTGTATATTATAGAGCTCCTAAAGATTTGTCGCCAACCATGGCCGCCTCTCAAATTATATATAATTTTTTGAAAATTATATGTAGTCAGTTTCCATAAAATACTATATATGTGCTGTTATATTATAATTTAATATAATACATATTAATATTCTTAAATACCTAAAGATACATTAAATTAACTAATTATAATTACATATACAATGGTACATAATAAAATAATGATTCACTATAATAAAGCTACACCTAATCACTTTTCAATGCAATTAGGGATGGCAACGGGGCGGGTTTGGGACGGGTTTGGCCAATCCCAGGACCCGCCCCGCTACACATAAAACCCATACCCGCCCCGCCCCGCTTAGACCCGCCGGGTTCGCGGGTTTACCCGCCCCGCCCCGCAAACATTTTTTTTTTTATAAAAAAAAAATTTGGTAGAAATTAATTTTGAAACACAAAAATTGAGTTTTGAGATTGAATTTAATGTTTTCCTCTAGTAAATATTTATAATAAGCATCGTAAAACTATCTTTAAACTATCAAATATTTATTATTTAGTTTTTATTCCATTCAAAATGTTCAACTTCTTTACCATAAACACATGAATTTTGATATGAAATTAAACAATAACACATTATTGTGCAATCAAAGAAGTGAAATGTATATTCAATATTAATTTTTTTTTAAAAAAAAATTAAAAATGCATAGCGGGGCGGGTGCGGGGCGGGTTCGGCCAATCCCAGGACCCGCCCCGCCCCGCTTCCAAACCCGGTTGAAGTGGGTTTGGACCCGCCCCGGCGGGTCGGGTTCAATACGGGTCCGGGTTTGGACCCGCCCCATTGCCATCCCTAAATGCAATCTCTAAATTTTTTATAAATAATTTACAAAAATGCTAAAAAATATTACCATAAATTCTATCATCCTATAGTTCACCTAACCCATTTTATCACAAATTTTGGCAGTGGATAATCTAAGCTGCTTAAAGTTAATGGCATTCTTAGGTGAACACCATTTTACACTTCAATAGACAATTAAAAAGCAAAAAGGGCAACTTATCGTGCATCGACACACCCACCCACCCTTTTTTTAGATGATGCAATTTTTTATTAATCATGAGCACAAGAAGTGCTCATCTCATTATACGGTTACAAACAAATCAACCCGCTACATCAAGAAGAAGTACGACAATTGAGGTCGACTAGCTATTGGTAAGCCACAAACATTGATGCAATTTTACAAATTCAACAAAAGCACGCGTGCGTTTCTCGGAAACCAACCAGTCACTGAATATGGTGTCAAGTCTGGATTAACAAAGTAAACCAATTCCATAGTCTGATGTTAATGTTATCAATCAAGTTATGGAACGACAAAGTGCTATTATTGAATAATATCTTGTTTCTATGATTCCAAATGCCCACACAATACTAATACATAGTCAATTCTATTTGTTGATCTAATTAACCCCAAATGATGCGACAAGTGATCTATCGGTTCATAATACCCTACATACATGAGTCCATAATACCCTACATACACGAGTCCACAATATTTTAAGATTATAAAATTTACTTAAAATATACATTAACCAACTTTTTCCTTAAAGTTCTTGCATTTTGGGTGGAACTTTATTAGAGAATAAATTATAAATTGTTCAATCTTTCGTGCTTTTAGATGAAATGTCAATTCAATATTGTATCAAAACCTCTGGATAACGCCGAGGTCCTGAGTTCAAAACTTATAAACAACAAACCCACCCATATTAAATATCAACTTGACGAGCCTCATAAAAAATAGAGGAACAAACTGACTCATAAGTGAGAGTGCCTCTAGACGATCGGTCTTTTAGATGACTAATCACAACTTTTGCTTATGTTGTCATTTGAACGCACTTAACGAGGGTTTGGTTGTTACCCTCCAAACAAAATATATTTCAGTGCTAAGTCTAATATTGCCGTCTTCTCTTTTTCAAAATTTATTACTTATTGGTGGTTAATGACTCGACATCAATTTATAATTATATAATATAATAATAGTTTTGTGCTTAAGTATTTATATTATATTATATATTATTATATTTCTGAGATAGGTGGAAAGTTGAGTTCATCTTCCTTAAATGTTTGTTGATTTTGCATTTACATACCGTAGGTTTTAGTTTTGACATTTTTGGCATAGAGTTTTTCGTTTCCTTTCTCTCTCCCGTTCTTCCAATTTTTTTAACAATAAATTCGTCAAATTTATAAGAAAGTAAAACAAATAAATAGATGAGGGAACTATAACCTTTTTATATATCAAGTCGTTCGTGTTAAAATCACTAAGTTGTCCTACTAAATTAATCGTATCTATACTTAGGAAGGTGTATATAATAACAACGACTATTAAGCGTCGTGTACATGCATCATTCTTCTCGATAAGCTTCTTTTCATCAGAATATTCTCGTCAATTCATTTGAATCCAAATCTTTATATATAACTTCGAGCCATGTATTTTTCGCTTGTACGTGACCAAACATCGTAAGAGACTTTCTTGCATATTAGTTTATGTACAAGTCACACATATTTCAGCTTGAATATCTTCGTTCGTTATTTTATCTCTTCTAACCTTAGAGGTGTATCATAATTATGTAAAAATATAAGGGTGTAGACAAATCTACCCATGCATGACGCATCAATTCACCAATTTTTTTTGGGTATTTATTTATTATTTCGGCCAAAAAAGTGTGGTATCTAAAAGTTGGAACTCTTCCAACGAAAAATTCTTGAGAAATTATTTGGACCCAATTTAATAAAATGAGTAAAAACCCCTGGTTGGCCTAAATGGATGATGAATATTTCTTGGATTTTGGAAGCTTTCACATCATATTTTGTCTCCATTTGAAACGAATTACTATGTAATATTTACTCATTTCTCGAAGAAGACAACAATAGTCCAAAGAAGGAATTTGGTGCAATGATTGGCAAATAAGGGGAAAATAAAATTAAGGAATTATTTAACTTGTCGTGTAAGACTTATATATTCACGTCACCAATATTTATTAATCAGAGGATTAAAACATAATTGTATTACCTTAACAACAACTTATAAAATGTAATATATATATTTTAATTTGAACATAATCTTGACAACACCAACGAAGCCTATCAAAGTATAATACATTAATGAATTGAATTGGTCAACTAACGAAACAGTTGGGAAGTCTTAGTCTAAATCAAAGTTGATAAATCAAAACGCGTCAATCTAATTTCTGTCCACTTTGGAAATTAAAAAAATGGTAGCATATAACAGCGGTCTTTATACTACTAGTCATAAACTTTTAAGACTAAGCAAATATAGTTTCATGAAAATTGCTTTTAGTAAAAAATAGTCTAAAACTTTTATTTTTAACCAATAGTAGTCCTAAACCTTTTTTTTTTTTATCAAAAGTGGTCTCAAAGCCCCCTATTTAATTACGGGACCATTTTTTAAAAAAATTAATTTGTGGGAGTAAATAGTTTAAATACATTTATGTGGAACTATTTTTAATTAAAATAATTTCTGGGGACCATATTTGATTAACTCTAAAAGTGTGAGACTAGTACTGAAAAAATCCATATTCTATGGACCATTTTGAAATTAACCCTGGATTTTTTTTTTTCAAGAAATAATAGGAAGATAAAGAATTCACAAAATTATTTATACTTATTTATTTCACTCATTAAAATAAAACTCACTATCATTACTATATATTTCCAACTTTGCTCGAGGGAACAAAACCATTATATATAACATGGGGTGGGGTGAAAATGGGGTGGAGTGAAAAAGTAATGAGCATGCCATAGATTTTGGGGAAATTTATGATAACAAATATAATAATATTATATGGGGACAACAAATATACAAGAATGATGGGTTTTTTGTGTAGTAATAATAGTATAAAAAAGGTAAAAAATAAAAAATAAGTGGGAGAGATATTGGCATAGTTTGGAGAGGGATACCCATTGTTGTGTTGGTGGTGATGATGCTGCACGCCGGCAGCTTTTCTTGTGTCTCTTTCAAGGCCAAATTGTCACGCCTACTCCCACTTACTCATTTCACAATATAATATAATATATAAACTCACAAAATGCACATTGTTTTGGGTGTCTTTCCCTTTCTCTGACGCACAAAACACACACACTACAAGGGGTCTTAGAAAAGCTCATCCATTAAGCCACTTGATGAAAAAGCTTTTGTCACTTTTATTTATTTTTTATTATTGGGTATATTTTAAAAATTCTCTCACATACTACGAAATACTAGTCCAAAATTTTTAGGACCAATCAAATATAATCCCACAAAAATTGGTTTTAGTCAAAAATAGTCTCACATGAATGTTTTTAACAAATTTAGTCATATGTAAATTGTAATTTTTTTTTTACAAAAGTGGTCTCATAATTTAATATGTGGTTTTGAGAACACTTTGATAAAAACAAAAAGTTGGAACTGGTATTGATTATTTTTAATTAAAAATAATTTATATGAGATTGTATTTGATTAGTCATAAAAGTTTGGAAGTAGTATTACAAAAACCTCTATTCTATGGGAGCATATTTGAAATTTACCCTTTTTTTTAAATCTACTTGTGTAACTATATTTTGAATTGAGTTTTATAATCTTTTAGAGTTTTTCATGTTGTACACAATAATGGCAATGGTATCAACCATCCAAACTTTATATGAATTCAACATAAAGAAGGGGGGCAAAAATCCAACAAGCTTTATACCTAGCAAAGTTCCAATTTCAAGATTCTCCCCTCTACTTAGTTCAATTCCCCAGTATCCAATTCACCAAATTTACATAAAAAACAACAGACACAAACAACTCCAACTTCCTTAACTTTAGTTTCCACTCCAACAATATTAATATATATATTCCAACAGAATCATAAAACCAACGCCAAAGTTTGAATTTTTATTTGATGTGTGGGTCTCCTCTTTATTAGATGGATACTTTGTTTAGACTCGTAAGCCTCCAATCTGATCAGTCTCTCAATTCCAGCAGAACTTCCAGCAGCTCTAGATCCTCCAGGCAAAACCCTTATCACCAAGAAGACGAAGAATGCTTCAACATTTTCATGGATGATGAAGATTTCTCTTTTTCTTCTTCCAAACACAATGATCCTTATTCCCAAAACCAACTCCACCAGCAGCAACACCATACTGTTTCAAATACGCCGACTCCCACCACCACCACCACCACCGGCAGCGCCACCCCAATCCACCACCATGTCTATGATCATTCCGCCGATCAATTCTCTTATTCTCCGGCATGTGACGTGACTCAGGAATTTGCTGCCTCACTTTCAGGGCAAAATAGCAAGTGGGCTTCTGAAATTCTGTTGGAAACAGCCAAGGCTATAGCTGATGGAAACAGTAGTCGGTTGCAGCAACTCATGTGGATGCTCAACGAGCTCGGCTCGTTGTACGGAGACATCGATCAAAAACTTGCTTCTTATTTTCTCCAAGCTTTGGTCAGCCACATGATGGATTCCGGTGATCGCACGTACCGGACACTGATCTCTGCGTCGGAGAAGAACTGTTCTTTCGACTCTACTAGAAAAATGGTGCTAAAATTTCAAGAAGTTAGCCCATGGACTATGTTCGGCCATGTTGCTTGCAATGGTGCCATAATCGAAGCTTTTGAAGGTGAGAGTAAATTGCATATAATTGACATTAGCAACACCTTTTGTACGCAGTGGCCTACTCTTCTTGAAGCCATAGCCACGCGCAGCGACGAAACCCCGCATCTGAGGATCACCACCGTCTTGGTCAGGAAATCTGGCGGCGCAGCGGGGGTGCAAAAGGTTATGAAAGAGATCGGCAGCAGAATGGAAAAATTCGCTAGACTAATGGGCGTGCCCTTTAAGTTCAATGTAATACACCATGCAGGTGATTTATCTGAACTGAATTTAGCTGGATTAGATATCAAAGAAGATGAAGCGCTCGCCGTAAATTGCGTTGGCGCATTGCATTCCGTAACAACAGTTGGTAATCGTAGGGATTTGTTGATATCCATTTTTAGGAGGCTACAGCCTAGAATCTTTACAGTTGTTGAAGAAGAAGCTGATCTTGATATCGGGGTTGACGGGTCTGAATTCGTTCGGGGTTTTCAAGAAAGTTTAAGATGGTCTAGGGTTTACTTCGAGGCATTGGATGAGAGCTTCCCTAGAACAAGCAATGAGCGTTTGATGCTTGAAAGGGCAGCCGGGTGCGCCATCGTGGATCTGGTGGCGTGTCCTCCGGCGGAGTCTGTGGAAAGGAGAGAGACGGCGGCGAGGTGGTCGCATCGCCTGCACGGTGGAGGATTTATACCGGTTCCTTTCAATGAAGAGGTTTCCGATGATGTGCGCGCTTTGCTAAGAAGGTATAAAGAGGGGTGGTCGATGGTCCAGTGCTCCGCAGATTCCGCCGGAATATTCCTTTCCTGGAAGGATCAGCCGGTGGTGTGGGCTAGTGCATGGAAGCCCTGATGATTGCGCGATTCCCACAAGAAACGGTGATGAGCCACACGTGTGTCTCGGGTTTTAATTGGCACGTGCGTGGGAGGAATGTGTGGAAATATTTGTGAAGTGATTTTCTTGGGGGAAATTTTTTTTTTTTTAAAAAAAAGGTTTTATTGGCCTTTATTAATTTTTTATGGGTTTTTAATTATCATTTTCCTATTTGGATTTGGATAGAATTGATCTAATTTTTAGTAATCTTATTACAAAATTTTGTCATCATTTTGCTTTTCTTTTCACATGTTAATTATAAATTATGAATTCTTTGCGTATAAAAAAAAACCTTTAAACTAGAGTAAATCAAACGTCAATTGCAAGGCAAGAATATTTTAATTAAGTAAATTGATTTGACATTAAGTTTAATTAAGACTAATAATATTCTATTTAATTAAATGGAGTTGGTAGTAGGTTCAAGATGATTTCACTAAGAACATTGAGAGCCAAAAAAAGTGTTGATAATTACTAAAAATGTGAATTTTAAAAATGGTATCATAGAATACCAGTATTTGCAATACCAATCCCAAATTTTTATGACTAATTAATATAATCTTATGAAAATTATTTTTACTAAAAAATTGTCCACTAGTCTCAGACTTTTATTTTTAATCAAAAGTGGTGTCAAAGCTCCATATTCAATTACGAGACAACTTTTGTTAAAAAAATAATATATGTGAGACTAAATTTGTTAAAAATATTTATGTGAAATCATATAATAATTTCTATGAGATTATATTTGATTAGTCTTAACATTTTAATACATTCAAATTCTATGAGATAATTTTTTTACTTTTACCCTTAGTAAATTCACTCGAACTCCAAAAAAGATGTCGTTTTCTTGAGTTTGCAGAATAATATTTAAAACGGCAATGAAGTTGGGTTTTGTTTGGAAATCTAATCTATCTATAAGTGTTTAGTCTTTAGTGGCAATATTGCTGTCCTCCTTTTCTATAAATGTTAATGTATATATGCTTTTTTGCTGCCAATTGGATCGTTCAATTTGAGAATAGTGATACAAAAATATCAGTGAGTAAATATTAATTTAATTAATTGGAGTTTAGTATTCATAAAATTTTGAATTAATTTGAACAATAATAAATTTCACTCATCTAGCTTAAACAATAACATATACATCACATGCTATATAATTTGATGTCAAATAATAGGTGAGACATATATAACTTTTCATATATCTATTACAACCTAGAGGGAATGATATTGTAATACAACTATTATACATGAGATTCATCAGTTATTGTTCAAAACAAAGGTAAAAAATTGTAATAAAACTTTTCTATAAGGAAAGCATCTGTAATCTATTCTTCATAAAATTCAAAGGTAACCAAATAAATATAATTGACTTATTATGAAGATGTCGAAGAGAGTTTAATTGATTTTTTTGTTGATAGATTTTTTTTAATATACTTGTAATTTATGAAGATGAGAAATAATTATGCAATATTTATATCAACATTCTTGGTCTTATTTTACCGAAAAATTTGATGCAATCCCTCACTCCATGGGCGTTACCTTGGGCATATCATTCCCCGTTGGTTTCAAATTTATGTGAAATATCCCACATCGTGATGATGATACCTTTAAGAACAATGCATCAAACTAACATATGTTACCATAGTGGTGCTTGAACTCGGATACATGTATAAGGAGCTTTGATAGATCCAAATATCAACAAAAATTCTAAGAACAAAAGTATAACAATTACACATCAACAAGTGGAGTGGTCGTATTGTATCATCATAATTTTCTTTTCTCTTGTTTTTTTTTTGTTGAAAATGATGAAGGGGAAATAGGCCCACCAAAAGGGAATAAATATTTGAGTGGGAACTTCTTTTAATGGTTAACATAACGTCTTTATCTTTTGATGAGACTTTCCATGCTCCCCTCCATCTTTATATTACACATCCCCCCCACCATCTTTTTCAACCTTTTTCCCATTTCTTTTCATTTAAAAATATGATATGAAATAATATTTATTAATTAATTAATAATAGTGCTCTTTGTACGAGATTTTGATATAAATAAATAAAACATTGACCCTTTTTTCTCTTTATTTTATTAAAAAACTTTGATTGTGTTTGATATGAGCATTGACGAAGACTGGTTGTTTCCATTGTGTTGATGGAGGCCAGGTGTAATTGCTTATTATACTTTTTTAATGATTTTGCTCTAGTCCTAATTGTGCATCAATGGAATTCCATGTAAATTTATATATATATATATACACACTTTTATCAGATGGACAACAATGGGCTATTTTTTTAAAAAAAAAGTATAAAAATATTATTTTAAAAAATTTACAACGCGATAAATTTTTTTTAAAACGTGAAAATTTATATTAAACTTTAAATATTTTAAAAACAATACCCTGAATTCATGGAAGCATATATGACGATTATGTTATATATATATATATATATATATATATTAATGAATCTAGATTGACAATTATTTTAAAAATATAAATATTAATCGTCCATCAAATTATTTTTTAAATGAAAATAGGATATATATTTTTTTATTATTGTTCTCCATTAGCTTAGATTCCTTTCATGGTGGGCTTTTCCCAAAATGAGTCATATCTGCATTGATCCAAAAGCGGGCCGATGATAAAGCCCAACTCAGTTTGTAAGCGAAATTATAGACAAGATTCAGTACTAAAGATTAATAAATTGATGAGGAAATTACATAAAGGTACCATTTTTCAAAACATCTTTCAACTAAATCTCCTAAAAAAACTCATTCTCAACTAAATACACATCCTATAAAACTTCTTTCAAATAAATCTATTTGTCAAACCCTAATCTAATCAGTCTATTTTCATGACTAAAATACCATTGTTTTAAGAACAACACATGAGATCTTGATCAATTCTTCAGATCCTTTCTTCAACATCACTTTCGGAGCCCCGCTGTGGGAAACGGCGCCCGCCGACATATGACATGGATTTGAGGCTCCAGCAGCCGGGAAGGGACATTAAATCTAAGCCGTTGGATGGGGGAAACATCGATGATGATCGGGTTTCACCATGGCTGAGGTGGAGCAGCTCGAGAAAGGAAGCAAACAAATTATATTATACAACTCGTCAAAACCTTTGTTTTTCGAAGTTATTTGGAATTTTTCAGCTCGTTGCTCATCACTTTTTTTTTCTTTCGATTTTTCCTTATTCGTTATCGTATCAACAAAATTGTTATCATGCCGGTGCGTAGTGCATTCCACATGCGATTGCTTATTTCTCTACATATGAACAATTTTGTGTTTCTAGTTTGGTTTTACTTTATCTTATGTAGTATCTATGGCTTTTAAATTGGATTCGTTTTGAACTGTTGAACAAGTTATTTCGGCCCTATTCTGTTCAATTTCTTGTGTCTAGCGGTGCATGTAATTTGCATGCACCGCTAGACTCATGCGATGCATATGTCATGCGGTGCATGTAAATAACATGATTCCACCAACAGTTTTTCTCTACAATACTGCAACAATCAATTCATAATTCCTTTTGTAAATGAATTTCATCATCATTATTAATTTTCAGAAATTAATCTCAGTCAAAAATAGAAAAATCTTCACATTATTCATTATTATCATCATTTTCACTTTATTGTGTCTAGCGATGCATGTAATTTACATGCACCGCTAGACTCATGTGATGCATATCTCATGCGGTGCATGTAAATAACTTGATTCCACCAATAGTTTTTTATCTACAAGACTGCAACAATCAATTCCTAATTCCCTTTTAAATGAATTTAATCATCATTATGTCTTCACATTATTCATTATTATCATCATTTTCACTTTCTTGTGTCTAGCGGTGCATGTAATTTACATGCACCGCTAGACTCATCCGATGTATATCTCAATCGGTGCATGTAAATAATATGATTCCACCAACAGTTTTTATCTACAAGACTGCAACAATCACTCTGTCACTATCAAGGCTTAGGGAGATTATTGGAGTTCGCATAATATAAATTAATTGTTGAAGAGCTCATTATGTTGAGTCTCACTCGATCGATTTCTATAATTTAAGGGCCTTAAACATACAAAATAATGAAGGTTTTTGATGTGGGGAATCATAAAAAAAAATGGCCATCGCTTCCAGTAATAATACTCACCGATATAAACATGTCATATGGTTGGCCCTAGTTTACCGGTGCATGTAATTACATGCATCGGTAGACTCAACATTTGCATTGGTTCTCAAATTACATAATAAATAAGTATCATATAGTAAGTGTTGAAGACGATCACAAATAACACTTAAAATTAAGACATGTGTGTGTAATATATTATCATTTGAAAACTAATATAATTTTGTTATGAGATTATTCAATAATTTATCATATAGTATATACTCATCCATAATAAAAATTTAATTTCTAAAGTAATATATTGTATCTTTAATTTGTTATAAGATCAATTGTAAAAATTATAGAATGAAATATTGATTCACATTTTTTTTGATTTGATCATTGTTATTTAGTAATTAGATAAAAAAAATCGTATATTAGTGCATCACCGCCTATCGGTGCATGTAAATTACATGCATCAATAGATTTTAGCAAGTCGGTGCATGTGATTTACATGCATCGTTGAGTCTATTTTGGTGCATGTATAGACTTATACTATATTGAACCAAAAACATAGCCTTTTTATATATAATTTTGAATATGTAACATTTTTTCTCATTAATTTTTTTAATTAATAGCAAACTGAAATAGAAGACTTGAGATGTGAAATAACAAACTGAATAAGAAAGCAACACCTAAGTCTAAAGATACATGTAAGTTACATGCACCAATGAGTCTATCGGTGCATGTGAATTACATGCACCGATAGACTCATGAACTATCGGTGCATGTAAATTACATGCACCACTGAGTCTATCGGTGCATGTAAATTACATGCACCGATAGACTCATGAACTGTCGGTGCATGTAAATTACATGCACCAATGGTTTCAATATCATTACATTCTCAAAATTTTCATTCAAACAATTGATCGAACATCTCAAATACATTATAATTTTGAGTTTTACATTAAAAATCTACAAACAATCATTACAATAAAATTGAAATCCATAATAAATATAAAATTTTCATTCAAACATTGATCGAACAATTCAAATGCGTTATACTTTTACGTTTCACATTAAAAATCTACGTACAGACATTACAAAAAAATTGAAATTCATAAGAAATATAAAACAAAATCAACACAATCGGTAAATAGATGATAAATAGAAGAATGCGATGATTTTGTCTTCTTGCACAACCTTTTTGTTTTCGTTTGACCTGCGCGCAGCTCCGACGCCATGGGAGGAGCGACAACTTCCGGCGACGGCGTTTGTGGTTGGGACATGTGGCTGATGTGAGGGTTGGAGACTAGGGTTTTGATGTTGAAGGAGGTGATCCAAGGAAGGCAGAAGACCATTTTTGTCATTTTGACCAAAATTGGACCTAGTTGAAAGAATTTCTTTTTGGGTGATTCGGCCAAAAAATCTTTTACCAAATAGTACCGGCCCGGCCCGAAATTTTCCCTAAATTGATTCTATACTCCCTAGGATAAAATATTATTCCCAATTGATAAATAATCTCAATTTTATGGTGAGATAATTAATCTTTTAACTTATGATTGTTTGACATGAAACAAAAAAAATCGTTCTCTACCCATATTCTTAATACTAATAATAATGAATTTTACAAATGATTAATTTTAATAAGTAATATTCAAAATAATAAATTTTAATTAATAATAATAGTTAATCTTAAAATCATAATTTTAATTAACAATATTAAAAATAATAGAATCTATAATTAGCCTTATTATCATAATTTCAATCAGAATTTTAATTAATAATATTAAAAACAATGAAATTTATAATAATAAAAAATAATGTCATTAATAAGGATCTAAGAGTAAAACTGTAATTTATCATTAAATCAGATTTATAATCTCAATCTTAACATATTATTATTTATCCATCATTATTTCATATCATATTTAATAATCCTAATAATCACAGTACAAGTTTAATGAATAATTTACACCAATTTCCACAACTGTAAGCCTGAAGATCCTCATTCTGTCACAGTGAGCAAAAAAACAATGGAGACAATAACACAGCATAAAAACAGAAAGGAAGCGTTGTGCTGCAAGAATTGACCTCTCCAAAACTTCAGAATTTCGTCCCTCTCCACACAGCAGGAAGCCTCCATCTCTTGTGCCAAAAAATCGACACTCTAGCCCACAATGGGAACCCGAAATTGTAATCAAGAGGACGATCTGCAGCTCCTCCTACCATTAAAGGTAACCATATGTATCTCGAATCCCTCAAGTCCGCTGGATTCCAACGATCAGCCATGAATATAAAAAAACCAGGAAATTCTGGTAGAGGAAGAACATATGTGCTCTGAGCAAAGAATGTAGTGAGTCGAAAGATTTGTTTCCACCAAGGCACGGGTTCCCCATTGTCTCCCACGGCCCCATTATTGATTCAGAAGCGTGTGCAAGAGCCTCATTTGGCGCCCAACCCGTACATCCTGAGGTGATCATGTAGTATGTTCCGTCGTGCTTAAACAGAGCTGGTGCTTCTCGATGCTGGCCCACAAGAATTCGTCTCATAACTCGTGTGACATCCAGATACACTTCATCCAGGGGACCAATATGAAGCTCACTATTGTCGTCAGATGAATAAATAAGATAAGCGACACCATTGTCATCTTTGAAGATGGTCATGTCTCTGCTGTCGAATCCATGGGGATGTATACTATAGAGGTAATTGAAGGGACCCGTTGGATGATCACTGACTGCGATCCCTACAGAGGCTTTAGTGTAGTTAGCATCATCTACATGCATCCACATTACATACTTTCCAGTCTTATCATTGTAAATTACTTTTGGCCTTTCGAGCACATTCAACTTGTACAGGTCATGAGTCTCGTTTTTGTCATCCGCTGCAAGAACGATGCCCTCGTTTTTCCATGTCCATAAATCCCTCGAAGAGTAGCATCCCACACCAATAACATCCACCTGTAAGGGAGACAACAAGTATGAGCGAACTAAAGATTGAATCTTGATGCACTTTCAAAAGTTGGATACCGGCCATTTGCAAGACTAAAATTTAGGGCCATGTTGTAATCTTCATTCGATCACACACCGACTCTTAAGTAACTAACAAATATGTTAGAAAAAAAAATTCCATGTAAAATAAATTCAGAACTTACCCGAGCTGCTCCCTTTCTGTGGACATGATAAGTGGGACCATCTTTATACTCGCCATACCAATAGTAATTCAGGGATTTCTCATCATACAGAATGCCACCTCCATGGGCTTGTATAGGATTTCCTTCTGTGTCGAGCCATATTCTCCCTGGATAATAGTATAAACTCTCGTTGCCAGCATCCTTTGAAGGATCCAGAGATGTATCCATATTAGGAAAGAATATGTGCCTTATTTGAGAAGAATCGTCGAGAAATTCATCGATCAAAGTAGTAGGACGCCTAGGTTTTCTTTTAGCGGCTCGTGGGGATCGCCTCCTTGGTGGAGGCATCTGAATATTTTCCTCCTCGACTTCTTCTAGTTCATGAAATAGTTGATAGTGGCCCACCCTTTTATGTGTCTGTTGTTCATACGCATCCGAGTGTCTAGTTAAAGTGTATAAATGAAGCATGACAATAAAACCAACAAGGCTCCATACTAAAATCGACCATCTGGTCCCTGCATTGCAATACAAAGTAGTTGGTTTCCGATATTTATTCCTCATCCTCATTTTGTTCCCTTTTTTTTCTTTTCTTTTTTATCTCCAGGATAATGCTGCATTTGGAAACAACCCAATGTAGATCCAAAACTAAAGTCACAAAACTCATTTTGTTCAGAACACAAAAACTAAAATCACAAAACTCTTCCTGATAAAGAGAATCCAGAAGAGCCAGAACAGCAGTAACACAAATCACAGAGCCAGATTATACACGAAATATTTGATTGCTTTACTCGATGCAATATATGTTTTGAGCGATAACGGTAGGATCATGAGTTTCATTGCAGAGCACGATTTTTGCAGGATTGCAGGGAAAGTTGCAGGCGGTGTATTGTAATTGATTTAAGCAACGTAATCAAATAATGTAGTTATATTTTCAAAAATAAAAAATAAAAAAATTGAATGGTTTTCCATGCAATACCAAAACTCATGAACACACCAAAAGGTCAGCGAGACATTCGAAGTCGAAAAGCTTTTCAAGACGTGCCTAATAAAACCGAAATGCAACAATCGTAGTTTTGAAGACTGACTGAGCTCATGCTTCAATCTGGTCAAACGACTGTTTGTAGAAACTAAATTGTCTGCTTAAATGTGATCGTTTTATATTGAACGGTGAACTGGAAATACGATTAGTGAAAATTATTATCCGAAAAACAAATGAAAGAAAGAGTAGATTACAAGGTGTCCTGAGTTTCAAATCACCAATCCTGAAGAATGCTCAGATTACAGAACTAATTTTTTTTTTTCAGAATTCTGCCACAAGGATTCTAGAAATTACCAAAACACAGACAAAAAAAAAAAAAAACACAGCAATCCCATTTGCAAGCAAGATTCAACTCGATCAGTGCGCAACTTTCACAGAACTTAAACTCGTAAACAGATCCATGAAAAGTATTATCAATCTATCGGAAAAGCCCCAATTTAATACTACGAACAAATACCCAAATGACAACAATCACATAAAAATATCAAGAAACGCAAAAACTAGAAAATCGTGAAGTCCGCTTCAAGTCAAAGAAGCTCACCCGCAGTCAGAAATTGAAAGACAATTCTCGACATGGGTTTGGCGGTGGTAGCTCTATTAAATCTTGTCACCATATATAACGCTCAATATTATGAGCATATCTTCATTAAATTACACAAACAAATGTCACGGTATCCTCCACGAGAACCCCGTTAAGATTTTCTGCTTAATAAACCAGATGAAAAGCGTGAACAACAAGAAGAGAATTTTGAAGGGAGTTGAGTAAAAGAAAAAACAGGACGAAACTTTAACTGGGTTCCGATTATTTGTTGGATCCTGAGTTCATTGATGATGATGATGACAACGATGACGACTTGAAACCTATAATAGAATACTCTCTCTCTCGAGCCCTTTTCGCTTCGATAATTATAAAGTGTTCAGACAACTGATTTATCTAGTGTTTTTATTGAGTTAATTTTCTAAGAATTGATGATTTTCATTTTGTAAAATTTGGATTTTCTTTAAAAACAGATTATCGGATAAGATCATTATTTATTGCAACTGGAAAACTAGATTTAGATACTTTAATATCACTTGGTCCATGAAACAATTTAACAAGGAGCGTAATAATTACTCAAATCTTATGTAAATTTTGGGAATTTCTATTAATGGTGGATGCTTTTATTTGAAGATTTACTACTTGCGAAATAAATCCAATTTAGAGAGCAGCAGCCCCAATTTTTTATTTTTTTTTGAAAAGCAGAGCAGTCCAATTTTAATAACAGATTTTCTGAATTCATTGAATTATTCGTTGAGCATACCCATAATTCGCACTCCATAGCCATTATGACCAAAAAGGAAAATTAAAATTTATAGATTAATTAACATAGTTAGAGATTTTGGATGAACATGATGTGAAGGTACTCGAAATTACAAAATTTTATCAAAAAGTTGAAATATCAATAGAATGAATGTCAAATAAGTAAAAAAAAGCATAAATATTTTAATAATTACTATTAAGTCATTTTTTGTGAAGTATTCATAGATTGCTCGTAAATTTACTATTATTTTATATATGTATTGTTGGATCGATACTTAACAAATTGAAATTAAGCATGTAAAGTCGAAGATACGAAAAATGAATAAAAAGGGGACACAGAAGCAGCCCGGGAAAACCCCGGGCATTAAGGGTGGCGCCTAGGTGCCACAAAAGTTGCGCCTAGGCGCCACTCTGTCTGGAATTTATTCCAGGCAGAGTATGCTGCGCCAATGCACCGCGTTTTCTGCCTGAGCGTCCAAAAATCGGTTTTTGTGAAGGGTTGTGTACCCTTTGGCGTATTGACGTGGTTTCATGGTAAAATGCATCCAATAGATGTATTTCGTGGCATCTATTGATGCAATATATATAGAACAACTACCTTGAGAATTAAACATACTTTTGCAAGATCAAAATCAAAATTTGACAGCAAAAATATCTGCATACTCATTGTTCATCACCTTTCTTATTTGAGTGCTTTTAAATCTTTGTGGTTTAAGGATTCGTGATTTTGTGTGCTCATATCATAAATCATAGTCGTTGTATCTTGAGAAACGAATTACCATTGTAACCGTGAGCACCATAGAGAGGCAATATCGTTTCAAGGACAAAAAGTTGAACTCTTGCCTCGAAATTGAATCCATTGCACCATTTATTACTCTTGCTTGCTATACCAAAAGATACACATCCATACAAATATTCTTACAATCTTGAAACGATATTTGTAACCAATGGCTTCATCAAGTGCAACAACTACTCTCATTCATCATGGAGAAAGACCCAAGAAGTTCAACGGAATTCAATTCAAGAGATGGCAACACAAGCGAATTTCTTTGTAAGAACTACATTATAAACGGTTTAAATAATAAACTTTATAACGTTTATTACCTAGTGAAAACAACAAAGGATTTGTTGAAATCTTTGGAAAGGAAACACAAGTCCGAGGATGCTGGTGAGAAGAAATTCATTTTTGGGCAATTCCTGAATTTCAAAATGGTTGATACAAAACCGGTGATGGCGCACTTGCAAAACTTACAAGTGATAATGCACGATATCCATGTAGAGAAAATGTGTCTAAGTGATTCATTCGAAGTAGCCTCAATGATTGAAAATTTGCCTCCTAATTGGAAGCACTTCAAAAACTATCTCAAACATAAAAAGAAAAAGATGAGTCTTGAAGCCTCATGGTTCGTCTTCGAATCGAGGAGGACAATAGACTTCCGATAGGAATGCGGTAAAACACCATATGGAAGTAATGACTTACTTGATTGAACAAAATACCGGAACAAAAAGAAAATTTGACGGTAAAGCCTCCAAAAGTGGGAAGGCTAAAATGTTCATAGGAAAGTGCTTCAAACGTGGAAAGCCCAACCATTTAGCAAAGGACATCGGAATAAAGACGATTGAGGAAAAGCAAAGGATGAAATCAATGTAACCGAAGATGACAGATTGTGAAACGACTTATTTAATGCTAACCGCTTGACTAGTCTTTTGATTCCGACAAGATTTGTATTATTCAAACTTGGTGTTTGTGGGAAAAATGCTATCTTGAGAATAGCAATTTTTTGAAATAAATGTAACGGTTGTTGTTGAAAGCAATAAAATTTATGTTATTTTACTTATTTGATTGAGTTTATGATTTATGAATTGACCAGTTGGTCATATAAATTATAATTCACTACGCAAATTTGTAATGTTAAATTTATTACTCTCTATGAATGTTAACTTAAAACATAAGTGTGGACTTATGTGGAGGATAAGTTACAACCCGTGTAAATGTTAATAATGAACTTATAGTCTTGAACTATTTAGTCGTTGGTGTAAATCCGATTGAATACTACCATGGAAGGTTCAAAGCTGCAAGCTACATCTCCAGATGCTATAACAATTCGCTAAAGGCGCTCATTTGCATTCATGCATTAATTTTAATTCATGTGGGGATTGTTGAAAAAAATGTTTAATGAGTTGAAATTAAGCATGTAAAAGTCAAAAAATTTGAAAAATGAACAAACACGGGACACCGAAGCTGCCCGGGGAAAACTCGGGCAATAAGGGTGGCGCCTATGCACCACTCTGCCTAGAATAAATTCCATGAAGCATGTACAAGTCAAAAAATTGAAACAATGAACAAAAACCGGACATCGAAGCTGCCCGGGAAAAACTAGGGCAGTAAGGGTGGCACTAGGCGCCACTCTGCCTAGAATAAAGTCCAAGCATCGTATGTTGAGCATAGGCGCAATGCTGTGTTTTCTGCCTGAACGTCCAAAAATCTGTTTTTGTGAAGGGTTGTGTACCCTTAGTCGTATTGATGTGGGTTTTCATGGAAAAATACATCCAATAGATGTATTTTGTGGCATCCATAGATGCACTATATATATAACAAATCTATTGAGAATTAAACATACTTTTGCAAGATCAAAATCTAAGTTTTATTGCAAAAATCTCTGCATACTCATATTGTTCACCCCCTTTTTTTTGAGTGCCTTTAAACCTTTGTGGTTTGATGATTGTGATTTTGTGTGCTTCTATCACAAATCATAGTCGTTGTATCTTGGGAAACGAATTGTCATTGCAACTGTGAGCACATAGTGGGGTAATATCATTTCAAGGACAAATAGCTGAACTCTTGCCTCGACATTGAATCCATTGCATCATTTGTGACTCTTGCTTGCTATACCCAAAATACACATCCATACAAATATTCTTACATGTATGTGGTCTATACGATTTAGTAAATTATTAATTTAGCACATTATCCCCGAGTCGAGATCTCATGTGCTATAAAATTCTCACGTGCTATAATAAAAGTAGATTACACTCTCAATTTTCTGCTTTGTATCAAATGAAAATACCATCACTCCAAAATGGCGTGATAATAAGAAATCGATACATTTTGTCTTGTTAAATTTCACACTAATTTATACACAATCCACTTAAAATACCATTTGCAAACTAAAAGGTCCTACCAGTCCATATTTATTGATCCACGTAAATATATACGATTTTGTAAAGCCTTTTAAATTTAATTTGTGTCCCAAATTATGTGCAAGTTCCAATCTATCAAACCACATTACATAAACCGAATCAATTAATTGCCTGCAAATTTATTTTGGCCAACTTCTGTACTTAATGTTTTCACTGGTCTAGGGAAAAAAGGGCCATCGACTGATGCATCTTCCTCTATCTTGAATGGCTTTTTCACACCAGATCAATACCAAGATCACCATGAAAATTGAGAGACTTAGCATTGAAGACCATAGTACTTTTGTTTGCAGTTTGATCGGACCACATTGGTGCAAAACAATGTCCGAAAATGCTTCTTTTACAAATGAACAATTCACCAGTTTCGATAAATCCGGGTATATGTTCATTAGATCCTGTATTGATTGGCAATAAGCCAAAGTCATGGAATACATGCCTTCTGGGAGGGTTAATCTTCCATCTGCTTCACAATTTCCCGATGAATTCGCTTCGAAGCAGATGAATCTTGAAAGAATCTGCGCCATAAAATTGAGGATTCGTGCATTTTAGATGTAACTTGAAATGATGCATTTTGAAAAGCTAATAGCATGCAGTACTCCACTTCTTGTTGGAAAGTCTTAATCTCTCAATAGCCTGATCTTTTGGAGAGAAAAAAATCAGATATATTTAAAGAAAATACCTACAGTTGGTATATCTCGAACTGGAATAGAATTATTTCCACAATTTTCAGGTGAATAGGTGTAATTAGGTGCACCGGAAAAAGGGTCACAAACTCCCTGGATTTCATGATCTTCATAATTCTCGTTTGTTACAAACACTTCTCGTAGCTCAGAAATCTTCAAGTTTATCTGTGTTTCACAAGGGAAAAAGGAGGAAAAAAAAACGAGTATGTTACAGATATTGTGAGTAAAACTCGACTTTTGCTTCATCTCTCGAATTTTCCTAGGCACCTGAGTTATGAAACTGTGCACTGTGTAGCCTATCTGTTTTAAGATTCCATAAGAGAAAGTGGGTTTTGGGCATTGAAGCATGTCTGCTAGGCTGTTGTTTTGTGGGGTTTGCTCAAAATTCTTCAAACTCGAACAGGTATCTCCAATG
Organism: Haberlea rhodopensis; assembly: GCA_907163345.1. Classification (NCBI taxonomy): domain Eukaryota; kingdom Viridiplantae; phylum Streptophyta; class Magnoliopsida; order Lamiales; family Gesneriaceae; genus Haberlea; species Haberlea rhodopensis. Next base: position 14,435,096 of record CAJQUN010000004.1, read on the forward strand.
AAACTGTAGATAATTCAATCAATCCATTAGCATATTTGCAAAAAATAATAATAATAAAGGAACAGTATTGTAAAAACTTATGATGAAGCTCACAATCACGTACATATAGAAGAAGAAATCGATACCAGTTAGAATCCAGCTCAACATCGTTAGAATCCAACAAGAAAAGATTAATCTTGAAACATAGAAAAAGAGCACTTATCAGATATTGAATGCAAGCTTGATCTGATGTGCAGATATTGAATGCAAGCTTGATCTGATGTGCAAAACTTCGTGTTACTTACACTACAATACCGGGTCGATATTGCAAAGCGAGTAGAACTGAGCCAAAACAACAATCCATTAGTCTAACCAAGTTGGTTTTGTCACATATATATTTGTTAGAACAAGTTACTGTATGATTAATCATATTATACCATAAAACATGTCTGTATCCCAATGATTGATGTAATGATTGATGTAATAATAGACGTCGAAAACTCACCTAATCCAAAAAACAAAGAGGCTAAGTTGGCTGATACGACCACAAGATTCACCATGTATCTGGAAATAAAGCAAGAAAATTAGAGTAAAATGGAATAAAACGTCTAAATGTAGGGTGTAATATAAGCATAAATGACCCTTTACAGTGTTTGGATGGCTTGATCACTAGATTGCTTCGTTTGGCCACTAAAACTTTGAATACTCAATGCTCCTTTTCTCAGACGACGCGTAAGCAAATCCAACAATTTGCAAGTTTTCGAGTCATATGGACGTAGAACAGTTTGTATGTGCAGCAACTTATTTTTAACTTCTCCGATGGCTTGGTGAGCATCATTTCCAGCATCAAGTATGGTTTCTTCGAGCTTTTTAGCCCTCTCTAGTGACTTCTGGTTTGCTGCAATCACCACACAGCTGCCAATTCTACGGTGTTCAGCAAAAACAGGCCAAATGATGAATAAATAGCTTGAAAATTAAGGTAAATATGGAATAAACGAAGATTGAACTGCATCAGAACTTACAAGGCAAAAATGGTGAACAGAACAAGAAGCAAAAATATGATCAGATATGAAGAATTCTGCTGATAGACTATTTGAGACGTTGCGGTGCATGAATTCTTTACTACTATAAAAATCGCGAGTCCTATCCCACAGATTAACCATAGTCCTGCCACTGCGTATCCATGAATTCCTGTAAACGCAGCAGACTGGAATTTCAAGAAAATATGTTATCAATATCATACTATTTTTGGAATGAAAAAATCTTTAAATTCTTTGCGTATTAACTTACAGCCCAGTAATGTTTGTTCCGGATATCATAATCTCCACCATAATGTTTGAATTTCCGTAACGGATCAGGTCTTTTGGCAATCTGCTCAGATACAGCAGAGCCAAACGCTACCGATATTTCAGATAACAGAAATAGGGAAACCACGAGAAGCACGAAAGGAATGGCAATGGTATTTTGACTTGATTTAACCATAAGTACTTCAATTTGTTATCCTGGATTTGGTTGAGGAATGATGAAAAATTGTTGGAGGACAACTATAAGATGAAAAAGTTCGAGGAAAATGTTCTTTCACTTGCTTATTAAGGTAAGAATAGCTTGCAACCATGGCTTTTGTGACAACTTTTGTAGGAAATGTTGAAGTTTTTGCAAGTGTCAACTATTCAAGGTTGCGACATTTGTGACATCCGAAATTTGAGGATTTGGCTAATTTCGGTTGATGTCTTTCTTGGTAAACCGCTCTTCTTGATTGTCAACACAAAAGCCAAGGAGGATGCTTTTTTTTTTTTTTCATTTAAAAAGTGGGTGAATTGTATATAAACTCTCGCTAAACTTGAACAATTACTAATTTCTTCGTCTAATTTAAAAAAAAAACAATGTCTACCTCCCCTATTATTTATTTTTATTTATTTTTATGTCAGATCATAGGGAAGACATTGTAAAATTTTCTCTATTGGTACAAACTTAATGCAACTATTCAATAGGGATTCATGCGTTATTATTCAAATTTGAATCAAATCATATTAAAGTTATTATATATATAGGAGAATTGTATTTTCCCATTAAAATATTTTAATTATATTATTATCATCATTTACTCTTTTTTAGAGCATGTGCAATGGGGGCTGTCAAGGCTGTTACAACCCCCAGTCCATACATGATTCCTCTAAGTTAATGTGCTAATTGGGCAGTCACAAAGAGCTTTTTTCTAAAAAAATTATTAATTTTTTAATATTTTCAATTTTTATATTTTTATATTTTAATTATTAATTATTAGTAAAATTTCCAACGGCTCTTTAATTTTTGTCTATAAATACATCAATCTCTCATCATTTTCTTGCAAACCATTTCTACTACTTTTCTACAAATTTAAGTCATTCAATTATTTCTAATTTCTATTCGTTATTATGGATCACCGAAACTCTCCAAATTCTTTTACAAATTTGATTAACTCCCATATCTTGACACCACAAAATACTTCAAACAAACCGAGACCCTCACAAACTCACAAAATCAAGTCTCTTCTCAATTGAACCCCAATTATCATGATTTTCAGTAGCATCCCAACTTTGCATTCAATTTGAACATGCAACCACAAGGCAACAAATTTGCCGCATAATGAAGAAGCTTATTGCATCACAAGCAGACATGTTTGAATAAATTGCGATAAGTAACTATATAAAACTTTCAAAAAGAGATTTAGATATAGAGGCAGATAAGACTCATGGCAAAGTTGAAGGCAAGATTGTTTCCTGAAAATAAATAGTTGGACCTTTTATTTTAATGTAATTTTTTGTTTTTAATTATTATTTCATTTTAACTATTAATGTAATTTCAAATTTCAATTATATAATTTTAATTTTAATTATTATTATCGTTTCGAATTTAAATTATATTGTTTATGTTTTATTATCTATTTAAATAATTATAATAGGTATGCATATTAACGGTTTAAATATAAATGAGTAATGATGTGGAAATAAATAGTACTTAATGATGTGGCAGGTGGGGCTCAAAATAGGGGTTAAACCACTATAGAGAAAAAACTGGTGGGGTTGAATGTCAGAAGAGGGGTAGGGGTGCTTAATGGATCAGATTGGTCCGAAATCGGTCGGTTTTGGGATCCGTTAAGCACGGAACCAGTCTGGTCCGGTCCGTTAAGGAACCATATCGGTTTCCGTTCCGGTTCCAACCGGTTCTGGATCGATCCGATCCGGTTCGTTATGATTTTTGTTTTGAATTTTTTTTATTTTCGAACACTTTTTAGCCATTTCAATTCCTTCAAATTTTTTTTCTTCAAAAATTACCGGTTCCGGAATCGGAACCGGAACATGTCCGGTAGCACTTGAATCGGTGGTGCTACTTGTTTCAAGACACAGAATCGCTCCAGACCTGTTTTTTATCTATTCCGAAGTGGGTTGGAACCGGTTAGCTCGGTTCCGATTTGGAACCGAGCTAACCGGTTCGGTTCTGGGCCTGGTCCGGATTGACCCGGCCCGATAAGCACGCCTAAAGAGGGGTGACATATCAAACTATGAGTGATACTAAGCTTCTAAAAGAGGCTTAACCATTACACATACTCTTAGTGGCCAACAATCACAACTATTTTTGACAAAATCTATAAAAGGAGTGTTGTATACACTCTATTTTTGAAAATTAAATACACTCCATATTTTCACTTTTTGTAATATAAATGGACAGTAAGGCCCTTTATTGATTGCTCTATATTTCTGTATCAAAGAAAAACTCTATTATTCAAAATTTTATTATAATATAAATTCATTAATATTAACGAAATTTTAGCGTGAATTTCCTCCCCAACCCCACGTCATCCTCTGTGTAAGGATAGCGTTGTGAACAATGTTACACCAAAAATAGAGCAGCGCCATTTCTGGTGTTCTCTTTTTTATTTTTATTTTTTTGTTTTTTATAATATAATTATTATTTATAGTATTGTAAATTTTATAATTAATTATTTATACTAAATATTTATAAAAAATATATAATTAGTTATGTTTAATATATAAATATTTATAAAAACTAAATATAAAATTAAATATTTATTAGTTATACTAACTATTAAAATTAAATATTTAAAGCTATGTTTAATATTTATCAATATCAAAAATTTAAATTAAATTTATTATTTTATTTGAAGATTAAGTTAATAAATTATTAAATTCAATTCAATTATCTTAAATATTTTACTAAATTTAAGTAACTATTTAAATAGATTAAATTTAATCAATAAATTTTTAAACATAAATTTATAAATAAATATATAAATAATAAATGTAAATAAAAGGAATGTTTTAGAGAATATTTTTTATAAAGTAAATCTGAAGTAGATATATTGAATATGTGTGTTGTATTTGGTGCAACATTTATATTATTTTGGTGCAAAAAGTCGCTAAATCGAAGTTTCTGATTGGACATGGTCATTTGATTCCTAATTGGTGTCTATCACTGTGCCATGTGAATCACATATATAATCGGAGCAATCAGCTGCAAGAAAGAACGAAAAGGTTTGAGAGGTCAACGGGGTGAATCACATATATAATCGAAGCAATCAGCTGCAAAAAAGAACGAAAAGGTTTGAGAGGTCAACGGGGAGAAGACAGAGAAGAGATCCATCACGTGTCCGAGTCGTCGCTAATCAATCGTAGCAATGGGTCTCTGGAAAGCTTTTCTCAATCGGCTGAGAAGGTGTGTGTTCATTTTTTTTCACAGTACGATATGTTTCTTGAATGAAGTTTGAATCTTTGATGGTGATTCATTGCTGGGTATCTGAAATATTTTCGGTTTTTATGCAAAATTTTGTAATGTAATTGGTTTTTAGGGAATTGCGTGAAGGTATACTTGGTTAGACTTTTCGGGTGTTTGCATGATATATGGAAAATAATATATTTTGATTTGTTTTCTGAATAGTTGCACTAATGGTGGTTTTGCAGTGATGAAGGTTCTGTGTTGTGGTAGTATTTTGGTGCTGTCTCTGTTATGTTATATCTGATTTATTGGAATGACAAGAAGATTACCGTAGCGTATGCTTTCTGTGTATGGAGTTTTTGAGATTAAGTTTGTGATTCTTGTGGAATTGAAGGATATATGGTTTGGAGGATGATGTTTGTGGTTTTGGGGTCAAAATGGGTAGAGGGTGTTGTCCATTGAAGCTCCATACATCTTTGACTGAATGTTATCTTATAAATTCAATTGTTTGGCACAAAGTATAGGATAATGAGAAGATGCTGATGTGCAATATGAGTGATTGAAAAGTGATAAATACATGTTATTATGTAGTGTGATTAATTATATGGTGTTTGGTGTGTGAATGAATGTGTGTTGAGTAATCAATAATCATCTCATCAACCACACTCAACTCCTAGAGCTGGTGCAATCTCCTGTTTCTTATACTTTTACAGATATATAAATTTTTATGCATTATATATTAACAAAAACATGGCTTTGATTTTCCTTAAAATTTACTGCAATAGCTACATGTTACTTGATGTTAAGGATTTTGTGTGGAGTATCTTGGAAAAAGGACGAGTGTGACACTCAACGGTGGATTGATCACCTGGGGCAGTCACCCAATTCAAAAGAAAAAAGGCCCCCAAAACACAAAAATTTCAACCTGATAAAATAAATTTTTCTGTTTGGAATATTTTTTTGATGCTAGATGTTTGAGCATCATTTCTTTCAAGTTGAAGGAAGAATTTCTTTTAAAATATACAAGGACATTTTTTGGTTTGTGGTTGCAGCCTCTTCTTCAAGCAAGAAATGGAACTGTCTTTAATTGGTCTTCAGAATGCAGGAAAAACTTCGCTCGTTAACGTTATTGTTGTAAGTTAATGTATATTATCTTTTCATACATCGATCTACAAGTTTTAGCTTTAATTTTTCATTAACTTCATCAATAAACTGATCTTTGCACTTTTACTATTTTCCTAGACTGGTGGATACAGTGAAGACATGATCCCTACGGTTAGTATCCTGCGGTTATGTGGTTTGAAATTTTAAATTTCAGTTACCTTCTGGATTATTGATGCATTTCAAGATAACTGTTGGGAGAATCTTTTATCCTTCAGGTGGGATTTAATATGCGAAAGGTCATTAAAGGGAATGTCACAATGAAACTGTGGGATCTTGGAGGTCGACCAAGATTTCGCAGTTTGTGGGAGAGATACTGTCGTGCTGTTTCGGCCATTGTGTACATTACTCTCTCCATCTTCAGTTTCTTATACAAGTGCTTTTAGTTTATTTGAAGGGCATTCGTTTTATATGAAAGTCACACACACACACTCTCTCTCTCCATCAAAGAAATGTGGAACTCGAAATTGAATTCATGCTGATCTCTCAATCACTCTGAAGAAGAATAGTGTATTATTACATAACTAAGGAAACTGAAACTTCAAACTATACATTTTAAATATACAACTGGTTAAGTAACCAACTACTAATTCATTAACTAACTAACTAACTAATGACGTGTAAAAATATATTTCTATGTTGATTTTTAGACTGGAGTCATGTTTTTTGACTTAAATCCGATGCTTGCACATGATTTGGTGCAGATACGTAGTTGATGCTGCCGATGAAGACAACATTAATATCTCCAAACGAGAACTTCATGATTTGCTCAGTAAACAATCACTCAGTGGTATTCCTTTGCTGGTACTAGGAAACAAGAGTGACAAGCCTCACGCGGTGTCTAAACAGGAGTTAACTGATCAAATGTGAGTGTGGGTGTGTGTGTTTTGATGTACTTTTGATTTTGCACTTTCTGTGTTGTGTAATCTAAAACTAGGATAATGTCATGCAGGGATTTGAAATCTCTAACAAGTCGAGAGGTATGTTGCTATATGATCTCTTGCAAGAACTTGACAAATATCGACCATGTTATTGATTGGCTAGTGAAGCATTCGAGGTTGAGGAGCTGAGTACGAGGTCCCATACGCAGTGGATTTCTATTGTGTTTCTTGTTGATACATTGATGTGAACCGTTATTTTATGTATTTGGTAGAATAAAGTGTTTACGAAAAATAAAAATGAACACACCAAGATTTTTACGTGGAAAACCCTCAAATTGAGAGAAAAACCACGGGACATAGTCCAGTATAAATTTCACTATCACACTTTGTTGATTACAAGACTTTTTAGACACAACTTACAATCGTCAAATGACTCTATAAAAGTATCCCAGAAAAAATAATGAAAATGACCGAACAACAGTGAATATGCTCTCTTCAGAGTCTTTTCACCCAAAAAAATCAAACCCCTTTCAATGAGACCATCCGCGGGTATTTATAGGGCTGTTCCCAGTGATTGATTAGCGGAAGATCCGAAACACGATGTCCTCTGATCGTGGCTTAACTGGGGCCAAACGTGTCCGAGAAATCTGCGTCCCATTACTACACGTTTATTCACGCTGGTTGATTTGTTGGTTATCCCCGGGCTTTCTGCTAATCTTTGACCAGAAAACCGAGGAGGGTTTAGTAGTTGTTCGGCAAACCTGCTCGGTGTTATCTGTTCGGTGCCCTCTTGTTCGGTATATGACTTGTTCGGTTCTTGGGGGGATTTTACCCGAGGAAGCCAATATGTCATATGACATCACCTCACCCCCTAAAGTAAAGCAAGACGAGACTTTTGAAGTCTTGTTTTATTGTCTTCGGGTAAAATCATAACCTTAACCTGCTTGGGATTTTTTGCCGCCCTTTTTTCCTGCTTAAAAATTTCAAATGCCGCACGACGTTTCGTTTCCCGATGCGCCTTTATGTCCGTTCATTCCATTATTTTTAAACGGTGAGGATTAAATAACTGTTCATTTAATGGCTAGGACATGTGATAACAAGCATCCTAACTATATAAAATTTGCAAGTGACAAAAAGATGATGCAATTATTCGTCATCCTAATTGCAAAATGCACAAAGCAGCTCACAATTGATGTCAATCAAATTTCTTCTAACTAAGTTAGATCTAGTTGCCAACCTGTTTTGTAACAATCTATACAATAAGAAGGAAACCTTATGCGGCACCATGTTGCACCATGATCTTCTCAACTTCAACTGAGTCGCTAACTCTTCTCGGGTAAGGGCTGGAACAAAATGACAAATATGCAGATTTTGTTGAAAAAACTCCATCTGACCATGTTTCAATTGCCATTTATCTACACCATTGGGATCCAATATGTACCTGTTCAAAATTGTTAGTAATTCATTGAATAGATCATTGTCCCAACTAAACAAAGGCCTCCTCCACCTCCAATCCCACACCCAACTCCCACCCACCCAATGCCCTTTGCTAGCTATAGAAATCCCTTTGTCCTCCGCTAACCTAAAAAGTCTTTCGAACCTTACCAAAACCTAACTCCCTCGATCCAAGGATCTTTTCAAAAACGAGTGCAAGCCCCATTCCCAGCTTTCCTCACTACTCCCTCAAGAACCCAATATCTGGATGAGAAAGCACAGAATCACGCAAATCCCTCCACCAAATAGATTGTTGCCGACCACCCCCTATTCACTCCACCACCACTAATATTCCACTCACCATATTTAAATGAAAGCAAAGAAACCCATAACTTCTCCTTATTTCCTACTACAAGATCCCAACACCACTTCCCCAACAATGCTACATTAAACAATCCCACACCCACACCCTCACACCCAACCCCCTCCTCTTTGGTTCTACATTTTTTCCCAACTAACCCATGATGTTTTAACTCCGCCTCCACCCTACCTCCCCAAAGAAAAATGCGTTGAAGGCTATAAATTTTTTTCACAATGGCTTTTGGGGCCAGGTAAATCGATACGAAATAGGCTGGAATGGCAGATAGAACAACATTGATGAGCACAAGTCTTCCGGCAAAAGACACATTTTTATTACCCCAACTACTCAGTCGCTTCTTGATTTTGTCAACCAAAGATATCCAAGTTAAGCATCACCTTGGGTTAGCACCAATTGGAATCCCAAGATAATTAAATGGTAAAGGTCACATGGCACAATTAAGAATAGGAGTCAACTCCCTCATTACACCTCCACAAACATTAATACCCAACAAGTTACTTTTGAAGAAGTTAACTTTAAGGCCCGATAATAACTCAAAATTTCTCAGAATACCTTTCAAGCTCCAAGTGTTAGACAGGGGTGCTTCACCGAAAAAAAATAGTATCGTCAGCAAATTGTAAATGCGACACCTCCATGTTATCAACACCAACTTTCACTGGCTTAAACAAGTCCAAGGATACCACCCTATTCACCAACACACTCATTCCCTCAGCAACAATGAGAAACAAGAAATGTGAAAGTGGATAATGGATAATGGATAACCTTCACGAAGTCCCCTCTAAATTTTGAATTCTGGTCCCGGGCTACCATTGATCAGAACTGGAGCTGAGGCGGAGGATATACATTCCATTATCCAACTCCTCCATTTAGAACAAAAACCCATTGACATCATCATATGATGTACACAATCCCAATGCACAGTATCATAAGCTTTCTCAAAATCCACTTTGAAGACAATACATTCTTCGTCAATCTAATGGCCTCATCCACTGTCTCATTAGCCACAAAAACCCCATCCAAGATATGTCTATCCCCCAAAAAAGCTACTTGTCGTCTCAAATAACCTTATGTAGTACTTTGCATAATCTGATTGAGAGTAGCTTGGACAACACTTTATACATGCACCCAACAAGAGAAATAGGGCGAAAATCATCTACTCTTTGGCGATTAGCCTTTTTCGGTAAGAGGACAATGAATACCATTCTGCTGGAATTCCAATAAGAACCGCATGAAATCGTCTTTCATTGAATCCCAATACTTACGAATGAACTTAAAGTTAAAACCATATGGGCCTCAACTTTTAGATCCTTCACAACTCCACATTGCATCATTCACCTCTTCTTCGGAAAAAAATTGTAGTAATGCCTTCATTATCCGCCATACTAAGTTTAGAACAATAATGGTCTTCTCCAATTATTTTGAGGAAAATGATGTTGAAAATAATTAGAGATACCGTTCTTTAATCCATCCACTGAATCCCCCCAACTTCCATTTAAATAGAGGCCTTTAATCTCAAAACGCTTCATATTATGATTAATACAGCACTGAAAAAACCTAGAATTCACATCACCTTCCTCAACCATTTCGTCCTTGATTTTTGAAACAATAACGGTTCTTTCATATTACATTTATTATTCAGCTCCAACCAAGCCTCTCTAAGCTTGAGCAATTCCCACTCTTCCAATCAGTCGACTCTGATTTCATGTCAAGCAAATTAATCACAGATTTTGCTTCATCGATTTTTGCATCCACATTCCAAACTGATTTGAATTCCAATTTTTCAGGCTAAATATGAGTTTTTTCAAATTTATTTCAACACAAATGAGCCCAACCTGAGAAATAAAGTTTATTCCACTCTGATTGTGATATCCCCGAAATAATTAATTGTAATTTGGGCATTAATTATGTTTATATGATTAATTATGGTGATAATTAATTATGTGCTGGATTTATTTATCATGTTGAAATGCTTAGTCATGATAGGCGTGACCGGGGATGCATTTCGGGATGCATGTTATGCAAGTTGGGAAATTGGGAGCTATTATGGTTGTTTATGGTAATCAATAATTATTTGGTCGAGCATGATATTAATTGGGATTTTGATGCATTTTGGTAAATGTTTTTAAAATATCATGTTGGGGTGTTTTATACACCATGGTAATTGTGGAGTGCAATTCATTTTAAAACAACCCACTTTATACCCCCCAAACCCCACCATACCATCACTTTTCTACTTTCCCAAATAACTCCTCCCAAACCCTTTCCCCTTAAATTTCGAAATTGTGCAAAAAGGTGGAGAGAAATCCTTCCAAAAGTTTGATTTGTGGAATTTGTTGGGAGATTTGGAGTCCCCAAGAGGTATGGATACCTCCTTGTTGTTTTTGTTGTGTTTGGATTGGATTTGTTGTGGTTTTATATGGTTTTGAAATGGGTTTTATGGGTTGGTATTATTTTGGTTGAATGTTGGATTGTTGGGATGTTTAAAGTATATTTTGAAGGTTATTATGTGTTTGATGGTGTTGGTTTGAAGGTAGGGGAGTTGGTATGGATTGGAATGGAGTTTTGGAGCAAAAATGACGATTTTTCGAAGTGCAGGACTCGGCGATCGATCGCCACACTTGGCGCGATCGATCGCCATCCTCGCCGATCGATCGCCCAAGCGTGGCGATCGATCGCCGAAAGAACAAAATTTGAGTTTCGGGCAGTGTGATCTCGCGATCGATCGGCCCTTCGCGGCGATCGATCGCGAGTCACAAAGTGTGATATTTTTTGTTATTTTAGTAGGATTTTTGGTATCGGACTATTATTGGGTTCTAATATTGATTTGTGTGAATGTGTAGAACCATCCCAGGTGGCAACACAGCCAAGGAAGTGAAGTCCTACCACATCCTACTTTTGGAAAGGTACGTAGAGGACGTACGGGCACCCAACGGTACATGTATCTATTATACTCATTGATTATGCATTGTGGATGCGAGTATATATGGAAATGTGCATTGTGGATGCAAATACATGTGGAATTTATGCATGATGAATATATATGCATATGATGATTGTTGGTGCATATCCCATGAGTCTTGGTTATCCTTTGATGATTTTAATGCTTGCCGCTATTTGTTTGGTGCCGCTCAATGTGAAGCGAGGGGTGGGAGTGCCGCATGTCACATTGAAGCGTGGTTGTAATATGAGGCGAGGAAAGAATATTTGCCGCTCAATGTGAAGCGAGGGGTGGGAGCGCCGCATGTCCATTGAAGCGAGGTTATTCTATGCCGCCTATATGAAAAGCGAGGGGCATTAAAATACATTGTGATGAACAGACTAGGGATTGTTGATTGGTAATTGGTGATGATGAAATGGTATTATGTCATGACATGTGTGGACCATTAAATAATCTATTAAACTCATGAGTTATGGTACAGGGACAACCAAACAGGAAGCGTTTAAAATTAATGGGAAAAACAGGAAGTGTTTTATTATGATTATGCATTTACGCCTTATATTCATATTGTGTTGGATATGAATAATATTATGCTCATGTTTTGGGGGTTGTCCTTGTAGGTACATTTTGGCACGATAGAAAGGGGCTAAAGCGGGTTGAGGTGGTGAGCTTGTGAAGAACACTCTTGATAGATGAAGGACGTGATTACTTTTGTATAGTGTCTACTCTAGCAGTAGTGTAAAGCTATAGCGAAAACATTCATTCGATTGGGGATGTAACTAATCCACTTGATAGTCCTTATTTTGGCATGTAATTCTTAAAGCTCATAATCTCAACACGATCTTTTTACTCTGATAATTTATGTTAGCTCTAATTATGCCTTTAATCCGTACTTAAGGAACTAGGGTCCTTACATTAGTGGTATCAGAGCAGTGGTTAGAGAACCCGGGAACAAGTGAAGGGTAGCCTTAGCATGATTGGCTAGGTGCTTACATTTGAAGCATGTTTATGCATGTGGTGCATACTGTTGTATATACTGTTATACTAACATGCTTATTATCATTCCTGTTATCTAACGGCATAACATATATATATTTGTTTTGGGATTGTTTTAACCCTTGTGTTACAGCATGGCGGCTATGAACTTGGGAAACCTCAATGAAGAGGTGGGTGACGTTGGCAGTGTTAATGCGAGCATTGGTCAGGCAAACCCTTTACCTCCACCAGCTGTAGGCATGGAACCAGTGGCTCAGTTGTTACTACCTGGTGAGATCAGTTTGACTCAATTTCTGACTTCCCACCCGCCCCGGTTTGAGGGGACAGAATCAGGAGAGGAGGCTGAGGAGTGGCTAGAGAGGCTTGAACAGATATTTGTATCCGCTCCTTGTGCGGGAACGGCATGGCTGAGGCTGGCGGAGTTCCAGCTAGCAAAGAAACCTTCCATGTGGTGGAAGAGCACGATAATGGAACTGAGAGCACAGGGTGCATTGATCGATTGGACGCTCTTCAGAACCCGGTTTCTGAACCGGTACTTCTCTGCAGCGGCGAGACAGATGAAGGAAGATGAGTTCGCAAACTTGAAACAAGGAGGCATGTCAGTGTCAGACTATGCTATGCACTATTCTTCGTTGCTGAGGTATGTTCCACACATTGCCACCAATGGGCATGCAAAGATGAGAAACTTTCTGAAGGGGTTACGGCCGGAGTTTTTTGACCGGGTTATCACCAATAACCCCACTTCTTTTGATGATGCTCTCACAAGAGCAGAGCTTGCGGAGATCGGAGTTGGGGCATATCCTAATGCTGTACCCCCACACATGTCACAATAGAGGCAAGCTACTGATAGCTTGAGGCCCCGAGGGGAGTCATTTAAGCCCCGTGGTGCCTCTTCATCCTCACGGTTCAGTGGAAAGAAATCTTTTGGCCGGAAGCAAGAGAACAAGAAGAACAATTGGTCGACCAACCGGGGTCCTATGCAAGGAAATAGATCGGGGGAGTCAAGGTGCGACAATTGTGGAGGGCCACATTCTTCGAGTAATTGCCCTACTTGTTATAGTTGTGGCAAAATGGGCCACATCTCTCGGTATTGCCCCACTCGGGGAGGACATTCAGATTTTCAAGGGAACAGGCCGAGATTTGAGGACAGGACGGTGCACCAGAGGCAGCAGTTTATGCCTCGACCATCGGGAGATCAGACAGTGGGACCGCCTCAGGGACAGGTGTATGCACTGACCAGGGAGCAGGCCCAGGCAGCCCCGGAGGAGGTGATCGCCGGTACGTGCCATTTATTTACGTATCCTGCTTTTATTTTGATAGATACAGGTGCCTCCCACTCTTTTGTATCTGTGGGCTTTGTGGAGAGACACCATATGCGCGCGTCTTCTTTACCCACGCCTCTCATGGTCTCGACACCCACTGGAAGAAATGTTGTTGCCGATCAGTTTCTTGCAGATTGCCTCATTTATTTTGAGGGCAACGAGTTGAGGACAGACTTGATTGTGTTAGGCATGTCAGACTTCGACTGCATTGTGGGTATTGACATTCTGAACAGATACCAGGCAGTTGTGAATTGTCGGCAGAGAACAGTGAGGTTCAGATCTGATTTGGGAATTCAGTGGACTTTTTATGGCAACGGTTCTCGTGCAAAGATTCCGTTGATTTCAGCAATCAAGATGACTCAATTGTTGGAACGTGGCCACACGGGCTATCTCATCTATGCCGTGGACACGTCTGGGAAGAATAAAGAATTGAGAGTTGATGATGTGCCAGTGGTAGCAGAGTTTGCTGATGTATTCCCGGAAGAGATTCCCGGATTCCCACCGGCTAGAGAAGTCGAGTTTGGGATTGAGTTATTACCAGGGACGTCCGCTATTTCTCGTGCTCCTTACAGGATGGCACCGGCAGAGTTGAGAGAATTGAAGGAGCAGTTGCAGGATCTCCTTGACAAGGGATATATACGCCCGAGCGTATCGCCATGGGGCGCACCGGTTCTCTTTGTAAAGAAGAAGGATGGTTCGATGCGGTTGTGCATCGATTACCGGCAACTGAATAAGGCTACAATGAAGAACAAGTATCCTCTCCCAAGGATTGACGATTTGTTTGATCAGTTGCAAGGTACTAGACTTTATAGCAAGATTGATTTGAGATCCGGGTATCACCAGATTCGAGTCAGGGGGAGGATGTACAGAAGACAGCATTTCGGACTCGGTATGGACACTACGAGTTCTTAGTGATGCCGTTCGGTGTGACGAACACCCCGGCTGTCTTTATGAGCTTGATGAATCGGTGTTCCAACCCTATCTGGATCAGTTCGTCATTGTATTTATTAACGACATACTTATCTACTCTCGGAGTGAGGAAGAGCATGCGAAACACTTGAGGACAGTACTCCAGATTCTCAGAGATCATCAGTTGTATGCCAAGCTCAGCAAATGTGAATTTTGGTTGAGCAGTGTAGTGTTTCTGGGGCATGTCATATCTAGCAGCGGGATATCTGTGGATCCCAGGAAGATTGAAGGTGTGATGGAGTCGGCTGCACCCACTTCTGTACCTGAGATACGGAGCTTTCTTGGTTTGGCAGGATATTACCGACGTTTCGTCGAGGGTTTTTCCAAGATCGCCAAGCCGTTGACACAGTTGACCCAGAAGGGAGTACCATTCTTTTGGTCAGAAGCTTGTGAGGAGAGCTTCCAGGAGTTGAAGCACCGGTTGACGACGACACCTGTATTAGTAATTCCTACGGAAAACTCCAGGTTTGTTTTGTATACCGATGCATCACTTCAGGGCCTTGGGTGTGTACTGATGCAAGATAAGCATGTGGTAGCTTATGCATCGAGACAGTTGAAGCCGCATGAGGCTAGATATCCCGTCCATGACTTGGAATTGGCGGCTGTCTTCGCCCTAAAGATTTGGAGGCATTATCTGTATGGTACATCGTTCACCATATACACAGACCATAAGAGCCTGAAGTTCTTATTCACTCAGGCGGAGCTGAATATGAGGCAGAGAAGATGGATGGACTTGCTTAAGGACTATGATTGTGAGATTGAGTACCATCCCGGAAAAGCTAACTTGACAGCAGACGCTCTGAGCCGGAAAGTGAGGAGTACTGCTGAGGACGTCATCCATTTGTCGGCTATGATGACCTCCTATTGCCATCTAGGCTATGATTTCGACATAGATGCATCACCTGTGTTTGTATCGACCTTGTTAGCTGAGCCATATATATATGAGAATATTAGAAGAGCTCAGAAGTCAGATGATGAGATTCAGAGATGGTTATCTTTATTGCATCTTGGTCAACCATCGAAGTTCAGAGTGGCCGAGGACGGATCTTCGAGATTGGGTAGCCGTTGGGTGGTTCCGAGTACGCCGGAGTTGTGTAGAGGGATCTTGGAGCGAGCTCATAGTAGCAGACTTAGCATCCACCCAGGCGGGAAGAAGATGTATAAAGATCTACGTGATCAGTTTTGGTGGAAAAGAATGAAGTGTGATGTCGTCGCTTTTGTTAAGAGGTGCTTGATCTGCCAGCAGGTTAAGGCAGAGAGACAGAGACCTGGCGGCGAGTTGAAATGCTTGGAAATACCGAAGTGGAAGTGGGAACACATTTCCATGGACTTCGTTACTCACTTACCGAGGAGTGCTTCGGGTTTTGATGCTATTTGGGTGATTGTGGATCGATTGACAAAGGTAGCTCATTTCATTCCCTATAGCATGACCTTCACCTTTTTGAGGATGGCTCAGTTGTATATTCGAGATGTGGTGAGATTGCATGGGATCCCCATTTCCATAGTGTCGGATCGAGATCCACGATTCACGTCTCATTTTTGGGAGGGTCTTCAGTCAGCCTTGGGAACTGAAGTTAGATTGAGCACCGCATATCATCCTCAGACGGATGGCCAGACCGAGCGAACTATCCAAACGCTCGAGGACATGTTGAGGGCTTGTGTATTGGAGTTCGATGCTTCTTGGCAGGATTCAGTGGCCTTGGTAGAGTTCTCTTATAATAATAGCTACCAGACGAGCATTCAGATGGCTCCCTTTGAGGCCCTATAAGGCAGACGGTGTAGATCACCCTTGTGTTGGGATGACTTGGATCGCAAATCGGTCGGAGGACCGGAACTGGTACGAGAAATGGAAGAGAAGATAAAGATGATAAGGCAGAAAATGAAAGCAGCCCAGGACAGACAGACAGCTTATGCGAATAAACGGCGGAGGCCGTTGGAGTTTCAGTTGGGGGATAAGGTCTTTCTGAAGATCTCGCCTTTTAGAGGCGTTGTACGATTTGGGATGCGCGGAAAACTGTCTCCGAGGTATGTAGGACCGTACGAGATCTTACAGCGCATTGGCACTTTGGCTTACCGACTAGCTCTGCCACCTTCTTTGTCTGGTATACATGATGTGTTCCATGTGTCTATGCTGCGGAAGTATGAGCCGGATCCATCTCATTTGTTGCAGCCTTCTGAGGTTCAGTTAGAGTCCGACGTGTCTTATGTGGAACGGCCTGTTAGGATTCTAGATCGAGCAGACCGCAGACTTCGGAACAAAGTGATACCTATGATCAAGGTTCAGTGGGATCGCCGGGGTGTCGAGGAGGCTACGTGGGAGACTGAGCGGCATATGGTGCAGCACTACCCGGAACTATTTTTTGGTATGTTATTTATGTTTAGTTTCATTTCGGGGTAAGTGCATGCGATTTCGAGGACGAAATCTTATAAGTAGGGGAGTATTGTGATATCCCCGAAATAATTAATTGCAATTTGGGCATTAATTATGTTTATATGATTAATTATGGTGATAGTTAATTATGTGCTGGATTTATTTATCATGTTGAAATGCTTAGTCATGGTAGGCGTGACCGGGGATGCATTTCGGGATGCATGTTATGCATGTTGGGAAATTGGGAGCTATTATGGTTGTTTATGGTAATCAATAATTATTTGGTCGAGCATGATATTAATTGGGATTTTGATGCATTTTGGTAAATGCTTTTAAAATATCATGTTGGGGTGTTTTATACACCATGGTAATTGTGGAGTGCAATTCATTTTAAAACAACCCACTTTATACCCCCCAAACCCCACCATACCATCACTTTTCTACTTTCCCAAATAACTCCTCCCAAACCCTTTCCCCTTAAATTTCGAAATTGTGCAAAAAGGTGGAGAGAAATCCTTCCAAAAGTTTGATTTGTGGAATTTGTTGGGAGATTTGGAGTCCCCAAGAGGTATGGATACCTCCTTGTTGTTTTTGTTGTGTTTGGATTGGATTTGTTGTGGTTTTATATGGTTTTGAAATGGGTTTTATGGGTTGGTATTATTTTGGTTGAATGTTGGATTGTTGGATGTTTAAAGTGTATTTTGAAGGTTATTATGTGTTTGATGTTGTTGGTTTGAAGGTAGGGGAGTTGGTATGGATTGGAATGGAGTTTTGGAGCAAAAATGGCGATTTTTCGAAGTGCAGGACTCGGCGATCGATCGCCCGTTTTTGGCGATCGATCGCGAGCCGGCAGTGCGCTCCAGAAGCTTTTGGCGATCGATCACGCCAAGTGTGGCGATCGATCGCCGAAAGAACAAAATTTGAGTTTGGGGCAGTGTGATCTCGCGATCGATCGGCCCTTCGCGGCGATCGATCGCGAGTCACAATATGTGATATTTTTGTTATTTTAGTAGGATTTTTGGTATCGGACTATTATTGGGTTCTAATATTGATTTGTGTGAATGTGTAGAACCATCCCAGGTGGCAACACAGCCAAGGAAGTGAAGTCCTACCACATCCTACTTTTGGAAAGGTACGTAGATGACGTACGGGCACCCAACGGTACATGTATCTATTATACTCATTGATTATGCATTGTGGATGTGAGTATATGTGGAAATGTTCATTGTGGATGAAAAAACATGTGGAATTTATGCATGATGAATATATATGCATATGATGATTGTTGGTGCATATCCCATGAGTCTTGGTTATCCTTTGATGATTTTAATGCTTGCCGCTATTTGTTTGGTGCCGCTCAATGTGAAGCGAGGGGTGGGAGCGCCGCATGTCACATTGAAGCGTGGTTGTCATATGAGGCGAGGAAAGAATATTTGCCGCTCAATGTGAAGCGAAGGGTGGGAGCGCCGCATGTCCATTGAAGCGAGGTTATTCTATGCCGCCTATATGAAAAGCGATGGGCATTAAAATACATTGTGATGAACAGATTAGGGATTGTTGATTGGTAATTGGTGATGATGAAATGGTATTATGTCATGACATGTGTGGACCATTAAATAATCTATTTGATTATACTCATGAATTATGGTACAGGGACAACCAAACAGGAAGCGTTTAAAATTCATGGGAAAAATAGGAAGTGTTTTATTATGATTATGCATTTACGCCTTATATTCATATTGTGTTGGATATGAATAATATTATGCTCATGTTTTGGGGGTTGTCCTTGTAGGTACATTTTGGCACGATAGAAAGGGGCTAAAGCGGGTTGAGGTGGTGAGCTTGTGAAGAACACTCTTGATAGATGAAGGACGGGATTACTTTTGTATAGTGTCTACTCTAGCAGTAGTGTAAAGCTATAGCGAAAACATTCATTCGATTGGGGATGTAACTAATCCACTTGATAGTCCTTATTTTGGCATGTAATTCTTAAAGCTCATAATCTCAACACGATCTTTTTACTCTGATAATTTATGTTAGCTCTAATTATGCCTTTAATCCGTACTTAAGAAACTAGGGTCCTTACACTGATGATACCTTCTCTGAGCATTGTCCGACTCTCTTAAAAATACAGTCTCAAGAGTGAGGCCGAAACCGTTTATAGTTGTTGGACTGTTGGGAAAAAGATGGCTCTTTCTCCACTTATGTGTTATCCACAAAGATACGTAGTGCAAAGGGATTAAAAATGATATACCGACCGAAAGAAGATCTTGGAGAAGATTGACACATGTGCACGACCTACTTTATTATTTTTTTGGTTCATCTAGCCTACATATTTAAAGATTAGTTGTTAATGTTTGTGTTATTAGTGCCAGAACCTGTTGACTGGTTGTCCTCATTAATGAGGGCAGCTGGTGGTTGGTCGTTGGGGAGACGGCAGTTGGGAGATGTGCATTTAATGCACACCTTCAACACTATCAATAGAGCTCATTTTCTTCATTCTAAATCATCCCATTTTAGAGTGTTCTCTCATACATTTGAGTGTGTATTTCTAAATATTTGTGAGGTAGTTTTCTCCTATATTGAGAGTGTTGTTCTCTTTGAAAGATAGCGAGAGGTTGTAACCTACAAAATATTATAGTGGAATCTTTTCATCTTGCCCGTGGTTTTTACCCTAATAATTTTTAGGGGTTTTTCACGTAAATTCTGGTGTCCATTTTTATTCTTCATTTTCAGTATTTTCTATCTCATGTTGCCGCACCTGGGGCCAACAAGTGGTATCAGAGCCTCGTTGTAAAAATCTTAAAAATTCTAAGTATGCTCTGTGGTTGCAGCATTGACTGATCTTCCACATCATAAAAGATTTTTTGAGACAATTTTTTTTTTTTTTTTATTGAGGCAATTTTATTGTTGTCGGAATGGCGGCACGATTCGAGATAGAAAAATTCAACGGAAGTAATTTCATGTTGTGGAAAATGAAGATGCAAGCAGTTCTACGAAAAGATCGTTGCTTGGCGGCTATTGGAGATAGGCCGAAGGAGGGCATGGATGATGAAAAGTGGAATGAGATGAACGGTAATGCTATTGCCAATTTGCATTTGGCTCTAGACGATGGGGTATTGTCAAGTATCGCCGAAATAACAAATGCAAAAGATATTTGGGATACTATGACAAACCTGTACGAGGCCAAGTCACTACAACAAGATTTTCTTAAAGAGAAAGTTTTATACTCTTCGGATGTCGGGATCCTCATCAGTGACCGACCATATCAATACACTGAATACTCTATTTGCTCAACTCACTACTTTGGGGCATAAAATAGAGGAAGTTGAACGTGCGGAGCTTCTATTTCAAAGCCTACCAGATTCATACGATCAACTTATCATCAATCTGACCAACAATATCACTAATGATATGTTAGTCTTCAATAATGTTGCAGCCGCGGTTCTTGAAGAGGAAAGTCGGCGCAAGAACAAGGAAGACAGGTTGGCAAGTTTGAAGCATGCAGAGGCTTTGGGAAATGACGTCTCGGAGAGAATGATTCGACCAATATGAACCAGTCTCAGGAGGATCTGTATTAATGGGAAATGACCATGCCTTGGAAATCGCTGGAGTGGGAACCATCAAAATTAAAATGTTTGATGGTACTATTCACACCATACATGAGGTACGACATGTGAAGGGTCTGACGAAGAATCTTTTGTCTTTGGGACAATTGGACGATATTGGGTGCAAGACCCGTATCGAAAATGGGATCATGAAGATTGTGAAAGGCGCGCTTGTAGTATTGAAGGCAGAAAAGGCTTACAAGAATATGTATGTACTTCTGGGGAAAACACACAAAGAGGCAGAACTAGCTGTTGCATCGACTAGTTCGGGAGAAGAATTAACAGTGTTATGGCATAGGAAGCTCGGGCATATGTCATAACGAGGGTTGTAGGTTCTCTCGGAACGGAAGCTGCTACCAGGGCTTACAAAAATGTCTCTACCCTTTTGTGAGCATTGTGTTACCAGTAAACAACATAGACTAAAGTTTGGCACATCTACTGCAAAAAGCAACGGTATTCTGGAGCTGATTCATTCTGATGTTTGGCAAGCACCGGTTGTATCTCTAGGAGGAGCGAGATATTTTGTCTCGTTCATTGATGATTTCTCTAGAAGATGCCGGGTGATGTTTTTCCAGTCTTCAAGGTGTTCAAAGCGCGGGTTGAACTTGACTCTGAAAAGAAGATCAAGTGTTTGAGGACTGACAATGGAGGAGAATATACAAGTGAGGAATTTGATGCATTCTGTCAACTAGAGGGCATCAAAAGACAATTCACAACGGCTTACACGCCTCAACAGAATGGAGTGGCAGAGCGAATGAATAGAACCCTGTTGGATAGAACAAGGGCTATGCTGAAGACTGCGGGTCTAGCCAAGTCATTTTGGGCAGAAGCAGTCAAGACCGCCAGTTATATTATCAATCGATCTCCATCAGTGGCGATTGATATGAAGACTCCGATGGAGGTGTGGACAGGCAAGCCAGTGGATTATTCTCGGTTACATACATTTGGAAGTCCGGTATATGTTCTATACCATGAACAAGAAAGATCAAAGTTGGATTCTAAATCCAGAAAGTGCATCTTCTTGGGCTATGCTGATGGTGTTAAGGGGTATCGCTTGTGGGATCCCACTGCCCACAAACTTATTATCAGCAGTGATGTTATCTTCGAGGAAGATAAAGTGAAGGGAGACAAAGGCACACTGAATTCAGATACTACTACAATTCAGGTGGAAAGTAAGACAGAAGAAGGTCAAGTTTCTTCTGAGGTATTACCAGAGCACGATGAACAAGAACCAGACGAGTCAGAGGTTCTCAAAGTTCGGCAGTCTACTCGCGAGAGGAGACCACCGGTTTGGCTTTCAGATTATTATACTGAAAGCAATATTGCATACTGCTTGCTGACAGAGGATGGTGAGCCATCGAGTTTCCAGGAGGCTACTCAAAGTTCGGATATATCCCTGTGGATGCAAGCTATGCAGGAAGAATTGGAGGCATTGGACCTGAATAAAACTTGGGATCTTGTTTCACTACCGCGAGGACGAAAAGCCATCGGTAACAGATGAGTCTATAAGATCAAACGTGATGGTAACAATCAAGTGGAAAGATATCGTGCAAGATTGGTGGTGAAATGATATGCTCAGAAAGAAGGTATCGACTTCAATGAGATATTTTCTCATGTGGTTCAGCTTACAACAGTCAGAGTAGTATTGGCATTATGTGCGATGTCTGACTTACATCTAGAGCAGCCAAATGTGAAAACAGCTTTTCTTCATGGAGATCTTGAAGAAGAAATTTATATGCTCCAACCAGAAGGTTTTGCTGAAATATGCAAAGAGAACTTGGTTTGCAGGTTGAACAAATCTCTGTACGGTCTCAAACAGGCGCCGAGGTGTTGGTACAAGAGATTTGATTCCTATATCATGAGCATTGGGTACAACAGACTTAATGCAGATCCTTGTACATATTTCAAAAGATCTGGGAATGATGATTATATCATTTTGTTGTTATACATGGACGACATGTTGGTAGCAGGCCCCAACAGAGATCGAGTCCAAGAATTGAAGGCACAGTTGGCTAGGGAATTTGATATGAAGGACTTGGGATCGGCAAACAAGATTCTTGGGATGCAAGTTCACCGAGACAGAAATAACAGAAACATTTGGCTTTCCCAGAAAAACTATTTGAAGAAAATCTTGCAACGCTTCAACATGCAAGATTGTAAGCCAATTTCTACCCCTCTTCCTGTTAACTTCAAATTATCCTCCGAGATGAGTCCTAGCAGTGAAGCAGAGAGGATTGAGATGTCTCGAGTACCGTATGCATCAGCGGTGGGAAGTTTAATGTTCGCTATGATCTGTACAAGACCAGACATTGCACAAGCAGTGGGAGCAGTTAGTCGGTACATGGCGAATCCTGGAAGAGAGCATTGGAGTACGGTTAAGAGGATCCTTAGATACATTAAGGGTACCTCAAGTGCTGCATTATGTTATGGAGGATCAGATTTTACACTCAGGGGCTATGTGGATTCAGATTATGCAGGTGATCCAGATAAAAGAAAATCTACTACTGGATATTTGTTTACACTTGCAGGAGGAGTAGTAAGCTGGGTTTCAAAACTGCAAACAGTTGTGGCGTTATCTACAACGGAGGCAGAATATATGGCAGATACTCAAGCTTGCAAGGAGACAATATGGATTCAAAGGTTACTGGAGGAGATTTGACATAAACAAGAGAAAGTTCCTATGTTTATGATAGTCAGAGTGCCTTGCACATTGCAAGAAATCCAGCCTTTCATTCCAGAACTAAACACATTGTCGTTCAATTTCACTTTGTTCGTGAAGTAGTGGAAGATGGAAGTGTGATATGCAGAAAATCCATACGAAGGATAACATAGCTGATTTTCTGACAAAACCAATTATTGCTGAAAAGTTTGAGTGGTGCAGATCCTCAAGTGGCCTAGCAAAAATGTAAGCAGCATGGTATGACAAGATTGAAAGGATGTGTGGAGATGTGCTTGAATCTCAATCAAATCTCCAAGTGGGAGAAATGTTGACTGACTGCCCTCATTAATGAGGGCAGCTGGTGGTTGGTAGTTGGGGAGACGGCAATTGGGAGATGTGCATTTAATGCACATCTTCAACACTATAAATAGAGCTCATTTCTTTCATTCTAAATCATCCCATTTTAGAGTGTTCTCTCATACATATACATTTGAGTGTTTATTTCTAAATATTTGTGAGGTTGTTTTCTCCTATATTGAGAGTGTTGTTCTCTTTGAAAGATAGCAAGAGGTTGTAACCTACAAAAAATTATAGTGGAATCTTTTCATCTTGCCCGTGGTTTTTACCCTAATAATTTTTAGGGGTTTTCCACTGGTGTCCATTTTTATTCTTCATTTTCAGTATTTTCTATCTCATGTTGCCGCACCTGGGGCCAACATAACCTGCATAAGTGATTATTGTTGACCTGGATGTTTTGTATTCACTCCAAATGAAACGTCCGTGTCAACGAAGGAGAGTAGACTGATTGATTCATGTGCGAGTCATGCCGCATTGAGGTGGGAAAGACTGACCAAAAAATCTAAAACGAGTTTGATACTCTACACAACTCGTATAATGTAGTTCTTTTTTGATTAATAACTGGGCAAGATATTACATATACCTTTTATATCGGCAATATGTATTGCCTACATTGTGCTTGACAAGCAATGTGACAGATATTAAAGATCTAAATAGTTTGGTGATGCTATAGAAATTGGGATAGTATGCATGTGATATGTAAATGGTTAACAATGGTGCGTCCTGCAAATTCTTGTTAGAATACATTTAAGTTGCATTTTGTTGCTATGATAGTATGAGAATGGATAGATCACATTGCCCTGTCAAGACACAATGTAGTACAAAGAAATTCTTTCCAAATAAACACATACTTTTCTTTAATATGAAATTTGGCTTGCTGTAAAATACAAACTCATTTGTTGAAAAATAGCATACCAAACTCATCGATATATTTAGATTGCGTGAAATTGAAAAGGATTTGTTGAACGGGAGGAATAAGTAGCAAAGAAAATGGTAAAACAAATGAAGCGGGATGGGTTTTGTTGTTTTAATTTCCAAGGACTATCATTAGTACTGTACAAAGCTTGATTCGTAGTACCTTGTGGGCGGCATGATCTATTTCTCTCCTCCGCAGTGCTTTTTCACGGGCTTAGGTATTTCACGGGCTTTTTAAAAAACGAGTCAAACGTTGGTTAATTTGTTTATCTTGCCTAATCACTCATACCAAATATGCCCTTCGTATTTTCAATATAAATAAACATGATATTAGTTAGAAAATTACCATACCGTGTGGGCTTAGTAGTGCATCACACCATCTGATGAATTGTGCAAAATTGCTAATGGCTCCGAGCAGGATTATTCTCACTTGTTTTAAAAAATAACTAGCCATTTTGTGTTTGAAATTTTTGAGTCTTTAAAATATTTTAAGAGTTCGGCTGAGAAAAAAACTAGTGGAACATATATACATTGGCTGGGTCTAAAACCCAGATAAACTAGTGTATTATCAACGCAATGGCTCATGCTCCATTTCAAGTCGGATTTGAACAGTGGGTCAATCTCTTTGAGATAAATGTTGATAGGATTCATCGCTCTAATCTGAATGAGCTTCGAGAAACCCCTCGTCAGTCGAGATATAGTACAAGAAGCTACTGTCTTAAATTTGTCCAGACCGTTGCAATACATCTGCATATCTTGTGACGATGGTTTAATGAGCGATAAACTTTCTTCAGATAGCTGTGATGGAGAATCAAATAGCCGTGAAAGAACGATTCTTAACTTTTGCTACAAGTTGGCAGGTCCAGACACTGATTCTATTCGTCAGGGAGACTCACACTATAGATTGCATCGTTCCAAGACTAGCATTAGCAGGGAGGATCAAGAAACAGAAGAGAGAGCCGGTGTAAAGGACTTGTTGGGCAGTTTTAGGGCGATGATCTGGAATGGGACGTGTCAGAATCAGATCATGATGACCAAGAATTGGAACATGTTGAAAATGGAGATGTCCTATCAGATGTTAAGGACTTCTACCTTGAACTTATAAGACCTGAGTGAAGATGATACTCAGGAACTGGGTTTCATTGTTGCTGCCCTTAAGGGCACTGCCCTCAAACACATCATCCACCATCCATTTAGAATCTTTTTTTTTCTTTTCTAAAAAAAGATTCCAAATGAATGGTGATGATGTCTCTAAGGGCACTACCCTTAAGGGCATCATCAAACAAACCGGAACTGGGTTTCATTGTTGCTGCCCTTAAGGGCACTGCCCTCAGGTGCATCATCCACCATCCATTTAGAATTTTTTTTTTTTTTAAAAAAAAGATTCCAAATGAATGATGATGATGTCTCTAAGGGCACTACCCTTAAGGGCATCATCAAACAAACCCAAGAACTGGACATGCCTTTCTGCAAATGAGATTCTGGAATCCTGGAAGGATAAGAGGAAAGGGTAGGGTTCTTTGGATTACTGGTTGGAGTTAATGGAGTTATGGGATCTTTTAATAATTTGAACTGGTCATTTTTGTAAATGAACATATATAAAGTCAGTATTAGTGGAATCAGATTTAGGTAGTGATTTTTATAATTTTACTTTTCTGATCATAATTCACGTGTTCTAAGATCCAGTACTGTTGTCCATTTTTTTCTAGCAAAGTGTATATCAGGAATGTAGTAATAGAACAATGGCTTCAACGTTTATGTCGAGGTGAGATTTGTAATCTCCGTCCTTAAGACAATATTGTCCCGCCTTGGTGCTAATGGTTTGCTATGGCAATTTGTTTATCAAGATACAACGACTATGACTTGTGATAGGAGCACTCCAAATCACAAGTCCTCAAACCACAAAGGTTCAAAGCACTCAATCAGAAGAAATTTGATGAACAAACAAAATGCTCTCAATTTTCACTTAATTTTTTATTAGATTTCGAAATCTGATGTTAAACAAGTGAGAGAATTGTTGTATTTATAGTAAACCAAGATATACCTTCAAACGGACACCAATTGGAGGCACCACATCGCTAAAAATTGCACCCGATCATGAATGGACATACCATTCCGCGCAACATGGACAAGGCTCGATCGATCGAGCATGGTGCTTGATCGATCGAGCATCTGTTTCCAACAAACGGAATTTTGCCGCCTTGCTCGATCGATCGAGGCCTTGTGCTCGATCGATCGAGCGCCTATAATTTTTTTTTCCTTTTCTTTAATTTACTTCAATATTCCAACAATCCTACACATGAATTAAATTAATGCATGTATGCAATTGAGTGCTTTGACGAACTATTATGGCATTTGGAGAGATAGCTTGCGGCTTTGAATCTTCCGTAGTAGTATTCAATCGGATTTACTTGACTTATTAGTGAACTTATAGTTTTGAACAATTTAGTCGTCGGTGTAAACCAGGACAATTGAACCAACACCATAACAATTCTAACATTCATAAGGTTTCTTACGGTTGTGTCCGTTTCGGCCATGGACCCCGCTTGGTTTCATAAGTGCTTTCCATTATTTGAAGCGGTCACACTTCGTACTAACTTAGGTGATCTCATAAAAGAGTATCCTGCTATACTCCAACATATCATAATATGTCTTAGGAATCATTAAAAGCATTTTAGCTATCCTCGTACCCTTTTTGCAGGCTACACCCCTTATCATGGAATGTGTATGAAATTAATTTTCCAATGTGTTTATACAATCTCGTAGTTTGGTTGTCCCTTTTGAACCTATATCTTGAGATCTCCAGTTACATAGGTTGGGTATCCACCACAAGATTTTGATTACAGGGTTTTAATCATATTCCCTTCTATAAATTATATATTTGATCTCTAGGCAAGCCTCTCGTGAGCGGGTCCGCAATATTTTCCTTTGACTTCACGTAGTCAATGGGCATAATGTCATTTAACATCAATTGTTTAATAGTATTGTGTCGACGATGTATATGTCTAGACTTACCATTATACATGCTACTATGTGCCCTTCCTATAGCAGATTGGCTATCCCAATGTATTTTAATTATAGGCACAGGTTTTTCCCAACAATGAATTTCTTCCAAGAAACTTCTAAGCCATTCAGCTTCTTCTACCGCTTTATCCAAAACTATGAATTCAAATTCCATAGTGGATCTAGCAATACAAGTTTGCTTGGTAGATTTCCACGACATTGCAGCCTATCCAATGGTAAACACATAATCACTTGTCGACTTGGAGTCTTGCGTGTCCATATCCAATTTGCATCACTGTATCATTCCAATATAGCAGGATATCTTGTATAGTACAATCCATAGTTCAGGGTGTATCTTAAATATTTAAGTACCCTCAACAATGCCTTCCAATGATGATTGTTTGAATTGCTCGTGAATCTACTTAGTTTGCCAACCGCATATGCAATATCAGGACATGTACAGTTCATGAGATACATGAGACTGCCAATTATCCTTGAGTATTCTAATTGCATGACAGGGTCTCCTTTATTTTTAACCAAATATAGATTCGGGTCATAAGGTGTCTTTACAGGCGACGTGTCATTCGCGAGAAATTTCTCGAGTATTTTCTCAACATAATGAGATTGTGACAATACTCGATATGCACTATTATTGTTAGCATAACCAATAAATACACGATCTATTGTTTTAGGCACAATTTTCAATCACTTTGGTTTTGGTACTTCTACCTTAGCCAAGAACTCCCACACTTTCAAGTATTTATAGGAAGGTTTGTGGCCTTTCCGTAACTCATAAGGAGTTTCATCCTTATTTTTGTGTGGTATGTTTAGAATGTAATTGGCCGACATGATTGCTTCTCCCCACAAGTTTTGTGGTAACCAGAACTTATCAACATAGCATTCATTATCTCTTTTAGAGTATGATTTTTACGTTCGGCAATACCATTTGATTGTGGTGAATAGGGGGTAGTGGTTTGATGAATAATGTCATACTCAGTGCAAAATTCTTCAAACGGTGTTCCATATTCTCCATTCTTGTATTGTTTAAATACTACCAATGCCTCGTCTTTGCTTCTTATCAAATAGACGTAGCAATATCTCGTACAATCATAAATGAAGGTGATGAAGTACTTTGTCCTACCTCTAGTTTCCAAAAACTTTAGAGCACATAGATCCGTATGTATTAATTCAAGAGGTGTCGTATTTCTTTCAATTGAATGGAATGACTGTTTTCGTTAACTTGGCCTCGACACAAGTCTCACACTTACGTTTCAAGTTAACATTCATTTGAGGTAATAAGTTTAACTTCATTAATTTGTTAAGTGAACCATAATTTACATGACAAATTGATCATGCCATAAATTACAAGACTCAATCAAATAAGTAGAATCATTAACTTTATTGCTTTCAAATTGACGTATAACCGTCATTACATTCATTTTGAGAAGGCTTTTCTCCATATAGCCATTTCCAACAAAAAAACTCCATTTTTTGAGAGTACAATTTTTCCAGATTCTAAAACTAGTCTAAAACCCGCCTTGACTAGAGCCGATCCGGATATCATGTTCTTTCGGATGTCGGGAACATGTAAGACATCTATCAAAGTCAATTCCTTTCCCGAAGTCATCTTTAGAACCACATTCCCCAGTCCAACTACCGGAGATGTAGTGGAGTTTCCCATGTAGAGTTGGCGTCCACTTATTGTAGTGAATGTCGAGAACATGGCTTTGTCCGAGCACACATGTCGGGTTGCACCAAAATCGACGAACCATTCCATAGGATTGTCCACCAAGTTCGATTCAATGATCACAGCGGTTAACATTAGATCATTCAAGTCATCCGAGATCCGATCATGTTCGGTCACATTGGCTTGATCTTTTGCTTTCCCACGAATATCTTTGTTACGGTAATC
Source organism: Haberlea rhodopensis (assembly GCA_907163345.1). NCBI lineage: Eukaryota > Viridiplantae > Streptophyta > Magnoliopsida > Lamiales > Gesneriaceae > Haberlea > Haberlea rhodopensis. Next base: position 14,464,693 of record CAJQUN010000004.1, read on the forward strand.
ATTTACCATGTGATTGGGCTTTGCATTTTCCTTTGAACTTTTTCGCCTTGCCATTGTTGGAGGTCGTACCATCAAACTTACGCTTTGATCCGGTTCTTTGTTCAACAAGGTTAGCCCGTGGTTCCATTTGAAACCTACCCGCCTTCCTCTCGGAAACTTTGTTGTCTTCCTCGATTCTAGTCGAACCACAAGATCTTCAAGACTCGTCTACTTTCGTTTGTGATTCAGATAGTTCTTGAAGTCCTTCCACATAGGAGGCAATTTTTCAATCCTAGCGACTTTGAATGATTCACTTAGACTCATTCCCTCCGCATGAATGTCATGTAAGATCAATTGTAGATCTTGCACTTGCACCATCACAGGCTTTGTATCAACCATCTTGAAATTTAGGAACTGTCCAACTATGATTTTCTTCATGCCGGTATCCTCGGCTTTGTACTTCTTTTCCAGCGATGCCCATAGTTCATTTGCTGTTTTCACAAGACAATAAACGTTATATAATTTATTGTCTAACCCATTTAGGATATAGTTCTCGCATATGAAGTTGTTTTGATTCCATGCGTCAAGTGCTGCCCTCTTTTGTGTGTCAGTCTCTCCCTATTCAACCGTAGGAGCCTCATCGGTTAAGAACCTTGTCAAACTCAGTGTGGTCAAGTAAAAGAGCATCTTTTGTTGCCACCGCTTGAAATCTTTCCCATTGAACTTTTCAGGCCTTTCACCATGATGAACATGAGTTGTTGTTGCACTCGAAGAAGCCATTTGTTGCCGATATTGTCTTAAGATTGTTGTCGAATTTTCTCTAGCAAAGTGTATCTCATGAATGTAGTAACAAACAGAACGATGGCTTCAACGTTTATATCGTTACGAGATTCGTAATATCCGTCCTTAAGACATTATTGTCCCGCTTTGGTGTTATGACAATTTGTTTCCCAAAATACAACGACTATGACTTGTGATAGGAGCACTCCAAATCACAAGTCCTCAAACCACAAAGGTTCAAAGCACTCAATAAGAAGAAATTTGATGAACAAACAAAATGCTCTCAATTTTCACTTACTTTTTTATTAGATTTCGCAATCTGATGTTAAACAAGTGAGGGAATTGTTGTATTTATAGTAAACCAAGAGATACCTTCAAACGGACATCATTTGGAGGCACCACATCGTGAAAAATCGCACCCGAACATGAATGGACACACCATTCCGCACAACAGACATAGGGCTCGATCGACGAAATTTTGCTGCCTTGCTCGATCGATCGAGGCCATGTGCTCGATCGATCGAACGCCTATAAATTTTTTTTTTCTTTAATTTACTTCAATATTCCAACAAGTACATCATCCACTTTATTAATTCTAACTTTTCCAAATCGTAAAACAACAAAGAAGTGTTTTTTTTTAATATAACTGAAAAGGCATGAAAATAAACATCGACTATCGGAAGGAGAGAGCTGGAGCTGTGATTGAATCAGTCAAGTTCCAATTTCAGCTATACTCTGTAAGGCTGGTCTCCACTGCCCTCCCCCAACATGATACCTTCCAAGGCCACCTCCGATGATCGCTCTGCTATCGCCGCCGCCGCTGCTGCTGCCGAGGCTGTGCGCATCATGGTGCTCCGTCTGAAATAGGGGCTGCATAGAATGAAGGTTTAATACCAAACTAAAGTCAATAAATCACATTAATTACAGATTATGAAGCTACCTTCATGGTACGGGAATTTGCTGATTTTGGATTGGAGTTTGAATTGACTTTCTTTTGCCCAGCCTTAAATGTTCCTCCTTCCTGCAGCCTCTTTCCTACCTTGACGCATTTTTTTGCTGCAAACCCTTTCAACACATCTGTATATGCATTCACATTCAAGATAACCGAAGACATAATCAAGAAACCAAACCCGGAACTCAATACTAAATAAACTTATCTAAAATGGGTAATCAGCGAACCTTCAAAGCTGATGAGTCTGTAAACCTTTCCAAGAATCAAAATATCATCAGGCCGGAGAAGCTTCATCTGCCTCCCCGGAGGAGCACCGGCGTTTTCGGAAATAAGCGCCACGTAGTGTCCGGGATTCGAGTTCATAATCTGGTTGGCACACACCGGCCAGTAAATCCTCTCCACCTTCTCGTTCCCTGGACGCTGTATCACCACCGTTGCCGCCTCCGCCGCCTGGCAATTCCCCATATTTATATCCTCCGAATTAGTAAACTGGAAGTTGGGTGATGGTTAAACGATAAAGATGGTGAAACAAAGCTCACATCCACCAATGAAGATAAACCCGTCACTTATAATTCATGATGAAGCTGATTCTGAAAAAGGGATAAGAGAAACAAATAATTAACTATTCAGAATTTTCAAGTATTAACTAGACTGAGGTAATAAATATATCATCCATAGTAGGCGAGCGTATTAATGGGTGGAATGAATCTTATATATAGTAGAAAGTGAAGGAAGAATATAAAAAAAAATTGGAGAATTTAATTTAATAATGGAGCATTAATTAATGGATTGATTCGTGGATTGTTAGAGCTTAGATGTGCCTAACAACCAACAGAAAATGGAAATGGCCGGCGGGATCTACCGCTCTAGCTTCTCACCATGACTTTTGGTGGGTGGGAGTTGGAGAGACATGTCACTTCCTAGTATTTTTTATATTTTAAAATAATTATATCAGTTTCAAAAAAAAAAAATTATAAAGATTGAAAATTATTGGTATTTTCCTCAAAATAAAAAAAATTATTTTAACTATTATAAATAAATAACAGTATATTTATCTCTCATGATTTAAGCACAATCTCTTTCTAAAATGTTTGCAACTTTTGAGCTCTAATAGAATGAGGAGAAAAGAAACAAAATATTTTTTTATTATATTTCCAACTTTAAGGGTATGTTTTATATTGTTTCGCAAAAATCCTTATCCACTTTCAAGATCAAAAAATATAACCAGTAAGATTACTTATTTCATATCCGATCCGATTTTAAAAACACTGGTCATAACCCATGTTTGCAAATCTAAAATTGATTATAGTACAAATACAATTAACCACCACACGAGTCAATACCAACTATATAGTTTAAAATATTCTTTAAAGTTTCAAGATTTAAGATTATGTTCTATTTATATATACTAACTTTTTAAAAAAAGTCATATTTTTTAGTCAAGATAAAGTTTTTCATTATTAGAATAAGGCTCAGAAGTTTGATAAATGAATAATTTATTTAGTGTCAAATAATTTTTTAATTTTAAAAACAATTACAAATCTGAAATACATGTAAATTTATTTATATATTAGGAAATATATTTATTTAAAAAATGTTAAATAAAATAAACTTTTGGACTTTCTAAGAGTCTATCCGTTCATAGTTAGATACGAGCTTATAGGTTCAGACTAAAATTATTTAAATATTTGTATTTTCTGGCTTGGTGCATTTCATGCTGCCAATCTCTTCTATGAATCAACAAGTTTTTTTATGGTATCTTTATTACAATTTTTGAGTTATTAATTAATATATATATATAAAATGGTTTAAATACGTATTATATATGTATGTATGTCCCAATCACTTTGTAAATATAATTCATAATTAGAAGAGGAAATAAATATACTTTTTGATATCCATAATTAAATATTATGGTTTACCAAAAATATGGTTAATGTTGGGTTTTGGGAATCTGACAAATCCTAGTTTTGATGTTAACAAAACTTGTTATTGTGTTGTTAAATATTTTATCAAGTGTGCAACTTATATAAGATATTCTAGAACTTGATCAATTGCATAAGGAAGCCAGCTTGTCGGAACAAGATTTCTACATCGCTGAAATCCGAGCATCACTATTCTTTCTATCATATATCATCGCTCGGATATCGAAATGACGTGCTTCTAAAGAGTGGATATACAACTCAAAATGCCAACAACCTTATTTCAGAGCAACTAAGTAGATTTGGATGTTATCAAGGAGAAAACTCGAATGGAAGTGGCAACTGGTACGAACCGAAACAACAAGCAGGTAAGTTGGAGCAGCTATGGTATTTTGGCTATATCTCTCAACTAAGTTATAAAAAAGAAGTGATTCAATATGCATTGAAAATCTAAGAAGAATACATACAAGTCATCCTCAGAAGCCAAAGAATCAGAAGCTAACATGGTGAAAAAGCGTCTGCAAATTGTTGGCCCTACTCCTGAAACATGGAATTCCATGTTTCAGCATGCACACATTTTGATATTTCGAGTAGCATACTCACATACGATGTCAAAATCAGCTAATCAAGAATTATAATCAAGAGAAAATGCTAGTTGGACTGAATCAGCAAAAGCAACTCGGTTGGACAACTTAGTGTAGCTAGTTGGAAGGATTTACCTCGCTGGAACAACCAACCTTACTGTTGACCAACCTAGTTGTTCAGCGAAGTGCTTAGCTGAAATACAAAATATAGCCTAAAACAAATATGACCATCCCAAGCTCGGGAATTATGCATAATTTTTCCCAACGATCATATGGTTGTGTCTAACGTATATAATTGTCTGGGGTTATATATACAAGACTTGGAAGCACAAATTAGATGATTTAAGAGGAATCAAAGAGAGGAAAAAGAAGAATCCATTTGGGGATTTATAAGGGGAGCTACAGAGAGAAATATGGTATAAATGAGAGTCAACCCCATAACCTTAGGCACCTCTTACATTGCTGAATCAGATTCATTATTGAATCATTTATTTCTTTATATTTACTCTATTCTTTGTAATTGAGGGCTTAAATGTGAGTGAGTATATTTGTAATGGATGGTGATTTATCACAACCGTTTGAAAGAGTCTTTGCATATGAGACTTGAAAGAATATGTATTGTTATGTTACTAGGAGTTTAAATCATAAGTGTGACATTTGTCTAAGTGGGATTGCACAAAGGGTTGTATAATTCAAAGTTTTTTAGTGAAGAAGAGATGTAGAAGCGTTGGCTTCAAACTTCTAGAAACAAATTTGTGTGCATTTATTTTCTACATATTTTCCTTTCTGTCTTTCAAATGTTTATACTATGTTTTTTATAAACGCTTAATCAGTTACAGAGTTGGTTATTTCGAGTGTTTTCCACTTGGTTTCTTAAACCAAAACGCACGGTGCAATTATTTCAACAACACGTGCTACAATTTTCATGTATATTACTTTGCCCAAAAATCAACGAATCAAGAGTTATAACCAGAATTAGTTGAAACGGAACAACAATGTTCAACTAAGTGGACAGAGAAGTAGACCCGCAAAGTATAAGTGAACCCAGCTTAGTTCAACTAAGCTGGCCAGCTAAGTGATGAAATATAGCCCACAACACGAATATGACCGTAGCAAGCTCAAGAATCATGAAGAATTTTCTCAACGTCAAACTTCTTGAGTCTAACATATATATATCATTATTGAAGGCTATATATACAAGACTTGGAAGCATAAATCAGATGGTTGAAAAGATGTATTAAAGCTAGAATTTACATTGGGAAACTTCAAAAACACATTCGGCTAAATGAAGAGCACACCTCATACATTTGGCACCTCTCACCAAGTCTATATCAGATCAGATAAGATCACATGTTCACTACATCCTTTGTAATTGTTAGCTTAATAATTGAGTGAAGTTTGTAACTGTGAGACATATTGTCTACATAGGGTCTTTCACATATGAGACACGAGAGAATATGCCCTCAGCTGTGAATCCTTACATTCGGTGAAAGAATGAGAGATGTAGAAACATTGGCTTCGAACTTTCAGAAACAAATTTGTATGCATTTTACTTTCTATATTTTAAATATTTTTACTCTGTTTTTACAAATGTTTAATCTGTTACAGAGTAAGTTAGTTCGAGTTACTTCCACTTGATTTCTTAAATCAAACTCGATCTAATCTATTGGTGCAATCGTTTCAAGAACATGAGCTATTGTAGCTCACTTGACTGGATTGAGCTGAATGAACATATCAATCCCTCAATAGCGATCATAACAAGTGATATTAGAACAATAGAATCAACCCACTTAATTTCCCATCAGGTGGTCTCAATCAATTCAATGTTATGTAGGCATGTTGAAAATAATAGCTAAAAGTTAATATCAATCAAGTCAACGTTCTATGTATTTATAATTTTGAAAATAATTCAAGAATAGAAAAATTGTAATATTCTTCTAGTATGTTTATTTTTATATGATTTTGGTCCTGTATTTTGTAAAAAATGGGTTTTAAACCTGTGTCATTCTACTTTTTGAAATTTTAGTTCCTTTCCTGAGTGGCGTTAAACACACCAACAACATCCTGGTACCATACCATCATCAAATCAGCGACACATCAGAAAAATGACTTAAATTATAAAAAAAACAAAGACTAATACTGAAATTTAACTAGTTACAAACCAAAATCGGATGAGACCAACATAAATGGCCAAAATTTGCAACTTTTTCTTCACATTACACAAATAGATATATATATAACAATTTCAATTATGCAATAATTTACTTGGCGAATAATAAAAATTAGGTGTCAATTATGTTATATATATTCGTTCAGCAGAAAATATAGTACAATAAGTTGGATACTTATTCATTCTATAAATTACTAAGAATATGCACTCTTTTTTTTGTCATGAATGTGTAATAATTCAAAGTTGACTTGCGAATAATGCATTATTAATTGGGCGTCGATTGAGAATTAACTAATAAAAAAGACCATTAATGTTGATGCTTGGACAAGTACCATAGTGCAATTGACTTTTGAAAGTATTGATTTTTTTTTTTATAGCAAAAACAGCATATATTATATAGATGATAAAATACGAGGTCATCTAAAGTGGCTATTTCATGCTTGGTTTAATTCATGGCCAAATATGATGCATGAAACTTTCGTTTTACACGAGATCTAAGTAAAGATTTGGGTCATTTGGGACCTAATATACACAATCTCAAATAAAATATTAGAAACGTGAATATAAAATTAATAGAAAAAGTAAATAAAAGTGATAATATTATATAAAATTTAATTATCTTCATCGTATGGACTCTATCTTTGATCTATTTTTGCTCCAGTACACAATCTACCTAGTATCGACAAGCCAATGCGCAAATATGGCAAAAAGATCATATGTTAACCTAATTTATATATAAACTAATTTATTATTATTATAATTATCACGGAACTTACCACATACATATAATTTATAGTTGGATATTTTTCGAAAATGGATACTCCATAAATATATACCGAATACTTCTACATGTTTAAGTAGAAATAAAATGTGGATATTATATAATATACAGTTAAAGATCGTATTTTAACCAAATTGAATATGGTCAATAGTCTTATTTTATCATACTATCATCAGAACTATTTTTTATTTTCACATAGTTATTTATTTATTTTTGTTTAAAATAATAAATTTAAATTTTATAAACCAAAACTCTTATTTGATAAATTTAAATTATGCATTTGAATTCACTGATAATAATATTAATTTATTTTTATGTATATGTGTAACACATATGTAAGACAAGTGTATCCCACTACCCTACATAATACAGTCTAAAGTGAGTATAATCATTCTTGACTTTTATATATTTTTAAAATTCTAGTGATATTCAATCTAAACTTTTATTTACTTCATAGAAGTCTAGTGGTATTCACAATTGACTTTTGTGGAGTTTTTAAAAGTCAGGTGATATTCAAATTTGACTTTTTAAAACTCTATAAAGTCTATAGGTATCCAAAATTGCAATAGATTTCCAATTACTCTTATAGAAATTTTAGTACAAACTTTAAAGCTATATGAACTACTAAAAAACATAACAAAATTTCCCTCACCCACCATGAAGATTTGTATTGACTTCTAATGTAACTCTCTCTCTCTCTCTCCTCGTGAGGTCGACGGGGATTGAAGGTCGGTCGAGACATTAAATTCAAAAGTTATTTATGATGTTTCATTTTTTTATAATAAAAAATATGAATTAAATGTATATCGTTTGTACCATATTATATTATTAAATGAATAGTCCAGATAAAAATAAATAAAACATGAACTTTTATTTTTATGCGCATTTCGTATAAAAAGAATGTTTATAGTGTGTATTAACATCTGCATGAGAAAAAAGATCCATGGAATCAATTAATCCAAATGTCATATTTACGAATATCTAAAATTTTGTAATAGAATTGTATATAATTCTATGAAAAAATGTCTATAAAACTCTTTTTATAACTCTGTGTGACTCTATAAAAGTCAATAAATATCAATCAACTCCATACAAGTCTATCATTTAAAAAGTATCATTAAAAGTCATTGATTCTCTAGAATGATTATACCATATTAAATAAAAGTGAAACTACCTTAATAAGGTGTGCAAAATGTCAAGTACCCAATTTCAATGTTTTTGTGTAAAATGTAATGTTAGGCCTTGGGAACCCGGATAATATTGATTCTGATGTTAACAAAACTTGTTATTGTGTTGCTAACGTATTTCATCAAGTGTGCAGTTCATAGATGATATTTTATAGCTTGTGAATTGTGATGGAAGTTATTTTGCTGAAACAAGAATTAAACGTTTTGGAAGACCCTGAGCAATGCTGACTAAATCAATCATATCTCATAGCTCAGGAAACTTACCAAACCTCTCCCAACGGCTATATTCTTGTATCTAACATATATATCATTATCTGGGACTATATATACAAGTCCTGGAAGCTCAAAAATATCTGATTGAATATCAATCCAAACATTCCAAAACAAACTCATTTGAGATTCAAATGGGGAACTTCAAAAACAAAATCTGCTAAATGAAGAGCACTCCCATAACCTTTTGGCACCTCTTTCAAGCTTATATCTTATCTACAACGAGATCATTTGTGCCCTTATATTCACTATATTCTTTGTATTTGATAGCTTAAATAGAAGAGTGAATATCATTGTAACAGTTTGTGATTTATCACAACTGGGTGGGATAGTCTTTGCATGTGAGACTCTAAAGAACATGCTCTCTATGATATGTGTGGACTATGAGTTTAGGCTATCTTTGTGGTAACGAAAATGATTTATTTGATATTATGGATGACTGGTTACGGAGGGACCGTTTCGTTTTTGTAGGCTGGTCCGGTCTATCGCTCTTTCCTTGTGCCTATTTTGCTTTAGGGGGTTGGTTCACAGGTACAACCTTTGTAACTTCATGGTATACCCATGGATTGGCTAGTTCCTTATTGGAAGGCTGTAATTTCTTAACGGCCGCAGTTTCTACTCCTGCGAATAGTTTAGCGCATTCTTTATTGTTACTATGGGGTCCTTTATCGAATTTGAAAAAGAGTCAGAAGAAATGGTTAACTAATTCTAATTATAGAAATATCTCTCAAAGGTTTACTCGTTTTGACTGTTGGCGGGTCTCTTTGTATGTGTTGTCCGGAAAGAGGAGGACTCAATGATTATTCGTTCGCCGGAACCAGAAGTAAAAATTTTGGTGGATAAGGATCCCGTAAAAACTTCTTTCGAGTAATGGGCCAAACCGGGTCATTTCTCAAGAACAATAGCTAAAGGACCTGATACTACCACTTGGATCTGGAACCTACATGCTGATGCTCACGATTTCGATAGCCATACCAGTGATTTAGCCTAAGTGGGTTGTACATGTTTGATTGTAAACCCAGTCTTCTAGTGTATCCTTCCATGAGATGGAAGAAGAGGAGACGTAGCATGATTAAACCACATTCGAACTTTCATAAACATATACTTGTGCATTTACATTATTGCATTATTTATCTTACTGTTTTGGTTAGCATTATTGAAGCATTTTATGTGCTTGATAAAACACCAAAGTGTAGCTCACTAAATGTTTGATAAAATGCTTCAACCACTGTTTTTTGTTATGCAACATTATGTTTTAATGTTCATATTTTTATTTAAGTTTTGTGATCATAAAAAATGAGGAGATTGTTGGGTTTTGGGAACTCGAATAATCTTGGTTTTGATGTTAACAAAGCTTGTTGTTATGTTGCTAACATATTTCATCAAGTGTGTAGTTCATAGATGATATTTTATAGCTTGATGAATTGTGAAGGAAGTTATTTTGCTGAAACATGAAGTCAACATCCAGTAGACTTCTGACTAAATTAATCATATCTCATAGCTCAGAAAACTTATCAAAACTCTCCCAACGACTATTTTATTGTATCTAACATATATATCATTATTTGAGGCTATATATACAAGTCTTGGAAGCTCAAAAACAGCTGATTGAAGATCAATCCAAGCATTCCAAAGCAAACCATTTGGGATTCAAATGGGAAACTTCAAAGACAAAATTTGTTAAATGAAGAGCACTCTCATAACCATTTGGCTCATCTATCAAGCTTATATCAGATCTGCAAAAAGATTATTTGTGCCCTTATATTTACTCTATTTTTGTATTTGGGAGCTTAAATAGAAAAGTGAATATCATTGTAACAATTTGTGATTTATCACAACTGAGTGAGATAGTCTTTGCATGTGAAACTCTAAAGAACATGTTATTTGTGATCTATGTGGACTATGAGTTTAGACTATCTTTGTGGTATTAGTCTAAGTGGATTGTACATGTTTGAGTGTAAATTAATTCTTCTAGTGTATCCTTCCATGAGATGGAGGAAGGGGAGACGTATGAGGATTATTCCACCTTCAAACTTCCATAAACAAATACTTGTGTATTTACATTATTGCATTATTTACCTTACTGTTTTGGTTAGCATTATTGAAGCATTTTATGTGCTTGATAAAACACCAAGTATAGCTCATTAAGTGTTTGATAAAATGCTTCAACCAAATTGTTTTTACTTATTTTACTTGCATACCTTTAAAATGATTGTCAAATGATTAATTGGTTATAAAAAGGGTTATGTCGATTGTCTTCCAATCGATTTTGAAACCGAACTCGATATAATCTTTCGGTGCAATTATTTAAAACACACGGGTTATTGAAACTCAAGTTGGTTCAACTCTGATGTAGACTGGCCACCCACCCCGAATCGATCCTAACATGTAAAATACTTAATATCAATTTTATGACAAAAATATTACTATTATATATAAATCTTGTGTAAGATTTTAGAATAATTATTTTATTTTTAAATCGAGTTGTGTCAAAATATTACTAAATTAAAAATATGAAAAATAAAATTTTAAGTTGTATAATATACTAGGCTGAGCAAATGTGGATTGATTTGGGTTTTGGTAAAAACTCGAAATCAATCCAAGTTTATCGGTTTTATAGAATTGCAAACTGAACTAGGTCACTAATAATTAAAAACGAAATCAAACCTTGATGTTCTGTTTGGTTCGGTTGGGTTTAAATATTTAAATATACTTAAAATATTCTAAACTAGCTATTATAAATAAACAAAAATCAATAATACATAGATACTAAGGTAAAACATTGTTTTGCTTCCCAGCCTTGCCGGATGAATAATAATTCATGCTCACTTTGGACAGACTCGAGTTCGAGTGGCGTTTGGCGTACAAAAAATGATTTAGCATCTTCCCACTAAAAAAAGGTATAACATTGTAATGTGGCTATGACATTGTCGTTGATTAATTATCATTAGTTGTCATTATGAATAAATTTTCTCATTTTTTAGCTTCGTTTTTATCTTAATTATCATCATGAAATGATATTTGGGTATGTAGTATGAGTCATTGTAATGCTCAAAAGTTATAAAAAAAAATCTATTATAATAATAATAATATAAACTTAAAAAAAAATTATTTAAATTTTGAATCACATCAATTATTTTCTGTTTGGTTAATTTTAAAATCAATCCAAACATGATTAACTAAAAGCCGATCCAAACCGACTTATTTGGTTTGTGTTGGTTTATGCTCACCCCTATAATATACCATAAACCTCATGTTGATCTATAGATATTAATTATTATGTTAAGCTAGTGTTATTGTTGCACAGTGTAAACCAAACTCAATTTATCATTATTATTATTAATTTGTCGCTTTCATATTTCTGCAACATATCCGAAGAAGGAACAAACGGCTCTGCTTTATTTCCATCCCGCTCATGCAGACAATATCAAAGCTAATGGTTTTGGTGCCAAGATCTAACGTGTCCATCAGCACACTGAAATCTGAATTCACAGGCTCAGATTTCATGTACTTATGCGATACACTAAGTAACAACCGCCATTAAAGAACCTTCAACCACCAGCTTTCCCAGTCAAATACCACTTGTTTCAAGTACGAGAACTCTCGGCTGTTTTGAAACTTTTCATGACTATTTATACAGGCTCCGACAAATCTTTGGCTAAATACAGGGGATGCTGATGCATTGATTCAGAATTCAAGGTGGCAACTGGGAATCCTTGCTAACAGACAAAATTCACCACTACTTGTTTGGTAGGAGTGGACTTGAATCTTGTGGGTTTTCTTGGTTTATAATGGTGTCCTCGGAGGTTCCCAGCTCCATAATTGCTTCATGGCCAAGTATAATGGTCGAAGCAAAACGGTTTCGTTTCTTTCCGATGCCTTTCATGTAGTCGGCGCTTCCGCAGTGGCTTTCTTCACATTCTGGGCACTGTGGTCCTTTTTCAGCCCGCACGTTAGCAGGACTCCGTCTTTCTCTACCCCCTCATTTTCCGGCAGGACTTTTTCCGAGTTAGACGGTTTACACACCTCCACCGCTGCCCCTTCAGTAAGCTGTGTCAATGATGTATTGGGCCCTAACTTTCTTCATGACCTGCCGGATCAGAACTTTTACGACAATCCGATGCTAACCTATACGATAGACTCGCCGCCGGTTAAGAACTGGGACGAGAAAAGAATGGAGTGGTTGAAGCAGCACCCCGCGTTCGCCGCCGGAGTTGAGAACCGGATTCTGATGGTGACCGGATCACAAGCGACGCAGTGTAAGAATCCCATCGGCGATTATTTACTCCTTAAACTCTTCAAAAATAAGGTGGATTACTGCAGGCGACATGGGATAGACATTTTCTACAACAACGTACTGTTCCAGCCTAAAATGTTCTCTTTCTGGGCCAAAACCCCGACCATTAAAGCCGTAATGCTCGCCCATCCGGAAGCCGAATGGATCTGGTGGGTCGATTCCGATGCCGCCATAACGGACATGGACTTCAAACTCCCATTGGAACGATACAAGAACCATAATTTCGTACTCCACGGCTGGCTCAATTTAATCTACGAGACGAAGAGCTGGACCAGCATCAACGCAGGCGTTTTTCTCATCAGAAATTGCCAATGGTCGATGGATTTCATGGATGTCTGGGCCAGCATGGGCCCTCAAGCACCTGAATACGACAAATGGGGTGAAATCCTGAGTACCCTTTTTAAAGACAAGGTTTTTAAAGAATCCGATGATCAATCTGGCTTAGTTTACTTACTCTTGAAAGAAAAAGAGAAATGGGGAGACAAAATATATGTCGAAGATGAATATTACTTCGAAGGGTACTGGATGGAATTTCTGGGCACATTTGAGAATATTACAGAAAAGTATAAACAAATTGAAAAGGAGACGCCATTATTGAGGAGGAGACACGCGGAGAAAGTGAGCGAAATGTATGCTAATGTGTGGGAGGAGTATCTTAAGGAAACTGGCTATGGAAGAGGAAGCTGGAGAAGACCGTTTATCACTCATTTCACAGGGTGTCAGCCGTGTAGTGGGAATCATAATCAGATGTACTCTGGGAAGACTTGCTTCGATGCAATGCAGAAAGCTCTGTTGTTTGCTGATAATCAGGTGCTGAGGAATTATGGATTCGTGCATTTGGATTTGTTGGATCCTTCGGCGGTGAATCCTCTGCCATTTGATTTCCCTGTTTGAGCTAGTGTTCATAGCTGGAAATATCAGTTTGTTTTGATTTTTTTGTTTATTTTCTCTTGGAAAAATGAAATGCTTCTTTATAATTTTCGTATGGAAATCAAGAGAAAAGGTATGAATGCATGTTTTTTGTTGCATTTTATTTAGTATCACTGGTCCATTGTCGCCTGCTGATGGAATATATTGTTAGCATAAATGCCCTACAAGCCAATCGTTGGTCCAATGGGCTTTACATTAACCCTCCCAATTAGCTTATACAACTATAAATATGACATTTGTATCAGAAGGAAAAACGACCTAATCACTCTCAATCAATTCACGCTCTCTAAAAGTTCATACCAAACTAGCACTGGTGCTGAGCTTGTAGGTCTGGTCAGGTTGGTTGGACTCGAGGGTCACCGCTATCAGATTCACGTCGGTGAACGGTAATTCCTTTTCGTGCATTTATTCGATTTATGCATGTTAATATATGAATCAGGCGCGATGACCGTCCCCGGGTCAGATCTGTTTATTGTATTATTTCGCTGCGTTTGGATCTGGCGCCGGGGTACGGAAACCCAACAGTGGTATCAGAGCCAGGTTGTCGCTTTGATTCATATTTTTTATGATTAATTTTATTAGATCGTTTCCAGTATTTTCTAATCGTGTTTAAATTTCAAAAATTACGGAGTCCGGAAATATAGAAAATGGATTACCCAAAATCGCTGGTAACTGTTTTTTACAACCCATCGCCGGAAATCTTCACGCTGGCGGCGGTCGCTGGCGGGATGGCGGCGGACACGGCTGAGAAATTGTTCTCCACCGCCGTCCGCGCGCCCAGACTGGAATCAACCTGCAGGTTGGTTGATTTGCGCACGGAACTCACACAAATCTCTGCAAACGTTGCTGAGGTAATGGCGTGAGATCCATGGAAGACGTTCAGCGGTATTCCGTCGGAGCAGCGTGAGGCTGGCGGCGTGCAGCCTGGTGAAAGGGGTGGCGGCGCTAACCCTAGCTAGAAACCCTAATGTGTAAATTGGGGAAGAGGATGCCGAGCAGCAGAAGGCGGCGGCTGATATACCTCAGCAAACCCTAATTTCAATTTGAGAAAGATGATGAACAGTTTTCGGAAATTTTAAAAAAAAAATATATATTTGATGTGATCCGTTATTTTACGTGTTTGGTAGAATTAAATGTTTACGAAAAATAAAAGGAATACACCAAGATTTTTTACGTGGAAAACCCTCAAATTGAGAGAAAAACCACGGGACCTAGTCCAGTATAAAGCTCCACTATAAATATTGATGATTTACAAGATGATCTGGACACAAGAAAAAATTATTCAATGACTTACACGACTACTGTTATAGAAATTATAAAAAAGACCGAACAGACTCAAGTTTGCTCTCTTCGGAGTCTTTTTGCCCAGAAAAATCCAACCCCTTCTGTGATGACATCCGCGGGTATTTATAGGACTATTCCTAGTGATTGACTCGCGGGAGATCCGGAACACGATGTCCTCTGATCGTGGCTTAACTGGAGCCCAACACGTCCGAGAAATCCGCGCCCCATTATTGCACGTTCATTCACGCCGGTTAATTTGTTAGTTATTCCCGGGTCTTCCGCTAATCTTTGACCAGAAAACCGAGGAGGGTTACAGTTGTTCGGTAAAAACCCTGCTCGGTGCTTTCCGTTCGGTGCACTATGTTCGGTATATGTCTTTGTTCGGCCCTTGAGGGATTTTACCCGAGGAGGTCAATATGTCATATGACATCACCTCACCCCCCTAAAGTAAAGCAAGACGAGACCTTTGAAGTCTTGTTTTATTGTCTTCGGGTAAAATCCCAAACTCGACCTGCTCGGGATATTTTTGCCGCCCTTTTTTCCCGCCCAAATATTTTAAAAGATATTTTAAATGCCGCGCGACGTTTCGTTTCCCGAGGCTGCTTTATAACCGTCCATTCCCTTATTTTTGGACGGTAAGGATTAAATGACTGTTCACATGGTCCCCGCTATAAATACCCCTCCATTTTCTTCATTTGTTTTTACTTTACTGCATTTTGCTTCCGAGCTAGCACCAGACGGTCGAACAACTTGTCTCACCAGTTCCCTTCTTTTTAATCACTTAAGTATGGTTTCTTCCTCAGCCGATTCTTCATTGCAAGCCATAGATAGGTTTACGGAAGGAGATGCTCTTAGCCCCTCTCCTCAAGCCTTTTCCTCTTTCGATAGTGACAAAACCCTAAGCTCTTCTGCTGCGTCGGCTGCTCATAAACAAGAGCAGAAACGTGTTACGGAGCGAGATTTAGTTAAAGCCAGGGTTCCTTGGTTCGAGATATTCGAGTCTGAGGTTAAATTGCCTCAGCAACTCATCAATATCCGAACTAAATGGGGGATTTCTGAGGGGACTTCTATTATTGCTCCCCCTTCTGGATCTCGTCCCCACTTACCCCCTAAGGGGTATTTTCCTTTCTATATAGACCAACTCCGAGGAGGGCTCCGTTTTCCCGTCCCTTCTTTCTTTATTGAAGTGGCCTCCTACTTCTGCGTTTCCCTTAGTCAATTATTTCCCAATAGCTATAGGTTATTAGCAGGCTTCTTCATAGTTCTTTCTTATCTGGGTTTTACCCCTACTCCCGAGCTTTTTCATTGTTTCTTCCAACTGAGAGATCGGGCTTTTTTACTTTTCCTCAAGGACAGGGGTTGGCTTCCTCAAAAAATACCCCTCGTCTATAAAAAATTGGAAAAACTCTTACTTTTTTGCTCGTCCCCTCCAGCCTTGGGATTGCCCTATGGAGTGGAGGGAAAGTCTCCCGAGGGGGAAATCAATCAAGGGTCACCTTGAGGAGGAACCGTATTTGTCGGTTCGTCGTGCACTTGGCGATCAGTGTTATAATTTGATGGAGCTGATTGACGACGGACTGCTATACTTGTTCCAATTGAGCCCCAAGGGTGTATCCTTGAAAATGTCCCTCGGTGAGTGCTTTCCAAGTAATCTTCTTCGTTTTACTTTTAACTTATCATGTTCGGACTAATATTTCTCTGCTCTTTTCAGAAACAAAAATGATGAAGGCAATGATAGCCGAGAAGCTAAGGGAGAAGAGCCAAAAAGGCCAAACTTCTAAGGCTGCTGCTATTCCTGCACCTCCCCCTTCTATTGAGATTTTGACTCCTTCTGAGGAGAAGGCTTCACCTGAGAAGACTCATGCTCTTCATCGCAAGAGGAAGACTACTCCCGAAGGTCCAAGTTCCTCGCCCCAAGCACCTCCTACTAAAAAAACTTCTTCTTCCCTCATCCCTTCCGAACCTCGAGCCTCCTCTCAACCCGCTCTCGGTGTATCTCGACCTTCTTCGAGATACCATATCCCTTCGTGGACGTACTCCCCTACTGTTCCACTACTGAAAAAACCCGATCCCAAAGCCTCCCATTCCATGCTGTGCTATACCCCCAACCCTGCTGATCGAAAATACCTCGGGGAGCTGGCTTTCAGCAACTTGGTGAACGACTTCTCCTCCTCCTTTACCCAGGTAAATGTTTATGCCCATTAATTTGTTCCGTTTGTCTTCTTTCAATACCTTCATTTGTTATTTTAACTTTATATATGATCTGATGCAGGCCCACATGATGGCGGGTGAACTTCTCACTCGTTTTCATTCAGTTCGATTGGCTGATGGGCAAAATCAGAAGCGCATCCGGCAGTTAGAGGGTATGGGTGAGGAGTTGAAGAAAACAGTGAGCCTTTTAGAGGAGCGGCACTCGGCCCTGGTATCGGCTCGGGACAAGGCGGAGCAGGTCCTGGCAGAGGAGCGGACAAAGTTTGCTGCTCTGGAAGATGCTAACTCTTCTCTGTCAGAGCAGTATAAAGCCCTGGCTGAGCAACATCAAGCTGTCTCCGAGCAGCTGGCTCAGGAGAAATCTTCCACAGCTGCTCGTGCGGAAGAACTATGGCTTTCGAAGAAAGCATAGTTTTTGAAGTCTCCAGAGTATAGCAGCATGGTGGCTGACCTTGCTTACAAGTTCTTTGATCATGGCTTTGAAGCATGTGTCAATCAATTTGGATCTCAGGGCTATCCGCCCGAAGGAGCTTCCAAAGATTTCCTTGATGTTAATGCTGCTCTGGAGAGCCTCCCCGAGGAGTTATTCCAGCCATAGAGTATAATTTTTACCCTTTCTTGTATTTCTTTTTTGTTTATTAATGAAATCATTTATTAAAATTCCGAACAGCTCCTTACCCCGAGCATAAACACTTAGGCAATTTTAGGTTTAAAACGTGGACCAAACATCCCGATCCCACGAGTAAACAACTAAAATTCCGAACAAAGCTCGCTACCCCGAGCACAAACACTTAGGCAATTTTAGGTTTAAAATGTGGACCAAACATCCCGATCCCACGAGTAAACAACTAAAATTCCGAACAAAGCTCGCTACCCCGAGCACAAACACTTAGGCAATTTTAGGTTTAAAACGTGGACCAAACATCCCGATCCCACGAGTAAACAACTAAAATTCCGAACAAGCTCGCTACCCCGAGCACAAACACTTAGGCAATTTTAGGTTTAAAACGTGGACCAAACATCCCGATCCCACGAGTAAACAACTAAAATTCCGAACAGCTCGCTACCCCGAGCACAAACACTTAGGCAATTTTAGGTTTAAAACGTGGACCAAACATCCCGATCCCACGAGTAAACAACTAAAATTCCGAACAAGCTCGCTACCCCGAGCACAAACACTTGGGCAATTACAGGTTTAAAACGTGGACCAAACATCCCGATCCCACGAGTAAACAACTAAAATTCCGAACAAGCTCGCTACCCCGAGCACAAACACTTAGGCAATTTTAGGTTTAAAACGTGGACCAAACATCCCGATCCCACGAGTAAACAACTAAAATTCCGAACAGCTCGCTACCCCGAGCACAAACACTTAGGCAATTTTAGGTTTAAAACGTGGACCAAACATCCCGATCCCACGAGTAAACAACTAAAATTCCGAACAAGCTCGCTACCCCGAGCACAAACACTTGGGCAATTTTAGGTTTAAAACGTGGACCAAACATCCCGATCCCACGAGTAAACAACTAAAATTCCGAACAAGCTCGCTACCCCGAGCACAAACACTTAGGCAATTTTAGGTTTAAAACGTGTACCAAACATCCCGATCCCACGAGTAAACAACTAAAATTCCGAACAAGCTCGCTACCCCGAGCACAAACACTTAGGCAATTTTAGGTTTAAAACGTGGACCAAACATCCCGATCCCACGAGTAAACAACTAAAATTCCGAACAAAGCTCGCTACCCCGAGCACAAACACTTAGGCAATTTTAGGTTTAAAACGTGGACCAAACATCCCGATCCCACGAGTAAACAACTAAAATTCCGAACAAGCTCGCTACCCCGAGCACAAACACTTAGGCAATTTTAGGTTTAAAACGTGGACCAAACATCCCGATCCCACGAGTAAACAACTAAAATTCCGAACAGCTTGCTACCCCGAGCACAAACACTTAGGCAATTTTAGGTTTAAAACGTGGACCAAACATCCCGATCCCACGAGTAAACCGATAATACTTTAACGCTTAAATGTGGACCAAACATCCCGATCCCACGAGTAAACCATTAGAATTTCGAACAAACTCGATGAATCAAATATTTTCATTTTATTACTGCTGAATTCATAAAACAACAAAAAAGAAAGATTACACAAAATATTTCTTCAAGTTATGAATGTTCCAAGGTCTTACCAATTTCCGACCTTCATGATCTTCCAGCCTGTATGCTCCTCTTCCGATTACTTCCTTAATTTTGTAAGGACCTTCCCATTTGGGTGCCAACTTTTTCACCTCACCAGCAGGATTTGTTCTTCGTAACACTAAATCACCAACTTGAAATGTTCTTGATCGAACCCTTCGGTTATAGGCGTTGGTAATCCTTACTTTATATAGCTCTGTTCTTGCTACAGCCTGTTCTCTTAGCTGATCAATCTCATCCAACTCTTGCATTCTCTTAACCTCGTTCTGCTCTGGATCATAACATTATACGCGGAGAGACTCAATCCCAATTTCTGCTGGAATGAGGGCCTCCGAACCGTATACTAGACTATACGGAGTTTCCCCTGTAGATACCCGAGGAGTTGTTCGATATGCCCACAAGACTCCAGGTAGTTCATTTACCCATTCCCCTCGGGCCCCTTCCAGCTTCGTCTTAATCCCATGTAATAGAATACGGTTAATAACTTCGACTTGTCCATTTGATTGTGGATAGGCTACTGACGTGAATATTTGCTTAATTTTCATCTCTTCGCACCACCCCTGTATTTTCTTTCCCTGAAATTGCCTTCCATTATCCGAAATAATTCTCCTCGCTATTCCGAACCGACATACTATGCTTCTCCATAAGAATTTGATGACTTCCTCCTCAGTTATTTTTGCTAAAGGCTCAGCTTCCACCCATTTCGTAAAATATTCCACTGCTACTAGGAGGAATTTTCTTTGCCCCGTGGCAAGGGGAAAAGGTCCGACGATGTCCATCCCCCATTGATCAAAGGGACAGGAAGTGATACTGCTATTTAAGACCTCTGCAGGTATGTGAGATAAATTTGCATGTTTCTGGCAATTGTTACATTTTTTAACAATTCCTTCGGCATTTTCTCTCATACTGGGCCAATAATATCCTGCCCGAAGGGCTTTCTGATATAACATATTACTTCCCGAATGATTCCCACAACAGCCTTCGTGAATTTCCTTTAGTAAATGTTCTCCTTCTTGCGTTGATGTGCATTGCAAGAAGGAAGCTGAAAATCCCCTTTTGAACAATTTGCCCTCTGCTAACACAAAACGCCTCTCCATTCTCTTCACCCGAGCAGCTTCCTTTGGATCTAACGGCAACACCCTATTTTTCAAGAATTTAATGATATACTCCCGCCAATCAGATGTGATACAAGGCTCCAAATTCATTATACTGTTGATTGCTGTGTGTGAGACCAAAAGATCTTGTACCAGCACTTTCCTATTCTTCCACTCATGGATGGAGCTGGCCAACTTTGCAAGTGAATCTGCTCGGTTATTATCTTCTCATGGTATTTGCTTCAATTGTACTTCCTTGAACTGATTCATTAATGCTTGAGCCTTCTCCACATATTTTTTCAATTTTTCTTCTTTTACCTTGTATACCCCATTTACCTGCTGTACGACCAGCATTGAATCCATGAACACTTTTACTTTCTGAACTCCGGCATCTATTGCCACTTGTAAACCAGAGAGGAGAGCTTCGAATTCGGCTTCATTGTTGAGGAATGAAAACCGAACTGAATAGCTATGGAAACTTCCTCTCCTTCTGGACTGATCAGTATAATTCCTGCCCCGCTTCCCTTCTGAGTAGATGACCCATCTACAAATAGGCTCCAATATTTTTCTTCGCGAGTATGAGTTACTTCAACCAAGAAATCAGATAAGGCCTGAGCCTTGATGCTAGTCCGGGGCTGATAAGAAATATCGAACTCGCTCAATTCTGTGGCCCATTTCACCATCCTCCCTGAAATTTCAGCTTTTGACAAGAGCCTTCCTAAGGGAGTGCTCGTTACCACCATGATAGGGTGAGATAGAAAATAAGGCCGAAGTCTTCTTGCAGTGATCACCAGAGCCAAAGCTAACTTTTCAATTTCTGGGTATCTTTGTTCGGCTCCTTGCAAAGCTCGGCTGACATAATATACCGGTTGCTGCTGCCCAAATTTCTCTTGAATTAACACCGAGCTGATAACTTCCTCGGTTACCGACAAGTAGACGAGGAGGGTCTCATTGTGTTCGGGTTTATTCATCAAGGGTAACTGAGCTAGATATTCTTTCAAATCTTCGAAAGCCCTCTGGCACTGATCGTCCCATTCAAACTGGATTCCTTGCCTTAAGGCCTTAAAGAAAGGCAAACTCCTGTCAGCCGATCTAGATATGAATCGACTAAGCGCTGCTATTCTTCCTGCTAACCTTTGCACTTCGTTCAGGGTCCGAGGAGGGTTCATTTCTTGGATTGCTCGGATTTTCTCAGGGTTAGCTTCCACACCTCTCTCTGTCACCATGTACCCCAAGAATTTTCCACTATGAATTCCGAAGGTACATTTGGCAGGATTTAACTTCATGCCAAATTTTCTTAAAGTGGCAAAGACTTCCTCCATATCATCTATCAGATTTTGGGCCTTCTTGCTTTTGATCAGGACGTCATCCACATAAACCTCCACGTTCCGTCCTATTTGATCTTTGAACATCTTATCCATCAGTCTCTGATAAGTAGCCCCAGCATTTTTTAATCCGAAGGGCATAACGACATAACAAAAAGTTCCTCCCGCTGTGACAAAGCTAACCTTGGACTGATCCTCGCGGGCTAAGGGGATTTGATGATATCCCTGATAAGCATCCATAAGACATAACAGCTCATGTCCCGCAGTAGAATCCACTAATTGATCAATCCTCGGTAATGGGTAACAATCTTTGGGACACGCTTTGTTCACGTCCCGAAAATCTACACACATCCTCCACTTGTCTCCCGTTTTAGGTACTAGAACCACATTTGAGAGCCATGTAGGGAAACTAATCTCCCGTATATGACCTGCTTTCAACAACTCCTCCACTTGTTTAGCTATAACGGCATCCTTCTCGGGTCCGAAATGCCTTCTCTTCTGTTTAATTGCCCGAGCACCCGGATCAACATTTAGATGATGCTCAGCAATCTCTGGTTTTACCCCAATTAACTCAGAGGAATTCCAAGCGAACACATCCACGTTAGCTATTAAGCAGTCAATCACCCTTTTCCTTAATTCGGGATCCAACTTAGATCCAATGCGAGTAATTTTCGCCGGGTGACCTAACTCGATACTCATGAATTCCTCCTCGGGGATTATCCGCTCCTCCTCCTCGGGCTGTCCATGTTTCCTCTTATTACTTCCTCGCTCCCCATCTTCTCCATTTTTTCCTTTGTCTTGCTTCAACTCTTGCACATAGCATTTTCTTGATGAACTTTGACTTCCTCTTACTTGTCCCACTTCCTCTCCTACCGGGAATTTTATCTTCAGGTGGTAAGTAGAAGCAACTGCTTCGAAGGCCGTTAACGCTGGGCGACCCAATATTATATTATAGGAGGAGGGTGCATCCACTATGAGGAAGGTGATCATCTTCGTCTTTGTCTTGGGCTCCTCTACTAATGTGACGGGTAAAGACACTTGTCCTATAGGACTTATGGCTTCTCCAGTAAACCCATGCAAAGAAGTATTTACTTTTTGCACAGCTATACTTCCTAATTCCATCTGCTTCAACGTATTAAGGAAGAGCAAATCCGCCGAGCTGCCTGTATCAACGAAGATTCTTTGCACATTATAGTTGGCTATTGTGGCTGAAATTACCAGTGCATCCTCGTGGGGAAAATAAATCCCTTGTAAATCGGCAGGTCCGAAAGCTATAGAATGACTCTCCTGAGTATGACTTGGATTAATGGATAACACTTCGAGTTTTCGGGCATAACTTTTTCTTGCTCGGTTAGAATCTCCACATGATGTTCCTCCCGAAATTATATGTATAGTCCCTCGGTTAGGAACATTGCTCATGGTTCTTTCCCTGGTAACTTGATTTCCTGCCTCCCCTCTTTCCCCCACGTTCATGCCCAGAACCAGAAGGGGCTGGGGAGGCTAGATCATCGCAGAATGTTTCACGAGTATTACCTACCCAAGGAATACCCATGGAACATTTAACTGAGGTGATTGCCAAAACTGTTGGAGAAGTTATGAAGCAATTTATGACCCCCCCCCCCCCCCCCGTCAGGAAGAAAGTAAAGAAGAGGAAGAAGATTCAACTTCTATAAAGAAGTCGGAGGAGGAGGCGGAGGAATCGAAAGATTTTCTTAATCGTTCAAATGATGAAATAGATTGGGCTTTGCATCATCAAATGGAGGATCTAAAGGAGGAGCTACAAAGAATGCGCAATAAAATGGAAGGCCGTATTAACTCGGCAAGAAGAAGCACTCCATTCACTCCTCAGGTCATTGATGATCCTCTGCCTATTAATTTCAGAACTTTGAGTGTGGGGAATTATGATGGTAGCACAGATCCAGAAGAATACTTAGCTCGATTTGAGAATGCCTCACTCCTTCATCAGCTGTCAGATGGGGTGAATGTAGAGTGTTCTTGACTACTCTAGCCGGCGCTGCTCAGTCATGGTTCAATCAGTTACCATCAGGAATAGTGGATTCCTTTCCTAAATTCAGCTCGTTGTTCCTTCATCAATTCGCGAGCAGTAGAAGTTGCAAGAGAACAGCTTAACTGGAGCCCAACACGTCCGAGAAATCCGCGCCCCATTATTGCACGTTCATTCACGCCGGTTAATTTGTTAGTTATTCCCGGGTCTTCCGCTAATCTTTGACCAGAAAACCGAGGAGGGTTACAGCTGTTCGGTAAAAACCCTGCTCGGTGCTTTCCGTTCGGTGCACTATGTTCGGTATATGTCTTTGTTCGGCCCTTGAAGAATTTTACCCGAGGAGGTCAATATGTCATATGACATCAATATTATTTTTTGTTAAATCCGAAAAAAATCTTTAATTTTTGGGTTGAAATTGCATTTTTAATTTTTGGATCCAAATTGTTTGGAGTCCATAAAAATTATTTTGGATCATTCTAGATGTTTTATCCGGATATTAATTTTTGAAATAATAAATTATAAACTTAATTAATTAAAAATATGATTTTTAATTTATTAAGTGTAAAATGGAGATTTTACAATTAGTTGAAAATGTAATTAATTAGAAATTGAATGAAAATGTTTCATTTAATTTGTTAATTTTATTTTTGGCTAATATTATGATTTGTAGGTAAAATAGTGATTTTACCAAGTAAATGAAAATTTAATTAATTGAAAATTAAATGAAAATATTTCATTTTATTTGTTAATTTTATTTTCGATTACTATAATGATTAAAAGGTAAAATATAGATTTTACCAATTTATTGAAAATTTAATTAATTAGAAATTAAATAAAATGGTTTTATTTAATTTGTTAATTTTATTTTCAATTAATGATGCGATTAGTGGGAAACGATAGAATCAATTACATGTGATATAATTAGTCCAATTACATATGATGTAATTGGTTAATTTAATGTTTAATTACATATGTTGTGATTGCATGATGGATGATTACTGGCCTATACCAACGTGTTTAGGTGAATGTTTAGGTTTTTATTGTTTCATTATTATTGTGATTTTTGGTTATCGGGCCTGCAAGCCTGCTCTCTCTATTTTCTAATGTATCCCACCCCGGATTTGTATCCCTATTCTCTTGTTTGCACGATTTAAATGTAATATCTTTAGAATTGGTGGGAGATCGAGATTGAAGATGGAGCATCAAGAATCAAGACTTGAATGGAAGCAAAAATGTAATAGGATTGCATTACATACCTGCATCACCTTAGACAGACTTGTGATCCACGTATGGCTCACGTGGATCAATTAGGAAAAGGCCGTAATCGTCCATATTTGTTTTTATTATGCATATGATGTATGATAAATGTTTGTTTGTATGTTTTATTAGTACATATGACTGCATGAATAAAACATAGTTGCATAAATCCGACAAACAAACAAACAAGTACGGGATGAGATTTGAAAATTATTAAATCCCTCTTTTGAATATGATTCAAAATTTTTAATATCAAACTGTAAAGGGAGCTCAAAGGAGTTTGTTGCTTCCTGTCTTCCATCAACAGTTAAGCCATGAGACGCTACTTGTGTCAGGTGTCTTGTCTCACCCTCGTGGGGGATATCTGGCATGGGAAAGCTGTGTGTTTAACTGCCACTTAATTATGGATAGGGTTATATTAACCTTTAAGATTACTCACCCTCGTGGGGTCTTATTGGCGGACATTACCATCCGTGGGATGGGTTAGTTTGACGTGAGAAGACATAATTGGCCTGCCTCCGTAGGGTTATGTCAATCACGAGACGAATATCTTGGGGGTTGCATATGATGCAATTGTGAGCTACCTTTAGTATCATGAGGTCGGCTGGACCCTCGCCCGGGGCTATCATGAGCTAGTTGGACTCCAAGCCCACTAAGAAAATACGATTTTCCGTTCATTTGTCATGAGGGTGACGAATTCGAAAAATTTAGTGGGAGCATTCAATAACTAAAGTCCATAGTTTTTGAATTAATTAATAATCAAACGGTTTGCATGTATTTTCTGTTTATTCTCAGTATTGTGATTGCCGTGAATCCGATTGCATCAATTCTCGATACAAACAAAGTAACCGCACCAAATTATTCTGATTGACTATTAATTTTAAAATAGTGCTTGCTTCTAAAAGGTTGCTATATACCCTTGGTGGGAGCCTCCTGTTGAAGTGTCTCCGGGTTCGTCTCATGAATAGATCGCCACACTTGAGAAGTGATGGGACGATAATCTCTAGACTAGGTGCTATATGATAGCATCAATGTCACCAATGAGTTTCAACACAGATATGAGAAATTCGTTCATATTGCTGATATTTTCCAACACCTACAAATGTTGTTTGGTGAACGAACGCGATTACTTAGACTCGCGATTTCAAAAGAGCTATTTTCATTTCACATGCGAGATGGGGCTTCGGTCTATGAGCATGGTGTAATAAAAATATTCTTGTTGAGAAATTGGAAAATCTGAATGTGACAAATCCTCATTAACTGGTTATAGATTTGATCTTATAGTCAAAATGTTGGAAACTCATGAGTCCTTGATTCAAAAGGAGAAAAGTGTTCTTCTTGTAGAATCTTCTACCAATGGTAAGAAGAGTTCAAGGATGAAGAAAAGGAAGGGAAATGGTTCCCAACCTCAAAAGACGAAAAATGATATAGTAGCAACTAAGAAATGAGAGGCATCTATGTTTTCACTGCTGGTCACTGACGCAAAATTGTAAAGAATACCTAGACTAGAAACGTTCTAGAAAAGGTGAGTTATATATGAAAATTAAATGTTTCTATTGGTTCTATTTCTTTGATATATGATGCCAGTTGTGCTCGCATTTTTGCAAAGAGTTGCATGTGATGTGAAGAAGTAGAGAGCCCTAGGAATGTGAAACATACCTGAGGCTAAGCATTGTAGCAAGAGTTGTTGCAAAGGCTGTTTGAAACATTTATTTAATATAAAATCTTGAACTGGTTAGGAACTGGTTTGAGCAATTATTTATTTGTTCTAGATTTAATCATGAACATTGTTCCTATTTTGATAGAGAATGATATTCTTTTAAATATGCGAATGTGATTTGCAGTATTTTTAAGAATGCATGTTTTATCGAATCTGGTGAACTTGTGAATGATTAGTATGATTATATTCAAAGAATATAAAAGAATGATAACTTAAATCCAACATATATTTAGCATATGCTGAATGTCCATTGAATTTGATTCATATGGACGTATGTGGAGCACTAAATGTTAGTGCAAGATGATGTTGCGTTATCTTAAAGAGAATGTGATTCTCTTTTGAGTAACTTTCTAAAGTTACGTATTTGTTGAATATAATTCATACCAATGCAGTGACCAAAACTCCATATACGATATGGACTGACAAATAATCCAAATTTTTATTTTGCGATTTTTCTGCTTATGTGAAGCAGCCAGTGGGAGATGAGTTGGATAGTTGATCCATCTTATGTTATTTTATGGAATTTTATATTATCAATTGCAGGAAAAAAGTTTATTTCGCAAGTGCAATCTTTCTAGAGAAAATGTTTCTATTAGAAAGGATGACAAAATAATATAACTTGAAAGGGTTCAAGAACCACAAACCACTAGAAAAGTGAAGACGGTGAAATTAATTTAGTCAATCACAACCTTTGATTTACACACACCAAGGATATTTGAAAATGTTTCAAGAGCTCCTGATAAAATGAATCTACTCCTTGAAAGTAGTCAAGAAATAGACCATGGATATGATCCTTGGACTTTCAAGGAGGCGATGTCAGATATTGATTCGAGACATTGGCAAGATGCCATGAAATCTAAAATGGACTCCATGTACTCCAATAAGGTATGGTCCTTAGTAGATCATCTTTGGGAATTGTTCCCATTGACTGCATGGATTTACAAGTGAAAGCTTGGAGTGGATGGGAAGGTGGTGACCTTCAAAACTTGACTGGTGAGAAACGATTATTCTCATAGGCAAAGAGTTGTTTATGAGAAAATTTTCATCGGTTATGATGATATAGTCTATTTAGATTTTATTAGTTATATCTTTGTATTATGAATATGAGATATGAGTAATGAATGTGAACACAACATTTCTCAGTGGTGGCATTGAGGTAGAAATGTAGCAACCAAATGTGTTTACAACTTCTTGTAGTAAGAAAAATGTTTTCAAACTCCAGAGGTCCATTTATGGGCCTAAGAAGGCATCTCGAAGTTTGAACTTCCGTTTTCATAACATCATCAAAGTGTTTGGTTTTGTTAAAATCCAGAATTGGCATGTGTGTGCACAAGGGTTAGTAGGAGCATGGTTACATTTGTGATGCTTTAAGTCGATTATATCATGCTCATTGTGAATGGTATTGGATTAATCAATTAAAGCATGATTATCTACTAATTTCTCCATGTAAGATTGAGAGAAGCGTCATAAGTGCTTAGCATAAGGATCTATAGGGATAGATCTAAAGGATGCTTGAGATCTCTCAATCTACGTACATAAACACTGTGCTAAAAGGGGTTTAGCATAGAATAGTCGAAAAATGAGTTACTTCATAATATGTCATAGTATTCATCTCTGGAGTCAATGGGTCTTAAGATTGATGAGGAGAGAGAAAAGATGACATTGGTACCTTATATTTCTACTTTTAATAGCATACTGTATGCTATGGTATGTACTTGGCCTGATGTATGTTCTTAGAGTAATGGGCAGACATCAGACAGATCCCGGTGAAGGTCATTGGAAAACTGTGAAAATAATCCTCATGTTCTTATAAAGAACTTATGATATGTTCATGGTTTTTGGATCTGTAAGTGGAGAAATAAAAGTTGAAGGCAAAGCTGATGCTAGTTTTTAAATTGGATGTAGATGATACCATATCGATGGTCGGATTTGTATTTAAGCACAATGATGGTGATGTCTCTTGGAAACGTTCCAAGCCAGACACCACATTGGATTCCACCACTGAAGCTGAATACATTGCAGCATACGATGCAGCAAAGAGGCAGTTTGGATAAGAAATTTCATCCAAGAGTTGGGTTTAATTTATAGTGCAGTTGACACAGTCTCTGTGTACTGTGACAACATTTGAGCTATTGTGAATAGCCAAGATCTCATCAGGATCCAAACATATATTGAGAAAATACTATCTAATGAGAGAGATGGTATACGCGACATTATTATCGAGATAATCGCTTCAACAGAAAAATATAGTGAATCCACTGACAAAGCATTTACAATGATTGGTGTCTGTTAGACATCTTGGGAAGATGGTCTTAAGACACATGAGTAGTTGGCTTTGGAAAGTGAAAGATATTGTTATCATACATGATTAAGTAAATCAATAGTTGATTGATTGTACCTGTAATCTTATTATGACAAATCTTTGTTTGAATATTAATATATATGGCACTTCTTCATCTGTTTACCCATGCATCTTGATGCATTGATGAAGTCCTTGAGATTGCTATAGTCCATTGAATGTGGTTACGCATATGATGGTGATCATGAAATACATTCTCGACTGCGATTTCTAAATGTTCCTGGTCGATGAGCTTTCGAGAATGGGATATCGATATATGCTCATTAGAGACTGGTATTCATGATGTGTCTAGTGTAGTGCGCCACTTTCATCGGCGTTGGCTTGGAGAAGTCGCACACATGAATAGGTGCTCATTAGGAATGAGTTCACTGAACGACCCTACTCGGAATTCTATAGTGGTTACCATTTGTCGAGTATA
This sequence comes from Haberlea rhodopensis, assembly GCA_907163345.1. NCBI lineage: Eukaryota > Viridiplantae > Streptophyta > Magnoliopsida > Lamiales > Gesneriaceae > Haberlea > Haberlea rhodopensis. Next base: position 14,494,416 of record CAJQUN010000004.1, read on the forward strand.
GAATTTCTAGTCATAGTTGTGCACCATTACTCCTCATGACCCGAGGTGTCATTGAGGGTCTTGATAGATAGCTGTGTACTTTGATTAATGACTGATCACATGTGGGTCATAAAGTCATTATTTTGGGTATTCAGTGATACTGTCAGAGGCCTATGATTGTCGTTGGGGATTCACCACTGGTCTTGATGAACTAGGATGTCCTATGTGTTTTTCTATATATGATTCGAGGAATCTCTGGCCAGAGTGGGTAGTGCTTGTGAAAATGGTTTTTTCATATACGCACACAATGAATCATATAATGTGAAACAAATACATAGTTATTGAAATCATAAGGGGCCTCGACCAACCAATGCCCTTGATTCAGTCGGGACATATTGAGTGAAAGGAATGTACTGCACGCTAACTATGGCTGACAGGTTCTCATACGTTGCTAGTCATTTGTATCTAGGTCTTCGTGAAGCGCAGATGCTAGGCGCTACCCACGATCGGTAGGTTGTTGCTGGAATTATATTTCAGCCATTGTCTATTAAATGAGTTTAATTGACAATGAGGCATTCAGGGTAAGCCCAAAGAAGTTGTTTGACTTCTAAAATCACAAAGGTTGTGATCCTACTGCTATGATACACTTGAGCCTCGCTGGGTCACAATCAACCGGCCGTCGATCTATTGATGAGAATTGAGACTTAAATGTTAAGTGCTCAAATTGAGTGATTTAGAAGAGATGAATTTAATTTTTGAAAGCTCCTCAATTTAGTGGAGTTTCTATATTTGAAAAATGTTTCATCTGTAGAAAGTTCTAAATTAAAAAGTTTGATATATTAATGTCTCATAATTATGTACATTAGTAGTACATCAAGTTATTCAATAGGATTGAGTTAATTGGATTATGAGTTTGTAGTTTTGTTTTGGCTTTGGGGCAAGTGGAGATTGTTAGCATAAATGCCCTACAAGCCAATCGTTGGCCCAATGGGCTTTATATTAACCCTCCAATTAGCTTATACAACTATAAATATGACATTTGTATCAGAAGGAAAAACGACCTAATCACTCTCAATCAATTCACGCTCTCTAAAAGTTCATACCAAACTAGCACTGGTGCTGAGCTTGTAGATCTGGTCAGGTTGGTTGACTCGAGGGTCACCGCTATCAGATTCACGTCGGTGAACGATAATTCCTTTTCGTGCATTTATTCGATTTATGCATGTTAATATATGAATCAGGCGCGATCGAGACCGTCCCCGGGTCAGATCTGTTTATTGTATTATTTCCGCTGGCGTTTGGATCTGGCGCCGGGGTACAGAAACCCAACATATATTCATTCAAGAAGCAGGGCAGACCGAGAGGGCACCAGGGAAATGTTATTTATTTAATAAAAAATTTGCCCCCTTTAATCGCTTCTCCAGCAATTTTGTTGGGAGTGTTGTAGCCATCGATTTTTTTGTGCGCTCGTGGACAGAGATGTGTCATCTATCAGCTAAGCATAACATGTGGTACAACATCTCATATCCACATGTGATTTAGTACGAGGCTTTGCGCTACCACTATATAAGAAAATAAAATTGCACATCTGCTAACAGTTATATCTTTTGGCACAGTGGTAATTGTTCCCAACTATTGGCACATGACAAGGTTATGGATTCGAGCCACCCAAGAAGCAATTTCTGTAGGGGACTGTTGGGAGTGATGTACCCAACAATTCTTTTGTGCGCTTAAATACGGAGGTGTGTCATCTACGTCTAAGGCATAACAAGCATGACCCATTAATATCACATGGTGCAGCCCTTTATCTCCAACCGTAGCTTAGTACGGGGTAGTGTACTGTCATATATAATTGAATAAAGTTACAACTCGACTAACAACTAAAATTTTTGGCAAAGTGATAAAAGCTTGATCCTAATAGATTTAATGGATTCTTATCAAGAGGAAGAGTATTAATCGAGGAAAGTCTGGAGTGTATATTATTTGGCCATGGGATTTGGGAAAATGAGAGTCCATGTACATAGTAGTTGATTATATTAGTTGAGATTGAAATATTTTATTCACTGGACAAATGAAATTGAAAATGTGAAAGATCTTACTATAACTTAAAGTTAACTTAATGTTGAAGTTTATGGATTTAAAAGTACTCATACAATTGAAGTGGAATTAGATTGAGGATTTAAAATCCAAATGTCTAATTCTCCCATCCAAATAAAACTTTATAAAATTTAAATATTTTACAGGTTTCAAATAAAATATAAATCTTTTTAAAACCATTTTATTATATCCTTTTATGGTGCATTTTGGCTGAGGGATAAAATTGCATGAATTTATAATTCTTTTTTACCTATGATGTACGGACACTCCTAAAAATCACTCGGTATAATATCGGATATTTATATGAATGGTGCTTCAAATTAGGTGCATACAACTATACAAGCATTTGTCATTTCGAATAAGATAATCTCTCCTAAATATTGTTCTATTATAAACCGAATTCTTGATATTATCGCCAAAATTCTAAACGAAAGAAAGTATAACCCCAGAAATTTCATTTTTATCTCACTTAAATTTCATTTCTTATTTCATATTATATCAATTGCTGATTATATAAGCATGCCCACAAAAAAACACATTACACCTCCCAAACACATACCATCATCCTACAGAATGTTAACAAATGCAGTTGATCAATCATGTTTCTTTCAAAAACTAAAATAGTGTGACTCGAATCCAGAAATTAAATCGGGTTAAATTTCAAAACAGTCTCATAGAATATGAACTTTTTTAATACTAGTCCAAAACTTTTAGGATTAATCAAATATAGTCCTACAAAAATTATTTTTGATCAAAAATAGCCCCACATAGATGATTTTAACAAATTTACTCTCATATAAATTATTTTTAACAAAAGTGGTTTCATAATTGAATAGGAGGCTTTAAGACAACTTTTGACTAAAAACAAAAGTTTGAAACAATTATTTATTAAAAATAAAAGTTCAAGACTATTTTTGATTAAAACCAGTTTTCATGAGACCGGTATTGCAAAGACTCATATTCTATAAGACTATTTTTTTAATTTACCCATTAATTTGCAACGGCCTAGATCAAATCCGCTTGTATTTAACATCCATCTCAAAATCATGATCACCACTTATAATCTTACTTCTTCTAGGAGCTGCACAGCTCCTACTCCTTGGATAGGCCACCTTCGGTGGTACATCGTAGACTTCGAATTCACAGCACTTGTTTTCATCAATCCGGCCTATTGGAAAAGACTGGCTTCGAGGCATGGGAGCTGCAGGGCCACCTCTGCTCATTGGACTTGGCCTTCTCGAGTACTCGTCTGAACTAGTACTGTAACTCGAATTCGAAGAGGCGTTACTTATGCTTCTAGGCAGGCTCCCGATTTGAGGTGTTGGGCAGCTCATGCCACTGCCGTAGAACACATGCACGCCGCTGCTGGACATGTTTTGGGCACACAAATCACGGGCTTTCGCCATAATCTTGATTGGCCCTTTCATGCATCGAATCAATATGCTTTCCTTGCGAACCTTGAAGCCCATAATTTTTTTCTTCTTTGGATTAAGTACTTAGAAATAATGAGTGATTTGTGCAGTTTGAAGTGAATGAGGGAAATCGGAGGAGGAGGTGATATTTATATGTGTTGTGGACATTTGTTCGTTGGAGTAAACAATGATGATAATAAATTATATGACTTGTATCAGCAAATTGCGGGTTGGGGGTATGGGTTTCTTCGGTTGGTGGATCAGCATGTGCATGTTGAGGTACCAATTGCTAGAGATATATTTATTTGAGGATTCCAATGTATAATTTATTTTTCTTAATCGTTATGTTGTTAGCACGACGATAATGTCGTATGCATGTGCATTATATTTATTTTGTTGCCGAACTAATACATAAATTAATAACATCTATTATATAAAGCTAATGATAATGCCAAAACAAAGATTGTTTTGCCAAAGCAATCTTGATAAAATACCAATTATATCCCTTCAATCTTCAAATATACTAAAAGGTAGCATTTTATGAACATTGAATCATTCAGTTTCTGTCATCATGAGAAGAACCCAAGAGAATAATTTTGTAAAGGACTCACAGTTCATGATACGAGGAAAATATATAACAGGTCCATCATGCTTCCGTATTACAATAAAATTTTAACAAACTGATTAATACCTTTTTGACCAAACTATTATCGGATATCCCACCAGGTTTTACGATGGCTCCTCACTATCAACCACACAATCGCAACTGATGGTTCTGTAATGGAGCCTTCAACAGTAGGCAACACAGCCCTATTCGTTTCCTACCTTAGGGCGTAGAGTATAACCAGATATATGAAAGATTTAAAAAATATGGGAGATAGATGTGCAACGGCCTCATTTTTATTATTAAAATACTTATAATATTTATTACATTAATACTTCTCCTCCTGGGAGGAGACTAATTTGTTAGCCTCTCATATAATGAGGCTGGACTTAAAACACATATACAAACTGAATTGAAAACTGGAATATTACAGAGAAAAAAAAATTACCAAGCTATGAAAAATGAACAGATTACAGTTTGGAGATTCTACAATTTATTTCTGAGAAAACTATGGAGAATTTCTGATGTCATTAGCTTCCTCACTGCCTAGCCTTATATAGGCATGAATCCGGACTTCAAATTCGGAGTCCAAACTCTTGTTGAATGTTAAGTGCGCCCGTGAGTATGCATTTATCTCGTGTCTGGCATCTTTTGTCTTGGTACGTCATTACTTTTCTCGTGAGTGGTCCATTATTTTGTCTGAGTGCTTTTAATGGTCCACGCCTTTTTTTCTTTGTCGGAGAATCTTTACATTATTCGTTTTTGGGGTCCCCGAGCCTTAAGAAAATGTGTCCTCTTCTCAGCAGGTCTTTTTTCTTTTCCTGCCTCTAATATGTCGGGTTTGGATCAGAATCCTTTCCCGAATTCTGGTTCTTTGTGCTCCGGACATGCTTGGAACATTTGATCTTTCTATCGGCCAATATGTGACATATTGCAGAATCTCCGGTAAGTATTTTTGCTTGCCAGAATCTTGTTCTCCCAAAGAATTCTTCTTTTTGCTTCGAAGAGCTCTTCAGTAAATTCTGTTGTATTTCCTGTCATGGAATTCAGCATGAAAGTTCCATTAGCTGAATTTTGAAAGAACTTGAATGAGTATTTGACTTTGTCCATTTCTGTTAGACAAACCTAAAGACCCCATGCTCGTTTAGTAGAAGCACCGTATTCGGTGATGGCCCCAACTAATACTGGTACTTCCTCTGGTAGCGTCGTTTTAATATTTTTTAAGGCGTTCTCATCTTATCGTATGAGCTTGATAAAGTGAAAAGCTTCAATAAAGCATTTCTTTGCCGATTCTGGAGCGGCACTGAAAAAGACAACTCCAAGATATCTCCTCGAGCCAAATGTGGATTATTGGCCCATGTCTCGTGAACAGCTTCTCTGGTCCATTTTGATAATTTAGAGATTTCAGAGAATGCCGGTGGCACGGTATAAACCGATGCCAGAGCTCCGAAATTATACCATTCATGTACTTCATTTGGATGACTACCTGGTTTCATCCAAACCCTCGGATATTTTTCGAAGATATCAACAATTGTTTTGTCTGGGTTGATACCCTGTCTGGTAATCAGTTTCTCCCAAATGCGTTGGTAATCCTGCATAGGAGAAGAAACTAAATCCGCATTAATTTGAACATTAGAAGTGACTGTCTGTGGCCTAAGGTTCAACTCTCCCTCTTTTACCCCAGAGGTGCTGAGTTGACTTCAAGGTTCAGATTGTAATGACACCTGGCTCTCAACATTCGCTACAGCTTGTACATACTCAAGGAATGCATCATCTGCAGCACTTGTGACAGGGGTATGTGAATCTCTTGCCTCCGGGTTAGATGAGTCTCGTTCTCTAAACACTTCTTTTTGCACCGTTGGAGATGCATGTTGTAGTCGTCCTGCGACCTCAGCATTGACACAAAGAGTACCAAAATCTCGTTCGGGTCTCCAAGTTTTTCCTGAGATGCCTAACTCGTTTGATGGTATCGCTAGCACTGTGTCCCTCCATCTCGTGTTAAGAAATCTGCAAGAATATTTTTATCAGATTTCACAATGACAATATCATAATATTGGCATTCAACTTGTCGTCTTAAAAGTCTAGCCTTTTGATTCAATTTTATTTTACCAATGACAATCTGTAGAGATATGTTCTCTTGCTCCGCACATCCAGCAGTTAATCTTTAAAACTTTCATTCGCACGATTACGAGTGGGTCTAAAAGTTTTCTTCGTTGGTGCTCTGCTAGAACTTGCTTGATTAGAACCGGTTGACGATGTTCTACTCCTTGTTGGTCCTGATATTTTGCCCTGATCTGTAACTTCAGGCTTTCTGCTTTGACCAGAACTTATTGGGTCTCCATGAAGACTCACTTCTTCTTGAACTACTTCCTCGGGCATATGGATGATTTCTGTGTTTTTTCATCTTCCGCATTTGGGGTAGTTTCCAATGATAGTATGTATATCATTCCCTGTACAACAAAGATGAGCTGTCTTGTTCATTCCTCTTAGCTTCTTGTAGTTCTTCTGGAGCTTTGCTTGATAGCACCACTCCGCAAGCTTCATTTTAAGAAATTACATTCTTCTGGACATCGTCTCTATTTCTTGTGATATATATTCCTGGATAAACATTTCTCTCCATGGACTCTGTATTTTGGCAAAGAACAGTTTTGTTGCATCATTTTCTGTACTCTGTGAAGAGTTTGATGTACTCGTCTACATAACACATATCATGTAGTTCCAGACTATATAGATTTTGTCTATATTTTTCGCTTTCTCTTGCTCCATTCCTTCGAAGTAACCAACTCCAATGAAACAGATTTTAAAGAATTTAGCCATTTTGTCCACAATTTCTTTCAAGGACTCTCCGGCTAGAAGTTCTCCCTTGGTACCTGGGTCTGCAAGTTCCCAGGCAATTCTGGTTGATCCTTCTAGACTCATATTAAGGAGTAATATGAATCCTCATTTGCTTAGCTCAAGCGTTCCTGCTACGATTCTCATTGCTGAAGCCCATTCATCTATAAGAACTTCTCGATTTTTAAAATTCAAGATATCTATGTTGAGCTTAAGTCCATATGGTTGTATCGGATCTAACTGAGATTTCCCGTAAGACGTTTCGTTTATGTCTAGCCTGCGGGAACGACTCCTTGTTCCAACTGGGGGATCTAAAGTTGCTCCAGAAGTAAAATCTTCCTAATGAGGCATTCTTTGATCTCCATCGGGTGGTGTGTATGACCCGAAACTTTCCTGTGCTGGAAGTTGAGGAATTTTGCCAACTTGATTTGTTTTAAAGTCTAAGAGATTAAATCCCGCAAACGAATCAGCAAGATCACGTAGATCGTCCAGGTTGATTCTTTACATTACTTTGTAGGAAGTACTGGATCTCCTCGTAGGATTGCAATAATTTTTTTAGTCTATGTCAAAGGTCGTCGGACCTCCTCCGTTTTTCCTTTTTGAAGTAAAAGTGGTTCTGTTCCATAGGATGGTGGTAATCACCCTCATTTCTTTCTTCCAAAAGAAACTGGTCGTGATTCCAACTCCTTAACTCGGGTTTGAACATCTCGTAGGTTTTCAAGAATTTCCTCATGATGTTTGATAACGATCTCCATCTGACTTTGGATCTAATGGATCTGTGCAGGGACATGATATTATAAGTATCCATAACACTGCATCGTCTTATGAATCTCTCTAAGACTCGATTTCACGAAAGGTTGGTTCTCACATCCTAATCGTCTGGTCCGGACCCTGTGGGATCATTGGGGTCTGGGATTACGTCCTCATGTTCAGGATGATCATCTTCCTGAAATTCGGCTAACTGAAATTGTAGTTTGAGGTTCACTTGATGAAACCTCTTAACCATCCTCTCCAGTTTTTTGTATTGGTTTATTCCAGGTAGGCATAATCACGTTCCTCGTAATAATTTCCACTTATGGTTGAAGCGTTGGGCTTCCGCCATATGCTTTTGATTTATTGTTTCCTGTATGAGTGACACCTCGAACATTCGTTCGGATTCATATTCTAGTGTATTGTCTCCCCCGTTGAAGGATAATATTAATATTCAAAATATTATTTTAGTATTTCCAAAATAAACATAGGCTCTGATATCAAAATTTTCCACGGATCGTAGAGGTTGTAAGCTTCGAAGATTGCCTTAAGGGTATATGTGGGATTTTAAAATTATTGCTTTTGAAGCAACAAATCATGCTTTGGCATTAGCACTACCCATTATATAATTTTTTTCCTCGATTAATGTATTGGTCATTAATAAGATAACATCTTTTATAAGAATTCTTATTTAACTACGAATCCACGCATATCATGCATTGATCTACGACAAAAATAAACAAGCACGTTATTTTCTACTTAATTTCAATGAAAACAAAAGATAAATTATACTCAACTGATAAGACCTAAAACTTTGTTGATGTGATGAAGCAACAAGATGTATGTACTCAATTAAGAACATATAAGCCAGGGAAACAAACTAAAATTTTATGACAACTAAGTTGAAATTAGCTGATCTGAAGACAAACTATAAACTAAGTATATCTGAATTAAGTTGATCCAGCGAAGTAAGAACAAACAGACAAGTTAACTAAGCGTGATTAGGGATCAATCGTAAAGCAGAACAACAAAGTAATCATCCAGCTGAAGATAGAAAAAACCAAAGTTGTTTATGTAGTCAAGAAAAACTAAACAAAGCAAAGCTCATCTGATCGAGAAACTATGCTGAATTAATTAGGACAAAGTTGTTTTTTCATACTATCAAGACTTTCAGTCCGGTGATATTTCTCTCTATTCAAAGTACAAAGCTATATAAGCCGTGAAAGGCCATAGCCTGCAGTCTTTGTCAAGATGGAGCATTGAAGACGCTTGATACTTTGAACATTTTAGAGCATTTAAGGGTTTTCAAGCGCTAACCCTGCCGAATTGATCATTCACAACTACTGATGATCTAATATTAAGGATCATCGTCCTATTTTATTAACTCAATACATTGTACTCCTAAACGTTAGTGGAGAGTGAATATGCTTTGTAACTCTTAGCTTTTATCTGGACAGATTGAGTGTGAAGTTGAGATTAATAGGAATTTCAGTTGAGTAGAGATAAATCTAGCTAAAGTAAGTGTACAAGTGATTGTATAAATAAACATCTTTTAGCGGATACATTCGTACAAAAGAAGAATGAGAGATACAAACAGATTTCCTTTGAACTTACATAAATAAATCTGACTCGTTTACTTTATTGCATTTATTATATTGTCTTTTTTGTTTGTCATCAGCTTAACTATTCACTGAGCTCCACAGATTAGTTTCACACTTTATAAAATCATTTGAAAGTTATTCAAAAAACCCAGTTGGTTGAGGATCAGATTGCAGTTACAAGTGATTGTATAAATAAACATCACGCTCTATTAATTGTTTTGTAGTCAACACTATTGAGCAATTAATTATCCAATGGACTCAACTGCACACTCACATGCATAAAAACATTTTAAATTATCGATTCCAGAAACTAACCGATGTATCAAAAAAAAAAGAAGAAAAAGAAACTAACCGATGTATGCGGGTGCAATACAATACCACGACTTTATTGCTTAAATGGTTTTTTTTTTTTAGTACGGGGATGGGAAATTTTGTTATAATATTTGGTTTAGAATCCAAGATTTTCTCGAAAATAAGAGAGATGATGCTACTAGATCAAGTGGTCTTGGGCGGTTAAATTGGTTATTAATTGCGATTAGTCATTATTACTTTATTAATAACAATTTTCTTTTTCTAAGTTGACCTTTATCTATCTAATTAATTTGAAAATAGACTTTTTTTAAAAAAAAAAGAAGGATATGATATATTATCATAACTCTCGCATGTGACGGAGAAAAACATGATTACAAGATGATAATAAAAAGAGACAACTTTTGTCTGGACCGTCGGGCGGGTCTGGACCCGCTTCAACCGGGTTTGGAAGCGGGGCGGGGCGGGTCCTGGGATTGAAGATAGTTTTACAATGATTATTATTAATATTTACTAGAGAGAACATAAAATTTAATCACAAAACTCAACTTTTGTGTTTCAAAATTGATTTCTAGCTAAATAATTTTTAAAAGTAAAAAATAAAATAAAAATGGAGCCGGGGCAGGGCGGGTCTAACCCGCCGGGTTCGAGGGTCTAAGCGGGGCGGGGCGGGTCCGGGTTTTATGTGTGGCGGGCCGGGTCCTGGGATTGGCCAAACCCGTCTCAAACCCGCCCCGTTGCCATCCCTAATTAAAAGGCCTTAACTGAATTATCATCCTCATGAAATACAAAACAAAGTAGTGTCAAAACTTAACGCCTAAACCGAGGGGTATGTGAAACATTCAAGATCAATTCACCCAAAATCAGCACCCATATTAGCTAGACCATCTGCACAAAAGATTGCATCACATAGACCCAACCACGGTTTAGAACCGCCGGTTAGAGGTTTAGAACCATCGGTTCGACGGTTCAAAAAACATCGACCCTTAACCTTAACCTTCCTTGACGGTTCCGGTTACAGTTCATGAACCGCCGGTTACGGTTCTGATTACGGTTACGGTTAACCAATGGTTACGGTTACGGTTTGACCCTTACTTTTTAAACAAAATTAAAAATATTATTAAAATTGGAAATAAAGTGTAAAATGTGTTTGAATGTGTTTTCATCCATGGATTAAATATAAAATAACGTGAAATAAATTCAAGCTCAGACAATTAAAATGTGTAAGATATATTTGTTTGGTTAATATATATAAAGTATAACACTATATTTAGATCAACAATGCTCTTATAGCTTAGTGGTTGAAGCTAATTATTCAATTTGGAGATTATGAGTTCAAATCTACGCCATAACATATATTTTAAATTTAAAAATGTAAAAAAAATTAAAATAACCCTTGAACCGCCGGTTAACCGACGGTTCACGGGTTAGCAAAATTATGACCCTTAACCGGCCCTTCTATAGACGGGCCGGTTACGGGTCCGACCCTTCGAACCGTTGACCCGGTTAATCGGCCCGTTGACCACAGTCCGGTTCCGTGCCGGTTCAGGGTTGATGATGACCCTTGGTCGGGTCTAGCCTCACATAAAGTATGAATAACTTTCATCTCCAAAAAAACTGTATAATAAAGAATTGAAGTCCATATTCTTCGAACATATCAGGGTGGTTCTTTTCTATTATTGAACCCATCTACAAAGAGTCGATATCGGATTCAAAAATTATCTTTTGTGAACCATAAAAGTAGCAATGAATGACTCCCAATAAAGCTGCAAGTTCTCCAAAGTTATTGGAACCATGAGGGAGAGTCTCAAAAAATGCTAGCATCATCCCCAAGCATACCACCACAACCACACACGCTCAAATTTCCTCGCAATGAGCCATCGATATTGAATATGTACCACATGTAAATAGGATTAATCCACGAAACTGGTATCAAGGCCCTAACACTTGGAGAGACTGGTCGAATATGCAAAGAGTGAAGGCTTCGGTTGGCTTGTGAAAATAAAGCGTTTATTGACTTTTGATCGTGATTTATTTAAACAGTAAAATTCCGGTGTAGCATGATTATACCGCAAGTACAGAGTTGTCAAGTTTTATTATAGTGAATTTAAGAAATTTTGTCGATCCCACAAGGACTACAAGTAAGTATCAAGTTCTGTGGTGACCAGTTTCCTACATAGTTAGCACTTTCAATAGATTGAACAAAAGGTTACATGCTTGTCATTTAATACACGGATGTCCTCCTTGACAAAGTTCGCATGTGATTGCTTGAACTTGCATCATAGGCATGCTCAAGCTTTCTATCTTCTTTTTTAGTGCTTCAATTTGGGCGGTCAAAGCATTGACATCGTCCACTTGTTAGATTCCAGATTGCTTCTTTGATACGTTAGCTATTATATGTCATCTCTCCCAAAAGCTCATAAGCCGCTTCAGGTGTCTTTCTCATAATGGTACATTCTGATGCTGTATCAATCATAGAACGGTTAGTAGAAAATAAATTGTTATAAAAATTTTGTACCTGCAGCCAGATAGGAAGACCGTGATGCGGACATCTTCTAAGTAGGTTTTTTGAAGCGCTCCCATGCTTCATACAATGTCTCAGGATCATGTTGAACAAACGTAGTGATATCATTGCGCATCTTGGGAGTCTTGGATGGTAGGAAATATTTTGATAAAAACGCGTGTACAATCACATCCCAAGTAGTTATAGATCTTATAGGAAGTGAATGCAACAAACTTTTAACTTTATTGTTAATCAAAAAATGGAATAAATGTAACCTAATGACATCGTCAATAATGTCATTATGCTTGAATGTGTCACAAATCTCCAAGAAGTTGGAGATATGTGTATTGGGCTCATCAGTGGTCAAACCTTCGAAATGGACTGAGTGCTGGATCATTTGTATGGCAGACTTGATCTCAAAGTTGTTTGCCTGTATGTTAGGTCTAATGATGCTAGACAATGATCCATGGAACGATGGCTGAGTATAATCCATGAGTGATCGTATGATAGGTGCCTCCTCGTTTCTTTGTTCATCTTCTCCGTATCTTCATTTGTTGTTATTGTTATCCGCCATTGTTCGAGCTTCTCATAGTTTCCTAAGAAAAGTTCTCTCATTTTCCGAATCAATAGGCTCAAGTATAGACTTGCTACTTCTTAGCATACACCAAGAAATAACAATCTACAAATATCAAATCAAAGAAGAGTAGTAGTGAAATAAAATTAAAAAAAACTAAACAAGAAAATAAAAAAATAGATAAATTACAGTTAACTAATCTCGTATGATATTAACTAGTCCCCGTCAACGACACCAAAAACTTGATCGCGATTTATTAAACAGTAAAATTTCAGTGTAGTGTGATTATACCGCAAGTGCACGATTGTCAAGTTTTAGTATAGTGAATTTAAGAAATGGTTGTCGATCCACATGGACTAGAAGTAAGTATCAAATTTAATTAATTAACTATATTTAGCCAACGATTAATTGATGAATATTATAATAGCTAAACCAAAAACAATATATCCAACCCAAACAAGCGATAAAGAGTGAATAAAATCAGTAGATATAATTATCAAGACTTCGGCTCACCATGTAATCCCCCATAATTCACATATTAATTAAGATTAAAAGTCATACGTTCCAAGGTGACGAGTTTTTCTAATGCATTCATTATACTATGGTCAATCTATAACAAGCCTAATTTTAACGTTACAATGAGCCACTCACATATCCTTATTTAACAATTAATGTCGCATGACGATTTGTGAAAACTACTAGCCTTCGATTGGGTAATCTATTGATATCACACATGTGCTAGATTTTACTTGGTCAGTTTGAATCTAAAACCCACGGCCTAATTTATTATGTCGTGTTATAATATCGTATGGTCAACATCAATCACGGTGTATATAATCATCCAAATGTGGCCAAACCCTCAAAACATGAAGAACGATAAATTATGCACATAAAGTTGTAAGAATTAATCAAAAATCGTTATTTAAATTATGGGTTCAAAATGGGATCCTCTAATCTTGATAAACAAACTTAGCCAACAATCATGATCAAATAAAAATGTAGAAATATGTTTTCCAACAAATTAAACATAAAAAACCTGAAAATAACAAAGAATAAAGTTTAGAAATACGAAATAACACGAGGTATTGACTCATATTGTCTCTGCATCGTCCCGTCTATCCCGATATATCTTGCTCTTGAATGGCTTGAAGATGTGAGGATGATGGAGACTATGTTCTAGGTTAAAAATCTGAACCAAAGTACTTATTTTAGTCCAACTTATGTCTTATATAGTGGATAGTGGATGAGGAATATGGTAGATTTCTTGCAGGACTCAAACTCTAAAAGATATTTTTTTCAAAAATCGCGTCGACCGATAGATCACTCGTTTGAAATAATCGACCAGTCTTTGAATAAATATTCTTCCCAACTTTCTGACATGACCGATCGATCAGTTCAATGTGTCCGGACGACTAGGCCTTGAAATTTTTTATTTTTCTTTGCTTTTCTTCCTTCCGTTGACGTGGTGGCTCGGTTGAGTCAATTTTCATCATTTATAGCTCATTTCCTCCACTTTCATGCACTTGAAACTAAATTCCTGTAACAAACAAATATAACACCAAAAATATAAGAATGTCCCAGAATCACTATAAAAATAACTAGAAATTCATATCAAAATAAGTTTAAAAATGACACTTATCAACTTGAAAAGATGTGAGATTTCTTTGAGACAGAGAGTATATTTTTTTGTTGCAATGAGGTGAAGATGGTCGAACTTAATCAAAACGGCAGGTGTTGCGACCAAGCCAAATCTCCCAAAAAAAGAAATTAAAAAAAATACTAAGAGAGCCAAATGAGATAGTCCCATCACTCTTCGCAAGAAAATATGAATATCGTGCTTTGGATTTCCAAGACCTGGATTAATATGCCAGCATATAAGACACAAAAAATGTCACCAAATTCTTTGCGTGAGAGGACAGAAAAGGTGAACTTTTGTTTCTACACTCCCTTTACAAAAAATACGACAAGACACTATTGTCACTCACACCTTTGAATATTGGAATCACTTGAAACAACATCGTTCCACAAGCTCAAAAAAAAAAAAAAAAAAAGGAGGTAATACATTGTTCCAGGCTAACCTATTTTAAATAGATCTTAGTTCAATAACTTATGTTATTTTCCAAGTTTTTTTTCCAGTGTAGTGCTGACATGACATTGGATATGTCAGCACCGTCATAACACCATATCGGTGATATACGACGTCATATCACCGTTCAGTTGAAAAAAAAACACATTGAAAATGTAAAAAAAAGAAAAAAGAAATATTACGCTAAGATCTTATAAAACCAAATCCAATTTAAATCAATTTCTAGGATCAAATTTGTTATCTTTCTGATAATTATTTATACTGGTGGGAGCATTTCCTTAATACAATATTGAAGCACGTCAATACCGTTTTAAACTCTTGATGCATCAACAATAACCATCGACTTAAAGAAAATAATAATTTTAAAATTCCACTCCCCTATATATATATATATATATATATATATATATATATATATATATATATATATATATATATATAAGTAAAATAATAATTTCGACAGCTTTTGACTCTTGGAATTCTATTGAAACATGGATCGTCACCGTTTTCGTAACTTTATAAGTGACTCGAAGCTGACGTAATTAACATTTTAATGCTACTTATGATATTAGTTTTCTAATATATATAGATATATATACTTAGTTTATGTTGCACTGTGCAAGCCACGATGTCAACAATTACCAATTCCCGACAAATTAGGCCCTCACTTTAAAATAATGAAGGCTTTTAAGTTGGAAATCACAATTACTAACTTATCTAAATAGATGTTCCAAAAATATATAATAAAGTAGTTGATTTAATAACATATATCTTTAAAGGAAAAAATTAGTTAATTCTGAGAAACATGCAAAATAACTATGTGATCATATGCTAACTCAAATTAAAAATGTCTGAAAGACAAGAAAATTCAAGAGTATCATAAATGGTGTGAGGAAATGAAAAAAGGGACATGGTTTAACTCATAGTAAGATTTACCCACTCCACCATCCAAAAAGCTAAAATCAAGAACTTACGCAGCAGATAAAAAGATGTTTGAAAAAATTGTTTTTCAGTGTTGGCTAAGAAGAAATTGGTTAATTAAGAATCAAAAGAATATCATAGAGTACTTGACAAAAAATCGAGCTACTCCAACCATTAATAAGAATTTTGATAATTGTTTTTTATTAAAACCAAAAATGGACATCAAATAGCATTGCAAGGTTAAAGAGACAAGCTTAAATAATTTCTAAGCATCCTTCGTAAATCAAATCATTTACATTATAAACTAAAGAATTTCTTAATGTAAATTTTATTTCCATGCAGATCGAAGAGTTATTGGCGTGATAATCCACAGGTTACAGTATCCAATGCCACAATTTCAAATGTATCGTGTAGCTGATGCTCGAAATAAAATTTTGTCAAAGAAAAACATAAACTAATTAAAGAGTCATCGCTGAAGAAATATCAGCTACATTATAGCCAGAGACCAACAGTACACTGCTGATGCCAGACATCCCGGTTCATAGAAGAAGGAAACAGGGAAAATCCACTTCAATATCCCATGCTTGACGAGCCAAGCAGACAAACGAAATGATTTTTTCCCTTTGAACTTCCATCTAGTAAAATCCCCGATTTCTTTTGCAACAAAAAGGAACCACAACGTACCTGCTGGTAACACATGCATCACATTCTTCATCGAGTACTATCGGTCTTGAACAACTCTAAAAGCTTTATTTAAACAAGGAATAGCCTGGTCAGGTCTCATAGTAGGCCTCATTGTTTCGGACAGAAACAGTGTCATGTAAACCGGAACAACGATCAATAGATCAATTAACACCTGCAACCAGAAGTTTAATAGAATAAGTAAGAAGTAAATGACAGATAAAAATTAAGTGACCTTGAATTTGACAACATTAGCATGCCTAGAAAATGTAATCTTCAGGAAGAAATCTGGTAAGAATGTTTCCAACAACATGTGATGCAGAAAAAAGGCTTGTGATCCAACTAAAAGCTGGAGCTCTTTGTTCTTCATCCACGACATCTGCTTGCAAGGAGGAAAGAGATAAAGTTCCAAGTAGTTTTCAGCAGTAGTGAGGCAAGGATTCTTGTGTTGGTGGGAGGGGAAACTGAAACTAATTTGACAAAAGGAAGAGAGGGCCAAAATATATCATAAATAAATTATAATGAAAATTATATAAGTAAGAACTTACAGCATTTGCAACTGAAATGCAAAAAAATGTTCCCCTGGCTTATGATGTAAGATATCGTGCATAAAATATAATAAGCATATACTGACCCTTTCGATTGATCAACAACAAGTAAGGCTGCAAAATGTATTCAATTAAATCCAAGAATACAAAATAAAAAAATTAGAAATGTGCAATACATATAATAATACAGATGCTCGTATTTTTACGTTGAAAAAAGGTGTCAAGGAGAAAATGAAATTGTCTGAAGAAGCATACTGAAAGGCACAATGGTGGTGGATACAGTGAGAAGAAGCAAAAGAATATGGCAAAAAATCGTTTTGATAATTACATTCGTAAAAATAAGCCATTGAACAATTCAAAGTACCCACGCTCAAACCATTCAAGCATATTTCAGCAGAAAAATGAAACAAGATATAAACTAATGCCATGATTCTCACAAATTAGGTGCAGTTTTATCTCCAAAAATATAATAAAATAAAACTTACAGAGTTTGGAATTTAGAATGTGGGACTGGATATTTCGACTTTTCATAGTTGAGAAGTCGTATGTGATTTTAATTAACATATGTTAGTGACATCAAGCCATCATGGGCTTACCCAATGATTGTCACTTTTCTACAATTAAGAATGATTCAAGTTGTAGTCTTGTTAAATACAAAATATCCCGTTCCCTATAATTAAAAAAAAAAACATACATAAGTCCATGTTAAAATATGTGTAAATTAATAAAGTGGGAACTTAAAATATTACTAATTTATCAAAATGACTAATTTATAAACTATCAACTCATGACTAATTTATAAACTACCCAAGTTGAGATCGAAAAAAATTATTATTCCAAAGATATATTAATTTATCGAATTTTAATTTATATAGATTTTGGATGTATCAATAAAACTAGTGATCAAGCATATAAAGAAACTAATTCATCATTTATAATATTTACCCATCCCTTGATTCCCAACAACCGATTCATTCAGCATAAACTAATGAATAGGAACTAGATCGTGTTGTACACAACACGATGTATATGTGTCTGTTATAGTTTAATTTGAAGTATAATTTCATGCATAATAAATTTTATGTAAATATAATATTAGTTTTGTTCAACCTGATTTTGTGTTTAAAATTTTAACCTTTTTATATTCTATCTACTTATAAAAATAAGAATATAACAGTTAAATTTTATTTTAAAAAAGAAAATCATATGTGTAATAAAAAATAAAAATTAGTTATCGCTGGGATTCCAGAATCCAGAGATACTTATTTATGGAACTTTTGATGCTACCTCATGGAAGTGTTGTCGGTGCAAAGAGTTTGTTTCGTTTGATAACTATACTTTGTATCCAGATAACCGATCCGGTTTCACTTTATTAGTGCTAAAAGTAGTTATGCTTTTTAATGGGTAATTGACTTTTCTACCATTTTGTTACCCTTCAATCATTTTTTTTTTGGATAAAGGGATGAGCTAAAGTTTTTCGGCACAACACGGTATTCGAGCATGAGTCATCCTCAAATGGAGAGTGAGTTTTGATTAGGGGTGTAAATGAATCGAGCCTGTTCGTGAGCTTTTCGAGCCGGCACGAAAAATATTTGATTCATATTCGAAATTATCGAATTCGAGCCGAACTCGAACATGTCCAACTCGAGTATTAATTTTCGAGTAATAATTCGAATAGCTCGCAAGCATGTTCGAATTTTTTGAGCCGAACTCTAGCTCGAACTTTAATTCGAGCCGAACTCGAGCCAAAATTTTTAAATAATTCAAACTTCGAATCGAGATTGAGCTCAAACAGACTTATTTCGAGCAGAATTAGAACCTTAAAATTTCCTTCATATTTGACTCGATTCTGTTCATTTACACCCCTAGTTTTGACCAAATCGGCAAAGCCGAAAGCTCTGTTACCCTTCAATCATCTAACGAGTATGTTGTATGGATTGCATATATATTTCAGTTAGTTAATAATAATAGATTTTAATATATAAATCGTGTTTAACCGAACAAATTTTATGGATATAATGAGAAGCTGTCTGGTAGATAAAATTTCTATAAGTTTTCAAGAAAAAACGGAAGTAAATGTTATTATGTTAGATCTTATAGCCACTTGTTGGTCGTTGAAAGTTGCCCAGATATCAGGCGGCTGGTCTTTCATTAATGAAACTTCTGACCTATATATCCTATGGCAGCTCTTAATAAATATTGGAGACCAATTTTGGCGATGTTATCGCAAATTTTTACATGCATCGGATTTGAACTTTATATATATATTAGTTAATCAAAATCATGATAAACTCATTTTTTTTATATCGATCCGTACTGATGGAGTTGTGCCTTTGCGTTTATCCCACATCGGTTTGGAAAAAGAAAAATGCCAACTTCTTTGTTATAAAGAAGGCTTGACGTTTCTGTTTTAAGTATGTCAGTCAATAGTTTGTTTAGCAATTTTTGGCTTTAAGTAAATTATTATATTATTTTAGAATCTTATAAAAATTTCAAGTATGCTCTGTTGTCACAACTTTGATTGACTTTCCACATTATGAAAGATTTCACTAAGTATCTTTCTTGTAAATGGAGAAGTGTATGTATAAAGTTTTGTTAGTGAGAAAGCTTTATGGGTGTTTTGGCGTGTGGAGAGAAATATTGTGGTTGCAATAGTTTTCCACATAGTATATTTTCTTCTTTGTTCTTCGTGGTTTTCCCCCTAAATTGGGAGTTTTCTACCTTAAATTCTTGTGTCGTTATTATTTCTCTATCTTGCTTTCTTTCCCCAAAAGGGTAGATCATGAGGTGAATTTGGTGGGTCAAATTCCAAACAAGTGGCATCAGAGTCTTGTTCCTTTTGCTGTGGTAGAGCTTTGGTGTGGTAGGCAGATAGGTACTGGTCAAGAAGGTTTTGTCGAGAAGATTGATATTTAAGTGGGACCAATGTGACCCCATCAATCTTTCCTGGAACTCGGAGCTTACTTAGTGTGTACTATTCAAATCTACTATAACATTCATCAAAATATCTCGCTAATAAGGCGTCAGAAGGCTTTCCTGAAGGTGTGCCTTCCTTCCTCTCATTTGGTTGTCCAAACAGAGTTCCAAATGCAGTTAGATTTGAGGTTGAGAAATTTGATTGGAAAATCAACTTTGGCTTGTGGCAAGTGTAAGTCAGTGATGTGTTAATTCAATTTGGTTAACACAAGGCGTTAAAGGGCGGAGTAATACTTGAAAGCACCAGTGATATTAACTCGACTTAATACCCATCTGGCCTCTTCCACGTGCATATGAGCATATGAAGTCGATATTTATTCATGGGAAGCAGAAAATCATTTTCTCAGATGTTACTAGTAAGCTTCTTTTTGAAGAGATGAAACTTGGTGGGAATAATAGCTCACATGAAAATACAGTAAAAAACTTCGTGAAGAAATCTTGTTGGGAATGTGGACAACCTGGCCACATCAAGAAAAATTGTACAAAAGCTAGAGTGGATTCGATAAATTACTGGTCGATAAATGGAGATACTGGTAGTGAAGCTAACATTGCCTCTGTTGTGATGTCCTATGAAAAATGAAATGTACATCCTCATGACATACTCATGTCCCCAAGTTTCCATAATAGAGGATATGTAATGTCAACGGGTCCACGATTTTGTACACGGGCATTGATTTTGCATTGAAACAAGTGTCTGATGAGAATTCATGTCAATGGATGATTAACTTTCAAGATAGCCAAAACGTGAAAGTTGCACAATACTTTTTCAACAAGGTTATTTTTCGACATGAGCCGAATTGAATTTTTTGGAATGACTAATTATGAGTGAGTATGTATTTTTATGGTGGAGCATGGTAATCTCTACATTGAGAATTGATTGTATTGCAATGTCAGTAACAGAAACTGTGGAGATCTTTATCAAGGTGGTGTGTTGTGGGACGACAAAGTCACAATATGAAGATTAATGGAGTTGTGCTTTTGCTTTTATCCGATATCGTTTGAGATAAAGAAGTGGGCCAACACCTTTGTTATATAAGGATGCTTAGTCCCTCTGTTTTAAGTACACTAGTCAATAGTTTATCTAGTAATTTTTGACTTTAAAAAAATCTCTGTTGTTTAGAATCTCGTAAAATTTTAAGTATGCTATATGGTCGCAACTTTGACTGATCTTACACATCAGAAAAGATTTTATTAAATGTCTTTGTAGAGGGAGATATGTAAGTTATAAAGTTTTGCTAGTATGAAAGCTTTGTGGATGTATTTGAGATGCGGAAAGAAATTGTGTGGTTGTACTGATTTTTCACATAATGTATTTTCTTCTTTGTTCTTGGTAGTTTTCCTTGTGATTTGGAAATTTTTCATGTTAAGTTCTCGTGTTGTTATTATTACTCTTTCCTGCTTTCTTTTTCCCAACAGAGTAGATCAGGGTGGCGAATTTAGATGGTCAAATTCCCAATATAAACGTAGGGCTTAGTACATACAAGAATTTTTCGACTTTACCCAATTTTATCAAATTCATTTCAAACCCACTATCAATGTGTTGAGTCTATTATAGAAATATTAATGATGACAAGTGTGATAAATTGTTGTAGGAATAGTAAATAATAAACTTGATTGACTCACATAAAATAGTTAAGAAAATCTAAATTCGTAACAAATAAGAAAACACATTGACAGCCGAAATCTGAATTCGTAAGTCATTTATTACCAAAACAAAACTGACTAAAAATAATGAAAATGTCATTTTGAAGTGCTAACCTAGAGAATTTTTTTGAAAAACGTGGTCGGTTGTGGCAAGCCATGCTTCTTGTACTTTGTTCAATTTCCATGAAAATCACTATTTTTTTCTTCCAAATCCGATATCGATTCATCAGAGTTGAAGAGCGTTGAGGTGATCTCAATTAGGGTCACAAAAATTTCAATCCAACCGAATTAACCAACCCAATCAAATTATTTCGAAAATTCTATATTCTGAAATTCAGTTTTGATGTTTAAAAAATTCACTTAACTTGGTTCGATTTGATTTTCATTTTAAAAATATATGTTAATCGAAATAACCGAAGTTTTTAATCTTTTAAATATTTTCAATATTTTTTAAAAAAATTAAATTTTAACTTTTTATATAAATCAATTACTCTTATTCATTTATTTATTTATTTAAAATTTTAAAAACAAATTATCTTTTTTTTTTAATTTTTTTTTTAAATATCAGTTAATTCGATTAACCATCGAATTAACCTATATTTTGTTCAATTTTGTTAATTCGGTCGGTTTGATTATTGCAACAAAAAAAAAAATTTTGTTGAGTGTGCTAAATCAATAGGCAAGCTATTCATAGGCGAATATAGTCTAAAGTCGATGGAATTTATACATGAATTATGAGAATTCATGCATGACGGAATCCAAGAATCAAGAAATTGTCAACCAAACTATCGTCAGCAACAGCAGTAAATGACATAATAATAGGGATGAGACAATTCCCTCCATGGTCAAATTTTGCAATCGAATGGCCGACGCTTACGACAAACTAAATAATTGAATCGGATATTTCGCTTCATACCATTTCAAGGAATTTCATTTCTCTTTCCCCATTGTGTTCGATCCAAATAATTGAAAATCAATAATGTCTCCATGCACTATATATAGAGCTCCGAAACACATGGAAAATTTCATCAAATAGTATCAGTTCTCCTATATATTTTTCAAATACTTTTGAGTAAGAACAATGAACTCTTCATCATCTTCTTCATATGATTCTTATTCTTCGATTACACTTAACCCTCGATATCAAGAACACCAAAAAAGGACTGGAAAACCCGCAACTGTTTTCCATTCGTCGCTCCATTCAGTTCGTAAGCACCCCTCCAAGAATATTATGAAGAAACCCATAGCACCATTTCCGCCAACCCCACCAAAAATCTACAAAGTTGATCCCTTTGATTTTAAGGATGTTGTTCAGAAGCTAACGAGTGCACAGGAGTTTCAGCCAACGCGGCTGCAGGAGGTGGCGCCACCCCCACTCAGCCTCGCTCCGCCACATGCTCATCTTGCGGCCATGGCGCCATTGTCAGAAGAAACTCAACGGAGATCATCTGATAGTACTTTTGGAGATCTTAGTCCACTTGGGTTTAGCTTGTCTCCCGCATCCCTTGCTTGGTGTTCATCTTTAATTTTCAGCCCAACGACGCTTTCATCTGTGGAGCCAAGTTCAGTTCTTTAATTAGGTTTAAATTTTTTATTTCTCGTCTTATATAATAAAATTGTATTAATATATAAATATAAAATTCGCATTTGTTATAACTATTTATTTCATTATTCTGAATATGGGAGCAAACAATTTCAGTTTAGAGGCGAAATCGATTTTTTTAAAATAATTAATTATTAAAGAGGAATATAAATACTAAATATAATTTTTTTGATATTGACATACAAAATAATAATATTCATTATGTTGTGTTTATATTCTAACAATAAGATGGTTTTATGAAACAAACTTAATTTAATATTTCTTTAAAATAAATTATCTAAAAATAAAATTGTCTGCCAAATTTTCAATATCTCATCCATCACATCAGGGGCGGAACCAGGAAAATAATTTAGGGGGGGCGAAATTAACATTTTCAAATAATTAATTATCATAGAATATAAACATTTAATTGACATAGATGTAAAAAATAACAATCAATATTATATTTATACATATATTAAAAAATGATTATAAAATAAAATTATCTAAAAATAAGAGTAATAAAATATATTACCAAAGTATTCAATACTTCATCCCTCATATATTTATAGCAATCAAATTTTCATAAAAGGATAAAAAATAATATTTTAATCAGGGTAATCCAATTATTGATATATAAATTTGAGCAAATGAAGATAATTTATTTTTTAATTATTTAATTAAGTAACTTATAAATTGATAATTATGTATGCATGTTAATGTTTTTATATTATAATTTATTTGGACTTTATTTTATGGACTACCAAAAGTATATTTCAAATGTATATTTTATGAATTGTCAAATTTTTTTCAACCAAATTTTTTTAAAATAAAAGATGAATTTTTTTTTTTAAAAAAGGAACAAAATTAAGTGAAAAACGTGCATACATGCACGTTCCACTATTTTTCGTTAAAGCTTTTCAATTTGCAATTATTTTTAATTAATTTATATTATGTTTTAAAATTAGCCAACACATTTTGTTGAAGGAAAAAATAAATGTTACAGAAATGTAGTGTAAAGGTATCGAGCTCGGGTCATTCAAGGACAAAGAACGCTGCCAACCAGTACTCCACAATGCCTTTTTGTGTATGAGTAGCATAGCACATATATAAAACCACTTTAGCTGGGGGGTGCGGCAGCCCCCCTGCGCACCCCCTGGTTCCGCCCCTGCATCACATGCATTTATTATTCCATAGCAATCAAGTCTCTCCGAAGAAATGCATAAAAAATGTATGAGTAATGCGTAATTTTAAAAATAAATAAATACTGATTTAGCTATATTAAACATATTCATATTTGAATGTAGCAATTATAAATATTTATAATTTGTTTTATGAGATTAGTAGTCACACATAATATGTTTTATCAAAATAATCCCACATAAATTATTTTTTTTAGTAAAAATGGTCTAAAATTTTGTTTAAGGGTTTAGAGACCATTTTTGTTAAAAATAATTTATGTAGAAGTATTTTCTATAATACATTTATATGATACTATTTTTTCTAAAAAAAAATAACTCTTTTGGTACTATATTTGATTGATTCTAAAAAGTTTGTGATTATTATTACAAATGTTCATATTCTATGAGATCATTTTGTAATTTCCTCGTTTCTCACGGAGGGGACATAAGAAATTAGATTTTAAAAGTTTGACTAAATACATTATAATATCTAAATACATTATAATATCTTTAGTAAATCTTAAACATGTTTTCTAATTGAACGAGTGACTATTTTATTTTTGGCTTCGCTTATAGCTCTTGTCGTATGATAGCTTTCTGGTGTGGCCAGTCCAGTTAAGTTGAGCTGTAATAACTCAAGTTTTTAAAAAAGTTGCACCAAGAGATTAAATCAAGTTTGGTTAACAAAATCAAGCGGAAACATACAACCTAACGTGCTATAAATGTTAGATATTTTTCAAGGCAATATCAAAAATCATAAATACAAACTCAATAATTCAATATCTACATCCTGTCAAATTATTAGAATTCATAGATCTGCAAACATAAGTATACATGGATCCATTGTATACGATTGGAAACTGTTGTGGAATAAAACTGACAATCGATTATGAAATGATGAACACAAACCGTGTGGTTTGGGGTCTTCCTCAACCAAATCTCGTTATTCCTCAATGGGATCGCGTCTTTCTTCCTAATTGGGAGAATTGAAACTGTGTTGATTTTGTGTGTTGATGACCATAACGTAGAGCGTCCTTATATATAGATCTTTAATGGCCTGTCAATGACATCAATCATTCGCAGCCCTGTGACAAGGTTCCTAGCTATCGCATGGTTAGACGCCTCATAGCATGTAACGAACTCAGCAGCCATGTTCGAAGAAGCTACAAGAGTCGGTTTAGCAGACTTCCATGATATAGCTCCTACAGCCAACATAGAAATGTATCCTAATGTGGAGCACCTGCTATCTTGGCATCCAGCAAAGTCGGAGTCAGAGAATCTGTTGATCTCTAAACTATCTGATCTCCGATAATTGAGCACGTAATCTTTTGTTATACTCAAATAACGTATAACACGTTTGACTGGCGTCCAATGTTGCATAACAGGATCACTTAAATACTGCCTAAGACTCCTACAATAAATGCAATATCAGGACGAGTACAAACTTGAGCATACACTAGACTCCCTATTGCTGACGCATAAAGAATCTTCTGCATCTCTTCTCTTTCAAGGTCATTACTGGGGTACTGTTGAGACTAAATTTGTCTCCTTTAGCAATGGGCGTGTCTCTCGGTTTACTATCTTTCATGCCAAATATGCTCAAAACCTTATCGATATAGCTCTTTTGTGATACCCCAAGGATACCTCGAGAACGATCTCTTAGTATCTGAATCCCTAATACAAAATAGGCACCTCTAAGATCTTTCATTTCAAAATTCTTTGTCAGAAATTTTTTGGTTTCATGTAGTAAGCCAATATCGCCACTAGGGAGCAGAATGTCATCGGCATATAATACCAGGAATATATATTTACTCCCACTACACTTGTGATATACACAGTCATCAACAACATTAACCTCAAAATAGTACGAGGTGATGACTTGATGAAACTTGTGAGACCATTGACGGGAAGTTTGTTTGAGACCATATATGGATTTCTTCAGCTTACATACCATGGACTTTGGATCTCCCGATACAAAGTTTTCTGCTTGTACCGTACAAACAATCTCATCAATGTTTCTATTTAGAAACATGGTCTTGACATCCATCTGATGTAGCTCTAGATCAAAATGAGCCATTAGTACCATTATTGTTCTAAAAGAGTTCAAAAGATACAGGAGAGAAAATCTTTTTCTAGTCTATGCCTCCTTTTGAGTGAAGCCTTTGGCGACTAGATGAGCCTTATATCTTTCGACATTGCCCTCCTTTTAACCCCTTTCGATTTTAAATATCCATTTGCAACGAGTGAGTTTCATACCTTTAGGCAATTCGACGAGATTGCAAACATCATTGTCTTTCATAGACTTCAACTCATCTTGCTTGGCATCAATCCACTTCTGAGAATTAGAACTCCGCATGACTTGACAGAAGTTGATGGGTCATCCTCTGCTAAACCAATGACATCCTCATGTTCTTAATGAAAAACGTTATAATCATTTGGTATCATATTTCTCCTCTCTCTATTGGATCTCCTTAGTGGCACTTCTTGAAGTTGTTGAGTTTGTTCTATAGGTGGTGATTGAGGAAGAATCTCATTGTTGTCTTGGTCTTGAGCAACGTCAGGGATAATAGCATGAACATCATCATCCAGTGTCGGAACTGTGTCTTGAATAGCAATAGGTACTGAGACCTGATTACCATCAATAACAGATTCTTATTCAAAGACAACATGTATTATATTTCATTCCCCTCCAAACTCAATACCCTCAAGGAATCTCGCATTCCGGTTTCAAAGAAGAATCTTGATATAGGATTGTAAAACTTGTAGTTCCGAGAGCGTTCAGCAGAACCAACAAAATAACAGGTAACAGTTCTTGAATCTAGTTTTCCTTCACGCGGCCAATAAGACCGTGCCTCAACTGGACAACCCCAAATGTGCAAATGCCCGATGCTTGGCCTTTTGCCAGTCCACAGTTCATAAGGGGTTTTGGTAACTGCTTTACATGGTACTCTGTTAAGAATATATGTTGCAGTCTCTAAAGCTTCTCCCCCGTAGTAACTTTGGCAAGGAAAAATGACTAATCATACTCTTTACCATATCCTTAAGAGTCTGGTTCCGTCGCTCTGCAGCACCGTTCATGATGGGTTTGCTTGGCATGGTGTATTGCGGAACAATTGCACACTCATTGAGAAACTTCGCTAAGGGTCCTGGACATTGTTCTCCTGATCCTCATAACTTCCGTAATATTCACCGCCACGGTCAGATTTGACAGCCTTTATTTTCTTTCCAAGTTGAAGTTCAACTTCAGCTTTGAAAGATGAAGACGTCTAGGGATTGTGACTTCTCATGTTTTAAAATAGGTTACCAAATCTAGAGTAATCGTCTGTGAACATAATGAAGTATTGTTGTCCACTCCATTAAAGCTGTAGGGAATGGGCCACATGTATCAGTATGTATTAGTTCTAAGATGTCTGTAGCTCTCTCGACACCTAATTTTCTAGTGTTTGTTCTTTTTCCTTGATGCACTCAGTACAAACTTGAAAGTTTGTCAAATCTAGGGATTCAAGAATTTTATCAGACACAAGTCTCTGAATTCTCTGTTAAGATATATGACATAAGCTCTTGTGCCATAAGGTGTTTGAATTCTCACTTAATTTTCGTTTTGTACCATGTGAACTTCTTTGCAGTATTTTGTTATGGGAACTAACAATATATCAAGCATATATAGATTATCAATCAAATAATTGCAACTAACAAAATTTGAATTTTGACAAAGACTAACTTTATTATTTCCAAATGAACAAGAAAAACATGACCTGTCCAAAGTATAAAGAGATATTAAATTCCGTCTAAAAGACGGTGCAACAAATGTCTCAAATAAATCCAAATAAAAACCAATTTTTAATTGCAATCTAAAAGTCCCTATGGCCTCGACTGCAACTTTATTGCCATCCCCCACAAAGATGAATCTTTCAGCATCATTGGGCGGTCGACAGTACAGATAATCCTATATACACATACTTATGTGAGTAGTAGCATCAGGATCTACCCACCAAGTATCCTTAGATGCATGAGCTAAATTAATTTCAGAACAAACTAAAGTTAGAAGCATACCCTTCTTTTCACACCAAGCGGCGTACTTGGAACACTCCTTCATGTGTTATGGCTTCGTACAGAATTAACAGGTAAATCCCTCATCATGTTTCTTTAGTTTATTCTGTTGAGAAGATCCGTTTGCAAAATCCTTAGCTCTCTTTCTTTTCTTATTATGAGATGTTGAGGCCACATAGTCGTATCCCGCTACTGCATCTCTTCCTCTTGCACACAGTGAGATATAAGCTCGTTGAGGCCAAGGGAGTAATCTCAGTATGAAATTGATCAATATAAAAATGAAGAAGAATACACACAAACTATTGAATCATCTACTAGAAAAATTTCTAGAAAATGAACTAGTAATGTTTGACAATTATTTGATGTTGAAAATGCCGAGGGAAAGGTCACAAGAGAAGTTTGTAGAAGATGTTAAAAAGATTATGCACATGCTTCTTCGGATGGGGGGTGCCATTTACTTAGCATATGACTAAGCATGATAGAGAACTGATGTGACTAGAAATAGACATATCTACTGCGCTTAATTGTCTACGATTTGGTATGTTTTGATGGATAAATTTGATACATATGCTACCTAATCGTATATTTGTGTAATTGTAGGGAAATCGAATAAATCGAGCTAACAGGGCGAATAAGGATCAATAAATGCATTGGTGTTGACAAGGGATCAAAGTGGACCAAGAAAAATGCATAAAAATTATTTGAGGTGCTCGATCAATCGCCCAGAAGAGCTCGATCGATCGAGCAAGGCAGAAAATTAACCAACGAAATATATGAGTGCTCGATCGATCGAGAAGAAGGGCTTGATCGATCGAGCGAGGCAGAAATTTGGCGATCGATCGAGAGATCAGAATCCTCGAAAATTAGGAAACTCGATTTTTACGATCTTGGATAGATTTTTACCTACCATATTAGATTCCCACCCTATTTGTACGATTTTGGGACCTTAAATCATACCATATATTTCATATTAAAAAAAACCATGATTGGTGGGAAGAAAGAATAGTTTTCTCTAAAACTTTTGAAGAACGACTCGAAGAACGAAGAACGAAGACGGAAGTGATGCTCCGGAATCGTGCCTTTCAGTAATTCTTTCTTTTCCTATTAGTTTAATGTTTTCTAGAATAGATTTGAGTGTTTTTAATTCAGTTATGAGTAGCTAAAAACCTTTGTGATTCTCGGTTAAGGAAGACGATACATTGGAGTTTATGATTCTTGTGAGATTAAGTTTTGATTGTTGGTTTTCATTGTGTATCAATTTGTTTTTCTGATTTGATTGTCATAATTGTTATGCATGATTGTTATATTGATCACCTAGCTATTGTTCATACAATTTAAAGCTAAATTAGATATCAAATAGGGAATCGTTTGATCCCTCTAATTTACGAAGCAACTAAGATTAATTAAACTTCGCTTGTGAGTTTGTTAAATTCTCATGAAAAATAATAGACTAGATTAAACATAGACGCTTGGATTATGTTGTTTAGCTTCATCGATCTCACTAGTTCATATGATATCATCGATTTAAATTTTAATCGCTTGTATTTTGATTAGTTGTTGATAAGGGTTAAACTAGAACGCTTGGGCTAATTAACTAAACTTAAGGTGAGATATGACTTTGATTATTGGGTTAAATTTCCAATGATGAATACTCATATGAAAATTAAATCGTATGTGAAGATCGATGACCGAGATAGTAAACACCAATTGTAAAATTAACCGAAAACCAAGAATCGCTCTTTTCTCATAAGTTAATTCATCTAGTTTAATTTTGCATCATAGTAGTAGTTAATTCAATTGATTTCAAAATCTCATTTTTATTTCGTTTGCATAAGTTAACACAAAGATATAACCTTCCTCGTGGGATCGATCCATACTCACGCTACTACATTCATTACTGTTATTAACTTGAGAGTGTTAACTTGGGCGTACGCGATAAGCGCTACCAAGAACCTAATGGTGGTAGCCAAACTACTCTTTGCAATTTCATAGTGGTGGTGGTGGTAGTAGTTCGAATTTAGGATTTTCACTTATTCGTTTGAAAGAGATAGAAAAGAATTAACTACATACATAATATGGAGAAACCTTTTTTCAATGGGGCGGATGCGAAATTCACTAATTATATTAATTTATGTTTGCAACCTCAACATAAAAGATTTTTTCAAGGAATGCTATTAAATCGGATACAATTTTTAATGAATGTAAAGCAAATTTAATTTCGTATTTAGGGACTCTGTCTTCAAAAGTAGCACTAACCAGTGATATTTGGATAACTTATATTGACAGTGCATCATATATATGTTACAGGACATTATATTGATGATAATTGGATGTTAATAAAAAGAATTTAGGATTTGCAAAAAATTATTGGCCTCATACGGGTGAAGTTATTTCTAATGTCATTATGCAAGTAATTAATGAATATAATATTAGTAATAAAATATTCTCAATATCTTTTGATAATGCATCTAATAATACATCTGCAATTACTCATTTTAAAGCTTATTTGAAACCAATATTAAATAATGATATTTTTCATATTCGTTGTGCGTGTGATATTTTAAATTTGTTTGTGTAAGATAGATTGAAACCACTAGAAACTCATTAAAAAATAAAAACAACTCTTAGATTTCATAATGGTTCAGTTGCTAGAAAATAATAGTTTAAAAGTTTATATCTTTCTCATGGTAAAAATTATAAAGATTTTCCTTATGATATTCATACTAGTGGAATTCGACATATTTAACGTAGCAAGGATGTTTACCTTATAAAGACGTCATTGCTTTATTTTTTTAATGAAAAAATGTCTGAACAATTTCATAATTATGATGATGATTGGGAAATTACTTCTAGTATTATAAATTTGTTGAAACCTTTTTATGATGCTATTAAATTATTATCGGGGTGTTACTATCCAACTTCTTCAATTTTCTTATACAAAATTTATGAAAGTAGTAAATGTTTTACATAATATAGGGGAGATTTTATATTTAGAAACATTGTTGAACTTGTGGAGTTTAAATTTTAAAAAAATATTGGAAAACTATTTCTTTTCTAAATCATTTGGCCGCAATTCTGGATCCTAAATTAAATTATATAGTATAGAAATTATACTTGAATCTTATTACGCTAACATGAATTATGATAATGTTAATGTTAATCAACAAAAAGAGCGCATTAATAATAATTTATTTGCTTTATTTTCTTTATATGATTCATTATATAATTCTAAATCACTTTCAATATGAGAAAATGGTGATAGTAGTGGTACTAGCAAATGTTCAGTGTGAACAATGTTAGAAGAAAATAAGATACTAGTTTGACTTCTTCTTCTTCATCTTCATTTAAGAAGCTTCAAATATATTTAACCAAGTAATTAATTTTAGTGAACAAGAATTTGAAACATTTGATGTTTTGGCATGGTGGAAAGATAATGCTAAACTTTAACCAATGCTTTCTATCATGTCACGTGATCTATTCCATCGGAATCATATTTTAGTACAGGTGGCAAAGTACTTGATGAAAAACGAAGTAGAATGAAAGCAAATACCATAAAAATGTGTATTTTATTAAAAGATTGGTTGGATGCCGACATCATATTATATAGGATGACATGATGTATCTTCTACTGAAACCCAAGGCCATGTCAGGCCAATAAAAATGAGTAACGAGCCCGTGCCAGTAGGGTCCGTTACTAACAGTATTTTGAAAACCGGATCAGATCGGCTGGTTCAACCGGTTTAACCGATAATTGGTGCTTGGTCCGATACGGTTGACCCTTTAAAACCACCCTGTTAAAAACTCGGTGAGAACTGGATTAAACCTGTTCAACCAGTAAACCTGGTCTGTAATTGAACTTGCCAGTTCCTCCAATTTCTTTCTTTTTTCAAAACTTTTATTTTTTTATTTATCTTAAAATTATAATCAAATTTGTAGAACAAAAATATATTATATATAATTTATTATCCTTGAAATAATTACAAAATAATATTTTATGTATGCCAAATCCATATAATTTCATAAAGGTGTTTTGTATATTATATATAAATATGCTTAGTTTGTCGTAAATTATAAAATATGTGAATCATTTCATAAATTTTTAAATATTTTTCTTATAAGTTTGGGACTTTTTTTTTTTACATTGTTTGTTTTTTTTAGATGTTTTATTTTTTTGTTATGTTGACATTTGATTTGATCTGATTTTTTAAGTTTGACAAGTTATGTTGGTGTAATGATATTTTTTAATTATGAACAACTTGAAATTATAGTAAATGCATGGTATATATATTTAAAAAAAATTAACATATATATTACATAATGCTAACGTCATCACCGGTTGAACCATTGGTTCAAACCAATCGAACTTGTAACCAATAAGGACACTGATTTCATGTCCGATCCGATTTTTACAACACTGGTTACTAACCGTGCCGACACTGCTTGCACAATGCCCTGCCTACATGGATAACAACCCATTAGCCAACCGTGTGTGTACCGTGCCGGCAAGGATACACGACCCGTTTGACACCTATGTTAGAAATTAGTCAATGCATTTTTATTTAGTTCCGGTGGTCACGAGTGACGGGTTTGATGTACAATGACGTGAGGGTAACTGTTTGATGAAATGCCTGTGTGAGGAATGCAATTACTCGGTCTGCTCGTTTATTGGGCCGATTTGTATTAGTCCTACTAATTTTGTGACCTAATAACAAATCTCTCGGATCATTCAGAAGCTGTGAACATGGAATGAAACAGCTCAGATTCGGAGTCCCACTTGTAATTTTTGCAATTTGATCGGCAAATTGCAAAAATGGGTCTACTAAGTATCATCCGAAAAATCAAGCGCAAAGAGAAGGAAATGCGCATTCTCATGGTGTATGAATTCTGAACCTACTGCTCAGTTTTTCAATTTCTTTATCGGTTGTTCGGTTCGGAAATCATAGTTTTATTTTATGCATATTCTGATCTTATGTTGATTTATTTGTACTTTTTGTTCACTTGCTGAAGGGGTCTTGACAATTCGGGAAAGACAACAATAGTGTTGAAAATTAATGGTGAAGATACCAGTGTTATTAGTCCAACACTTGGCTTCAACATTAAAACGATCAATTACCAGAAGTATGTCATTATCTTAATTGTCGAAACTTTAGGGTTTTTGAAGATTGATCACATTCTTTTGATTTTGCTTACATATGAAGCTATTTGCCGAGAAAAATGGCTGGTTTGGTTTGTGCTTGAAATTGAATGTACTTATGGACGAAAGTGGTATTATCGGTAGGTACACTTTGAATATATGGGATGTTGGTGGGCAGAAAACTATAAGGTCCTATTGGAGGAACTATTTCGAGCAAACTGATGGGTTGATTTGGGTTGTTGATAGTTCAGATCTCAGAAGGCTGAACGATTGCAAATATGAGTTGGATAATCTTCTGAAGGAAGAGGTATGTTCTCTCCATCGTGTGCATTGTTTCTTCCATTACTTGATGGCTGTACAGAATCTTTTACTCCTGAGGAGAAATTGAGTTTTATAATTTGGTTGGTTCCTGCATTTTTTAGTTTTCAGCTTGCTCTTGTAGCTTAAGTCCATAAGTTAGGTCTACTACGGTATTCTTGCTGGTACTTTGGCGTTGCTGATGTTGGATTACAGTTATCGCCGCATGTTGCCTTCTAGTGCTGTATAACTGTTGGAAATATGTTTTAAGGATGTCATAGCATGCCTGCTTGAGTTGATAAAAAAACTGGCTTTGGCACGTGACAGCTATTTCCATGAAAAATTAAGGTTTAATTACTGAACCAAGCAAATATTTTGGATTGAAAACATTCTTTGATGCTAATGCAACACACACTCTTATTTATGATATTTAGTTCGTAGGTTTCACATCCTATGAAGATGTACGATGACCAAAAATTAAAGATAAACCTCCCTTGATAGTGCATTTCCGTCTTTCGCCCTTTCCACTGCTTCTTTTCTTCAACACCTGGTTTTATGTTATTTACAGAGGCTATCAGGAGCATCATTGTTGATTTTTGCTAATAAGCAGGATATACAAGGCTCTCTGTCACCAGATGAGATAGCCCAGGTAATGAGATGATGTAACGGAAATATAAGTTCATTATATGTTATTTATCTATTTGTTCGAAATGTGGATTTATTTATCACATACATGGAACAGGTTGTGCTACTTTTCTGGTGAAATATCTCGATGAAACTTATTTCTCTTGTAAAGTGTAGTCTCACTTCAATGCCCTTGTGCGACAGAAATAAAATAAGGAAATGATATTTCTATCGCCCAACTTGCATAGTTTTTTCTCTAGCACGATGGAAACTAATATTTTGCTGCACAATATGAAATTCTTCAAGGTTTTGCATGAAATAAAACTCAGCTAAGGCTACATATCCTTCATTCAGGTGCTCAACTTGGAAGCAATGGACAAGACCAGACATTGGAGAATCGTGGGATGTAGTGCATATACTGGGGAAGGACTGCTTGAAGGATTTGATTGGTTGGTTCAAGATATTGCCTCGAGAATTTACATGCTCGATTAAATGATGTTCGGAGTTGGACCTGAAGATGTGTTTGTGCTGACTATTGTAAATGTATTGGCATGGCTCTTTCACACTTCGTTGCATTGTTACTGTTTTTGCTAAACTAAACCAGTGTTGTGTTTTTTGTTGAACCTGACTTGATTGGGATTCTATATTTTGTAAAAGGTTTCTGTAGCAAGTACCCGACTTGATTCGTTCTATGGTTAATATATTATCCCAATCTACTGGGATAAAAAACTTGGTGCTTTTTTGTTGTTGTTTCGGTAGCCAGCAGCAACATAATATCATCTAATGCATATATCGCCCTAAAGAGGCCAAGAATCCAATTAATATATATATATATATATATATATATATATATATATATATATATATATATATATATATATATTATTTTTGGTTGATGAATTGTATATCGTCCAACATGTCCTCGAATGGGAACACAATCATTTGTACTAGAAAGTTAGCTTAATATGTGTTTTGTCAAAGTGAGAAGAACCTGTAACACAATAATTGTGATTAATTTGCAAATTGTGATTTACTATCAACAATATAGTAAACATTAGTTATTTTTATTTTACAAATGAACAAGAATATTTTTGACAATTAGTTCTACTTAAAAAAAAATTTGAAACAAATTCTTTCTAGAACGTTATTTACTCATCATTTATTTAGGGTAAATTGCATAAAACCCCATGTACTATAGTAACTATGCACGAACGCTGTGCTAAAAAGGCACACAAAAAACCCCTGAAATTTTCCTTATGTTATAAAAAAGACAAAAGGCGATCTTTTTTTGAAACCTTATACAAAACTCATGTATTAAACAAAATAGGCAAAAAAAACATATGTACTTTATTACATCCTACACAAATCCTCTCATTTAAAAATAAATAGATTTTATTTATTCTCGTTAAAACTATATGCAGATTTTATGAAAACAAGTTCATACATGTTAATTATATATATATATATATATATATATGTTAATAATAACTTATTTGTTTATATTATATGTTTGTTATTGTGAAAACATATTTTATGATCTTTGGAAATATGTATATATTTTACATGTGCAATTGCAGCTTACTCATATATCCAAAACTTTTTTTAAAAAAAGAAGTTGAATTGGTCAATAAACATACATATATTAAAAGAATAATTCAAAATATTATTCATAATTTATTTTAAAATTACATCTTAAAAATTATTCATTTTAAAATAAAATTCTGACTATTGTTTGTTTTAAAATTAAAAGAAGAAATCATTACAAAAAAGTAAAAATAATGTAGATGCAGAAAAAATGGAGGACATATTTGACTATTGAGGGGTTTTGTACGAATTTAGGAAAATAGAGAGATTTTTTTTCTATTTTGTTTAATAAACGGGGTTTTCTGCAAGGTTTTAAAAAAAAGTGGCTTATTTTGTCCTTTTTATAACATACGGGGGTTTCATGCAGAATTTAAGTAAGTTGACAAAATAAAATACACTATTTAATCATTTTCAACATAGAGCTCACTAAGGCCAACTCAAGTATTAAACGCATCATCTAAACTTCACAGCTTACCGCAAATCAAATAATCCATTCCCCTTCACATTTGATCTTTATATATTTTAAACGTTTTCTTTTGACATCAACACTTTTTCTTGATACATATTATATTTCAAGACTTCATTTTAAAAAAAGTCACAAAAAGAATATATTGAAAATTATATTACATATACAACTAAAACGAGTAGAAAGACCAATGAACAAGAATATCTTTGACAACTATTTCTACAATAATGTGAGCAACATATTGTTATATCGATGCAACACTTAAGAGTAGCACCATGTGATCTTAGCATGATGACATGTGTCATCAATCATCATATATACAAATGTAAAGTGAGTCATCCTATGACCATAAGTCAGTGACCACTGTGATATCGCTAATAGATGTTTTTCGCAATGTGATTTGTAAATAGATATTTTACATCATGTTGTTTGTACATAGGTAGCACATTGTCTCCTAGGGTGTGTTTTGGATATTCACGAACCACATATAAATGAATAAAATACCTACCCTTGATGGTAGGGTCAATGTAACCACAACTTGACACTTCCAAGACACATTTTCGGTGCTCAACTATAAACTAACAAAATGCCAAAAAAATTTATTTCAATCAGGCGTCACTTGTGCCAAATACATTAATTTCACGCCCGTCGGTATGTAAGCAAAACGGACGGTTAATAAACTGCAGAATTGATGTCAATAAATGTAGTACACAATTTTATGACTGTGTATTTTAGGGAAGTAGCAAGCAAAAATAACAAATGGCTTTATTGTCGATGCGAGATTTGGAATCTCCGTCCTTAAGACAATATTGCCCCGCTACGGTGCTAACAGTTTAATTAGCAATTTACCTCTCAAGATACAACGACTATGATTTGTGATAGGAGCACTCCAAACCACAAATCCTTTAAACCACAAATGTTTAAAAACGCTCAATAAGAATAAGGATGAAGACCCACAAAATTACTCAAATTTTGATCTTCAATATGATGTGAATTTCAAAAATTTCATGTTTTAATTCATCCAAGTGTTGTTCCTTTTATAGTTGACCAAGTAGCATCACCAAAGACACTATTTGGAAGCATCCACTCATGAAAAAACATATCTAAACACGAAAGGTTGCAACTCTGTGTAGGGCGCGATCGATCGCGCCCTTTATATTTCAAATTAATGCATTGTCGATTGATCGAGCCATTGGCAGCGATCGATCGAGCAAAGCAGACTTTGTCAATGTGTTTTTCATTTGAGTCACAATCGATCGGCCAACATACGACGATTGATCGCAGCTTCTAGTAGACCCCGACATACAGATTCGTTTCGTTTGATCTCCGATGCTTAATTGTAATCAATTTACATCATTTTTTCCAACAATCTCCCACATGAATTATATTAATGCATGATGCAATTGAGCCCTTTTAACGAACTATTATGGTATCTGGAATGATAGCTTACGGTTTTGAATCTTCCGTAGTAGTATTCAATCCGATTTACTTGACTTAATAGTGAATTTATTGCCTTGAACTATTTAGTCGTTGGTGTAAACCTAGACAATTGAACCCACACCATAACAATTCTAACATTCGTATTGGTTTCTTACGGTTGTGTCCATTTCAGCATTGGACCACACTTGGTTTCGTAAGTGCTTTCCATATTTGAAGTGGCCACACTTCGCACTCACGTATGTGATCTCCTAAAAGAGTATCTCGCTATACTCCAACATATTCTTAAGTCTTAGGAATCATTAAAGGCATTTGCCTATCCTCGTACACCTTTTGCAGGCTACACACCTTATCATAGGAATGGGTCGGAGATTAATTCTCCAAGGTGTTTATACAATCTCGTAGTTTGGTTGTCCCTTTTGAACCTAGATCTTGGGATCCCCAGTCATATAGGTTGGGTATCCACTACGAGATTTTGATTATAGGGTTTTAACCACATTCTCCTCGATAAACTTCCACAAGATCTCTCGGTTAAGCATTTCATATGCGGATCCGCGGTTTCACATAATCACTCATATTATGTCACTAGAGATTATTTTGTCATATAGCATTTAGTGCAACACTTTTTAGTTGCATGCACATGATTTTTCTTTAACAACTTAGAAAGTCACTCGGCCGAAGAAGCTTTATATGTTTTGCATAGAGAATTTTTCACAACAGTATATCTTCAGTTTTTGGTAATCACATTACCTCCTTTGCATCATTTTATCATTTTAGGATATTTCCATCGTCGAATTTTAAACATTATTTCTTACAAAATCCGAGACCATAGGAAATACTCAACTTTAATTCACAATTCAATTTTTTAAGCCCATAGATTCTTAAAAATTAAGTTCAAGATTCTGTTTCTTGCAAACTTAAAATTTAACCGCAAAGTTTAAATTTGAAACTCGGATTAATCCTTGAGTTTTTTATTCTTCAAATGTATTGGAAACTTTAATTTCAAGCATTGTTCTTGATGCCCACATATCAAAATGTCTCGTCAACATTTTTTCTTTGTTACTTGATGATTTTTAAATTGCTTCCACAATGAGCATATCATCAATACACAAGCATACATATGATTTAGGTGTGTGCACATTTGTCACACTCGTTAATCTATTTGACAACATTATTTGTCAACTCTTCATGTCACTTATTTGACGTTTGTTATGACTTCACTTTAGCGTTCATATTTCTAGTTTAGCCAAGCACCCCCACATTTCAAATATTGTAGGAAACTCTCTTTTCCTTCACTCACAAGATTTTTCGTCCTTGCCTAAATGTGGTACTTAGTCTGTGATTGAATCCTAGAATTGCAACCTCCCACAACTTCGGGGTAGTAACAAAGTGCACCGACGTTCAAACATTCATGTTTCAAGTTCTAAGCGTTATCGTCTTACAAATCCAAATTCAAGTTTTTATGTGACACCCCTACCTTTTCATTACACATGACACGCATATCTCTTTTATACACGTGTAAATACATGAGGCATGTCGCCTAACATTTAACCTGTAAGGGCGTCACATTACTTATATACATACACTGTGACTATAGCATTACTATAGTACCATATTTAATTCATTGCAGCGGAAATTTTACTTTATAACATGTAAATTTAAAACTTTTCCATAACCATATGTACATGGCATATATGCCACAAAAATGGACTGATGCTGTATCTCGCATTACCCATACCAAAAACCTATACACTTATATGTACAATGATGAGCAGAGGGAGAAGAACTACAGATCAGCCGGCCCACCTTGTATCCATACTGGAAAATACTTCAAAAAGACTTCTAGACCTTCCTCTAGAGTCGACTTTTACTTTGGATTATCTGAAACAAAACACTTCACTGAGTATATACAAATAACCGATATTCAACATCACATAAGTATATAACTCATCAAAACTGTAGTAATACTTGTACAACAAGTAATTCACATGTACACATGTATATATGATTATTTGTTCTTCTGTTATGGATCAACTAGAATCAGGAACAATTTGTGATCACAAAATGGCCATGGCACTCTGTAGATCCCCTTTTGAGTTCTCAATTAACTCGGGATCGATATTCTTTGATTCTGTAATTCTGACCGTACTCAGAATGCATTAACACATGGTTCAAGATCCTTAGCATCCATAACAGAGTTCATTAATCTCTTATGTATGCATATGAATGCACAATTCATAATCACATTTCAATATAATGAAACATCACATCATATACACCACGTATGTACATCCTTTATAAACGCAATTCATAGAACATAAATCATATACTTATGTAAAGTTAAATACCAAGTTATAGGATATACTCACAAGTGATTGCACCTATCTTGATGATTTGTTTACTTCGCTTTAGCTGTGCCCTGATCGAGATTATGCCCTATACATACATGTTAAGTGTACAATCAATCTCAATAGCATATTTCTAACATTCAGTTCAGTATATGCAGGCCATCTATGATCTGTCCGTACTAATGAATTCTACATGCTTATCGGTTCCAAACTCCTCTAAGTATACTAAGTTTCCTAGTATTTCAATATTTAATTATCTATTAATATCTCACATTCGTGAACATACCTTCTGGAACAACAAATGGAGTGATATTGTACTCTCTTTTCCTTTGCTAATTTAGATGGATCAATTTAAGTATCCATAATCTAAATAACTTAAGATTTCATTTCATTTTGGAATTCTAGATATTGATCTTTTAGAAGGATTATTTGACTTAACGAATTCTTAATACCCAAAAGAATGAAAACAAGCCCAACAAAAACTACCAACGCATACAGTTTGAGAGACATAAGAATTTATTTCTAGCATATTCCTTATTACGATTACTCATCATGTTAAATACCATAAGTAGAACTATAATTGTTTGCAACAGGGACAATTCAAAGCCTTCTCCTGTTATGCAACTCAAAACATAAAATATCTACTACAACTACACAATAGCATCATTTAACTCACCCTTCGAGAACTTGAAATTCAGTAGCCTTTTCTCTTGTAATTCTTCTACGTGAAAGTGATGTGTTTTGTGAGTGCAATTAGGTGTATTATGTGCTGGTAACAATAACAAAATGCCAAATTTACTAATACTTATCAAAAACCCAAGTTGCACAATCGGTCAAATGATATGCATATCTCTATATATATCTATCTATTTTTTTTTTATTCTTTATTCAATATTATTCAAATGTAGTCAATAACTTCAACTATATGCACTATTTTCAAATCTACTCAACAATATATTAAACATCTATTTAATACATATAGTATTATTCTAAATTTAATGACTATTTTCTCATTTATTCACTAGTTTAACTAAATCAATTCAATATATTTACTATTATTATTCTTTTTCTCATATTCTCATATCATTCACTAAAGTTTCAACTTTATTCTATTCACAATCTCTATGCTTTCCAATGCACATATCAAATGTCAAAATATATGTCATGATGTGGTCATGTAAAATGTCGGGTCATTACATTTTATTTCTTGAATTTTTTTTGGATTTAAGCGTACTTGCTTACAAAAGTTGAAACTCGGATATTATTTCTCAAACTTGGTTCACAATTTGCAATTTAAGCGCACTAACTTAGAGAACTTGAATTCAAGATTTTAAATCTTGCAAATTCATGTTATAAGCATACTAGCTTAGAAATTCAAAATGAACCAATTTGAAATATTACAACGCCTAGTCAAAATTTGTGGCTTCGATTTATCACTTGTGTTTTAAGCGTACAAAGCTTTGAAACTCGAATTCAAGATTTTATAGTCTTGCAGATTCAAACTTAAGCGTCAAAATTTTAGACAACACAAGTATAATATACTCACAATTTCCCATAGCAAAAACTCATTTGCTAAATTTATTGCAATCTCATTCTTAAAGTGTTTAAACACCTCATTGGCCTTGTTTTTTGCTTCATAACAAAAAAAGTCATAACAATATCATGTGCAAATATTAGTTTTTTAACGTCTCTAGTTTGCGCAATTTGTAAGACCCCAATTCTCAAACAACAACTAATGCCAAATTACGTGGAAAAAATTGGCATTTCTTTAACATCAACACCCAAAAATATGCAAGTTTCCATGATCAAAACAAGGCTCAAGGTAAATACGGAGTGTTCATGACCTTAGACGAGTAACAGGAAAAGTATTATACAGCTTTGTACAATAAAACAAAATGCTTCACAAAAACATGACTAACATAACTAATATGTTTCTAGTCATGACCAGTAACTCAAAAAGATCTTCTGATACTCTTTGAAGCATAACACTCTAACGCTCCCAAGTCCTTCAAAAGTTTACCCCAACACCTGTTCCTATAGGACAATATTCATACAGAGTGAGCACAACCATCATATTCATAATCATAATGAATAACAACACATAACTAAACAGTGAGTTATAAAACACTCCCTGTATACAACGGATCTATACACGATCCTTCAGATTGTCCCTTTTCCCAACATTTCATATTCTCGCAAAATATAAACTCATATCAATACTCATAACCATAATTATATCAATACATATAACCATACTCGTATCAATACACATAACGATATACTCATCGCTATAATAATAGCGGTCCATTAATACCCATCGCTATAATAATAGCTGTCCATTAATACGCATCGCCATAATGGACTGCTATTATTATTACTAATCGAATTAACTGTGATATGTGGGATTTGAGACTGACTTTTTAATTTAAAAATTGAGTTTGATTCAATGGTTCAAGTGTCCCCATTTCCAAGTCGGTACTTCCAAACTCTGTAAATCACCCCCATGTCTCTGTCTTTCTGCTTTCACTTGCTGACAAATTAAGCATTTCCACACAAAATCAATCATATCTCGCTTCATTCGTTTGCGCCAAAACTGGGAAGAAGATCATTATACATCTTCTTGCCTCATGGATGCATGCTAAACTTACTACAATGGGCTCTATGTAAAAGTTCTTAGCGTAGTCTAGGTACATTAGGAACTACCCATCGATAGCCGCAAAACACCATCTTCGGCTATTCTGAATTTAGATATCCGACCTTGAGAGAACACAAGAATCCATCTGTGAACCTCCTCATCTGATCTTTGTGCTTCCCTGGTATCTCCAAATATGATTGGTTCCGCCAACAGTGTCGATGCTTGAACTGGTGACAGAGATATATCAAAGTCATGGCCCAAATGGCAATAAGAATCAATAATGTCGATACGTGGCTCATATCATCTGCAGTGTGCCACACTTTACGACTCAGAGCGTCGACTGTCAAATTTTCTCGGCACGTATGATATTCAATCTTGCAGTCATAATCATTTAAAAGGTCCATCCACCTCATCTGCCTCATATTCAATTCGGCTTAAGTAAACAAGACTTCAAACTCTTGTGATGTGAATATTGTGAAAGTGGCCCCATAAAGATAATGTCTCCACATTTTCAAGGCAAAAACAATAGCTGCTAGCTCTAAATCATGCACATGATACCTTGTCTCATGAGGTTTCAACTGTCTCGAAGCATAGGCCACCACATGCTTATCTTTCATCAAAACACATCCTAGTCCTTGCAGAGATGCATTAGTGCACACTATGAACCTTTCATTCTCTGTCGGTATGATTAACACTGGGCTGAAGTTAAACGATGTTTCAGTTCTTTAAAACCAACTTCATAGGCTTCAGACCACAGAAATTTAACTCCTTTTTGGGTCAGCTGTGTCATTGGCTTAGCGATCTTGGAGAAACCCTCTATGAATCGTCTATAATAACATGTTAAGCCCAAGAAACTACGAATCTCTGTTACTGAAGTCGGAGCAGACCACTGTAGTACTGCCTCCACCTTCTAGGATTAACAGCTAAGCCCTCCCTCGATATGACATGACCCAAGAACACCACTTTCTCTAGCCAAAATTCAGACTTGCTAAATTTAGCAAACAATTGTCTTTCCTGAAAAATTTGCAACTCCGTCCCAAGATGTAACTCATGATCCATCTTATTCTTGGAATATACTAGGATGTCATCAATAAAGACAATCACAAACTGGTCCAGAAATGGTTGAAATATTCGATTCATCAAGTCCATAAAAATGGCAGGTGCATTAGTCAGTCTGAACGGCATAACCAAGAATTCATAGTGCCCATATCTCGTTCAGAATGCAGTCTTTTGTATATCCTTTTTCTTACTCGGATCTGATGATATCCCGATCTTAAATCGATCTTTGAGTAAACAGAAGTCCCCTACAATAGATCAAACATGTCATCAATACGGGGAAGATGATACTTATTCTTCACAGTTACCTTATTAAGCTGCCGATAATCAATTCACAATCTCATCGAACCATCCTTCTTCTTTACAATAATACTGGATCTCCCCAAGGTGACGCGCTAGGACATATATAGCCTTGGTCAATCAATTCTTGCAACTGAGCTTTCAGTTCTCTCAGTTTCGCTGGTGCCATTATGTATGGTGCACGAGAAATTGGGGACGCACATGGCACTAATTCGATCCCAAACTCCACTTCTCGTACTGGAGGAAAACCCAGAATTACCTCAGGAAACACATCAACAAATCAACAATTCCCACTATTCTCTGGTCTGAGACTTCCATGGCATAGATAAGATATCCATCACTCCCTTGATTCAACAATTTGACATTCTTAATGCA
The DNA here is from genome assembly GCA_907163345.1 of Haberlea rhodopensis. NCBI lineage: Eukaryota > Viridiplantae > Streptophyta > Magnoliopsida > Lamiales > Gesneriaceae > Haberlea > Haberlea rhodopensis. Next base: position 14,539,002 of record CAJQUN010000004.1, read on the forward strand.
GATATTAAAGGAATCCGGGGCTTAGAACCTTGACCGTAGAACGTCCACATATTACCCTGTTATAAGCTGATAGCAGTCAATAGTATCCCAATATCTGTTTAAGACATCTATCCCCACAATACAATCAAAATCAACCATCTCCAGAACTATCAAATATGCCCTCAGATCATTAACCTCGTAAAAAATACGACAATCATACAAAATTCTGGCAGTAGAAACGCTCATTCCCGTAGGTGTCGAGACCATAAGGGGCGTGGGCAACGGAGATGAGCACAAATGATATTTCATCACAAAACTCCACGACACAAAGGAGTGAGATGCACCCGTATCTATAAGAATAAAAGTAGTATAAATACACAAATAACACTTACCCGCAATCACTTCAACTCGAGCCGCTTCAGTTTGTTACCTGTTCAATGTAAATACTTGTCCTTGAGGTGGCCCCTGAGGTGGTCTGGCCGACAGTCCCCCAGCTTGTCCTCCAAACTGACGAGGAGCAAGTTGCTTTCTTTGACGGACCGTCCCTTATGAAATTCCGCCTCGATTACCCCTGGAATGCCTAGACTGATTAGGACAATCTCTGGCCATGTGACACTCTTCGGCCTCCTGTTGAAGTGATCCACATTCCTGTGATCAACTGTACGATGTACATCGTAACATCGGTTGCTCGGTTTAGAAAAAGAGTAAGTTTCTTTGGACTTAAACACTTCCCCTCTGGGCCTCAAGTTATCAACAGACTGCCTCAGTGAAGGCACAATATTCTCATAAGCACGGATCCCGATCTCTGCTAGTTCAGCTTGTGTCAGCGCCTCATCAAAAGTCATGGGATTATTGGAGAGAACTCTATCAAACAGTTCGGGCCTCAGCCCCTTCAGAAAATGTCTCATCTTTGCATGAGCGCTGGCAGATATGTGTGGAACATACCTCAGTATAGAAGAATAATGAAGGGCGTAGTCAGACACTGACATGTTTCCTGGTTTCAAGTTTGTGAACTCGTCCTCCTTCAACTGTCTAGCAGCAGCTGAAAAGTACCTTGTCAGAAATCGAGTTCGGAATAAATCCCAGTCCACCACTTGCCCTAGAGCTCTCACTTCTAACACAGAAGATTTCCACCACAACGAGGCTTTCTTGTCTAACTGAAATTCTGCTAATCTCAACCATGCACTCTTGGCACAAGGTGCCGACACAAATATCTGTTCGATCTCTATCAATTCCTCTGCATGCTCTCCTAATTCAATTCCCTCAAATCTCGACGGATGGAACCCCAGAAAGTGAGTCAAACTCAGATAATAATAGTTGTTCCACCGGTCCTTGTCTCAAGGGTGGTTGCTGTAGAGGATTCACTTGTCCTCGGGCCGCATTGATGCTAGAGGCATCACCCATACCCTCATTGGAAGGTTCTCCAACTAGTTCTGCCATACTCTGTAAAGCTGGGTTAAACAATAACATTTCACAAAATGATATTCACATAACTCAACATTGTTATCACATCATAGTAAATCCAACAATATTGCAATTCCATGAACATACATGCATATATGTACAACATGTATTTAGAATCACACTTCTTGAATCTAACCACCACTCTAAACCATTGATTTACCCATTTAGACACTCCTCTCAAGTCACGCTAGACCTGATACTATCCCAGCAGCTAACCACTACTCTGATACCACTAATAAGACCCCAATTCTCAAACAACAACTAATGCCAAATGACGTGAAAAAATTGGCATTTCTTTAACATAAAACACCCAAAAATATGTAAGTTTCCACGATCAAAACAAGGCTCAAGGTAAATACAGAGTGTTCATGACCTTACACGAGTAACATGAAAAGTATTATACAACTTTGTACAATAAAACAAAATGCTTCACAAAAGTATGACTAACATAACTAATATGTTTCTAGTCATGTCCGGTAACTTAAAAAGATCTTCTGATACTTTCTTAAGCATAACACTCCAACGCTCCCAAGTCCTTCAAAAGTTTACCCCATCACCTGTTCCTACAGGACAAAATTCATACAGGGTGAGCACAACCATCATATTCATAATCATAATGAATAACAACACATAACTAAACAATAATTTATAAAACACTCCCTGTATACAACAGATATACACACGATCCTTCGGATTGTCCCTGTTCTCAACATTTCATATTCTCGCATAATATAAACTCATATTGTTGGAATCGAAGAGGGGGGGTGAATGAGGTTCCTTGGCTACTTTAGCGTTTTAAAATGAATTTGCAAAATAAACGAGTTTGCGATGCGGAAGACTTAAGTCAATCGATAAATAAATAAAATGAAGAAGTAAATAAATGCGTAATTAAAATAAAGCGGTAAATGACAAGAGTATATGTTATAGAAGTTCAGCGATGAATCGCCTACGTCTCCTCTTCCCGGTTAGAAAACCTTTAACCGAGGTTCCACTAGAACGAAAAGGATCTTGGCCTTAAGGGCTCCAAATTAGCCACTACACACTCATCCCGAGTACAAAAAGCTCTTCACGAGCACAACACTCTTCACGAGTCTTCTTGGCCTTAAGGGCTCCAAGGATAGCCACACAAAACTCTTCCCGAGTTACCAACACTCTTCACGAGTCTTCTTGGCCTTAAGGGCTCCAAGGATAGCCACAACACATGCACCAACTTTACTTGTTGATGACTTTACAATTTCCAACTTGCGTCGGTGTTGGAGGACCTTACAATAAATCAACAAACACCTTCACGGTGTACCAACATGAAGAAAACAAGACTCTCACAAAAGAAAAGAATCACAAACTCCAATACAACACAAATGTATGGAGATTGCAATGCTATATGAAATTTGAATAAGCAAAACTTTGATGAAGTTTGTATGCTTGTTTCTTATCTTCAAAATGCTCCAAAGCATCCATAATTATAGTGTAGGAGACCCCCAAGGCTCCTACTAGCCGTTGCTACACATAAGGCTGAAATCACTCCACGATCGCCTCGGGCGATCACCATCGTCGCGCCCCAACGGTCACCATAATGCACGCATCGCCTCAGGCGATCAATCCCATAAATCAATGCCGTAGCCTCAGCAGCTCAAAATCTTCCATCGCCTCAGACGAAGCGCACATCGCCTCAGGCGTACAACATATCACCTCAGGCGACCAGGCCATCGCCTCGGGCGAACTCCCCCTGGGCACGAGCCTCAGCGTCGCCTCTGTCGATGAGCGTGGCGATGCCCTCCTGGCTGCCATCGCCTGGGGCGATCTAGACCAGAATTTGCACACTTGCTTTTCTTCAATAAATCCACTTTCCAATCAATAAATCTGCACACTAAGTAGACACATTAGTATAACAAACACAAGTTTTGTTGATCATCAAAACTCAAAAATAGTCCGGGGTTAATTTAAGCATTAACCTCAACCAAGCGTTTAAGGCTCAACACATATCAATACTCATATCGATACACATATCCATACTCATATCAATACACATAACGATATACTCATCGTCATAATAATAGCGGTCCATTAATATTCATCGCTATAATAATAGTGGCCCATTAATACTCATCGTCATAATAATAGCGGTCCAATAATACTCATCGATATAATAATAGTGGTCCATTAATACTCATCGCTATAATAATAGCGGTTCATTGGATTTTAGCAAATCTACATTTATTCTTTGTATGACCATCTTTACAACAATAAGTGCAAGTAGGAGAATTATGCTTAGCTTTAGCCAACAAGCTTGAAAATGTTTTAGATTTGCTTGAAAAGCCTAGTCCAGCTTTATCAAAGCTACAACGTTGCAAGCCAAGCAATTCATTCATCTTTAAATTACTATCACTAAACTTGCAAAAAGATTTCTTCAAAGAACTTAATTCATCTTTCAATGAATTGTTTTCTTCATCTCTCTTGGCTACCTCAAGTTTGAGTAATTTGTTACTCATCTTGGTTTTGCCAAGAACATCAATAAGCTCGTGATAGGAATCTAATAATTCATCAAACGATGGTACCTCGCTTTCCTCTTCTTCGTCATTTGCATCATCTTTGGCCATGAGACAAATGTTTGTTGCTTCTTCTTCATCGGAATCACTATCACTCCATGTGGCTATTAGAGCTTTCTTCTTCCTTTATCCTCGTTCTTCTTCCTAGGACATTCATTAGCATAATGACCTTTATATTGACAATTATAACATGTTACCTCTTGTTTTGAATCATGTTTGGTGGCACCGGAGGTCTTTGGGTTGTTGTATTTGTTGCAGAATTTCTTGAACTTTCTAGTGAACAAGATCATCTCTTCATCATCTTCATCATCGGAATGATCTTTCATCCCGACCAAGTCTTATGGATCTATCATCCTCATTTATTCCCTTCCGGGTTGACACCTCAAGCTCATGGGTCACCAATGTTCCATGGAGTTCATCAAGATCATATGACGCACTATCTCCTTTGTTGGATTCAATGATAGCCGTCCTCTTTACATATGTTAGGATCGGTCCGGAGTGTTTAGAGGGGGGCTGAATGAACACTCCTTTAAAATTAATCCTATTTTATTTCTCTCGGGTTACTGAGTGAAATCTATTTCTTAATCAACTTATCAGCAGAACAGACCACTGAATATAATAGTACGGAACGATATGTTCTAGACTGGTAAGAACGGCTCGATGGCTTACAGAGTGTAACTTAGTGCGGAACGATAAAAGACAGAATATGTTTCTGGAAGTTCGAAGGTGGTGTAATCCTTCTACGTCTCCCCTTCTTCCAATTAAGGAAGGATTCCACTAGAAGACTTTAATTTATACAATCATGTTGTACAAACCCGATTCAGCTTGATTTACCCCACTACCAGACTGAAACTCCTAGTATCTCGATCTGTTCAGACACACACTGTCTGACAGTTACAATTGAATTTTACTTCTCTATCTTAGTAAACAATACAAAAGACAGACTGATCTTGTCTATTCGCACAATGATCCTATGACGATCAAATATTAAAATATGTTGTGCTTATGAAAACTTTTGGGCAAACTGGTAAGATGAATATCTTATGAAGGTGGTTCTGCTCAAGAATATCTGAACTTGTAAGCTTGTGCTGTTTTAGTTTTCTTTTCGTTTCTTGATTGATCAGTCGTCACTTTGAGCTCTTTAGTTGCATCCTTATATAGTTGCTTATACCAACGACATTATTTCCTTTTCTGTGCAACTCTTGACTCTGCTCAATCTCTGAACAGGCTTCAGTCTTATTCTTTTAGGCACTTGCCTTTCTGGTCTATGCTTTCGGCGTCTGTCAGGTAAGCTCTTCTTTGTCTTCTTACCATTTAAGGTAATCTTCAGTCCTTTGTCTTTGTCACCATTAATTGCATCATTAAATGCTTCAATAAATAGCCGTTAATGATTCGGACTGAAGAACGAAGCTTATTCAACCTTGTCTGCTCTGATCTGATTATTATTGAGCTGATCTCGTACTTCGATCTGGTCAGGCTGATTTTCATCGATCCGTTCTGATTTTTCGATATACCATATCGGCGTGATCTGTTTTGGCATGGTTTAGCGTCTTGATCGGTCTGATCCGTTTTGTCATCTTTAAAATCCGGAACTAACAAATTCCCCTTTTTTGATGATGACAAAACCTAGCTTTTATGTCTTCTTATTCAGTCTTTTAAAAGTTCTGAAGCGTATACTTGCGGATCAATTACGTCTTCTTGTTCAAAATAAATGAACATTGTTAAGTTGTAGTTCGGATCGATTAAGTCATTTTGTTCAAAATAAATGAACTAAGACTTAGATAAGTAACTGAAGAACTCTGATTTTATTGAGTAAAAATCTGATGTACATTTACATGTCTGACTAATATAGACATCCACTTCTTCGCTGAGGACTGTTGAGCTGGCTTGAAATCCTTTTTCTTTTCCTTCTTTTTGTCAGCAGCAATCTCCTGAAGGAAATATACGATCTGCGTGAGCTGACGCAAATAGCATCCAGACGAGTGTCTTGAGCAATAAGGGATTTGGCTACGGAAGTCCGAACTTCAGTTGCCAGCTCGATCTGTTCTTTTCTCAGGCTGTTTTTATAAGAAGCTTGCTGAGAGAACATGTCCGTCAGTCCGCGCTGAATACTGCTAATGCTAGCCGTCATCTTATCTCTGAAGGATTCAAAATCCAAGTGTGTAGACCTTTGACTCTGATGAACTTCTCTGACTCGTTGAGAGAGAAAGAGACAGTTGTCAGAGAGCTGTTGTAGAGATTTGGCCAGAGATGAGGCTTCAGCAGGTAAATGGCTCGGAGAGTGATCAGATGGTGACGTAGTAGGATCATCCTCGGCTTCAATTGGTACAAGTGAAGAGACATCAGATTGGCGTGTATCAGATCGGATCAAAGTGACCAAGTCCGTAGAGAATTCTTCCAAAAACGCCAAATCTTCAGCAGACTGATCTGGAGGAGTGATAGGTCTGGTAGGCTCCTCAACCTGTAAAGCGGCAACAATTGTTGACACCACGAGATCCGGATCGACGGAGTCTGGTGAGACAACTTTTGAAGGTGCGGCGGTTGGACTGTGCTGGATGTGGGAGACTGAAGACGCCAGGGGGATGGAAGTTGTGGGAGAATCCAGCAAGACATCCATGGCCTCAGTCTCTGCTGCAGACGGAGCATTGGTCAGTGGCTGCTCCGCTGTACCAGAAGTAACTGGCTCAAAGAATGGTTCTGCCACAGTTTTGCTCGCTGAGGGGTGATCTGGGCTGGGAACCGGAGTGGATATATTGAGCTTCTGTCGTTGAAAACGAACAGCCAGGTGAAGAGCATGAATATCCATCTCCAGCTGAGCAATGACAGCACCGTCATCTTTGGCAGTAGGATTGTTTGCATCAAAATTCGCCTTTTTGGCTGCAATGAGTAAGTTTGCCAGTCTGAGCCTGTGGTTAGCCTGGAACAAATCTTTGCGATGCACCGCAATCCGTACGTCATCAGTTTCTGTCCATTTAAGGACTTCTTGTTCCATTTTGTGGAGTCTCTTTAGCTTGCCAAAGAACATACCAAATGGTTGATCGTTCTGTATTCAACCCATTCATCAAACACCACAGTAAGCTCCTTTACTTTATCTTCAACATCTTTCATGGCGATGTCAATAGCAGTTTGAGCGGCTGACTTGGGTTTTGAAGAGAGGGGCTCAGCTAGAACTGCCTTGCCTTTGTCTTTGCTGATGGGAGACGAGGGCTTAATCCCGGATTGGGTGTAGTCTCCTAATTCTTTGATAACAATGCCCTTGACCACAGGGATAGTGGAAGGGACTCGGATGGTGACCTTTGGTACAGTTGATGGAACTGTTGAAGGTTGAGTTGGAGTTTGAGTTGCAGGGGTGGCTTTTGTTGAGGGCAAGATAGGTATGGTTTTGATATTGATGGTGGACAGAGGCTTGGTGATCTGGGTTCTTGGCTTCTTTGGAGGAGGTTTGGCTGGAGATGAAGGAGCAGAGGTAGACCGAGTTTCCTATGAGTCAGTCTGGACTGTCAGTTTGCGCTTAACTTGAGGTTTCTAGCAGCAGCCTGTTCTTGTCCCCGTTCAATCTTCACAGTCACCAGATCAGAGGGAGTGGGTGGTGGAGCACATTTGGATTTAAGCAAGGCCAAACCCTTGGGGTTGAGAATCTTAAAGGGGTTGAGAGCATACGGCTTCCCCAGCTCGATGTCCAGTGTCTCCAAAAGCTTACTGAGAGGAACAGCAAAGCAGACAGCTTGTTTGGATGCAATGATCGTTTCTAGCAGGACTCCAAACAAGATCGCGGACCAATTCATCTTTTGTCCGGAGTGGATAGCAGCCATGGCCCGGAATTTTTCGGCGGTTACATCGTCATAGCTTCCGGCTTTACCCAATAGTGGCTTGCCCACAATCTCACAGAGAACTTGAAAATGAAACAGCATTTATTTCTTTTTTGAAGGATGGCTGCAGTTTGTGGCCAAAAATAGATACTTTGCCCTGAAGATTGGTGATAGTGGCTTGAGGGATGTGGCCAAAATCAGTCAGACCGGTGCTAGGAAGACCAAAGGTCTTTGACAGCGTTGCCTGAGAAATATCAAAAGATTTGCCCTTGACGGAGGTGGAGATGAACGTCTTTTGAGAAACAACATTGGCGAACAACTCTCGAATCTCTGACTCGTAAACCACCGTCTCGCATTCGAGAAAGTTCCTTAATCCGGAATATTCCAAAGATTTGAACATAGAAACCGTTTCTGGATCTTCAGCCCTGTAAATTTCATTGAACTCAACAGATAGAGAGTTGTGAGTGATAGTGGCCATTTGAATATGTAATGAAGAATGCGGAGAAATTGGAAATATTTGAAAGTTATAAACAGACAACAGTAATTCGTAAAAAGTGAAATGAAAGTGAGATGTACAACCCGCTAAATAGGAGAGATATGACACGTGTCTGTATGTCGATGACTGATATTTAAGCGATTCAAAATAAACGGACATGATGAGAGAGAGATAAGGCTGTTAAAATTCGATCAGTCCGGGCTGTTTAAACAATTACTATATTAAAGACGGGTTATAATAGAGCAGACAGATCATAGGATAATATCAGATTTGACAGAGATCGGTTTGAAAGTTCGGACCGGTCTGTGTCTTTCTGATTTTTTTTTTGTATTATCGATCTGTGCCTAGTTCACGGTCTTTAAAACATAATAAACAATACCTCTAAAATATCAAGATAGATCTATTACCAAGAATTTGACGAAAATAATTAAACTTAGCCTCAGGGAGTGGTTTGGTGAAAATGTATGCTGCTTGCTGGTCTGTTGAAATGTGCTCAATCCGAATTTCCTTTTTGCCAACGTGATCTCGAATAAAATGATGTCTGATATCAATATGCTTTGTTTGAGAGTGCAAAACTGGATTATACGTTATAGCGATGGCACTGGTGTTGTCACAAAATATCGGAGACTCAACAGCTTGAATGCCATAGTCTCTGAGCTGATGTTGAATCCAGAGCATTTGAGCGCAACAGCTTCCAGCGGCAAGATATTCCGCCTCAGCTGTAGATGTGGCAATAGATGTTTGCTTCTTGCTAAACCATGAGATCAATCTTTCACCTAGAAATTGACAGGTTCCACTGGTGCTCTTGCGATCAATCTTACACCCAGCATAGTCAGCGTCTGAATATCCAACTAAAATGAAATTAGAATCTTTGGGATACCAAAGACCAACGTTCTGAGACCCTTTTAGGTATTTAAGAATGCGCTTAGTAGCAATAAAGTGAGATTGCTTTGGATCAGACTGAAATCTAGCGCATATGCAAACTGAAAACATAATATCAGGCCGGCTCGCTGTAAGATATAATAGCGATCCGATCAGACCTCGATACATGGTTACCTCAACTGATGTTCCCCCTTCGTTTTTATCTAGCTTAATTGAAGGACTCATTGGAGTTGACGCAGTTGAACAAGTCTCCATTCCGAGTCTCTTGAGAAGCTCTTTGGTATACTTGGTTTGATTGATAAAAATACCATTGCTGAGCTGTTTGACTTGGAGACCCAGGAAAAATGATAGTTCTCCCATCATACTCATCTCAAACTGTCCCTGCATTAACTTAGAGAATTTCTCGCAGAGTTTGGGGTTAGTTGACCCAAAAATTATATCGTCAACATAGATTTGAACCAATAAGGTATGTTCCCCCTTAATAAATTTAAATAAAGTTTTATCCACTGAGCCGATCTGAAAATCGTGGTTCAGAAGAAATTGAGACAGAGTATCATGCCATGCTCTTGGAGCTTGTTTCAGTCCATATACGGCTTTATTCAGTAGATATACATGATCTGGAAATGAGTGGTTCTGAAATCCAGGAGATTGCTCAATGTAGACTTCCTCCTGAAGCTTACCATTTAGAAAAGCACTCTTTACGTCCATTTGATATACTTTGAAGTCTTTAAAAGCAGCAAATGCAAGAAATATTCGGATTGCTTCAAGTCTGGCGATTGGTGCAAAAGATTCATCGAAGTCAATTCCTTCTTCCTGTCTGAAGCCTTGTGCCACCAGTCTGGCCTTGTTTCTAACCACCACTCTAGCTTGTTTCTGAAAACCCATCTGGTTCCAATAACAGGCAGACCACTTGGCCTGGGGGTTAATCTCTAGACTTGATTTTGTTCAAATTGATTAAGCTCTTCTTGCAAGGCTTTTATCCAGTTATAATCAGTCAAATCTTCATCAATCTGTTTGGGTTCCAGATTAGATATAAAAGCGGCGTGAGTGAATTCATCCATCATCTGTCTTTTGGTTCTTATGGGTGCAGAAGGACTTCCAATTACTAGATCAGGTGGATGCCTCTTTGTCCATCAATAGCTTGATTCTGGATTATCTGGTCTAGACGGATTAGTAGAAGTAACATTATCAGCATCTGCTTTAACATTAGGGTTCAGAATCTCCGGATCGGCTCGATCTAGAAGAGCTTCAGTGCCTTGATCCGGTCTATCTGGTACTTCAGGTTCCGGTGGATTGTTTCTTGACCTTTTAGCTACAATCTCATCATCATTGTTAGCTTCGAGATGGATATTTTCCATCTGATTTTGAATTAATTCCTTGTTACCCTCAATACACATGGATTCATCAAACACTACATGAACTGATTCTTCTACAGTTAAGGTTCGATTATTGAAGATGCGAAAAGCTTTACTATTAGATGAATATCCTAAGAATATTCCATTATCTGACTTAGCTTCGAATGCTGTAAGATGATTCTTACCATTATTGTGAACGAAACATTTGCAACCAAATACATGAAGGTGAGAGATAGACGGTCTGTTACATGTCCATACTTCATATGGAGTTAGGTTTAACTTGTTAATCATGGATCGGTTTTGAGTATAACATGCAGTATTTACAGCTTCTGCCCAGAACTTTTGGGAAATACCAGAATCTGCAAGCATTGTCCTTGTTGCCTCCTTAAACGTTCTGTTCCTTCGTCTGTTCCTTCGTTCTGCAACTCCATTCTGTTGAGGGGTTCGAGCGGCTAAGAATTCATGCTTAATTCCTTGGTCTTTTAGAAAAGATTCAAGATTCTGATTTGAGAATTCAGTGCCTTTGTCACTTCGAATTCTATCTATACTTGATGATTTCTCATTCTGAGTGCGTTTCAGCAGCTTGATCAACTTTGGACCGGTCTGATCTTTACTGCTAAAAAATATAGTCCATGTAAAACGTGAGTAATCATCAATAACAACAAGAGTATACCGCATTCCCCCTAAACTTGTTATTGGTATGGGACCAAACAAGTCCATATGTAATAGTTCTAAGCAACGTGAGGAGGATTTGACATTCTTGTTTTTGAAGGATGATCTGATCTGTTTGCCCATTTAGCAAGCTTCACAGATCTTATCCTTGGCAAAGTCGATCTTGGGCAGACCGACAACTAAATCATGTTTACACAGGCTAGAGATAGTCTTAAAGTTGAGATGATTCCAGCATTTATGCCATAGCCAGTGTTTATTATCATTATTCGCGATGAAGCAAGTAGGATTATCAGGTTGAGCGAAATTCCAGTTAATCTTATATGTGTTTCCATTTCTGATTCCTACAAGCATGGTCATACTGATGATTTGACAGTGCAGGTGTGTTTGTGAAATTCTACAGCATAACCATTATCACATAGTTGACTTATGCTAATCAGATTATAGCATAGATTTTCAACTAATAGCACATCATTAATAGTAATTTTACCATGGACAATCTTACCCTTGCCCACAGTCTTACCCTTTGAGTTATCCCCGAAGATGATTTTTGGTCCAGTACATTCTGTGACTTCAGACAGCAGCTTGACGTTTCCTGTCATGTGACGAGAACACCCACTGTCTAAGTACCAGTCCGACACTAGTTTCTTCAGTACCTGTCATCAAGCATAATTATTGTTGGTACCCAATCCTACTTGGGTCCAGAACGGATTAGCCCTTTGGGAACCCACACCTAAATCAGCTTTAATGGATTGTGTGTGTCTAGTGTAATGTGAGCCGATCGATTTCGATGTTGTGTGTGATGATGTGTGCGATATGGAAGCCTTTGATTCTTATGAGGTAATCTATATCTTCGTTGAACTGGTTTTGAGTTATAGTAGTTGGATGGTCTTCCTTGCCTTAGATCTTGCACCTTTTAGGTTTGGTCTGATAGACACAAAGCTTGCTGGTGCCTTTTCTTTGGCTTGGTTAACGTACCCAATTCCTTTTCTCAAACCTTGATCCCCGAAAGAGACTCCCGTTTGAATTGTAGGCACTTCGGTTTCATATACTGTGCTGGATCTAACAAATGTCACATCTGTTTGATTTTGTTCTTTACCAGCAACAATTCAGATTCATCTTTGGTGCAGTCATTGATGTCAAAGCCTATGCCGGTGATGTCACCAACATTTCTTTGTACCTCTTGCAATTCTTCCAGTGATGCTCTTGATTTTGTCCATGTTTTGTGAGAAAGTTTAGCATTTTGTGTGCTAATTCTCTTGTTTTCTTCATGGAGCTGTTCGTAAGAGATTTTCAGCTTATTCAGCTCGATCTTTAGATTATTGCATTCACCTAGCTCAGAGCAGCTTGGTTTGATATGCTCATCTATTTGATCATTGGCTTTAGCTTTAGTCTTCTCAAATGATTCAGCTAATATTCTATAATCATTAGCCATGTCTTGCAGTGCAGACATGAGCTCTTCACGTGTGAATTCATTTGAGTCAAGATCGAATACCTCATCTGTTTGACTCATTTCTTCGTCTGCCATTAGACATTGGATTTCCTCTTCGCTTTCGCTGGATGAATATTCTGAGCTTTCTGATTCTGAGTCAGTCTGAGCCCACTTGATGTTACCTTCCTCTGCTACCAGAACCTTTTGGGACTTCCCATGATGATTTTTATGATCTTTGTAGTGCTTCTTTTTCTTGTCATCACGATGCCTTTCTTTTCGTTCATCTTTCTTCGGTCTGGTGCAGTCTGTAATAAAGTGTTCGGTTTTACCACAATTGTAGCAAGCCTGATCATTAACAACATCATCTTTTCTCGATTTATAGTGATGAGAAGGTTTGAAATTCCGTTTGTTCTTAGACATGAATTTACCAAATTTCTTGATAAATAATGACATAGCATCATTACTTATCTGTTCGATAGATCGGTCTGTTGAAGGGGTGGTCTGGTCTGGAATGGCTGACAGTGCTATGTTTGGTTGAGAGATGAATGGCTCTGCTTCACCTCTGGTGATCAGTTCAAACTCATACGTCTTAAGATCTGTGAACAGATCATGGAGTTCAACTTTGTTCAGATCTTTAGACTCCCTCATTGCAATAGTCTTGACATCCCATTCATTTGGCAAAGCTCTCATTACTTTTAGAGCAATCTCTCTGTTAGAGTATTCCTTGCCCAGACCATTTAGTTCATTGATAATACCAGTGACTCTTTCATCAAACTCGTTTAGAGTTTCTCCAAGCTTCATTTTTATGCTCTCAAATTTTTGTAGAGCAACGATCAGCTTGTTTTCCTTAGTCTGGTCGTTCCCTTCACATAGCTGTTCTATCTTCTCCCAAATTTCTTTAGCAGCTGAGCACATTTTGATCTTACTGAACATATTCTTGTCCAACGTCTTGAACAAGATGTCTGTGGCTACGTTGTCTAGATTTGCTTTCTTCCTTTCTTCATTCGTCCAGAGGGATCTATCCTTCTCGACCATTTGGGGTTCACCACCAGTAATGGCAGCTTCTGTATTGACTTTCAAGATTTTCATTGGTACATCAGTGATGACGAACCACATATCGTCATCATGTGCTGCCAGATGAGCTTGCATTCTGATTCTCCAACCATCATAGTCTTCTTTTGAGAACATGGGAATCTTGTTGAATGATGCCATCAGTTCAAGTATCTTTGATGATTAAGACAACCTGCTCTGATACCACTTGTTAGGATCGGTCCGGAGTGTTTAGAGGGGGGGGGTGAATGAACACTCCTTTAAAATTAATCCTTTTTTATTTCTCTCGGGTTAGTGAGTGAAATCTATTTCTTAATCAACTTGTCAGCAGAACATACCACTGAATATAATAGTGCGGAACGATCTGTTCTAGACCGGTAAGAACGGCTCGATGGTTTACAGAGTGTAACTTAGTGTGGAACGATAAAAGACAGAATATGTTTCTGGAAGTTCGAAGGTGGTGTAATCCTTCTACGTCTCCCCTTCTTCCAATTAAGGAAGGATTCCACTAGCAGACTTTGATTTATACAACCATGTTGTACAAACCCGATTCAGCTGGATTTACCCCACTACCAGACTGAAACTCCTAGTCTCTCGATCTGTTCAGACACACACTGTCTGACAGTTACAATTGAATTTTACTTCTCTATCTTAGTAAACAATACAAAAGACAGACTGATCTTGTCTATTCGCACAATGATCCTATGACGATCAAATATTACAATATGCTGTGCTTATGAAAACTTTTGGGCAGACTGGTAAGATGAATATCTTATGAAGGTGGTTCTGCTCAAGAATATCTGAACTTGTAAGCTTGTGCTGTTTTAGTTTTCTTTTCGTTTCTTGATTGATCAGTCGTCACTTTGAGCTCTTTAGTTGCATCCTTATATAGTTGCTTATACCAACGACATTATTTCCTTTTCTGTGCAACTCTTGACTCTGCCCAATCTCTGAACATGCTCCAGTCTTATTCTTTTAGGCACTTGCCTTTCTGGTCTATGCTTTCGGCGTCTGTCAGGTAAGCTCTTCTTTGTCTTCTTACCATTTAAGGTAATCTTCAGTCCTTTGTCTTTGTCACCATTAATTGCATCATTAAATGCTTCAATAAATAGCCGTTAATGATTCGGACTGAAGAACGAAGCTTATTCAACCTTGTCTGCTCTGATCTGATTATTATTCAGCTGATCTCGTGCTTCGATCTGGTCATGCTGATTTTCATCGATCCGTTCTGATTTTTCGATAGACCATATCGGCGTGAACTGTTTTGGCATGGTTTAGCGTCTTGATCGGTCTGATCCGTTTTGTCATCTTTAAAATCCGGAACTAACAAGATCTCATTCCTTTGGCAAGGCTCTTAGTGCTCTTCTCCATATTTGCTTTGGAGGATACTTCTCTCCAAGTTGGGCAAACTCATTGATGATTTGAGTGAGCCTTCTAAACATTGAATCAATGTTTTCTCCGGACTCCATCTCAAAAGTTTCATATTTGAGTTGCAATAGATCAATCTTTGTCTCCTTCACTTGGTTTGTGCCCTCATGACAAATTTGCAATTTGTCCCATATTTCCTTTGCGGCTGAGCACATCTAGATCCGGTTGTACTCCTTCATATCTAAAGCACAATGCAAAATATTAATAGCTTTAGCGTTTTGAGAAACTAAAATCATATCCGCTCTTGTAAAATCGTCCATTTCTTTGGGAATACTCATTCCATCAACTTCCTTTAAAGGAATGTGTGGACCTTTTACAATGATTTTCCATAGGTAATAATCTACGGATTGGATGTATAGAGAAATTCTATTTTCCAATCCATAGTTTTCTCCCGTGAAGAGCGGCGGTCGATTGGTCGATTGACCTTGAGCAAACTCATTTGCTAGATTAGCCATAAAAAGAATTTGATTTAAAACAAAAATCAAATGACTCTGATACCACTTGTTGGAACTGAAGAGGGGGGTGAATGAGGTTCCTTGGCTACTTTAGCATTTTAAAATGAATTTGCAAAATAGTCGAGTTTGTGCTGCAGAAGACTTGATGTCAATCGACAAATAAAAAAAATGAAGAAATAAATAAATGCGTAAATTAAATAAAGCGATAAAGAACAAGAGAATTTGATATAGAAGTTCGGCGATGAATCGCCTACGTCTCCTCTTCCCGGCTAGATAACTTCCAACCGAGGTTCCACTAGAAACTTTGATATTGGCCTTAAGGGCTCCAAGTTAGCCACAACACAATCTTCCCGAGTAAACAACTCTTCACGAGCAACACACTCTTCCCGAGTCTTCTTGGCCTTAAGGGCTCCAAGGATAGCCACACAAAACTCTTCCCGAGTTACCCACACTCTTCACGAGTCTTGGCATTAAGGGTTACAAGGATAGCCACACACTTCCACCAACTTCACTTGTTGATGACTTATACAATTTTTCAACTTGCATCGGTATTGGAGGACCTTACAATAAATTGAATAACACCTTCACGGTGTAACGACACGAAGAACAAAAGCTCTTCACACAAGAAATAAATCACAAACTCCAATACAACACAAATGTATGAAGTTTGCAATGCCAGAATAAATTTGAATGAGCAAAGCTTTCTTGTAGTTTATAGACTTGTTTCTTGTCTTCAAAATGCTCCAAAACATCCATATTTATAGTGTAGGAGGCCCCCAAGGCTCCTACTAGCCGTTGCTACACTTAAGGCTTGAATCACTCCAAGATCGCCTCGGACATCGCCACGCCCCAACGTTCACCAAACTTCGCAGATTGCCTCAGGCAAAGTCCTGATCGCCTCAGGCGATCTTCACCCAAAAATAATGTCGTAGCCTCCAATGATCATAAATGTTCATCGCCTCAAACAAAGTCTTCATCACCTCTAACGTTCCAGGCATCGCCTCAGGCGATCTAGACATCGCCTCAGGCGATCTCGCCATGTGCGCGGTCCTCGGCGTCGCTTCAGTTGATGTGCGTGGCGAAATATTGAGTGGCTGCCATCGCCCGGGGAGATGGTCACCATCGCCTGGGGTGATCCTGCCCAATCCTTGCACAATTGATTTCTTCGAACATTCCACTTTTCAATCAACTAAACCTGTACACTAAGTAGACACATTAGTATAACAAACACAAGTTTTGTTGATCATCAAAACTCATAAATAATTTGGAGATAAATTAAGCATTAAACTCAACAATGCGTTTAAGGCTCAACATGTTCTCCTCTTCGATTCTCAAGCGAACCACAAGGTCTTCAAGATTCATCTCTTTTCGTTTGTGCTTGAGATAATTATTGAAGTCCTTCCATGATGGTGGCAACTTGCGGCCACTTGGAATGAATCACTTAGAACCATTCCCTCCGCATAAATTTCGTGCATGATTACTTGAAATCTTGCACTTGCGCTATCACCGGCTTTGTGTCAACCATTTTGAAATCCAGAAATCGCCCAATGATGAATTTCTTCATGCCGGCATCCTCGGATCTATAATTTTTCTCCAAGGATTGTCACAATTCCTTGACCATCTTCACTAGACAATACACATTGTATAATGTGTTGTCCAATCCGTTGAGAATATAATTCTTGCATAGGAAATCGCTTTGATTCCACGCATCAACCACAACCCTCTTTTGGTTGTCGGTTTCACTCTCCATAATAGTAGGAGCATCATCATTGAGTAACCTTGCCAACCCCAAGGTTGACAAATAAAACAACATCTTTTGTAGCCATCACTTGAAATGGTTCCCAGTGAACTTTTCAGGTCTTTCACCATAATGAACTGGAGTCGTTGTTGTATTCGACGAAGACATTTGTTGCTAATATTGTCTTAAGATTGTAGTACAAAATTTTATGGGTGTGTATCTTAGGAAGTAGCAAGCAAAAATAACAAATGGCTTTGTAGTAAAAATGTCGAGGCGAGATTTGGAATCTCCGTCCTTAAGACAATATTGCCCCGCTACGGTGCTAACGGTTCAATTGACAATTTGTCTCCCGAGATATGACTATGATTTGTGATAGGAGCACTCAAAATCACAAATCCTTTAAACCACAAAGGTTTAAAAGCACTCAATATTAAACAATGATGAAGATCCACAAAATTACTCAAATTTTGATCTTCAATATGATGTGAATTTCAATATCACTCCCCGAGACCGGGGGGTCGATAACATCGGCATTGATTCCAAATACAGTTCAAAATCAACATGCCTCATAGTACAGAATTTAATTACAACCAGTCTATTTAATCCATAAATATTTCTTACAAATTGTAATTTAACTTACAAAACTGGCCTTCAATTAAATACGTCAGCGGAAGCTTATAATAATTTCAAATCATGACAGCGGAATTTTGCACTTCATCTGCTACAGAATCATCATTCTCAAAACTAGTATTGCTCTTCTTCTTCGGTATCTGTCTTACTTTATCTGGGGAGGGGATGTAATGGGTGAGTGTTCTGGTTGACACTCAGCAAGCGGGACCCAATCGAATATGCCAAAAACATATACTTATACAAATTTCGAAACAAGTATCAAAGCATAAATAGATGTGAATTAACACACATAACAGAACTTTGCATATTTTGCTCCTTTTAGCCATATAAGATGCATCATATCAGAACACATATCATATACTGATCGATTAGATCGATCTGCGAAACATATGTATTATAGAAGTGGCTCCTACGAATTCAAGAGGTGGCTCCCATATGTGTAGCACTTTGCCCCATTGGTTCAAAAGGTGGCTCACACGTACGCAGCATGTTGCTCCGCATAGCACTTATCTCCCGATATTCAGAATTTTTCATCACATCATAGTTTTTAAAATAGTTCACATATTCGACTGAATTTTTCAAGCATACATATGTTGTCAAAACGAAAGGGTAATATAACAAAATCCCACTTACCGATTATGTAGGTTGCAAAAGGCTTCAAAATCTTCATTTCTCCTTGCTAATACAATTAGAAACAATGGTTTTGTTTGATAGTATTTTCTTTGTTCCCAATTGAATTTTTTTGATACAATTTATAGGTTGAAATTTTTGAATTTTTCCCCTTGCCAAGTCTTCCCATTTGCAATGCAAGTCTTGTCATGCCATCCTCATGCAAGTCTTTGCCATCCATTTGCAAGTCTAAGTCTTTTGCCATTCTTATTAATTTGTCTTCAATGTATTAAAAAATGTTACATACATAGTTGGTGTAGCATGCATTTCATTATTATCATTTCAATACATTTAAATTATACTTTGGTTAATGCTCAATAATTGCATGCATGAATATGCATTAGGTGATTACATGCATAAACTACCATGTTGGTTGCTTATAAGGTTTGGGGTAAGTTTTCAAAATTCAATCATATTGAAGATCAAAATTTGAGTAATTTTATGGATCTTAATCATTGTTTAATATTAAGTGCTTTTTAACCTTTGTGGTTTAAAGAATTTGTGATTTGGAGTGCTCCTATCACAAATCATAGTTGTTGTATCTTGGGAGAAATTGCCAATTGAACCGTTAGCAGCGTAGCATGGCAATATTGCCTTAAAGACGGAGATTCCAAATCTCGCATCGACATTTTTACTACAAAGCCATTTGTTATTTTTGCTTGCTATTTTTCTAAAATACACACCCATAAAATTTTGTAATACAATAAATACCAAGGAAATGTAGCTAGGCTCAATAATTCAAGAATGTCACGTGTTTTGCGAGTCAAATTTTCAATGTGTCGTGTCGGCAACTTCAATTTAATGAAGTTCATGTTACTGCATGAGTTTGCTGCTAGCTCAGGTAGCAAATGACTGCTGCAAGAAACACATTTCACACTTCAACTGAAACAGAACATTGATTAAAGTGAATTAAAAAAGAGTTGTAGGCTGTAATGAACAAGGTTACTGCTCCAAAACCAATTGCAAAGACATGAAAAGACATTAACAGATTCGAACTAAACATTAAATTCATCTAATATTACTTTATGGAACGTTAATCACCTCATGCGGCCAGGTGTTCTGCTCTTGTTTCATCGGTTCTTATTCGTGCACTGGAGGAGCTGGAATTGCTTTCTTATCGGTGCTTCGTGGACTGCTTCCTGAACTGCTGTTAGAACGCGTAACAAAAGTAGATTTCTGCAGGACATCAGTAGGAGAGGAATCCAGGTTCGGGTTATAAATCCATGCTTTCAGGGAAGATGGGCTCGCACCCGTTTCTGCATACATAGTCGTGCTTGTCAATACCTCGCCTAAGGGTCCACCCATTGAACTACCCCATGATTGCTTCTGCATTTGCTCAGCAAGATTGTGACTCACACCCAGGCTCATACGGACAGGGTTAAGCTCGTGCGACAGCTTGATAGTTGAGATCGTTGATTTCTCCTGTGCGGCAGAACTAGACGATGTTAAAAAGTCTGGAGCAGCTGGGATGGACATTGAAAGCTGGGTCCAATCTGAGTTCAGTTCCTCGGGCCAGGAGGCTGAGGCACTGTGTGATTGATTCTTTGGACAATTATAAATAAAATGTTGAGCTGAATGTGGGCTGTTTGCTTCTTTGTCGCTGTATTTTAAGAAAGAATCAGAGTTTCTAGTAGTCATGTAGGGGATTCTTTCGGTGGGATTGACGAGCGAATCTGAGGTGACCAGTCCAAACGCCGAGTAAGATGATTTTTCAAGGGGAACGTATTGATTTGCAATGGAGAATGGCACATGTTTAGACTTCAGATCGATAGTAGAAGGTATTAAAGATAGGCCTTGAAGTCCTTGTGTTCTGCATACAATTCCATCATTTTAGACTTTTAGTGAAGAAAAATGACACAAGAAAAATTTCTAGTACAGCAAAATTCAGCCTACATTAAAGTTATGAAGAAAGAAACCATGTAAACACACAGTTTTGTTATATTTCTCTAAAGATCAAGGAACATTAAGAAAGCCGAAATTTATACTACATCACATACCCTTTATCGCGATGGTCTGCAGAAGTAATGGTAAGATTGGGCTGCAAGGAATTGATTTGGTGCGGAACGACACCAAAGCTGTTGGATGCGCTGCTGCTGGATATCACCGATGCTGATGAGGAAGAGGCAATCGGTGCCACATTTGAAGCAGTGGATCCAGAGACAGCATGGCCAGAGTGGCCTTCCACAGGCTTTCTTGAACGGTGGCGGCCCCTATTAATGTGCCTTTCACAGTATTTCTGATCAGGTACAGCATCTCTAGAGCAACGCCACTTCTTTCCATCTGTTCTCCTACACCTCCCTGGCTCGGGATCATTGCTTCCGGAAAAACCTAGATGGAAAGGACCCCACCCCACTGCATGCACAAAAAAGAAGAAAAACAAACAAAAACAAGTAAGGTATACTGGGTAATATATTGTTGTTCAACTCAAAACTTTCATAAATTAATTCCTTAAATAGCAGGGGGTGGCGTGATATTGGTCATTGAGAAAACATCATATAAACTTCATGCCAATTGCAGAACAAGACAACAAGTCAGAAGGAAAAAACGGGGCAGAAATAAATCAGGCCATTATCAGTTCAATCTGAAGCTTACAGAAATTAGAGGCATGAGTTCCATATGAATAGAGGGATTTCTTGATCGGCACAAGTAAATATGATGGAACAGGAACATTTGCCACAATATGTTTATAGATCAAGGCCTGATGTTCAAGTTCCATCCATTGAGAGGGAGTAAATGGCCCTTTCAGCCTAGCAAAAGGTGCACGCATGCTTTCATTTAAACCACCTGATCAAGCAAGAACCAAAACAAGAAAATTAGGGAGAAGTTTGTGTATGCGTGTGGGCTAATATTGACAAAACAGTGCATCAAATACCTGAAAGATGGTGCACCAAAGTAAAACTACTCACTAACTTTATGCTGTTTGTTATAACATTGGATGCCCACTGTTGGGGCCAATAAAAGTTAAAATTCTTCGTTATTCTTGACAAGATTCCAAAATATTATTGAGTAATACAGGAAAAGATCCAAGTTAGACTGAACAAAAGCCCTTCACAAAACATCCAACTCAACTGAACCGACAGCCAACTGCACCATCCCACTCATCTTTATGTTTATGCAAATAAATATCACAAGCAAAAACTTATCAATCAGTTCTCCACTTTCCAACAAACTATATCACCATCTTAAGAGAAGTCCGCTCACATATTATACTAAAAATCAAATCTTGACCCAAAAAAGTGGGAGCATAAACAAAGAAAATAAAAAAATCAAATTCAAAGCAACAGAAATAACTTCTTATCAAAACCCAAATGTACCTCCTGTTCTACTATGGGGCTCATCTGGAAAAAATGAAAATGCAATGCTCCCACTGGAATCATCACTACTCATTCCCCCATTGCGAGAAAATGAAAGCATTTGTTGTCCATCTTCAACCCCTAATCCCCACAGGTTAGATCTCCCAAAAGCCGCAAAACTCTCACATGTACTGTTCTTGGAACTGAAATCGACTTCACCAGGCTTCGCCATTTTGGTAAGCCTCCAGTTATCTTCAGCAAACCCGGATCTTTGGCTCTTCAAATTCACAGATCCCTTACCCTTCTCATTTCCGGGCTCAACTGAACCCTCCGCAGGAGTATTAGAAGCGGGTTGCTTGTGGCTTACAACCCCAAAATCCATTCTTCGTGAAAAAGCTCTGAAATTTATAGCAGTAACCCCACACAAGAGAAGGAGAATGAGTTCATCGCAAGTTGC
The DNA here is from genome assembly GCA_907163345.1 of Haberlea rhodopensis. Taxonomy (NCBI): domain Eukaryota; kingdom Viridiplantae; phylum Streptophyta; class Magnoliopsida; order Lamiales; family Gesneriaceae; genus Haberlea; species Haberlea rhodopensis. Next base: position 14,561,354 of record CAJQUN010000004.1, read on the forward strand.
TTTGTTGCAAAGAAAAGCGAAGCTTAGGAAGATTAGGCATCGCCTAGAAATTATAGACACAGGAGAGAGGCAGAAACAGATGCTTTGATATGTAAAAGAAAGTGTATAAATAGCTGATACCAGTGCGTGTGTAAGAAAAAAACTTGGGAAGAATATATTAAAATATTACAATCTTATGCCAAAACTTTTATAGTGAATGAAATAAATCCTTACGTAGAACAAAATCAAATTTTGTTGATGGAAAATTAATGAATAAACAAGCCAATTAGAACCCAATGAGAAGACATTATCCAACAATGATAAATCATATTTTATATATGTTCAAGATAATAGGAAATAATTAAGCATGGGTAAATCCACCATTAATTTTATCAAAATCTCTTCGAGAAGGGGTGAAAGCAAGAAAATGCTCCAATTGTTTATAAAAATAGGAAATCATCGGATATTTAGAATATAATGAATTTGTGGGGTTTTATAGATTTAGGGAAATTATACATCAATATTGGCTTTACAAGTCCAATTAATGCTCCAAAAGTGGAAAGTGTTTTGATTTGATGCTTCACATGCACTTGTATATATGCCAAAATATAAAAGTACTTGATATAATTTTTATTAATTTTTATTTTTATTTATTACTTGATTATGAGTGGTAAGTTTTCATCAAATTATAATTTAAATCATTTGGATAAATAGTTGGGATTCATATTTATTTATTATAATAATAACTGATTGAAATATTATGTATCCTTTTCAAGAATAAGTGACAATTTACCATATGTATCGCTAATAGATATTTTACACATGATTATTTGTAAATAAGCAATTTACATTATATGATTTGAAATTACATAGGTATTTTACTCCATATAATTTGTAGAACATAGCACATTGCCCCATTACATGGAGTGTGTTTTACATCTCTTCATAAATTACGATGGGTAAAATGTCTATTTTGAAAATCACATGAGCTAAAATATTTATTTTGAAAATCACGTGGGTGGGTAAACTGCATATTTTCAAATCATTGGAGCGGTTTATAAACTATCTATTTTGAAAATCATATGTGTGTGTGAACTACATATCTTAAAATCACTATGGTGTAAACTGCTTATTTGAAAAACATCATGGTTTTGTGGCCAAAACCCATTTTATCACCCAAAGGTCGATACCCAAAACAACTTGTCATGTTCAATTTGTACACACTTGCATCCCAAACCGTTAATTTGGTCAAAATAAGAACAAAGATGTATGACAACCAACAAGATACCATAATTAATATGCTACCACGTGACTATGTAGCTAGTTGGAACAAATTAATAATCAATTTCACCAATAACTACATTTAAACAATGTTTAATTCTTCATACTCCCATTAATCTTAATTATAGGAACAAGGTATCCCACGTAATCTCGTGGGCGTAACTTTTTTTTATTATTATTTATCGGATGCATGTCTTGAGAAGTTGTAATTTGTGCTTAGGTATGGATTAAATATTATATTACTTATATAAAAAGTGTGACACTTACGTAAGATCAACATCAATCCATTAATTGAATTTGACTATCTATGTAATAAAAATTACGTGGTCCTAAAATTTACTTGCTACTCAGTTGAATTATTTACATTTTTCATAATTATATTGAGGGAATAGTGTATTATTTCATTTAAGACAGATGTTTAAATCCTCTCATCGGCATAGTCAAAATCTTACAATTGGGCCGAGTAAATGTTTGTGTTTTCCAAATCTAAAATGGGCTATCTCAAACAAAATGATATTTTCCACCATCCAAGTGGCAGTGTGCTCTGTAAATCAATCATTGATTGTCAATTGATATGGAATATTCTACATGAATGGATTATTTTTAGGGACAACAACAAACTAGACCTCAAACTTAAATACATAAATATGTTTCTATTTTATTATTCCATGCTAGATTACCTGGAGTGAGATATCTATCACTTGTCTCACGTGCAAACGAATAATTAGGCTCGAGTTAGGGGTTTGGATTTCAATTCCTTCTTTTTTCCCAGCAAAGGTTGCCATAGTCGGTGATGAGTTTTAATTAGAGACCATGCGAATTAGCCATAAGGGTATATGTGTTTACGTGATATGCTACAAAGAAAAGGATTTCCTAGCCTCCTCCTTAGAGTACAAGATCAAAAGCTTTGCATGAACATTGAAAGAGGACCAACAATGACCATATCCTAAAGGAGGAGGAGTAGAAGCTAGCTTGAATTGAGGGTAAATTTATATATTCGAACAGAAGTTAAAAGTTTAGAAGACCATAAATAAAATTTACATTTATTCGTTTGAATATGATTTTGCTTAACCCTGTTTAGATACTTACCATCAAACTAGTATTTGCAATTCCATTCAATTCTTCTTCTCATAATTTATACCCCTTTTTCGTTCTTTTTTGCCATCACTTTGGAATGCCTTAATAAACATGACTGGTGATATTGTTTGGTGTCAAGAATTTACCCATTTCGTATTCTTGTCTACCAAATTAATTTTCCTTAACTAAACCTGAAGCGAAATTTATTTCTTTTTTGTTTTGTTTTTTTTGTTTTTATTTACGAGTTTTACATCAGACGTGGTATGAAAATAGAGCAATTTTCGAATGCAAAAATAGGCCGAAATTGGAAAAGCATTTTGGCCAATCCGAGCATCAAAGTTGTTTGTTCTAAATGGTTCTTGGGGCGGAAACATAATACAAGTACTTATGATTGTATTGTATGTTGCATGCAGTGGCGGAGCTATCTTTAGGCAAGAGAGGAAATACCCTCCCTTACCCCTAAAAAAAAGTTATTTTACCCTAATTTTTTTTAAAAAAATTGCTTTTTACTGCTTAAAAATTGCATTTTGACACCCCTTAAATTTTATTTGACCCCCTAACATTTTGTTGCCCTAAATTTTTTTTAAAAAAACTTTTCTTTGCTCCTTTCCATAATTCATGTGTCCTCCCTAGTTGCGTTCAACATAAACGATCCAAAAACGATAACATGAATTCAACCCCGTTACTGAATCCGATTTCCTCATTTAATGTTTATGAATTCCATTCATATCCAAATCATTAATATATTATGTCCAAAATCTACACCGTGTTTCGTCTTAAATATTCATTCAAAAATCTATGCGGACAAAAAGACATTATAATAACAAGTACTTACTTTAAAACATAAATTTTATTAACTTAGAAAACTTTTAACATTACAAGTTTTACATGCATATATATACAAAAAAAAATTTGGTTCTTACGTGGGATCACAAAGCCTAGTGTGAAAGTAATATCTGGAGCCGAGTTGGATTCTTGGCCAACACATATATATATATACACTAGTTCACTTGGCACCACACAAGGCACGGTACTAGTGGACTTGTAAGCTGATATAGGTGAAAGAGCTCAAAAGCACGTGAACAATAGAGTTATGGTGTACTTTAAACATGGGGTCTCGCCAACAGCTTTCAACATGTCTATGCGTTTTTTAAATTCATTTGCAGAAGCATATTCTCCATCCATGTACAACCAACCTTCCACCTGGAATGTTAGGTCATTTCAATCAATATTAAAAACATGACTTAACTCAAAAGATGTGCTTCAAAATTCATGAGAAACCAGGTATGGAGAGACAGAGATAATGACATAACAAACCTCAGCTAGTTTCTCCGATAAGAACTATCTTTCTTCTCGAAAAATATAGTCACAAACTCCTCAGATTCAAACTAATAATACCAATGGTTGAGGGAACACAAGTTTATCAAGTATTCAAATAACAAATAAGAGGCAATCTTGAAACAAACGGCAAACATAAAATAATGTGCAGCATGATAATATTCACACTTTAATTGGGAGAAAAACAACCATCAAATGTGATAGAATATGCCAGATTATGAAAGTAAAAATAGCAAGCAGCGTGATAGAAATGGGAAAGCCACCTAATCTAATCAGCACACCGAGGTATCAATGAGAAGGTGCATGCAAAGAAACTTTATGATAGTGAAAATGGTAGAACCAGCATAAACATGAATAGATCCAACTCATGAACCAATCACATAAATTACACATTATAGATAGATAAAAGAGAGGAAAATAAGTTTAAATCATCAAGAGGGGTTGTGCTAAAATAACATACATCAAAATAATATAAAAAACAATAAGATAAAAATCGATTGGCATGAATCATCCAACAAAATAGGGTTATTACCTCCTCGTCTTTAATAGAATAAATGTATCATTCCAAGTTATTTTCAATTCAGCAGTTCTTCACCTCTCTGCATTTATATTTAGCCAGACCAAAAGATTCTTTCGATAGAGGCATTGCAAGCCCTTTTGTCTTCTCAATAACCTACAAGAAACATATAAGCAAAATTATGAAAATTAATATTACATTAATACACATTTTGAAATTGTTTCATACATACTCATATATGCATGCAATGCTTACATCGCCCTAAATTAATCATCAATGGGGTTGTGCTAAAATAACATCCATCAAAATAATATTAGAAACAATATGATAAAAATAGATTGGCATGAACCATCCAACAAAATAGGGTTATCACCTTGTCTTTAGTAGAATAAATGTATCCTTCCAAGTTATTTTTCAATTCGGCAGTTCTTCTCTAGATCACATAAGTCCGATGCGCGAGCAGATGCGGATGCACGAGTGTGTCAATTTTCAAAAAATTTGAGTACGGGTGCACCTTAATGCGTCTATTAAAAATAAATAAATAAATATATATATATATATATATACACACTGACGAAATGAAGTTAAACATACATAATATACATCATATTTAACAAACTTACATCATGATTATATTATTTACAAATTTACAATATGAAGTTATTAACAACTTTGGTGTTTGCAGCTTTACCATTCTTAAAAAGCATTAAAATTAGATTTTATTGAAAGATCTACATTTGCAGCTTTGCAAAATGTTATAGTCAGTGATACAACGTAATTTGAATCTTGTATTTGATCGTTCTTCTAGTAAGGATTCTCCGAAAAATGTATTTTAGAAAATGAAAAATGAAAAAGAAATGAAATATCAAAATTTTGTTTTATTTTAAGATATAAAATAAAGAATTTGAAAAATGAAATCAAATTGTACATATATATTTCAACATATCTTATGAATTTATTAAGAATGACTTTATTATTTCCGGAAACTTATATTATTACCTTATGAAATGACTAATATAAACATTTAATTTAACTCAATAAAAATAAAAGTTTTATTTATAAAGTTCATTCTATTAATTTTCATGCAAAAAACTAAGATATCAAATTATTATTATTTATTCCGCAAAAATGTTACAAAATCACTGATTTATCCTACTTTCTTTTATCACATATTTTAATCTTTCATATGTTATTATATCTTTTCATTATTCATTACATAATAATAAAAATTATCTATTTATTTATGATATAAATATAATTTTCTTACAAACCCGAAGTTCCTAGAAACCATGAAAATTCATCTAAACCCAAAATCGGAGTTTTTTTTTTTTTTATAGTTACAACAAAAAATCGGAGAATTAATGAGGATTAACAAGACTTAGTAACTTAATGCGAGACTTAGTAAATCTTAGTCCGCGAATTAGGAATTCTTAGTGCTCGAATTAAAAAATCTTAGTGCGCGAACTAGAAATTCTTAAAGCGCGAACTAGAAATTCTTAATTCGGCTTAATACCGCTCACACACACCCAGTTCGTCAGTTCGCAGCCGGAGCGCCAGTGCGTGGAAGGGGTACGAGGATTATGTGACTTATGTTCTTCTCCTCTCTGCATCATTCTTGTCCAAAGCTTCTGATTTACGTTTAGCCAGAACAAAAGATTCTTTGGAGAGAGGCACTCCAGGCCCTTATGTCTTTTCAATAACCTACAAGAACCATATAAGCAGAATTATCAAAGTTATATTACAGTAATAATACAGATTAAATGAAATTGTTTCATACATATAAATGCTTATTTCGCAAGGAAGTCTTGACGGCTTCTTCAATCAGATGCTTGCATGAATAACCTGAGCCAAGCCACTGGGCAGTCTCCACCAACTCTCGCAGAGACTTGTGTCTTCTAGCCCCAATAACCAAGTATGGACCTCTCCTACCATACTCATAACCAATTTATTCATTCATGAAGACATTTCAAATTATTTGTGGATCAGACATTTATATAATCACAATCATTGACACGTACACATAATTATATTTAGAAAACCATATATAGCACTCTCTTTGAAGTAGTTCCAAGAACCTGACATCAAAGGCATGAATGGCATCATCTCATTAAAATAATCGAAGTATCAAAAGTGCAATTTCTCCAAAACTGTCAGGTGATTAATCTTGACAAGGAAACAATACAATTCCTTGGTTACCTTTAACAACAAAAACCTAGTCTCAGAAATCGAATTGTAACATTCTCCGCACTTCAATTTTTAAAGATTTTGTCAAATTCCAATTGCAGAAAGGAAAAACTTATGGCAATTTCCATCAAAGCATCAACACAGAAATATAGTGATCATATATATATTCAAAAGGACAAGTCAGATATTTTAACAGCAACAATTTTCTTTCGATTACCTCTAACCACACATGAGTATATATGATTCCATAATATTTTAAGAATATTTAACTTAAAAACCTGGTCTGAAGTTGCCTCGTTAACCTGACTGTCATTTCTTTCCAATTCACCTGCAGAATTAGAATTAATTGCAAGTGCATTTAACTGCAATGATAAACTTGCCAAAAATGTTAGGCCGAGCAGAATTATATGCAAATATGGTACTGAAAACCAAATGTCATTTCCCGTACTAAGCTTGTAAGCGACAATGTTACATAAAATAAAAAATATGTTAATTAATTTGAAAGAAACAAGGGAACTGGACCTGATTTTGATGCCTCATCTTTCTTATCCAGCAATCTTAATACCATAGACTCTCTCCTTAAAAATCATTTCTTTAGGACGGTTTTCGTCCACCTGAAAACTAACCATCGAAACTAAAATTCATAGGAATGGATCTACGAAACATATGCACGAAGTAACCAAACCATTTACAAATAAAAAACAACCACCCAAAAAAATCAACATATAGACTCCACATCACACAAACCGAAAAAAGCTGTAATTTTTTTTTTTGGCTAGACCAACCTAGAAACACAACCGTCAAATACGGACCACCGACCCTCGCAAGAACAAAAGGCCATGTATTGACAAAATACCAGGCCTGGCTAGAACACAAATCCAAGCACCGCAAGCTAGTTCCTTTATCTCCGGAAAATATTGTATTCGCCATCGGGAGCAAGAAAGAACAAACATTAAAGCCCCTCTCCAGTGCAAAACGCAAATCTGAAAAAAAAAAAAACTGAAATACGTACTAAGATAGCACACGGAAGGAAAAGTAAGCCACCAAACAACTGACGCCTCGGACCACAAGACATGGAGGAACAATGTATGCATTTAATTCGCGTACGGTAATGATGGTTTGACGGGGATTGCAAAGCGCCTGAAGTCAGAGTCTAAAAACCCCACGTAGGCTTGGTTAAATAGCCAAAAATTGCAAGGCCAGCCCAACAGAAACAGCCTAATACCCAAAACAATACCCAAAACAAAAATGGAAAGGCGGCCCAACAAAAAAACATGAATGACGAAGGGTATTATATTGTAGTAATACTTTGACGCTTATTATATGTGGCAATTTTTTGTGTATGGTCGTTTGTGTTGTGTTAAGATCTTTAACCCTTTTCAACCATAGTTGGACCGATTATTGAGGTTGTACCTTTTTAAAATCTTCCAAGAGAATTCTGTTTTAGAAGCTTAAGAGAGAATTGCTAGCTTTGCTCTTAGTAATTGTTTTGTTTGCATTGAGTGTTTGTACACCTACCCTACCCCATGGACTTTATAAAGCTGACAGAGGTATCTGTCCTTTGCTTATTTTCTTGAAATTGTCTCTCTTTTACTGCTAATAGACTAATCTTCCCTTCAAATTCAGTCAAAATATTTAAAATACAGATCCTTCAGCTCCTTTCATTGGGTTTTTGAAATTTTTTGGACTAGTATCTCCTTTACTCATTTTTGGATCTGATTTACTATGGTCTGTTGGATATGATTTGAATAATTGAACATAGAACACTTTGAAATTTTAGAAGGGTTTGGAGAGAAACAGTTGGGATTGCAATGAGTGCAGATTCAAGAAATGAAGCTCAAACAGAGGATATAAGGGCAACTTCATTTGTCTCTTGTGATCAGATTGATAGTTTTTCTTACAACAGTATGCCGGGAAATCTAGTATCTGGTACTGAAGATGACCTTTTCAAGCATCTAGTGGAGCTGGAGACCACTGAATTCCCTGGTTTTTGCAATGGAAATGAGTCCAAGATTTGTGATTCTGTTCATAATCCCAAAACTTTCTTTGATCAAACTGTTTCCGATACCCGCGAGCGATGTCAAAAGTATCCTTATGTGCAAAGCTTGGAGCATTCATTCTCTCGAAAGAAAAGGAAAATGGTGGCTAATGGTGAACCTAAATTATCAGCTTCCAAGGTTAGGGTATTCATATGAAAGATGTTTTTTTTCTCTCCTATGTACGCTTTTGTGTCAAGGTTTTTGTTTTGTTTAATGAATTGAAATATGCTGTTAAGATGGTCATTTAGAATATTGCTAAAATATACTACGAATCATAATCAGGATGTGGGAAATCCCCGAAAGAAAAATGAAAAGCAAGACAACAAGGAGATAAAAGAGCAACTTGACCATAGATCTGCTGCTCTTAATGGACTAAATAATTCAAAAGCTAATACAAAAACTCCAGAGGAAGACCACGTCCAAATCAGATTAAAACGAGACCAAGCGGTTAACAGACACAACCTTGCTGAAAGAGTATGCTTCAATCCGCCGCCACTTATTCCAATTCAATTCTCATTATCCAATATTGATTAATATGTGCAAATGTTTGTATTATAGACTAGAAGAGAAAGGATAAACGAGCGAATGAAGTTTCTTCAGGGCCTAGTTCCGGGATGTGATAAGGTAAACTTGAGACTAAACTAAGTCCATCTCTTCTTGAGCCTTGCACTGTTCGCTGCTATGTTAGTATATTACCAATCACTGGCTTCACATTCCATTTCAGATCACTGGGAAAGCGGTAATGCTTGACGAAATCATCAACTATATACTATCATTGCAATATCAGGTTGAGGTAATGCCCTCCCTCTTCTGAATATGATGATATTATACCTAAAGTTTATCAACTTCTGTAATCATGAGTACAAACATCCGCGGGCTTCTCTTCTTACATTGTGTATAAAACTGTGAATAAAAAGTTTGATGCGGAAACGTGCTCACACCGGTGAGCGGAACATGATTGTAAATAACCCAGTCATTGCCTTTGATCTTTGCAAGAACCATCATCATTGCTATCTGAAATCAGATTATTCACTGGCCCATTACTCAGCTGCATTTTTCTTTTATTCTTCGTTTTCTATAACTAGTATCATTATTCCTTCAGTTTCTGTATACGAAGCTAGCTGCTGTGAATCTTAGCGAAAAATCTCAACCTGATCAATTTCTGTCAAAGGATGTAAGTATTTGGTTGCCCATATCGAGTTTACGTTAACATTAGGTAAGCTATATTTAAGCTTAATTCTTCTCCATATAGATCTGTCCTTCACAAGGAGTAATTGCAGCAACTGAAGGTGATTTAGAAGCGAACTCCTTTACATTCTCTGCCCCAGAATTATGCCACCACCAATTCCTCAAGTAACCATTGTTAAACCAAAACTTTGTTTAAATTCTTCACTCTGTACTACTCTGAGTTTTGCATTGTTTCATTTAATTTAAATTTCAGTTGAGCATATAGGATGCTAGCATAGTTAAAGCAACTCCGGGACGTCTGGGGGTACATTTTCCATGAAAGTAAACGGCTCCTTTTTTGTTTGTATTTTACACCCTTTTTGGTCTGCTTGTGTTTTGCTGTTGTGGTTTGTGCAGTGATGGTGCTAAAATTGCTGGCTTGCTCTTCAAATTTTGGCTGAATAGAAATGTCTTGCAATGTGTTATAATCTAATTATACTTACATGTGGATGGACTTTACGAAATCAGAATGCCATTGTTGCTGATAGTTGCAATTACTAGTTTCTTGAATGTAATCCTTGGCCATCCCAAGAGTTCTACAATTGATGGTTTTTATTTATTTATTTAATTTTTGATTAGTGCTGAATTCTTCTTTGCATTATATGACTAGAACTCATTGAGGACGAATATATGAGATTTAACAATGAGTGATGTGAAGTATATTGAGGCTGTAAGTGTCACGCCTTGGGTCCAGGTTTATGCAAGTTTAGTTATCCAAGTGTAATTGAGCACAATTAGCTCTCCTGGAAACTACCATGTAACCGTTTTCATTCGACGATCCAATTATAACTGAAGTCCATTATGATCCATTATAAATCAATTCAAACATGTCTCACAAATTGATGTGGGAAAAAGGTATTATTATCATCGTTTCTTTAGAACAAGATATGCTCATATCAGCTTTAGTGATTGATCCACTGGTGTTGGAACTCTAAATGCTGGCTCCTACAGATTTACAAAGTAGTTCTCCTGCATATCGTACTGCATCTCAGAGTTCAAGAGGTAGCTCCTGCTCAGGTAGTACTTTCTCAAGTTGCACTTAGCTCCCGGTATTTGTTCTGGCCATCGTCTCTAATATCATTTTCTCATGCCTCGATCCTAGGTCTATGCAAGGGCAAACACGATAAGCTCCATTTTATATTTTATGGGAGATTGGGATAATACAGTATGAGCTTTAATGTTTTTAAAATAAAAAATGAAACTTTCACATGACCATGTAGTAAATTGGTGCAAGTCCTCTCATCATTTATCATTTTGTGTTGTAAAAAAGATCAAATTATATAATGATTAATGAATGAACAATCATTTTCTTAAAAAAAAAAAAGCAAGTATTATTATAAACCGATATATTCAAACAGATACCGAAAGGAAAATCGAACTCGATTTGAAGTGAAAAAGGGGGAAGAATTCGCTGGTTCCCCGCCTCCGCATGCTCCGTTGGCCCAACAGTAATGCCCACAAATCGGTGTCCATTCATTGCCCGCGGTTGCCACCAAATCTCAGCTCCCTCGCCACCGCCAAAACCCGGTCCAGCAAAATACGTACTTCGTTCTTCAGATCTACGCCTTACACTCAGGAGGCGTCTGATTCATTTAATCGTCAAATCAACTAACAATTGAACTTCTCGGTCCTTTTTCTCCTTCTGAGGTGATTTTGTTTCTTGTGGTTTAAGGCAAATTGCGGAACTAAGACAGAGATTTTGTATCTCCCCTTTTTTTCCTTAAAAGAATAGTTGTCTCACAAGTAACTGAAGCGACTTCTTTGATTGATCAGTCTGTAGTGCTAATCTGCTTGTTTTCTTGTTTTTGTTTCTTGTTGTCCAATCTTATTTGTTTTTATCGAATTTGGGATTGAGATTGAAATATATTGTTTTTTTGGATATTGCCAAATTGAGCGTGACAATTTGTTGGGAAAGATTTGGAGGAGAAAGGTGATAATCACTGGCTTTAATCTTTTGGAATTTCATAGAAGTGAAAAGGAAATTGAATTATTGACTGGGGATCAAACGCTTAGACGACGAAGCTGGCAGTCTCGAGTGATAATACGAGAATTTTATAGCTGTAATAATAGGAGTACAGAGAGTCGCTTCAAAGAAATTCTCTGTTCTCTGCTTTTAATTTTATAAATCATCAAATTCCTGTCGCTTTTCCACCTATTCGGTCATGGGTTCGCCCCAGTTGGCGTAAATATAGCACAAACGCTTGAGCATGATTATCCCACTATGCAAAATGCAATCTTCAACGCAGCTCACGAACTAAGAGGAGTTTGGCCTCATCAACCTCAAGAATGAAACCGAATTACCAACGGAAAGTCAGGTAGAAAATGAAGTTGGGAATTTAGGATACAGATTCTGCTGAAGTTGAAAAGATATACAGAATATTACGAAAATTTCACTCTAGAGTCCCGAATTTGGAGCTTGCTTTGCAAGAATCTGGTTTAGTGGTTAGGTCTGGGTTAACTGAAAGGGTTCTTAACCGCTGTGGTGATGCTGGCAATTTAGGATGCAGATTCTTCGTTGGGTGTCGAAGCAGCCAGGTTATAGGCATAGTTATCATATAGATCAATGATTAAGGTTTTGGGAAGACAATTCGGAGCTGTTTGGGCTCGGATTGAGGAGATGAGGAAAGAAAATATGAGGATTTTCTGTCTCCAAATGTTTTTTGTTGTTCTGATGAGGAGATTTGTTTGTGCAAGAATGGTGACAAAGGCTTATGAAGTGTTGGGCGAGATGCCGAAGTATGGGATGAACCGGATGAGTGTGTTTTTGGGTGCTTGTTGGATGCCTCGTGCAAGAATGGCAGTGTAAAGGAAGCTGCTTTGCTGTTCGAGGATATAAAGATTAGGTTCAAACCAACCATAAGCATTTCACATCTCTTTTGTACGGTTGGTGACACATGGTGTAAAGAACAAAAACTAATGGAAGCTAAATTCATGTTGGTGAAATGATGGAAGCAGGTTTTGATCCTGATATTTTTATAACAATTTGCTAATGTGTATGCATGGACGATTTGGATTCACGCTCTGTTTTCAAATTGTCATGTGAAAGACGCATACTTTTACTGTTTGGATATGATGGATGCTGGCTTGATGCCTCAGCCGGAGACGTTTCCAAAGCTTGAGGTTTGAGGAAGCTGTATAATAGACAAATTGCAGCTGAGATTACCGAGAAAGTGAGGGAAATGGCTAAGGCAAAAGTAGATGGAAGGAAGAGGAGGGCCGTCGACGCCAATGGGGAAGAGGTCATAAGAAGGTTGAGCTCTTACACATGATCATTGCTATTATACACTGTATTCTAAACAATATATTTCTTTATCATCAATAATAAAAAGCTAATTGCCATAAGCAGTGTCGACGGGCCTACAAGTTTGGGCTGGCACCCTTTTGGGCCTATGGTGACTCGTAGTCATAGTCTTGTCTGACCTTAAAACGAAAATTAAGCTCAATTATCTCCCAAACTAGGTTAAGGGTGTATTTTGATTGCTTATTCAAAGCATTATTTTTGTTTAAAGTAATAAAAAGTTGATTTTAAGTAAAACCGTTGAGTGTTTGCTATTAAAGGGAAAAAAAAAAGCTTAATAAAAGTCAATTTACTACAAAATTGCCACCATATAAGTTAAAGCGTCTAAAAACATATCATCAATTGTTTATTTGCTTATGTTTTTACCTACTTATTTTTAGAAAAGCAGTAGAAGAACAAGGAAATCAAAAAATCATAATCCTTTTTTTATTTGAAAAACAAATAAGCACTTTTGTGAAGCAACCTAAAAACACTCCTTAGCTATGTAGGCGAAGCTTATAAAGCGTTACCTGTATTTAAATATTGAACAGTAAAATAATCAAAAAAACCACTATTATCTCTAGTAAATACTCCAAGTCGTCAATATTTACGCTTACACAAGACTGCAAGAGCAATAGATCATATGGGCCACTAGGCCCACTATTAAGTTCGTAAAATTGACTGGATGACGCACACTATAGTATGGACTTAGCTTAAATATTTTAAAGGAGAATTGCAAGGAAGTGCCCTTTTGGAAAACTTAAATCACTTAAGTCTTGAGAAAAAGCTTTAGTGCAAGAAAATCCAAATTGGATAAACTTGTATTCAAATAGGTCCAATTTTCAAATCAATTGAGTGTTTTATGTGACTCTTTTACCCCTCAATGGTTAGGTGAGATTGCATTCTATTCCCTAGGCTTTTGTTTAGTTTACAAAATGGTCTCTATATAATATTTAATGATCTTTTATATCCTTATATTTATAAAAAATTGGCATTTAATGTCTTCTTTTGCGATCATTGGCACAAAATGGTATCAGAGCCTAGGTTTATTCTGGAAATACTATAATAATATCTTGAATATTAATTTGTAACCTATACGGAGGAGACGATTCAAGAAAAATATGGGCCCGAACGAATGTTCGAAGTGTCATTCTTACAGGTGGTATTTCCAGAAATTGGAAAAACTAAATCAGAAGCATATGGCAGAAGCTCAACGCTTCAGCCATAAGTGGAAACTTTTACGAGGAACAGGTTTAGACACACCCGGTATAAACCATTACAAGAAACTCGAAAGGATGGCTAAGAGGCTCCATCAAGTGAACCTCAAACTACAGTTCGAGTTAGCTGAACTTCAGGAGGACGATCATCCTGAACATGAAGATGTGGTACCAACCACCAATGATCCAACAGGGTCTGGACCGGATGATTAGGATGGGAGAACCAACCTTTCAAGAAATCGAGCCAGATTCTTCTAAGAATTTCCAAGATCTTAGAGAGATCCAGAAGACAGTGCAGCACTATGGATACCTTCAATACCATGTCCCTGCACAAATCCATCAGATCCAGAGTCAGATGGAGACCATGATTAAACATCAGAAGGAGATTCTTGAAAACCTTCAAGATGTTCAATCCCGAGTGAAGGAATTGGAGTCAAGGCCCAGTCCAACAGAAAGAAGGAACGGAGGATGGTTGCCACCATCTTACGGAATAGAACCCATTTTACACCAAAAAGGGAAAGCAGAGGAGGTCCGGAGGCCTTTGACGGAGACTGAAAAAATGATTGCAGTCCTACGAGGAGAACCATTACATCCCACAAAGTAATGGAAAGAATCAACCTGGAAGATCTACATGATCTTGCTGATTCATTTGCGGGATTAAATCTCTTGGAAATCAAGACAGGAGAGCTTGCACAAAGACCTCCACCACAAGAGAGTTTCGGGTCACACAACCCACCCGAAGGTGATCAAAGTATGCCACACAGGGAAGATTTCACCTCAGCAACTTTGGATCCCCCCGTTGGCACAAGGAATCGTTCCCGAAGGCCAGATATTCATCAGACGCCCTACGGGAAATCGCAGCTAGATCTAATCCATCCATATGGACTTATGCTCAACATGGATATTTTGTATTTCAAAAACAGAGAAATTCTTATTGATGAATGGGCTTCAGCAATGAGAATAGCAGCAGGAACACTTGACTTAAGCAAAGAAGGATTCATTTTACTTCTAAAAATGAGTCTGGAAGGATCAGTCAAGATTGCCTGGGATCTTGGAGACCCAGGAACCAAGGAAGAATTTTTGGCCGAAGAGTCCCTGAAAGAGATCGTGGACAAAATGGCGAGATTCTTAAAAACCTGTTTCATTGGAATAAGTTATTTCGAAGGAATGGAGGAAGAGAAGGCTAAGAAATATAGACAAGCTCTAATTAGCCTGAAACTACATGACATCTGCTATGTAGACGAATACATCAAACTCTTTACAGAGTATCGATGGAAGTCGAAGATAGCGGAAAAGGATGAAGCAGAGTTGTTCTTTGCCAAAATTCCGAGCCCATTGAGAGAAATGCTTATCCAGGAGTATACACCGCATGCAATCGAGACGGTGTCCAGGAGAATGTCATTTCTAAAAGTAAAACTGGTGGAGTGGTGCTACCAAGCAAAGCTCCAGAAAAATTTGAAGAAGCTCAGAAGAATCAACAAATTGGCTCCCCTTTGTTGTACGAGAAATTATATCCCAACAATCATTGGGAACTACCCACAAATGCGAAAGATGGAGAAGCACATAAATCATCCATATGCCCGAGGAGGTAGTTCAAGAAGAAGTAGGTCTTCATGGAGACCTAGAAAGATCTGGTCAAAGCAGAAAGCCCGAAGTTACAGATCGGGGCAAAGATCAGGATCAACAAGGATTAGAATCTCGTCAACATGTTCTAATCAAGCTAGTTCTAGCAGAGGACCAACGAAGAGGACTTTCAGACGCACACCTACCCGTGCAAATGAGAGTTTCAGAGATTGTAACTGCTGGACATGCGGAGCGAAAGGACATATCTCTACAGATTGTCCAGAAAACCAAAGTCGTAGAGTAAGACAGTTCGAGCATACCAAGGAATTTGAAGATGCTGTCTATTTCCAGGATTTGGTGCAGGTGTATCAATTTGAGGATATTCCCTCAGATGAAAGCATCTACGAAGAAGAGATCTATTCTGATGATGGAGGTGAATCTAGCTCAGAATCAGAGTGAAGGAGAGTTCCTTCAGCACGTGACTAGAGAAGAGTCGTCGGGGTTTTTCTCGCATACCACGGTTTCTCATAAAACCCTTATGAGGATCATGAAAGAAGAGCCAAAGCTTCATATGTATGATGGATTTACAATTGGAGCAATGGAAAAAGTCATGGATATGATTGGTCTTCGTAGTAGGAAGCATCAGATTATCCATAGGGTGACAACAGGTGAATTTGCGATCCCAATGGAATTCACGGGAAACTAAGGTTGAGATGCAGTTAATCCCCTACAGAGAAATCCAGGAGATTAAGAACAAGGTCAAAAGAGAAGTTGCTAACACGCTCTCATGGATTCATATTGGAGCCATTAGAGTAATCATCAAGGCAACTTTCAAGGAAGAAATTGATTCGCCTCTCAACCTGGCGATCTTTGACAAGAGAATCCCGAACCTCAAAGATTCTTGTTTGGGAGCAGTGGCAGGAAATCTGTATGCAGGAAAGATGGCCTTCAACATCTACCCGAGGATTGCATACAATTTAGGAGATCGAGACTTCAACAAAGTTCTCACACTTCATCAAGATTTTAAAAGAGAAGATTTGATGAAAGAAGGGAACAGACCTTACTCGATCACCTACAAGGTGTCATACGCATTCTCGAATACTCATCATTCCGAGGTGTTCTTGAGAAACGAATTCATCTAAGTCCCCAGAATCTTCGAAGACTTCGCCAAAGCGGTATTGCCGGAGATTATTGATACTCCGACAATAGGGGAGATCGACATGAGGATACGCGATCAATCTGTTCTGCACAGAAGCAGGAGACTTATGATCGAGCCAAGAAGGATGTCTTTCCAACATGATAGGTTAATCAGCAACTATCCGGGGGAAAAACAGAAGGCAGTCTCGAGCAGAATTCAGAAAATTCCTGATGTATTCAAAACAATAGGAAAACTGAAATGCCCAGAAGGCTGCAGAGAAGTGCAGATAAGTTAAAACATCACCGAGAAGAACAATATCTTCCCTTGCGATGTCCTATATTATTTGCAACAACCTACAGTTGGCAAGTTTCAAGGAAACCTTCAGATTGGTGAAATTGATCTCATAATTGAAGGAATTGTCGGAAGTATCCCAGAACAACTTATTCTAGGGATTGAATTTCTCGAGGAACATAAACCTTGGGAAAGATTGCAAGATGGAATGGAATTCATGGTCGACGGAAAGAGATACCGAATTCGATGACCACCAGTCCATTCTCAATATACATCTCCGTTGGGATGTTATATGAGAAGTATCGGGCAGAATATTTTGCAGCCTACATTGATTCAGGAGCTGGAATATGCACTGCCAGACGAGAAATCTTCCCCAAAGAAGTTGGTGAGAAATTACCAGCCATTGCCGGAAGAGACTTTTCCAAACGGATCCTTATTCTTAATGAAGGAGTCCGAGGAGCGGAAATAATTATCGGCGGAGCAGGTGGTACCCCATGGTACAAAGTTAAAACTCCACCTATTTATTTCCATGACACATGCGCCGATATGCTGTTATGAAACAATTTCCTACAGACATTCAAGCGGTTCACACAAGAAAACGAGACCAGAAGACTTATTTTCAGTTTGTTAAAATTTTATTGTAATACGGAAGCATGTTGGACCTTTTATTTATTTTTAACATGATCTTCAAATCGGGTTATGAATTATAATTAGAAGAACGTTATATGAACTGTGAGTCCTTTGCAAAAGTATGCTCTTGGTTTCACCCGAGATGACAGAAACTGAAGGATCTCATGTTCATAAATGCTACTGTTTCATGAATAAAAGGATAAAAAAGATGATAAATAGTATATAGATGCTTATTTGTTCTTTAAACATTTTCTTAGGGTTAAGAATGCAAGCATGTGGACCACTTGGACCTAATGGACCACATGGGTGTTTTATAGTCATTTCAACCAAGAATGGACCTAAATGAACTAAGGTTTTTTAACTAGACTATGATGAATTAAGTTTCAGGAAAGGGTATCGGCCCGCAATTTTCCCTATTTTAAATTATATTTTTCAAGACGAACAAAATTTTTGGTTTTCATACAATATAAAAATCAAAAAGTATATCTAAATGAAAGCGATTAATTTGCTTACTTGCTTCAAAATAGGGTAATTATCGTTTTACCCAAATGATAATTATATTAATCTTTTCAATTAATACTCTTTTGTCCTAAAAAAGGTAATGTTGATGAATCGATTGGCTGATTCTAATGGCGAGATTCATTGTTTTTGTTCTTAGTTTTGAAATTTAAGTAAATTATGTGTTAGATCAAAGTGCTTGTCTTGAAATCTAAGTAATTATGTGTTAAATCAAGTGCTTGACACTAGGCTAAAAGTTATGGTTGTTAGCAGATATGCAACGTTATTTCGTTATACAGTGATAACACAACGCCCTGCATTAGTGTAGATATGAGAGACTGCACTATATGGGTGCCAATGAGCATATTTTTTATGCATTAGATTGTAGATGACTGCATATTCATCCACGAGCTCACGGACGAATTGTTGGGTATACAACTCTCAACAGTTCCCCAAAAATTGCTTCATGTGCAATACCCTTGTCCCACATTGGTTGTTGATGAAAATTTAAAGTGGTTTATAAATTCTTACAATGGACTATTATAGCAATTCAGGTTAGCTATTTTCGTAGAGCGACGACGGATACGAAGTATTTGCTATAGGAGACCATTATACAGTCGCGCTTGCGCGGGCCTGGGCCCGGAGCGTGACAGAATAGTATCAGAGCCTGTCATCAACAGAAAACACCGGGAGAAAAGTGCTATGCGGAGAAAAGTGTTACGTGCTTGGGAGCCACTTCTTGAGCCCAAAGCGACAAAGTGCTACACGACGGGGGCCACCCCTTGAACCTGGGGTAAAGTGTCATGTGCGTGGGAGCCACCTCTTGAACATGCGGGGAAAAGTGCTACAAGACGGGAGCCACCCCTTGAACCTGTATGAGCCACCTTTAGATTCCCAGTGTCGGTGGATCAATGAGTTAGGTCGCGACGAGGACGTCACGTTCTAAAAGGAAGGGTAATTGTAATACCATTATCCCACATTGGTTGTGGATGAAAATTTAAAGTGGTTTATAAAGGCTTACAATGGACTATTATAGCAACTTGGGTAAACCATTTTCATAGAGCGATGACGGATACGAAGTAGTTAGGAGCCCATTGTGCAGTCGCGCTTGCGCGGGCCTGGGCCCGGGGCGTGACATCATGCGTGGCTCGAACATATTATCTCTCTCTGATACCAATTGTTAGGATTGAGCGCTTACCACTAGACCAAAACTTATAGTTTTTAGTAGATGTGCAACTTTATTTTTTTATACAGTGACATTATAAAGCCTGGACTAAGCCTCATGTGGATAGGAGGGGCTGCATCATGTGGTTGTCAACGTATCAGACTTATTAATGTGTAATATTATATTATTGTAATAAAATATGTTCTAAAGTATGCAAAAAATTCTCAAGTGTTCGTGGCATTGAATTATACCCATGTTCAATTTACCGACCACTTTATCAATTTCAATGTGTATCTGAGTTCAACATCCATTTTGCGACTCTTATCCAACAAGAAATTGTATAAATTCAACATATATAAAATAAATGGGTGAAATTAATGGGTTTAGAATTCATGGGCCTCGATTTTATTTAAAATACGACCGATGCTACATATGGATTATGAAATAAGCTATATGGGCCAGGCTTTTGAAAGTAGAATCTTGACGCATTCTACAAAACCTGCTAGTAAGCACATAGATAGGGTGAGCAAAAATCTGATTTAATCAAACTAACAGATCGAATTGAAAGTTATTTGAAATTCGATTTGGTCAATTCTGAATTCGATTTTATTTTTTAGAATATCGGTTAAATCAGTTTGATTTTCTGTTTTGATTCTGGTTAACCGATTTAATCAATTTTTTTATTTCTTCTCATTTTTTAATATTTTGAAAATCAGTTTTTAGTTTTTAATTCTTTTAAATATCGGTTAATCGGTAACCGGTAACCGACATTTTTTTCTTTTCGGTTTGTTCGGTTTGTAAAAAAAGTTTGATCGGTTTGGTGTGGTAAATTTTATTGACTTTTTTGGTAACAATTAATTTGGTTCAGTCGATAACCGAATTAACCTATTGTTCACTACTACATATCATCCATCATACTATACGAGCCGGTAAGTTCGAGGATAGTTTGAAATTTAACACCCAGTTTTTTAATAAAATATTGATGACATTCCTCGAGCCAAAAATAAATAAATACACAAAGAGGGTTTTTTTTTTTTTTTAAAAAAAACATTTTGTGGGGAGTCGAATTCCAATATTTCCAATGCGTGAAGTCATTAGAGTTAATTTTTCAAGATTGAATTTGTATAGGAACTTCTCAAATTGACCTAGTGCATAAAGATGCTTTTGACGAGATCAAAAGATAAAAACAAAACTCACAAAAAAGAATGATCTTTTGTTTCATTAGTGTTTCAAAAATTGACTTTCATTTATAATAAAGATGCTTTAACGAGAATAAAAGATTAAAAAAAAACCACAAAAGAATGAGATTTTGTTTCACTAATATCTCCCAAAAAATGATTTTAAGGAAAAAAGGTAAGCATATGGTAAAGGTGACTTGGTCAATGAGGTATCATATCCCCACATTTCGTAAATAAATACGGTTAAACCTTTATAAATTAATAGATTTGAAATTACCAAAAGCTTATTAATTTAACAAATATTAAATAATCGATAAATCAATAATTACTAAGTTATAGA
The DNA here is from genome assembly GCA_907163345.1 of Haberlea rhodopensis. NCBI lineage: Eukaryota > Viridiplantae > Streptophyta > Magnoliopsida > Lamiales > Gesneriaceae > Haberlea > Haberlea rhodopensis. The sequence goes on from CAJQUN010000004.1 coordinate 14,582,293, forward strand.
AAGCTATTAAATCGGCGATGATATTAAATAATTTTTTGTTGACCTATGAGAAAATCACTCAGAAATTCTTACTTTGTTAAGAAATGTTAGATATGAAATTCTATATGACATCAATTTCAACAAGAACAAATGACAACTGAATTTTTTTTATGAAATCTTCATGGATTAATCATAAATTCATTATATATTAAGGAGTTACTATTTTATATATTGCACGGGTCTACATGAATTCTTATATATATATATATTTATTATCTTATAAATTTAGCAAATTATTAATTTACCACAATGTCCACATATCGAGATTGACCAAAAATGTTATTTAAGCGGGGTTGTTAATTAACTATGTATTAATTATCGAGGTACCATCGTAGGAAGGATTATATTTTGTGATACAATATCACTAAATTACGCAACAAAAATACAATGTGAGAAAACAAAAATGTATGTAAAAAATCCTAGATCAGTAAAATACCACCACTAGAGACTAATAATTTACTACAACAAAAATTACTTTAATATATACCAGAACTTCCCAAAACCGCCACAAAACCGAAAAAAATCTCTTATATAAAGTCGCACCAGATATATTGTACCACTATTTTTTGGACGAGACCTAATAAATTCGAGTCACTAGGTCATCTCCAACCACAAATTTTATTTACCGCAACTTTTGCATCAAAATATTATGATTTTTGCACCAAATACAAAACTCATCTTTGCCGTGCTAGATCACTGACATATTATCTTTATTTGACCCCAAGAATAAATTGGATCGAAACGACACATATACTTCAAACTTTACAATACAAAGATTATTCCCTAAAATATTCCTTTAATTTCATTTATTATTATTATTTTATTCATTTATATATTTAAATATTTAATTAATTTAATATTAACTAACTTAACTAATTATTAATAAATTTACTTTATTTATTTATTTATTTAATTATCACAAATATTATTTATTTTTTTGTCTAAACCAATTAAATATTTAGTGTAGGAGCTTGGGTGTCAGATCTTCATGGCCTCATGCAAGCTTGACTGTAAAAAAAGGATTTTGCAAGTACTTGTTTCCATCAATTCTTATTTTCATAAAAAATTATTAACTTAAATTGCTAGACAAGTCCTATTTATGATCTTATAAATTAGTTCATACCTCAATCAATATTCGATATATGTAAGTTTGATTCTTACTTTTTATCAAATAAAATAGCACTTAATGCCTCTCATGGCTAATCGTGTTGGTGGAGTAGGTGAGTACGGAGACATTTGGTTATGAGTTCGATTCCCCCTATCGACATTTTTCGGTCGAGTCTGTCGCACCAGACTTGCCTAGAGTTGTTTACCTGATTGACATAGTTGTGGACTATTACATCAGTCTAACGGTTTACCCAATACACTTTCAAACGAGTAGCGGTTGCAAATTCTCATATCATAAAAAAATAGCACGCACTTTCATTCACACGAGGAAAACTAGTATGCTTGGCTGATCGAGAAGTGGTAACCTATGCATGACAGAATCATGGGGAACATTTCACAACTACTTTTGAAAAAATCAACAATTTCTTGACGTAAGCAAGAAAGACATGTTAAGTGCTTTCATTTTTTACTCTCAGAAAAAGGGATAACTTTCTGTTGCAAAAGATAAACATTTCAGATTGGTTGAATGAGTCAAAATTTAATTGTCAAGCTCAAACTAGTCATGTTTTAGTTCGCTTTTTTATGGTAAAATTGTTATTTTGGTCCTATATATTTGTTTATTTATAATTTTCAGCCTATATGTTGTTAAATTCAATTGTAGAATCATATCTTTATTTTTTCCCTTCAATTTTAGTCGGGATTTGCTATTTTTCGTGTTCGGTGGAATTATGCGTTGCGAAAAATAAATGAAAGACACCACAAGTTTTACGTGAAAAACCTCCGAACCGAAGAAAAAATCACGGGACTTAGTCCAGTATAAATCTTCATTATCAATTTGTATTGATTTACAGGACTTGGACACAAAATAAGATCTTTCAGAAGCAACATAAGAATGAAAGACCAAACATACCAATATAATACGCTCTTTTCTGAGTCTTTTCTTGCTTAGAAAGTTCAACCTTTTTCAGTGAGACTATCCGTGTTTATTTATAGTGTTGATCCCGGTGCTTGGCACGCGAGAAATCCGGAACACGGTCTCCTCTGATCGTGGCGTTATTGGATCAATACATGTCTAAGAAACCCGCGTTCCATTATTGTACGCTTGTTTGCGCCGGTTGACTTGGTAGTTATGTCCGGATCTTCCGCTATCTTTTGACCAGTATGTCGAGCAGGTATTGATGTTCTTTGGGCCATTTGTGTTCGTGGCTTTTTGTTCGGGATATCTCTTGTTCGACGCTTGAATGAGATTTTACAAAAGAAACTGATACATCCTGTGGCATCAATAGTTATAAATGAAATTAAAAGAAATATTTTAGGAAATATTTTTATAAAGTAAAGTTAGAAGTAGATCGATTGGAGATACTTTTAATTTTGTGCAAAAATGTGCAATTTTGGTGCAAAAGCTTTTGTACGTTTTGAGTTGCCACTCTGTTGGGTTTTGGCCCATTACCACACCACTTGTTTGATGGGCTTTGGCCCTTCTCCCATCACCCCATAACCGAGCCCCCCCATTAGCTAGCCCCCTTTCTTCTTCCAGCCTTCACCCCTTCGGTGACCTACTCTCCAGAAGCTTCCCACCATGTGTCCCTTCGGCTGGACTACTCGGAACTCACACCATCCTCTTCGTCTCCCTCTTGCCTTTATGTATGGTATGGTTTATGATGAGTTGGTCAACCCTGAAACCCGAAAATACTCAGTGTATTTTTCGCCTACCCCTACCCCTTCGTTTTCTGTTCCAGCAGTGGCTGGCCGTGGCTTTGTGCTCCGGCCGTTGGGTGGTTTCCGATTGCTTGCCGTGTGAAAAGCTTGGTGCTTTGGTGCTGTGTGTGCTCGGCTGTGCGTGGCTGTGTCTAGGGCAGTGCTTGGCCGTGTGTCTTGGGCAGCGGTCTCGGGCACTGTGTGTCTCAATCTGTTGGATACGATACCTTGGTTCCCCGGTGACGACGTGGATTGGATACCCAGCTCGACCTGAGCCCTAATCCCTTAATCTTGTTTGCATTCCAGTTTATGTTTTATATATTGGAATTGTATACTGTGATTTGGTTTGTTTCTTGATTGCAGGTTGTTGATCGAGATAAGAAAGCGGGACGTACTCCTTACAGTGGTATCAGAGCGTTCCGTGCCTGGTGGAGTGTTCGGGCAGACGTCGGGCAGCGGCAGAGGACGTCGGGCAGCGGCAGAGGACTTCGGGCAGTGTGCAGAGGACGTCGGGCAGGAGCAGTAGGCTTCGGGCAGACCTCGGGCAACGACTGGAGTGCTCGGTGGTTTCGGGCAGTGCTTGGCAGGGCCTCGGGCAGCAGCAGCAGACCTCGGGCAGCAGCTGTTGGCTTCGGGCAGCGGGCAGGAGAGCTCGGGCAGCTACTGGAATCTCGGGCAGATTCCGGGCAGACGCTTCGGTGCTTCGGGCAGTGTGGTTTTCGTCACCCCAGAGCTTTGTCTCTGGGTTGTAAGTGATTTTTCAACCCTTAATCATTTTACTATCGTGTTTCTAGGTGTAATTGTGTCCCTTACCCGTAGGAAAAAATCCTATCTGAAGCCCCATGCTCGTACACCGTTGAGTGTATTGTGATCTTGTGGGTGATAGCGTTTTTTCCTTCCCATAGCTTGTTTAATTCTTTCATTGTGTTTTGTGTGCCTTTGTGGTCCTTGCTTCTGCTGTTTGGTTATAGAAATTGTGTGTGCCTCTCTGCATATTTGTGATGGCTTCAATTTCTGGATATAACCTTGAACCGTTTAATGGAAAATATGATTTTTCTATATGGCAACAAAAGATGAAAGGAATTTTAATACAACAAAAGGTATTTAAAGCTATTGATGGTAATTGGGCTGAGAATATTACTACTGCTAAGAAACTTGAAGATGACGAATATGCTTATTCTTCTATTATCTTGAACTTGTCTGACTCTGTGCTCAGGAAGTGTGGTAAACTATCATCTGCTAGAGAACTTTGGGAAAAATTAGAGGAAATGTTTACTGAGAGATCTTTGCCTAGTAAACTTTTCTTGTTGGAAAATTTTTTCAGATTCAAGCTAGACTTGAACAAAGATGTAGATGAGAATTTAGATGTGTTTACTAAGTTAATTCAAGATATTAAATTGACAGGAGATAAGAACATAGATGACTTTTCACCTATTGTCCTTCTAAATGCTATTCCTGAAAATTATAGTGATGTAAAATCCGCCATTAAATACGGTAGAGATTCTATTACATTGGATACTGTAATGAACGGCTTGAAAAGCAAGGAATTAGATTTAAAACTTAACAAAGGTAATAGACATTCCTCTGGTGAAGTTATGCACGTTCGTGGTAGATCACAACATAGGCATAATAACAATAACCAATATCAAAAGGGTGATAAAAGAGGAAAGAGTAAGGCTAGATCGAAATCTAGGTCTAGTAAGAGAAAATGTTACAATTGTGGGGATCCTAATCATTTCATAAAAGATTGCCCTAAAAAGAAGAACAAGAATAAAATTGGAAATGAGACTAGTGAACAAGCGAACATTGCTTCTACCTCTGGGGAAAACATGGGGGATATTTTTATGGTGACTGAATTATGTGATTCTGTAAACTCTGTGCTTTCATTACCTGTGTGTGAAAATGAATGGCTTGTAGATTCAGGTTGCACTTATCACATGACACCACTTAAAAATTTGTTTTCTAGCTACAGAGAAATTGAGCATGCTTCTGTTTCTATGGCCAATGAGAAATTGTGTAAAGTTTCTGGTATTGGTGACGTTTGTCTGAAATTTGAATCTGGTTATTCTGTGACTTTGAAAGATGTTAGGCATGTTCCTGCTTTGTGCAATAACTTGATGTCATGTGCAGCTTTTGAGTCTGATGGTTATGAGGGTAAATGGGGAAATGGTTGCATGAAAATTATGCGGGGGTCTTTGGTAGCATTTAAGGCTGAGAATAGGAGGAATTTGTATGTTTGCAAAACAGTCTGTGATAAAATCTGTCCTAATTCTGTGTCAGATGATTTAACTGATTTATGGCATAAAAGGTTAGGTCATATGAGTGCTAAAGGATTAGAGATTTTACACAAGGATGGTTGTTTTGGTAAGGATAAATTGTCTTGCATGACTTTTTGTGATTCCTGTGTGTTAGGCAAACAGCAAAGAGTTAAATTCCCTATCTCCCCTTCCCCTAATGTGACTAAGTGTTCTGATATACTTGAATACCTGCATGCTGATGTTTGGGGACCTTCACCTGTCCCAACTCAAGGTGGTAATAGGTATTTTTTGTCTATCATTGATGACTACTCTAGAAAAGTGTGGATTTTTCTAATGAAAAATAAATCTGATGTTTTTGATAAGTTTAAAAACTGGAAGATTTTGATTGAAAACCAAACTGGAAAAAAGATTAAACGACTTAGGACAGATAATGGAATGGAATTTTGCAATATCTTGCTTGATGACTTGTGCTGTGAATCTGGGATTCTGAGACACAAGACTGTGCCCTATACTCCCCAGCAAAATGGTGTTGCTGAGAGAATGAATAGAACTTTACTCGAGAGAGTTAGAAGTATGCTTGCATCTTCTGGACTCTCAAAGAAGTTCTGGGGCGAAGCTGTCGTTACAACTTCTTATTTGATAAATAGATCCCCTTCCGTGCCTTTAAATGGTAAGTGTCCTGAAAGTGTTTTTTCTGGTAAGCAATTAGATTTTTCAAATCTGAAAGTGTTTGGTTGTTCTGCATTTGTGCATAGGAAAGGAGACAAACTTGAACCTAGGTCAGTTAAGTGCGTCTTTCTTGGTTATCCTGAGGGTGTAAAAGGATATAGGCTGTGGTTAAGATGTGAACCTGGTTTTAAAACTATTATAAGTAGGGATGCCATTTTTAATGAATCTGAAATGCCTTGCTTGCTTCCATCTTTGCCTGAACCTGACTGTGTGTCTGAGTCTACACCGAGCAAGGTGGAGTCTTTGCCTATTGTTACCCCTGTTATTGAAAACGATGTGCTCCCTAATATGAATCATGAGAACTTGCCTGTTAATGAACCTGATTTGCATGAAAATGTTGACAAACATGTGCATAATGAATTGGTTGCTGATGAACATGAAGATCTGCATGATTATATGTTGACTAGGGATAGAGTTAGGCGAAATGTGAAACAACCTGCTAGGTTTAATGATTTTCACCTCACATCGCATGTTTTCAATATGTTTGAGTCTATAGATAATTGTGAGCCTAAGACCTATAATGAAGTTTTGAAATCTAAAAATACTGTGCATTGGCTTAGTGACATGAAAGATGAAATGCATTCTTTAGTTGTGAATCATACATGGACTCTTGTACCTAAACCTGTTAATTGCTCTTTGGTAGATTGCAAATGGTTATTTAAGGTAAAGAATGAAGTTGATTCTGTTAGATATAAAGCTAGGCTAGTTGCAAAAGGTTTTACTCAAAGAGAGGGTATTGACTATACTGAAATCTTTGCTCCTGTTGTTAAGTTTACTACTGTGAGAATTTTATTATCACTTGTTGCTCACTTTAATTGGGAACTTAAACAGATGGATGTTAAAATCGCTTTTTTGCATGGTGACTTAGATGAAAAGATTTTCATGAAACAACGTGATGGTTTTGTTGACTCAAAGAACCCTAATCATGTTTGTTTGCTTAATAAATCTTTGTATGGCCTAAAGCAGTCACCTAGGCAATGGAATAAGAAGTTCGATGAATGCATGCTTACCTTAAAATTTAAAAGAAGCTCTTTTGATCATTGCTTGTATTTTAAGGATAAAATGCCAGTGCCTGTTTTCTTGTTGATTTATGTGGATGACATGTTGATTGATAGTCCTTGTCTGAAATCCATAGAGCATATTAAGAACTGTCTAAGTGATAAATTTGATATGAAGTTCTTAGGAGATGCTAGTAGAATCCTAGGCATGGACATTGTTAGAAGGTATCTACTCTCTGGTTGAAGCAAACTTCTTATGTAGAGAAAATTTTAAAGAAATTTTCCATGTTTGATGCAAAACCTGTTAACGTGCCCTTAGCTGCTCATTTTGTGCTAAGTAAAGATCAAAGTCCCAAAACTGATGCTGACTTTGATGTCATGAAAAATGTACCGTATTCAAATGCTATTGGGTCTATAATGTATTTGATGGTTAGCACTAGACCTGACATTGCTTATGCTGTTAGTTGCTTAAGTAGATATATGTCTAATCCTGGTGTGGTACATTGGAATGCTGTTAAGTGGTTGTTGCGTTATTTGAAAAACTCTATGCATTATGGCTTATGTTTTTCTAAATATGCTGATGGTGTTAAGTTAAATGGTTATGTGGATTCTAATTATGCGAATGATAAGGACAATAGAAAATCCACTACTTCTTATGTGTTTACTTTGTGTGGAGCATGTATAAGTTGGAAATCGCAGCTGCAGCATATCGTTGCCTTGTCGACAACGGAGTCAGAGTATGTTGCTGTAACAGAAGCTTTGAAGGAAGCTGTCTGGCTGAAAGGTTTGATTTCCGAACTTAACTTGCTTGAAGGTAAGGTAGAGGTATTTTCTGATTCTCAGTCTGGTATTCAATTATGTAAGAATCCTGTTTTTCATGACCGCACTAAGCATATTGATGTTAGATTTCATTACATTAGGGATGTAGTGGCTAAATGATTAGTTAATCTTGAAAAGATTCCTTCTGAATATAATCCTGCTGATATGGGAACTAAGTGTTTACCTATTTCTAAATTACAATCATGTCTTAAAATTTTGAATTTTGATACAGGTTATTGATTACTAGGTGTTAACTATTTTGATTAGTATAACTGCTGTGTGCGTGTTATATGATTGTTACCCTGGTTATTGACTTTAACCTCTTTGTGTTGGTTATTGTCTGTGTTCTATGTCTGTGCTGTGTGCTATGACAAGAACTTGGTCCACACAATGCTTTGTGTGTTGTGGGGACCCTTTGGGCGATGATGAGTCATCTATTGAGTTATCCTTACGTCGAGGTGGAGCCGGTATTGTGCCAAGGTGGAGATTTGTTGGGTTTTGGCCCATTACCACACCACTTGTTTGATGGGCTTTGGCCCTTCTCCCATCACCCCATAACCGAGCCCCCCCATTAGCTAGCCCCCTTTCTTCTTCCAGCCTTCACCCCTTCGGTGCCCTACTCTCCAGAAGCTTCCCACCATGTGTCCCTTCGGCTGGACTACTCGGAACTCACACCATCCTCTTCGTCTCCCTCTTGCCTTTATGTATGGTATGGTTTATGATGAGTTGGTCAACCCTGAAACCCGAAAATACTCAGTGTATTTTTCGCCTACCCCTACCCCTTCGTTTTCTGTTCCAGCAGTGGCTGGCCGTGGCTTTGTGCTCCGGCCGTTGGGTGGTTTCCGATTGCTTGCCGTGTGAAAAGCTTGGTGCTTTGGTGCTGTGTGTGCTCGGCTGTGCGTGGCTGTGTCTCGGGCAGTGCTTGGCCGTGTGTCTTGGGCAGCGGTCTCGGGCACTGTGTGTCTCCATCTGTTGGATACGATACCTTGGTTCCCCGGTGACGACGTGGATTGGATACCCAGCTCGACCTGAGCCCTAATCCCTTAATCTTGTTTGCATTCCAGTTTATGTTTTATATATTGGAATTGTATACTGTGATTTGGTTTGTTTCTTGATTGCAGGTTGTTGATCGAGATAAGAAAGCGGGACGTACTCCTTACAGTGGTATCAGAGCGTTCCGTGCCTGGTGGAGTGTTCGGGCAGACGTCGGGCAGCGGCAGAGGACGTCGGGCAGCGGCAGAGGACTTCGGGCAGTGTGCAGAGGACGTCGGGCAGGAGCAGTAGGCTTCGGGCAGACCTCGGGCAACGACTGGAGTGCTCGGTGGTTTCGGGCAGTGCTTGGCAGGGCCTCGGGCAGCAGCAGCAGACCTCGGGCAGCAGCTGTTGGCTTCGGGCAGCGGGCAGGAGAGCTCGGGCAGCTACTGGAATCTCGGGCAGATTCCGGGCAGACGCTTCGGTGCTTCGGGCAGTGTGGTTTTCGTCACCCCAGAGCTTTGTCTCTGGGTTGTAAGTGATTTTTCAACCCTTAATCATTTTACTAACGTGTTTCTAGGTGTAATTGTGTCCCTTACCCGTAGGAAAAAATCCTATCTGAAGCCCCATGCTCGTACACCGTTGAGTGTATTGTGATCTTGTGGGTGATAGCGTTTTTTCCTTCCCATAGCTTGTTTAATTCTTGGGCAGCGGCAGAGGACTTCGGGCAGTGTGCAGAGGACGTCGGGCAGGAGCAGTAGGTTTCGGGCAGTGCTTGGCAAGTTTATTTCTGCGCAAAGCCTCTTATTAAGCGACATGTGAACATAAGGGGTTGCATCATATAGGTGCCAATTAGTCAGGTTGTTAAGCCAATATACGATAGATGATTGTACATTCTTTCACAAGTGCACAGAAAGACTTGCTGGGTATACACGCACCCCAACAAACCCCCCATAAAGTGCTTCTTGGGCGGCTCGAACCCATGACCTCACTTTGGATCAAGTGATTACCACTAAGCAAAAAACTTAGCTGGTAGCAGAGACACAACTTTAATTCTTTATAGTGGCAGCTCAAAGCCCCGTACTAAACGACATATGGACATGAGGGTCTGCACCCGATAGGTACCAATGGGCCATATTGTTTCCCCCTTAAATTATTTTTACCCCCATTTTTCTATTACTAACTTTTATATCCCTCAAGAAAAATCTTACACTAATAGGGGTTAAGAAAAGCTTAATCTTATTATCAAATGAGGCCTTTGGGTTCTTTAACATTATTATATTTTTGTAGATTAAATATGTCATTTATGATAATGGCTAGCTTATATTTGGCGTTTTTAATAAGCTAAGAAAATGTATCAAATTTTATTTTATAGGGATACATACGTCATTCTGCTATTAGTTATTATATGATTGTCTTATAAGATTTTCTTTGATTGTTCGATATCCAGTGTAAATGTGTAATTGTTGTTGGTGTAGGAAATTCTCGAAAATAAAATTTAAAAAATTCGCGCCTACGGTGTAGACCTTTCAAGAAAATGCATGAAAATTTAACTTTTTAAGAGAGTAATAGTTGATGATGAGCTACTCATTGTTGTACAGTACTAAAGACAGTGTGAGATAAAATTAAAAAAGGTGGCGCCATTTTTAGGATTCTCTATTTACTAAATCCTAACAAATCGTGGCCAAAACGTCAAACCACATATTTCTACTTTAATATTATTTTCTTGCATTGATTTTCATGGTGGCTTTTGGGAGGATTAAACTTTCTGAGAGGACACCGCCATTTGACCATGTCTTTTGACATTGTCACGGTAAAAATCGGTTCAATCTGATATATTTTTGTATTATATGTGTTATTTATTTATTTTTAAATCAAGTATATAAGAAATTTTAACTTCTTTCATATGAGAAACGACGACCTAAGTATTTATCGTGGTTGGATTGGTCTTTAAGTCGGTATATAATTAGGGTTAATTTGAGGTTTTTTTGCAATGACCCTCGTGTTATTTGAATTTGAAGATAGATAGTTTGCATATATGTGGTTTGTGAATATGTATAAAATATCTCATCTATGTATGACGTGTGAGGGCGGCAATAAGCTATATTTTGCAAACCACTGGAGGTAAAATGTTTATTTACAAACCACATGTCGTAAAATGTCTATTAGTGATAGCAAATGAGGTAAAATGTTTATTTACAAAACATATGATAATAAAATACATATTAAAGATAACATGAGTATAAAATACATATTAAAGATAACACAGTAGGTAAATTACCACTAACCTTAATTTGAAATATAACTTTTGGTATTTTTTTATTTACTATATTTTATGACTATGTTATATTGGAAAAAAAACATAATCTCATGTGTAAAAAATGTCGAGACCATACAAAACACATAAAAATCATGGTGAAAGAAGGTTAAATTTCAAAAGGATCATATTTGGAAATGGAATATATATTTGAAATGAAAATTATATTATCTCAAGTGAATTTGAAATACGACCTAAGATTATCTATTAAAAAATGGGATAAATGCTATGAAAACAATCTTTTATCAAACTATTTGATGCCAACCTTTTATTATACATTTTACATAGTCTAACCTAGAAAAAAATGTTTGTATGAATCCGGTGTGGACTCCACCTATGGACCAACTCAATATGATTGGTTTAAAATAAGTTATATTTTAGTTTAGCTTATGTATTTTTTTGTTTAAAATATGCTCTATTTTAATTGAATTGGTGTATAAGTGGAGCTCACGAGCATACAAATATTTCCCGAAACCTAAATAAGAAATGATTCATGCGGTCCCACTTCTATAAATCAGATTTTACAAACACTAGTAATATATATATATGTTTTTTGATCTTTACAAACACACGATCCATATAAGTATTTTTCTAATTAATATAGTAAAACTATCATTTTACTTATCATCTCCTAAGATTCCTAGTTTCAGCAGCAACAAAGAGTTCTGTCCAGAGAAAATATGTTAGAAGAATACCCCAAATTAACTTTTTTCTAAGGAAACCAAATTCACTTTTAATTTACAATACGACATGAAATTAGAAAAACACAAGAATAAAAATAATTAAAAATAGCATCTCACTTGATGAAAGTGATAGTACATGCATCAACAAACTTATAATTCCTTGTTCCAACAAACTACACCTGAATTTCCCAGAAGATAATATTAATCAAGAAAATAGTCTGTTTTTTAAATTATTATTGTATGTAACCTAAGAACCTGGGATCATCAAAAAATGTCCAATCTTGTTGAATTTTCTTCTGGAAAGCTTCATAATTTGAGAAATTACTGTTACAAGGATACACTAGAGAATTAATATCTGATCCCCAGCTTGTGTTGTTGCCCATTTCCACTGCAGATAAACTTTTCAATCCACCTAGTTCTTGTGGCATGCTCTGCATTATCTCCTGAATCTCAGCTGTTATCTTCTCAAATTCTTGATAATGATTCGTTATTGCACCATTTATCGCAACTGGATCACATTCCAATGGTGGGAAAGTGGCCGGGTCAAGCCTGATCATCGGGTTCTTGCACAGTGGAGGGTTTCCATCGCAGGAAAATTCGGAAACATAGCGATAACTTTCATCATTTTCCAGGTTTTTGTGGTTTGTATGTGGGTTATAATCATAAGGAAAGATTCCTTCAACCTGAAACCTGAGAATGTCGTTAGTTTGCTGTCTGATCAGACGAGATTCTTGAACTCCGTAGCCCACCAACAAAGGCGGCGCCACCTGCAGCTGTGGGCACATGCTGACGAATTGATTGTTTAGAAAATTTTCATCCCTTTTCTTGGTATCCTGTCGAGCTTGTTCTCTCCGCTGTTTGCCTAACAGCTTCTTCTTCAACCTTGTGTTCCAGTAATTTTTTATGTCGTTATCTGTTCTTCCAGGCAACTGTGCAGCTATTATAGACCACCTATATTATCCACACAGCAACAAAATATCAATAATTCCTCTTCATTTGTAACATTGATTAAGAAAAACTGCAAGAAAAATAACCCTGATGATAAAAATACAAGATATTGAAATATTTGAGGTTAAAGTCGTTTTAATACATGTAAAAATGAAATAGTTTTTAGTTGAAAGAAGGAAATTTATTTAGTTTATTAGCTTAATCACCTGCTGCCAATACTGACATAGAGGCTGCAAATCAAGTCATCTTCATCCTCAGTGAACCCTCCATGCTTGATGTTAGGCCTAAGATAATTCAGCCATCGAAGCCGACAACTCTTCCCACATCTCTTAAGACCTTAACACAAAAGCAAAAAAAAAATCTCATTACAACTAACTCTAACATCAAATTACTTATGATCATTACCTATTTTCTGTGGTAGAGCGATCCAGTTTCCTCCAGTTCCATTTTTCTCAATGTAAGATTTCAGTTTTGCATCTTCTTCAGGTGACCAAGGACCTTTCTTTACATTAGCTTTATCACAGCATGGAGCTCTCCCCATCTTTTACAGAACTTCGAACTGGGGAATATGTAGAAAAATTGTGTTGTTTTCTTTTTGCTGTTACCTGCAACAAGTTAATTCTCTCTCCCTATTTAAAAAGGGAGACCTCTTTATGTAATATTAAACTAATGTAGGAATTTGAGTGCCAGAGATGTAGGCTAAGTTTTTTTCTCATTGTCTTTAATTCTTAGTTCAGAATCTAATATTTATACAATATTCCGTGATCAGTGATCACACTCACTTTGTTTTATTATATTAAAATATGGGTATGCTTAAATTATAATTTGTTGATCATTTTCATTAAAAAAGTTATTTTAAAAACTTGCAACGATTATTTTCTTGGCAATTTTATTAGATTATACATTAATAGTATGTATTTCTTCATTAATCATTATTTGTTTTTTGAAAGATTTTATCATCTTATTTTAATTATTATTGAGTAATATATATACATGGGAATTTCTTTATGATATACATTATTTTGCATTATACATTTTGGAATATGTTGGGTTTGTGGCCCAATTGTAAGCCTCCAAATATTTAAGCAAATTAAAGCTTTAATCCTTAGTTAACATATCCCTAATCTATTTCATTAAAAAGGGAATCAGATTGCTCGCCTCCTTTGACACTCTCACCTTTCTTTTACCCGCCTCACTATCCCTTCTTCCTTAACCAGTACGTGCGCCTCCTTCACCACTCTTCACTCTCGCTTTTCTTCCTGCTCCTGTTTTGTGCGTGGCTGTGTGGTTCGTCCAAGGAGTGTTGGTCGTGGCTTTGTGCTGTGCGTTGGAGTGGCTGTGTGCTTCGCTGGTGAGTGGTGGTTGCTGGCCGTGTGGGTTCGGGCAGCAGGCGTGAGTGCTGTGTGTGCTTCGCTGGTGAGTGGTGGTTGCTGGCCGTGTGGGTTCGGGCAGCAGGCGTGAGTGCTGTGTGTGCTTCGCTGGGTGAGTGGAGGTTGCTGGCCGTGTGCTCCTTGCTGTGTGCTTGGTGCTTCGGTGGTTCGTTCATGTGATTGTTGGCCGTGTGCTATCCTTGCTGTGTGCTTGGCATTTCGGTGTGCACCGAGTGACCGGTGGTTCTGGCCGTGTGTGTGGTGATGGTGTGAGGGTGCTGACCGTGTGTGTTCTTGTCGTGTGCTTTGTGCTTTCGGGCAGAACGTGGGTGTTGGGTGTTGTCCAAACCTTCCGGCCTTTACCTTGGATTCTCTCGGTGACGTAGATTGGGGAAAACAGCAGATCTGAGCCTGACTCGATATCCATTTGATATTAGTATTATATTTACATATTGTGTATTTGTATTTGTTTTGCAGGTACACATGGTGTTGAGCCTTAAACGCATGGTTGTGTTTAATGCGCTAAATTATCCCCGGTCAATCCTTGAGTTTTGATGATCAACAAAACTTGTGTTTGTTATACTAATGCATCTACTTAGTGTGCAGATTAAGTGATGAAAAGTGGATTGGAATGATGATTTTCAAGTGTGTGCAATCTGGTCTGGATCGCCCCAAGCGATGGTGATCATCGCCCCAGGCGATGGGTGTCAGGCCAGGCATCGCCACGCACATCGACAGAAGCGATGGCTAGGCGAGCATGCGGGGAAGATCGCCCCAGGCGATGGTGACCAACGCCTGAGGCGATGGCAGCCACAAGGACTTCTCCCCAGCACATCGACTGAAGCGACGCCGAGGCTTGGCGCGGGCATGCGCGTAGGGAGATCGCCCGAGGCGATGACACGAACGCCTGAGGCGATGGGCTGGAACGCCTGAGGCGATGTGGAGATCGTTTGAGGCGATGCATGATTTCAGGCTGCTGAAGCTACGGCATTGGGATTTCAGGCGATCCACCGATCGCCTGAGGCGATCCGTGATTTTTGCTGACCGTTGGGGCGCGGCGATGGTGATCGCCCGAGGCGATGTCCGAGGCGATCTTGGAGTGATTTCAGCCTTATGAGTAGCAACGGCTAGTAGGAGCCTTGGAGGCCTTCAACACTATAAATATGGATGCTTTGGAGCATTTTGAAGCTAAGAAACAAGTCTACAAACTATACCAAAGCTTTGATTATTAAATTCTTGAATAGCATTAAAAACTCCATACATTGTTGTTGTATTGGAGCTAGTAATTGTTTTCATTTGTTAAGTCTTGTTGTCTTCGTGTGAGTACACCGTGAAGGTGTTTTTGGTTTGATTTCTTGTAAAGGTCCTCCAACACCAAAGAAAGTTGGAAAATTGTAAAGTCGCCATCAAGTGAAGGTGGTGCAAGTGTGTGGCTATCCTTGGAGCCCTTAAGGCCAAGAAGACTCGTGAAGAGTGTTGGTAGCTCGGGAAGAGCTTTGTATACTCGGGAAGAGTATTGTGCTCGGGAAGAGCGTGTGTACTCGGGAAGAGTAGTGTGCTCGGGAAGAGCGTTGTAAACTCGGGAAGAGTTGGGTTGTGGCTAACTTGGAGCCCTCAAGGCCAAGATCGTTTATTCTAGTGGAACCTCGGTTGGAGGTTATCTAACCGGGAAGAGGAGACGTAGGCGATTCATCGCCGAACTTCTATAACAAATCCTTTTGTTATTTATTGCTTTATTTCCTTTACGCATTTATTTATTTTATTCTTTGCATTTATCGATTGACTAAAGGCTTCCGCAAGCGCAAAATATTTTATTTTTACAAACTCATTTTAAAACGCTAAAGTAGCCAAGGAATCTCATTCACCCCCCTCTTCGATTCCAACACATGGCTATGCCAAGGCGGATACCCTCCTAACAGTGGTATCAGAGCGGCTATCCGCACCTGGTGGGTGAACAGCGACACTCGGGCAGCGGCTGTTCGGCGGTTCAGATTTTGCGTCGGTTCGGCTTTTCGGTGGAAAAACCCCAGAGCATTGGCCTCTGGGTTGTAAGTGATTGGCTTGAACCCTAAAACTTTTACTGCTTTGTTGAGCATCTAGGTCTTAGGTTCTGAGGCTTGCTTGATGTAGAAAACTAGGAATTTGTGTGATTCTGTGTTTTCTGTGTTTTCAGTGTGGCCCATTGAAATTTTAAAATTGTCTAAAAACTTTCAGTTTTTCATTATCTGTGCCTGTTTTGTGTGGTCATGCTTCTGCTGCTAACTTTGTGTAATTTGTTAACCTGTGATTTAGTGTGCCTTATTTTGCTTGTGTGCGATGGCTTCTATTTCTGGCTATAACATGGAACCCTTTAATGGAAAATCGGATTTTTCTATTTGGCAACAGAAAATGAAAGGAATTTTAATTCAACAGAAAGTGTTTAAGGCTATAGATGGTAATTATGCTGATGATATTACCCCTGCTAAGAAAGCTGAAGATGATGAATTTGCTTACTCTTCCATAATCTTGAACTTATCTGACTCTGTGCTCAGAAATGTGGTAAACTTAATTCAGCTAAACTTCTTTGGGAAAAATTAGAAGAGCTTTATACGGAAGCCTCTTTGCCTAGTAAATTTTTTTTACTTGAAAAAAATTTCAGATTCAAGCTTGACTTGAACAAAGATGTTGATGAGAACCTTGATGTGTTTACTAAATTGATTCAGGATATTAAGTTAACTGGAGATAGGAATATTGATGATTATACTCCTATTGTGCTTTTAAATGCTATTCTCGAGACCTATAGTGATGTCAAATCTGCTCTTAAGTATGTTAGAGATTCTATTACGCTTGACACTGTGATTAATTGTCTAAGAGTAAAGAACTAGATTTAATAGTGAACAAAGGTAGTAAGCAAAATTCAGATGAAGTTATGCATGTTAGAGGTAGGTCTCAACATAGGTATAACAAGACTAGGTCTAAGTCTAGGCCTAAGAACAGAAAGTGCTTTAACTGTGGTGATCCTAATCACTTTATTAAAGACTGTCCTAAAAAGAAAAACCAGAAACAAAATGATAACAACCAATCTTATGAACAAGTGAATCATGCTTCCTCATCCGGTGAAAACTCGGATGATATCTTTATGGTGACTGATTTATGTGATGCTGTGAATTCTATGCATTCATCTACTGTGTGTGAGAATGAATGGCTAAATGATTCTGGTTGCTCTTATCACATGTCACCCTTTAGAAATTTGTTTTCTAATTATAAAGAAGTTGAAAAATGTTCTGTTTCTATGGCTGATAAGAACCTTTGTAAAGTTGTTGGCATTGGTGATGTTTACTTGAAATTTGATTCTGGTTATTCTATGACTCTAAAAGATGTAAGACATGTTCCTGCTTTGTGCAATAATTTGATATCTTGTGCTGCTTTAGAATCTGGTGGTTTTGAGGGTAGATGGGGAAATGGAGTTATGAAAATCTTAAAGGGTTCTTTGGTAGTTTTCAAAGCTGAAAAGAAAAGAAACCTTTATGTTTGCAAAACTTAATCTGTGTATGATAATGTGAATTCTGTGACTGATGACTTGACTAATCTGTGGCATAGAAGATTAGGTCATATGAGCGCTAAAGGTCTAGAGATTTTGCATAAAAAAGGTTGTTTTGGTAAAGACAAGTTTTCTTGCATGCCTTTCTGTGATTCGTGTGTTTATGGCAAACAACAAAGAGTTAAATTCCCGATTTTCCCTTCCCCTAATGTGACTAAGAGTTCTGTGATTCTTGAGTACTTGCATGCTGATGTGTGGGGTCCGTCTAGTGTTCCTACACAAGGTGGTAATAGATACTTCCTATCTGTGGTTGATGACTTTTCTAGAAAAGTATGGGTTTTTCTAATGAAAAATAAATCAGATGCTTTTGAAAAGTTTCAAAAATGGAAGATTTTAATTGAGAACCAAACTGGTAAAAAGATTAAGAAACTTAGGACTGATAATGGCTTGGAGTTCTGTAATTCTTTGTTTGACAATTTGTGCAATGAATCTGGGATGCAAAGGCACAAGACTGTTCCATATACCCCTCAGCAAAATGGTGTTGCTGAGAGGATGAATAGGACTCTCCTTGAGAAAGTTAGAAGTATGCTTGCATCTTTTGGCCTCTCAAAGAAGTTTTGGGGTGAAGCTGTTGTGACAGCTGCTTACTTGATCAATAGATCTCCTTCTGTACCTTTAAATGGTTTGTGTCCTGAATCTGTTTTTGTTGGTAAAGAACTTGATTTTTCTAATCTTAAAGTGTTTGGTTGCTCTGCTTTTGTGCATAGGAAAGGTGATAAACTTGAACCTAGGTCTACTAAGTGTGTCTTCCTAGGTTATCCAGAGGGAGTTAAGGGATATAGACTATGGCTAAGAAGTGAACCTGGTTTTAAAAGCATTATAAGTAGAGATATAATTTTCAATGAGTCTGAAATGCCTTGCTTGCTTTCTTCGGTGCCTATTGATGAGTCTGAGTCCAGTGCTACTCCTAGCAAGGTGGTGCATTTCTCTGGTGTGCTTCCTGTTAATGAACCTGTGATTCATGGAATGACTGAAAATCATGATATTGTTGTTGAACATGAACCTATTGTGCATGATGAATTGGTTGCTAATGAACATGAAGATTTGCATGATTATCAATTGACTAGAGAAAGGGCTAGGAGAAACATAAGACAACCTGCTAAGCTAAATGACTTTGACCTTGCTTCTTATGTGTTCAATGTGTTTGAATCAATTGATAACTGTGAACCTAAAACCTACAATGAAGCTTTGAAATCCAAAAATGCTAATGGCTGGTTGTGTGCTATGAAAGAGGAAATGCATTTAGGAATGGCAACGGGTCGGGTATGGGACGGGTTTGGCCAATCCCATGACCCGCCCCGCTACACATAAAACCTGGACCCGCCCAGCCCCGCTTAGACCCGCGAACCCGGCGGGTTTACCCGCCCCCGCCCCGGTTCCAGTTTTTTTTTATTTTTTATTTTTTTTAAAAAAAATTACCTAGAAATCAATTTTGAAACACAAAAGTTGAGTTTTGTGATTAAATTTCATGTTTTCTCTAGTAAATATTTATAATAAACATTATAAAACTATCTTTAAACTACTAAATATTTATTAATTTGCTCTTATTCCTTCAAAATGTCCAATTTTTTTAACATGAACACATAAATTTTGATATAAAATTAAATAATGACACTTTATTGTTCAATCAAAGAATAAAATGTATAATCAATATCATATTTTTGAAAGTAAAAATAAAAAAAGTATAGCGGGGCGGGTCCGGGTCGAGTTCGGCCAATCCCAGGACGCCCCGCCCCGCTTCCAAACCCGGTTGAAGCGGGTCCAGACCCGCCCCGGCGGGGCAGGTTCAATGCGGGTCCGGGTTTGGACCCGTCCCATTGCCATCCCTAAATGCATTCTTTGATTGTGAATCATACTTGGATTCTTGTTCCTAAACTTGTGAATTGCTCTGTTGTTGATTGCAAATGGTTGTTTAAGGTTAAGAATGAAAATGATTCTGTTAGGTTCAAAGTTAGGCTTGTAGCTAAAGGTTTTACTCTAAAAGAAGGTGTAGATTTCACTGATGCTAAGCCTGTTAATGTGTCATTAGTTGCTCACTTTGTGTTGAGTAAAGATTAATGTCCTAAATTTGATTTTGACTTTGATTATATGAAGAATGTGCCTTATTCAAATGCTATAATATCTGTTATGTATTTGATGTTTAGTACTTGGCATGATATAGCTTATGTTGTTAGTTGCTTAAGTAGGTATGTGTCTAACCCTGGCATGGTGCATTGGAATGCTGTTAAGTGACTGTTGTCTGTAGTATTTAAACTCAAATGTTATGCGTTTAATCATGCTGATAAGTGTACTAAGTGTTTGTCCCTTAGTAAGTTTCAATCATATTTAAAAATTTAAAATTTGATACTGGTGATTGATGCATGTTTAGTCCCTTGGTTAGTGTTTTATAACCTGCTGTGTGCTCGTTATAAAACTGTTACCCTGGTTACTTTCCCAACTTTAACTTGTTGTGTGCTTGCTATTGTTTTTCTTGTCTTTACTTTGTGTATTGTGGGGACCATAAGGCGATGATGATGTCTGCTTGTTTGTTTTCCCTACGTCTGAAGAGAAACCGGTATTGGGCCAAGGTGGAGATTTGTTGGGTTTGTGGCCCAATTGTAAGCCTTCAAATATTTAAGCCCATTAAGGCTTTAACCCTTAGTTAACCTATCCCTAATCTATTTCATTAAAAAGGGAATCAAATTGCTCGCCTCCTTTGACACTCTCAACTTTCTTTTACCCGCCTCACTCTCGAATCAGATTGTTTTGCAGGTACACATGGCGATGCCAATGCGGATACCCTCCTAACAGAATATATTTAGAAGGAATAATATTGAGTGAAGTGACTTGATTTTCAGTACCAAGTTTAGCAAAATATATCCAACTCTACATGTTAAATATTTTCCATTTATATAGGTGCGGGTGCCACAATATTAGGAGTAAAAATCAGATTGGGTAATCGGGTATTGGGGGTTTCGTTATTCATACCCAAATCCGAATAATTCAAGTACCCGAATTTGGGTTTCGCGTACCTAAACCCAAAACTTTTTCTTTTAAAAAAACCTTAAAATGCATTAAATTGAAATGCAAATCATTACAAACCATACATTGTATATGTTGCCCCAGGTGCAGCAATATGAGATAGAAAATACAAAAAAATGAAGAATAAAATTGGACACCACAATTTACGTGGAAAACCCCAAAAATTATTATGGTAAAACACGGGCAAGATGAAAAGATTACACTATAATATTTTGTGGGTCACAACATCTCTCTATCTTTCAAAGAGAACAACATTCTCAATATATGAGAAAACTATCTCACAAATATTATAGAAATATACACTCAAAGATAGAGATATGAGAATACTCTGACAAGTGAGATCTTTTCATCTTGCCCGTAGTTTTTATCCTAATATTTTTAATGGTTTTCCATGTAAATTACGATGTTCATTTTATTCTTCATTTTCGGTATTTTATATCTCATGTTGCTGCACCTGGGGCCAGCAAGTGGTATCAGAGCCAAATGCAGATTGCCAATAGCATTACTATTCATCTCATTCGACTTTTTATTGCCTTTGATATCTGTCGGTCTATCTCCAATAGCCACCAAGCAAAGATCCTTACGTAGAACTGCTTGCATTTTCATTTTCCAACATGAAATTGCTTCCGTTGAATTTTTCAATCTCGAACCATGCATCCATTATGTCTACAAAAATTTGGTAGACTGAAAATAAAATTCCCCTAAAAAAACCTCAAAAAATCTTTTCTATTGAGGAAGATCAGTCAAAACTGCAACCACAGAGCATACTTAGGGATTTGAAGATTTAAAAACGAGGCTCTGATACCACTTGTTGGCCCCAGGTGCGGCAATATGAGATAGAAAATACCAAAAATAACGAATAAAATGGACACCATAATTAATTCTTCATTTTCGGTATTTTCTATCTTTTGTTGCCGCACCTGGGCCAACAGTATATGGTCGGCTTGATCTTTTACATAACAAAATGTATATGAGAGAAGTCAAAATTTTTGAAGCTAACTAATACCACAAACCCATTGAGTTTTTTCACTTCTTGTAGAACCTATAGGGTGGGAATCGGGTATATTCGGGTACCTATTCAGGTTTAGTGTACCCGAATATCCCGACCCAATTAGGTCAGAACGAAACACGAACCCGTATCCAACCCCTACATTAAATACTACCTACAGCGGATCCTATTAATTTGAAGCCACAACACAAGGTTAGGAGGGGCGAAAGGAAAACAAAGTCATATATTTCATTAACTCATGGGCAGTCTTGGAGGATGTAGTGATGTAATTTTTTTTTATAAGAAAAATTATATTAAAGGGAGTAAAAGGGTACTCCAACCCAAATCTAGAACAATACAAAACTAAATCCGAGGAAGAAAACAGAAATCAAAGTAGCTGAAAATAAAACACAACGGCAAGTAAAGAAGAAGTACACTAAGGCCAAAGCACAGAAAAAAAAACACAGCCGAAAAGCACTTCGAGAAGCCAAATAGCTAAAAAGCCGAAAGTATATCCACTGCACAACCACGAAGAAAAGTTGCACTAGCAACACCGGAATGTTTACATACATGCATACATACAAACACACATTCATACATACATTCTATAGGCTTTGGTTCTAACTTCTAATAGTATGACTAAGTGATCCTTTGACGCTATCCTAAAAAAACTTTCCTAAAAGCTTTCCTAAAAACTAAATTTAAAATAAAAATAGAAACAGACAGCAAAAGCCAAGATGCGATGGTGATCATGGTCTTTTCAACGTTGAGGAATGTTTATTTTCATATATTTTGACAATGAAGCACTCAAAATAAGTATTATATGTTTAACTTTTGACATAAAAACAAATATTTAATTGTCTACTATCTGTATTTTTGTTATGAAAAAGCCAAGAGACCAGAGTTTTTTAATGCTTGTTCAAAACTATTTATTTTAAGAATATCCATGGCGCCTTAAATCAATCTTACTCTGCAGAACAATTATAATTCCTATAGCTTTCGTTCACACATCTTTATTACATGTTCTTTATCACATCAGTAATTGCTTAAATTGCAAAAATCTATGGTTGCAATACCATCCTTTCATAAAAAAATATACGGAAACATGTGGTCGTGCACATTGGGATATGTGCCGGCATGAAGAGCTTTGTTTTTGAACGGACATATTCAATTCATACTTTTTTAAACAAAAAATTTGTTCTGAGATCATTTTTGTGGAATTATATTTGTTAAAACAATTTATCTGAGATAACTTTTATCAAGAAATCAATTTCATGTGACTATTTGTAAGTTTGGAACTATTATTGCAAACTATTTTTAGCGAGAGTATTTTTATAAATTATCCTAAATTAAATATCAAAATTGCTGCTACAATCTGTGGGATACAATGACAACTGTATATGTCATTTCATTGCTGATGAATTATCCTTCTAAACCCAATTATGCAACAAAAAACGCATTCCTATCTTCATAGTTGTCGTTATTCATGCAAACCACGAGGTTCTGAAAGTCCCATTCACCCACAAATATACATCAACAATCAAGGATTTGTTTTGTTTTTTATATGTAGGGGTCTTGTATGGAACAAAGAAAAGATTGGTGCAGTACTGACGATTTTTTTTTGAAAAAAAATTTAAGGTGATATTAAAATTGGTCCCACGAAATATGTGTATTTCTAATTATAGCCTCGAACTTTTAGGATTAATCAAATATAGTCATATATAAATTGTTTTTAATCATTACTAGTCTCAAACTGCTATGATTAATCAAATATAGTCCCACGGAAATTACATTTTATAAAAAGTGGTCCAAAGCCCCATATTCAATTATAAAATCACTTTTGATAAAATACAATTTATGTGAGATTATATTTGATTAGTTCTAAAAGTTTGGGACTAGTATTGATTAAAAAAAAAATTTGTGGGATTATATTTAATTAGTTCTAAAAGTATGAGACTGGTGTTGAAAAAACACATATTCTATAGTTTTTGGAATTTCCTCACAAATCTATTATCTAAACATTAAATTATGATAAAATTCAGGATTAGACTTTAACTTAATCTAACTTGATTTAATGAAAAAATTACTTACCCCAATATAAAGTTTTATTTTTTTGGCACCAAATGGGTTCTTACGCTCGTTCCAAGTGTGCACTAACTATGATTGACTTAGAAAGTTGATTGATTAAAGTAAATAAGGAACTTTGAATATACCAAATCAATTTTTTCTAGAATAGTTTTTTTTAAAATTATTTATAAAAATCACATTAAGCATTGAAAAAGGTGTTAAAATGGTTCGATATAGACTTGATCCTCCAATTGATCAAATTTTGGTCCTAAAACAATAATTGATTTTGTTTATATTTCGTCTGATTTTTTCCTTAGTGTTGATATGGTGCCAGACATTATTATTGATATGGTGCATAACATTGATGTCATATCTGGCTGAAATTGAGAATTCAGGTGAATTTTTTTGGATAAATGTGCAAATATTTTAATTATTTACATGTAATTAAGTTATTTGAGCTTCAATCATCTAAAGGATTGATTAGAAAAATATTATTTTGGGAACAAATCAAACAAAGGATACGTACATGATCACTCTCCTAAACCGAACATGCACCAAACTATTAGGTCATCATCTCAAAAATTCAACTTTCTCGACGGAGCCAAAAGAAAGCTGGCATAGGGGTGCTCGACCCTCTCTTCTTAATTTTTTCTATGAAAAAATTGTTAGACTATCCATTGACCAAAAATTATAGCTATTGGTTGAGGCACAATTTACTTCCTTATACATAGCAACACATAACCTCGTACTAAGCGACAAACAGATATAAGGGTTGCACCACGTGTGTGCTAATAGGTCAGACTTCTTATGCCTTAGAACTTCTGCTCATGGGTATATCACTCCCAACAATCCCCCAGAAATTACTTTTTGGGTGACTCGAATACACGACATTGCTCTGATACCAATTATTAGGATCCAGCACTTATCATTAGGGCAAAAGCTATAGCTAGCATATGTGCAACTTTATTTCCTTATAAAGTGGCGGCGCAAAGCCTCGTGCGAAGCGACAAGTGGACATGAATAGCTGCAGGTGTCAATAGGCCAGACTTATTTATGCCTTAGACAGTAGATGATTGCACTTCTGTGCATGAGCGTACATAAAAATTATCGACGACTCCCAACAAAAAAATATTAAGTTCAATGAAATACACATAAACAAAATATAATAAGATTTCATTTTTTTTAATCAAGAGTAAAATTCGTCGAACCCACAACTCAAAACACAGGTTTTTTAAAGAACATAATTCGAAAAAAAAAAAATCAAAAATTCATCGAAATGTGGGGGTTAAAGATATACCTCAAACCATCGTTTGGGGGGGCGGTTGTAGACAATAGAGGAGCCGCTTCAACATGAAGCGGCTCCTTTACATTAAGTGGCCGCCCACTATGTGTGCGGCTCTTTATAACGTAGTTGCCGCTTGCTCAGTAAGCGGACGCTATGTTAATTAAAGGCCGCCCACCACGTGGGTGGCTCTTTATTTATGTAGCGGTCGCTACATGTATTAGGAGTCGCTCTCTGCCAGAGCGGCTCCTAACTCTTAAAACCAACCAACCAACCAACTACTCGATTAAATGCCCAAAACTCGAAATCCGTCTATAAATTATGTGATAAATCTATATTTTTCCTCCAATTCACAGCTTTTGTTTCCTCTTCCTCCAGTTCATGGCTTTCGTTTCAGTCTCTTCAAAAATCCATTCGTGCACCTTCATTATTAAAGGTTAGTAAATTATTTAAAATATTATAAATTATTCATGTGTTGTTTTTATTACATAATTTTTTAAAAATAAATCAAAAAATTCATTATTTTTAAATATGTACGTATAATATATTTTTACTAATATTATAAATGGTTGATATTTGTGTTAATTTTTTTTATTAATTTTAAGGATGACATTAAATCGAGGTCCCGAAGATTCAGCTGTATTATATCTACAATCTACGCATATTAACAGTGTAGTTTGTTCCGAGAATATTGATAATATTTTAAAAATGAAGCGTACAGATAACCTTATCTAGGGCTTGTATAATGAGAACGTGATACACGATCGTGTTTGGAGGCATATCATTGATATGGGATTTTACAGTGTTTTGCAATCTGGCTATTGTATGTACGATAATCATTTGATTACCGCTCTTGTTGAGCGATGGCGGCCTGAGACCCATACATTTCATTTTAGATTTGGTGAGGCTACCATTACTTTACAAGATATTTCAATAATATGGGGTTTGAAAGTTGATGATCAACCATTAACTTGGGTAAATGATTCACAACGTGTGGAAGAATGGCAAGACACATGTATTCAGTTACTCGGATTTGAGCCACCAAAAGCAAAATTTAAAGGCGGTCACCTAAGAATACCGCTCTAGATAATCACTGCCGAGCTAATCGTATCTCTGATATGAGCTCAGAGATGGATGTAATAAAGTACACTCGCTTTATAACTTTGATGATTATACGTGGAATTTTGCTTCCAGATTATAATAGTAGCGCTGTAAAGCTCATGTATTAGCAGCTTCTTGAAGATTTAGAAGATGTGAACACATATAGTTGGGGCAGTGCAGTGTTGGCTTATTTATACCGTGAAATGTGTAATGCATCACTTATAGAAAAATGAACTATCATTGGGCCTTTGTATATTTTGCAGGTATATACCCGTTTAATATTTTAAAATATTTTTTATGTTTATTGGCAGATTTGGCCATGGAGTAGAATAAAATGTATGAACTCTGACCGACAATTAAAACTCTGGTTGTCCCTGAGAATGTTCTTGTTGCTCCCTACGGTGCACGGTAATAATTAATTTTTTTTATTGAACACTAGTATTAAAATGATAAAACATTGCAATATTTAACATTTTTTATAATAGGTGGAACACTGTGTTTCGTTACATCCATCTAGCAACACATTCGGTCAGAATTATACGACATTCTCTCGACCAAATGAGTATTGGCGAGGTAAACCTAAATTATGAATTGATTTTGAAAATTTATGATGATTCCAATATATTAGTTGACCTTTTTTTATTTTAACGGTGTGCAATTTAACTGGATCGTGTATGACACAGAGGCCGCTGATGTTAATTATATTATTACTACATATAATAATGATATTTGGAGAAGCGTTTGCCCTCTTATCTGCTTCCAAATTGTGGAGATTCATCATCCTAACCAGGTGATGCGACAGTTCAATATATGCCAGTCAATTCCATCACATGTACTTGACGATAATGACCTACATGACGTCACCCGAACTGGTCATCGTAATATGGATTGTGCCAAATTTTACAAAATACATCTTAGGACGTAGCGTAGGCTAAGAAATGCCGCCACTGGTGAACTATGTGGTAGGTCAAACTCAACGGACGATGACTACATGCAGTGGTACGAGAGAATCATTGTAAGGGTTATATCGCCTCGGGTATATGGGATTGGTTTCCAACCATCTGTTGGATTTGCGCATGGCGCATCATCTGCTGGATTTGCTCATGCTGAGTCATCTGGTGGATTTTGACAATGCTGGCCTATCTGATGGTTTTGACACTGCTGACCCATCCGGTGATTTTGATGTTATTGGGCCATCAGGTGGATTTGATACTGTTGCTGGTCAATCTAGTGGATAGTTCAAGTGCTGGGCCAGCTGGTGGTTTTGCATCATTTGTTGGGCCTGCCGGTGGATTTGCATCATTTGCTGGGCCTTCTGGTGGTTTTGCATCATTTGTCGGGCCTTCCGATGGATTTGATATTGCTGCTGGTCCATCTGCTGTTTTCGATAATGCAGTTTATTATACTCCACAATCCCCACAGGCTCAAAATTATACATCTCTAATGGGTTTTGAATACCAAAGAAATTTTGTGGAGATGCAACAATCGAGAAACATTCCAACACCTATCCAGTTTCTGAGTTATTCTGATGAAAATATATCACAAGTAACTAGGATTGCAACACAACAAAATGATCCTAGTAATATTGGTCAGCGTAGAGGGCAACGAAATCGCAGGCAACGTCATTGTTGAACCAGTGGCCAGTTGTAGTTGTATGATCTTATATACTGATATTATGTTTTTCTTGAATTATTTACTTAAACATTTGTAATTGTTTATATCATATATTAAATGTAAACTATTTTTTAATTGTCAAAGTTGGATAAATAAATAAATATATATATATATATATAATTTGCACAAATATATTTTTCGCATAACATAAAAATATAATCGGCAATAATGATATCTCCCAACATACCAAAACTAGTTGTTACCCCACCAAAAGTAGGAGATGTAAGGATTGATACATAAAATAACTTTTTATTGGATTGATAATCATATAAGGCAGATGATATTTTAGCCATTTGCATCAAGCTCAAACTTCCTTATTTCATGCGCCCCCGAAACGCACACTATAATAAGAGGTATAAGTCGATTGGTAGTTACTTTATCTCTCCGCATTTTGTAATTATCTCTCCTTAATAACAAGTCTATCCATATCGTTTCTCAAACGACTCGTTCTATTGCTACCGGCCCTTCTTCTTTCACGTCTTACAGGGTTGTGGTTCAATTCAAATGTGGGTGGATCCCAGTATCGAATGTCTGCAATAGGACTAAATTTTCCCATGTAGGTTGCTTGCTGAGTATTGAGACATGATATACCATGGTTGAATAAGTGTGGTAGGATCCAACGAATGATATTTGGCAGTACAAATAGCATGGGAACATGGAATTCCAAATATTGTCAATTTACCACAGGAACATTCATTTGTTGATATTCTGACAACTTGAACATGTTGCCCCCGACCTGGTCTTCCACCGATCGCAACCAAAGCTGTTTGATCACATACATCATATCGAGTAACGCGATGCTCAATGGATTTTCTTGACCATTGTTCATATTTTTTATATGCATAATCGGGTCAGGGCTGATTGTTGTGAATCATACGTTGAGTTTTGTTGACACGTTGAATAAAGTATTGAACGCACCTTTGAAGGGTCAATTGTACTATAGCGGAAATAGGCAGTCTTCGAGCACCCTTCAACACACCATTTAAGCATTCTGACATATTGGTAGTCATTACCCCACGATGCCAACCCCCATCGTGGGCTAAAGTCCATTTTTCCTTTGAAATTCCTGTCAAATATCTATATGCCAGAATATTTTTGTTTTTGATTGCCTCCATTGTAGCTTCAAACTTACAATTCTGATGTGTGCCTGCTTCCCATCATAGATCTTTCAAATGGATATTTTTAAACTTTGAATTAAAATCGGAGCACACATGTCTTAGACAGAAACGGTGCACACCATTAGGATGTTGAAAAGGTGGTAGATCCTCAACTGCGCGCACAATTCCCTTATGGCTATCTGAAATAAGACATACACCGGTTGCACCACAGATAACATGTCGGCCGATATTCTCGAAGAACCATTTCCATGAGTCATATGTTTCTTCATCAACAATCTAGAACGCTAGTAATATCTGATTGTTGGAATCCAAAGTGACGGCGATCAATATTTTATGCTTATACTTTGTGTACAAATGAGTACCATCAACACTAATGATTCCGCAACAGTGTTGAAACCTATCTATGCATGGCTTGAAAGCCCAAAATACATAATTCAATGTATTCACCGCCCGATTGTTAGATCTTAAATGCCTCCACTTCACAATTGTTCCTGTATTATAATTTGACAAAACACCCATGTATTTTGGAAGTACACGCGTGCTCTCCCAACCATAAACATTTTCCACCGCACGTTGCAAACTTCTCCATGCCTTCGTATACAAGATATCATAGCCATATTTATCTTTAACATTCTCTCATACATACTTAATCTCGTACGAAGGATCACATCGTACAATCCCCAACAGTGTATTTGCCACCATATTACTGTCCAAGTTGTGGAGGTCTATACCAACATTACTCGAGATACATGTGTGAGGTCCACCATACTTTGTTAATTTCCAAAAACCCATTTTGGGCTTCAAAGACGCTCGAAGACCCCATTTACACCTTACGGTAGGAGAAGTCTTTTTGCACCTAATTTCCACAGAGTACGTGTGTTGTCCACAATACTCACGCCTGACAACTCTAACAGAGTAATCTTTCACAGATGCAATCAGATCTTTATTATCCTTGAAAATCATGTTCACGGACAGTTCTCCGACCTCCGGGTTGTAATATCGGGTTCGCGATCCAGAGGGTACATCAATCGAATCAGGAACCTGCTCTTCGTTGACCGCATTAAAAAATGGTGGCTTCATTCGTACTTGGCAAAAATGGTGCGTCTTGCATATGTCTCGCCCCATAAGGTGGTTCACGGGATGTTGTTTCCTCACCGAGAAATGCATGGACATTATCATCGTCTTCATCATGCATCTCATCAGCCTCATTACCATGTTCTCCAGAATCACTCGATGAATTATTGGGTTCATTATCACTCATGTAAACATCTCGATGACTATCTCTGTGTATGTCATGTGTGGTTGGCCCATCAGTTGCTGCCAACATAATTATATGCTCTGAACTACCAACATTATGATCAAATACATCATGAATTTGTGTAATTTCTTCTCATAATCCCCAAACTTCTGCTGTGTTTGGCCAATATATAGGATTTTCTTCAGAAGAGCCAGTTATATATTGATTCCAAGGTCCACTTCCATGCTCGAAATAAGGATAATTTTGTTGTTGCTCAACATCTCGACCGCTAGAAGTAGAAGGTTGATCATTGACCACCATATTTCTCAATCCTTCAGTGACATATGAAAGATTTGATTCTGGCCCTTCAAGACCAAAATCATGGTTACTTGCCTCTATATCGAAGTACACATGCAACATCTGCATATTGGGACATTCCATTATAAATTGTAGAACATCATCATCTACAATATTGATTGGTATTTCATTCCAAGACGATTTCTCCATGAATGAGTATTTGGTTGACAATTTGATATTAAACATCGTTGGGTCGATGTTTAACTTCTATGTGCTAGTTGAATCAAATAAAATAAAATAATAGAACGTTAAATTCTAATCGGTCTAACTAGTGGAATGTTATATTCGACCGATCTGTTTCCAATAATAATATTACCACCAAAACATAGTAGCATGGAAATCGAATCCATTTTGAACAAACTAGGAAAATTTATTTTCGCACAATTTTATGCACCGAATAAAGTGAAGAGGAAATTTGTTTGAAGGATTCTGGCGTCGAAAACATATTATCTTCATGTTATTTATACACATTTCTGATACATATTTTCGTAAAAGCTCACGGGTGTAATATTTACAAACATTTCAGATATAATATGATTAATTTTCGTCGGTATGAATATAATATTATAAATAAAAATTTATGTGTGCACAAGTAGACGAAGTGGGAAGGGACGGATGCACAATAAGAGGAGGTGGGAAGGGACATATAAGTTGACGAAGGAATACCCGACAAAGAAAGGCAGGCCAAGGACTGTATCAAGTTAGGAGCCGCCTGTTGTCCATGCAGCTCCTGACCAAAGAGCAACCGCCCTTGCTACATATAGAGGGGCCGCTATATATTCAAGCGGCCCCTCACCAACAGGGGGCTCCTAACCAAAGAGTTTGAGGGCGGCTGCTAAATATAGAGGGACCGCTATATCCTCAAGCGGCCCCTCACCACATTTAAGCCGCTATCTCAAACAACGGTTTGAGGTATATTTGAAACCCTCTCAATTTTCTATGTATTTTTCAAAGTTTTTTTTCGAATTATTTTTAAAAAAAAAACCAAAACACACGGTGAAAAATTGACCATTTCAATAACAGAATAAGCAATGATGTTTTAAAAAGTTCTCGCATAAAGCCATTGATCATATTGCTTCCCTGAAAAAGGCAAATTAATCAGAAGAAAACCGATCAAATTGGTGGAGAGTGGGCCTAAGCCAGTTGGCTGCTTCCCTCTACCTTGTTGAAAATTTATTAGGGTTTCATTCTTTTTTCTGCACTTTAATCCACCACTTTCAGTATTAATGATTTGTATATCCATAAATTGCAGTAATATTCAACGCCCATCTACAGTTAAAGGTGGTAAAAATATTCATTTGACTGAACCCACAAGCATTGACTTGGGAAAAAGTTGAACTTTCTTCTGGTGTTCATACTCCTTTTAGAGGCAATCAGTTATACTTTATGTTTAATCTGCGGGTTTGATTTTCTCCATTTTTGTTGCGGAGTGTGAAATATTGGGTCCCTTGGAAGCCATCTGTTGGTTACAGCTCAATCTTTAATAACACTTTCTTCTCGAGGCATTTTTCTTCTCTTAGCGCTTTGAAAAATACAAAAGTTTGGAGGAATAAGATGGGTAAATATATATATTAATATTAATGATCTGCCAATAAGTTATATAACATAAAGATTTGAACATATAATTATATTTTTTCAATATGATCATTCACATTTGCAAAGCATATTTTAAATAATTGAATGAATTCGGACAAGATTTTAAGATGAATTCGGTAAGTTTTGATTTCGGAAAAATTTCTAAAATTGATCCTGTAAATTGGCCTATACAACTTTTGTTCATCTAATTAGTCAAATTTTAGTATGATAACTAGTTTTTTCCTTGTTTTATTTCTTTCCGTTAAGTGCTGACATAGAGCTGAACATATCAGCAATGTCCACAACGTATGTATTCCAGCAAAAAAATTAGATAAGAGTTCTTATGTGTTTCCACGCCCCATTTGAGATCCTGAAAAATGGACAAATTCCTTTTCTTAAGAACACATACAAGATTCTTCACTACAAAAAGGATTAAACATTCTGAAAATAAAATAGATTATTTCACAAGAACTACATATTATTTGATGATCAAAACTCTATATTGGCCAATTTACATGATGATTTTCAGATTTTGTACCACTATTTCTGCATTTGACATTTGAAAGGCAAGATTTTGGTCTTTTACACCACCTTTTTTAATTTGATTTTCAATGCGATAAAGTTAGTAATTATCATGAAATGTGGCCAAATATATGTTGTGCACATTTGAATTTAGATTAATTGGATGGGCAATCATTGGAATAGTTGATGCCGAGTTGTGTTCAATTCCAAAAAAAAAAAAAAAGGAGATTATTAAAGAAAGACTCAAGTACTAACCGCAATTGACTAGGACTTTAGCAAACCACCATTGGTTTTTTTATGCGAACCTTGAGGACGGCATCTTGCGACATATATCCGCTTACCGTAAAAAGGGGAAAAAAATTATAAAGACATGTTAGATGTCTCCCCCAATTTGCACACCAATTTCGATGAAAACGAGACAAAATGCCTGTTATCACGTGGGAAATGAACACTCAAGAACTGTTAGTGCGGGTTCTATATAGAATTCGGTGGCATATATTTGGATTGTTAGTGTATTATTTTCACACACTTTCATTTAAAATGGTCTATATGGGGTTACAATAAAATTCTATCGCAATTTGGGTTTAATCGTTTTCCTAAAACAGATACAGAATAATTGGTGCATAAGTTTATTGTGTAATTGTGCATGCACGGGCTTGGAC
Organism: Haberlea rhodopensis; assembly: GCA_907163345.1. Lineage (NCBI taxonomy): Eukaryota > Viridiplantae > Streptophyta > Magnoliopsida > Lamiales > Gesneriaceae > Haberlea > Haberlea rhodopensis. The sequence continues at coordinate 14,615,415 of CAJQUN010000004.1, forward strand.
AACATTGTTTGGTATGATCGACGATAAACCAACAAAATTTAATCGGGATGTTGATATGATGCGATTTACCTTATTCTTAGAAAAAGTATGGAACTTATATTTTAAGAAGAATAATTCAGTAAGCTTCATATTTGTAACCTAAGATAGAAACAAATTTCACACACCAAAATGCAAAATGCTAACATCTGAAAAGCCAAGAAAAATAAAGTACTAAACCAAACTCGAGACAATTCAAACCACAAAAAACAAGAATTTAATGGACAAGAATGTTGGCATACTAGAGTTGAGTAATCCAACCCATTTTGTCGTCTGTGAGTCCCATTTGTAGGCTGGTAAGAGCGGAATAGAGTTGCTGCGACACAGGACCAACCCCATCACTTCCATAACTTACCCTGTACATCGTAAAATAAACCATGCTTTACATCGTATAAAACTGACAAACTCAAATGCACCCGCTGATGCAATACCTCGTGTTTTACCACGAATATGGAAAATGGGGAAGGACGAAACCAAAAAAGAGGTATAATACTTTTGGGTAAAGAAACTAGCATTCTTAGAAAATCTAAAAAATATATAAAAACAAAAAAAAGGTTACAGGGTGATACCATGTTCATTTACCATGATACCAAACGTGGATAAGCTAAAGTGAAAGAAAATGGAATATCTATACTAAAAAGCCGAGAGAAGCTCATCTAAGGGGAAGCCAATGCTATTATCACAATTAGTCATCCTGAAATAGCTAAAAATATAAAATCTAGCTATTACCGTCCATCAAGCTATAAGGCCCTCACTGCCTTAATCATAATGACAGAATATAATATACCATTAATTATATTTGCACTTCTAGAGTTACGTCGATTTTTGAACACAACTATGTAATCATGAATTACATGATATAGTTTAACTACATTCAAAATATACATGTCTTCTCTATTCTCTAATCGACTACTCTATCATCCCACAATCCTGGCTTCCCTCGCCCAAAATGTCCCTACAGAACAACCCACAAAAGATACATGAACACCATTGTACTCGAAATCAACATATAAACAACAAATAGTACAATTAAATCACCAATACAGTAGTTATAAAAAAACTCCATGTGTCTCATTTGTATCTCGGGTTCCTTTAGTTGTTCCTGTAGCATACTCAAACATAATATAATTTCTACAAATGATATATATTATGTAAATGTTATGACATGTCATAATCCACTCATCCCAGTGAATACCATTTCCAACTCTGCAGGCTGCATATAATATTTATTCTTATATGGGTAGCACATATACCATTGCTATTACGCTCACTATGATCCCATCATAAGAGTAGCCAATGTATATTGAATTTCAACTCCATATAAGAATCCCAAATATTATATTACGGCATGCCTCGCAATAGTACACAAATAAGCCTCAATGCGTTGTTCTTTGCTCATTCCACTTCATACAATATTCACAATAAGGTATGAATGATAACACAAATGTTCGTACGTCCCACGGACCTGATACAAAATAGGTAGAGTAATCACCAACAAGACCTTTCACCATGTTCGATGTCCACCAGTATTCTGTGACGGCTATACACGGATATAATAATAGTAAAATCATATCATTCTTCATTATAAAATACAGTATTTAACCATACCTAAATTGAAACCATATAGAACAAGAAATAAAAATTCATTTTTCGTCTTACCGATCGATCGGTAAAAAGCACCGATCGATCGCGAAGACCTTCTCGATCGATCGCCTGAGACACTCGATCGATCGCCTGAGACACTCGATCGATCGAAGCTTACAGAAACTTTATTCTATCTTGACCGATCGATCGGCGTCATGTTCCGATCGATCGGTACTACCTGTTACCCGAATTGTCGATTCTTTATCACCATTTTTGCATCTTCCTCACCTTCTTCCACCTACTCTTACATATCCATCATACCTTCATTCCATGCAACTAACCAACATTCAATTATCCTTATCCAACTTCTTGCTTCATATAAGCTCTTGTTTCAACACAACACATACATATTTCAAGAGTTGCAACTTAAAGAGTTTACCAATACATATCATATAAAAACTCCTAAATAAACAACAAGAAGGCAAAAAAGAACGTAATTCACTTATCCAATGAGTTCTTCCACCTCTTTGCCAAAGATTGAAGAGCAATTTGGCCAGAATTTCAGAAAGGATGAGAGAAAAGGTTAGGGGATTTTTGTTGAAAACGTTATGTTGTTCCTCTATCTGATTTAGGGATAAAGATGACCCAATTGCACTAAGTCCTCCAATTTGAATCCTTTTATACACTTGACCCTCCCTCACATTACCATTTAATCATCCCACTTTCTTTATTTACACAGTTAGTCTTCCCCACTACACTATACACATATAGTCCTTCAAGTAAGTCAACTTTAATTAATCATATCATGGCTTTATTTTATGAATGCTATCATATCTTACATACATAGCATATCTCAAAGCATATCTCAAAGTAAAGTTAAACATGATATTAACTAGAGTATCACACAAGGTATGTTATTCATCAGCATCAAGCAATTCGTCAACTGCCACCATACGTTCCTCAACCTACATATCATGAGGAACAAGACTATTAGCTGTTAGTAGCGAAGTTTGCTGAAAAAACAATCAGTATACTGAGTGCTCACAACAAGTACCTCAAATCGCTGACTACGAACAACATCTATTATGCTCTTCCGAGTGATGCCGGGTAGGATTGTCCCTTTTATTGCAGGGGTAGAGATCACATTACCCTGAAATATGGTAATTCAAGTTCAGATGAAATTCTAAAGGTATAAACACTTGCGCAAAGCATATAATAGATAAAAAATGGTAAGATACACCGAAAGCCATAAATTGGTTCACAGGGTCAGTTTGAATACAGAAGTAATAAATTAATAAAACACTTCATCAAACTCGGTTTTTAAGTGTTTTTTAAATCAAAATCAGAAGTAGTTCTAATGTTTGGATATTAAAATAAAGAAAAATTTATTTAACTCATAAGACACCTTTTCTGGCCATGATTTTTGATAGTTTTATATACTTTTTTAAAAGAGCTTCTAAATCTAAATATCAATGTTTTTTCTTTAAATAGAAAAGAACTTCAAAGGAAGAACTTTTCTGTCCAATCACACTCGTAAGAAACATGTATCAAAGCCTTCTAAAGTGATAAAAAATAATACATGTCTGAAAGTAGTTGCTCCCGGTAAACAAGTTATTTGGACAAATGTTTGAACGTCGCTTTTGATGGCCAATATGGCCACAGTGGACAAAAAAGGATGCAGAAGTCGTAGACAATAATGTAAACAATAAGTTCGAAGGGTTGCACTCTTTTAGCTCAGCCTTGAAAGTATTTAAGCTAATTTAGAAGACACTTTACCTTAACTACAAATACATTGCAGGAGGAAACCTCTTCCAAGTATTTCTTAAGTACTATCCAAATACAGTACATCAGAAAAGCCTTTTGATTTTGCAGCACTCTGTGCCTTTATGAAGTAAAATATTGCGCATCTGCATACCATCCAGCAAATATAAAGTTCTTAAAAACACAAAAATAAAGTAAAATTTGCAGCATAATTCTAATACATAGGAAAACAGACAAAAAGATGTCCTGTTCAAATCATCTGAGACAGGAATACAGGAAAAGATATGCCTAAAAGATGCAAGGACATAGAAAAAACTAATACAAAGAATATTCAAGTGCTTTCCAGCATAAAGTAGATTCAGACACAAGATGAAGCGAATTAATCACATTATTCATAAAGAGTCCAACGCCAGATATCGAACACAGCAAAATAGCAGATTCATGCCGAAAAAAATACGATGTTAAATGTTAAAAAACCAATACGGAATTTCTAAAAGCTGGTTGTTGGGTTTTGGCCCATTACCTTGTTATTGTTTGTTGGGCTTTGGCCCCTCTTCTTTTTAGCCTTAACCGAGCCCCCCTTTCATCTCCCCCTCTTCACCCTTCATCTCCCATTCCAGAAGCTTCGTGCGCCTCTTCGGCTGGCTCCAGAATCTTGGGACTTGCTCCCCTCCTCTTCGTCTCCCTCGGTGCTATTAAGTTGGCTTGGTTCCATGATGAGGTAACACTCTCTGACAACCGAAAATCGTTAGTGTATTTTCGTCCGCCCCCTTTACTTTCGTGTCCCTGTTTCAGTGGTGGTTGGCCGAGAGTTTTGTGCTCCGGTTGTGAGTGGTTCTGACGCTGGCCGTGTGTTAAGCTTGGTGCTTTTGTGGTCAGCTTCGTGGTGGAACTCACTGTGTGTTTAGGTGCAATCCTTGTGTGGTTTTCCCTACTGTGTTCGGCCTTCTCCTGCTGTAGCCTTCGAGCTGTGTGTTCGGGCTGTGTGCTTTGGGCAGTGGTTCGGGCAGTGTCTTCGGGCAGTGTGTGTGTCTCCACCTTTTGGATTCGATACCTTGGTTCCCCGGTGACGACGTTGAAAGGAAACCCAGCTCGACCTGAGCCCTAATTCCTTACTCTTGTTTAGAATTTCAGTTTATAGTTTAATTGTGAAATTGTATACTGTGATTGCTTTGTTTCTTGATTGCAGGTTATCAATCGAGATTAAAAGCGGAACGTACACCTTACAGTGGTATCAGAGCGTTTCGTGCCTGGTGGAGTGCTCGGTTGACCTCGGGCAGTGCTCATTTGGTCTCGGGCAGTGCTCGGTGGACTTCGGGCAGCAGCAGGAGTGCTCGGGCAGACCACGGGCAGCGACTGGAGTGCTCGGTGGTCTCGGGCAGTGCTTGGTAGGGCTTCGGGCAGCGGCTGGAGAGCTCGGGCAGCTACTGGAATCTCGGGCAGATTTCGGGCAGGCACTTCGGTTCTTCGGGCAGTGTGGTTTCGTCACCCCAGAGCTTTGTCTCTGGGTAGTAAGTGATTATTTCAACCTTTAATCATTTTACCATTTTGTTTCTAGGTGTTGTCCCTTACCCGTAGGAAAATCTCTATCTGAAAGCCCCATGCTCGTACACCGTTGAGTGTATTGTGATCTTGTGGGTGATAGCGATTTTTCCTTCCCTTAGCTTGATTAATTCTTTCATATTGTTTTGTGCCTTGTGGTCCTTGCTTCTGCTGATTGGTTGTTGAAATTGTGTGTGCCTCCCTGCTTATTTGTGATGGCTTCAATTTCTGGATATAACCTTGAACCTTTTAATGGAAAATCTGATTTTTCTATATTGCAACAAAAGATGAAAGGAATTTTAATACAACAAAACGTATTTAAAGCTATTGATGGTAATTGGGCTGAAAACATTTCAACTGCTAAGAAACTTGAAGATGACGAATTTGCTTATTCTTCTATTATCTTGAACTTATCTGACTCTGTACTCAGGAAGTGTGGTAAACTATCATCTGCTAGAGAACTTTGGGAAAAATTAGAAGAAATGTTTACTGAAAAATCTTTGCCTAGTAAACTTTTCTTGTTGGAAAAATTTTTCAGATTCAAGCTAGACTTGAACAAAGACGTAGATGAGAATTTAGATGTGTTTACTAAGTTAATTCAAGATATTAAATTGACAGGAGATAAGAACATTGACGACTATTCACCTATTGTTCTTCTAAATGCTATTCCTGAAAATTATAGTGATGTAAAATCCGCCATTAAGTACGATAGAGATTCTATTACATTGGATACTGTAATGAACGGCTTGAAAAGCAAGGAATTAGATTTAAAAGTTAACAAAGGTAATAGACAATCCTCTGGTGAAGTTATGCACGTTCGTGGTAGATCACAACATAGGCATAATAACAATAATCAATATCAAAAAGGTGATAAAAGAGGAAAGAGTAAGGCTAGATCGAAATCTAGGCCTAGTAAGAGAAAATGTTACAATTGTGGGGACCCAAATCATTTCATAAAAGATTGCCCTAAAAAGAAGAACCAGAATAAAAATGGAAATCAGACAAGTGAACAAGCAAACATTGCTTCTACCTCTGGGGAAAACATGGGGGATATTTTTATGGTGACTGAATTATGTGATTCTGTGAACTCTGTGCTTTCATTGCCTGTGTGTGAAAATGAATGGCTTATTGATTCAGGTTGCACTTATCACATGACACCACTTAAAAATTTGTTTTCTAGCTACAGAGAAATTGAGCATGCTTCTGTTTCTATGGCCAATGAGAAATTGTGTAAAGTTTCTGGTATTGGTAATATTTGTCTGAAATTTGAATCTGGTTATTCTGTGACTTTGAAAGATGTTAGACATGTTCCTGCTTTGTGCAATAACTTGATGTCTTGTGCTGCTTTAGAGTCTGATGGTTATGAGGGTAAATGGGGAAATGGTTGCATGAAAATTATGCGGGGGTCTTTGGTAGCTTTTAAAGCTGAGAATAGGAGGAATTTGTATGTTTGCAAAACAGTCTGTGATAAAATCTGTGCTAATTCTGTGTCAGATGATTTAACTGATTTATGGCATAAAAGGTTAGGTCATATGAGTTCTAAAGGATTAGAGATTTTACACAAGGATGGTTGTTTTGGTAGGGATAAATTGTCTTGCATGACTTTTTGTGATTCCTGTGTGTTAGGCAAACAGCAAAGAGTTAAATTCCCTATCTCCCCTTCCCCTAATGTGACTAAGTGTTCTGATATACTTGAATACCTGCATACTGATGTTTGGGGACCTTCACCTGTCCCAACTCAAGGTGGTAATAGGTATTTTTTGTCTATCATTGATGATTACTCTAGAAAAGTGTGGATTTTTCTAATGAAGAATAAATCTGATGTTTTTGATAAATTTAAAAACTGGAAGATTTTAATTGAAAACCAAACTGGAAAAAAGATTAAACGGCTTAGGACAGATAATGGAATGGAATTCTGTAATATCTTGTTTGATGACTTGTGCTGTGAATCTGGGATTCTGAGACACAAGACTGTGCCCTATACTCCCCAGCAAAATGGTGTTGCTGAGAGGATGAACAGAACTTTACTCGAGAGAGTTAGAAGTATGCTTGCATCTTCTGGACTCTCAAAGAAGTTCTGGGGCGAAGCTGTCGTGACAGCTTCTTATTTGATAAATAGATCCCCTTCCGTGCCTTTGAATGGTAAGTGTCCCGAAAGTGTTTTTTCTGGTAAGAAATTAGATTTTTCAAATCTGAAAGTGTTTGGTTGTTCTGCTTTTGTGCATAGGAAAGGAGACAAACTTGAACCTAGGTCAGTTAAGTGCGTCTTTCTTGGTTATCCTGAGGGTGTAAAAGGATATAGGCTTTGGTTAAGATGTGAACCTGGTTTTAAAACTATTATAAGTAGGGATGTCATTTTTAATGAATCTGAAATGTCTTGCTTGCTTCCATCTTTGCCTGAATCTGATTGTGAGTCTGAGACTACACCGAGCAAGGTGGAGTCTTTGCCTATTGTTACCCCTGTTATTGAAAACGATGTGCTCCCTAATATGAATCATGAGAACTTGCCTGTTAATGAACCATATTTGCATGAAAATGTTGACGAACATGTGCATAATGAATTGGTTGCTGATGAACATGAAGATCTGCATGATTATATGTTGGCTAGGGATAGAGTTAAAAGAAATGTGAAACAACCTGCTAGGTTTAATGATTTTCACCTCACATCGCATGTTTTCAATATGTTTGAGTCAATTGATAATTGTGAGCCTAAGACCTATAATGAAGCTTTGAAATCTAAAAATGCTGAGCATTGGTTTAGTGCCATGAAAGATGAAATGCATTCTTTAGTTGTGATTCATACATGGACTCTTGTACCTAAACCTGTTAATTGCTCTTTGGTAGATTGCAAATGGTTATTTAAGGTAAAGAATGAAGTTGATTCTGTTAGATATAAAGCTAGGCTAGTTGCAAAAGGTTTTACTCAAAGAGAGGGTATTGACTATACTGAAATCTTTGCTCCTGTTGTTAAGTTTACTACTGTGAGAATTTTATTATCACTTGTTGCTCACTTTAATTGGGAACTTAAACAGATGGATGTTAAAACCGCTTTTTTGCATGGTGACTTAGATGAAAAGATTTACATGAAACAACCTGATGGTTTTGTTGACTCAAAGAACCCTAATCACGTTTGTTTGCTTAATAAATCTTTGTATGGCCTAAAGCAGTCACCTAGGCAATGGAATAAGAAGTTTGATGAATGCATGCTTACCTTAAAATTTAAAAGAAGCTCTTTTGATCATTGCTTGTATTTTAAGGATAAAATGCCAGTGCCTGTTTTCTTGTTGATTTATGTGGATGACATGTTAATTGCTAATCCTTGTCTGAAATCCATTGAGCATATTAAGAACTGTCTAAGTGATAAATTTGATATGAAGTTCTTAGGAGATGCTAGTAGAATCTTAGGCATGGACATTGTTAGAGATAGAAAGGTATCTACTCTCTGGTTAAAACAAACTTCTTATGTAGAGAAAATTTTAAAGAAATTTTCCATGTTTGATGCAAAACCTGTTAACGTGCCCTTAGCTGCTCATTTTGTGCTAAGTAAAGATCAAAGCCCCAAAACTGATGCTGACTTTGATGCCATGAAAAATGTACCGTATTCAAATGCAATTGGTTCTATAATGTATTTGATGGTTAGCACTAGACCTGACATTGCTTATGCTGTTAGCTGCTTAAGTAGATACATGTCTAATCCTGGTGTGGTACATTGGAATGTTGTTAAATGGTTGTTGCGATATTTGAAAAACTCTATGCATTATGGCTTATGTTTTTCTAAATATGCTGATGGTGTTAAGTTGAATGCCTATGTGGATTCTAATTATGCTAATGATAAGGACAATAGAAAATCTACTACTTCTTATGTTTTTACTTTGTGTGGAGCATGTATAAGTTGGAAATCGCAGCTGCAGCATATCGTTGCCTTGTCGACAACGGAATCAGAATATGTTGCTGTTACAGAAGCTTTGAAGGAAGCTGTCTGGCTGAAAGGTTTGATCTCTGAACTTAGCTTGCTTGAAGGTAAGGTAGAGGTATTTTCTGATTCTCAGTCTGGCATACAATTGTGTAAGAATCCTGTTTTTCATGATCGCACTAAGCATTTTGATGTTAGATTTCATTACATTAGGGATGTAGTGGCTAAAGGATTAGTTAATCTTGAAAAGATTCCTTCTGAATATAATCCTGTTGATATGGGAACTAAGTGTTTACCTATTTCTAAACTTCAATCATGTCTTAAAATTTTGAATTTTGATACCGGTGATTGATTAGTGTTGCTAACTATTTTGATAGTATATAACTGCTGTGTGCGTGTTATAGAATTGTTACCCCGAACCCCGGTTATTGACTTTAACCTCTTTGTGTTGGTTATTGTCTGTATTCTTTGTCTGTGCTGTGTGCTATGACAAGAATCTGGTCCACACAATGCTTTGTGTGTTGTGGGGACCCTTTGGGCGATGATGAGTCATCTATAGGGTTTTCCTTACGTCGAGGTGGAGCCGGTATTGTGCCAAGGTGGAGATTTGTTGGGTTTTGGCCCATTACCTTGTTATTGTTTGTTGGGCTTTGGCCCCTCTTCTTTTTAGCCTTAACCGAGCCACTCTTTCATCTCCCCCTCTTCACCCTTCATCTCCCATTCCAGAAGCTTCGTGCGCCTCTTCGGCTGGCTCCAGAATCTTGGGACTTGCTCCCCTCCTCTTCGTCTCCCTCGGTGCTATTAAGTTGGCTTGGTTCCATGATGAGGTAACACTCTCTGACAACCAAAAATCCTTAGTGTATTTTCGTCTGCCCCTTTCCTTTCGTGTCCCTGTTTCACTGGTGGTTGGCCGAGAGTTTTGTGCTCCGGTTGTGAGTGGTTCTGACGCTGGCCGTGTGTTAAGCTTGGTGTTTTATGTCAGCTTCGTGGTGGAACTCACTGTGTGTTTAGGTGCAATCCTTGTGTGGTTTTCCCTACTGTGTTCGGCCTTCTCCTGCTGTAGCCTTCGAGCTGTGTGTTCGGGCTGTGTGCTTTGGGCAGTGGTTCGGGCAATGTCTTCGGGCAGTGTGTGTGTCTCCACCTTTTGGATTCGATACCTTGGTTCCCCGGTGACGACGTTGAAAGGAAACCCAGCTCGACCTGAGCCCTAATTCCTTACTCTTGTTTAGAATTTCAGTTTATAGTTTAATTGTGAAATTGTATACTGTGATTGCTTTGTTTCTTGATTGCAGGTTATCAATCGAGATTAAAAGCGGAACGTACACCTTACACTGGTGAATTCTTTTAGAAAATTGGTTTTATACATGTTAATGACTTTTAGCTAGTATAACGGCCATTTTGTTTTTCTTCTTCTTTTTCAAGTTGTGACAGTAACAGACTTTTGTATGTATTTTTCTCTCTGTTTTTCAATGGAAGCTTTCCTCATATTCTAGCGATGATTCAAGAAGCATATATTAACATTGGCAAGACTTCCAAGAAAACGTTGTGTACCTTGAAATAGTTGCCCACTGGGGAAACATAAATCAGGAAGGTGTATTCAGGAGCTGGTGCAAGACCTAGTACAGCTCCACTCCCCATAAGCAACGGTCTTATATATAAAGAACCTTTACCTGGTGGGGGGATCTGAACAGATTATGAATCGACAAAATTTTATTGATTCAAACCAATGCTGGAAAATAATAAGATCTAAAGCTACGTGTAAAATTGCGACAATACCCATCTTTCATTAGCTAAAACAGTAGCTTTTACAGCCTCCACAAACTGCTCTACAGTCGGACAAGTCATGCACATTCGGTCAGCTCCCATCTTAAGTCGTAGTGCATTTTCTTCGGGACGAAGGAGTAAAATTTTACCATCATGTTTCCGATAAGCTTTTAAACCTTCAAACAGCCCCTGCAAATTTCTTTTGTATGATAAGCAGAGCTAACCAATAACATATTCAAGAACCAAACTTTTTATATAAAAAAATTAACACTATGAAAAAAAAACGGAGCAACTAACTTAACCGTAGTTTAAAACTCCGGAAGATGGGCTTAACTCAATGTTCCCAAATCTCTGTAATTCACCTTTCATAAAGTTTTCCCCTTGGGAACACTTCATCATGTACATATAATCAGTGGGTCTAAACCCAAAACCTAAGTTGTCTCAATCAATGTCAGCTAATTATGTTGCTGCTACATTGCTGCAAAAATAAAACAAACCCAATCATATAAAAAACAAAAAGGCAACCCAATTAACCGCAGATCATCGCCAGTAACAAAAACCCACAATTTATAATTAATTGTACCTCAAAGGCGAGGCCACTTGAAGAGTATTAACATTGTTGTTATTGAATTTACTGAAAGAAGAAAAATGTGATTGCTTCTGTAACTGCATAAACATCCATCAACGCTTCCAAAATTCATGCAGGAAAAAAAAGAATCACGAAACCCCCTTTTGTATAGGAAAAATAAATAAAAGGGAAGAAAGGGGGGATACAAGTGTAACCCAACAAACCACGTTTCATGTGATTCAAGAATTGCTTATACCTGGAGAGGTTGAGGAGAAAAGAGTCTTTTGTCGGTGAAAGCAGGAGGAAGGATTTTGATAGCGCTGCGCAAAGGTCCGAGCATGAAGTGGTGGTGGGACGGCGGATTTGGGCGCGGGCCGGTAAAAACAGCGCCGGTCTCCAGTTTTCTCTATTATTTTGCTCTGTGTAACTAAACAGTGGCGGTAGAATTACGGTACTGTGTGCCACTTTAGGTAGGCTTTGTTTGACACATGGTGTTTCCTCTGTTTTTTGCCATTTGACCGAACTTTCAAGTCCAATCGTACCTAAATTTCATAATTTCTTTGGAACTTTTATGATTGGTGAGTGCTATAATATATTATATATCATTCTTTAAATTTTAATTTTTTTATAGATATTTGAACATCATTTTATATAAAATAAAAAAAGATCAAAATTTTTTTTGATAGAGATTCTATCAAAATATCAATGATGGATAATACGTTGATCTCCAAGACACACAAAAAAAATTATAAACTTGAATGTTAAAAAAGCAAAAATGACAATAGTGTAACATATAAAAAATATTTATTATAATTTTTGACTTTTAATTTGAATAAGAACGAATGTACTCCTGTAAAATAGCTGAATTACAATATTATCACCTCTAGTTTGTAATAGATATATTAAAAATTACAATTACATCCCTATAATTTGATATAAAAATAAATAACCGATGTGAAATTTGTTATTATTCAAACTAGAAATGTCTATACGTAATTCACATCGTTAAAAAATCAACCTATGATACAATCATGCATTGAGTAGACAAGAGGAAGAGTGGATATGAGCATGATGGAATAAAAGGCATGACGATAAGAATATTACCAAGCAAGTCAAGGCTTACGTAATAGTTAGTTTAGTAAATCAGCTACAGTTAGTCGAAAGTGTTTAGAAGTTAGCACATTACATGGCTATTGATTAGTTTAAATAGCATTGTAATTAGCATTGTATTCATTCACCAGTTAATGAAATAATAGTTTTTCAATCTCAATTCTTCTCCCAATTCTCATCCCAACTCTTATGAAATTAGCGATCTCGAATCAGCTCTATCTTTGATCTTAATATCGCTGTTCTCGTTGATTTCAATTCGTATCTCTTCTTGTGAATTGATCACGGTTGAGTCGAATTTCATTGAATTTTTGTTCATTTTTTTAATCAAATTGTCAGCAAAGCAAAAAAAAAAAAAAAAACTGCTTTTGCATCGATTGTCTGTTCAGGGTTTTCATTTGGAATTGGTATCTCCGATTGTGTTATGCTGTTGCGTTAGTGAAGAGGAAATTGTTTGAAGTAAATCCTTCTAAATTCTTTGCATTATTCCTCCGAAAGTACTGAAATTTTGGAATAAATTCCTTGCGTCATTTGTCGTGTCAAAATTTCAAATTGAATTCCTAAAATTGTGCTTCAATTCCTAAAATTTGGTATAGTTATTTTGGAGGAATTCGTCGTTCGGAGGTTGTGTTGATTAGTTGATTTCGCAATTCCGTTGTTCGCACATATTCTAGTGACAAAAAACACTGCTCGGGATAAACCCGAGGCAGCGTCGGGGCGTTGCCTGAGCAGCGCCTCAGCACTGCCAGTAGCCTGGACATTGTCCAGGCAGTAAGGCAGGCGCTAGGGCGCCTGCTGAGTGGCGCCCCAGCGCCTGCTTTTCTGTCCAAATGGCCAAATTGGCTTTTCATGAAGGGTTGTGTGTCCTTTCGAGTATAGATGTGTTTTCCCATGAAAATTTACTTCCAAAAAGTGTCATTTGATGATGTCTTATGGTTAAGTATAAAAGGAACAACTCATTGATTAATTATATCATTCTTTTGCAAGATCAAAGTCATTTTTTAGAGTAAAAATTCTGCATATTCATATTGTTCATCATTGTTCTAATTGAAGTGCCTTTAAATCTTTGTGGTTTGAGGACTTGTGATTTAGAGTATTCATATCACAAGTCATAGTCGCTGTATCTTGGGAACGATTGGCGCTAACCGTAAGCACCATAGCGGAGCAATATCATTTCAGTGACAGATATTCCAAATCTCGCATCGACAAACATTCATAAAACCATCGTTACGTTGCTTGCTATTAATCCTAAGATACACATCCATACTAAGATTCCTACAATTCTCACCAATCCATCAAGGAATTTATGTTGGGCTTCAAAAATATTGGTTGCGGCACTTAGGCACTTGGTTCCAGAATATCATTTTCATTTTCAACTTCAGATTACAGAACACAATAGCTTGCGATTAAGTTGCATCCATCCGTCATTTTCTCGTCTGTTGCGTCCGATTCTAGCAACTCCTTATCGTTTGCTTTCAGAGGAAGGTGAGTCTCTGTCTACAGCGAATGAAAGAAGAGTCGCTGTTATGTTTTGATGGGGCTTCACACATTTGATTCTATTAGTTCGTCACAACCACCACGATTTTTTGGCTCAAATCCTGCGGCATGGATATCTAGAATGGATATGTCACAATACTAAAGAAAAAATGGCCCATAAGACATACTAAAGTTAATCATATAGCCCAAGACGTGAAAGGCCCAACAATGGATTGACGTAATCGATCCCAATGGATTGACGTAAGCGATGTTGAAATAAAAATTACGAGGTTAGATCAAATATATGGTACCACAATGACTCCCAAAATTGCTACTCAAATAACAATAAACGAATAGAAAAAAAAAATTGATACTGATGTCATATGACATATTGACCTCCTCGGGTAAAATCCCTCAAGGGCCGAACAAAGACATATACCGAACATAGTGCACCGAACGGAAAGCACCGAGCAGGGTTTTACCGAACAGCTGTAACCCTCCTCGGTTTTCTGGTCAAAGATTAGCGGAAGACCCGGGAATAACTAACAAATTAACCGGCGTGAATGAACGTGCAATAATGGGGCGCGGATTTCTCGGACGTGTTGGGCTCCAGTTAAGCCACGATCAGAGGACATCGTGTTCCGGATCTCCCGCGAGTCAATCACTAGGAATAGTCCTATAAATACCCGCGGATGTCATCACAGAAGGGGTTGGATTTTTCTGGGCAAAAAGACTCCGAAGAGAGCAAACTTGAGTCTGTTCGGTCTTTTTTATAATTTCTATAACAGTAGTCGTGTAAGTCATTGAATAATTTTTTCTTATGTCCAGATCATCTTGTAAATCATCAATATTTATAGTGGAGCTTTATACTGGACTAGGTCCCGTGGTTTTTCTCTCAATTTGAGGGTTTTCCACGTAAAAAATCTTGGTGTATTCCTTTTATTTTTCGTAAACATTTAATTCTACCAAACACGTAAAATAACGATTCACATCATTGGCGCCGTCTGTGGGAACAAAAAGAGCAAAGACGTTGAAGTAGAGATTTTTTTGATCAAGAGTCCAAGGCGAAATGGTTAGAAGCAAAGGGCGAGGACCAATATCGGGGAGGGATAAACCAATGACCCCCCCACGTTCATGCCCAGAACCAGAAGGGGCTGGGGAGGCTAGATCATCGCAGAATGTTTCACGAGTATTACCTACCCAAGGAATACCCATTGAACATTTAACTGAGGTGATTGCCAAAACTGTTGGAGAAGTTATGAAGCAATTTATGACCCCCCCCCCCCCCCCCCTGTCAGGAAGAAAGTAAAGAAGATGAAGAAGATTCAACTTCTATAAAGAAGTCGGAGGAGGAGGCGGAGGAATCGAAATATTTTCTTAATCGTTCAAATGATGAAATAGATAGGGCTTTGCACCATCAAATGGAGGATCTAAAGGAGGAGCTACAAAGAATGCGCAATGAAATGGAAGGCCGTATTAACTCGGCAAGAAGAAGCACTCCATTCACTCCTCAGGTCATTGATGATCCTCTGCCTATTAATTTCAGAACTTTGAGTGTGGGGAATTATGATGGTAGCACAGATCCAGAAGAATACTTAGCTCGATTTGAGAATGCCTCACTCCTTCATCAGCTGTCAGATGGGGTGAAATGTAGAGTGTTCTTGACTACTCTAGCCGGCGCTGCTCAGTCATGGTTCAATCAGTTACCATCAGGAATAGTGGATTCCTTTCCTAAATTCAGCTCGTTGTTCCTTCATCAATTCGCGAGCAGTAGAAGTTGCAAGAGAACAACCTTAAGCTTGTTCGGTCTCAGGCAGATGGATAAGGAATCCCTGCGGGATTTTTTGAAAAGATTCAATCAAGCATGCCTTGATGTTCCGCATGTGACATCTGAAATACTAGCCAGCGCTTTCACCCAAGGGTTGAGAGAGGGGGATCTGTTCAGATCGTTGGCCAAGAAGCAACCGTGAGACTATGATGAATTACTGGGGCGTGCCTCTAAATATATTAATTTGGAGGAAGCGCAGAGGATGAAGCAGAAGAAGGAAATAAAAAATGGTGGTGAAGTCAATAGGAAGGAGAGGCCATTGGAACAGCCCAAGAGGAACTTTGATCAGTACCTACCGATGAGACCTTATCGGGAGGTAGCCATGAATCAAATTATGCCGAAGAGGGGTCGGGGGGTCCTTATGGAAGAGGAGTATTCCGAGGAGGAAGTGCCCGAGGAGGGAGTTTTCATGAAGGAAGAATGGATGTAAGGCGAGGAGCTGACGATGACTTGAGAAACAGTGCTCCTTTCCCCCGGAATAATGTTAATCCCGGGAGAGGAGTACTTCAGCCAGTCCCTTGGGCAGTACGGGGGGAAAGATGGGAGGCAGGAAATCAAGTTACCAGGGAAAGAACCATGAGCAATGTTCCTAACCGAGGGACTATACATATAATTTCGGGAGGAACATCATGTGGAGATTCTAACCGAGCAAGAAAAAGTTATGCCCGAAAACTCGAAGTGTTATCCATTAATCCAAGTCATACTCAGGAGAGTCCTTCTATAGCTTTCGGACCTGCCGATTACAAGGGATTTATTTTCCCCACGAGGATGCACTGGTAATTTCAGCCACAATAGCCAACTATAATGTGCAAAGAATCTTCGTTGATACAGGCAGCTCGGCGGATGTGCTCTTCCTTAATACGTTGAAGCAGATGGAATTAGGAAGTATAGCTGTGCAAAAAGTAAATACTTCTTTGCATGGGTTTACTGGAGAAGCCATAAGTCCTATAGGACAAGTGTCTTTACCCGTCACATTAGGAGAGGAGCCCAAGACAAAGACGAAGATGATCACCTTCCTCATAGTAGATGCACCCTCCTCCTATAATATAATATTGGGTCGCCCGGCGTTAGCGGCCTTCGAAGCAGTTGCTTCTACTTACCACCTGAAGATAAAATTCCCGGTAGGAGAGGAAGTGGGACAAGTAAGAGGAAGTCAAAGTTCATCAAGAAAATGCTATGTGCAAGAGTTGAAGCAAGACAAAGGAAAAAATGGAGAAGATGGGGAGCGAGGAAGTAATAAGAGGAAACATGGACAGCCAGAGGAGGAGGAGCGGATAATCCCCGAGGAGGAATTCATGAGTATCGAGTTAGGTCACCCGGCGAAAATTACTCGCATTGGATCTAAGTTGGATCCTGAATTAAGGAAAAGGGTGATTGACTGCTTAATAGCTAACGTGGATGTGTTCGCTTGGAATTCCTCTGAGTTAATTGGGGTAAAACCAGAGATTGTTGAGCATCATCTAAATGTTGATCCGGGTGCTCGGGCAATTAAACAGAAGAGAAGGCATTTCGGACCCGAGAAGGATGCCGTTATAGCTAAACAAGTGGAGGAGTTGTTGAAAGCAGGTCATATACGGGAGATTAGTTTCCCTACATGGCTCTCAAATGTGGTTCTAGTACCTAAAACGGGAGACAAGTGGAGGATGTGTGTAGATTTTCGGGACGTGAACAAAGCGTGTCCCAAAGATTGTTACCCATTACCGAGGATTGATCAATTAATGGATTCTACTGCGGGACATGAGCTGTTATGTCTTATGGATGCTTATCAGGGATATCATCAAATCCCCTTAGCCCGCGAGGATCAGTCCAAGGTTAGCTTTGTCACAGCGGGAGGAACTTTTTGTTATGTCGTTATGCCCTTCGGATTAAAAAATGATGGGGCTACTTATCAGAGACTGATGGATAAGATGTTCAAAGATCAAATAGGACGGAACGTGGAGGTTTATGTGGATGACGTCCTGATCAAAAGCAAGAAGGCCCAAAATCTGATAGAGGATATGGAGGAAGTCTTTGCCACTTTAAGAAAATTTGGCATGAAGTTAAATCCTGCCAAATGTACCTTCGGAATTCATAGTGGAAAATTCTTGGGGTACATGGTGATAGAGAGAGG
This sequence comes from Haberlea rhodopensis, assembly GCA_907163345.1. NCBI lineage: Eukaryota > Viridiplantae > Streptophyta > Magnoliopsida > Lamiales > Gesneriaceae > Haberlea > Haberlea rhodopensis. The sequence goes on from CAJQUN010000004.1 coordinate 14,633,104, forward strand.
TGTGGAAGCTAACCCTGAGAAAATCCGAGCAATCCAAGAAATGAACCCTCCTCGGACCCTGAACGAAGTGCAAAGGTTAGCAGGAAGAATAGCAGCGCTTAGTCGATTCATATCTAGATCGGCTGACAGGAGTTTGCCTTTCTTTAAGGCCTTAAGGCGAGGAATCCAGTTTGAATGGGACGATCAGTGTCAGAGGGCTTTCGAAGATTTGAAAGAATATCTAGCTCAGTTACCCTTGATGAATAAACCCGAACACAATGAGACCCTCCTCGTCTACTTGTCGGTAACCGAGGAAGTTATCAGCTCGGTGTTAATTCAAGAGAAATTTGGGCAGCAGCAACCGGTATATTATGTCAGCCGAGCTTTGCAAGGAGCCGAACAAAGATACCCAGAAATTGAAAAGTTAGCTTTGGCTCTGGTGATCACTGCAAGAAGACTTCGGCCTTATTTTCTACCTCACCCTATCATGGTGGTAACGAGCACTCCCTTAGGAAGGCTCTTGTCAAAAGCTGAAATTTCAAGGAGGATGGTGAAATGGGCCACAGAATTGAGCGAGTTCGATATTTCTTATCAGCCCCGGACTAGCATCAAGGCTCAGGCCTTATCTGATTTCTTGGTTGAAGTAACTCATACTCGCGAAGAAAAATATTGGAGCCTATTTGTAGATGGGTCATCTACTCAGAAGGGAAGCGGGGCATGAATTATACTGATCAGTCCAGAAGGAGAGGAAGTTTCCATAGCTATTCAGTTCGGTTTTCATTCCTCAAACAATGAAGCCGAATTCGAAGCTCTCCTCTCTGGTTTACAAGTGGCAATAGATGCCGGAGTTCAGAAAGTAAAAGTGTTCATGGATTCAATGCTGGTCGTACAGCAGGTAAATGGGGTATACAAGGTAAAAGAAGAAAAATTGAAAAAATATGTGGAGAATGCTCAAGCATTAATGAATCAGTTCAAGGAAGTACGATTGAAGCAAATACCACGAGAAGAGAATAACCGAGCAGATTCGCTTGCAAAGTTGGCCAGCTCCATCCATGAGTGGAAGAATAGGAAAGTGCTGGTACAAGATCTTTTGGTCTCACACACAGTCAACAGTATAATGAATTTGGAGCCTTGTATCATATCTGATTGGCGGGAGCATATCATTAAATTCTTGAAAAATAGGGTGTTGCCGTTAGATCCAAAGGAAGCTGCTCGGGTGAAGAGAATGGAGAGGCGTTTTGTGTTAGCAGAGGGCAAATTGTTCAAATGCGGGAGTAGCAGCAGCCTTAGAAGTTTGGCTTTTTGGCTATTCTCCCTCAGCTTCTCGGCTATCATTGCCTTCATCATTTTTGTTTCTGAAAAGAGCAGAGAAATATTAGTCCGAACATGATAAGTTAAAAGTAAAACGAAGAAGATTACTTGGAAAACACTCACCGAGGGGCATGTTCAAGGATACACCCTTGGGGCTCAATTGGAACAAGTATAGCAGTCCGTCGTCAATCAGCTCCATCAAATTAAAACACTGATCGCCAAGTGCACGACGAACCGACAAATACGATTCCTCCTCAAGGTGACCCTTGATCGATTTCCCCCTCGGGAGATTTTCCCTCCACTCCATAGGGCAATCCCAAGGCTGGAGGGGACGAGCAAAGAAGTAAGAGTTTTTCCAATTTTTTATAGACGAGGGGTATTTTTTGAGGGAGCCAACCCCTGTCCTTGAGGAAAAGTAAAAAAGCCCGATCTCTTTCTTGTTCAGTTGGAAGAAACAATGAAAAAGCTCGGGAGTAGGGGTAAAACCCAGATAAGAAAGAACTATGAAGAAGCCTGCTAATAACCTATAGCTATTGGGAAATAATTGACTAAGGGAAACGCAGAAGTAGGAGGCCACTTCAATAAAGAAAGAAGGGACGGGAAAACGGAGCCCTCCTCGGAGTTGGTCTATATAGAAAGGAAAATACCCCTTAGGGGGTAAGTGGGGACGAGATCCAGAAGGGGGAGCAATAATAGAAGTCCCCTCAGAAATCCCCCATTTAGTTCGGATATTGATGAGTTGCTGAGGCAATTTAACCTCAGACTCGAAGATCTCGAACCAAGGAACCTTGGCTTTAACTAAATCTCGCTCCGTAGCACGTTTCTGCTCTTGTTTATGAGCAGCCGACGCAGCAGAAGAGCTTAGGGTTTTGTCACTATCAAAAGAGGAAGAGGCTTGAGGAGAGGGGCTAAGAGCATCTCCTTCGGTAAACCTATCTATAGCTTGCAATGAAGAATCGGCTGAGGAAGAAACCATACTTAGGTGATTAAAAAGAAGGGAACTGGTGAGACAAGTTGTTCGACCGTCTGGTGCTAGCTCGGAAGCAAAATGCAGTAAAGTAAAAACAAATGAAGAAAATGGAGGGGTATTTATAGCGGGGACCATGTGAACAGTCATTTAATCCTTACCGTCCAAAAATAAGGGAATGGACGGTTATAAAGCAGCCTCGGGAAACGAAACGTCGCGCGGTATTTAAAATATCTTTTAAAATATTTGGGCGGGAAAAAAGGGCGGCAAAAATATCTCGAGCAGGTCAAGTTTGGGATTTTACCCGAAGACAATAAAACAAGACTTCAAAGGTCTCGTCTTGCTTTACTTTAGGGGGGTGAGGTGATGTCATATGACATATTGACCTCCTCGGGTAAAATCCCTCAAGGGCCGAACAAAGACATATACCGAACATAGTGCACCGAACGGAAAGCACCGAGCAGGGTTTTACCGAACAGCTGTAACCCTCCTCGGTTTTCTGGTCAAAGATTAGCGGAAGACCCGGGAATAACTAACAAATTAACCGGCGTGAATGAACGTGCAATAATGGGGCGCGGATTTCTCGGACGTGTTGGGCTCCAGTTAAGCCACGATCAGAGGACATCGTGTTCCGGATCTCCCGCGAGTCAATCACTAGGAATAGTCCTATAAATACCCGCGGATGTCATCACAGAAGGGGTTGGATTTTTCTGGGCAAAAAGACTCCGAAGAGAGCAAACTTGAGTCTGTTCGGTCTTTTTTATAATTTCTATAACAGTAGTCGTGTAAGTCATTGAATAATTTTTTCTTATGTCCAGATCATCTTGTAAATCATCAATATTTATAGTGGAGCTTTATACTGGACTAGGTCCCGTGGTTTTTCTCTCAATTTGAGGGTTTTCCACGTAAAAAATCTTGGTGTATTCCTTTTATTTTTCGTAAACATTTAATTCTACCAAACACGTAAAATAACGGTTCACATCAGATACATAGCTTAGTAAATTTATGTTCTAAATTATTTTCAATATTTCTTTTCAACTCTAACAATTTTTTGTATCTAAAAATTAAGAGCTGTCAAATCGGACCAACTCGACTAGACCCGTCCAACCCATCACCCAAAAGGGCAGACTGTTTGAGCCCACCTTCAGGCAGCCTTGAAAAACCCACCCGACCCAACCCAAGGTGGGTTGCAGAATAGGCGGGTCAACCAACCAAAACATAAAAAAAAAAAATTAGTTTTTAAAGAATTGAAATTATTAATAAATCATATTAATTAATCTAAACTTTATTATAAATTAATTAATTGATTGATAAATGGGCCAATCTACCAATCCCAATGAGTTGACCAATTTAGGCTCACCTTCAGACGAGCTGAAAAATCATATCCCAACCCACCTGGATTAGGCTAGCCCGACGAGCTAAACCTCTTTTAACGGCTCTAAGTAAAATCCTAATGCCAAAAGTGCTCTTAGGAGTGCAAATTTCATTTACATGGTTTGCATAATTTATGTACACAAAACACAATTCAACTATACATTTTTTTATATTTGATAAACCGTGAGTTTTCATCTATAAATTTAGTGTATAAATTTTTTCAAGAAACTAAACAAAAAAAGTATTAGAATAATGTTTCCCCAAAAAGTTTTGTATACTATTTTTAAACGTGGAAAACCCTTATTCTAGTCACTATTGTGTGTGGAAAAGAAGAAACAAAGACTAAAAAAACAAGAAAAAATGAAAAGGGCAATTGTTGTAAGCTGATGGCAGCCCCACGACTTAATGTGGAATAAATTCTTAAGCCAATTATTGACTCCATTAAATTGTATATTTCCTTAATTTTCCAAGTTGACGACAATTATATATTATACAAAAATGTTCCAAAAAGTTGGCGTCCACAAAGATTATCCTAATATATATACTCTGAATCATATTTTTTTTTTTTAAAAAAAAAGTGTTTACTTAGCCTTTTCCACCAAAATATTTTAAAAAAAAATCATAAATTTAATGTCACAAACACAAGGAATAAGTCGATATGCCAAATGGTAAGTAGAGAATAAGTCTTATAAAGCGTGTTGTGCACTTCATGTTGGGGCTTTTAATCTTAACACAAATAAAAAGAAGAAAAAAGTAATCAAAAGATGAAATAAAAAGTAGTCGATAAATATATCTTTTCCAATACAAATGAATCAAGCAAAGGAAAGGCATTAAAGAAGATACGTGCATACCAATGCCTTTGAACAAAAGGTTAAAGATCAAAGGGCATCAAATCCTTCCAACGATATGGAAAATCACCTCACAGCTTCTTCTTTTTCGTTAAATTGGATTTGAGTTTTATAGAAAATTTAATGCTACCCCAAATGTCATGAAGTATATCAAGTATTGATACGACTCTAAGGGTATATTTCAAATCAATAGTTTGATATGTCCTTAGGAACAACATCAAACCTACCGACGTTTATGGAGGACAATAAGTCACACGAATGAACGAAACAAAATGAACAAAATCCATTAATGAATGGATAATCTTGAAGAGTATATCGTTATCCGCTTTTACAGGATAAAATAATCAAATTATTATGGTAAAGATGAATGATTTTTTTTTTTTTAAAAAGAAGTCTTTTTCTTCGTTAACGTGTAAGAGTAACTGAATTGGATTTAGGCTAGGAATATAAATGATTGTGCATATGATTACAATATCATTTAACTTTGCAGACAGAGTTTGATTATGCTCGATAAGGGTGATGTTCTCGAAGAAACTGAGATCATTTGGAGCTTCAAAACAAGCTGGAACCCTACATGTATTTATGTGAGACCCAACCATACCGAGTACAACACATCCGATAGGCGGAAAAATTGATGCTACTTGCCATAGAGTGCCTGGAAATAGTGTTTACTATTGATTTTCGATTAATATCAAATATTTCAAGTCCACGATGATGTTGTCCTTCAGGCAGTACTCTTAGGGGTATCATTCAACCAACCCTGATAGGCATCGAGACCGTCTATATTAATTCAAATAGAGAAGAATTTTCAAATAAACCACTATCTATCTTTTATTAAAAATTCCAAGCTATGTAATACATGTATCCAAATTAATAAATACTAAATATGTAATAAAATTACATATAAAAACTGTAACCATGTTGAGTTAACATATGTTGTAAGTTGTTGGCTTCTTGTTTGTATTCGTGAAAATAGAAGGCTATTGTAAAGTAGTCATACCATCTTTCTTTTCTTTTCTTTTCTTTTTTTTTTTACCAAAAGTAGAGTACTATATTTTAAAAGTATAGTATCCTCACTTGTAACATTCCATTGTCCAAATATCGTGTCATAGTCATGTAACCCATCAACGTTTATGTGAAAATTTTATACTGGACAAGATTTCGTGGTTTTTCTTTCGTTTTGGAGGTTTTTCACGTAAAAAATTGTGATGTCTATCGTTAATTTTTTAGTGCACTTATTCTACCGAACACAAAATATTTGGGATAAGCATCATTGTCGTCGTCTGTGGGAAGTCATCGAGTTAAGACGTTGAAGGTGAAGAGTATTTTACAAAAGAAAAAGAATGGTAAGAAGCAAAGGCTGAGGACAGAGTTCGAGGGGGTATATCCCAAATCCTCCTTCGCTTTCATCTCCATCACGTGAAGAATGAGATGATGATATGGAATCATCGCATAACCATCCTCCCCAAGTTGATCATCAGATATTCCCTACCATGGGAATACCACTGGTACAATTTACTAAAGCATGGCAAAAACTACGGGCAAGGTCATGAAGCAATTTATGATCACACCTCAGCAAGGAGAAACAAGTAAAGAAGAAGAGCTGGCTTCTTCGAAGAACAAGGAGAAAAGGCTAGAGAGGCTGACGATCTCTCCAGTTAGGTAGGAGAGAAAAGTAACAAAACTCTGCACCATCATATGGATGATCTAAAGGATGAACTGCAACATATGCCTAACAAAATGGAAGGTCGGTTTTATTCTGTCATGAGGAGCACACCATTTTCGCCCGAGGTCCTCGATGATCCTTAGCCATCGAATTTCTGAACCTTAAATGCTGGAAATTACAATTGCAACGATGATCCCGAGGAATATTTGTCACGATTTGAGAATGATTCACTCCTCCATCAACTTATGGATGGGTTGAAATGCAGGGTGTTCTGCTGCTCAATCCTGGTTTAGTCAGTTACCCCCAAGGATTATGGACACATTCTCAAAATTCAGCCTATTGTTATTACATCAATTTGCAAGCAACAAGAATTGCAAAAGAACATCTCTTAGCTTGTTCGGTCTTAAGCAATTAGAAAAAGAATCACCGTGGGTCTTTCTAAAAAGATTTAATCAGGCTTGTCTTGATGTTCTGCATGTTACATCGGAGATACTTGTTAGTGCCTTTACTCAATGGCTTCAAGATGGGGACCTTTTCAGGTCATTGGCTAAAAAAACCCCATCTGATTATGATGAGTTGTTGTGAAGGCTTCCAAGTACATTAACTTAGAAGAAGCCAGAAAATGAAACAAAAAAAGGATGTGAAACCTGGAGGGGAGACAAGCCAAAAATATAAACACCCTGAACAGCCGAAGAGAAAGCTCGAGCAGTATCTCCCGCTGAGGCCACAAGAGACGTAGCTATGAATCAAAGGGGTTCCAAGAGGGTGTGATGAGGATATAATCGAGGAGGATATAACCGAGGACGATGAGCTAACAGATCGTGGGGGATACAAGGGCCTAATGTCGAACCAGTTCTTAATAATCAAATTCCTCAAAATAATGCAAATCCAAGAAGAGGGGCGCCTCAACCAGTTCCATGGGAAATTCAAGGAGAAAGACAAGAGGAGATTGATGTTCAGGCTGTAAGTGAGCCTGCTCTTAATAATGTTTGTAACAGAGATGCATATGATTTCTGAAGGGCTATCAGGAGGAGATTCTAACCGAGCAAGAAAAAGTTATGCTCAAAAGTTATAGGTGATGTCAATCATACCTGAGAGCACGCCAACAGGACCATCCATTGCCTTTGGACCCGGAGATTTGCAAGGGTTCATTTTCACAATGATGATGCATTGGTTATCTCTGCCACAATGGCTAACTATAATTTACACAGAATTTTCATTGATACAGGAAGTTCAGCTGATGTGCTTTTCTTAAATACATTGGCTCATATGGAATTGAGAAGCATGCTCATGCAAAGGGAGAATACTTCTTTACATGGATTTGCTGGAGAAGTTGTCAGTCCAATAGGACATGTTTCTTTGCCTTTGACTTTAGGCAAGGAACCAATGACGAAGACAAAAATGATAAATTTTCTGGTGGTAGATGCTCCATCCTCATACAACATAATTTTGGGTCGTCCAGCTCTATGTGCATTTCAAGCAATAGCTTCTACCTATCATTTGGCGATGAAATGCCCTGTTGGTGGGAAGTCAGACAAGTACGATGAAACCAAAGTTCCTCGAGGAAGTTTTATGTTCAGGACTTGAAAAACGAAAGGGTGTGAAAGCGAGATGATGAAGACCGAGGATCGAGTGGCAAGAGGATGAGAGAAGAGGGTAATGGAGTTTAGGAACGAATAACTCCAATTGATTAGTTTTTCACGATCGAGTTCTCCCAATTAAGACTTTCAAGGTGGGTTCCCAATTAAATCCAGAATTAAAGAAGAAAGTGATTGAGTGTTTGAACAAAAATGTTGATGTGCTTGTATGGGGTACTACTGATCTTACAGGAGAAGTTGTTCGTCCGTCTAATGCTAGCTCGGAAGCAAATTGAAGCACATGTGAAAAATATCGCATATTTATAAGGGAGGCCAGTTGAACCGTCATTTAATCAACCACGTTAAAAATAAGTCGGATGAACAGTTATAGATGGACTTCGGGAAACCAAACGTCGCGAAATCTTTTTGAATATTGAGCGGGAAAACCCCCCCGAGCGGGCCAGAATTCAAATTTTACCCTAAGACGATAAACCAAGACTTCAGAGTCCTCATCTTGCTTTACTTCAGGGTGTGAGGTGATGCCATAGGATGAATCAGTTTCTTCGGGTAAATTCTCAATAAGTGCTGAGCAAGAAACACCACGAGCATAGAACACCGAACACAAATTTTGAGATAACATCAATAATCTATTACATATATTTTTTATATTTATATATGTACTTCAGAATATATTTTAACCCACCAGATTAAAAATTTCTGATTACGCCTCTGATCTTACATGTGGTGTTATTTTAAAAAAGTATACGAAAAGAACATCATATGTGTAGTATAGATATCACCGGAGGCATAAATAACATAAGCTATACATGAAACGACCACGATCGATGTTTTATAAAACAGAAAACTGATGATTTCACATGACAACGAGTGAGATTGGGGCCATGCTTTTACTTTAAGAAAAGTCGGTGCTATATGATATGGCCCTTTACGTCTTTAGGATTTAGGATATAATAATTTCAAACTACATATCTTATCTTAATCGAAATTCATATTCCCCATCTCCTGTAAATCAACTCTGCACGCACATGAACCTCGTAAAAGCAGAACCATCTGTTTTCAAAAACGTCCGTCTTTCCATAAGAAACTGAAATTTTGTCTTCACAATCCAAATTAACAACGAAATATTATATTCAAATAATCTCCCGATATAAAAAAATGATTTTCTAAATAGTAGTAACTTAAAATATCATTGGCATACGGGTATTAATAAAATATCATAAGGGGCATAGCAATATGAATTCATATCAAAATATTATATTCAAAAGCTCTAGTATCAGTTCTCAAACTACAACACAAAATTGTGTTATCAGACTATCTCAAGTCAGGCTACACAACTCGGGATAAATAATATGTGGTTGCGATCCGTTTGGTACACTTGATAAATGTTATGAAATGGTGCGTAATTAACGTTAGGTGATGATGATACTGTGTGGTGTCAATTTTATCCTAGTGCATCCAGCTCAGATCGCACAAACCCTAACCGACCCTTGTTTTATCATAATTGTGATTAAGGTTTCCCAAAGACAGCAAAATCCAAGAAGTGATTAAAATATACCAAACACTCCACTAATTAACAACACTTGTCCACAATGAAAGACAGGAAATAACAATGGACAACACGAAACCTTATCCTCCCACAAATTAAGGCAACCATCCATAATTCCCTGCTGAATACACTGAATAAAATAAAATATATATAAATATATATATCCTCAACCGTACAAATTTACCATTAGACCAAATCATCTGTAGGACCCTTCTGTCTAATCCTGTTTACTACCATATTATTGATTTATCAAACTAAATTTATTAATATATATATATGGTCTTGTCCAATAATTATGATTATAGGTTTTAATATAAATAATCAATCATTTATATATTAATAGGTTCAACTTCAAAAAAAATTATAAAAAGCCGACCATACAAATAGAGAGCATGCTTAAAGATCGTAATAAATACACGTAAATTAAATAATATTTGAGGACCATGAAGATTAGACCTTTAGATTTTTTGGTTAAGAAAGCGACCAAATTTTAGTGTGAATCAAATTTATAAACCCAATTATTTTATAATTTTATTTAAATACTAATTATTTGATTAATTGGATAAGATTTGAGATTTCATTAGATCATGAGATTATTAATTACGACGTCCAGATAAAGAGTGGAGTGGTTGCTATCCTCGGGACAATATTTTTAAGGTTAGCCACCATTGAATGAGAATATAAACATCCAATAATTTGATGTTGTCTCTAAGAGTAATCAAACTCACTCTAAAAAAGTGCAAACTGAGAGTCATATAATCAAATTTTAAATTTTGAATGTAATTTTAATCGAGAGATTGTTGAGTAAAGGGGAAGAATGAGAAAAGGTCAAGTACAATCTAATTTATCTATTTTTTTCTAATACACATTGATTCAAACTCATGTGTCTTTCTAGTTTCCACCAAAAATAAATCTTGCGCCAATAATCACCATGACACCATCCGACAATAGATCCATAAAGGATTTTGAATAATTGGTTTTGTTTTTTATGTTTATTTGTTTGAAAATCAGTTTACTTCTGATCAAAAAAGAATTCAGTCATTTAGTATATTATATATGGGTATTTAATTTTGAATTAGGTAATTACAAGATGGTAACACTAAATTATGCACACTACAATAATAGTCTCGAACTTTTAGAACTAAATAAACATAATCCCATAAAAATTAATTTTTAACGAACATGGTCTCAAGACCACTTTCCGGGAACAAAAAACAAATAGAAATGATATGTGTCGTGCTTACGAGGATATGTGTCAGCTTAGAAAGCTTTGTTATTGACCATTTCATTTTCTTTTAAAAACATAAAAGCATTCTTGAGATCAATTTTGGTTTAAAAAAAAAACAATTTATATAGGATTATATTTGTTAAAATAATTTCAATAGAATCACTTTTGTCCAAAAAATAATTTTTATTAGACTATATTTATTTAACTCTAAACTTTTGAGATTATATTACAAAGAACACTATTTTACCTTCTGAATTTTTAAAATATCAATTTCTCAATTTTTTGGAGCCCCCCCAGTGCTGATTAGTTAATAAAAAAGTAGCGTAGCAGCATAGTACTCTCAAATGACAGCCGGAGGCTCTTGAACATGATTTATAAATATTTGAATATTTTTGAAGCCCTAAAAACAGGGGAAAATCTAATTTTGCACCATACATATTTAAAATTTTAATTTTTTAGTATCAAACGTTCGTCGTTTTAATAAATATTATAACTGATGGTAACATTGCAACTCTAATCTTTAAACTATATAGCAACTCAAGTGCAACGCTTCGATCGTTCTCAAAGAAGAGATAATTATTGCACTACGACAATCTGTCTCCCAATAATTTAACTACACTGCAATTCATGATAATTGAACACATAACATTGACTCTGATGCCAATTGTAGGATCAAATGATTGTCGTTTACCAAAAGCTATAGCTGATGGTAATAGTGCAACCCTAATCTTTAAATCGTATAGCAGCTCAGGCACCACACTTCGATCGCTATTCAAACAGGGATAATTATTGCACTCCAACAAATATGGTTTAAATTTATTTTTTCTAAAGATACATATTAGTTTGAATCTGATCAAACTCGAAGTATTCTAGCCTTAACATCGTGAACCATGTAATCTAGATTTATTTTTAAAAAATCTTATTTCTGAATTTTATGAATGGAGGTAAAAACTATGCTGCAATGAACTCGAGTTAGTCTTGCCTCCCCGTGGTTTTGGGAAGCATGGAATCTAGATAGAAAAAAATATTTTTTTATTGAGAACCATGACCAATTGTAGATTTATGAAATAATTAAATGCTTAATTGATGATATCGAGTATCATGGCTGGCATTTCATGTTTATCTCATCGTTATATTGGTGGAATTTCATCTCTATCTTTAACCAGGAACTTGGTTTTTTTATAATTCTCCCATCTCCAAAGTACATATGATAAAGACGTATATTTTATTTTTTTTGACATAATAAAGACGTACGTTTTGATAACATTATGTTGGGCTATGAGGAGAACGATCAAAACGTATGTTGGGCTATGAGGTTCGATTTAAATTATTTGAGTTGTACTATTACTATTGGGTATAGATTTTGGTAAAGCGACAACCCTTGATCCTACAATTGTTATCAGAGCCAAGATCACGTATTCGATTTTCGTGAATTTCAAGGAGTGTAATTATTACGAGGGAGATTGTTGGGGTGCAATAGTTGCTTGTGCTAGGAATGCCACCGAAACGTGACGCTTGGGCTATTGTACGATTTAAAAAATCTAAGTTACACTGTTACCATCAGTATAACTTTTGTTAAAACGGCAAGAACTTAATCTTACATATTAACATTCATGAAAATAAAATAAAATTTGACACAGATGACCAGATCCCATAAGTATTTGCATATACCAATCGCAAATAATAGTGTTTCATATATAACAACTATTAATTCTTTAATTCCAATGGATTGAGTTAGACTACATAAATTATAGAATGCATCAAGTCGGGTCGTACACATGTGTTAAGTCCAAGAGCTTCTTTCAGTAAAAATATCATCGATGATCATTTTAGACTCCAAATCATTGTATGCCATTTTTAGCGATATCTTCTTCCGTCATCATTTTGCTCTCGTGAAAGGGTCCAAATCCATGAATTCTACTCGATTCACATATGTATTGCTAGCCCTACATCGTATGTGACCAAATCAACATAAATGATTTTCTTGCATATCCTCTTCTATACAAGTCACACCTACATCAGTTTAAATATCTTTGTTCCTTATTTTATTTCTTTTAGTATTAACTCACATCCAGAGTATACGTATCTTTATCACACTTATCTTTTGGACGTTATTTTTCTTAGGTGTCTAACATTCTATACCATACAACAATATAATATTGCAGGTCTGACGACAGTTATATAAAACCTCTCTTTCCATCTCAGTGTGATATTCCGAAAATAATATTGTTTCATATGATTTGGATAAAAAGTAATTATAATATATTAATAAAGTAGTGGTTGATTAGATAAAATCTAAACAAGATCATATAATATTGATCCATATACATGTATATAAAACCCAAAAAAAATTAATGGATTTGAAGAAATTATAATTTCGGATAGCCCAATTATTTGCAATAGTTGCACGGTGGATTAATGATTGAGCTTGTAAGCTTCACTGGTGACCCAACTTATCGTCAGCATAGCCGACAATACATTATTCAATGTGTTAGCGAAAGGCTAAAGATTAGTAGGACCGCACACCCAAACACTCCCTATCAACTTTCTACTTAAGTAGAGATCCTTATTCTTCTTCATATATCATATCCTATCAACCATTACATTTTTCATTCAAATTTATAAAATCTCTCTTTAATATTTCCAAATCTATCAAGTTCATAATATTTTAATGATCGAGAAAATTACAAAAATGATCTTATAGAATATGAACATTTGCAATAGTAGTATCAAATTTTTAAGAGATTAGTTCAATAATCCAATCGTCGTTGGATGATTATAACTTATAGTAATTTTTACTCAATTTAATTGATCATTACAGAATTTATATGCATTTACTCTAAAACTACCACATGCTGTGTTTATATATTAATTTATTTTCTCCTTTTCTCTTTTCGTGGACAACAAACAAGAAAAACAAACAAAGCAGGTAGTGATGCCATTACTGTTTGCATGATATCAAAGATGATATCACAACTCATGAGTAAGAGTAAACATACTCAAATTATTAATTTTTGCCATATATATATATATATATATATATATATATATATATATATATATATATATATATATATATATATATATATTTTTTTTTTAAAATTATTTTACCTCATCTTCGATTTGCTTGATGTTATAAGAGCGATGTCTTTGAGGCGACATCAAGTGACATATGATGTTTTTTTTTTCTCTTTTATAAAACACCCTAGTTATCGCATGATGTCGCTTCCAAGAATATCATCTTAAAGGTAGCATTAAAGGTAGCATCAAAAAAACCATCATCCTATTTGATATAAAGAGGATAATACATCCTCCACATTCCATTGATAGGAAAAAGAAGAAATGAAAATTAGTCAGCAAAGAAACACGACACACCCATTTCTTAAAAATGAAACTAAGGATGGTGTAACAGACAGACCATGTGGTCTGCTAAAATATAGCCTTCACAACTAAGTTGTGGGCATCCTATGAACAAACTTTCCCGACCATAAAATTAATTGTAAAACACACTCACTTCTCCACTTTTGACATTTGTGGTGAAGAAATGGGTTGATTTGGATCACATCAATACACCATTGGCCTACTTGACAAATATTAGTCTATATGATATATTTTTAAAATAAAATGGTAACTTTCTTATGTGAAATTATTAGGGAAATCTCCAACATTAACTACTTTTTTATGCTAATCTCCATGAGTTACGGGAGCTTCGTGCACCGGTTTGCCCTTTTTTATCTCATCGTTTTTTTAGTACAATCTCATATACGATTTCTCATAAGGTTCATGTAACATATCTCGATCCATTGAGAATAAAGACTTAATTATTATTATGATCATATATGAATTCTTATGCATTTAACACAAATTTTTCCCATATCGAAACTTTTTGAAAAAGTATGAAGGGTCTAAAATCACAAGAATAGTATAGTATCTAGGAAAGATCACAAAATAATTTTAGCCGTAGAATAATAACTACACAACGAGAAGATGTCAAACTTTTTTTTAGCACAAACTGGTGCATTAATTATTACTCAAGGCTAAAACGCAAATGGGGTCGAGGAATGACGAGGAGAAAATGGAGTTAGTGCTAAAAACAGTAGAAATTGGCATGATAATGGGTGGCGAGAGGGCAGACGAATCATCCTCTTTGACGTGTGTTCCCCATTGACAACGAGAAAATTCTTGTATTAGTCGGGTCTGAACCTCATGTATGGACCAATATAAAGAAAATAAGTTTATTACATATCTGAATTAGTTTATTTTCTTTATGTTAGTGCAGATGTGGGGTGACGAATTTCCCTCGCCAAGGGCATTTAAGTATTCATTTTTCAAAACTGGGCGCCTTTTGAAACAACTCAACCACGCCCTTATCACACTGGTGCCAAAATTGTCTCATGCATCTCGTGTCAACGACTATCGGCCCATCTCTTGCGGTAACACTTTCTATAAGGTTATTTCGAAGATTTTGACATTGATAAATGTCGTTTTTACACTTATTTAGAGGCGATTTTCTAATGATTTTCGTGTTGATTCTTGGATTATTTTACGATTTTTTGTATATATTTCTATATTCCAGGAATCAATGTTGAAGTGAATAAAAGTAGAGAATGAGCCAAATGATGAAAAATGATCGTACCGAGCGAACGCGTCAAAGCCGGGAAGGAAGAAAATAACAAAATAAAATAAAATAAATAAATAAATCAAGCTCGATCGATCGGCTTGGGCAGAAAATTGGCGATCGATCGAGCTGTTTGCTCGATCGATCGGCCGGAAGAGTTTGCTGAAAATAAACTCCTTATAGAGTTTGTGTCCAACAAAATAGTCCATGATTCTTATCCCTCTATATTTATACACGAAAATCACAACCATAAGGAGGATATACAACCTAGGAATAGCCTCCACTCCTCCATACGTCATATCACCTTCATCCACCATAACCTCTTCATCCTAGGAATTGGAACAAACCAACAAGAGAATCGAGGAGCACGATCGAGAAAGAAGCAAGGAATGATCGAGAATCAACGAAGAAGTCGACTTGGGAGTTTTCTTTTACTTTTCTATTATTGTTTTAAATGAATAATTGGATTTGTTGTGTTTTTGATGATTGAGAAATATCAATAACATAGTTTTTCCTATTGATTTTGAGATTGAATTCATATATCTTCTATGTGCATGTTTTATTGTTCTTCATGCATTTGAAGGATTGATCCCCTTTGAATGATATTTTATTATAATTGAGATCGAGAGATAAAATTATAATACGATATAGTAATTCATGCTGTATGTTAAAGATTAGATCGAGAGATAAAATCGCATACAAGTGATAGCTTTGGGTTGTTTAATCTAAAGTTAGTGGTTTTCATAAAGCGCATTCAATATTAAATTGTTAATTAAGTGAACGAGAGTTACTAGTTGCAATTTGATGTTATATTTAATATAGCTCGAGTGAGTTTATTGAATAAATTCGAAAAACCCGTCACCTTAGAGATGTATGGAGAAGAGAATTGTAAGAGTTGGGTTAGGTGAATAATTGTCTTGATAATTATTTCTTGTGGATTTTGCTCGTGATCATCAATTGTTTTGGTTGGATTAGAGTAGTTTAATTTAGTTATTAGTTTAATTATTAATTATTTATCGTAGGTTAAATATAGTCAAAAGCGTCTTATTTGGTACTTGCTTGTTAGTCCCTGTGGGTTCGACAATCCGTATTCTTCCTATCTATACTAAAACTTGACACCGTGCACTTTCGGTCTAAAATCGCTACACTGAAAATAATTGTTTAAAATAAAAGCGATCAGGCATGTAGACTCTCGACTGTCATGGATCTGCTCATTGATAAATCTCAAGGAGCCTTTGTTAAGGGGCGCTCTATCACGGATAATATTCACCTGGCGCAAGAGCTTCTACGGAAATACAATGGGAAGAGTCTCTACGAGGTGTATTCTTAAAGTTGATCTTCAAAAAGCCTTTGATATAGTCAATTGGGACTTCCTCTGGAAAATGCTTGGTGGCCTGGGATTCCCTATGCGCTTTATCGGGTGGATCATGGAGTGTGTTGCTACTACATCTTTCTCCATGTCTATTAATGGGGGCTTATTTGGTTATTTCAAATGAAAAAAAGGGTCTTAGGCAAGGAGATCATCTATCGCTTTTTCTCTTCGCTATTTGTGTTGAATATCTTTCTGGGCTCATGCTTAGGGGGTTTCGGATTCTGACTTCAACTTCCACCCTCTCTGTGGAGGTGCATGTATCACATACTTAGCCTATGTGGATGATCTTCTATTATTTGCCCCCGCAGATGCCCCTTCCATGACTATTATTGTGCAGGCTTTAGCTGACTTTGGATCTTGTGTTGGTCTTCATGCCAACCCTCTAAAGTCGAGTCTTGTGGGGTCCTCTTTACTTAATCCATTATGTATCCATTAAACATACATATGTGAGTCTGAATTAAGTAATATACCATGCACGGATTAAGAGTTCATACTACTTAAGTTGTTTACAAGGTTCTCAAAAACCTAACAAACGATACATAACATGTACATAAACAACCTAATCCAAAAGAACTCCTAGGCAGTGGTTCCCCTCGCAGCGGAAATCATGACTCACGCTCCCCACGTCTATGAGGCCCTACAGAAACATTCACAACGTGAGTATAGAGAACAATTATCTCAGTGCAATATCAAACCACAATATCAATATCAATGATAAAGCACAAATAAATCATCAATACGTGAATGTTCTGTATCATGCATCCACAAATGCACTATGTCATGACATGTCTCAACAATTTCCCTATTATCACGAGCCCCATATGATATGCCTAATCAGCTCAATATGTCAGTGGAACTACATCACATCTGCATATTAGCAGCACATATCATAGTACCATGCTCATCGGTGATAATAGCCAGAGCATATACCCACACCAAGTGTATATCTCTCAAGCCAAAGCATATGTAGTATATCTATCGTGGCAACGATCCTAGCCAAAGCATATACCACACCAGGCATAGCTCTCGAGGCAATGATCTCACCTAAGCATATACACATATCTATCAAGGCCTCCATCCCAATCATATGAAATCCATGTATGAATATGCATATGAACTACCAATCATATGACACAAGGTAACATAAATCATATGATATCAAAACCATAACATCATCATCGCATCATATCTATACTCCGTACGTCAACACGTACCTGTATTGCGACACAAAAGCGATAAATCAGGCGTTGATAGCTATATGCCTCTTTGCCCTGTCCCCTGAGATGATGCTACAACAATGCCAACAATATAACATGTTATCATAGGCATTAAAATCAAATTCTACAAAAATATAAAATTTTCAACATTCTGCCTTCACCGATCGATCGCCTCAAAATCTCGATCGATCGCCGAACTGTTCATGCTTCACCGATCGATCGCACAAAATCACCGATCGATCGTCACCTTGCACCGATCGATCGCCTCAAATCACCGATCGATCGCCTCATGCTCAAACCGCCTTAAACCTTCACTGGTCGCGGCGATCGATCGAGACCACAGCCGATCGATCGGCCCGATCAGAAAAAATGAGAAAATGGCGATTTTCAAGCTTATCTCCATGGTTCTTCTCCTATACCTCAAAGTTTAACATGTAAACATAATTCATGCAATCCCTAGTACCATATAAACATGTTTCTAACATCCTAGAAACAAATTCTTGGCAAAGAAACAAGTTATGATTCTAAGCATACATATTTGATATTCCACTACACATACTTCAACACCAACTACACAAATCAAGTGTAAAACCATGAAATCCTTACCAAGATGGTACAATTTCACTTCACACACCTTCCTAGCTCAATTCACAAGTCAATCCCAAGCTTAAACCACAAAGCACTTGGAAGAGATGAAGAGGAGCTTGTGTGAGATTTTTAGGTGAAAAGTGGTGTAAGTATGTGATTTCACCCCCTAATCCACTTGATATAGATCCTTAGCTCCTTAATTTACTTGTTATCATGCCATTTACAAGGAAGTACATGTGAAGTAACATGTACATGAAATGAACCTCAAATTCAAATGCAACTCCAATTGCAAATAAATTCACATGCATATACAAATTCAAATGCCTCCTATTTCATGTTCTTTGATATGTTACTATATTTCAAATCATAGACCATGTTTCATTCTTTGCCCTTACCATCTCTCATTTCACACATGTATTACTTCATTCTTGGTTCCATCCGAACCCCCATTAACATACCACCATTTGATATAATTACACCATAATCATATCACACGTGTATACAACAATTCGAGGCATTACAATTCTCCCCCACTCATTGAATTTCGTCCTCGAAATTGCATATACAGACATAATACATGCATATGAGATATACAACTCAACAATCCTACGATATGAAAATAGGAAACATGATCATGTATACAATAAGACAATATGTATGTACCAACAGTATCATAAAACTGTAAAATCATACCAGAAAACAAATCCGGATACCGTTGCATCATATGCTGCTCCGTCTCCCACGTTGCCTCTTCGACACCCCGTTGTCCCACTGTACCTTAACCATAGGAATCACCTTATTACGCAACCTGCGTTCAGCTCGATCCAAGATCATAACCGGTCGTTCCTCATACGACACATCTGTATCCAACTGTACATCAGGTAGCTGTAATACATGACTCGGATCTGGTTCATACTTCCTCAACAGTGAAACATGAAAAACATCATGAATACTACTCAATACTGGTGGTAGTGCTAAGCGATATGCCAACGTACCAATACGTTGCAACACCTCATATGGACCAACATACCGTGGAGACAATTTTCCACGCTTACCAAACCGTACTACACCTTTAAAAGGTGAAATTTTCAAGAACACACGGTCACCAACTTGAAATTCAAGTGGTCTACGTCGCTTATTGGCATAAGCAGCCTGTCTATCCTGAGCAGCTTTAAGTTTCAATCTAATTAACTTCACTTTCTCTTCCATATCATGAATCATATCCGGTCCATGTAAGGAAGACTGATCCACATCATCCCAATACAATGGCGATCTACATCGTCGCCCATATAGAGCCTCAAATGGTGCCATCTGTATACTAGACTGATAACTGATGTTATATGAAAATTCCACTAATGGCAACGAATCTTGCCAAGAAGTATCAAACTCTAATACACAGGCACGCAACATATCCTCAAGCGTCTGTATCGTACGCTCTGTTTGTCCATCTGTCTGAGGATGATATGTTGTACTCAGCCGCACTTCAGTTTCCAACGCTGTCTGTAGCCCTTCCCAGAAATGAGAAGTAATCGGATCCCTATCCGATACAATGGAAACTGGAATACCATGTAGCCTCACTACATGTTGAATGTATAACTGTGCCAATCTCAGATATGTATATGTCATACAATATGGCACAAAATGAGATACTTTGGTGAGTCGGTCAACAATCACCCAAATAGCATCGCAACCAGAAGACGTCCGTGGTAAATGAGTCACAAAATCCATCGTGATATGTTCCCATTTCCACTGAGGAATTTCCAAACTATGTAATTCACCTCCTGGTCTTTGTCTTTCCGCTTTCACTTGTTGACAGATCAAACACCGTTTCACAAAGCTCAATACATCCTGTTTCATACGTTTCCACCAAAATTGTGTACGTAAATCATGATACATTTTCTTCCCTCCAGGATGTATACTGTATCTACTACAATGAGCACGTTGTAGTAGTTCTTGGCGTAGTCCTAATGAAGCAGGTACTACCCAACAATTTCTATACTTCAACGTTCCATCACTTGTAAGTACAAATTGAGATAATTGTCCTTGACTTATCATTTCCTTCCACTGTTGTACTTCATCATCAGTCATTTGTGCCGTTCTGATTTTCTCAAATATGTCGGGTTCAACCAACAATGTTGATACCCTTACTGGCACTAGTTCCATATCAAAATCATAACCCAAAGTACAACAAGAAGTCATTAATGCGGATAAATGAATTACCTCATTAGCCGTGTGATGTACCTTTCGACTCAAGGCATCTGCTGTAAGATTAGCTTTTCCTGGATGATATTCAATCTCACAATCATAATCTTTCAACAGATCCATCCATCTCCTTTGTCTCATATTCAACTCCGCTTGAGTGAATAGAAATTTTAAACTCTTATGATCTGTGTATATGGTAAAAGACGTACCATATAAATAATGTCGCCATATCTTCAATGCAAAGACAATGACAGCCAATTCCAGATCATGTACTGGATATCGCATTTCATGTGGCTTCAACTGTCGTGATGCATAAGCCACTACATGTTTATCATGCATCAATACACAACCCAAACCAAGTAAAGATGCATCAGTATATACGGCAAACCTGTCATGCTCAGATGGAATGATCAAGACTGGAGCTGTAGTCAATCGATGTTTTAATTCCTGGAAACTACGCTCACAAGCCTCTGACCATTGAAATGCTACTCCTTTCTGTGTCAAATGTGTCAATGGTTTGGCAATCGCTGAAAATCCTTCAACGAACCGTCTATAATAACCAGCCAAACCTAAGAAACTACGAATCTCTGGCACAGAAGTAGGTGCTGACCAATTCAACACTGCTTCCACTTTCTTCGGATCAACTGATATACCTTTTTTCTGAAATCACATGCCCCAAAAAGCCGACACTAGTCAACCAAAACTCACACTTACTGAGTTTGGCATACAACTGATGTGTCCTCAACAATTGCAATACCATATGCAAATGTTGAATATGTTCGGCATCACTCCGTGAATAGATCAGTATATCATCGATAAAGACAATCACAAATCGATCAAGGTATTCCTGAAAAACCCGATTCATTAAACTCATAAAGACAGCAGGAGCATTTGTCACTCCAAAAGGCATTACCAGAAACTCATAATGTCCATAACGAGTTCTGAATGCTGTCTTCTGTATATCTTCTTCCCTCACACGTATTTGATGATATCCGGACCTCAAATCAATTTTTGAATAAATCCTTGATCCCTGCAACTGATCAAACAAATCATCAATACGAGGAAGAGGATATTTATTCTTTATCGTTACCTTGTTCAATTGTCTATAATCTATACACAATCTCATTGTCCCATCCTTCTTCTTCACAAACAATACCGGAGCACCCCAAGGCGATACACTAGGACGTATGTACCCTTTGTCCAATAAATCTTGCAATTGCGTTTTCAACTCTTTCAATTCAGTTGGTGCCATCCGATAAGGAGCCCGTGAAATTGCAGAAGTACCAGGTATCAAATCAATACCAAATTCCAATTCTCGACTCGGTGGAAATCCAGGTATCTCAGCTGGAAACACCTCCGCATATTCTGCAACCACTGGTATCTCCTCCACTGTCCTTTCTCTTTTCTGTTCATTTACATCAAGGGCATAAATCAAATAACCCGCATGTCCACGCTCTAACAAACGTGACATTCGGATTGCTAATATCAAAGGAATCCTTGCCCTCGATCCCTGACCATAAAAGAACCATTGATTTCCAGTATCAGACTGAAATCTCACAATCTTTTGACTACAATCCACAACAGAGTGATATTTACTCAACACATCAATTCCAAGGATGCAATCAAAATCGGGCATAGCTAACACAATCAAATCAGCTTGTAGTCCATACTCAGTCTCAAACTGAATAGTACAATCAGACACACTCTGACAAGTCATTACAGTATTTCCCATGGGTGTCGAGACATAAAGAGGCATCAACAGTGGAGACGAGCATATATGATACTGATCAACAAAAGCTTGTGCAATAAAAGAATGTGATGCACCAGTATCAATCAACAGTAAGGCAGGATAAGTAAACAAGGTACACTTACCCGCTATCACAGTATCAGGAGCTGCCTCTGCTTCCTCCCTATTCAGTGCATACACCTGAGCCTGAGGTGTTCCTGCCCTCTGTCCTCCACCAGATTGTGGTACACCCTGTGGTCTCTGCTGCACTGTATTCTCTGACACTGGTCCTCTCCTCTGTTGTCCACCCACTTGAGGACAATCACGGATCAATGTCCCGGTTTCCCACAACGGAAACAAACCACCGTATCAAACTGTGGACAATTTCTTTGATAATGTGGCCCTCCACATTTAAAACATTGTAATCCACGTCCACTACTACTACTACTGCCTTGGGACTGTCCTTTCGATTTGCGATCACCCCCTTTTTGTGATCCAAAACGTTTTCCACTAAACCTAGATGAAGATGCACCACCTCGTGGTGATTTAAATGATTCCCCTCTAGGTCTCATACTTTCAGATGTAGGTGGTTGAGCTTGTCCAACATCTGTATATACCCCTACAGCAATCTCAGCCATCTCAGCTCTAGTCAACGCTTCTTCATATGATGTAGGGTTATTGGACATGACCCTATCAAACAATTCAGGCCTCAAACCTTTCACAAATTGTCTGATCTTCGCTTTGGTGTTAACAGCAATATGTGGCACATACCGGAGCAAAGAAGAATAATGCACAGCATAATCTGATACTGTCATTGATCCCTGTCTCAAATGCGTAAATTCATCCTCTTTCCTCTGCCTTGCAGCAACAGAGAAATAATGCTCCAGAAACTTCGTTCTAAACACATCCCAGTTCACTGTATGTCCTTGAGCCCTCAACTCAAGCACTGTGGATTTCCACCACATCATAGCTTTCTTGGCTAACTGGAATTCAGCTAAACGTAACCAAGCAGTCTTGGCACACGGTGCAGATACAAATATCTGTTCCACACGTTCCAGTCACTCCTCTGCCAGTTCCCCTGACTCAGTCCCCTCAAACCTAGGTGGCTGATAGCTCAGAAATTGCGTCAATGTCAATTCTCCAGGCAACAGTACCTGTTCCACTGGCCCTTGTTCAATCGGTGGTGGTGGCACAGGCACCATCCTCACACTGGCATTGCCACTCATGGCATCTCCAACATCCTCATGATACCCTCTGTCTGTCATAGCTGTATAACAAGGGTTAACAATAACATTTACAAGTATATAACATGTTAGAATAACATCATATTCCAAATCCTAACATGCTAATACCATTCTCAAAGTGTTTAGGTAACTCCCTAAACCACTTCCTCTACCCATGTTCACCCCGTTCTCGAACCACTGCTCTAATACCACTAATGTGGGGTCCTCTTTACTTAATCCATTATGTATCCATTAAACATACATATGTGAGTCTGAATTAAGTAATATACCATGCACGAATTAAGAGTTCATACTACTTAAGTTGTTTACAAGGTTCTCAAAAACCTAACAAACGATACATAACATGTACATAAACAACCTAATCCAAAAGAACTCCTAGGCAGTGGTTCCCCTCGCAGCGGAAATCATGACTCACGCTCCCCACGTCTATGAGGCCCTACAGAAACATTCACAACGTGAGTATAGAGAACAATTATCTCAGTGCAATATCAAACCACAATATCAATATCAATGATAAAGCACAAATAAATCATCAATACGTGAATGTTCTGTATCATGCATCCACAAATGCACTATGTCATGACATGTCTCAACAATTTCCCTATTATCACGAGCCCCATATGATATGCCTAATCAGCTCAATATGTCAGTGGAACCACATCACATCTGCATATTAGCAGCACATATCATAGTACCATGCTCATCGGTGATAATAGCCAGAGCATATACCCACACCAAGTGTATATCTCTCAAGCCAAAGCATATGTAGTATATCTATCGTGGCAACGATCCTAGCCAAAGCATATACCACACCAGGCATATCTCTCGAGGCAATGATCTCACCTAAGCATATACACATATCTATCAAGGCCTCCATCCCAATCATATGAAATCCATGTATGAATATGCATATGAACTACCAATCATATGACACAAGGTAACATAAATCATATGATATCAAAACCATAACATCATCATCGCATCATATCTATACTCCGTACGTCAACACGTACCTGTATTGCGACACAAAAGCGATAAATCAGGCGTTGATAGCTATATGCCTCTTTGCCCTGTCCCCTGAGATGATGCTACAACAATGCCAACAATATAACATGTTATCATAGGCATTAAAATCGAATTCTACAAAAATATAAAATTTTCAACATTCTGCCTTCACCGATCGATCGCCTCAAAATCTCGATCGATCGCCGAACTGTTCATGCTTCACCGATCGATCGCACAAAATCACCGATCGATCGTCACCTTGCACCGATCGATCGCCTCAAATCACCGATCGATCGCCTCATGCTCAAACCGCCTTAAACCTTCACTGGTCGCGGCGATCGATCGAGACCACAGCCGATCGATCGGCCCGATCAGAAAAAATGAGAAAATGGCGATTTTCAAGCTTATCTCCATGGTTCTTCTCCTATACCTCAAAGTTTAACATGTAAACATAATTCATGCAATCCCTAGTACCATATAAACATGTTTCTAACATCCTAGAAACAAATTCTTGGCAAAGAAACAAGTTATGATTCTAAGCATACATATTTGATATTCCACTACACATACTTCAACACCAACTACACAAATCAAGTGTAAAACCATGAAATCCTTACCAAGATGGTACAATTTCACTTCACACACCTTCCTAGCTCAATTCACAAGTCAATCCCAAGCTTAAACCACAAAGCACTTGGAAGAGATGAAGAGGAGCTTGTGTGAGATTTTTAGGTGAAAAGTGGTGTAAGTATGTGATTTCACCCCCTAATCCACTTGATATAGATCCTTAGCTCCTTAATTTACTTGTTATCATGCCATTTACAAGGAAGTACATGTGAAGTAACATGTACATGAAATGAACCTCAAATTCAAATGCAACTCCAATTGCAAATAAATTCACATGCATATACAAATTCAAATGCCTCCTATTTCATGTTCTTTGATATGTTACTATATTTCAAATCATAGACCATGTTTCATTCTTTGCCCTTACCATCTCTCATTTCACACATGTATTACTTCATTCTTGGTTCCACCCGAACCCCCATTAACATACCACCATTTGATATAATTACACCATAATCATATCACACGTGTATACAACAATTCGAGGCATTACAAGTCTCTATGCAACTGGCATCTCTGAACAACTTCGCACTGACTTAATGGCAATAACGGGATTCACCCATGGAACATTTCCTTCCCGGTATCTTTGTATTCCTATTGCAGCAGAGTGACTGAGATTCTCATATTTTGGTTCAATCTTGAACGCTATTAGTGCGAAGCTCAATTCATGGCCGAAGCGCACACTTTCATATGCTGGGAAGTGACATAGAATCCAATAGGGAGTCGCTTTGCCTAAAATGGATAAATCACATCTATCTTCGATCGATGACATATGGTCTTGGGCCCCAAAGCGAATGGACTCCCCACTGATAAAGCGATCCTCATGATCAAAGATGAGATACTCTTGGCTACGAACAGCGCCTCTAATGCTGCTGCCAGTCTGAACATTTGGTTTGAATCCATGGGTTCTGATAATGATTATAAATTCTTCAGACAGCGGGCAGCACTTGTTATATGGGCTTCGGTTGTTTGGAGTCGATGTAACCTTCAAAAGCACTCATTTACACTTTGGTTAGGGGCGCATGATAGGCTACACACCAGTGACCGATTACCTTTTGTTGTTGATAAGGGTTGCAAGATGTGCACCAATAGCCTTGACTCGCATGACCATCTGCTTTTCAAGTGTGATTTTAGCGAACAACTATGGGCTTTGGTGAGGATTTGGCTTCGCATGGGTCATGTCATGCCTACAATGCGCATTGCTCTAAAGTGGTTCAAGAAGAAATATTGTGGATCATCAATGATAGCATCTGCTCGGTCTATGGCATTTGCGGCAACGGTATATCACATCTGGAATGCTAGAACTTGATCATATTCGAAGGAAGAGTTACTACACCAAGCAACTGCTTTAGAAAGATACAATTACATGTTTTACGTTGTATGCACACCCAATTTTCGGAAGCGTTTTTCTAGGATTTTGTGTTTGTCTGTGTATGGTTTTTGGTTATGTTATATATTTGCCCTCATAAAAATTTTGATCGAACTGATAAAAAAAATAGATAAAGATTAAAGTGCGGTTCAATTAGTCAACCAATGTGGAGTCGAGACCAAGTCGAATTCAGATTTTAAAATATTATGCGATATATGCACTATACATATGTGTCATCAAAATAAATTATTAATCATAGAAATCTACCCACCCACCTACCCACCCAATTCTCCCTCTACAAAAGTCTCCTTCCATTCTTTGTTGCTCCTCATTTCACACAAACAGAAGGGAAACAAACTTTGAATATATACTTTCAAACGCCATTCTTGATTTTCACTCACAAAAAACAAACACCCATCTCTCTTTCCCACGCCAGACTTTTCATCCAAATCCCCCCAAAAGATTAATGGGCTTCGATGATTTATGTAACCCAAGCTTGGTTTTAGGGTTGGGATTATCTCCCTCAACCGTAGAACAGTCTGAAAATCCATCCTCACCTCAAAAGTTTCAAAAAATTCAGGAGCCTTCATTAACTCTTAGTCTTTCCGGTGAAATTACTTACAATAATCATATCCATGCGGCGAAGAAGGTGGATTCTGATGATAATATCAAGGTTGGTTTTAATGATAATCAATCTGGTGATCTTTTGTACAGACAAGAGAGCGCTGCTTCTTCTTTCTCTAACGTTAGTGTGAAGAGGGAGAGAGAAATTGGGAGCAGTGAAGAGGTGGAAACAGAGAGGGTTTCCTGTAGAATTAGCGATGAAGATGATGATGGATCCAACGGTAGGAAGAAACTGAGACTGAGTAAAGTTCAGTCTGCCCTTTTGGAGGAAAGCTTCAAGATACACAGCACTCTCAATCCTGTAAGTAATTTATCTGTATTCTCAATACCAAATAATTACATACTTTTTAATTCGGAAATATCATGTTTTTTTTCCTGGCTTTCTGTTTTCAATTATTGGGATCAAAATTCAAGTGATGATTTTTTTTGGGTTTGTTTATTTAATCAGAAACAAAAGCAAGATTTGGCTCGGGAGTTGAAGCTAACCCCTCGACAGGTTGAAGTGTGGTTCCAGAATAGAAGAGCCAGGTATTTTCCTCAGCCCCATCACATTTCAATCAAATATTAAATTATTAGTAAAGATTTTAAGGAATATATGACAAAAATTTTACTTTAATTTTTTTGGTTGAAGATCATGGAAAATATTTTAATCGGGCCCGCGTGCATTAACTTTTTGCCATCTGCCAAACTAATATATTCGAACTGGCAAAGTATTTTTGTTTATAATAAATTAATTAATTCATTTATTCGCAAAAAAATGATGATGTATCCCATATTTCTGCAGAACTAAGCTGAAGCAAACAGAAGTAGACTGCGAATTCTTGAAGAAGTGCTGCGATACCCTAACGGACGAGAACAGGCGGCTGCAGAAGGAGCTACAGGAATTGAAGGCCCTTAAATTAGCGCCACCTCTGTATATGCAGCTGCCGTCGGCCACGTTAACTATGTGCCCGTCGTGTGAAAGGGTCGGCGGCGCCTCCTCCTCCTCCTCCGCTGCTGAAAGCATGGGTAAAAGCTCATTTACGATGGCTCCGGCGCCTCACTTCTACAATCCCTTCACCAATCCATCTGCCGCATGTTAATATATTATATATTACATACATATACGTATTTGGTTGTGTATATGGATATGGAAATTCCACAACCCTTTTTTTTTAATTTGTTAAGGGCTTGTGAAAATTATTAAGAAGTTAGGTAACTACTAATCTTGTGTTTATTTGGTTTAATCTATGGTAAATGGTTGTCAATATTAATGAACCCTATTATTGTTTATTATTTCTCTGTAATATGTAGCTTTTTTTCTAAGTATGTTTTCAATTATTAATGATTTATTGAGCATAGGACCTATATTTAGTTTAGAGAATCAACATATATAAAGAAAATAGGCTCAAATAGTAAGTATATATAATTTCAAAGTCTTAAATTTTATATGAAAAAATAAAAGATTAAGATTAAAAATTGTCCAACTAAATAATATCTTTTGTAATAATTACTAAACAAATATAGTCTCGCTTAACAAATACTATCCCACAAAATAGTTTTAAACTCTCAGTCTACTCCATTTTTTCTTTTGGACTATTGTTATTAAAAATAATTTATATGTAACTAAAAGTTTGGGGTTAATTATTTAATAGGACCATTCTTATAATTTATCCATAAATAAATTACACGAATTTACACATTCGATAAAGGGTGGTAGTAGTTAGATCACGCGAAATTATAATGGGAAATTGGAGATTAAAAATTACATAAATAAATAACTAATATAAAAATATATATAAATAAAATAAAGAATTAAATATAGAGGGGGGCGGTGTGAGCTTTTTGTATGCCTCAGCTTTAAGGGGACATGTGGGTCAAATCCCACGTGATGTTCCGTGTAACACTCTCACGTCTATTTTCCTCCGCAACAACTTATGAGACAACACATTTTAATGTTAGTTGAGTACCTACAACTTATCGACTGAAATTTTGATGCTACCTCAAAGATACAGTGTATCAATTATTGAATTGACATATTTCAGGTCGGCGTCAAATAAACATTGATGCTCCAACAAAGAATTTCTTATCACATTCACATATACTAGAAGAAAGGGAACTTGGAAAGCTGTATGGCATTGTGTCCATTATGAATTATGGAAATGTAGAAACAACCTAGTATTCGAGGAATGTGGAGAAAATCATTGAGTTCGTAAAAATTATGGTTATTGAACTCTCGGTAGCTTGTTTATATTAATTTGTGATTGAATGTATGTTCTATTCGTGTAAAGGTTTATATTTGATATACTATTTTTATAATATATAAAATGTGCAGAAAAATGATGATTATCAAGATGAATGGGTAAATGATAATTATAACATTTTTAGGAATAAATTGATAATTCTTATACATCTAAAATGTCCATGGTAAAATGATAAATATTAAGATGATTAATGAAATTATTGGTAGTTGAAAAAAGTCGTATCATTTAACCATGGGATGTCATTATCATGTCATCTTCTTTATTAGTAGGTGTGTGTATATAGAGATAGATTGTATTATCAAAAGGTTGTCGTTATATTATAATGCATGGGTCCGGATGAGGGCTGCCTCATTCTCTCTAGTCCACCACTTGGAGTCACGAAAGAAAACCTGATCCGTTTTTCTTGTGGTCGATGTAACTCAAAACTTTTTAAATCATACAACACCACAATGTCATGGTTCGATCAGGAGAAACAATTATTGATCTTCCTACTGTCACATACATTATCCCAAATTCAAAGTGTTATCAAAATAAATAAATCATTAATGCTCTTTCATTATATCATACTATAGAGCAATAATATGTTTCAAATTAATACAGCGACCCTTGAAATCTTTGTCAGCTAGAACCTCTGACCTGATACCACCATCACCGCAGCCTTCGATCACTATCACTGCCATTTTTCATGCCAAATAATAGACTTCTTAAAGAACAAGACGTGTGTGTTAAACAAATATCTCGTTATTAAAAATTAAAAATTAAAAATTAAAAAACCAATAATTTTCAAAGAAAATACCTTTTTGCAACGGGCACCTACTATTTCTGAAAAATCTTTATTCTTAATAAGAGAAATTAACTACAACTTTCTTTTCCAAAAAAATAAACTTTATTAAATTCTATATATATATATATATATATGTGTGTGTGTGTGTGTGTGTGTGTGTGTGTGTGAACAAAGAGAGTGCATAAAAGTGCTTTCAATATTTTTCTGGGGAAACTGAGATAGGGGAAGGTTCACAAAATTCGTGAATGCACACGTAAGGTCTACGATGAAAATTAAAGAAAAGAAAGAACTGAACTACAAATGTCTTATGTTGGACAAATTGTCGGTGTAGTCATTATTATGTAATTATGTAATATAAATATGATTGAAGCCTATGGCTAATGGCTTCTATATCATTTGACACCGATAATAATTACGATTCAGAGTTTTTGTGTTTGAGTCTCGGTTCCCACCCTAATAGTTTTAATAATTGCTGAAAAAATATAAATATGATTGATGATGGCGCATCATCATGTGTTATTATAATGCTTCAATGCATCTGACTCGATTCCAGCTTTGTTTTTTCTTGATCAAACTCTATTCCAGCTTTTTAAACACACAAAGTCTGCTATTCAATTATATAACCACTTTTATTAAAAATAATTTTCGTAGGATTAAATTTATTAAAAACATTGTGTGTAACTCTGTTTGATTAAAAACAATTTCTATGTGTCTCTATTTGATTAGTAATAAACTATGAGATTAGTATTGAAAAAGTTTATATTTTGTGGCACCATTTTTACCATAAATAATCTCTAAATACAAATATTTGGTAATTTAAGAGGTTCTCCACACTTATAAACTTGAAAAAATAAAATAAAAAACAGGTTGCATAACTGGGGATTTGATCATAATCTCTCCATGTATCTTGTAATTTTATTTAAATAATCATATAAATAGGAAATATTTATAAATCTCTCAACCTTAAAAAAACATATCATATGACAACCGAAGGCTAATCTGATGATTTGTCACTTCCTTATATTGATGATAGATCAAGTCTCACTCTCCAAATATTATAGTTGTCATAAATAACTCAAAAAGTATCGTTATATGTACACCATATTTTGTTATTTATATTTCACTTTATGAATAAATTTTATACATAAAGTAGAATATGAATAACATAAATGGGAAGATAATATTGCGTATGGACTCACTGTAGACCAATAATAAATAAAGTAGTCATGTTGCAGCCACTGGTGGATGTACAACTCCAAAAAAAAAAAATTAGCCTGCTTTTTTTTAAAATAATATTTTATCCACTAAAAATTATATTTTATTTTTCAAAAATTACATTTTGCCTACATTAAATTATATTTTGATATCCTAAAATTTCTTTTCCTTCCATTTTATATTTTGATATTTTTCCCCTTGACAAAAATCTTGTTTCCACCCCTGATTGCAACCGTATGGTCATCAATTAGGTGATTTATTTTTATTATTTGATTTAAATTTATGATGTTATTAACAGTTAGTTAGATATTACCCTTATTGCAAAATAATACAGAATATTCACATTAATAAAATATCAATGCGCAATATATCCCAAGACACTGTCTCTTAGATATCATCAATTTTTTCGATGTTAGCATGCGAAGAAGATTGATAGCATTCCGTTTATTAAGTTATTATTTATTCAAAAAGGCATGAGTCCTCTTGACTTCTGAGCAAAAATATATGAATGCCCGATATCATAGGCGGATTGAATCTAATAATTATCTTTCGGTGCAATTTTTTGTACATTGTTTTTGTCCTACTTTTCTTATTTACAGCATCATTATTAATATAAAATATTTCATATCAACGATGGATTTATCTCTAAACCTATGAGGGTATCATCAAATTTCTCGTACTAACTTACTTACTCCACTAACTATGTTGCCTAAATTTCTTTTCTTTATATCTTAACACGTAAATTGTTTTACGTGATTCAATGATGTTAGCAAACAAAATTTCTTATTCGATGTTTTTGATAATAACGAAGTCATTTTCATAGAACTAATGCTAACATTTTTATTTTTTAAAAAAAAATTGCTTAACTAAAATCTATGTAGTGTCAAATCGATTGGGGCACCAAAGATATTTTACGGACATTTATAAACAGATGTCATTATATATTGAAAGAATGGTTAATATTTTGGACTCATGTAGCCATATATACTTAATATAACCGTAAAAAAAATGACTAAAAGATATATACTTAAATAACTATTGATGTGATTCGATATTTTAGGGTATAAGGTATAATAAAGTGGTAATAAAAAATAACGATAAACACATCAAGATTTTTTATGTGGAAAACCCTCAAATTGAGAGAAAAACAACGGGAGCTAGTACAGTATAAAACTTTACTATAAACGTTGATGATTTACAAGACTCTCCTCACACAAGTGACAATCGCCCAATGACTTATAAGAATATCCTAGAAAAATAATAAAAATGACCGAACAGAAATAAATTTGCTCTCTTCGGAGTCTTTTTGTCCAGAAAAATTCAACCCCAAACTGTGAGACCATCTGCGGGTATTTATAGGGTTGTTCCCAGTGATTGGCTCGCGGGAGATCCGGAATACGATGTCCTCTGATCGTGGCTTAACTGGAGCCAAACGTGTCCGAGAAATCCGCGCCCCATTACTGCACATTTATTCACGCCGGTTGATTTGTTGGTTATCTCCGGGTCTTCCGCTAGTCTTTGACCAGAAAATCGAGGAGGGTTTAGCGACGATTCTGTTTGGTGTCTTTTTGTTCGGTAAAACCCTGCTCGATGCTATCTGTTCGGTGTCCTCCTGTTCGGTATATGACTTGTTTGGTTCTTGGGGTGGTTTTACCCGAGGAAGTCAATATGTCATATGACATCAACTATTCTTACTGAGATCTTCTACAATGTCATGATGGATAAGAGCTCATGTTCACTTTGGACATACTCGAATTCGAGTCACATTTAGCGCTAAAAAATTGATTTAGATCACCACTCAAAAAAAAAATTCTTATTAATTATCAAAATTCTCATAAAACATCATCTTAATTAAAAAATCATCTCTAATATTGTAATTTTTAATATAATCTAATTTTTACACAAAATTTTTTAACATCTAAAATAGTGTACCACAAAAACTAATATATAAGAACATATGTACAGCCCGTCGAGTTGGACCAACCAGTCCTACCAAATAGATGGGTTGCCCAAGAATTATTCAGTTCGGCTAGAGGCGGATATAGGAAAACTTAATACATGACTTAATAAAACTTAATTCTAAAGTGATGTATGCGTACTCAATGCGCCAGATCACGACCGGTGCGTCAGTGCGCGACTTAGTAAAACTTAGTGCGTCTTAAAGCGCCGCACAAGCACTCAATGTGTCAGTGCGAGACCGGAGCGTTGGTGTGCGAAGGGGGATATGAGGATTATGTGATTTAGCTGTCGCCGAGATATTAGGTAAACTAACTCGTTTGGATCGGATTGGCCTATTTTAACGGCTCGAGAGATTACGAGTCTTCTGAAAGTGTTGCTAGCAAAAGTAATATATGGGTACACCTTAAAAAAAGCGAGAAAGAAAGAAACAACTACGTGTGCATCCGTTTTTGGTGGGTTGAGACCACTATGTGGGTCATTTTCTTTACTTGTCTATTAAAGCCCAAAATATACACCACTTTGTTATGTGGGCTAACAACATCCAATTGGGCTTTTGCATTTTATATCATAATGGATTAAGATATCGAAGTTCGTGGCACAAATTGCCGTACTTCTATCAACGAATTTGAGGCTTTCATGCACCACGTGGTGAATGGATTGAGTTCCAATGTTCTTGTATAGTCAAATCATCCAACTTTGATTTAAGGGAAAATTTCGGGCCGGTACTATTTCGTAAAAGATTTTTCGGCCCAGTCACCCCAAAAAAATTTCTTTCAACTAGGTCCAATTTTAGTCAAAATGACCAAAATAGTCTTCTGCCTTCCTTGGATCAAATCCTTCAACATCAAAACCCTAGTCTCAAACCCTCACATCACCTGAACAATTTACCTTATGTTTGCCCTTTAGTATGCCTTTTGCGCTTCAATTTGATTAACATGTGCAATAATAACAATTGTTTGTCCTCATTCCGATTCTTTTTGCTCGACCTCAAGTTTTGAGATGATCGACGATACTATCGAATTTATTAATCTTCTTTTTCTCGTAAATACCTATTAATATTTAAAACCCGTCAAAGTTAATCGAAGGCTACATGCATCTTCAATCTAAATAAAGCCAACAAAATGAGATGATCGAATTATTATACGAAGTGAAATTAATTTTTTCCGATTACATATGTTTCCAGTTGGTCTACGCATTCATCAAGAACTTTTTATTTTTTTAACCCAAAAAATATATACCATAATAACTTGATTTTAAATTTTTAATAAAATGACCTTATACTCTCTTCGCGCTTGTACAAAAGAGTAAATGATACTAATTTGAGAAACAATGCAAATTTTGAGTCTACCGATGCATGTAATTTACATGCACCGACAGACTATAGGTGCATGTAAATTACATGCACCGGTTAAATTTTGAGTCTACCGGTGCATGTAATTTACATGCACCGGCAGACTATAGGTGCATGTAAATTACATGCACCGGTTAAATTCACAAATCCTAACCACAGATTTCTAATATCCCCAGCCCGGAAATCGGATCATCTTCCAACAAATTAATCTTTGTCGTTGCTTTTGCTTTTTGCCAAGTCTGAGTAGAACTTTAGTGGGAAGATTTAGGAAAATACTAGGAAATTTCTTGGATGTTTTCCTTTCGCATGAAATGATGCAGAGCTTTAATACTTGATGGGGCCCTATCTCTAATATATTCGAATCGAAAGAGTATTTATTGAAGCAAGTATTGAAGAGAAATATAATGCAAAATATTTGCAAATTATAATTACTCATGTTGAGTCTACCGATGCATGTAATTTATATGCACCGGTAGACTATCGATGCATGTAATTTACATGCACCGGTCAAATGTTGAGTCTACCGATGCATGTAATTTACATGCACCGGTAGACTACCGATGCATGTAATTTACATGCACCGCTAGACTAGCGGTGCATGTAAATTACATGCACCGCTATGCGTTACTTGCTTGTTTAAGATTGTTAATTCTTCTACTTTGATTTGGGAAGATAAGATACTGATACCTCAGTGATATATTGTCGGGAATTTGATATATGCACTGTTTATGTAATTATTCACATCAGTAATGTCTTATTACATCCGTATTTCTATTGAATGCAAATATGCAAAAATCAATATCATTAGTCAATGTGTTTTCCACATTTTTTTATATCAGCGTCTTCGTTCCAATTAGCACCAACTTTTGAAAAAAATTAAATATATAAAAACTATAAGACTTCAAAGAAGTTTGGAATTTGAATAATTTTATAACTTCTCTCGATTTTTCCAAAATTTAAAATGATGTCAACCATTCAAAGCATATTTAATCCATTTATGCCACTAAAACTAATGAATTCTAATACAGCATTGCCACCATTTTCCTCACCTGCGTACTGAAAGAAATTTATTCCAAAAGACACCCATCAATTAAACACAGACGAACATTGTAAACTGCAATTTTAAGCTCAAAGCTCTATCGACCAGAAAATATTGTTGTATATAAATTTTCCAATTGGAGAAGAAGGACATTTGGCGAAACGACAAAAAAGTCACCGTCGCATCCACCACAACGCCGCCGCCGCTCCATACGCCTCGCATAACCACCATTGCTGATTTCCCAGAATACGCGACAACACCAACTCTCACGACGATGAAGAGATAATTCATCTGTTATAAATTGATTTTTAGAACAAAGGGTGTTATAGGAATAGCAAATGACTAATTAGATTAGGGTTTCATAAAAATGGACTTAGTTGAAAGAATATTCCCACAAGATGTATTTAATTGAAAAGAAAATATTTTGCTAGATTTAGTTGAAACATGTTTTCAAAAGTGGTACCTATGTGTAATTTCCTCTTGATTTAAATATATATGATTCATTTTTTTTTATTCAAATTTAGAGTATTGGATCTAATATTAGAGTATTATATTTATGTTAGGGTTTCATTTCCCGGTGATGAATATAGCTAGATATATATCTTTGAGAAATAAATAAAAAATAAAGATACTTGAATTTTTTTCTAAAAAATTTTTAAGATGTGATGCATCATCTATAAAGTTGGCAAGTTTTATATGACGAGTCATTTTCCATTATATTTTGTACGTCGAACCTTTGGTCTTTTTCGATAATGCTTGTGGAAGTTAAAAATTCATTGGGAAATGTGATCAAGATGGAGTTTTTGGAAATATTTTTTTTTTGGTTTAACAAGGTATCCAGGTTTACGCCTGACTAATCCTTGGATGACGACCCCGGCCCCTCAAGACCGCCACCAATTTTTTTATAGTATATTTGAATATGTTTTCTCCATAGATATATATCTAGCTATGTTTTCTCCATAGATTGATCATAATATAGCTCAAATTAAAATATATATGATATATTTGTTTGGTCAATATATATAAATTATAACACCAAAATTAATTAGCAATGCTCTTATAACTTAACGATAAAATTAATTACCCAATGTGGAGGTTAAGATTTCAATTCTCCTCATCAAGATATCTTTTTAAATTAAAAATATGACGGTTAATCACCGGTCCACAAGCTTATTAGGAATCATAACCGGCACGAGGTTCAGACCCGTCGACCCAGTTATAGGCCGGGCCACTGTTTTTTTTAAACGGTGGCCATGTGCTGTATTCAGATGTGAACGAGTCCTCCCCTTTTACTGCAATTTCCGTGGCTTCTTGCTGTCTTCGCTTCTGGCTGCCCTCTTGTCTTCTTCCCTCTTCCCCTTTCTTCTCTGAGTTCTCTCTATCGTTATTACTGTCTTCTCAATTAAAATTCCCTCTCTTTCTTATAATAATAATAATATCTATGTCTCATTCATTTATTAATTCTTGTTTGAAAAGGTCTCATTCCACGAGGCTCCCCAACTTATGTAATCCAATTTTTTGTCTTCAATTCCCCTTTCCAGCTTGTTTATTTTAATTTTTCCTTGCATCTTTTGTGTGCTTTTTATCTGTTCTCTGATTTGTCCTTGCACGTTCCATCACCTCAGCTTCTTCAGAAAACCAAAAAGAAAGAAACAACACCAGGCCACCCTCTATACTCGGTCCTTAACTAAAGATTCACAAATGTTACTATATTTTTTTGTAATTTGTAGCACATACTGTTCACTCAACCAGTGAATGTATCACATCATACTTGTTTTGGGTTAAAACTGTGTTTTATAAAGCATGCACTTCTTGGAACACTTGAATCATAATTGATGCGTGGAATTATCGAATTCGAGTTTTGGTTCTAGAAAGTAAAATGAAAAGGGGTTTCTTGTTGTTGGATCTATACCTTATTGACAGCTGAATATTCTTGCTAGTTTACAGTGATTCTCTTCAACCGAAGGATTTCTCCGTATCTGCAGTAAGAATGGGACGCAGTAAGAATGTGATCTGTGGCCAGAGAAGTTGCCATTTCTCCGTTTCTTTAATTGTTTGCATGGTTTTAATCTCGTCTCAATCAAGATTATTCAATCCTGAAGGTAATCCCCTATTAGTCATTTCTTGAGTTTAATGCGATCGATTATTGACTTCTGTTGAACACATATTCGAGCTAAAGTCACGCTCCTTTTCATGTTTCAGGTAGAAAAATTGCGCAAACAGCTGATAATTCCAAGGTAAGATATGTCCATTTCCCTTCTGCATTTCTTTATCATACTTAAAAAAATAATTGATGAAAATGCGTTTACGTTTTTAGATGCTGAATGAAAATAAAGCAATCCTGCGAGCGCAAATCGGTTCCCGGCCGCCGCGCTGCGAGCGGCAGTGCATCTCCTGCGCCCACTGTGAAGCCATTCAAGTTCCCTCAAATCCTCAAACAAGAAACGGAATCAGCAATGGCTCCACAGCAGTTTTGCCCGCCGCAGCCCACGTTAGAGGTGACGACACTTCAAACTACAAGCCAATGAGCTGGAAATGTAAATGCGGCAGCCTCATTTTCAACCCATAATTTTGTCTGATAATTTAAATTTGGGCCCTTTTTTCTGTAAATAATTTATTTATTTATTATAATTACGACACATTTAAAAAGGTGAATCACATTATAACCATGGTTTGGTTCACCTGATCAGTAGTTCTTGTCCTTGGTTCCACCGAAAGGGAAATATATGTGTCTTTTTTTGTGGGCATCTTCCAAATTTCCCCATCTGTAGTGAAAAATCTTTAATTATTACGCCATTGATATGCATTAATATATCATATTCAATACATGAAGTCAATCATACACCTTAGTGCTCTGATTCCTGAGCTTTTTTGATATTGTACCAAAGATTCTGATTTGTACAAAGCAGTACTCAGAGTAAATGCGGGGCCGTCAATATATCTGGGTTTTGCATTAGCATTAAAATTACAGCAGAGGATTAACAAATGTGGCAGTGGTAACTTAAAGCAGGAAGATGAAAGATTTTGTTAAACTGTTAAAAAACAGGGACAACTTTTACTGTGTGTTTTCGAGGGGTCTTTCTTGGCAGATTGATGAGCTCTTTCCTAAAATATGATCAACTTAGGAACGCAATAATTTATAGACTAACTGATTATGATTGCTATAAAATAGTTGGTATATTAATTTTTGTAATTTTTTGTTTAAAAAATATTATATTTTAATATCAAGTTTGATGTATACGCATACAAGTGTTTCTCATTATCATAGTCATCAACTTAAATGATTGAACCCATTTAAGGGTTAATCCTTCTTTAATAGCAAAATAAGTATATTTAGTGACCAATGATTAATGACACTGAGTACATTAATCAAAGTGATAATAAATCATTACTTAAACTAAAATTATTTAAATTATTATTGCGGTCTAAGATATATTTTATTTTAATCAATTAAAGTATGTTAAAACTACAACATTTGTTTATAAGTGGTTGAAGTGTCAAACAATTAGGAATGAGTTATATACATGTAATACATCATATTAATTTTAGTGTTAAAACATAATTGAAAGATTCTCCATTCGTACTGATATAATTTAATATATAATTTAAATTTTATCATTTTACGGTATTTAA
Organism: Haberlea rhodopensis; assembly: GCA_907163345.1. Lineage (NCBI taxonomy): Eukaryota > Viridiplantae > Streptophyta > Magnoliopsida > Lamiales > Gesneriaceae > Haberlea > Haberlea rhodopensis. Next base: position 14,672,437 of record CAJQUN010000004.1, read on the forward strand.
ACTTCAAACATTAACGTACTAACATTGTTGAATATTTGTGTTCGAGTCTCATGGTATGCGAAAAAAATCAATGAAGTTTGGCAACCTAACATTGTTGAATATTTGTGTTCCCATGGATGTGTTCATACCAAGAAATGCACCTATACATAGATGCATTTCTTGACATTCCAATCCATCCAAAAATCTCCAAAGATGTAGCCTTTTCTTTCATCTCATGTAATAGCATTGAGTGATTTGTTCTAGAGTAGTTTGCTAGGCAGTTTTCTCATATATTGAGAGTGTTAGTCTCTTTGAAGAGGTTGTAACCTACAAATATTATAGTGGGATCTTTTCATCTTGCCCGTGGTTTTTACTCAAATAATCTTTAGGGGTTTTCACGTAAATTGTGGTGTCCATTTTATTCTTCATTTTCAATATTTTTATTTCATGTTGCCGCACTGGGCCAACAAGTGGTATTAGAGCCTTGTTTTAAAACCTTGTAAAATTCTAAGTATGCTCTGTGATTGCAGCTTTGGCTGATCTTCCACATCAGAAAAGATTTTATTGAGATTTTATTGTTGTCAGAATGGCGGCACGGTTCGAGATTGAAAAATTCAACGGAAGCAATTTCATGTTGTGAAAAATGAAGATGCAAGCAAGGATTGTTGCTTGGCGGCTAATGGAGATAGACCGAAGGATATCACGAACGATGAGATGAGGAATGAGAGAACAACTAGAAAGTATATCTTCTTGGGATCTGTTGATGATGTGAAGGGGTATCACTTGTGGGATCCCACTACCCACAAGCTTAAAATCGACATGGAAGATATGGTATAGGGAAATAAATGTACACATAATTCAGATACTACAGTCCAGTTGAAAAATAAGACGTACGAAGATCAAATTTTTCTGAGGTAACTCGAGAGCACGAGGAACAAGAACCAGTCGGGTAAGGGTTTTTCAAAGTTCGGTTGTCAACTCGAGAGAGGAGACCACCAGGTTGGATTTTTAGATTATGAAAGCAATGTTGCATACTCACAGAGGATGGTGAGCAATCGAGTTTTCGTGAGGCTACTCAAAGCTCGATTATATCCCTGTGGATGACAGTCATGCATGAAGAATTGAAAACTTTTTTTGACAGGAATACATGTTAGGATCTTGTTACACTACCATGAAGAAGGAAAAGCTATCGGTAACCGATGAGTCTACAAACTCATATGGGATAGTAGTAACCAAGTGGAGTGATATCGTCAAGATTGGTGTTGGAAGGAAATGCTCAGAAAGAATGGATTGGCTTTAATGAAATATTTTCTACTGTGGTTTGGCTATAATAGTCGAAGTAGTAGTGGCGTTGTGTATGGTGTTAGACCTACATCTAGGGCAGCTAGATATGAAAATATTTTTCTTTATGGAGATTTGGTGTGGTAGGAGAATATGTATTGACTAAGGAGGTTATGTCAAGAAAAATCGGTGTTTAAGTGGGACCAGTGTGACCTCACTAATCTAATTTTCCTGGGAATCTTGAAGTTTTATCTAGGAAAGATCGAGATTCTCTCTTTCCTGAGAGCTTACTTAGTGTGTATTATTCAAGTCTACATCAAAGTATAACAACATGATTTTTAAGACAGATGAAGAAATTTATTTGCTCCAACCTGAAGGTTTTGCCAAAAAAGGCGAAGAGAACTTGGTTTGCATGTTGAACAAATCTCGTTACGGTCTCAAACGAGCGTTGTATTAGGACAAGAGTTTTGATTCATATATCATGAGCCTTGGGTACAACATGTTTAGTGCAGACACTTGTGGATATTTTCAAGAGGTCTGGGATGATGATTATATCATGTAATCATGTTGCTATTTTATGTGGACGATATGTTGGTCGCATGCCCCAACAAAGATCGAGTCCAAGAATTAAAGGCACGGTTGGCTAGGAAGTTTAATATGGGACCAGCAAACAAGATTCTAGGGATGCAAGTTCACCGAGACAGAAGTAACATGGAGATTTGACCCCTCCGCTTTTGACTTCAAGTTATCCTCCAAAAAATGCCCTAGCAGTAAAGCAGAGAGGATGGAGATGTCTCAAATATTAGTATGCATCACCAGTGGGAGATTCAGGCATTGCACAAGCAGTGGGAGGTCCACGCATTGTACAAGCAACTGCAGTTGTCAGTTAGTACATGGTGAATCCTGTACAGGAGCATGGGTATGGTTAAGGGGATTCTTAAAGGTACCACAATTGTTGCATTATGTAATGGAGGATCGGATTTCATACTCAGGGGCTTTGTGGATTCAGAATATGCAGAAAATTCAGGAAAATGAGAGCTGGTTGATGTTTTGACAAAGCCGGTTAAAACCGATAAGTTCGAGTGGTGCATATTCTCAAGTGGCTTAGCAGAAACGTAAGCAACAGGGTATCACAAGATCGAAAGGATATGTTTGATTCTCAATCAAATCTCCAAGTGGGGGAACTGATAGGTAGCCTAAAGTTAGGCTTGGGGTATGATGCAAAATTGACCCAAAATCAATGGAGTTTGGAAATCTAACATGGTTGAATAGTTGTGTTCCCATGGATATGTTCATACCAAGAAATGCACATATAAATAGATGCATTTCTTGACATTCCAATCCATCCCAAATTTTTCCAAAGATGTAGTCTTTTGTCTCATCTCATGTAATAGCATTGATTGCTTTGTTCTATAATAGTTTGCTAGGTGGTTTTCTCCTATAATGAGAGTGTTAGTCTCTTTGAAAGATAGTGAGAGGTTGTAAAATATTATAGTGGAATCTTTTCATCTTGCCCGTGGTTTTTACCTTAATAATCTTTAGTGGTTTTCCACGTAAATTGTGGTATCCATTTTATTCTTCATTTTCGGTATTTCTATTTCATGTTATCGCACATTGGGCCAACAATCACCCCCAAATATTGTTAGATATGCATTAAGTTCTGTTTATTCATGTAATAGTGAAAAAGAAGAAACTCGTCATGCAGGATAAGTGGAAAAACAAGACCGAAATAAGGGACTTACTTCCAATTTTTTTTGTAAATATACTTATTTTTCTTGAACTGCTTATAAAATAACTATGTGCTCGCTACCTAAATGCTGGTTTCTTTGATTTTAACACTAAGGATTGCGACAAGTATCATAATACTATATATTTATGTATATGATTTTGACATGTGTATTGGACTATGCTTGTCGTAATCCTAAATAATAAGGATGGTACCTTAGTGGTTGAATCAAAGAAACCCCAAATACTCGTGAAGAACTTACCGAAAATGGATTTTTCTATTAATTATGTTCTTGGTGTCAGTGATACTTGGAGTTAGAAGTGTAAATCAAGGAAGGAACAGTGTATGTTTATAATACAAGTCCTCATTCTCATTTTTCTTATCATTTGACCTTGCCGCATGGGCAAATTAAAATGGAGTTTTGGATAGCTTTCTAGAATTGTGTGATGTGTTATATCTGAAATTTGCGAAACGCGTGATATTCAAGGAAGGAACATCGAATGTTCATAATACATTGGAGAGGATCCAAATGAAATAATGGACATGGATGACGCTAAAAGAGATGCCATCTCCGAAACTACTCGGCGAACGATTGGCTCCGTTTTCCTCTATTATGTTTACCACCCGCCTAGTGGGTTATTTGTTTGGTTCTCATTTGTACTGAACTATATCTGTTTTACAAGCATTCTCTGTGCTTGTAATAATAATTTAGCTTACCTAAATAAAGTATATATATATACTTGGTGCACTTGTAAATATAAGTAAAAACAGTTTTTTTTTTTTAATTTGATCATAATGGAGGTTGGAAATGCAACAGTCACGTGTGGAATCATGCCAACCCTTTAAAAAAGTGTCCTACAATAATACAGTCTTTCCCTGAAGAATTATCCTAAATTCCAAAGTATAGAGAATGTCTTAAAGGCTCAAGACAGGCAAAAGCAATGGCTACAAAGGGATAAAGACGAAGCTTTTATCACAGCACTAGTATGGCGACGAAAAATACTTATATGGACCAAGTTTGGGTCCTGCTTATGAATAACTCAAGATTATTGGGCTAACATTGTTGGTAGGATAATTTATGTATTTTTTTATTTAAAAGATATTTAATTTATATTATGTTGGCATATAAATGAAGCATAAACCAGATACATACAAGTATTTCTCAAAAGGTGAATATTTAACGTAAGGCGACGAAGGCATGCCGGTCCTCAAAGCCCTTGTCTTTGTTACGTGACAAAATTTCAGGGTTATTATTCTCTCGTGAAACCCTTTTCAAATTTCTTGATTTCTTTAGTTTAGGACAAAAATGCACCAATTCTTCATATACATCAGCTGTTTCACAAAAAGACAGAGTGATTCCTCGGAATCAAACAATCATAAAGCCAAAGAATCATTTTCACCATCAATCCATCGTGTAATAGCTTCTCATGTTTCGCTAGTTTGGATGATCCAACGGTCGAAGCAGGCTGGACGGGACCCAGATCAATTTATAATCCCATGAACCATTATGTGGTCCGAGTAGTCATTCATCACAAGATCACAAGTTACATAAGGGCACTTCTAAACTGGTTCTTAGCATGTTCACGAAACATAGAGATTGATTAACAAAAGAAAATCTCTACGAGGTCAAAGATTTACATGATTTTCCCCAACTAATCATAAAACCAAGAAGAGAATACTTCTAACATGTTAAGCCCGTGACAGAGCATTTTTTTAGTTGATTCAAAACCAACAAAATCACCGCTCATGCATATAAACAAGTTGATATTCAGGCTTCATTGGGATGGAAGGGTTTGGATTTCAAATTATTAATATAAATTCATTCAAATTGTAAAACTAATTTTGAAATCATATGGGTTACAAATCCACCATCTTCAATTTTTAAGATATTTTTTAGCAATACCAGAATATTTCAAATTCCTTAATTATTGAAGTCATTTCAAATCCATTGTTGAATGAAATCATTCAATCCAAATACAACCTAAGAGCAATTGAGATAACAGCATGGAGAAATCACTCATGCTTCACCAGCACACCACCTAATCAGTAAAAAAGCATGGCCAAGTGACGCAAGAAAAGGTAGCAAAGACTAACAATACAGAAGTTTAGCCTCAATATACAGCGATCATCATCACTCTCCACTCAAACCCCAGTTGCAACTTGAATAGTAGGTTACTAAGGAAAAAGTTCTGGTAACTTATGAGCAGTATCAAGGAAAAATGAAAAACTTTAGGCGTATTCGTGAAACATGACTGATCATTTGGTAAATTCATGTAGCAAAAAGGCGGATTTCGAAATGTTCAGTACCTAAGTAAAAAAAAACACAAGTTCTCTGTCAAGGTACTATATACTGAATTCTGATTAGAACTTTAAAAAAATATCCAGTTCACTACCATCAATTTCGTAAACTCCAGATCTTCAATATTCCAGGTTGTTTGAATGATAAAAATTCCTGGTAAAAAAACAAGCAACAGAATATAACACCTAACATATAATATTCGAGTGGACATGGTGTTGCATCCCAGTGAAAATGCTAGTGTACCATCTTCTCTCGCTCAAGAATACATTGACCTTCGGGCCACATTGAAACTACCGAAGCCTAGCATTCGTCAAGAAATAAACAAGATGGAATTCCGCCCGCTTATCAGTAATCTCCCAATAAAGAATAAGCACTTTAACCCAAGGGAAACGAATCAAAAAGGAAAAAGTATTGACAAATCCCTAATTAAAAATCTCAAACTCGTGATGCTATTTTAAGTGGCAGAAGAGCAGTTTCTAGAACACTATTTATTTATAGATTTGACCACCAGGTGAAGATAATCATACTCTGAAGATAGGCAGATGACATATTGCATGACTGAATGAAAAGAAATCAATGAGTAAGAATCTACAAACGACTTGGGCTCCGGCCTCAGGATTAATAAATAGATACAATTTATCCTTCCACAAACATAACAGGTACATCTTCCGTATCATCTGGTATAGATATGACAACTTCCAGGCTACGACAGAAAGCAACCAATAACTCCTAGAGAGGCATGGAACTGAAAACTATGTAAACAATTGAAACTTGAAAGCACAATCATGTAACATGTAAATGGAGGAAACCTTTGTATTCACCAGGATAAATAAAGCATTCATGCTAATATAACTGTGACTGCTCAACGAGACATGTTAGCTTTTGTTTTGCTTGAACATCTGGTATCGCATTGTCAGAAAACATCGACTATTTTAGTTGCTATCGCATCACCAATCAAATAAACTATGGGACAACGTGCGATAAAACTAATTGATTGAGCAACAAAGAATGCAACAAGCCTCACAATAATAACCCCAAAAGACACCATTTGAGCATTGTAAATATAAATATGCACCATTTATTAGAAACAGATAGTTTATCCCGCTCACTAATACAAAGTATATAAAAGTACCAATCAACTAACAAAATTCAAACACAGAAATATGTATTATTCTAGAAGCCTGTGCAGGGTAATATATGATAGAACCTGGTTATACAAATGGCACACCACATGCTAAGCTAGCAGATGGTACCCAGTAACCGGCAGCTCTAAATTCCAGTAGCTTCTCTCAAATTATAGTCACTATTACAAAATACCCAGATACTCCGATCACTTAGTGCTGTGACCATTGGATACTCTTGATGTCAATCCCATCCTTGTACATTTCATAAAGAGGGCTCATTTCCCTCAACTTCTCCACCTGATTTACAGTGAGCTCCACCGCCCTATCAATTTCGGCCTCGGTAGTGAACCTCCCAATCCCATATCTAATCGAGGTGTGCGCCATATCCTCGTCCACTCCCAATGCCCTCAACACATACGACGGCTCCAAACTCGCACTAGTACATGCGCTGCCACTCGAGACAGCCACCTCCTTCAGCCCCATTAACAAGCTCTCCCCTTCCACAAAAGCAAAGGACAAGTTCAAATTCCCCACATACCGGCTCTCCTCACTTCCATTCACAACCACTCCTTCCAACTTCCCCCTTATACCATTCAATAACTGCTCCTGCAATGCCCTTATCCTTTTCTCATCATATTCCATTTCCTTCATCGCCAGCTCACACGCAGCACCAAAACCAACAACCAACGGTGTAGGAACAGTCCCACTCCTTATCCCCCTCTCTTGTCCACCCCCATTCATTTGGGTCTCCACTCGAATTCTCGGCCTTCTTCTCATGTACAATGCCCCAACGCCCTTCGGCCCGTAAATCTTATGACCACTCAAAGACATTAGACTAATATTCATCCTATCCACATCAATGGGAATCTTCCCCAATGCCTGTGCAGCATCAGTATGGAGAGGAACATTCAAGTCCTTGCATATTTTCCCAATTTCCTCCATCGGCTGAATAACACCGATCTCATTATTAACCATCATCACAGAAACCAAGCCCGTATCAGGCCGAATGGAATCCCGGAGCTTTTCCAAATCCACTAGCCCGTCGGACTTTACCGGAAGATAAGTAACCTCAAATCCCTCATGTTGTAAATGCCGGCAGGAATCCAATACACATTTATGCTCCGTCTGCGTGGTGATAACGTGGCGCTTCTTCTCTTTGTAAAAATGTAGAACACCCTTTATCGAGATATTGTTAGACTCGGTGGCGCCGGAGGTAAAGATAATTTCTTTCGGCGAGGCGTTGATTAGGGCCGAAACTTGGGCTCGGGCTGACTCGACGGCCCGCTCCGATTCCCACCCGTAAAGGTGGGTGCGTGAGTGAGGGTTTCCGAAATGAGAAAGGTAATAAGGGAGCATAGTATCGAGAACTCTAGGGTCCACAGGAGATGTTGCCTGCATATCTAGATAGAGAGGCCTTCCGGAGATTTTTACCCCTTTCATCGATATTCCGCTTGACTCCTCTTCTAAAGGCTCAACGACAGCTACCGCTGCGGTGGAAAAATTACGGCGGACGAAGGAGGTAGTACTAGGTTTGTAGATGTTGCGGCGGATGGCAGCGGCGACAAGCTTCGATGCCATGGCGGTGACAGTGGCGTGTATTGGGGTTATGGTATGAGATTATTCAGAAGGCAATGCTTTGAGGGTTGTACTTTAATAGTTGTACAGCAATTTAGATTTATTCGCAAAAAAAGAAAAAAAGAAAAAAAGAAGAAGGATTTATTCGGTTTAGGATTTAGGGATTGCAAGAGGATACACTTTTGAGATTCTGTCGAGTGATTTGACTTTAAGGTATTATTATTTTTCCGAAAAAAATTACAATTACCTCCGGATAAAAAAAAGTATTATAACTTTTAAGTCAAATTTGCTAATAACAAATGAATATATATGATATGATCCATTATTTTTTGATTTATGGTATAATTAAGTGATTGTGAAAAACTAAAGAAACACACCAAATTTTTTACGTGGAAAGCCCTCGAATTGAGAGAAAAATCACGGGACCTAGTCCAGTATAATTTTCACTATCACACTCTTGATTTATTACAGGACTTTTTGACACAATATACGATCGCAAAATAACTATATGAGAATATCTCAAAAATGATGAAAATGACCGAACAGAAATAAGTGTGCTCTCTTCGGAGTTTATTTTTGCCTAAAAAATCCAACCATTTCAATGAGACCGCCAGCGGGAAATCCGGAACATGGTCTCCTCTTATCGTGGCTTTTTTTTGGAGAAAAACGTGTCTGAGAAACCGCGTCCCATTATTGCACGTTTATTCCGTACCATTATGGAAGAAGATCCGAGTAAGATATGTACTTCCTCGGGAATGAAAAAAACCCACCATTTGCGCTTAGTTACCAGGGAGAAAAGAGAGGAGCCGAAGGAAAATGAGACTAGCTAAGAATAGGGAAAGAGCGGCTAGCTAACTAGCTGATAGAGATGGCAAAGCGCCTTTTTTCACTAAGAGCTGCAAAGGCGAATAACACTCCCTCCCTCCTCTTTGAGCCCCCTACTACCTAATAGGGAGAGACTTCGCTCAACATGAGCGGCCATTCGTCTCTTAGATGTTCTAAGCATTCGTCGCCTACAAGGTGGAACGATTAGGTGTCTTACGTTACGGGCTTCGTTGGCTTTAATGTAGCCAGACAAAAACCCTAGATTCACTTTGAAAGAGGAAAGTCGACGAATGATAAAAAAACTATCTATGGGTCTTCCGCTAAGCTTTGACCAGAAAACCCGATGAGGGTTTAACAGTTGTTCGGTACCACCCTGTTCGGTATACGACTGTTCGGTTCTTGATGGGATTTTACCCGAGAAAGTCAATATGTCATATGATATCACCTCACCCCCCAAAGTAAAGCAAGACGAGATTATTGAAGTCTTGTTTTATTGTCTTCAGGTAAAATCCTAATCCTAACCTGCTCGGGGGGGTTTTGCCACCCTTTTTTCCCGCTTAAAAATTTCAAATGTCGCGCGACGTTTCGTTTCTCGAGGTACCTTTATAACCGTTCATCAATTATTTTGGACGGCGTGGATTAGATGATTGTTCACATGGTCTCATCTAAAAATACCCCTCCATTCCTTTCACTTATCTCACTTTGCTGCATTCTGCTTCCGAGCTAGCATCAGACGACCGAGCAACGTATCTCCAGTAATCTCCAGCTTCTACTCACCAAGTATGGCTTCCTCTTCAGCTGATTCCTCACTGCAAGCAATAGATATGTTCAATGAGGGGCATGTTATTAGTCCCTCTCCTCGATCATCTTCTTCTTCTGATAGCGAAGAGACCTTAAGCTCTTCCGCTGCTTCAACTGCTCGTACAAACGAGCAGTGAATTGCTACGGAGCGGGAGTTAGTGAAAGCCCACGTTCCTTGGTTTGAGATTTTTGAATCTGAGGTTAGATCAAATCATCACTTAAATAATATTCGAGCCAAATGGGGGATTTCTGAGGGGACTTCTATTATTGCTCCTCCTTCCGGATCTCGTCCCCACTTGCCCCCTAAGGGGTATTTTCCTTTCTACATAGACTATATCCAGGAGGTCTTCGCTTTCTTATTCCTCCCTTCTTTGTCAAAGTAGCCTCCTATTTTTCTGTTTCTCTTAGTCAACTGTTCCCCAATAGTTATAGGCTATTGATAGGCTTCTTCATAGTTCTTTCTTTTTTGGGTTTTACTCCTACTCCTGAGCTCTTTCATTGCTTTTATCAATTAAATAAGAAAGAGATTGGGCTTTTCTATTTTTCTTATCGGACAGGGGTTGGTTTCCTCAAAAAATACCCCCGTCTATAAAAAAATTGGAAAAACTCATACTTTTTTCCTCTTCCGCTACAGCCTTGGGATTGCCCTATGGAGTGGGGGGAAAATCTAAGAAGGGGCAAATCAATCAAGGGTTACCTTGAGGAGGAACCCTATTTTTCGGTTTGTCGTAAATTTGGCGATCAGTATTTTAACCTAGTGGAGCTGATTGACGACGGACTGTTGTACTTGTTACAGCTGAGCCCGAAGGGTGCATCCTTGAAAATGCCTCTCGGTGAGTGCTTTTAAGCAGTCTCATTTGTTCGTATTTTCAATTTGTTATGCTTGGACTAATATTCACTTTACTTTTTTCAAAAACAAAGATGATGAAAGCCATGATGGCCGCGAAACTAAAGGAAAAACACCAGAAAGACCAAGCTTCCGCAGCTACTGTTGCTCCTGCCCCTCCCCCCTATGTTGAGCCCACGACTCCCTCCGATGAGAGGGCTTCTCTTGAGGGGACCCTGAGCCTTCAGCACCGAAAAAGGGCCACGCCCAAGGGCCCGGGTTCTTCCCTGAAAATCCATCTCCTTAAGAAAACCTCTTCTTCCCTCATTCCCTCTGAGCCCCGAGCCTCATCCCAACCTGCTCCTGGTGGTCCGAGCGCTTCTCGGCCAACCTCGAGATATCATATTCCCTCTTGGACTTATTCTCCCAACATCCCCCTGCTGAAGAAACCCGATCCCAAAACATCCCAATCCATCTAGTGCCATTCTCCCAACTCCGCCGACCGCAAATATCTCGGGGAGTTGGCCTTCAGCAACTTAGTGAATGAATTCTCCACTTCCTTAACCCAGGTAACTATTTTTATTAACAATCTTCCAAGCATCCATTTTCAGTATACTCATTATTTATGTTCTGATGCAGGCCCATATGATGGCGGGTGAACTTCTCACCAGATTCCACTCAGTGCGATCGGCCGATGGCAATAACCAGAAGCGCATCAAGCAGCTGGAAAATATGAGTGATGATTTAAAGAAGTCTGTGAGCCTTCTAGAAGAGCGGGACTTGGCCACAATGACAGCTCGGGATAAAGCGGAGAAAATCCTTGCGGAAGAGCGGAAAACGTTAGCCGATATGGAAGGTGTTAACTGCACTTTATCGGAGCAGTATAAATCTATGGCTGAGCAATATCAATCCGTCTCTGAGCAGCTTGCTCAAGAGAAATCTTCAACTGCTGCTCGGATGGAAGAATTCTGGCTTGCCAAAAAGGCTGAATTTTTTAAGTCCCAGGAGTATGGTAATATGGTGGCGGATCGTGCTTCTAAATTTTTCGATCATGGATTGGAGCATGTGTTCGCCAATTTCAAGCCAAGGGCTATCCTCCTGAAGGAGCTTCAAAAAATTTCCTCGATGTTGGGGCTGCATTAGAATGTCTCCCCGAAGAGAGCATGCATCCATAGATTATGGACTTTATATTCTTTTCTTGATCGTTGCTGTATTACTCTTCACTATGAATAAACTTATTTTATTCCCTTTGTTATTTTCCTTTGATCAAAATAAGAATGATAATTTAAGTTTAAACGTGGACCGAACATCCCGATCCCACGAGTAAATCATCAAAACTCCGAACAAGCTCGCTACCCCGAGCACAATCACTTAGGCAATTTTATGTTTAAACGTGGATCAAACATCCCAATCCCACGAGTAAATCATTTAAACTCCGAACAAGCTCGTTACCCCGAGCACAACACTTAGGCAATTTTAAGTTTAAGCGTGGACCAAACATCCGATCCCACGCGTAAATCATTAAAACTTCGAACAAGCTCGCTACCCCGAGCATAAACACTTAGGCAATTTTAACGTGGACCAAACATCCCGATCCAACGAGTAAATCATTAAAACTCCGAACAAGCTCGCTACCCCGAGCACAATCACTTGGGCGATTTTATGTTTAAACGTGGACCAAACATCCCGATCCCACGAGTAAATCATTAAAATTCCGAACAAGCTCGCTACCCCGAGCAAAACCACTTGGGCAATTTTAAGTTAAACGAGGACCAAACATCCCGATCCCACGAGTAAATCATTAAAATTCCGAACAAGCTCGCTACCACGAGCACAACCACTTAGGCAATTTTATGTTTAAACGTGGACCAAACATCCCGATCCAATGAGTAAATTATTAAAACTCCGAACAAGCTCGCTACCCCGAGCACAATCACTTAGGCAATTTTATGTTTAAACGTGGACCAAACATCCCGATCCCACGAGTAAATCATTAAAATTCCGAACAAGCTCGCTAACCCGAGCACAAACACTTAGACAATTTTAAGTTTAAAGTTTAAACATGGACCAAACATCCCGATCCCACGAGTAAATCATTAAAATTCCGAACAAGCTCGCTACCTCAAGCACAACCACTTAGGCAATTTTATGTTTAAACGTGGACAAAACATCCCGATCCCATGAGTAAATTATTAAAACTCCGAACAAGCTCGCTACCCGGAGAACAATCACTTAGGCAATTTTATGTTTAAACATGGACCAAACATCCCGATCCCACGAGTAAATCATTAAAATTCCGAACAAGCTCGCTACCCGAGCACAACCACTTGGGCAATTTTATGTTTAAACGTGGACCAAACATCCCGATCCCACGAGTAAATCATTAATATTCCGAACAAGCTCGTTACACCGAGCACAACCATTTAGGTAATTTTATGTTTAAACGTGGACCAAACATCCCGATCCCAATGAGTAAATTATTAAAACTCCGAACAAGCTCGCTACCCCGAGCACAATCACTTAGGCAATTTATGTTTAAACGTGGACCAAACATCCCGATCCCACGAGTAAATCATTAAAATTCCGAACAAACTCGCTACCCCGAGCACAAACACTTAGGCAATTTTAAGTTTAAACGTGGACCAAACATCCCGATCCCACGAGTAAATCATTAAAATTACGAACAAGCTCGCTACCCCGAGCACAAACACTTACGCAATTTTATGTTTAAACGTGGACCAAACATCCCGATCGCACGAGTAAATCATTAAAATTCCGAACAAGCTCGCTACCCCGAGCACAACCACTTGGGCAATTTTAAGTTTAAACGTGAACCAAACATCCCGATCCCACGAGTAAATCATTAAATTCCAAACAAGCTCACTACCCCGAGCGCAACCACTTAGGCAATTTTATGTTTAAACGTGGAAAAACATCCCGATCCCACGAGAAAATTATTAAAACTCCGAACAAGCTCGCTACCCCCGAGCACAATCAGTTAGGCAATTTTATGTTTAAACGTGGACCAAACATCCTGATCCCACGAGTAAATCATTAAAATTCCGAACAAGCTCGCTACCCCGTGCATAAACACTTAGGCAATTTTCTGTTTAAACGTGGACCAAACATCCGATCCCACGAGTAAATCATTAAAACTCTGAACACGCTCGTTACCCGAGCACAATCATTTAGGCAATTTTAAGTTTAACGTGGACCAAACATCCAGATCCCACGAGTAAATCATTAAAATTTCGAGAAGCTCGCTACCCCGAGCACAAATACTTAGGCAATTTTATATTTAAAACGTGGACCACATCCCGATCCCACGAGTAAATTATTAAAATTCTGAACAATCTCGCTACCCCGAGTACAATCATTTGGGCAATTTTATGTTTAAACGTGGACCAAACATCCCGATCCCACGAGTAAATCATTAAAACTCCGAATAAGCTCGCTACCCCGAGCACAATCACTTCGGCAATTTTATGTTTAAACGTGGACCAAACATCCCAATCCCACGAGTAAATCATTAAATTCCAAACAAGCTCGCTATACCGAGCACAACCACTTGGGTAATTTGAAGTTTAAACGTGAACCAAACATCCCGATCCCACGAGTAAATCATTAAATTCTGAACAAGCTCGCTACCCCGAGCACAACCACTTAGGCAATTGTTTTTTTCAGATTTCGTGTTCAACCCAAATCGTAAAGGAAAAATACATCATTTATTGAATATGGAAAACAACATAAAAGATACATCATTTGAAATTTATAATAAAAATACATTATTCATCATAATTTATAAGTATAGTCTTGGCCGATTCTTCTTCTTCTTCGGAACTTTCATTGCCGAACTCGTCGATTCCTCCTTCTATCTTATTTCTTCTCTCAGCATCGAACCAATCTCTTAGCAGCGTAAGCATGCACAATGATTCTGCTTTTAGAGAAACTCTAAAGTGTCCAATGAGTCGAGCACAAGTTGAAAATGCCGACTCTGATGCGACACTGGATGTTTGGACTGCAAATACATCTCTAGCCATTTTGGCTAAGACTGGAGGTCTTGCGTTTGCTTTCCACCACTCTAGCACGTCAAAATTTTCGTCTGTAATGAACATTTGACTCAGGAAGAACTGCAACTCATTTGAAGCCGTAGATGACACTCCGCTTCCACTCTGCTTCTTTCTTCCAAGGCTCCGCAACATATTAATCACTCCGCTTCGTGACTGACTAGCATCTTCTTCTTCTCCTCCTACTACACGTGCCGATGAGCTCTGTCCCTGTTCACTATGGTACAATCGAAACATATTTTGTAGAGCATGATTGATGTCTTTTGATCGTCAACATCCTTATCCAAAAACGTACTGTAATATTCAAAGAAAGTATCGAAAGATCCTACACCCTGACTTTGATCTAACGATGTAGATATACAGTGCACGTGTGGAATTTGTTCCCAATAGTTTTTTAACTTCTCCTCCATACGATAAACAAACGACGTCAACTCAATATCATCTCTAAATTCAATAAATTTAGAAAACATGTTAAATACAAGTGGAAGAAAATAATGAGAAATAGGATTACAAACACCGGAGAAACGATCTGTTGCATCTTTACAGGTTGATAACAAAGCAGTTAAATTATTAACAAAAAACCAATCATTATCAGACAATAAATAACTTTCATCACTTTCAGGCATTTGATAAGAGTTATAAAAAGAAGTTAAAGCATCTTGATAAGGTAACATCGATTCTAACATTTTGTGCAAAGAATTCCATAGACTTACAATGGGCGGTGGAAAAAGAGTAAATCGAAGGTTCTGACTTGCACACGTATGTTTCAAATCACGCTTAATGCGTGACTGTCGTATCCATTGACAACAGTTTTTAAGTTTGTCTATGCTACTACATTCAGCATCTTCATAACCATCTTTTACTGCTAAATTAATTATATGACATGCACATCTAACATGGAAAAATACACCATTAAGCATTGTTCGTAAATATATTTTAAGTTCACGCATTGCCGCCGTATTATTTGAAGCGTTGTCAAGTGTAATCGAACAAATTTTATCTGCAATTCCATAAAATCTACAAACATTAACAATAAATTTAGCAATTTGGGAAACAATATGTGCATATTTTAATTCATCAAGTGACAAAATTCTTTTCTGCAAACACCAGTTATCATAAATCCAATGACAAGTAATAGCAAGAAAAGAAAGTAGTGCGGTATTCGTCCAAATATCAGTAGTTAAACTTAATCTACAGTTAATAGAAGAAAGATGATCAACTAAAGTCTTACGGTAATCAAGAAACACATCCACAATATTTCTTTTCAAAGTATGCTAGAAATATGTCTAAAACATGGTTGGATACCAGAAGAAAATTCAATAAAGCCATCTTTTTCAGAAAACAAAAGGGAAAGTTCGCATCTTACAATAAAACAAACGAATAATCTTTTGTTTATTTCCGGTGTTAAGATAAAATTAGTGTCAGACTGAGGATTAATTTGAAGTTGGGTTGGTTCTCTACCTAATGGTTGTAAAGTAACATCATCAAAATTATGTTTTTTAACTAGATGTTTCTTAAAAGTTCCGGTACCGCCAGCGGGACCACCTGTTTTATAATTATATGTGGTTTTGCATATTTTACAAATAACAACAGATTTGTTCGTACCTGGTTTTGTCTCGACGTCAAAATGATCCCATACCTTGCTTCGTTTGAGACGGTTACTCGTGTGACTCGAAGCGGCAGTAGTCGCGGATGACCTGCCGGGGGCCGGATTTTGGGGGGCCGCAGGTTCTGCAACGTGTTCCGCTTCTTCAACATCATAAGCATTATCAAACTCGACAAAAATATCATAATTTTCTTGGGATAAAGGTGGATTTGAGGAACCACCACGACCAGTAGAAGAGGATGCCATCGTATTAGTGGAAATATGAAAAATGAGATAATTGAATAAAAATTAGGATTGTAAGAGTAAGAGAGTTGGAGATGAAAAATTGGAGAGGAAAAATGGGGCATATATAGAAGCAAAAAAAAAAAGTTTTAAACATTTTTTTTTTAAAACTTTTTTATGTTTCCGTTGTCCCAATGGCAGTGGCCAACGGCTACAATGCCGTCGGCCAACATCTTTTTTATTTTATTTTTAAATTCTTTTTCACCGGTTTCGGTCCGATTTTGGAATCGAAACCGCCGGATTGGCGGTTCCAAATCACGGGAACCGATCCGATCCGGGTAAAACCCAGATCAGATTCCGGTTTGTAACCGGACCAACCGGTTCCGGTTCAAAACCGGAACCGACCGATCCTGTTCCGGACCGGTTCCGGTTGGTCCGGCCCAATAAGCACCATGAACCAAACATCACGATCCCACGAGTAAATCATTATAATACCGAACAAGCTCGCTACCCCGAGCACTGATCGTTATTATTTTAAACAGAATTTTCGAGTGTAGCGATTCTATACCGCAAGTGCACGGCGTCAAGTTTTAGTATAAGGATTTAAAAGTAAGGAGTGTCGTACCCACAGGGACTAGTAGCAATTACCACGATCGATTAGAATTACTATATTTAACCTACGATTAAGGAGTGATTATTAAACTAAATTGACTTAAGCACAAAAATCAACCTAAACAGCAGTGATGAATAATTGAAGAGAATTTATAAACGAATTATCAAGACGTCGGTTCACCCATGTAATCCCCCAAAAGTTGTCTATTAATTAAGATTCAATGTTCTATGTTCTAGGGTGACGAGTTTTCCTATTTCATTCGTTATACCTTGGTCCGGTTATAACGAGTCTAGCATTAACCTACAATAAATCACTCCCGTGTCTTTATTGAATAATTAATACCGAAAAAACGCTTTGTGAAAACTACTAGCCTTCGATTTTGGTAAATCTATTGCTATCACACGTGTGCTAGATTTTACTTGGTCCGTCTCAACCTAAAACCCACGGCCTAATTTACTACGTCGTATCGTAATCTCCTATGGTCAATTCAATTACGATTACCAATATCATGCAAAAGGTAGCTAATCTTTTACAAGCATTAACAACATAAATTATGCGCAAAGATCATAGAAATTAAATCAAAACCGTTAATTAACTCAAGGGTTCAAACATGGGATCCCCTATGTCTTGACAAAGAATTTAGCCAACAACCATAATCAAATTATAATGCATAAATATGTCTTTAAACAAATTCAACATCAAAATCTGATATAAAAATTAATAAGTTCAGAAATACTAAGATAACGAGGATGTCGCTCCGTGCGTCGCTCCGTTCTTCCGTTCCTTGCGTTGCTCTTGCTCTTCAATGAATTGTGGTGGTGCTTTGGATGGAGGAGGGGCTGCTAGGTTTGTGTAAAAGTGGGCAAAAGTCCTCTCCAAATCGTCCCTTCTTCTGATATATAGGTTTAACATGTGTAGCCAAGAGTCCCCTTTGAACCAAACATGGAAAGTCTTTATTTTTCCAAAAACTCTTATTCCGCGATCGATCTTCGTTCTTCCGCGATCAATCTTCATTCTCTACTGGACGTTGATAGCCAAAATAAGGAAATCCGCGATCGATCTTGGTTCCCTCGCGATCGATCGCGAGTCTTCACTGTACATTGGCGATCGATCTCGAATTCTTGCCGATCGATCGCCAATGTCTTCTGTTCAGCACCACTCTTTAAAGCTCGGCGATCGATCGCGATGTCATTGCCGATCGATCGCGAGCTGTATAAAAATTCCTCCTTCGAGATTTCAGTCCATTTTCTCACGTCTTCGCTCGGTTTGGTCCTTTTTCAACATTATTGGCTTATTTCCTCCACTTTTATCCCATTGGACCTAGATTCCTGAAATACACAAAAATATACCAAAAAGCGTAAAATCATCCAGGAATCAATACAAAAATCAATACAAAAACATAGCAAAATAAGTGTAAAATTCACACTTATCAACTCCCCCAAACTTAGACTTGATCGTCTCGAGCAAGAAATAAAATCAAAAACTAGAGTTCAATATTTGAAGATTCAACTAAACCAATTTGTAGTCAATCATGTAGCTCAGACATCTCACTTACAGACGAACCAGAATAAATCAGAAAGTTTAACAAGTTGTGTTTTCTCCTAGATCAAGCAACACGTCGCCAAATCAGAACGTGCGTGTGTGCTATTGTCACTTTCAAGTTTCATGCAATTTTCATAGATCAAATCATGCTATTCAATGAAAAGTAAGATTATCTTTCGAGCATTCCATAGTCCTATTTTCAAACACTTCTCCACTAATGTAGTCACTCCCTAGACTTGGATCACTAGGACTTTTTAAGCTTGTAGCGTTAGGCCTAGGTGTTGGCTTCAAAGAAAAGATAGGATAGCACAAAGAAGAGAGTATAAGCATGTAATGTTCATAGTTCTAGCACAAAAATGAGCTTATCTTCTTTTTCTTTTAGCCTTGGCCACTTTGGGTCTTATTTAATCACTTTTTTCTCAAGGCTTTATCTATCTTTTTCTTTTCTCATTCATCATTTTTTTTTTTTTCAATAATAAGCTCATCCAAATGTAGCAATTCATGTGCATCCAATGAGAATCATTATACTCCCTTTGGGTAAGGATAATTCTTTTCAATTTAAGCTCAAAAAGGTGGGTATAATAAGTTGCCAAAAAAAATTGTTGAATGAGGGCTAATAGTATGTTAAACATACTCCATTCCTTTGCAATTAGGCTCAAATTGGGACACTATAGATTGATATATATCATGGTAAGCTTGAAAGGCTCAAACGGTCCAAAGATCGCCTAAATCATTTCCAAGTCGAGTTTATAACTATAAAATTTCGCCTCAAAGTGTCATCATCAAATAGTTTCTAAGGTACTCTAAGATGCTCAAAACAATTCATTAAGTTCGCAAAAATTTTCGCTACTCCAAATGCAATTCACAAGATTGTGACTCAAATGTACTCAAAATATTCCTCATCTTTGACATGCTACTCAAAACAAGATATTCATAAACAAGTCTTACAATCATCAAAACTCAAGTTGACATGCATAGTGAGACTAATATCATCATGGAATAGAGACCACTACTATGATTTACTCTTATCTTACTAGTTGAACTCATTTTCAAGAAAATTTTTGTTGGTGCTCCAGAGACGATCAATTTCCAAATAAGAAGCATGACACAGTAATGCACTCCCCCAAACTTAATTCATGCATTGTCCTCAATGTACTAAGCATGGAAAATAGGACAAAACATTTACCGTTGACGACGATCGTCAGTGATCGTTGTCCAATTCCTCATCAGCTCACGGGGCATAGTGTTGGAACACGTCACAGCACGCATGGAGTCTCACCAAAATCAAAAAAAAAATAGAAACAAAACAAACCAAAAAAAACTAAAAGCAAAGCAAAGGGATAGGAAAAAGTTCTTGATTTATAGTCCCAAGCTGGACTTATTACCAACATCGCTCTAACGGTTCGGAGTATGTGGATTAGTGTCATCCACGTTGCAGTGCCTTAACCGCCGATCATTTACCACGTAAGTGCCTAGAATAGGATCACTTACCTTAATTGCTCCATGAGCATAGACAGTGGTTACCCTGAATGGTCCAACCCATGACGCCTTTTGCTTGCTTTGGAAAATGTGCGGTGGTGGCGCTTTATGCAGCTGCACTGTCTCTCCCTTCATGAATGTCCTTTTCTCCTTGAGCTTCTTAGCCTTTTTTGACTTGACCATGTCATGGCTCTTGCCTTCCTTAGGCTCTATCTCAGACTCCACGTTCACCTCATTAGTACCTTTCACCACATCAACAAGCAAAGTGTCAATCATGTTAACTTTTAGATAATCATGCTCGTTGTGTGCGTGTGTTGAAGATTTGAACATATTGAATGTAACACGATCCTCTCCTACACGGAGGATCAACTTCCCTTCTTCAACATCAATGATGGCTCTTCCAGTAGCCAAGAATGGGCGTCCCAGGATCAATGGCATTCTCACATCCTCCTCCATATCCAGTACTAGGAAATCCACTGGGAAGGTGAATTGATCTATCTTTACTGGCACATCTTCAATGATTCCTAGTGGGTAGGTGATAGACTTGTCTGCCATTTGTAACACTACCCTCGTGGGCTTCGGTTCTCCTAATCCAAGTCTCTGAAAAACAGACAAAGGCATCAAATTCACACTAGCACCCAAATCACATAATGATTTAATAGAAGAAATAGGCCCAACAGTGCAAGGAATAGAGAAACTCCCTGGATCTTTTAACTTGGTGGCCGATTTCTTTTGCACAATAGCACTACATTCCTCAGTCAAAAAGACAGTCTCGTGCTCTCCCAATTTCTGCTTCTTAGACAACATCTTCTTTAAGAATTTAGCATAATTTGGCATTTCTCGTAAGGCATCAATAAACGGTATATCTATATGCAAATTCTTAAGCATGTCTAAAAATTTGGCAAAGTTTGAATCAACCTTTGCCCTATTAACTGCTGCAGGGAATGGGAGAGGAATGTGTACCTTTTCTTGTGGTGTTATAGGTGTAGTGTCTCTATTGGACTTACCCTTGTTGCGTGGCTGCTCCTTCTCATCTTGTTTAATTGCAATCTTTTCAGTCTCCTTCTCATCACCAAGTTCTTTTCCACTCCTCAAGGTCACGGCATTGACTTGCTCCCTTGGATTTTTCTCGGTGTCACTCGGTAGGGTTCCTTGTGCTCTGCCGGCCAAGATGGTTGCCAATTGTCCGACTTGAGTTTCCAAATTCTTGATAGATGCATCTTGGTTACTCATCCTTGTCTCAGTAGATGATATAAACTTGACAAGTAATTCCTCCATGCTCGGCTTTGGTTGGTAACCCGGTTGTGGTTGAGGGTTCAAAACATTCTTTTGGTCGGACCAAGAGAAGTTTGGATGATTCCTCCATGGTTGGTTATAGTTGTTGGAGTAAGAATTACCCTGTTGTGGCTTGTTTCCTATAAAGTTAGCATTTTCAATATTTTGCACAAAAGGATTACCTGCCTGGCATTCCGTGCTCTGATGGTTTCCTCCACACAAGTCACATATGACCACTTGAGCTTGCATCGCTGTCATGGTCAAGCCATCCATTTTCTTATTCAACGCCTCCAATTGTGCTTTTATTGCTGTTACCTCATCAACTTGGTGCACCCCAATCGGTCTTTTGGGCACATTCCTTTCGGACTGCCACTGGTAACTGTTGGATGCCATCTCCTCCAAGAGTACAAAAGCTTCCTCAGGTGACTTTCTCATAATGGTACCTCCTGCTGCTGCATCAATCATAGATCTATTAGCAGAAAATAAACCATTGTAAAATGTTTGTACCTGAAGCCAAATAGGAAGGCCATGATGTGGGCATCTTCGAAGTAGATCCTTGAAGCGCTCCCAAGCTTCATATAGAGTCTCCGGATCATGTTGCACGAATGTGGTGATATCATTGCGCATCTTAGCTGTCTTGGAAGGGGGAAAGTATTTTGATAGGAATGATTGAGCCATCCCCTCCCAAGTAGTGATCGACCCTGCAGGCAATGAATTCAACCAGCTCTTAGCTTTATCGTTTAAAGAAAAGGGAAAAAGTCGTAACCTGATGGCGTCGTCAGTGACGCCATTGTGCTTGAATGTGTCGCATATCTCCAAAAAGTTGGAGATATGAGCATTAGGATCATCAGTATGCGATCCTCCGAATTGCACAGAATGTTGAATCATCTGAATTATGGCAGGCTTGATCTCGAAGTTATTAGCTTGGATCCTTGGTCTTGTGATGCTGGACATAGTGCCTTGAAAAGATGGTTGTGCATAGTCCATCATGGACCTTGTAATTGGCACTTCATCATTGTGTTGTTCACCATTCCCTCGATTATTCTCAGCCATCTCTCTAGTTTCTTTCCGAAGTCTTCTACAAGTTCGCTCAATCTCTAAGTCAAGTGGCTCTAAGATAGGTCTGTTACTTCGTAGCATGCACTACAAAGACAACTCCCTGCAAAATTCAACACAACGAAGGAACAACAGTGGTGAAATCGTATAAACAGTAGTAAAAGTAAAAATAAAAAAAATATTATGGCTAAATTATAGTCAACTAATCTCCTATGATATTACTTAAACTAGTCCCCGGCAACGGCGCCAAAAACTTGATCGCTATTATTTTAAACAGAATTTTCGAGTGTAGCGATTCTATACCGCAAGTGCACGGCGTCAAGTTTTAGTATAAGGATTTAAAAGTAAGGAGTGTCGTACCCACAGGGACTAGTAGCAATTACCACGATCGATTAGAATTACTATATTTAACCTACGATTAAGGAGTGATTATTAAACTAAATTGACTTAAGCACAAAAATCAACCTAAACAGCAGTGATGAATAATTGAAGAGAATTTATAAACGAATTATCAAGACGTCGGTTCACCCATGTAATCCCCCAAAAGTTGTCTATTAATTAAGATTCAATGTTCTATGTTCTAGGGTGACGAGTTTTCCTATTTCATTCGTTATACCTTGGTCCGGTTATAACGAGTCTAGCATTAACCTACAATAAATCACTCCCGTGTCTTTATTGAATAATTAATACCGAAAAACGCTTTGTGAAAACTACTAGCCTTCGATTTTGGTAAATCTATTGCTATCACACGTGTGCTAGATTTTACTTGGTCCGTCTCAACCTAAAACCCACGGCCTAATTTACTACGTCGTATCGTAATCTCCTATGGTCAATTCAATTACGATTACCAATATCATGCAAAAGGTAGCTAATCTTTTACAAGCATTAACAACATAAATTATGCGCAAAGATCATAGAAATTAAATCAAAACCGTTAATTAACTCAAGGGTTCAAACATGGGATCCCCTATGTCTTGACAAAGAATTTAGCCAACAACCATAATCAAATTATAATGCATAAATATGTCTTTAAACAAATTCAACATCAAAATCTGATATAAAAATTAATAAGTTCAGAAATACTAAGATAACGAGGATGTCGCTCCGTGCGTCGCTCCGTTCTTCCGTTCCTTGCGTTGCTCTTGCTCTTCAATGAATTGTGGTGGTGCTTTGGATGGAGGAGGGGCTGCTAGGTTTGTGTAAAAGTGGGCAAAAGTCCTCTCCAAATCGTCCCTTCTTCTGATATATAGGTTTAACATGTGTAGCCAAGAGTCCCCTTTGAACCAAACATGGAAAGTCTTTATTTTTCCAAAAACTCTTATTCCGCGATCGATCTTCGTTCTTCCGCGATCAATCTTCATTCTCTACTGGACGTTGATAGCCAAAATAAGGAAATCCGCGATCGATCTTGGTTCCCTCGCGATCGATCGCGAGTCTTCACTGTACATTGGCGATCGATCTCGAATTCTTGCCGATCGATCGCCAATGTCTTCTGTTCAGCACCACTCTTTAAAGCTCGGCGATCGATCGCGATGTCATTGCCGATCGATCGCGAGCTGTATAAAAATTCCTCCTTCGAGATTTCAGTCCATTTTCTCACGTCTTCGCTCGGTTTGGTCCTTTTTCAACATTATTGGCTTATTTCCTCCACTTTTATCCCATTGGACCTAGATTCCTGAAATACACAAAAATATACCAAAAAGCGTAAAATCATCCAGGAATCAATACAAAAATCAATACAAAAACATAGCAAAATAAGTGTAAAATTCACACTTATCAAGCACAACCACTTAGGCAATTTAATGTTTAAACGTGGACCAAACATCCCGATCCCACGAGTAAATTATTAAAACTCCGAACAAGCTCGCTACCCGGAGCACAATCACTTAGGCAATTTTATGTTTAAACGTGGACCAAACATCCCGATCCCACGAGTAACTTGTAAAGACACCTGTCCTAATGGGCTTGTGACCTCCTCAGTAAACCCATGCAAAGAGGTATTCACCTTCTGCAAGGCTATGCTTCCTAATTCCATCTGGTTCAAAGTATTAAGGAAGAGTACATCTGCCGAGCTTCCTTTATCCACGAAGATTCTTTGTGCATTATAATTTGCTACTGTGTCAGAGATAACCAATGCATCATTATGGGGAAGATGGATCCCCTGCAAATCTACGGGTCCGAAAGCTATGGAAAGACCCTCGGGTGTATGATTTGGGTCGATGGATAGTACTTAGAGCTTTCGAACATAACTTTTTCTTGCTCGGTTTGAATCTCCACATGATATTCCCCCAGAAATCATATGTATAGTTCCTCGGTTAGAAACATTGTTTAAGGTCCTTTCTCCGAGGGCCCGATTACATTCTTCTGATCTTTCTCCCCGAACTGCCCACTGAACTGGCTGAGGTGTCCCCCTTCCATGGTTAGCGTTATTCCGGCAAAAGGAATGTTGTCCCTTAATCCATCGTTGCTTCCCTGCCCTCTATCAGTTCTTCCTCCTCAGACGTACCCACCTCGGAACAACCCTCTTCTATAAGGTCCTCCCCGACCCATCTTCGGCATAATTTGATTCAAGGCTACTTCCCGATGAGATCTCATCGGAAGGTATTGGTCAGAGTTCCTTTTGTGTTGTTCCACTGGCCTATTCTTCCTATTGATTTCACCATCATTTTTTGCTTCTTTCCTCTGCTTCATCTTCCGGGCTTCTTCTAAATTAACGTATTTAGAAGCTCGTCCCAGCAACTTGTCATAATCCGAAGGTGGCTTCTTCGCCAATGATCTGAACAGATCTCCCTTTCTTAGTCCCTGAGTGAAGGTGCTGACTAGTATTTCGGAAGTGACATATGGAACATCAAGGCATGCTTGATTGAATCTCTTCAAAAAATCTCGAAGGGATTCCTTCTCCATCTGCCTGAGCCTGAACAGACTCAGTGTTGTTCTCTTGCAGTTCCTACTGCTCGCGAATTGATGAAGGAACAGGGAGCTGAATTTAGGGAAATAATCTATGATCCCTGATGGTAATTGATTAAACCAGGATTGAGCGACGCCCGCAAGTGTAGTCAAGAAAACTCTACATTTCACTCCATCCGTCAGTGGTGAAGGAGTGAAGCGTTTCAAATCGAGACAAATATTCCTCTGGATCTGTGCTGCCATCATAATTCCCCACATTTAAAGTTCTGAAATTGGGGGGCAGGGGATCATCAATAACTTGTAGAGCAAATGGGGTGCTCCTCCATGCTGAGTAAATACACCTTTCCATCTTGTTGCGCATTTGTTGCAACTCATCCTTTAAATCCTCCATCTGGTGATGTAAAGTTTTGTCCACTTCAACATCCAAATGACTGGGAAGATCTTTCGACTCTCTAATTTCTTCCTCTGATTCCTTCGTGGAGGCTGAATTTTCTTCTGCCTCTATGGTCTCTCTCGATGGGAGGGAATCATAAACTGCCTCATGACTTCCCCTACAGTTTTGGCAATTACTTACGTTAAATGTTCCATGGGTATTCCTCCTGTAGGAAATGCCCGAGAAACATTCTGAGATGATCATGCATCTCATGCTCCTTCTTCTGGTTCCGGGCACGAATATGGGGGGGGGGGGGGGGGGGTGGGGGGGGGTTGGTTTATCCCTCCCCAAAGTTTGCCCTCGACCCTTACTTCTAGCCATCTCGCCTTAGATTCTTCCTAAAATCTTCTTACTTCAATGTCTTTGCTCTCACTTCCCACAGACGTCGCCAATGATGTGATCCGTTATTTTTCGATTTATGGTAGAATTAAGTGATTGTGAAAAACAAAGGAAAGACACCAAAATTTTTACGTGGAAAGCCCTCGAACTAAGAGAAAAACCACGGGACCTAGTCCAGTATAATTTTTACTATCACACTCCTGATTTATTATAGGACTTTTTGACACAATATATGATCGCAAAATAACTATATGAGAATATCTCAAAAATGACAAAATGACCGAACACAAGTAATTGTCCTCTCTTCGGAGTCTTTTTTGCCTCAAAAATCCAATCCTTTCAATGAGACTGCCAGTGGGTATTCATAGGGCTGATCCCGGTGGAAATTTGGAACATGATATCCTCTGATCGTGGCTTTATTGGATCAAAACGTGTACGAGAAATCCGCGTCTCATTTACGCCGGTTGATTTGTTGGTTATCTCTGAGTCCTCCGCTAATCTTTGACCAGAAAACCCAAGGAGGGTTTAACAGCTGTTCGGTACCACCCTG
Source organism: Haberlea rhodopensis (assembly GCA_907163345.1). Lineage (NCBI taxonomy): Eukaryota > Viridiplantae > Streptophyta > Magnoliopsida > Lamiales > Gesneriaceae > Haberlea > Haberlea rhodopensis. The sequence continues at coordinate 14,698,962 of CAJQUN010000004.1, forward strand.
TTCGGTGCTACTCTGTTCGATATACGACTGTTCGGTTCTTGAGGGGATTTTACCCGAGAAAGTCAATATGTCATATGACATCAATATATAATAGCTGTATTATAATATCATCAATCTAGTTTGTAATAAATATAGAAAAATTATAATTCTCTTACATATGATTTGACAAAAAATATATTTCAGGAGAGATATATATCATTGTTTAAACTAAAGGGGGTGGGATTCCTTGGATGGGATTAATTAAAATGTTATTGTATTGGTAAAATATCTTAAACTATAAACGTAAAGGAAAGCAAAAAAAAAAGGGGTGCTTCAACAGTCACAGTTGGACAGAGAAAGAGGCTTCATAATTGGGACAAATGTATCATTCTATGTTATCAGCATAATGCATGTACAAGATGCCAATCGAACGTGGGATAGAGGACGAAAATCACTTATTTCGAGTCTCAACGTTGAGAACATGACTGATTTTTAAGAGGGAGACATTGTTATGCACCATAACTGATGGCCCAACATAGAAGAATAGTTTGGCCCAAGCCCATGAAATAATCTAAATTTAACGGGTGAGCTATAAAATGTGGGAAAGGTAGTTTGTTAGCTCATTCGGTTATCATTTTGTTATTTTGCACTATCTAGTGCTAGGGTAGCCAAGAGTGGCTATACATGGAGAAATCTCTGAGTTTATTATTGTTCTTTCCATTCCAGCACTATATCAATATTCATGTTTCTAGAATTTCTTGTGTTAATTCCCTGCAATTAAACACTGTTCATCGCACGATTTGAGTAGCCCGAACAAGATACTCTTCCAGAATCGGGAACCGAAGTTGACAGCCATGATGTGGTTGCTAGGTAACTTTCGTACAAGTTCCAAGTTGATTGATTATTGATAATTATAATGGGATTTCTTTTTCAATTTCTATCTGTTTTTCAGTTTCAGCAATTGCTGAGGATCTGTTATCACCTGTTATTATTTGTGGGAATGCCAAACATGCATATTATACCAATCTCTTTATTACAATTGGTTAACATGGTTTAATTCTTTCATATAGATTATCTATCCGTAATTAATCGTCCCAAAATTTGAGCATTTAGCAATCACACTTCGGCCTATTACTCGATCCTGTTCGAAACTTATTATTTGAATGGTTGAAAGCAAGAAAAAATAAGTTGCAAGTCCAAATGGAGTATTATTTCTCTGTATGAACAAGGAAAAGTAGTACAGACGAAATCCAGAAAGAAAAACCATTTCCACAGAGACCTTCAACATAACTTTTCAAATGAAATTCCTGAAGAGGTCACTTTGGACATCACAAGTTTAAATACCTTGTAAAAATGCACTAAATCATTCATTATTCCTCCGAGTCTTCGTTCAATCAATGGTGCTTCTTCTCAAAAAGGCCTGGGCCTGCATTCACAAAATGTATGTTAAATAAACATGAGCAGTTCAGCAGTTTCAGAGTAGTAGAAGTATCAAATAAAACTCAACTTATTTGTAGTATATATGTCACATTAGATTTTATTCTTGATGCACATATTCAAGCATTATAAGCAACCTACGCATTGTATTTTATGTTGAAAGGATAGTTGCATACGTTGATTGAAGATTCGTGGTTGGGACTCGAGAGTCCAAGCAACTATACATGCTTTTCTGTCTCAACGAAATAACAATCACAACCATTTTGATCATTGATCAACTGCACAAACACCACATGTAGAATTATGTCATCCAATTTGATTGACAATCAGAGCATTTTGAAGAGAGAAGGAAATACAAAGAAATCCGAAACTTAGAATAATAGACTCGTGTGAGACAGAATGCATAAATCCTATATGAGAACTCTCTTCACAATCACACAAAAAAAGGTGCCAAGTTAGGATTTGTATGATTCAATGTAAAAAGATAACATAATATTGTGATAGGATCATTAAGATAGCTTGATGCAGTACAATTTGTACTTAGGAAAGGGGTGCTAGTGTGAAATGCTTCACCTATCTGTAGAATAGTTGTGTTACAATATCACGGCCAAAACCTCATATCTTAGCAACCAAAATCTCTGTTTACCTCAGCTAACCAAAATCTACAACAATGAACACACAAAGTCACAAACACTTCTATTTTACAATGTGCTCAGAATTCACAAGGAACTCTTCACTTGGAATGAGTAGGCGAATGATACTTGATCAATTCGACAACCCTTCGCATAGAAGGTCTACTGACTGGTAACTCAGCAGTGCACGACAAAGCCACATTCAAAATCTTCTCCACCTCTTCATATTCAACTGTCGATGAATCCATTCGAGGGTCTAAAAGTTGATCAAAACAAGTTTTGTTCATTGTGCCAATAGCATTCTCACTTCCTTGTTCGTTAGATTTATAAGCCACCTGCGTTACCCACATAACAATGTTCTTGTTCTCGCCAAATGAATCGTCGTTAGGCCTTTTTCCAGTAATTAGTTCCAGTAAAACTACCCCAAAGCTATAGACATCGCTCTTTTCTGTAACTTTCATTGTGTAGGCATATTCTGCAAGGTGTTAAAACAAAGTAAACATGTGTGTACCAGATGATTATAAGTTAGAAATTTTGATGTAAGAATATTGTGTGGCTAACCAGGAGCAATGTATCCATAGGAACCTGCAACACGAGACATGACTTGATCACTCTGTACTTCATCTCGTTTCACTATCTTGGCCAACCCGAAATCAGCTACTTTAGGCTTAAATTCTTCATCTAACAAAATGTTATTTGATTTGACATCTCTATGAACGATTGCAGGCGCACAATCATGGTGCAAATAGGCGATCCCCTGAGCTGCTCCTAATGCAATTGCGAATCTCTTAGGCCAATCCAGATACATCCCACGCTTCTCGTCATTCAACATGTCTCCTAAACTTCCATTTTTCATGTAATCATACACCAACACTTTAATATCCTCGCCCATGCAACTAAACAACAATCTTACGATGTTTCCATGTCGAATTCTACCCAGTGTCTCCACCTCAGAGATGAACACCCCTTCGGATTCTGCTATATGGTGTGTGCCCCAAAGCCTCTTGGCAGCAACCGTCTGCCCACTTTTCAGCTTGACCCGATAGACCCGTCCTGACCCACCAGACCCAATAAGATTTTCGTCTCTTAAAGCGCCCAACACCTCCTCTTCCTTGAATCCAATCCGTTGGAACGATGTGATTTTCCAAGATTTCTTCCTTTTGCCAAAGGTAAGTAACTTCTTGGTCTTGATCAAAAGGCAAAGTAAAACCACCAGTATCAATGCAAGAACCGATAGAATTCCTACTAATACATAGTTCACGTGCTTCGATCTCGAGCAAGGAGGAAGCGGCTTAAGATCTGGACTACACAAATTCGGGTTTCCCATAAGACTTGAGAGAAAAAACTTGGTATCGAAACCAAGTGGGACTTTCCCGTTAAGCCTATTATACGAGACATTAAACTCATTGAGTTTCAGATTTGTCATTGATACCGGAATCTCACCATAGAGTGAGTTGTGGGAAAGATCCAAGTGCGTTAGCACTGGCAAACTCCCTATTTCTGCCGGAATATTACCCGAAAAATGATTGTCTGATAAATCCAACTGTGTTAACTCGGTCCAGTTCCCAACGCCTTTCGGAATTTCACCGGTGAACTGATTTTTTTGAATGTGAAACTCCTGTAACTTAGTGAGTTGATAAATACAAGAGGGCAGATCACCAAAAAACTGGTTTTTACTGGAATCCATTTTCTTAAGCTCATGCAAACTGCAAATTTCTACAGGGAACTTGCCTGAAAAATTGTTACCTGAGATCAGCAATTGTTCTAGTCCTTTGGCATTCCAAATCGATGGTGGAAAAGAACCTTCTAACTTGTTATCTGTCAGCTCAATTAGTACAAGTCCATTAATACTCCAGAATCCATCTGGTACCACTCCTGAGAGTCCATTTTCTTTAATTCTCACATATGTTAAACTACTGCACTCACCGTATGATTTAGGGATTGTGCCTGAAATTCTGTTACCGAAGAGTATCAAACGATTAAGCTTCTTCCTGTAACACAAGTTCCGAGGTAATGGGCCGTCCAAATTGTTATTTGACACATCAATTTCTTCCAAATCTGAGTTCATGCCTATGAATTCTGGCAGGGATCCCGAAAAATTGTTATTAAACAGGCTCAGTTCGATAAGATTCGGATTTAAAGCTAAAACCTCCGGAATTTCACCTTCCAAGAAATTGTCCATAAGATGTAAAGATTCCAGGGGAAGAGCCGCCAGACTTTCAGGTATTTTTCCAGTGAGATTATTCCCCGAGGCATCAAACTGCCGTAGAGAAGTAAGATTGGAAAATGAGTCTGGCAATTCTCCCGATAGTTGGTTCCCAAATAATTCAATCACTTCAACGTTTTTTAATCCACCAATACTTTTTGGTATGTCTCCTTGGAGATTATTTCCTGACAAATCCAAGATTTTGAGAGAGACAAGATTTCCAATAGAGAGAGGGATTTTTCCAACAAGGTTTGAATACGAGAGAACCAGATTCTGAACATTTATTAAGCTTCCCATGTTTTCCGGCAATGGGCTGGAGGCAAAGGGATTTCCAGACAACACAAACTGAGTTAATTCAGTTAAATTGAACAAGAAATCAGGAATCGACCCGTTCAACAGATTTGAACCCAGAGATAAAAAACCGAGTCTTGGCAATTTGACAAAACTTGCCGGGATTTCACCTGAAAAATTGTTGTATGACAAATCCAAGACTGTCAAATTCAGGAACTTCACCTTGAACTCCGGTAACGCGCCGACAAAATAATTCGCCGACAGATTAAGAGAAAAAAGATGAGAACACAGAGAAATGGAATCAGAATCAAAGCGTCCGCCGAGGTTATTAACCGACAGGTCCATATTCCGGAGAGTAGAAATCCGGCAAAAATCCGCCGGGAAATTCCCTGAAACACTGGTATCGGATAGCTCGATGGAAACGACGCCAAGATTCTGCGCATCGCAAGAAATGCCCGTCCAATTGCATGGCGCATTCCCGGCCGACCCGACCCAATCGTCGAGCTTCCGTAACGGGTCGTGGAGTTGGCTGTTCTTAACACGAAGTAGAATCGCCGCGTCTCTGTTTGATGAATTCACACTGTATATCAAGAAAATGGCGAGGATGAGAAGCAGAAGCAGGAAGTGATTTTCCCCCCGACAACTCATTTTGTTCCTGGTTCAGAAACAAAGAAATACTACCACAAATGAAATTAGTTCGGATTCATTACACAGTATGAATTGGAAGGTTGGTGATTTGGTTTCAAGTTCAAAAAAATACTAAAAAGGGTGAAATGCTGCTTATGGTTAGAAATTAAAGTGGTAAAAAGGTTATAAGAATAATTGGGATTATGATAATATAATGACATAGTAAACAGTGAAATCTGATGTATTGTGAGTCCCAACGATTAATATAATTTTCCAAACAGGAAAAAAAGGGTCAAAGGAGACGATGCAATACTGTGAATATTTCTTAAAGTTGGTAAAACAGTAAACTTGGGAACTTCAATTGGTAAAACAGTAAACTTGGAATACTTCTTGGCTACCCCCATGGGCACTACCCCATGGGGGTAGCACAACCCTTGGATGAGCATCATTTGGGGAAATGATGCTCATCCAAGGGTGTTGTACCCCCATGGGGTAGTGCCCATGGGGGTAGCTAAGAACTATTCGTAAACTTGGGACCAGTTAAAACTTAAATTGGTTGGAGTAAACGGCTAAAATTTGTTTTTTTTTAAGAAGTAGAGTTTTATAGGGGCAATTACTATTCACTGTCTGGCTCGTAATCCGGAGTCCCGACGAGCAGACAAGCCAATTAAACATCGTCTCGTCTCCGTGAAGATTACGTTGTTTTCTCAGCACAAAACCCAGGAATATTATTAATAATGTCCTACAATTAATGCTCTAGTTAGCACACAACCACATCACACGTGTGTTGGCGTATTATTCCAGATCATGTGTGGGTTTTTACCACCATCGTTTCTCAAATTAATAATGGAGCAATGTTTGATTTTGTTAATCTTTAAAGGTGGGGATTATGAAACGTACAAATTGGTGGCAATCCATGGTTGCAAACCATTCGTAAGAGTGAAACACTTGTATACATCCAATTTAGATCTCATTTATAAACCAATTCAATACTAAAATATACTTGCGGCTACGATATTATAAGTTTATTCCTCTCCGACCGAATCTGTAACATTCATTAGCAGATTCATTTTATGTGGTTTCCCTGATCAAATTAGAAGTTACCAAGGAACCATGCATAACACTGAATAGGGAGTCGTCGAATACACCAACCACACATAACATGTGAAATTGGTGTGTAAGGATGTTGTGCTCAACCTGGAATACAATCATGGTTGCAAGTATTGGAAATTCTTAGAGACATACCATCAGAAAAACTTCTTTGACCAATTGGTTAAATATAGAAAACAGTTGTAGCGGCTGCAACACGAGCTGAATATGCAATAGCAAAGACCAATCATATCGAGCTGGTTTATAAATAAAGCACAGATCGGTTACATACAAATATTTTTATTCAAAATATGATATATGAGTTGCATATGATTCGAAAGATATATGAGTCGTATATGATTTTCATAAAAAGGTAAATACTCCATGATTATTGGGAAATAATTGCTGAAGAATAATAATTATTTGAATTATTATATATTTTAAAAATATTTGAGTTATTCCGTATTTAAATCAAATCTATGTTGAAAAAATAATATGATTTAAAAAATATGGATTTTAAAATTCCTTGCCCTAGTTTTGGGCCAAACAAATATAATGAATCTGGAACATATATATACATATAACCAAATCTATCCAAATTGATTGATCCAAACACAGCCTAATCGAAGTTGTTTTTTTTTTTTTTAAAAAGTTGTTTTCCCCCAAAAAATTGGTATTTTTTTGTTTTCCCCCAAAAAATTGATATTTGGATTAACAAACTATGATACTCGAAAGTGATTATGTGCATTATGTTTTGATTATAGTAATTATGAGATAATTATGGGCTTGTGATAAGACTCGATTTTGAGATAAATTAAGTATGAGATGAGCACGAACTTATTGTATGTGTGACCCGACTTGGGACATACTACTTTATCCCTTATCTGGTACCACATTCTCTCATAATTGCATGAATTGTTGAAAAAATTCCATCGTATTTCTGTTTGGTATCTCTTGACGATCCTCTTCTTGTTCCTTGTTCCTTCCAGGGTGACGTAATTCTTCAGGAGAATTTTTCTCAATGCCATGATTTCTCGTGTGAGAGCTACTACCAAGTGACGATGACATCCTTACACATAACTATAATGTATCAATTACCAAATTACATAAACAAAATACTATTAGATTCTAACAAAATTGTATATATCATTAATACATAGCTCGTGAATTATTTCTTGATGACATCATCAAATTTATGTGAAAGTGGTGATTTAAACACATTTCTTTTAAATCAGGAGTTAAAATTAATAATGTGTAATGCACAAATATGAAATTAATTGACTAGAGTAAAGCTAAATCACCATTCTCTGAAATAGTGACAACTGTAGAAAAAAAAAGTTTGGTGATATACTATCAATCCTCATTGGTTGATCCGCGTTTACTCGATCTAAATGTCAACCATAATAGTCTCAATAGAGGAAACTTTTGAGTTCGGCCTAATATTTGGTTGCTCTTTCTTACCAAGGTGTTCTAAGTATTCCCGTATGAGCACTAGAGAATTTTATCTTGAAATAAACCAATCAACTTCATCAATATCTTACAAACCAAAGCATAATATTCTTACAAAAATTTATTCTATTACCCAAAGATATTTCGGAATAGACTGGGAGAGCCTGGCTCTGATACCACCTCTGTGGGACCCAACTCGGGACATATTACTTTATCCCTTTTCTGGTACCATATTCTCTCTGAATATTATGTATGAGAATTTTAAACATTTTCGGAAATAGTGGAAGAGTTTAGTCAATCATTCATTTTACGGTAGCGTAAGCGTTTTTACAAACTAGATAATAACAAAAAATGCATCCCAGTACAAACTCCTTATAGGTCCGACACTTAATAACAGAGAAAATACTATAACAGTCCCGGTAAGCCCACATTTCCATTTTCCTAATTTTCCTCCGGTTCTGGCTCCGGTACTCCTGTATCTGGAACTCACACTAAATAACAAGACGGGAATCTATGATAATTGGAGATCTTCACTCAAGATAAAAGCAATCGACACCAGGTAACCTTGCATTTATTTAAATAGGGGAATAAAGTGCCTTGGGAAAACAGAGGTTAAGTCTCAAGGGACTTAGTGAGGGAATATCGTTAGCTTTAATATCTGTAATTATCAAAAAGTGCAATGTATCAATATGATATGTCATGTAACATAGATCTTGCAATCAAGTAATTGTCAATAATGAACAGTGAGGATTTAGGATTTTAGAGTGAATATCGTGGGCTAAAGAGGTGGATCCCACCGGATAATTCGGTGTAGCACTTTCCCCACATATTCAGATATGATATGTACAATCATTCATTTATGAGCCAAGGTGAACCATTCTCCGGACAGTGAAACAGTGCGTGTTGTTCTTATGAACCATATACCCGGAATGTCACCCGTTGTTCATCATTTTCCGGGCCGAGGCCGCGTTGTCCAGCGGATAAATATCCAGGGCTCTCATTCATTCATTCATTCAGTCAAAAGAATCGTTCAATCAAAGGAACCGATCAGTAATCGATAACATTCGAGATAATGAAACATGCATATCAAGATGACCAATGGAACGAGATAATGTACAATATGATAACATATATGAATGATAAGATAATGAATAACAGTTTACTATAAATTCCAGACCAAATGCCAAAAGGGATATATAACAATAAAATCGGTAGTGCACATCACCTCACTATTTGATATCTTACTGGATTGACTTGATTTTGAACCCAGATGTCATTTAAATTCCTATCAACATAATATAAGTAATTTATGGTGATTAGTAACCCCAATGTGTGGTTGAATCTTCTTAAAAATAATTTTTGTACAAAACTTGTCCGGATAATTTTGAATAAGACTTTAAAAATTCCTGATAATTCAACCATAAGTCGAAAATTCATGAAACTTTCCAGAAATGCTAAAATCAGTCCAAAAATGTTTGGACGGTGGAAAATTCAATATCATGGAGGTGCGTGTAATTCACGTGCCGCCGTGCCGCCGTGTGGCAGAGCTCCGGCCGTCACGCGCAGCCAAAATTTTCAAGGAGTGATCGTATCATCGAGATCTACAACTTTTTATATACAAACTATTTTGAAATTCCCAACTGATTTTGCCCAGAATATGATTTTTTGAAATGATTAACTGGTGTTTTGGTCGCCAGAAATGGGTACGTACGACAACGTTTTGGGCAATCGCCCGACATACCCATGAACTTTAACACATTTTGAACAACTTTCATTTTATACACAATACCAAAGACAGTTTGTAAATAGAAGTAATGAATGCATGAAAACACTACCTCAAAACATATTTCTGGTAGGATTTCAGCTCATGTTCTTCACGGAGTTTCGAATTTTTTGGGTGATTTGGCTTCGAATTTGTTATACCTCTCAAACTAAATGATTTCTGGGCATATAATGGGAGGTTGTGTGAAAATCTTATTTTTGGACAATGTTTGGTAATTTTTCTGATTTTTGCTGTATTTTTGCCTAATTTCTACTATATTCATACATTATTTTCTACCTTATTTGCACGAAAATTACTACTTGAATATGACGGTTTGGGCTGTATTTATAATGGTTGTGTGTATGAATTAGGGTGTTAAAATATGGACAAGTGTTGGGGTAAGTTTTGCCAAATATTAAGTTTTAAAATTAAATCAAAAGGACAATACATTATTATTATTGTTATTATTATTTCTATGATTTATATATAATACATATGGTTAAAAATAGGGATGTTACATTGTATCTCGAATTGAGTAATTAATTTTGAATTGATGAATTAAATTAAGGTAGCATGACTTAAAGAATAAAATGTATGTTGGTGTAGTTAGTGTGATGAATTGGTTAAGTGTAGTGTTGGGATTATATAAACATGTTACCTAGCATTTTTCTCCTTTCTCTTCAACCTTCCAACAAAATTCCTTGGGAAAGCTTGGAGAAAATTTATTCGTACTTTGAAAATTTTATTGGGAGATTAAAGTGGTTAGAATCTTTGAATTTTTGAGTTGTTAATATGAGTTTTGGTTTATGGGTGGATGAATTATATATATATATATATATATATATATATATATATATATCTATATATATATATATATATATATATATATATATATGAATTGTACTGAGTTGGTTTGTTGGAATTAAGTTGTTATTGTTATAGTTTGGGGTGTTTTGAGGTGTAGTAGTTGAGTATAAGTGTAATATTTTGTGCTGTGTATTGAATGGAAGAAATGCATAAAAAGGTGGATTTTTGCTTGAACAGGGTCTCGCGATCGATCGGTAGCAAAGCCACGATCCATCGCGCGATGTTTAAAACAATTTTTGTGAGACAAACAAGGCCGCGCTCGATCGCGGAGGGCAGCAAATTTGGTGCCAAGGTTTGGACATCCCAAGATCGACAGCGAGGCCTAAAATTTTGAAATTTTGACATTTTTGGAATTTTAGTGATGGGGTTTTGTACGACTTTTAATATTGGATTGTTGAATTTGTGTAAAGCCTTCTCAAACAGTGTGACAACAAGAAGGATAATCTTTGGATTATCACTTACTTTTGTTGGACAAAAAGTATTTCACTTTGTTTAGCTTGTGTTCCTTAAATAAAAATCTTATGATTTTTCATCATCAATCTCAAGACTAAATTTGATCCTGGTCATACAAAAATAAATAATAAATAAAAAGGGTTAAACATATGATTGAAGTCGCTGTCTTTTTTACTTCGATTTGGCAGAAAATGTCGAATTAGTAGTCTTAACGAGGGACCATGTTCGCCCAAATTATTAATTTATTTCAACACAGATTCAATATTATCTGTGTGACAGCCACATGCACGCCCAGAACCCCACAATCACCAAATAATTTAATTTTGTAACATTATAGCAAAGCTGTTTCTTTCCTTTTTATTCGTTTTTGGATTATTCTCCGTTTTTCAAAACTTGGTCAAATCACTTTTCCTTTAGGAAATTAAATCGTGCTTTTCTACTTTGATCTGCTTGTATAGTCTTCTTAATTCTTGAATGAAGCGCTCAAATGAAGATAACAAATAAGAGAAACAGAAAAACAGAAAAAGAAAAAAGAACTCAGTGGCCTTTTGCTATTTGTTATTGTCGGGGTGAATTTAGAATTTAGGTTGAGGGAGAAAAAAAACATTAAAAATGGGAAAACATATTTTAGGAGAGGCAAAATACAATTTGAATGAAACATCCGATTTTAACGGTAATAAAAAAAATAATTTACCCTGCGTTGCCTTAAGGTGTGGTGTGTCGCCCTGGTTATTGCTATGTTACATCTCAGAGTCCTTCGGTTCACCTCGTCTCCTTAAGATCATTTAGATTCTATGGGTTCCTCATACGATTAATTTCATCATACATAGCATAGTAAAAGCCCTAGCTAAGACATGTACATGGTATCTATTTCCATGTTTTCTTAATCCGTCTATATAAAAGCGATGATATTTTGATCGGCATGCTACTATTGTGAGATGGGTTAAGTTTGATTTTTCTAGCTGATATCATGGGGGCATCGATCCACTTCAGGAACCTCAACCCACTCGGCCAATATGTGATTAAATAATTGACATAACCTAGCACTCAATTAAAGCAGATGATCCGAGTAACATTAATGTCCTGAGAAGATCGCTGACGTATATTAGTGCTAGGTGATAATTACGGGAAGACAAACACACATCATGTGGGACCCGACTCGGGCACATATTGCTTTAACCCTTATCCGGTACCACATTCTCTAAGAACATTACGTACGATGGTTTTAAAACCTTTTCGGAAATAGCGGAAGCGTTTAGTCAAACATTCATTTTTAGTAGCGGAAGCGTTTATACATTCTAACAAAATACATCCCAGTACAAACTCCTTAATGGCCCGACACTTAATAAAAGAGAAAATACTATAACAGTCCCGGTAAGCCAACATTTCCATTTTTCCTAATTTTCCTCTGGTTCTGGCTCCGGTACTCCTGTATCTGGAACTCACAATAAATTAAAAGGAAAACAGAGGTTAAGTCTTTGAGGACTTAGTGAGGGAATAACAATGGCTTTATATCTGTAATTATCAAATAATGCAATTTCTCAATATGATATGTCATGTAACAAAGATCTTGCAGTCAAGTAATTGTCAATAATGAACAGTGATGATTTAGGATTTCAGAGTGAATATCGTGGGCTAAAGAGGTGGCTCCCACCAGACAGTTCGGTGTAGCACTTTTCCCCACATATTCAGATATGATCTGTACATTCAGTCATTTACGAGCCAAGTGAACCATTCTCCGGACCGTAAAACGGTGCGCGTTGTTCAGATGAACCATATACCCGGACTGTCATCCGTTGTTCATTGGACTCACTTTCCGGGCCGAAGCCGCGTTGTCCAGTGGATAAATATCCAGGGCTCCATTCATTCAGTCATTCAGTCAAATGATTCGTTCAATCAAGGGAATCGATTAGTAATCGATAACATTCAAGATAAATAAACATGCAGATCAAGATGACCAATGGGACGAGATAATGTACAATATGATGACAATATATAAAAGGTGAGACAATGAATAACAAGATACTGTAAATTCCAGGCCAAATGCCAAAAGGGCTATATAACAAGAATTCGGTAGTACACCTCACCTCACTATTTGATGTCTTACTGGATTGGCTCGATTTTGAACCCAGATGTCAAATAAAGTCCTATAAACATAATATAAGTAATTTTGGTGTTTAGAAACCCAGATATGTTGTTGAATCTTCTGCAAATCATTTTTTTGTACAAAACTTGTCCGGGTAATTTCTAAATAAGACATTAAAAATTCATTAAAAATCAAGTTTAAGTCGAAACTTCACGAAACTTTCCAGAAATGCCTTAAATCAGTCCAGCAACGTTCGCCGGCCGGAATTTTGAGAAACATGTCGGCGCGTGTGGTACACGCGCCACCGTGCCGGCGCGTGGCCGTGCTCCGGCCGCCACGCGCGGCTGAAATTTTTACAGTATGATCGCCTTGGTTCGATCTACAACTTTTGTTCAGAAACCATTTTGAAATTCCAAACCGATTTTGCCCAGAATTCGTTTTTTCGAAATGTTTAATGAGGTGTTTTGGTCGCCGGAAATCCGTTTGTACGGCGGCCGTTTGGGAGATCGGCCGACATACCCATAAACTTTAACACATTTTGAACAACTTTCATTTTATACACAAGATCAAAATCGGTTTTAAAATAGAATAAATGAAGGCATGAACACGCTACCTCAAAATAGATTTCTGGGTTGCATTTCTGCAAATGTTCTTCACGGGTTTTCGATTTTTCTGGGTGATTTGGCTTTGATTTTGTTACACCTCTCAAACTAAATGTTTTCTGGGTGTGTAAGGATGATTGTGTGAAATTTTCGGATTTTTTGGAGGATGTTTGGTATTTTCCTCATAATTTTCCCTATTTCCTACATTTCCTACACCATAAACTCTCTTAATTTTTGCCAAGAATTTCTCTTGAAGGTGTGGGCTAAATCAGATGAAATGGGGGGGTATATATAGGGGTTTTGCATGGATTGGGGCTTTAAAGAGTTGGCATGTGTTGGGGCAATTGTATTGACAAGTGTATACCTAATTCTTAATTAAATATTTTCTTTTATTAGTTAATATTATGGAATATAATTAAACATAAATTCATAATTTATTATTATTATTATTATTATTATTATTATTTTTGGATGATTATTTTAGTAGTATTGAAGATAGCTTCAAATTATTTTTGTCCAATTTTGTAATTAATATTTTTGGGGTGTTACAATCTCCCCTCCTTCAAGGAATCTGGTCCCCAGATTCCATCATTGTTACCGCAAAACTCTGAAGCCTTGAGTTGAAATCTTCTTTCCATGTCCTAGCTTCCTTTGACATGATTTCAGTTGCGTAACGTGGTTCTTCATCTAGCCGATCTTCTGTTGTTGTCGTCGAGAAACCTACTCTCGTGGTTTTCCATTTCTGGTGAGCAGCATGGTCTACTATGACTCTCTGAGTTATGGATAACGATCCCTTTAGTATTTGGATAAGAATCAAGAAGTAGAAGAAGAAACACATGGTTGAGAGAGAAAAAAAAAACATTTTATTCCACTACCCGGGAATGAAAGCAGGGCGTAGGTATTCAAAGAAAATGTCAATATCAACATCAAACTTTTGATATCAGGTCCTAATTAATCCATGACCGGATTTGAAATGACAAAGAAACTGGGTGGAGCAGTGTATGTCCGTAAAAGGTTCTGTGGCTGAAAAGAGTGAATGACTTTAAAGGGAGGAAAAATGTTAGGCTCAAATCCAACCTCAGGTAATGATTTTACTGAGACTTCCTCTCTGGTAGCTATATTTACCTCGGTTTGAGTTTCTCATCTCTTATATCTGTCCTTGATTCCAATGTAGATATTACAGCCATCTATCATTTATGATTGCTGGCATCTTCGGTAGCCGGTGTAGTCGCAACTGTGAAGTCACTTCCTTGGTATAGCAGTGATGTTTGAACGACCAGTCCATGCTCAGTATATCGTAATCATATATGTATGTAGCTTGATTAAATTTGCCAGATATTCTAGTTCGTAGAATTTTTAGTAGGTAATTCTTATAGACGATGTCGGTGGTTACTTCAATTCTATCGGTAAACCGATTCCTAGATGATATGCCAATATAACAAAAGAATGTGTAGCTCTAGGGCCAAACAAGATTTAGTCAACTTTTGAAAGTCAAGTAACGGTACCTTCAACCACAACGATCGGGTCAACTTCTTCATTTCCCATTAAGGCATAAGACCTTGCTGGGATTCTCGGTTTTTGTGGCGGTGGTATCTTCTGGGTCCTTTTTGGGCAATCTTGGATACGATGTTGTTCACTTCCACAGACCAGACATTTTCCGTTCTTTCTCCAGCAGTTCTCTTCCTTGTGAGTGGGCATCTTGCAATAGCCACATTTTGGTGCATTAACATTACCCAAGTCTCCTTGTGGTTTCTGCCCAGGTGGTTCTCCAATTATTTCCTTTCCAAGATTCCTCTTCTTATTGCTTGTGTCTGTCAAATTTGGGTTATAGAGCCTCTTTTCCCTCTGCTCTCTTTGGATCAATGATTTGATATCGGATTCAACTCGTAACGCTTGGTTGACTGCAGAAAGATAATTAGTGGATTCGGTGGATAGTGTGGCCCAACGGATATCAAGATTTAAGCCTTGAATGAATTTCTTAGTTTTCCTTGGTTCATCATCTATATAATGTGGAGCATAGTGAATTAGTCGGTGGAATTCGGCCTCGTATTCAGCTACAGTATGTCTTCCTTGTACCAAATCCATAAACTCTCGTTCACGGGTGTTCAGTATTACCTGCGTAACATATTTCTCCTCGAATGCACGTAGAAAATTCACCCAGGTCCTCGGGGTTTGATTTCTTTTCCATTGGTGATCTATGACTCTCCACCAGTGATGAGCTGCATCTTCAAATTGATAGACAGCAAAGCTGACCTTCTGTTCATCAGAATAGTTGAGAACAGTAAAAATTCTCTCAACTTTGAGTAACCACTCTTCTGCATGATGGGCATTAGGGGTTCCGTAGAATTTAGGTGGGTGGAACCTCAGAAATCGTTCAAGTGCTCTATCTAGTGGTTCTTCATTCCTCGTGACGTTTCGTGGAGGATTTTGTTGACAGAATTGCATGAGCTGTTGTAAAATTTCCATCGCATTCCTATTGGGTAGCTCTTGTCGAGGACGCTGTTCTTCTTGCTCGTCGTTCCTTCTTGGGTTACGTACTTCCTCAGAAGAATTTCCCTCATTTCCTTGATTTCTCGTGTGAGAGCTACCACCAAGTGATGATGACATCCTAGCTCGCGAATTATTTCTTGACGACATCATCAAATTTATGAGAAAGTGGTGATTTAAGACATATTTAATTTTAAATAGGGAGTTAATATTAATAATGCGTAATGCACAAAATTAATTAACTAGAGTAAGGTAAAGTCACCATTATCTGAAATAGTGACAATTGTGGAAAAACAAAGTTTGGTGAATACTATCAATCCTAATTGGTTGTTCCGGGTTTACTCGATCTGAGTGTCAACCATAATATTCTCAATAGGGGAAACTTTTTCGATCTCGGCCTATGCACCTAACTCTTTAGGTTACTAACAGTTGGTTGCTCTTTCTTACCAAGGTGTTATCAGCATTCCTGTATGAGCACTAGAGACTTTTACCCTGAAATAAACCAGTCAACTTCATCAATATCTTACAACCCAAAGCATAAAATTCTTATGGAGTTTATTCTAATACCCAAAAATATTTCATAATAGATTGTGAGCCTGGGCTCTGATACCACCTCTGTGGGACCCGACTCGGGCACATATTGCTTTAACCCTTATCCGGTACCACATTCTCTAAGAACATTACGTACGATGGTTTTAAAACCTTTTCGGAAATAGCGGAAGCGTTTAGTCAAACATTCATTTTTAGTAGCGGAAGCGTTTATACATTCTAACAAAATACATCCCAGTACAAACTCCTTAATGGCCCGACACTTAATAAAAGAGAAAATACTATAACAGTCCCGGTAAGCCAACATTTCCATTTTTCCTAATTTTCCTCTGGTTCTGGCTCCGGTACTCCTGTATCTGGAACTCACAATAAATTAAAAGGAAAACAGAGGTTAAGTCTTTGAGGACTTAGTGAGGGAATAACAATGGCTTTATATCTGTAATTATCAAATAATGCAATTTCTCAATATGATATGTCATGTAACAAAGATCTTGCAGTCAAGTAATTGTCAATAATGAACAGTGATGATTTAGGATTTCAGAGTGAATATCGTGGGCTAAAGAGGTGGCTCCCACCAGACAGTTCGGTGTAGCACTTTTCCCCACATATTCAGATATGATCTGTACATTCAGTCATTTACGAGCCAAGTGAACCATTCTCCGGACCGTAAAACGGTGCGCGTTGTTCAGATGAACCATATACCCGGACTGTCATCCGTTGTTCATTGGACTCACTTTCCGGGCCGAAGCCGCGTTGTCCAGTGGATAAATATCCAGGGCTCCATTCATTCAGTCATTCAGTCAAATGATTCGTTCAATCAAGGGAATCGATTAGTAATCGATAACATTCAAGATAAATAAACATGCAGATCAAGATGACCAATGGGACGAGATAATGTACAATATGATGACAATATATAAAAGGTGAGACAATGAATAACAAGATACTGTAAATTCCAGGCCAAATGCCAAAAGGGCTATATAACAAGAATTCGGTAGTACACCTCACCTCACTATTTGATGTCTTACTGGATTGGCTCGATTTTGAACCCAGATGTCAAATAAAGTCCTATAAACATAATATAAGTAATTTTGGTGTTTAGAAACCCAGATATGTTGTTGAATCTTCTGCAAATCATTTTTTTGTACAAAACTTGTCCGGGTAATTTCTAAATAAGACATTAAAAATTCATTAAAAATCAAGTTTAAGTCGAAACTTCACGAAACTTTCCAGAAATGCCTTAAATCAGTCCAGCAACGTTCGCCGGCCGGAATTTTGAGAAACATGTCGGCGCGTGTGGTACACGCGCCACCGTGCCGGCGCGTGGCCGTGCTCCGGCCGCCACGCGCGGCTGAAATTTTTACAGTATGATCGCCTTGGTTCGATCTACAACTTTTGTTCAGAAACCATTTTGAAATTCCAAACCGATTTTGCCCAGAATTCGTTTTTTCGAAATGTTTAATGAGGTGTTTTGGTCGCCGGAAATCCGTTTGTACGGCGGCCGTTTGGGAGATCGGCCGACATACCCATAAACTTTAACACATTTTGAACAACTTTCATTTTATACACAAGATCAAAATCGGTTTTAAAATAGAATAAATGAAGGCATGAACACGCTACCTCAAAATAGATTTCTGGGTTGCATTTCTGCAAATGTTCTTCACGGGTTTTCGATTTTTCTGGGTGATTTGGCTTTGATTTTGTTACACCTCTCAAACTAAATGTTTTCTGGGTGTGTAAGGATGATTGTGTGAAATTTTCGGATTTTTTGGAGGATGTTTGGTATTTTCCTCATAATTTTCCCTATTTCCTACATTTCCTACACCATAAACTCTCTTAATTTTTGCCAAGAATTTCTCTTGAAGGTGTGGGCTAAATCAGATGAAATGGGGGGGTATATATAGGGGTTTTGCATGGATTGGGGCTTTAAAGAGTTGGCATGTGTTGGGGCAATTGTATTGACAAGTGTATACCTAATTCTTAATTAAATATTTTCTTTTATTAGTTAATATTATGGAATATAATTAAACATAAATTCATAATTTATTATTATTATTATTATTATTATTATTATTATTTTTGGATGATTATTTTAGTAGTATTGAAGATAGCTTCAAATTATTTTTGTCCAATTTTGTAATTAATATTTTTGGGGTGTTACACATCATAGGCAGATCAAGTTAATGTCGAACGATAGTTGCGGGGATCATGTGTAGATCATGGGCAGATCATGGTCTAAGATTAACGAGTCATTACTCTAGAAAATACCATGATAATTACGAGCATCCAACAGCATAAGAGGACATTCAATTTATTTCAGAAAAATACTCTACATATATATACCAAGTTCTTCATATAATTATATATGTGAAGGATTCATCAATCAATTTTATTCTCGTTTCACTTGTTTCTTGAGCACATAATTGATCATCAGAGTGGTCACATCGAGGACCACCTCGGCGTCCATCTAATATTTGTGTTCTCATGCTATCTCATGTCGGTATCTACAGTTCGGGATACACGGGTTGCAGCTCATCCTAGCGATTAAGAAGTGGTTTTATTTTTTAAAATTTTATATAGGTATATAAAGGGTAAAGTAGAATTGAGTGGGACTAATTGACCTTTAATCTATATATTGCTCCACCACGAAAATTTAATGATAAGTAGTGCATTTAGTCCTCGAGGATATTGAGGTTAATGATGTTCTATGTATAGGGAAGTTGGCCCCAACCTCTCCTAATATTGGAATCTTTTATTTAAGAATATTTAATTCGGTAATTAGATTTTGCCACCTCTATCTATCCAACTAGTCTTATTTGATCTAAAATATATAAAAAAACCAACCTTGAAACTGTATCTCCCATAGAAAAACATTTATCTACATGCCTCTTTACTAAATTGGGCAAGATTTGATGTATCTACTACCAACAAGTCGAATACTCTCCACTAAGAGAATTTGCTCGGAATTCCCATGATTCAGCAAAAGAAGTTCTATTAACATTAACATCGGGAGCATTGGTTATTTTCTTGAAATCAAACCGATCTAGAAACTTCTTTTTGGACTTTGATAATCACCCCTTTGCGATTTCCTCACTCGATTTCATATGTAACCATCTATCAAGGCGATTTAGGAATGACTGATCCTCTAATTGAATAGCAGGAGCGTACTATATGAGCTTATTAGCCGACTTTGCATACAAATAAAGCATACAAATAAAGTCAAATTTTTCTAGAACTTGATTAGAGAATCAATTAGCCAAAATTGATGTTGAGAGCAAGTATAGAGTACCATAGCCTTTCCTTTTAAGATACTCCTGTAATTCCACTTGAGTGAGTGGGTATATACTCAGGCCCAGCCCAACTAACAATTAGCCCCTAGAGGTATGGAGCGGTTAATAATTTTTGTTATTTATAATAAGGAACAATCAATTAAGTTTGATGATTTAAGTATCTTGTTGGAGTCCAATAATTTGGAGAGTTATGTTTGGGGTACTGTAAGATTTAAAATATTTGAGTTGCACCATTACCATCAGCTATAATTTTTGATAAAACAATGATCTTATATATGAACAAAAATATTTATATTTTTTAAAAAAATTACGACAACAATCTATAATAGTAACGATTTTAAATTTTTATTCTTTTACCTGCAAAATAAATTTCTAATATTAATTAATTTCGCCCTTCAACATTACCTTCTTATCCAAAGTTCATCTCAGATGCCCATTTTAGACATGTTTTACAAGTTTATTTATTATAACTTATTTGAATTCCATCATAAAAAAATACTTGTATGTGCTTATTATCTTATACTCTAAAGCTCTAACCAATTGAGCTAATTGCTTTTTTATTTGTAAACTAACATCAAATATATTTATCTAAATTTTTAAAAAAAATCAATTTTTTTTAAATTAACGGATTCGGTTCAACCCGGAACCGAATCCGTTAAGTCCGGAACCGGTAAGATACGGTTCCGGAACCGTAGAATCGCCCCGGGCCGGTATCTTACCGGTTTCGGGGTGAACCGGAACCAGTTAGTCCGGTTCCAATTTCTGACCAAACTAACCGGTCTGATTCCGGGCCGGGTTCGGATTGTCCCAGCCCGATAAACACCCCTAATTGTATATATGTAATGTAATAATAAAAGCTTCCTAAAATCTTTAAAAGCGACAATCACAAGTATTTTGTCACACTAAAGCTAGAAATTATCAGGGGGCGAAATTATTTTTGCTAATATATTACTCCCTTGAAGAACTGAAAGAAACTAGAGATGATAGTGTGTTTTACCAAAAGTTATGTGTTGATAAATCGTGCAACTCAATACTTTTAAATTGTACAACAACTAAGGCATCAAGCTTCGATCAGTCTCAAAATAGGAGTATTTATTGCACTACAACAATTCATCTTCCAATAATTACAATCAATGATAATCGAACACTTGATCTAGGTTTTGATATCAATTATATGATCAAGTGTTTATCATTATATCAAAAGCTATAGCTTATTTATAACAGCGCAACCGAATTTTTAAAAGTACGGTACCACAAACATGTTCAAATTCTATTTAAACATATTAATTGAGATATATGTTTGACTAAATGTTCGAATTTATAATACGTAGCTTAATTTTTGCCCAAGCATCAAGAACGTATTTAAAGTGTGATTTCAAATCCTTTTAATCCAAGTTCGTCTACACAAACATATCCTAAAATAATTAATGTATGCGTGAATTAAATGATTGCAAATTTAAGTGTTCCAAAATTATGATTTAAAATCCATTTGTAAAATTTTCAATTGAATGAATTTCAACTTATATTTTTTTATAAATTGAGCTATCGAGTGAACAAATATAATATGCATTTTGATGGAAGTATTTTGATTTGAAAACAAAAAGTATTTATTGCACAACCCGTTTAATCGTGCCGGGAAGTTTTGGAAATGGGCCATGCCGGCATGGCCCGTTTCCACGAAAGGGTGGCCCATCATGTCTCCTACGGGCTGTGACATGGCACGATTGCCGATGGTCGGTACCAATAAAAAATAAAAATATATATTTCGTGCCCATTTGTCGTGTCGTACCGGCACGACCCGTCACTATAGTGACACAGGCCATGTCGGCAAGTCACGTGGCGAGTCGTGCTCGTGTCGGGCCTCGTACCATCCGGCTCATTTGACACCTCTAGGAATAATTTCAAGTAATTCCATTATGTGATAATCGAAATCAATGATATTGATGTATAAACAAGGTAAAAATAGAAGGGGTGAATTGCAAATTTTATCAAATATTTAAAAGTATCTAAACAAATATGAAAAACTTAAACTTTGAATTTCGAATTTTTTTACTTACAAAATTTTCAATCCAAATACACCTTAAAGTCATTTGAAATCATCTATGGTCCATTTGGATTGATAGATTTGAAGCCTTGGATTTTAAATCCATTTTATTGTTTGGATGAATTTATGTTTGTGTGGATTTTAAATCAACAATTTCTTAAATTATGATGAATTTGAAATACACCTAAGATGGGTGTCATTTCAAATCTATTATTCAAATCTATCTCCAACTCAAATTCTTTACTCCAAATCAAATCTCTCAATTCAAACACAACCGTACATGCTCATTCTTTAAACCTAAGGAAGCTTTAGATGGAAGTATTTCAAATTCATACTCTAAATTTGGATATTTTAAAATTTTATGGATTCAAATTCTTTACTAAATCGTTTTATATATTCTTATCTAGTACTAAATAATGGATTTTAAGTTTTTCAAATAGAAATTAGAGACGAATATAGCATAGACATTGATGAGTGCAAAATTATAGAATTTGTATTGAAGGTAACAAAACCATAGGGGCAAAAATGTAATATATATATATATATATATTAATTTATTTTAAAAAAAATAATTTATTGAGGGGAGAGCTGTCTCCTCCGAAAGTGCATTTTGCCCGTGTATATAATGGGAAATATACAGACTATGTGTGTAAACATAGGATCTTCACAAGATTTGCATACACCAGATGTAACACACTTTTAATCCTCAAAACTTTAGAAAAATTTCATGCAATAAAGTTAAATCTCAGACTCTTCCAGCCGGCTTCTTCATCATTTTATCTCAAGTCCTCGGGATTTTGCCAATTAGGATCACATTTTAACAATTTGATATTACAAAAGGCATGCAAATATTACACTTTCATCAGAGCAACTTATAATGATTATAATTTTTTGACATCACTAGCTAATGGAAGGCGAAATATCGAATGTCGCCAATGTTTGATAAATTTTGATATATTTAGTTGTTCAATCCGAAATAATGTCGCCAATATTTGATATTGTTAGGATCAAACGTTTATCAATTTGCTAAAAACTATAACTGATAGCATAGACACAACGTTATTCCTTATACAATTGTAGCGCAGTACCTCGTACTAAGCGATATGTGGACATGAGAGGCTGCATCACATGGGTATCGATATGTCAAACTTGTTATGTTATAATCTATAAGCGAACAAAAGACTTGCCGGGAGACCTATTTAGACATTCCAACATTCCCTCCAAGAAGAATCTCCATAAATTGCTTCTCGGACGGTTCGAGTTCACGACATTGCACTAAAAGCAATTGTTAGTATCATCCGCTTAACACTTTGCTAAAAGTTATAGCTGATAGCAGAAGCATGACTTTATTTTTTTACACAGTGGCAGCACAAAACCCCGTACTAAGCGACATGCGAATATGAGATTGCATCATATTTATGTCAGATTTGTTATAAAATAGACAATATAGAGCTACTCATTCACAAAAGCACGAAATAATTACTGTGAACTTTATTACACTCCACTAAAGGATAATTTTCACAGAAACCCAACACCAAATATCGAAAACAATCTGAAATCCAACGCAATTTTTTTTTCAAATAAAGCAGGTCGCATATCATTGATTCATTTCCTTATTATTTAATTGTCAAATCAATTATTTATAGAACATTAATTCCACAAGCTGCCTCTAACAAGCATCTCCAACTAAGTCACATAATTCTTTTACCCTCCTTTACGTACTGGTGTTTCGGTCATGAACTGACAAACTGGGTGTGTGTGAGCCGCATGAAGGCGAATTAAGAATTTCTAGTTTGCGCTTCGCGAATTTCTAATTCGCGCACTAAGATTTTATAATTCGCGCACGAGGAATTCCTAATTCGTTCACTAAGATTTACTAAGTCGCGCATTAAGTTACTAAGTCTTGTTAATACTCCTTAATTATTCGATTTTTTTTTTTTGTAATTATAAAAAAAATCTTTATATTTTGGGTGTAGATGAATTTTCATGATTTCTAGGTACTTCAGGTTGGCAAGAAAATTATATTATATGGTAAATAAATAGGTAATATTCACTATTATGTAATAAATCATGAAAATACATAATAACATATGAAAGACTAAAATATGTGACAAAAGAAAGCAGAATAAATTTGTGATTTTGTAATATTTTTGCGGAGTAAATAATAATAATTTGATATCTTAGTTTTTTGAATGAAAATTAATAGAATGAATTTTATAAATAAAACTTTTATTTTTATTGAGTTAATTAAATATTTATATTAATCATTTCATAAGGTAATAATATAAGTCTCCGGAAATAATATGAGTCATTCTTAATAAATTCATTCTATTACCAAACATGTTGAAATATATATGTATAATTTGGTTTTAAAATAAAACAAAATTTAAATACTTTATGTCTTTTTCAATTTTAATTTTCTAAAATATATTTTTCGGAGAATCCCTACTCGAAGAACGATCAAATACAAGATTTAAATTACGTTGTATCACTGGCTATAACATTTTGCAAAGCTGCAAATGTTAGATCCTTCAATAAAATCTAATTTTAATGCTTTTTGATAATGGTAAAGCTGCAAACACCAAAGTTGTTAAGAACTTCATATTGTAAATTTGTAAATAATATAATAATGATATAAGTTTGTTAAATATGATGTATATTATGTATGTTTAACTTCATTTCATCAGTATGTATGCATATATATTTATTTATTTATAATAGGCTCATTAAAGTGCACCTGCACTCAATTTTTTTGAAAATTGACACACTCGTACATTCGCATCAGCTCGCGCATCGGACCTATGCGATCCAGTACATGATTCGCTGATGCAAAGAATTTCATATTTGATTAGAAATTAAATAGCTTATAATAATATCAACAGATTCACATCCGTAGCCGTTTTGAAAGGACACTGGTACAGAAAATTAATTAATTAAATTCGGAAAAAGAGCATAAAAAAAATTCAGATGGGGAGCAGTCATATTAATGCTGGTTTGCAGATAATATTGAAGAGACACGATTATACACTGAAAAGTAAACTAAAATACAGATAATTTATCAACGTCATTAATGAACTTTGTACCATAATTGTTGAATATAATATTTGAAAAACCACAGCAGAAACTCAGATCATAATAAGAAAAGATAGAAGCTAATTACCATGAAGAAAACTGTTAGGGAACCATTTGTTTATGTTTTGGAAGAAGAATCAGATATTAATATGAGGCTAAATTACAAAAATGAACCCATAAAATAGGTATTTTGCAATAGAATATGAAATACAAATTCTGAATTAGGGTAGGTGGAGCTATAATTAAGGGACAAATATGCATAATTTTTAATATAATATCAAGAAACGCACATTTGTTGGAATTAATTATTAAATAAGATAAATGTAAATACCACAGAAAAAGGATCTTCCTTACTTTTCAGCAAGGACTCTTTGTTCTTCTTTAGATACACAGGACAAAAGCAAAGATGTATATGGATGTATCCATGAAAGAAAATCCACAGTAAAATTTTTTCCAGAAATATAAAAATAAAAAAACTCATTATAAAGAGTTAACTAAAGAAAACTGAAAAATACTATTGCCTGGCTCCATTCTGTTTGCCTCTTCTTTGGACTTTTCATATGGCCAAAACCTTCACTAAACCAGCGTGAGATTAAACTATGTTAATCTTAGCCTTGATATTGTTAGTAAATGTCGACCACGGAGGAGTGAGGACCAATAAACCTGTAACCCTCGATGTATTCCCCATTCTTGGACAAAGGGCAAATCGGTCATTGCATGAACTGATATGGTTATGAAAACCAGAGATTGAAGCTTTGAAATGGAGGAGAGCATTTTCACATTTGGTTTCCACAAAATGTTCCACTAACTCTCTGTCTCTCTCATATATATATATATATTGTATTTGCAATTAAAATAGAAAATATATTGTGCGCATATATGTATATGTAGTGTAAGTTAGGTGGTGTCAAACTCCATTTTACCCCCGGAGCTACTGTGGGAAGATGAGGCGTTGGGACTTGGGAGTGGGAGAAGGCGAAAGCCGGGGCTTTTTTTTAACTGACGCCGATGAGGCAATGCACGAAAAATACTTATATAGATATGATTAGGGTTCATTCCAATTCAATTATTTATAATAATTAACATATATTTTTATATATTTTTTATTTAAAAATATATTATATTTTACTATTAAGTTATTATATATATATATATATGAGATCCAAATTATGTGGATACAAATATTACCCGGTGGACGTTTTGTCAATGCCTTAGGAGGACAATTTGTAGGGAAAAAATGAAGGCTTTTTAATGAATTTATTTGTTGTATTTGCTTTCAAAGTCAATTCACATTATATATATATATTTCAAACCATGGTACATTCTATATATATATATATATATGTTGGAATCGAAGAGGGGGGTGAATGAGATTCCTTGGCTACTTTAGCTTTTTAAAATGAGTTTGTAAAATAAAAATATTTTGCGCTTTGCGGAAGCCTTGAGTCAATCGATAAATAAAAGAACGAAATAAATAAATGCGTAAAGGAAATAATGCGGTAAATAACAAAAGGATTTGTTATAGAAGTTCGGCGATGAATCGCCTACGTCTCCTCTTCCCGGTTAGATAACCTCCAACCGAGGTTCCACTAGAACAATAGATCTTGGCCTTGAGGGCTCCAAGTTAGCCACACAACAACTCTTCCCGAGTTTACAACGCTCTTCCCGAGCACACTACTCTTCCCGAGTACACAACGCTCTTCCCGAGCACAATACCCTTCACGAGTATACAAAGCTCTTCCCGAGCTACCAACACTCTTCACGAGTCTTCTTGGCCTTAAGGGCTCCAAGGATAGCCCAACTAGACTTGTTCATGACTTTACAATTTTCCAACTTGCTTTGGTGTTGGAGGACATTTACAAGAAATCAAACCAAAAACACCTTCACGGTGTACTCACACGAAGACAACAAGACTTAACAAATGGAAACAATTACTAGCTCCAATACAACAACAATGTATGGAGTTTGTAATGCTATTCAAGAATTTAATAATCAAAGCTTTTGTATAGTTTGTAGACTTGTTTCTTAGCTTCAAAATGCTCCAAAGCATCCATATTTATAGTGTAGAAGGCCCCCTAGGCTCCTACTAGCCGTTGCTTCAAATAAGGCTTGAATCACTCCAAGATCGCCTCGGACATCGCCTCGGGCGATCGCCATCGCCGCGCCCCAACGGTCAGCAAAAATCACGGATCGCCTCAGGCGATCGCTGGATCGCCTCAGGCGATCCAAGTCAAATCCCAATGCCGTAGCTTCAGCTGCCTGAAATCATGCATCGCCTCGGGCGAAGTCCACATCGCCTCAGGCGTTCCAGCCATCGCCTCAGGCGTTCGTGACATCGCCTCGGGCGAACTCCCCTGCGCGCATGCCCGCGCCACCCTCGGCATCGCTTCAGTCGATGTGCGGGAGCGAAGTCCCTGTGGCTGCCATCGCCTCAGGCGTTGGTCACCATCGCCTGGGGCGATCTTTCTCGCGTGCTCGCCTGGCCATCGCCTGGGTCGATGAGCGTGGCGATCCTCGCCTGGCACCCATCGCCTGGGGCGATGGCACTCATCGCCTGGGGCGATCTGTGTCTTCCAAAAGACAATTTCTTTGGCATTTCAAATCTATTACAATCTTCAAATTTGATCATAATTTATGCTGCATACTCAATAAAAATCATTAGTACAAAATGTATAGGTTTTGTAATCATCAAAACAAAAACGATAATTTTATTTAAAATAGAGGAATGAGATAGCGTTTTAAGGCGCAACAATCTCCCCCTTTTTGATGATCACAAAACCCGGTAAACTTGAAAGAAAATAAACCTTATAACAATGCAATGCATAGAGAGTTTAAACTCCCCCTTAATGAATGCAATGATAAACAATGTTTCAATGTGCATTTTTATCACCTTTACAAAATGTGTCACAAGTTGTAAAAACAATTAGGTTGCAACATTTCATCAATCAAGTTTACACCAAGTTTACACATACATTCTCCCCCTTTTTGTGAGAATAAAAAAGGGTAAATGATTTTTAAGAAAATTGGACATAGTTTCCTTTAAAAATGAATAAACCATAAATCCATCCAAGTAATACACAATCAACTCAAAATTCAATCAACAACTTAAACTCCATCAACATAAACAATAAATTCATTCCAACATCATTTAACCATTTAATCCTTACAAATAATTACAAAAGGATAAAATCTAAAAAAAAACACTAAAGCAAAGACAACTCAATCCATGCCACCATCACCATCACCATCATTCCCGTGATAGTATCCTCGTCCATGTGAGCACTGGAAAACTGAGAACGAAGAGCGTCTACTTCATGTCGTAAATACGACAAATCTTCTCTCGAGGAGTCTTGGTAAGCTCGAAGAGACGCAACATCATCTCGAAGGGAATGGAATTGAGAATTCATATCGACTCTCAAGGATTGAAATTGTGAGTTCATATCCTCACGAAGGCTTTGGAATTGAGAAGTAAAGAAAGCAAAAGCGTCTTGATTGAACTCAAAAGAAGAAGAAGGTTGATGACTATCAGGAGCTGGAATATCCGCCCCAATATTCATCATGTCATCAAAGGTAGATGGAGATTGATGCTGAATGGGTGGCTCATCAAGATTTGGTTCAATCAAGAAAGGAAAATGAACCCTTTGGGCACTAGTCATCCTATCAATGGGTAATGAGGGGTGATCTTTAGGATTGAAGGCAGAAAGTAGGTTCCCCGGATCATTAACCCAACAGGAAGTGAAAGGATTCCAAGAGATTTTGTTAAATAGAAAACACCTAAGATTGAAGGTGTCCTTGGACTTGATAGGGAGTTTCTCATTGTCATCGAAAGGAAGGTTGAAATGAAGAAAAATCTTTGTTAGGACACGGCCGAATGGGAGAATAACCTTTTTAGGACTATGGGCGGTGTTCCTAAAGATTTGGACAATGAATCTAGGTAGGTTGAATGGGGTCATGGTAATGATGTAATACATCAAGTATACATCAGAGAATTTCAACCTAAGACGATCACCATCCCGAGGGATCATCGAGGTGATCACTATCTTGTGAAGGATTTGGTAGTTCGTAGGGATGGAATTCACAAGAAAGGATTGGTTTGGACATTGAGGAGTTCCGCCAAATATGAGATACAAGGCTTGGGCAGGATCACATACCCCATCATTGGGCCAAGTAGCTAGAGCAAATTTAGCTGGACCCTCCGAAGGAATGCGAAGAATATGTCCTAATTCAGTGCTATTGAATTCAATTGGACGATTGCAAACGATGGTTTTGATAGTTAACTCACCATCACCCTCAAACAGTTCAAGATTGGCATAGAAAGAATGAATCATTGATGGATACAAAAATTCGTTCTTTCTAGGGGGTTTGAAAAAATTTTCCCATTGTTGGAATTGAATCCAATCAAGAATAGGGAGCTGGGAAGTCCTAAGGAAAGCGAAATCAAAGACATAACCCGGAATTAATTTGCGAGTAAGATAGTCTTCCGGAATTGGCTTACCATCAAGTGGAGGACCCGAATAATTCCTAGTGGATCGATTGGAGCGTCTCCTCCGGCTTGATTCACCTTCTTCTCGGTTGCTTCGAGACATATTGCAAGAAATTTAAGGGAATTGAGGTAAAGTTTCGATTTTGAGAAATGGGGTTAGGGTTTGCAAAAATTTCGAATTGGAAGATTTGGTGTTTGGAAAGTGAAATTGATGGTTTGGAAAGGCTTAGGATGATCGATTATAACAATGGTGAAGAAATCTCGAATTATGGGTGAAAAACACGAAAAGTTACTGAAAAAATGAGCAAAAGCCGTAGCCTTCTGACTTTAAAAATCGAGATCGCCTGAGGCGATGGAGAACGCCCGAGGCGATGCTTGCGATCGCTTGAGGCGATGCGAGCCACGCCCGAGGCGATGCTTGCGATCGTTTGAGGCGATGCGAGCCACGGACGAGGCACTTCGCACAGAATGCTGAGGCGATGGTTTGGCAACATTTTGAGCTAATTTTTGGACCAAAAAATTATTTTTGATAAATCTAACTAACATTAAACCATCTAACAACAAAAATTAAATCACATAATCTAAAAAGCCCAATAATTCACAATTTGTGACTTTTAAAAGGTGATTTCAAAATGCATTTTTGAAATTAAATGTGAGTAAACTTGATTCCCCCTTAACAATTGCATAGCACATACAAAATAATCAAGTAAAGCATAAAGTAAACAACTCTCCCCCTCAAACCATGCATACACAAGCTCTCCCCCTTAAACTATGCATGAAGTAAACTTCAAGATTATCACACAATTATCCCCCTTTTTGTGATAATCAAAAAGTACAAAAATTAAATAGACAAATCACAAATATATGTTGACCCATAGCCATATTTTACACATGTTCCTCATCAAGCATATAATAGCCCAAAATAAACATAAGATTAATTCATTTTGAGGAATACAAACATGCGTTTTAAGGCGATCAACAATGAATTCAAAATGTGCAAAATGTGCATATGTTCTACCAAAATTTCATGCATTTGTGCCCAATAAACATTAGAATTCTCAAATCATCATTTGATAAATTTATTAAGATCATGATAGCATTATTTCAAAGATAGAGCATCTAAACAAATATAGCATGCTTAATCACATAATATCATATAACATATTCAAATTAGAATTCATTGCACTTACTATAAAAGGATAGGCATACATCATGCAATAAAACAATTTATATGTGTACATGCTAAGGGGTTATGCATTTTACTCCAATCAATATTGAGCTTCATTATTTATTGGTCACAATTAATTTGTGCCAATTAATTTTGAATTGCTCATTTAAAATGTATAAAATAAATTTTACCTTTGATGACAAGAGTGCGTTCTTGTCATTGGTCATATGCCTCGTGCTTCTTCTATAGTTGTGAATAATACAAACTCCTCCTTTGAGTTGCTTGGCCCTTCATCCTTCATTCCATTCTTGTCCCTACAAGACAAATTTACAATTGGAGGAACTTTGGTACCCATTTGATTTTTGGGTCCTAGGGGGTTAACTTTCAATGGCACTTTTGGAATCCATTTCCACCTTTTATTAGGTTGGTATTGGATTCTAGCAAACCTACACTTGTTTTTGGTATGACCACTTTTACAACAATAAGTGCAAGTAAGAGAGTTGTGCTTTGCTTTGGCCAACAAGCTTGAAAAAGATTTTGATTTGTTTGAAAAGCCTAACCCGGCTTTGTCAAAGCTACATCGTTGTAATCCAAGCAATTCACTCATCTTTTGACTACTTTCACTATATTTGCAAAATGATATCTTTAAAGAATCTAATTCATTTTTCAATGAATTATTTTCTTCATCTTTCTTAGCAATCTCAAGTTTGAGTAGTTTATTACTCATCTTGGTTTTGCCAAGAGCATCAATAAGATCATTATAAGACTCTAAAAGTTCATCAAAAGAAGGTACCTCATCATCGCTTTCATCTCCTTCATCTCCAAGAGCCATTAAACAAAGATTGGTGGCTTCTTCTTCATCGGAGTCGCTATCACTCCATGTAGCTATAAAAGCCTTCTTCTTGCCTTTGTCCTCATTCTTCTTCCTAGGACATTTGTTAGCATAGTGGCCTTTTTCTTGAAAATTATAGCAAGTTACCTCATTTTTGGATTCATGTTTGGTTGCACTTGAGGTCTTTGACTTGCCATGTTTGTTGAAGAACTTCTTGAACTTTCTTGTGAACAATGCCATCTCCTCATCATCATCATCTTCTTCATCATCGGAGTGGTCTTTCCTTCCAACCAAGGCAATCCCATTTCTCTTGGATCTATCCTCCTCCTTTACTTCTCTCCTTGTGGCAACTTCAAGCTCATGAGTCACCAATGTGCCATGGAGCTCATCAAGATCATAGGAAGCACTTTCTCCTTTGTTGGACTCGATGATGGCCGTCCTCTTGGCATCCCATTCCTTTGGTAAGGCTCTTAGTGCTCTCCTCCATATTTGCTTTGGAGGATACTTCTCTCCAAGTTGGGCAAGCTCATTTATGATTTGAGTGAGCCTCCTAAACATGGAATCCACATCTTCTCCGGAATCCATCTCAAATGTTTCATACTTGAGTTGCAATAGATCAATCTTGGTCTCCTTTACTTGATTAGTGCCCTCATGACAAATTTGCAATTTGTCCCAAATTTCCTTTGCCGTTGAGCACATTGAGATCCGGTTGTACTCCTTCATATCTAAAGCACAATGCAAAATATTAATCGCTTTAGCATTTTGTGAAATTAATATCATATCCGCTCTAGTGAAATCGTCCATATCTTTGGGAACACTAATTCCCCCAACTTCCTTTAAAGGAACATGTGGACCTTTCACTATGATTTTCCATAGATCATAATCTACGGATTGGATGTATAGAGAAATTCTATTCTTCCAATAACCGTAGTTATCACCCGTGAAAAGCGGAGGGCGATTCGTCGATTGACCTTGAGCAAACTCATTTGCTAGATTAGCCATATAAAATTTTTGATTTAAAACAAAAATCAAATGGCTCTGATACCACTTGTTGGAATCGAAGAGGGGGGGTGAATGAGATTCCTTGGCTACTTTAGCTTTTTAAAATGAGTTTGTAAAATAAAAATATTTTGCGCTTTGCGGAAGCCTTGAGTCAATCGATAAATAAAAGAACGAAATAAATAAATGCGTAAAGGAAATAATGCGGTAAATAACAAAAGGATTTGTTATAGAAGTTCGGCGATGAATCGCCTACGTCTCCTCTTCCCGGTTAGATAACCTCCAACCGAGGTTCCACTAGAACAATAGATCTTGGCCTTGAGGGCTCCAAGTTAGCCACACAACAACTCTTCCCGAGTTTACAACGCTCTTCCCGAGCACACTACTCTTCCCGAGTACACAACGCTCTTCCCGAGCACAATACCCTTCACGAGTATACAAAGCTCTTCCCGAGCTACCAACACTCTTCACGAGTCTTCTTGGCCTTAAGGGCTCCAAGGATAGCCACACACTTGCACCAACTAGACTTGTTGATGACTTTACAATTTTCCAACTTGCTTTGGTGTTGGAGGACCTTTACAAGAAATCAAACCAAAAACACCTTCACGGTGTACTCACACGAAGACAACAAGACTTAACAAATGGAAACAATTACTAGCTCCAATACAACAACAATGTATGGAGTTTGTAATGCTATTCAAGAATTTAATAATCAAAGCTTTTGTATAGTTTGTAGACTTGTTTCTTAGCTTCAAAATGCTCCAAAGCATCCATATTTATAGTGTAGAAGGCCCCCTAGGCTCCTACTAGCCGTTGCTTCAAATAAGGCTTGAATCACTCCAAGATCGCCTCGGACATCGCCTCGGGCGATCACCATCGCCGCGCCCCAACGGTCAGCAAAAATCACGGATCGCCTCAGGCGATCGCTGGATCGCCTCAGGCGATCCAAGTCAAATCCCAATGCCGTAGCTTCAGCTGCCTGAAATCATGCATCGCCTCGGGCGAAGTCCACATCGCCTCAGGCGTTCCAGCCCATCGCCTCAGGCGTTCGTGACATCGCCTCGGGCGAACTCCCCTGCGCGCATGCCCGCGCCACCCTCGGCATCGCTTCAGTCGATGTGCGGGAGCGAAGTCCCTGTGGCTGCCATCGCCTCAGGCGTTGGTCACCATCGCCTAGGGCGATCTTTCTCGCGTGCTCGCCTGGCCATCGCCTGGGTCGATGAGCGTGGCGATCCTCGCCTGGCACCCATCGCCTGGGGCGATGGCACTCATCGCCTGGGGCGATCTGTGTCTTCCAAAAGACAATTTCTTTGGCATTTCAAATCTATTACAATCTTCAAATTTGATCATAATTTATGCTGCATACTCAATAAAAATCATTAGTACAAAATGTATAGGTTTTGTAATCATCAAAACAAAAACGATAGTTTTATTTAAAATAGAGGAATGAGAGTTGTAGCGTTTTAAGGCGCAACAATATACTATCCATCCATCAATTAAAATATATTCATTATATTTTGAAGTTTAGTTTATTTCATATAATAATTAGGGAATGTGTTTTCAATAAAACACCAAAATGTGTGGTAATATGGGAGTGAATTACAGATAGGTCCCGTCTAGTTTGAACAATAACGAATTCCACTTCTCTAATTTAAACAATAAAGCTTATCTTTCATATATGTGTTTTTATGTCAAATCATAGGCGATATAGTTGTAATTTCTTCATATATCTGGTATAAACTATGTGAATTGATATTGTAATGCAACTATTTTACACGAGATCCATTCGTTATTGATCAAACTAGAGGTTCAATGTTGTAATATTTTTTTTCTACAGGGGAGCCAGCTTGTAATTTTTTCGGTAATATTATAGCATTTGAAAGAATGTTTATTTAGATAAATATTGGTGGTATATATTGTAATACCATTGTCCCATATTGATTGTCGATGAAAATTTAAAGTGGTTTATAAATGCTTATAATGGAATATTATAGCAATTTGGGTTAACCATTTTCGTTGAGTGAGGACGGATACAAAGTAGTTGTTATAGGAGCCCATTGTGCAGTCGCGCTTACGATGGCCTGGGCCAGGGGCATGACAAAATGGTATCTGAGCCGGTCACAGGCAGGCAACACCAGGAGATAAGTGCTATGCGGGGCAGTGTTACGTGCGTAAGAGCCAGCTCTTGAGCCTAAGGGCAAAGTGCTACACTACAGGGGTCACTTCTTGAACCTGCGGGGCAAAGTGCCATGTGCGTGAGAGCCACATCTTGAACCTGCGGGGCAAAGTTACGTGCGTGGGAGCCACCTCTTGAGCCTAAGGGCAAAGTGCTACACTACGAGGGCCACCTCTTGAATATGTGAGGCAAAGTGCCATGTTCGTGGGAGCACCCTCTTGAACCTGCAGGGCAAAGTGATATATGACGGGAGCCACCTCTTGAACATGTAGGAGCCACCTCTAGATTCTTGGTGCCGGTGGATCGATAAGTTAGGTCGTGATGAGGACGTCGCGTTTTAAAGGGATGTTGATTGTAATACACTCGGCCTACATTGATTGTTGATAAAAATTTAAAGTTGTTTATAAACGCTTACAATGGATTATTATAGTAATTTGGGTTAACCATTTTTTGTAGAACGATGACGGATATGAAGTAGTTGTTATATGAGCTTATTGTGCAGCTGCGTTTACGTGGGCCCGAGCCCAATGCTTGACATATAAGATTTGTTATTTCTAAATAATTTAAATGTTAGGAGGATACCGGGAAAAGATGCCACAGTGCACAATGGAGGTACCTTCCTCATTATCCGTATAAATTATATAATTTGTATTTTTTTACCATATTAAATTTAATAATATTTGTTAGATTAGTGTGACATTGTTTAGTTGTTAGAAGTATTTTTGTCACGTCCCATGATCGGAGCGCATGCCATCGACGTTGATTCCAAAAATTAATCAAACTCAATAAGCCTTGTGTACAGATCTATGATAAAAACCAGTCTATTTATTCCATTAAAAATAATAATCGTCTTTACAACTACAAATCAACTTGAATAAGTTGTTCATACTTAGATCTAAACAGAGTTTTGCGGAAGCGTAACGTAATAAAATCTTGAAATCTCCTCAGTAGATCACCAGCCCAAAATTGGTCTTGTTCTTCATCTTCAACCTATTTTTCGTCCTTAACGAGGGAGGGTGGTAAGGGGTGAGTATTTGGGAAAATACTCAGCAAGCAGGGCCAGTTGAACATGATAAAACATACATATAAAGCTTTTCAATTAACTCTTTATCAAACACATAATAGATCGATTCACATACTCATAACTGCTCACACTAGAGCCTCATCACATAACACATAATCACATAATCTCATTCTTGGGATTAAGAGGTGGCTCCCGTGACATAACACTTTGCTCTTAAGGATCAAGAGGTGACTCTCATGCATGTGGCACGCCCACATCATGTAGAACTTTGCCCCGCCGAATCAAGTGATGACTCCTACACACGTAGCACTTTCCCCGCAGAGCCTTCGACTTTCGATGCGCATTTATCATTAACTTTCATAATATCATCTTTAAAATACATTTTCGTGTTCAACTGAAGTTTTAACACATATATAGAGTTTAAAAACGATATGATATTCATAGCAAAAACCCACTTACAGTACTTGAATGTATGAACGTGGTAGGATAAATTCCGGGTTGCGAAGGTGGTGCGAATCATATCATCTCTTGCCTTGAAGCTTTCGAAAATGAGTGTGTATGTGAGAGGATTTTCGAAAAGAGCTAGTAGGTGGAATATAGTTTTCTTTCTTATAGTAGTAGAGTTGGATAATCATCCCTTAACCTTAGCCAAAGAAATCCCCTAAATTGAGTCAAGTCAAGCAAGTCATGAATGCATGATATTATGATAATTGGATGCTAATGATGTGGCAATTAAGTGGGAATACAATTAGGAGTAAGGTGATTCAATGTAGGAGGATTTTAATTTGGATTCCTAAACTTTGGCCATATGATTGAATAAGATAATTGAATGGTAATGTCATGATTTGAGCATGCAATTAAATGGATATCAAGATTTGGGCATGTCACTTGAATGAGTCAATTAAATGAGGCAAAATGAATAAAGGATTTTGAGTGTTTAATGTAGAAGAATTATTTGACCAATACCAAAATTTATGTCCTTTAATGACACAGTTTGAGCAATGTACTAAATGTCATTAAATGAGATTGAATGGTGGCTGAATGGATTTGAATGGTGGCAAAACTTGGATTGGGCACTTAAATGTCACTGAATGACTAATGACAAGGTTCACTGAATGACTAACATGATTTAAGGCAAATACAAATTTTTCGGGTCTTCACATTTTTTTTCAAACAAAATATATATTTTAACAGATGTCTAGCCGTAGAAGAGAAAACACGTCACGCGAATTATAATTGAACTCACTGCTCTTTTCATGAAGTTATTTTATTGATTGATATATTATATTATATTTGATAGTTTGAGATCACATGTTATCAAAATTAGTTGTTACCTTTCATTCTTTTCGTCTTTTTAGTAATTCAATTTTTCAAGATAAGAATTAGGTGGCATGGTTTACTTCTAATATTGTATTTTACTGAATAAGCAATCTGATGTGATGTCATTTTTTTTTATTTACAAAATTTGGTTTCAAATTAATCACAAATCTGGCATAATAGTGTAAATATCGACAAGAAAATATGTGTTTACCACAATGTCAAAAACGATGGCTGTTAATAGAGATACAATTTTATTTTCTTATATAGTGGCAGTGCAAAACCTTGTAACCGACAGGTGGACACGAGGAACCTCACCAAATATGGGTGTCAATGAGTCATATTTGTTATGACATATGCAGTAATGCGCATTTCATCCATGTGGGCACATATGATATGCCATATAATTCCCGACATTCCTCCAGAAGGATCCCCATAAATTGCTTCTGGGTAGACTCGAATTAATGATTTCGTTCTGATTCCAATTGTCATGATCAAGTGCTTACCACTAGGCCAAAAGTTATAATTGTTATTTATTAGCATATGCGCAACTTTATTTCATAGCGGCAGTACAAAGCCTCATACAAAGCGACGTGTGGAAATGAGAGATTGCATGTGGGTGCCAAATAATCAATGAGCCAGATTTGTTATGTTATAGATGGTGAGTAGCACTTCGTCTACAAATGTACAAAATATGTACCATATAATTCCCAAACGAAGGGTTAGAGATTTGGCTTGGTAACAAAGAAAAAAAAAAGGATGAGTTACCTATATTCATATATTAATAAAACCCTTGCCATCATAATATATACGTACAAATAATATAATAACTTTCTATTAAAGAGATTGGCAACCTAGCAAAGGAGTGGGTGGTAGAACATCACTTTCAACTTCATCTAGTGTCCGTTCTCTGGTAAGACACAAGCTTCCCCTTTCATTCAACCCTATTATGATGTAATCTGCGAAGAATCAGCCATTCGAGATTCGATATTGGTTGGAATTAGATTTCAATTTCAAATTATGTATCTAACCCAATGATCTTTATTCTAAAATAAACCGTGATAATTATTCACACCAATGCAAAAGTTGTAGGATCAATTGTTTATCGTTGTACCAAAAACTATAGTTGGTGGTCAGGGGCGAATACACACTTCCTCTTGGCATGTTTGCCATCATATTTAAAAAATCTTACACTTTTGTTCTCCTCAATAAAAAATCATACAAATTTTCTCACCTCATCCAAAATGCTAGATTCGTCACCGTTGGTGATAACGACACAAATTGAATCTAAGGGTCTATAGTTTAATCGATATGAAATACAGAACATAAACAATCGTGGGGATTGATGCTACTTATATTAAATAAAACAATAATTAAATATAGTTTGATATATATATTTTATGTAAAATAAAAAATTAACAAAGGCAGGATAGTGGAGACAGCCACAAAGGCACAGGATGTCCAGCAACAACTATATGTTGTATAATTTGTGAAAGACATATTCATTCTATAAATAGAAGAAAAGATGGAGAACTTTTCAATTTTTAGAAATTTCATGTATTTTCTAATAAGAATTCTCTTGTCTTGTTGTATCCTGCGAAACATATTTCTATAGTGCAGAAATATTGTTTATCGGATGGTAATTCTCACGCCTCAAGGTTTTGTTTCTGTCTTCGATACATTTTTTCTAACACTATAAAGATCCATCATTTGTTTCTTTGAATTGCTCCACATTAATATTACCCTTTTTATTTTTTGTTTGATTTTTAAGCTCAACACTAATTTTTTTTCCAAGAGCAACTTGCCTTCTAGTCTGGTCTGCTCTTGCTATTTGCTACATAGATAGTGGCTCATATTTGTAGTCAAGGATGAACATTCAGTAGGTATGAT
The DNA here is from genome assembly GCA_907163345.1 of Haberlea rhodopensis. Lineage (NCBI taxonomy): Eukaryota > Viridiplantae > Streptophyta > Magnoliopsida > Lamiales > Gesneriaceae > Haberlea > Haberlea rhodopensis. The sequence continues at coordinate 14,737,773 of CAJQUN010000004.1, forward strand.
TAAATCGAATTTGTTCAAATCGAACAAATAGAATTTTTCTTGACGAAACCGAACCGATTGATTTCCCCAAAATTAGAATTTGAACAAAAAATTTGATCTGTAATCGAATTAATCATTTTTAAAAAAAAAATGGATAGAGCTGATTTTAAAAAAAATCATAATTGGTTAAATTGATTTTTAAACTCAATGATCGAACTTAATATGATGTAATCGATTTTTTAAAATTAAAAATAGAGTTTTCGAATTGATCGAACCAAATTTTTAAATTGATTAGATTTGATCAAAATTTTGCTAACCCCTGATTGTAGCCATCTTTTTCATTTCGATGTCATTTTTATAAGTTTTGATGAATGATAATTAATTTAGATACATACACATTTAACAAATTCATATTTAATTAGTTAATATAATTCAAGAAGTAATTCTCAATTTGTTTTTAAAAAAATAGATAATGAATATATATCAAAAGATTATAAAAAACATTGTCCGTGTAGTGTAGTGTACCAGAGAAAAGCCGGCCAATAAAAAACATGGCTAAAGAATTAGGGTGACTCGACAAGATCTGAAAATTTATTTAAAATTATTTTAAAATCTGCATTTAAATCAAATATCTAATTTAAACAAATTATGCAAAACATTATTATTAACTCCGCACTTTTTTTTTCTTTACTCTCAACTTATTATTTATCACTTTTTCATCAAAATACATTTTAACAAGTTTTTTCCTAAAAATGTAATAATTCCTTTTGTTTTTGAAATTTGCATATGAAAGGGCAACTCGTGGCATGACACAACCCATTTTGTAATAATAATAAACCATGCTATACACATGGTCCAGCGTAGTGCCAGACCATGGGTTTTGGCCCACGGATCATGCCGGCATACCTCGCTAGGATTTACTGTAAAATTCAAGAAGCGTAGTATGCCGCAGAATAATAATATTATTCATAAGTGAGGTAAAGATATACAGCAAAACTGAGCAGATCAAAACTAAGACAAGATCACGAAAATTAGGAAAAGATTACAGAGAATAAAAGGGAGGAAATAGAGTCAATCTAATAAGGTATGTGTATATCTGTAAGTATGGAAAGAATATTATGAAAATATTCAAAATAGTATTCCAATACTCCCCCTCAAGTTGGAGCATGAAGATCCCGAACGCCCAATTTGTCTCGCAAGAACCGAAAACGATATGCACCGAGAGCTTTGATAAGAATGTCAGCAACTTGGAGTTCGGTGGAAATGTAACGAGGGGCGACTTCGCCACTTGCAACACGCTCACGAACAAATAAAAGTCCATCTCGACATGTTTAGTTCGTTCATGAAAAAAGGGATTAACGGCGATATGGCGAGCAGCTTGATTATCACAATATAGGGGCGTCGGGCCAACTTGTGGAGCCGCAAGATCCTTTAGTAACCAAAGAAGCCATAAAAGCTCACTAACTGTAGTGGTCATAGCACGGTACTCGGCTTCAGCAGAAGATCGGGAAACAACAGATTGTTTCTTGGTGCGCCAAAACACAGGGGAAGCACCAAGAGTGATAAAATAACCCGTGCTCGAACGACGAGTGAAAGAACATCCACCCCAATCGGCATCACAGAAGGCTTCAAGCTGAAGATGACCGGTGGCGGGTAAAAATAAACCTTGACTATGCGTCATTTTAAGATAACGCAAAACACAAAGGGCAGCATTCATGTGGGATTGCTTAGGGTGCGTCGTGAATTGGCTAAGCATGTTGACAGAGAAAGCAATATCGAGCCTTGTCACGGTTAAGTAAAGAAGTGGACCTACCAAATGACGGTATTGGGCTTGATCAACGTCCGCCCCATCTTCATCAGTTCCCAATTTGAGATTTGTTCCATGGGGAAAGGGCTGGGCCTGGACCCTTGAAGTCCACTCTTATCTAAAATATCCAATGTGTATTTGCTATGACTAAGAACAAGGCTCGCTGGTGAACGAGCCACTTCAATGCCTAGAAAATTTTTCAACGGCGCCAAATCCTAAATGGTGAAACGCTCATCGAGATATGTTTTGACATGTTGAATTGTGGTGTCGTCGTTTCCCTACGAGGATGACATCAACAACATAGATTAATGCAAAAAACATAGACAGAGCCCCGACGAAGGATAAAACGAGAATGATCGGCACGAGACTGGCAAAAACCAATGGCAAGGATCGCAAGAGTGAATTTTTCATACCAATTACGGGATGCTTGCTTTAAACCATATAAGGATTTCTGTAGTTTGTAAACTTGGAAATAACCTTTCTTAGCAAAACCTTGAGGAATCTTCATATAAACCTCCTCAGAAAAATCAACATTTAAAAATGCATTGTTAACATCCAACTGATGTATATCCCAATGTTTCTTAGCTGCCACAGCTAGCATGCAACGAACAGTTAGCGACTGGTGCAAAGTTTCATGGATTTCGATACCTTCAACTTGAGTAAAACCTTTGGCAACCAACGAGCCTTGTATCGTTCCACATCGCCATTGGGTTGATATTTTATCTTATATACCCATTTGGAATCGATTATCTTTTTGCCATGGGGCAAATGTACTAAGTTCCATGTCCCATTATCTTCCAAGGCTTTTATTTTGTTTACATTGCTTCACACCAAGTAGGATCCTTAATGGATCCTTAATAGCCTGATGAAAAATATTTGGCTCATCATGAGAAGTGATGGCTGATAAGAAAGCCTTATGAGTGTGAGAAAATTTATCATAAGAGACAAAATGGGACATGGGATGTACCATCGAAGTTCCCGAAGTGGACGTGGGTTGTGCATGGTCAATGGAGGGTGGCAACTCTGTTTCAAACTGAGCAAGATGTTTGGGCTGGCGTCGTTCTCGCTGACTACGGCGTATAATATCCAATGAACTGGAAGAAGGCTGCAAATTAGTGACCAAATGTGTCTCAACAAGTTCCGTCCCAGTGTGACTATCGCTGGGTATGAAGTTAGATTCTGGGCCCATATGAGAAAATGGGTGTGCGGCTAGCGGAAGGCGGATGAGGTGTGTGACTTTGCGGACTAGCAGGCCCAATGCCGTTGAATAGTGGCTGAAAAAAAACTGCATCATCATCCTGAATGTTGATGGTTGAGGAGACGTTGGGGCCCCATTGACTTGTTTTTGGGCATTGGCTAGGGCATGAAAAAAATCCAAATCACCGTTTGTTCCAATCCCCCCAGTGAGAATCGATTCTTTAATGAAGAGAAAAATATTCTCAAAGAATTTAACATCCCGAGTCGTGTGAAAAAGATGAGTATGCAAATCATACACACGATAACCCTTCTGTCCACTAGGATATCCCACAAAAATACATGGTCTCCCTCTTGCATTAAACTTATCCTTCCCAAGTTTATTGTCGTGTGCATAAACCAAGCAACCAAACACACGCAATTGATCATATGAGGAAGGACGACCAATAAAATTTCATGAGGTGTTTTGTTGTGAATGGCTCGCGAGGGTAATCGATTAATAATGTAGACTGTCGTGAAAACACATTCACCCCAAAATTCTACGAGTAAACCGGATTGAAAACGTAAGGCTCGAGCTATCTCAAGTATGTGTCTATGTTTTCTTTCAACAACACCATTTTGTTTGTGTGTGTAAGTGCAAGAGGTTTCAAGAATGATTCCATGCTCTTGATAAAAAAATATTCATGTAATTCGACTGGAATTCAACTCCATTATCAGTCTGTATACGTTTAATGGCAGTTCTAAATTGATTTTTGACTATCTTGCAGAAATTTGTCAAAAAGTTGACCCACTTCGGATTTATGTTGCATTAGAAAAACACAAACACTTCTACTAAAATCATCAATAATAGTGAGAAAATAATGGGTCCCGAAAAATGAAGCAGTTTTAAGCACCCCAAATATCACAATAAATCAATTCAAAACATGCAGCTGTCTTTATTGAGCTATCAGAAAAAGGCAAACGAGTCTGTTTGGCTCGTAAACAAGAATCACATAACAGATAATCATTACTTCGAAGAAAAATGAAGTTTTTGCAATTTCTCCTTTGAAACATGCCCTAATCTCCGGTGTCAAATCTGAGGATCCAAGGTAGTTGCCATTGCCACACCCCCATTTTGAAGCGGCTCCACACATTACCATCACAATTCTTACCCACTCCAATCAGGTTCTTCGAAGATAAGTCCTGTAACACACAAAAATCCTGAAAAAATATCAGTGCACAGTTTAAGTCTTTTGTCAGACGACATATGAAAGTAGATTGCACTTAAAATCAGGGATGTTTAGCACACGCTTAAGCTCAACCCCCATTGGGTAAGCATGTATTACCAATGCTTTTAACATGAATTGAATCACCGTTTGGAATTTTAACCCGTAAACCAACATTATCCTGTGTCTCTTCTATCAGAATGGTAGAGTCAGACGTACTGTGCTCTATGGCTCTCGAATCAGTGACCCAGGGTCTTGTAAACTCAATCTTTCCAGCCATATTTGCCGAGGGCCCTCAGTGGTCGATTGGCCTTTAAAATTCTCACCATTAGGTGCCAAATATTGAACTAAGCGCATGTACTGTTCCGTAGTCAATCCTCGAACAACGATGTGCTCAACATCGACTTGGGCTGCCTTGGATTGATTGCCTTGCCTGTTATTGTCTTTCTTGTGCCAATTTGGTGGGTACCCAATCAACTCGAAGCAACAATCCTTGGTATGGTTTGTCTTTTGACAATGAGAACACTTTGGAGCCAAATCACAGGCCGCTCATCTTAATGCTGCTGGAATTGATCAGAGGTGGGTCACTCATCTCGACGGGAATGAGCTTGGAATGCCATGACATCCATGACTGGTGCACGTGAGGAGGAGATCTAGCGCTGTCGCTCATCTCCAAAACAAGATGGAAGACGACACTGAGATTGGGAATAGGGCGCGTGCTCAAAATTTGGGTCTTGATAGTGTTGAAGTTCTCGTCGAGACCCATCAAAAAATCGTAGAGATGGTTCTGTTCGCGCATGGCTATCAACTCTTTCTGAATATCACATGAACAACCATCAGATTTACACCTTGGTAGAACAGAAATTGAATCTATCTCGTCCCAAATTGCCTTCAACTTTGTATAATAGTTTGAGACATATAATTTTTCTTGTCGAATAAGGGTAACATATCGCCGAAGTTCATACACGCGTGGAGCGCTCTCTTTTCCAAATCTTTCTTCGAGGTCACGCCAGATATCGTGCGCCGTTTTAGCATACTTAATGATACTCTGAATATCTTTCTCCATGGTGCTACACAGCCATCCATTGACCATTGCATTACAGCGCATCCAGTAGGGTAGTTTGCGAATCGGAAGGTGGCATAGGCAGACCCATCAACGAAACAAAATTTGTTTTTCGCAAACGACGCATTAGACATGTCGTTTGCCCAATCTCCATAATTCCCATCCCGTAATAATTCACCAACGTAAATCAATCTGAGGCTATCAGAGGCATGGAGAAAATATGGTGACATTATGTCATTAACGGAAACGATGACGACATCGTTCTTGGGGCCTTGACCATCGGTCATGGTTGATTTTGAGGCTTTGTCATCGGCCATGGTTGATTTCAAGTGGAGAGAAAATTAGTGGCGGGTAGCTATATGAGAAGTGGGGTCGGTATCCACGTTTTTGCTCTGATACCATGTAAAATTAAAGAAGCGTAGTATGTAGCAGAATAATAATATTATTCACAAATGAGGTAAATATATACAGCAAAACTAAGCTGATCACAACTAAGGCAAGATCACGAAAATTAGGAATCTTCCTACTAAGGTATCTGTATATCTGTAAGTATGGAAATAATATTATGAAAATATTTAAAATACAATTTCAATATTAACTTTATATTTTTTAAACAATAAGTTATTAACAAATTTATAAAAATGAATTCGGTCGTATGTGCGTTGCTTCAAATTGAAACAGAAACACATTTTTGGGGTCGTGTTGTCCTGCATGGATGAATTGCCACCTCTATGAAAGCACAATTAAACGTAAAAATATTTGTATGAACCGGTTTGAGCTCTATTTATGGAACAATTATTTTATTTATTTTTCTATATAAAAATAATATGTTTAATATTAAGTTGATATATAAATTAGACACCAATCGAATGCATGCAAATATTTCCCTAAGTCAAACCCGACAAGATAGTGATGTAAAAACATTGTAGTCGAAATAGTACAAAGTTTATTCTTTCGGATTTCATGAGTTATATGAAATGATACAGTTTCTTTGAACTGTCGTGCTTTCATATTATATGTTTGGTTATCCAATACTGATGCTCTTCATCTACTCAAATTGTGTACATGTTTTGTTTCCACCATTTATTCAGAAATCTTGGAGGAGGATAATTAACATATGCTGTAAAAAAGTAAATTTAGTAAGTTGAATTTGCAAAACAGAATGAAATTTACCGGTGCACTCCAAGTCTATTTGGTCATTTTCCCCAAAAAATTGACTTAAATGATTTAAATTTTTTTGCTGGACTAAGTCGAACTTTTTGTGTTGAAATTAGTGTCAACTCATTCATTTCAAGAATTGGAAATTGGTGCAGTTAAGTTGGTTAGAGTGAACTGAAGTGGCGGTTGATAGCAGTTGAAGGTTACCTGCTATTACTGGTTCAATTCCAAGAAGGTTACCTACAGTATAGGTAACCAAAAACTTCCAATATATAAGGCTGAAGGCTCAGTGATTGAAAAGGGAGAGGAAATCATATTTCAGAAACAAGAGAGACGCACGAGAGGGAGGAAAAACAGAAGAAGAAAAGGGCTTGAGTCACAGAGAGTTTTTTGGAAAAGCAATGAGAGAAGCGAGTGAATTATTATGAGAGATCCATTGTAATTCATAGGAGTGGATTCAAGAATTCATGTACTGAAATAGTTGCTTTGTATTACTCAAGTGATTCAATGAAAATGACATCTCCCGTGGAGTAGATCGTTAGTGATCGAACCACGTAAAATCTCATGTGTTCTTCGCGTCGTGTTCTGAGTTCACGCCGTCTTGATTGTTCCTTCAATGTGTTGTAGTTGCTCTCTCTGTGCGTGAGTTGAAAGATTTATTTTCTTTGCATATTGTACAATTGGTGCATTCTTGGCTCACGACAATTGGCACGGCAGTTGGAAATTAACATTGATATCATACGTGTATCATTCTTGATTCAAGAATTTCATAACATATTGGAAGAGTATCGGCCAGAAATTTGCCCTTAGTTTAAAGGTATTCAAATGTATTCACCATTAGTTGTGTACTTGTACACTTTGTTTTCTATAATTACTTTTGTAGTTATGTGAATATTTATATAAAACTATGATCAATTATGTCGTAATTATTTTGTTGTAGTTTATAATTTTCTAAGTAATATGTGTTTTTTTTTAAATAATGATACAATAATATTAAAAATATAAGTAGTTTTTGCATAAAATCGCTTATTGCTCAGAATGTCTTGTTGATGGACATAAAGGTGTTTAATGCTGGTAAAAGAATGAACTTAGACATACTGATGCAGCTTGTGACAGGGAGAAAATACATTTTAGGTATTTGATTTTTTTTGTTTACGTTATTGCTTCTCTATAAAAAAAATAGGAAACCGCCAGAAGCAGAGAAACAAGTAATAGGATGTTTTTGACTGGTTTAAGTTAAGCGGTGATAATTTTGTAATAAAGTTGAAATTCATTAAATTGCTTTTGATTTTAATATGAAGCGGCTAATATTTTTGATTAAAATCGCTTTTTTTTTAATTGTTTTAAAAAAAACTACATATAAGTAATTTGAATAAATATCTGCAGATGAAAAATTCTTTCAAAGTGAGACATTGTATGATTCTTCCATGTGTTTTAGTTACTCGGTTTTTGCGACCATTAAATTTCATTGATTTTTTAAATTAATTCATCATCACATTTCCAAGAAGGCTCACCGAAGACACGGAGAAGATTGGAAATCTCACTGCAAAAAATTAAGATGGTTTAATTCAAAGTCATTATTTAAAAAATGTTCAGTATATGAATATAATTAATTGCTCATGAAAATCCGATACTGCAAGATCTCGATAACGCATATTTAAATTGTTTTAGAAAGCGATTCTCTGGAACCGAGGAATCGCCACTTTATTATAACTAATGACAATGATCCAATTTCAATAGTTTAAACCATACGTAGTCAAATATCATGTTTCGATCACCTTTTAAGCAAAAACATAATTACACATCAACAAAGTCAGAAGACTATAATCTAATCTTGTTACTTCTCTCATATCACTCCATTACCAATGTTAAGTGGTATGTTAATAAGACTTTATACAGCCGATGGCTTGCATGTCATTTAACAACGGTCGTAATTACAACCCAGATATCTATAGTGGAGTATCCGTCCACCAGCCACCAAGTAGTTGTAATAGTTGCTCAAAAAACATTAATAATAAAGCTTTACACTTATCTTCTCCAATAATTTTTTTTTCTTTTGGGTATATACGCTTTACATAGATTTTTTTCCTATTCATTTTTAAAAATATAAATTTTCATATAAAAAAATATGCTCGTAAACCTTCCCGCAAGAATTTACAAGTCCTTGCTGACTCCATGTTACAAAAACTTGAGCAAAGAATAATTCCATATTAAGGATATTGTAGCAGATTTTGCATTGAAACAGTCCCAAATTTCATTGACTGCTGATCCAACACCAGGCAGCAGACAAACAGAGATCATAGAATTAGAGGCCAAAGAATCCAAGATATTTGACACATTGTATAAATTAAATAAATAATCACAAATCGAGCCTACAGTACATATGGAAATTAAGAATAAAGCAGGCCAGCTTAGTTGTTCTGCCCCAAAATCATAATTTAATCATCACCTATCATTTTACTGACTAATATTACAAGTGACAAAATGGCAAAATGACTCGATTTTCCGAATAAAACCACACGCGAACTCTGCAATTTCTTTCTCCCAAGATGGGAAGGCAGTGGAACTTTTCAAGCAGTCCTAGGAATAATTCTTTATGAATCAAGCTCAGGGTCAACATAATCCGGATGCTCATCCGACCAACTAGTCGTTGCAAGGAATTCTTCACCAGGGTATATTTCTTGAAATAACTGCCAGGACAAAAGGTCATCATGTTGTCATAATATAATCACATGATGTAGCCGAAAGTAGTTAAGATTACTATAAGCCATGCCCTTGATCCTGCTAGATGTGAATTGCCTCGAAACTACATAACGGGGGTCCTAAATTTAGCTATTCTTTAACCATTACTTAAAATTGTGTATCCAGGTGCATATGAGTTCAAATGTGGGCATACAATAAAGCCTATATATTCTATTTCTACCCAGGAGCAAAGAGTACAGACCACAAGTGTGTGGAAGCACCAGGAATTATTTCGCAGTAAAAGATGGAAGTAGAATCACAAAAATTTCAAATATTGAGGCGTTGAATCTGGGAACAACTTTTGTTTACCTTTTCTGTAGCATCAAGGAGATGATTATAGTCTAGATGTTCATCTGGCATCGGTGTGGAGCTGACGGAATCCAAAGCTCCTTGAAACTGACGATGATAAAACAAAAAATCAAACTACCAGCATGGAACCTAACAAGAAGAATGAGAAATGAAATGGACTAGGTCTTCCCATTTGGGAAAGAATGAATCCCCCATTTCACGAGCTGATTATCTTTTTCACCATATAGATCATGACCACATAGATTATATTATCTACGGAGGTACAGAATGATGCTTTCTATCTGACAATTCATTGAAAATGAAATGCTGTGAGAATAACAAGTCAAGAGATGACAAACTATTAAAGAAAGGGAGGGTGTCCGACGATAGAGGTAGAGTTTGCCGTCAGTTTTTAACGGAAATCATTGCTCGTAAGACATAACTTCCATTTAAACAAAAAAAATTGCATTTGGAAATATGATCATTCACAGGAGTGGATAAGCAATAGGGGATTAATTCAACTACTCCAAAGAAAACCAATTATAAATTACTGACATTCTTTTGTTTATGGAAAATTTTCGGAATTTGATCATTCATCATACTTTCCCAACACATTTACTTTCAAATTGTTAGGGGTAAGAAGAGTGGCATTCAAGCTTGAAACAAACCAACACAGTCAACAGCCTAGTAGAAGCATGACATCAGCAATGAATTAAACCCAAATTTTCTTTGCTTGTGACAATTGTCCCCCTAATCTGCGACAACTTGTACAAAGTACAAAAATATAAAAAGATAGCAGAATATAATGAAATAGAAATTTTAAAAAAAATACATACCACATCATACGACTCACTGAGAACAACAGCACAAAAACCATTCAAGACAAGGTCAATGGAAATAAGACTGCAACTAAGCTTCTCATGGAAGAAAATGTGAGAGACAAGAAGAATACCTCAGTTAGCTCTTGCATATACGAGGCGCTCCAAAGCAAACTGGGTTTTACTTCTATATTTTCACTTGAATCATCAATGCCACTGTTTTCGGAGTTTCCAGATGAAGGAATAGAGAACAATGCATTTATGGCTGCATTTAGTAACTTCTTCCCTTCCACAGCATCAATAGACATCGCTGAAAGATAAGTCACAAACCTGAATGACAAATTGGACAATGTAACTTGCATTGCATGAGAATCCAGGTACTGAATATAACAAATTATATTTCACAGCGTGTAATAAATCAACAAAAACACTGCAGTAGTCGAAAATTTATCCAGAAGATTCATCACAAGGGGCATTTGGTTATAAAGTATGCTGACCCTGTAAAAACCAACCTCACACCATGACATATTTCAGTATCCCGACAAAAATTGACGCACTTCTTCAATAATGTATAGGCAGAGAAGAGAAGAATGGGAAATCATAGTCAGAATTTTAAAGGACATAAGAAAACAAAAGGTGAAGTACAACTTACATCCCAGAGGGACAAACTGTGACATTACTACTCAACTGAAATACACGGACAGATGCTATCTGTTCAGGATATAAAGCTGCATAGACAGAGGAACTGATAAATCATAAAATATGAAAAATAAAAGGAAAATTGGAAAGCTCAAGTTATCAAATAAACATTAAGGTTTATAGGCTTACATCTGGGAGGGAAGAACACCAGACAATTAGAAACTTCAGGTCTGATTGAGTTATTTGCTATGCATATTCCCCGGGCAACCTTCTCTTTGGTATCTCTACGGCCAGCATCATGAGAATTTGATGCCTGTGCAGTAGAAGGAACCAATGATGATGGAATCGTGAAAGAGGGAGCAAGAATCAACCGAGAGCTGAATAACTTCTGACCAGAAACTAATTCAACACCCTTATAGGTTCCATCTTCCTGTGAAAAATTCATATTGGCATATGAGAAGTCATATAACAAACACTCTTTGTACCATGAGAAAAAAACTTCCACGAGGGCACGTATATGACAACTGAAAATGATGTGCCATGTAACAAACTGTCCACATGTACATGTCAAGTTTGTCTAGATTCGTGAACTCTGCAGCTAAATTTCATATACACAAAATATGGATATAAAATCATTTCAAACCTCATCCATGAGCACAGAAACTATGGGCATTCGCAAAACCTGTACAATATAATTGTAGGAAAGCATTAGCTAAAGAGAAAGAAGGCAAACAAGGACTAATATCAGTTATTTGCAGATATCTAAACATAAAGGGTACTGTAAAAAAATAATTATCACCATATGTCGTAAAAAAAATCGACATTTAAAATCTCACATGAGAACAAGGGTAACATAATTTAATTTCTATACTTGAGTCTCGACCAAAAAGATGCATAATTATTCATCAAACATAATCTTTATTTATTCACCATTCTTTCCAATTCTTGTTCCCCTTTTAGAGGCTTCCGCCTTGAGTCACAGTTAACATGGAATTTGTTCTGTTATATCACAATATTTGTGATTGTTGACTTCTTTCACTCAGTGCTTTTCTCTCTTGACATTGTTTCTTTACCTCAAGTTCTGATTGCATACTTTCCCTAGCTCACATAAATATGTGATATAATTAGATTCCAGGTCTGCTTCTCATTAAAATGTTTTAATTGTGAATAGGGAGCCAAACTTGGAAATGAAGTCAAAGAAAAAGATTCAGCTTAGTGAGTGAGGTCATCTCATACTTGCAGATTTCATTGTTTCTTTTTCATGGGCAGATAGTTTTTGTCATGAGCTTTGACTTTCAACTATTTCCTGCTATTATATGAAAGGGTGTAATGTTCCTTGAGCATCATTAGACATGGCCAGATGGTAGCACTGGCAAAGTCAAGACATTACAGCATTAGAAATTATGATGCTTCTATCTGATACCTATTTAATCACTCTACTCTCTTCCTAACATTCGTCTCATTAATTAAATGATAATTTCTGCCTTCCATTCTCCAACTACAAATGTTTACTCGAGATATAATTACCACATTCATTAACTTAAGACCTAAAAACAAGCACTAGTCAGACCTAATTACTCCAGCGTGGAGAGTAACAGATTCACAAAGCCTGCTTCTCTATACCTGAAAAAGGCAGCCTTCACTACATAATGCTTCATCCACTAAAATGCAAGCATAAGTACTTGGCATTTATTCAAATCAACTTATAACACAATGACGCAAATGCTCAATCCTTCTATCCCTTTAATCAATTGCTTTCAGAACATGAAGCTTCTATGAATAATGGACCTTTTTGACCATTTTAATACACAATAAATTTCAAATTTTATAGTAACACCACTAACAATGTTTATAACCCCGTAACAGTTGCTGTATCTAGGCATCATTTTATTAGTAGCCTTTTGCTTCAAATGTTAATAACCGAAAAAAGGTATGCCAAAAGACAACAAATAAAAGATAGAGGCTGGTCATTTTCAAAGGAGCAGATTCATCTGAGGCTGAAATTTACATGCATCTCAAACATGAAACACAAAGACTATTTACAACCTGACAATGCTGAAGGCGCTTTTTCATGAAAAAAAAACAAACAAAATCACGATCCTATGACTTACAATGGCAAGGATAAATTCAAATATACAGAAATCATGCCTAGTAGTCTATTTAGTTTCTCATTAGTTCATTCGTTTTGTTTTTTGCAATGTTTCAGTTCTTTTATATTCTTTCTTTCCAAGAGGAAAGCCATGTTAGAGGTTAGACACAATTCCTCTAGATATTATAACTAAGCATTGACGGGAAACACGTTTAAACTTGCTTCTCAATTATTCAGAATTGAACGTAAAAAGGCTAAATCAGTTAAAGACATTTCAATATCTAATCACAAAACCAAAGCATATATCGACTGTTCCACGAAGTCACAATGACATGTGTGTGTGTGAGAGAGAGAGAGAGAGATTATCACAAATTAATACCACAAAGCGCAAGATATGCGGAAAGAAACAGATACACAATTGACGCCAGAGTCATCATATAACCCAAAAGATGTACTTTATACTTACATATATGCACCCCTTTACAGCAGCACGACGACAAAAAGCTTGTGGAAGTTCCCCTTGGCCGTAAATGGGGTATATCATAGCCCCATTTGCATTAGGAAACCTACAATGTTTGAGCAAAAAGCTATCAAGGGCCTTTGTTTTTGATTGGTTGAACCAGTTAAGATTATTTTAATAATAATCCATAATAAGTGAAATTTAGAACTAGTCAAGCATCTAATTTCACATATGATAAGTGCTTATTTCAGTTTTTTTTGTCCAAAAAAGCATCACTCTATTTTATAGACGCATGAATAAGATTTAAATAATTTATGAGTTACTCATCAATCAGAGGACTCTTGATACGTGAATGAGAACAATAGACTAGCCAAAAACATAAAGAGAAAAGGGTAACTGAATAATACATATGCTGATCAGAAGAGATGATATGAAATTTTTCTGGATGTGTTTTCGACAACTCTATATTGATAGCATAACATATAATTTAAAATATGCACAAAAAGGAAGAATGGAACTCATACATTTGGCTATGAGTCTATAAACAAATAGATGATTTTAATATCAATTCTATAATACAAGTTCAAACAATTGCTCTATTGATGCTCATCGTGACCTCCAATTTGAAGCTACGTTGTCTTAAAAAGAATTAAATTTTGGGCAAATTACCTGAAAAGTCATTATAAAAGAATTATATTAAAAAAACCTACCAAATTATAAACTATCTTAAAGGCCCACTCCACAAATTTTTTCATCACAAAAAACCCAAAATGTTTTGTGAATTCTCTAACATAGATGCTAAATAAACTACTGATTATATTTTACCTTTAACAAATGACTTTATTCCAATTTCTTATATATTAATTAATTATTCTTTTTTATTTTTATTCTTTACTTAATATTTAATTACATCGAGTTTATATACACTTATAGATACATGTGATTTATTTTAATAAAAATTAACACAATACATAATCTAATCAAAAGTAATTAAAAAAATAATATTTGAAACTAATTGATAATAAATTGGTACAAAGAATTGTAAGACCACAGGTTTTGTGGATGGGCTAGACAATTTAAAAAGTATAACAATCATGTATTTTGTTTGTGGGATCTATTTAATCATTTATCTCTCCGGAACTCCAAATTTCATTGGAAGCCTTCTTTGTTTAATTTGCATAAATAGTATGATATTGCAAAAATGTGAAGAATGAGATGGGAGCACAACATTTCCTCCCACTACCACTCATTAAATTTTTCCATACTTGTCTCCCGTAATTCCTGAAAGTCCAATTTAATTCTCAAGCCTCAACTACATTGGATATCCAAGTTCCCTTAGCAATATATCAGTTCTAAACTTAACTTTCCAAAGCCTTCTCATTCACTTAAAGTTATGCTCTAAAATTAATTTTTTTTTTTTTTATAGAAATCCTGCTTCAAAATAAAATCTTCCCATTCGATCTCTGTATTATTATTTTGAAGGTTTAATGGAGGCATACTTATATCTAGAGGTGAGGTCATTTAAAGCATCTACTGAACTTAACTAGCTGGACAAACAACAGAAACAAACAAAAGTTAAAAAAGCATAAGTTTTTGTAAAATGGAAATGAGAGTCCAATTTCAAGGTCAGCGTTAAGTGATAGAAATAGATATTGCATTGCAAAGTTAAGCTAGGTACATACAACTATCCTTAAACCCTAAAATGACTTAATCCTCTTGTACTAGAACATCTTTCCTCTATGTGCTAATATGTGTTGCCTTTAGGTATTGCAACAACAAATTATGTCACGGCATGCATATGAAGCCGAAGCCAGTGACCAATATACACTTTTTTCTGGTATTTTCTCTAGCAGTTCCAGAAATGCCAGCAGCTTTTTTAGGATCACCATATTGCTCTAAAAAAAATGTAAGGCAAGACTGACCTGCCAACGGAGGAGTGGTGAAGGGCCAAACGGCTAATCCCACTTTTAGTACTTATGACATCTTTACATACTTCCAAGTTGTCCTGATCATGATTTGCAAGCACTATAGCATATAAAATAATCCTGGAGGGAAAACCAACGCAAGTCAAATAAAGATAGACCAAACCAGGAAACTACAAGCCACGTATCCATTTGCAAATCTGCATTCAACAGGAATGATCATAAAATTTTGAGAAAACATTTAATGGAACTAACTAGTTTGCAGTAATTTCCATTATCGATTGTATTTTAGAGAAAAATGAGAGACCACAACAAAAAATCCTGATAAAAATGTTCACAGGAACAATACAAGTTTATCATCCAAATTTCGAGTTTCTAGAACTAATGATCGAAGTCACGAACTAATTAGTCAATTGAAGCAAAATTTGAGAGATGTCAACCACTTTTTGCTATTTATCATCTCAAAGAATCATGAAAAATCCACAATTAGATATACTCTCTTTTTTTTCGGTATGACCATTTTGCAACTAAGGAATGATGAAGTATACACCGCATTTATCTGATGATCTATGATAGTCCAGCATCTGAAATTTACACAATTAAAACATAAATTCACGATCAATCTTACAAAAGATAACCACACTGAAATCAAACTAGGTAATTTCCTTAACAAAAATTCAACGCAAAGCAGATCAAACTGAAAAAGTATCAGAAACTGAAATTGGAAAAAACCCAACAGTCACTAACAGAGAAATAGATAGATAAAAGGCGAAGAATCAATGTGTACGATTTTAGCTTCTGCGAAAACCCAATTTTGCTCAAGAACTCAACAAATGGACTCTCCAAATCCTCTTCGGGTATCCGGCCCTCATCGCTTTCCTCTGAAAAATGAGCCTGCACAAGCTTAAAGAACTTCATCAACCGATTCTTCTCAGTGATGGACAAGCTTCGGTCTTTGAATATCGCGCTCCGGGAGTCTGGCACATTCAATAATTCCAAGTTAACATCGCCCACGAAGCTGGCGTCCACGCTCTTGAACTCCATGTATTGATTAATCCCCGTTTTGAGGATCAAATCGATCATGGAATCGGAACAGAGAAAAACGCGGGGACCTGCTAAATCGAGGTTAAATTTTCTGGAATTCTCGAGGGGTTCGGAGGAGTGGGAGTTGATTTCGAGGGAGGAATAGAGAGACCGAGTGACGAGATGCATCGAACCATTATTTTCAGGGGTTTCGTAGGATTGGAGGAAGGTTACGAAATCGTTTAGGGGAAGAGAGGCGTAGTGAGCGCCGTAGAAGGGGTTGTTGTCGAGGTGTAGGACGGTTTTTCCGGCGGATGAGGCTGCCGCGGCGATGATTGATTCAGGAAGACCGGTGCCGATGACGATGAGGTCAAAAGTGGAAGGTTCGATGGGGGGATACGGCGTCGTTTCTCTCTCCATCGGCGATCCCCACGGCCAAGGTAAAAGAAGAATGATTATGTAGTTAAGTCGATATTTCTTATACAATTAATTATTAATTCTCCAGTTCACATGCATCAATATTTTTTATAATTATTTTATCAAAATATAATTGATCTATTTTTCATAAATTTATCTTTAGCAAATTGTAAAAAAAATTAAAATCAAATAAACACACAAAAATTATATATATATATATATATATATATATATATATATTATAGAAATTATAATTGAAGTGGTTTGTTTGGCAAAATTTAAAATAGTACTTAAAAAGAAATTATTTTTTTAACAAACCTAACCTCATATAAATGTTTATACAAATACACTCCTAGAAAAATTATTTTTTTAACAACAGTGGTCCATAAATCTTTAACAAAAAAACATTTTTTATAAGACTGTATTCATAAAAGTATTTAAGTGAAACTACTTTTGTTAAAATATAATTTCTCTGGGACTATAATTATTTAGTATTAAAAATTTGATACTATTATTGCAAATACTCATATTCTAAGGGCCAATTTTTGTAATTTATCCGCTAGTTAACCAACTCGAACTCGATCTAGAACATCATACAAATATTTCATCACAACTGCCTCAATTAATTAGGTCGAGTTTCATCTGATGGGATTTTTCGAACATTACATTGGCAATCTTCCATGTTTTGGATCTTGTTCATTGTTTCATTGAAATCGACTTTGTAAAATGGTTGGCTTTTCAACGAGGATTAGTTGGATACCTGGGTTATTCAAATAAAATAAAAGAATAATGTCCCCAACACAGGTATTTTGTGGGGTTTTTTTTAACTAAATAACCCGAATTAAATCAATTATCAAAATAACCCCAAATTTAACAAATTTAAAAACTAACCTTAGACACCAACTGGATTTGCGTCTTCAGTGTGTCACGCCAACTAACCATATAAAATAATGGTCACGTCAACTGGGTTGGCGTGACCAACGTAGAATAAAGGTCACGCCAACTGGCAGTTGGTGTGACCTTTGTTTTTATATGTTGACGCCATTTGGGTTGGCGCGACCTTTAAAAATATAGTCCCGCCAATCCAGTTGGTGTCTCTACTTCTGCACTATAAATACAACCATCCGCCTCTCATTTTTCCCAGACATTTCACTCGAGTTTTTCTCTCTTTTATTATTTTTGTTATATGATAAAATTCTGAGTATTCTCTGTAGTTGCAACTTTAGCTGATCTTTTATATCAGAAAAGATTTTATTAGCTACTAGTAATATTTAATTATCTATAGTTATCAAAATATGATATTCAAGTTTCATTTTATTGGGGGGGTAATATTATACAATTCTGAGTTCGTCCGATATTATCGTGGTCCATCAAGAGGTACAACCATACGGCGTACAATTAATTTTCTACAATTATTAAATAAAGTATATGATATCACTGGGTTCGATCGCAACCAGTTTCTTTTGAAATTATATGCTAGGCATATGTTCAAAGATTTTTCGGGGTTACGTCAGACTATTTTACCTATAGACGATGATTACAATTTAGCATGGCTACTTGATTCAAAACAGGGTCATAGTTGCTTGGAATTTTATATACAAGCAGAACCAATGAATTATGATTCTATCCCAGAAATATCAATGAGTGGCAGTTTTTCAGAAGGATTGACAACATCTATTATTCAAGAGACGTCTGTTGCTCGACATCAAGCGAGGGTTCATATAGTGGTAGAGACCGAGATGATCATCCAGTAGATGTTGATAATGTTGCTGATGAGCCACGAGCAGACAATTTTGCTGATTTTGGTGATGAAATTCATTCTGAACCAGAGGGGATTCCATCTGATGATGAAGCTGATGATGATGAAGTTGATATTGATGTGATGACAGAAGCAGTTGAAAACCAAGAGGATGAGGCACCAATGAGACGAGAAGTGTCAGTTACAACCATGACAAATGATCGTAATCTTTATCCAACAATCACATTTTTTTCCATGACACATCCAGAAGTTTTTGGAGATTCGATCGACAATCCAACAGGCCGTTGGGGGAGTTTTTATGATTACTCCAAAGGTGAAATCTATTGCAACATGGTCTTCAAAGATAAATTTCATCTGCAGGCAGCTGTGAAGGATTATTCAGTACGTGTTGTAAAACGTGAGTACCACGTTGTTAAGAGTACAAAAACATTGTGGAAAGTAATATGCAAACACGGTACAGAGGATATACCTTGCAGATGGTACATGTGTGCATGTTTGAATAAAAAAGTTGGGTTATTCAAAATAACCAAATATGGTGGTCCTCACACTTGTCTGCTGAGTGAGCTATCGCATGATCATTCGAACTTGGATAAGATAGCAAATGTTCTCCTTCTTGTATTGATGTACATTGCAAGAAGGGAGTTGAAAATCCATTTTTGAACAATTTGCCTTCCACTAACACAAAGCGCCTCTCCCCTCTCTTTTCTCGAGCAGCTTCCTTTGGGTCTGATGGCAACCTTGGTTTTTAAGAATTTAATGATATGTTCCCGCCAATCAGATATAATACAGGGCTCCAAATTCATTATCTTGTTGATAGCTACGTGCGAGACCAAAAGATCTTGTACCAGTACTTTCCTGTTCTTCCACTCATGAATGGAACTGGCCAACTTTGCGAGTTTATCGGCTCGGTTATTATCCTCTCGTGGTATTTGCTTCAACTCTACTTCCTGGAACTGAGTCATTAATGTTTGGGCATTCTCCACATATTTTTTCAACTTTTCTTCTTTCACCTTGTATACCCTCATTTACCTGCTGAACAACCAACATTGAATCCATGAACACTTTTACTTTCTGAGCTCCGGCATCTAATGCTACTCGTAAACCTGATAGGAGAGCTTCGAATTCGGCTTCATTGTTTGAGGAATGAAAACCGAACTGAATAGCTACGGCAATTTCTTCTCCTTCTGGACTGACAAGTAGAACTCCTGCACCGCTTCCTATTTGAGTGGATGACCCATCTATAAACAAGCTCCATTCTTTTTCTTCACGAGTATGAGTCACCTCGACCAAGAAATCCGACAAGGCTTGAGCTTTGATGGTAGTTCGAGGCTGATAAGAAATATCGAACTCACTCAATTCTGTGGCCCATTTCACCATTCGTCCTGAAATTTCTGCTTTTGATAGGAGCCTTCCCAATGGAGTGCTCGTCACCACCATGATAGGGTGAGACAAGAAGTACGGCCGAGGCCTTCTCGCAGTGATCACGAGAGCCAAGGCTAATTTTTCAATTTCAGGGTATCTCTGTTCGGCACCTTGCAAAGCTCGGCTGACATAATATACCGGTTGCTGATGCTCCAACTTCTCTTGAATTAACACCGAGCTGACAACTTCCTCGGTTACCGACAAGTAGACGGGGAGGATTTCATTGTGCTCGGGTTTATTCATTAACGGTAACTGAGCTAGATACTCTTTCAAGTCCTCGAAAGCTTTCTGACTCTGATCATCCCACTCGAATTGCATTCCTCGCCTTAATGCTTTAAAGAAGGGCAAACTCCTATCAGCTGAGCGTGATATGAATCGACTAAGTGTCGCTATTCTCCCTGCTAATCTTTGTACTTCGTTCAATGTCCGAGGATGGTTCATTTCTTGGATTGCTCGGATTTTCTCAGGGTTAGCTTCCACACCTCTCTCTGTCACCATGTACCCCAAGAATTTTCCACTATGAATTCCGAAAGTGCATTTAACGGGATTCAATTTCATGCCAAATCTCCTTAAAGTGGTGAAGACCTGTAAAAACCCGGATTTGAGGTTATCCAGCATTGGAGGTAATTGTTGCAAGTTAAACTCTTTTATAATTAATGGATTAGAGTTTAACTAGATCTATAATTTAATTAAGTTGGATTAATAAAGTGCCCTAGTGGAAATCAAAACCTTATGAGATGAGGTTTCTTTTCTTCAAAACTCTAACCAAGAGATACCAAGGCACCCTAGAGTCCTTGAGCATTACAAACTCATCCATGCACCCCCTCGATTTAAGAAGATAGAATCGAACCAAAAGTCCGATTTATACAATCAGATTTGGCTTCATATCAGCACGCATCTTCTCGACTTTTCTTCCTTCTTCGCACCTTGATGCCCGATGTTTTAGGGAAGCAAATCAACTGATAACTCTACCAAGTTACCACCAAACCATCTACACTAATACCACTTAAACTCCTCCAAAGATGCAACTTAAAGATCGACTAGAATTCCTCCTCTCACCCTCAAGAAATCTGCACGCCTCTATCTCTTTACAATCAAAGAGTCCAAGCCATTCTATCTTTCAAAGAATCCTCTCTTTTAGTAGCATCAAATATCGAAACTCAAGCTCTCCTCAAGCCACATAAGTACACACCAAAGTATTCGAAAGACTCCACCCATGAAGCCATCAAGTTTGAAACAGAATCAGACTTACACTTCGAAATCTGCTCTAATCTATTCCCTTCATTATCGAGTTTGAATCCTGATCCAACTCTTAGACTTGGCCTCCACTCTTGCCTTTAAATAAAGCCAGCATCGGTAGTGTTATTCATCATAAACCATCTTCTCCCAGCCATCTAAACCGAGAAGAAAACCATCACATAAGCCCTTCCCTTCCAGTAGCTAATCGCCGTCGAATAATCCCTCCACAAGACAGAAAATTCTGCACCCTCTCTGTTTCCAGAAATCCCTTCAACATTCTGGATTTGAAGGTTGATATTAAGCCATCATAATACTCCCACAGAGGCCGAGAAACCCACGGTTTCTGTCCAAGTTTTCCAGAAATCTTTCCAGCAAACCTAGCCGAGAAGTCTGCGCCTTTATACTTCAAAGTTTCAGCAACAAGTTCGATAAAAACTCAGTCCACAAACCATCGAAAATCAGCAGCTATTTCCTCGAAATTTCCAGCAAGCTGTCGAAGCAATCTGTCCACAAGAAACTCAATTTATTCTTCATCCTATTGCCGTTGATTCCAGCCGAGAAGTTGAGTTACGAGTTAGAAGTCTAACAAGCCAAGGATAGGAAGAATCCGTTCGAGTTATACCTCGATTACTCAAATACGCATCCAAGCACGGTAAGTGGGCTTTTGCTATAATTATTCGTTTCGTTTTCTAAAATTATATAAGTACGTTTTGAAATTCCAATCGATATGTAGTATGTTGAAATTATGAAAGTATTATTTTGTAAGCACGCTAAACTCGAAATCTAATTGGATTTGGATCCCCATGACCCTGATGCGGTGGGATGTAACCGCTAAAAGAACCTTATACGGTGGTAATCCGTTGTTTCTGGATTATCCAGACCCTTTATTCGTGGGTTAGTTATGACCTCATCTCTAGGAGGGTTAAGTCTAGAGACTGATATCAGTACCAAGAAGAGTGTAGAATGCTTTACTGTGCTTAAGTATATGAAAATTATGAAACGATATGTTATGTCATGGCTCGTAAGGGCAACCAAGTATGTTAAGATACATTCATATCGATTTATGCAAGTTTTATGATACAAGTTTATGAAAATTATATATATGTATGATATCGATTGTCCCCCACTTGCTGAGTGTTTTCCAAAGCACTCAACCCCTTACTCTACATCCCCAGATAAAGCCGAAGAAGAATTAGAGCAAGAAGAAGAGCACCAATTCTGGGGTTGGTGAATCAAGTCCGCTGCGTAGTTCAAGATTTTATGTTTTAAAGTTTTCCAAGTTTTAAGACAATTTTATTTATTCAGTTGTTAAGTTTTAGTTTCACGTTTTTAATTCAGTTGTAAAGACTATGATTTCTTTATTTATGGAATATAGACTGGTTTTCAGTTGTTATGATATTACGAGGCTTATTGGTTTCCTAGTTGTAATGGAAATCAATGCCGGTGTTATTGACCCCGGTCTCGGGGCGTGACATTTTAGTGGTATCAGAGCTAGCCAGGTTCCATAATCCCGCTGGGAAAAGTATTCTAGTTAAGGAAGTAACTAGAAGAAAATTCCGGTTGAAATAAGACCAACTGGAGAAATAAATACAGTTGGGTGAAAATTATCGTTTCATGATAATTACGATAATCAGAAGTCCAATCTGATTAATCACATGAATACGAAAATTTTTGAAATTTTAAAATTTTCAGTTTCTGTTTTTTTTTAAAATTATATTTTCGAAAAATTGATTTTTAAGAAATTTTTTCGGAAATTTTTTCGATATCGACAGTAAACCCTAGGCTCCTCGCCGCCGCGATAACCTCCGACCAGTGTATCATCGGAACCGCCTCTTCCAGTCGATCCTTCTGCCAAAGTTTCATGTCGATCGGATTCCGTTTGCCCTGTCAATTCCTCATTCGAAGCTCAGGAACCCTAACCCCCAAATTCTGTTCGTTTCGCGATTTACAGATCGTACCCGGATCGTTTTTGAAATTAAAAATTTTCGTGAGATCCTCCAAGCAAGTCGATCATTAACCCTCTGCCAATTTCAGATTTCAAGCTTCGATTAGGGATTAATTCGAAACCCCTATTATTTCGAATTTTAGAACCCTAATTTTCGAATTTAAAAAAAAAAAAAAAAAAATTTAATTTTCCAGAATTCGATTTCTTGCTTTTGATACTTGATTTTATGATTTGTCAAGTATTTAATTCCGTGTTTGGGTTTAGGTAATGACAACCCGAGCGCAATCTGTCCAGATTCTCAGTATGGAGCAAGAAATTGAGAAGCTCAAGGAAGCTAAAGCTGAACTGATATTGCGGAACATCTGAGAGGCGATGTCCATAGAATTAGCTACTATCATCATCAAGCTAATGAGCAGCTCGAGGAATCAAAGGAAGAAGTAGCTAGAAAAGACGAACTCCATAGGACTGCAGAGGAAAAATGCGTAGTCCAAAGACAGCAGATGGATCAAATGGCTGATCATATTCTCACACTTCAAAATACGAACCATCGCCTGTCTGTAAGAAGCAATGGTTACTGGGGTATAGTCACTCACCTCCTGAATGTCAACAGTGATCTAAGGGAAGCCAATGATCACATGAGAAATCTTCTGGATGTTGTCGATTCAGATGAAGATTCAGACGAAGACCCTGAGGAAGAACCCATGCAGGAAGATGTCGTAGAAGAATTAGGAAGTGGAGAAGTGATAGATCCATAGTTCTTAGAAGCTTTGTTTAGGAGTTTTGTTTTCAATTTATTTCAATATTCAGCATTTTTCTTTTCAGTAGTTGTGATAAACATTTTTCCAATGATTAATAAAAGTATCATTTTTGTTTATCATTTCTTCTTTATCTTTCCGCTATCGTTTTATTTCCGCGCAAAGATTTTAGATCCGTGTTATTGTAGGAAATGGCCGGACGTCCAACCCGCAACAACCGTAATCCAAACTATGCTGTTCCTCCCAGCTCTAATGAGGAGAGAACTAATGGAAATCAGAATCCTCCACCTGCACCGCCACAACCTCCGAGGGTGGGACTGAGTCGTGAAGACTTGGCAGCAATAGCCACCATTGTGGCCACAACACTTCAAGGTTTGAATAACCCTGCTGTTAATCAACCTCAAGCACAGCCAGCATGTCCGCAAGGTGTAAAGTACCACTATGAATCGTTGCGGAAGAACAGAGTTCCAACCTTTGATGGCAACTCAGACTCGGAGATGGCCCAGAACTGGCTGAAGCAAATAGAGAACCACCATAGACTGTTGGAGGTACCGGATGATATCAAGGTGGAAGTTACCACGTCTTTTCTTATCGACCAAGCTGGGAAGTGGTGGGAAAACGTGTCACCACTTATGCTAGAAGCGGGACCAGTTACATGGCAAAGGTTCCGGAGCACATTTCTGAAGCAGTACTTTCCAACTGCGGTCCAGAACCAGAAGCTGCGAGAGTTTGAAAACCTGACACAGACTCCAGACATGACAGTGGTAGATTATACCGCGAAGTTCAACTCGCTGGGAACATATGCGCCGAGCATAATGGCAGACGAGTCTCTTAAACTGCATCGCTTCAGGATCGGACTGAACAGTCGAATCCAATCCGCCCTTGCGATTTTCGAAACCGCAAATTTTGGAGATCTGATGGGAGCAGCCATCAGGGCTGAAGCAGACATTAAGCGTCGCGAGGAAGAGTTTAAACGCAAGCGACCCCCCACCAATCAGCATACCTCTAGTAATCAAAACTTCAAGAGGCCGAGTCCGTCCAGCAACCAGCAAAGGGGACCCATGGTAGGCCCAACTCAACAGAGGTACCCTAAGTGTTCGAACTGTGGATTCAACCATCTAGGGGAATGTCTCAGAGGAAAAGGTGCATGTTTCCGATGTGGGAAGACAGGCCACCGAATTGCTGAGTGTCCCGAACCTGATATGAGGGGGACGACTGTAAGGAATAACGGCCCTCCTAGTAAACCAAATGGGACTAAGCCGAACGCCAGAGTGTTTGCTATAACGCGAGAAGAGGCCGAGGACGCAAACGACGTTGTGGCAGGTACCATTTATTTAAACGAATTACCTGCGTATACATTGTTTGATTGTGGTGCCACGCACTCGTTTATATCTAAGAGGTTTGCTAAGAAACTAGTCCTTAAGCCTGAACTGCTTAGTGAACCATATAACGTAGCAACACCAGCCAATAAGACCCTTATAGCACATAGCATACATCGAGATTGTAATCTTAGCATTAATGAAATCAAGTTTAATGCTGAGCTAATTCAACTCAAAATGGTGGATTTCGATGTTATATTGGGAATGGATTGGCTATCCAAACATCATGGAGTAGTAGACTGCCGTAACAAGAATGTTAAACTACGGACTCTAGACGAGAAAGAGATCGTATACCACGGCAAAACTAAGGAACGAAAATTCCTTCTTTCAGCAGCACAAACGTGGAAAGCTGTGAAGAACGGTGAAGAAGTTTACCTAGCTACAATAAGCGAGGTTAAAGAGGAAGATGAACCCAGGATAGAAGACATACCCGTTGTACAAGAATTTCCGGATGTCTTTCCTGAAGAGCTGCCCGGTTCTGTTCCAAACCGAGAATTGGAATTTGATATTAATTTGGTGCCAGGCGCTGCACCAATTTCTAAGGCACCATACCGAATGGCTCCAGCCGAACTGAAGGAACTTAAGGAACAACTGCAGGAGTTATTGGACAAGAGACAAATCAGACCAAGTGTATCCCCATGGGGAGCTCCAGTGTTGTTTGTAAAGAAGAAAGACGGGAGCATGAGATTGTGCATCGACTACAGAGAGCTGAATAAGATCACCATCAAGAACAAGTACCCTCTTCCGAGGATAGATGACCTGTTCGATCAACTCAAAGGCGCTAAAGTGTTTTCCAAGCTCGATTTAAGGACAGGCTATCACCAATTAAAGATTAAAGCAGAGGACGTGCCAAAAACCGCATTTAGAACACGGTATGGGCATTACGAGTTCACGGTGATGCCATTTGGCTTAACAAACGCGCCAGCAGTATTCATGGACTTGATGAATCGCGTATTCAAGCCATTCCTGGACGACTTTGTAGTAGTGTTCATCGACGACATACTCATTTACTCGTCGAGCAATGAAGAACACGAACGACACCTTCGTCTTACGCTCCAGACACTGAGAGAGAAAGAACTCTACGCCAAGTTTAACAAATGTGAATTTTGGCTAGAAAGTGTATCTTTCTTAGGACACATCATATCAAAAGAAGGCGTATCAGTGGACCCTAAAAAGGTAGAGGCAGTTTTGGATTGGCATAGGCCAACGACAGTGAAATCCGAAGCTTCTTGGGACTAGCTGGTTACTACCGGAAGTTTGTTGAAGGATTTTCGTCAATAGCAGTACCTCTTACCAGGCTCACACAAAAGAACGCGAAGTTCATATGGAGTGAAGAATGTGAGAAAAGCTTTGAGACCTTAAAGGAAAAGCTCTCATCTGCACCTATACTGGTGTTACCAACTGAAGACATGAGTTTCACTATTTATAGTGATGCATCTAAAGAAGGACTAGGATGTGTACTCATGCAGGAAGGAAGAGTGATTGCTTATGCTTCGAGACAGCTCAAGCCCCATGAGCAAAACTACCCTACGCATGACCTCGAGTTAGCCGCAGTAGTGTTCGCCTTGAAGATTTGGAGACACTATCTGTATGGCGCCAAGTGCGAAGTGTTCACGGACCATCAAAGCCTCAAGTACTTGTTCACTCAAAAGGAACTCAACATGAGGCAGAGACGATGGATCGAACTTCTAAAAGACTACGATCTCACTATTAGCTACCACCCCGGCAAGGCAAACAAAGTAGCAGATGCTTTGAGCCGGAAAGGCAAAGGAAAAATAATCTTAGCTACGGTCTCAGCCCAACCTTGTCTTCGAGAGACCATCAAGCTAAGCCAAGATCAAGACCCGAGCCTAACCAAGCTAAAAGAACAAGTCAAGGAGAAGAAAATTACTGACTTTGAGATCGATAACAATGGAATTCTATGGATGAAAGGACGATTGTGCGTGCCAGACGTGAACAACATAAGACAAGAAGTAATGTCTGAAGCGCACAAGTCAAAGTTTTCAGTCCACCCTGGGAGTACAAAGATGTACAAGGATCTGAAGGAGAGTTTTTGGTGGAACGCAATGAAAAAGGACGTAGCTGAATTTGTTGCCCGATGTTTAGTATGTCAGCAAGTGAAAGCCGAGCATCAGAGACCCGGAGGACTTCTTCAACCTCTGGAAATCCCTGAATGGAAATGGGATCACATCTCCATGGATTTTGTCGTGGGACTACCAAAGTCAAAGCAGGGCCATGACGGAATATGGGTAATTGTTGACAGACTAACCAAGTCAGCACACTTCCTACCAGTCCGCATGAACTACAACTTGGATAAGTTGGCAACACTATATATGGACAATATAGTGAGATTGCATGGAGTCCCAGTAAGCATACTATCCGACAGAGATCCTAGATTCGTGTCGCGTTTCTGGAAAAGCTTTCAGCAAACTATGGGAAGTAAGGTAACTCTTAGCACGGCTTATCACCCACAAACTGATGGCCAGACGGAGAGGACAATCCAAACCCTCGAAGACATGCTAAGAGCTTGCGTATTAGACTTCATAGCAAATTGGAGCGAGCTGTTACCGCTAGTCGAGTTTGCTTACAATAACAGCTACCATAGTAGCATTGGGATGGCGCCATACGAAGCACTCTATGGGCGCAAATGTCGATCACCCTTATACTGGGATGAAGTAGGAGAAAGAGCTATCACAGGACCGGAGTTAGTACAAGCTACTACCGACAAGATAGCTATTATCAGAGATAGACTTAAGACAGCCCAGGACCGACAGAAAAGTTGGGCTGATCTGAAAAGGAGACCCGTGGATATAGAGATTGGTGAGAAAGTCTATGTAAAGATTTCACCAATGAAAGGAGTGATTAGATTTGACAAAAGGGGAAAGTTGAACCCAAGATACGTAGGGCCATTTGAAGTTCTAGAAAAGGTGGGAACGCTAGCATACAAAATAGCACTACCGCCAAATCTGTCAAGAATTCATAATGTCTTCCACGTATCACAACTAAGGAAGTACATTGCCGACCCAAGTCATGTACTTGAAGCAGAACCCCTAGTAACTCAAGGGAACTTGGATGAGTCATTGAAATACGAAGAAATCCCAATCCGTATTCTGGATACCAAGGACCAAGTTCTGAGAAGAAGGACCATTCCTTACGTCAAGGTCCAATGGTCAAACCATACGGAAAGAGAAGCTACTTGGGAAATGAAAGAGTCAATGCTGGAGAAATATCCCTATCTTTTTCATGATCAAGCTGACTCGAGTTTCGAGGACGAAACTTCCAATAAGGAGGGAGGGATGTAAAAACCCGAATTTGAGGTTATCCAGCATTGGAGGTAATTGTTGCAAGTTAAACTCTTTTATAATTAATGGATTAGAGTTTAACTAGATCTATAATTTAATTAAGTTGGATTAATAAAGTGCCCTAGTGGAAATCAAAACCTTATGAGATGAGGTTTCTTTTCTTCAAAACTCTAACCAAGAGATACCAAGGCACCCTAGAGTCCTTGAGCATTACAAACTCATCCATGCACCCCCTCGATTTAAGAAGATAGAATCGAACCAAAAGTCCGATTTATACAATCAGATTTGGCTTCATATCAGCACGCATCTTCTCGACTTTTCTTCCTTCTTCGCACCTTGATGCCCGATGTTTTAGGGAAGCAAATCAACTGATAACTCTACCAAGTTACCACCAAACCATCTACACTAATACCACTTAAACTCCTCCAAAGATGCAACTTAAAGATCGACTAGAATTCCTCCTCTCACCCTCAAGAAATCTGCACGCCTCTATCTCTTTACAATCAAAGAGTCCAAGCCATTCTATCTTTCAAAGAATCCTCTCTTTTAGTAGCATCAAATATCGAAACTCAAGCTCTCCTCAAGCAACATAAGTACACACCAAAGTATTCGAAAGACTCCACCCATGAAGCCATCAAGTTTGAAACAGAATCAGACTTACACTTCGAAATCTGCTCTAATCTATTCCCTTCATTATCGAGTTTGAATCCTGATCCAACTCTTAGACTTGGCCTCCACTCTTGCCTTTAAATAAAGCCAGCATCGGTAGTGTTATTCATCATAAACCATCTTCTCCCAGCCATCTAAACCGAGAAGAAAACCATCACATAAGCCCTTCCCTTCCAGTAGCTAATCGCCGTCGAATAATCCCTCCACAAGACAGAAAATTCTGCACCCTCTCTGTTTCCAGAAATCCCTTCAACATTCTGGATTTGAAGGTTGATATTAAGCCATCATAATACTCCCACAGAGGCCGAGAAACCCACGGTTTCTGTCCAAGTTTTCCAGAAATCTTTCCAGCAAACCTAGCCGAGAAGTCTGCGCCTTTATACTTCAGAGTTTCAGCAACAAGTTCGATAAAAACTCAGTCCACAAACCATCGAAAATCAGTAGCTATTTCCTCGAAATTTCCAGCAAGCTGTCGAAGCAATCTGTCCACAAGAAACTCAATTTATTCTTCATCCTATTGCCGTTGATTCCAGCCGAGAAGTTGAGTTACGAGTTAGAAGTCTAACAAGCCAAGGATAGGAAGAATCCGTTCGAGTTATACCTCGATTACTCAAATACGCATCCATGCACGGTAAGTGGGCTTTTGCTATAATTATTCGTTTCGTTTTCTAAAATTATATAAGTACGTTTTGAAATTCCAATCGATATGTAGTATGTTGAAATTATGAAAGTATTATTTTGTAAGCACGCTAAACTCGAAATCTAATTGGATTTGGATCCCCATGACCCTGATGCGGTGGGATGTAACCGCTAAAAGAACCTTATACGGTGGCAATCCGTTGTTTCTGGATTATCCAGACCCTTTATTCGTGGGTTAGCCGATGTTATGACCTCATCTCTAGGAGGGTTAAGTCTAGAGACTGATATCAGTACCAAGAAGAGAGTAGAATGCTTTACTGTGCTTAAGTATATGAAAATTATGAAACGATATGTTATGTCATGGCTCGTAAGGGCAACCAAGTATGTTAAGATACATTCATATCGATTTATGCAAGTTTTATGATACAAGTTTATGAAAATTATATATATGTATGATATCGATTGTCCCCCCACTTGCTGAGTGTTTTCCAAAGCACTCAACCCCTTACTCTACATCCCCAGATAAAGCCGAAGAAGAATTAGAGCAAGAAGAAGAGCACCAATTCTGGGGTTGGTGAATCAAGTCCGCTGCGTAGTTCAAGATTTTATGTTTTAAAGTTTTCCAAGTTTTAAGACAATTTTATTTATTCAGTTGTTAAGTTTTAGTTTCACGTTTTTAATTCAGTTGTAAAGACTATGATTTCTTTATTTATGGAATATAGACTGGTTTTCAGTTGTTATGATATTACGAGGCTTATTGGTTTCCTAGTTGTAATGGAAATCAATGCCGGTGTTATTGACCCCGGTCTCGGGGCGTGACAAGACCTCCTCCATATCTTCGATCAGATTTTGGGCCTTCTTGCTTTTGATCAGGACATCATCGACATAAACCTCCACGTTCCGCCCTATTTGATCTTTGAACATCTTATCCATTAGTCTCTGATAGGTGGCCCCAGCATTTTTCAATCCAAAGGGCATTACCACATAGCAAAAAGTTCCTCCCGCTGTGACAAAGCCAACCTTGGATTGGTCTTCTTGTGCTAAGGGGATTTGATGATATCCTTGATAAGCATCCATAAGACACAACAACTCGTGTCCTGCAGTAGAGTCCACTAATTGATCGATCCTCGGCAATGGATAACAATATTTGGGACACGATTTGTTCACGTCTCGAAAATCTACACACATCCTCCACTTGTCTCATGTTTTAGGTTCTAAAACCACATTTGATAGCTATGTAGGGAAACTAATTTCCCGTATATGACCTGGCTTCAGCAACTCTTCTACTTATTTAGCTATGACGGCATCCTTCTCGGGTCCGAAATGCCTTCTCTTCTGCTTAATTGCCCGAGCACTCGGGTCCACATTGAGATGATGCTCAGCAATCTCGGGTTTTACCCCAATCAAATCAGAGGTATTCCAAGTGAACACATCAACGTTATATATCAAGCACTCAATCACCCTTTTCCTCAATTCTGGATCCAACTTGGATCCGATGTGAGTAGTTTTTTCAGGGTGACCTAACTCGATACTCAGAAATTCCTCCTCAGGGACTATCCGCTCCTCTGCCTCCGGCTGTCCATGTTTCCTCTTATTGTTTCCTCGTTCCCTTCCTCTCTGTTATTCCCCTTGTATTGCTTTAACTCTTGCACATAGCATTTTCTTGATGAACTCTGACTTCCCCTTACTTGTCCAACTTCCTCTCCGACTTGAAATTTTATCTTCAAGTGGTAAGTAGAAGCAACCGCTTCGAAGGCCGTTAACGCCGGCCGACCCAATATTATATTATAAGAGGAAGGTGCATCCACTATGAGGAAGGTGATCATCTTCGTTTTTGTCTTTGATTCCTCACCTAGGGTAACGGGTAAAGACACTTGTCCTATTGGACTTATGACTTCTCCGGTAAACTCATGCAAAGAAGTATTCACTTTTTGTACAGCTATACTTCCCAATTCCATCTGTTTCAAAGTATTAAGGAAGAGCACATCTGCCGAGCTGCCTGTATTGACGAAGATTCTCTGTACACTATAGTTGGCCACCGTGGCCGAAATAACCAATGCATCCTCGTGGGGAAAATAAATCCCCTGTAAATCTGCAGGCCGAAAGCTATAGAAGGACTTTCGTGGGTATGACTTGGATCAATGGATAATACTTCGAGTCTTCAAGCATAACTTTTTCTTGCTCGGTTTGAATCACCACTTGAGGTTCCTCCAGAAATCATATGTATAGTTTCTCGGTTATGAACATTGCTCACGGTCCTTTCTCCGGGGACTTGATTTTCTCCCTCCAATCTTTCCCCCCGTACTGCCCAAGGAACTGGCTGAAGTGCTCCTCTCCCTGGATTAGCATAATTCCGAGGAAAAGGGGCATTGCTCATCAGGTCACCGTCACCTCCTCGCCTTACACCCATTCTTCCTTCATGAACGTTCCCTCCTCGAGTACTTCCTCCTCGGAATACTCCTCTTCCGTAAGGTCCTCCCCGACCCCTCTTCGGCATAATTTGGTTGATGGCTACCTCCCGATGAGATCTCATCGGTAGGTATTGATCAAAGTTCCTCTTAGGATGCTCCAGTGGCCTCTCTTTCCTATTGACTTCACCACCACTTTTTATTTATTTCTTCTGTTTCATCCTCTGCGCTTCCTCTAAATTAATGTATTTAGAGGCACGTCCTAGCAATTCGTCATAGTCCGACGGTGGCTTCTTGGCCAAAGATCTGAACAGGTCCCCCTCCCTCAACCCTTGGGTGAAAGTGCTGGCTAGTATTTCGGACGTCACATGTGGAACACCAAGGCATGCTTGATTGAATCTTTTCAAAAAATCCCGCAGGGACTCTTTCTCCATCTGCCTGAGACCGAACAGACTCAAGGTTGTTCTCTTGCAACTCCTACTGTTCGCGAATTGATGGGGAACAATGCTCTGAATTTAGGAAATGAATCTACTATTCCTGATGGTAATTGATTGAACCATGATTGAGCAGCGCCAGCTAGGGTAGTCAAGAACACTCTACATTTCACCCCATCTGTCAGCTGATGAAGGAGTGAAGCATTCTCAAATCGAGACACATATTCCTCTGGATCCGTGCTGCCATCATAATTCCCCACACTTAAAGTTCTAAAATTAAGAGGCAGAGGATCGTCAATGACTTGAGGAGCGAATGGGGTGCTCCTCCTTGCCGAGTGAATACGCCCTTCCATTTTATTGCGCATTTTTTGTAACTCCTCCTTTAAATCCTCCATTTGGTGGTGCAAAGTCCTGTCTATTTCATCATTTGAATGATTAGGAAGATCTTTCGATTCTCTAACCTCCTCATCCAACTTCTTTACAGATGCTGAGTCTTCCTCTTCTTCCTTAGTTTCTTCCTGACAAGGAGGGGTCATAAACTGCTTCATAACCTCTCCGACAGTTTTAGCAATCATCTCCGTTAAATGTTCCATGGGTATCCCTCCAGTAGGTAATACCCGTGAAACATTCTGAGATGATCCAGCCTCCCCTGCTCTTTCTGGTTCTGGGCATGAACGCGGGGGGGGGGGGGGGGGGGGGGGGGGGGGGGGGGGGGGGGGGGGGGGGAGTCGGTTTATCCCTTCCCGACATTGGCCATCGTCCCTTGCTTCTAACCATTTTGCCCTGGATTCTTAATGAAAAATCCTTGCTTCAACGTCTTTACTCTTTTGTTCCCACAGACGGCGCCAATGATGTGATTCGATATTTTAGGGTATAAGGTAGAATAAAGTGTTAATAAAAAATAAAAAGATTTTTTACGTGAAAAACCCTCAAATTGAGAGAAAAACCACGGGACCTAGTTCAGTATAAAACTTTACTATAAACGTTGATGATTTATAAGACTCTCCTCACACAAGTGACAATCGCCCAATGACTTTTAAGAATATCCTAGAAAAGTAATAAAAATGACCGAACAGAAGTAAATTTGCTATCTTCGGAGTCTTTTTGTCTAGTAAAATTCCACCCCTACTGTGAGACCATCTGCGGGTATTTATAGGGCTGTTCCCAGTGATTGGCTCGCGGGAGATCCGAAATACGATGTCCTCTGATCGTGGCTTAACTGGAGCCAAACGTGTCCGAGAAATCCGCGCCCCATTACTGCACGTTTATCCACTCCGGTTGATTTGTTGGTTATCTCCAGGTCTTCCGCTAGTCTTTGACCAGAAAACCGAGGAGGGTTTAGCGACGATTCTGTTCGGTGTCTTTCTGTTCGATAAAACCCTGCTCGATGCTATCTGTTAGGATCGGTCCGGAGTGTTTAGAGGGGGGGTGAATGAACACTCCTTCTAAAAATTAATCTTTCGTGATTTCTTTCGGATTAGTGAAAGAAATCTGTTTCTTAATCAATTCTTGTACAAAACAGACCACTGAAAATATAAGTGCGGAACGGTCTGTTCTTGTATGTAAGAACGGCTCGATGGCTAGTGAGAAAGAACGAGTGCAGAAATAAGATACACAGGATATGTTTCTGGAAGTTCGAAGGTGGTGTAATCCTTCTACGTCTCCCCTTCTTCCACCGCATGGAAGGATTCCACTAGAAGACTTTGATTTATACAATCCCGTTGTACAAACCCGATCCAGTTGGGAATTCCCCATCCAACTAGAACTCCTAGCAACTCAACTATGTAAGTTCTTTAATGTCTCACATACAAAGACCTCTCATCGGTTGTGATAAATCATCAACCGTTACAATGGTATTCACTCTTCTATTTTAGCTCACAAATACAATGAATAGAGTGAATACAAAGGCACAAATGATTCCATAATGAATCTGATATAGCAAGGTAAGAGGTGCCAAAGGTTTGAGGAGTGCTCTTCATTTAGCAACTTTTGTCTTTGAAGTTCCTCAATTGAATCCCAAGTGGGTTTGCTTTGGAAGGCTTGGATTGATCTTCAATCAGCTGTTATTGAGCTTCCAAATCATGTATATATAGCCCCAAGTAATGATATATACGTTAGACACAAGAATATGCCCGTTGGAAAAGGTTCTGCACTATTCCCGAGCTTGCAACGGTCATATTCTGGTTTCTGGGCTGTTTGTATTTCGGACCGGGCTGGTCTGGTCTGGTCTGCTGGTCTGGTCTGCTGGTCTGGACATGTCAGTCTGGTCTGGATCAGTCTAGGGCAGATCAGTCTGGTCCGGATCAGCATGGGCAGATCAGCTTGATACAAAAACAGATTGATAAACTTGCTCTTCGATCTGTTGCTTGTAACTCTTCATTGTTTGATTTCTGGGCAAAGTGATCCACATGTGACAATCGCCCAATGACTTTTAAGAATATCCCTTCCCGACATTGGCCATCGTCCCTTGCTTCTAACCATTTTGCCCTGGATTCTTAATGAAAAATCCTTGCTTCAACGTCTTTATTCTTTTGTTCCCACAGACGGCGCCAATGATGTGATTCGATATTTTAGGGTATAAGGTAGAATAAAGTGTTAATGAAAAATAAAAAGATTTTTTACGTGAAAAACCCTCAAATTAAGAGAAAAACCACGGGACCTAGTTCAGTATAAAACTTTACTATAAACGTTGATGATTTATAAGACTCTCCTCACACAAGTGACAATCGCCCAATGACTTTTAAGAATATCCTAGAAAAGTAATAAAAATGACCGAACAGAAGTAAATTTGCTATCTTCGGAGTCTTTTTGTCTAGTAAAATTCCACCCCTACTGTGAGACCATCTGCGGGTATTTATAGGGCTGTTCCCAGTGATTGGCTCGCGGGAGATCCGAAATACGATGTCCTCTGATCGTGGCTTAACTGGAGCCAAACGTGTCCGAGAAATCCGCGCCCCATTACTGCACGTTTATCCACTCCGGTTGATTTGTTGGTTATCTCCAGGTCTTCCGCTAGTCTTTGACCAGAAAACCGAGGAGGGTTTAGCGACGATTCTGTTCGGTGTCTTTCTGTTCGATAAAACCCTGCTCGATGCTATCTGTTAGGATCGGTCCGGAGTGTTTAGAGGGGGGGTGAATGAACACTCCTTCTAAAAATTAATCCTTCGTGATTTCTTTCGGATTAGTGAAAGAAATCTGTTTCTTAATCAATTCTTGTACAAAACAGACCACTGAAAATATAAGTGCGGAACGGTCTGTTCTTGTATGTAAGAACGGCTCGATGGCTAGTGAGAAAGAACGAGTGCAGAAATAAGATACACAGGATATGTTTCTGGAAGTTCGAAGGTGGTGTAATCCTTCTACGTCTCCCCTTCTTCCACCGCATGGAAGGATTCCACTAGAAGACTTTGATTTATACAATCCCGTTGTACAAACCCGATCCAGTTGGGAATTCCCCATCCAACTAGAACTCCTAGCAACTCAACTATGTAAGTTCTTTAATGTCTCACATACAAAGACCTCTCATCGGTTGTGATAAATCATCAACCGTTACAATGGTATTCACTCTTCTATTTTAGCTCACAAATACAATGAATAGAGTGAATACAAAGGCACAAATGATTCCATAATGAATCTGATATAGCAAGGTAAGAGGTGCCAAAGGTTTGAGGAGTGCTCTTCATTTAGCAACTTTTGTCTTTGAAGTTCCTCAATTGAATCCCAAGTGGGTTTGCTTTGGAAGGCTTGGATTGATCTTCAATCAGCTGTTATTGAGCTTCCAAATCATGTATATATATCCCCAAGTAATGATATATACGTTAGACACAAGAATATGCCCGTTGGAAAAGGTTCTGCACTATTCCCGAGCTTGCAACGGTCATATTCTGGTTTCTGGGCTGTTTGTATTTCGGACCGGGCTGGTCTGGTCTGGTCTGCTGGTCTGGTCTGCTGGTCTGGACATGTCAGTCTGGTCTGGATCAGTCTAGGGCAGATCAGTCTGATCCGGATCAGCATGGGCAGATCAGCTTGATACAAAAACAGATTGATAAACTTGCTCTTCGATCTGTTGCTTGTAACTCTTCATTGTTTGATTTCTGGGCAAAGTGATCCACATGTGACAATCGCCCAATGACTTTTAAGAATATCCCTTCCCGACATTGGCCATCGTCCCTTGCTTCTAACCATTTTGCCCTGGATTCTTAATGAAAAATCCTTGCTTCAACGTCTTTATTCTTTTGTTCCCACAGACGGCGCCAATGATGTGATTCGATATTTTAGGGTATAAGGTAGAATAAAGTGTTAATGAAAAATAAAAAGATTTTTTACGTGAAAAACCCTCAAATTGAGAGAAAAACCACGGGACCTAGTTCAGTATAAAACTTTACTATAAACGTTGATGATTTATAAGACTCTCCTCACACAAGTGACAATCGCCCAATGACTTTTAAGAATATCCTAGAAAAGTAATAAAAATGACCGAACAGAAGTAAATTTGCTATCTTCGGAGTCTTTTTGTCTAGTAAAATTCCACCCCTACT
Organism: Haberlea rhodopensis; assembly: GCA_907163345.1. NCBI lineage: Eukaryota > Viridiplantae > Streptophyta > Magnoliopsida > Lamiales > Gesneriaceae > Haberlea > Haberlea rhodopensis. The sequence continues at coordinate 14,775,066 of CAJQUN010000004.1, forward strand.
GTGAGACCATCTGCGGGTATTTATAGGGCTGTTCCCAGTGATTGGCTCGCGGGAGATCCGAAATACGATGTCATCTGATCGTGGCTTAACTGGAGCCAAACGTGTCCGAGAAATCCGCGCCCAATTACTGCACGTTTATCCACTCCGGTTGATTTGTTGGTTATCTCCAGGTCTTCCGCTAGTCTTTGACCAGAAAACCGAGGAGGGTTTAGCGACGATTCTGTTCGGTGTCTTTCTGTTCGATAAAACCCTGCTCGATGCTATCTGTTAGGATCGGTCCGGAGTGTTTAGAGGGGGGGTGAATGAACACTCCTTCTAAAAATTAATCCTTCGTGATTTCTTTCGGATTAGTGAAAGAAATCTGTTTCTTAATCAATTCTTGTACAAAACAGACCACTGAAAATATAAGTGCGGAACGGTCTGTTCTTGTATGTAAGAACGGCTCGATGGCTAGTGAGAAAGAACGAGTGCAGAAATAAGATACACAGGATATGTTTCTGGAAGTTCGAAGGTGGTGTAATCCTTCTACGTCTCCCCTTCTTCCACCGCATGGAAGGATTCCACTAGAAGACTTTGATTTATACAATCCCATTGTACAAACCCGATCCAGTTGGGAATTCTCCATCCAACTAGAACTCCTAGCAACTCAACTATGTAAGTTCTTTAATGTCTCACATACAAAGACCTCTCATCGGTTGTGATAAATCATCAACCGTTACAATGGTATTCACTCTTCTATTTTAGCTCACAAATACAATGAATAGAGTGAATACAAAGGCACAAATGATTCCATAATGAATCTGATATAGCAAGGTAAGAGGTGCCAAAGGTTTGAGGAGTGCTCTTCATTTAGCAACTTTTGTCTTTGAAGTTCCTCAATTGAATCCCAAGTGGGTTTGCTTTGGAAGGCTTGGATTGATCTTCAATCAGCTGTTATTGAGCTTCCAAATCATGTATATATAGCCCCAAGTAATGATATATACGTTAGACACAAGAATATGCCCGTTGGAAAAGGTTCTGCACTATTCCCGAGCTTGCAACGGTCATATTCTGGTTTCTGGGCTGTTTGTATTTCGGACCGGGCTGGTCTGGTCTGGTCTGCTGGTCTGGTCTGCTGGTCTGGACATGTCAGTCTGGTCTGGATCAGTCTAGGGCAGATCAGTCTGGTCCGGATCAGCATGGGCAGATCAGCTTGATATAAAAACAGATTGATAAACTTGCTCTTCGATCTGTTGCTTGTAACTCTTCATTGTTTGATTTCTGGGCAAAGTGATCCACATGTGACAATCGCCCAATGACTTTTAAGAATATCCCTTCCCGACATTGGCCATCGTCCCTTGCTTCTAACCATTTTGCCCTGGATTCTTAATGAAAAATCCTTGCTTCAACGTCTTTATTCTTTTGTTCCCACAGACGGCGCCAATGATGTGATTCGATATTTTAGGGTATAAGGTAGAATAAAGTGTTAATGAAAAATAAAAGATTTTTTACGTGAAAAACCCTCAAATTGAGAGAAAAACCACGGGACCTAGTTCAGTATAAAACTTTACTATAAACGTTGATGATTTATAAGACTCTCCTCACACAAGTGACAATCGCCCAATGACTTTTAAGAATATCCTAGAAAAGTAATAAAAATGACCGAACAGAAGTAAATTTGCTATCTTCGGAGTCTTTTTGTCTAGTAAAATTCCACCCCTACTGTGAGACCATCTGCGGGTATTTATAGGGCTGTTCCCAGTGATTGGCTCGCGGGAGATCCGAAATACGATGTCCTCTGATCGTGGCTTAACTGGAGCCAAACGTGTCCGAGAAATCCGCGCCCCATTACTGCACGTTTATCCACTCCGGTTGATTTGTTGGTTATCTCCAGGTCTTCCGCTAGTCTTTGACCAGAAAACCGAGGAGGGTTTAGCGACGATTCTGTTCGGTGTCTTTCTGTTCGATAAAACCCTGCTCGATGCTATCTGTTAGGATCGGTCCGGAGTGTTTAGAGGGGGGGTGAATGAACACTCCTTCTAAAAATTAATCCTTCGTGATTTCTTTCGGATTAGTGAAAGAAATCTGTTTCTTAATCAATTCTTGTACAAAACAGACCACTGAAAATATAAGTGCGGAACGGTCTGTTCTTGTATGTAAGAACGGCTCGATGGCTAGTGAGAAAGAACGAGTGCAGAAATAAGATACACAGGATATGTTTCTGGAAGTTCGAAGGTGGTGTAATCCTTCTACGTCTCCCCTTCTTCCACCGCATGGAAGGATTCCACTAGAAGACTTTGATTTATACAATCCCGTTGTACAAACCCGATCCAGTTGGGAATTCCCCATCCAACTAGAACTCCTAGCAACTCAACTATGTAAGTTCTTTAATGTCTCACATACAAAGACCTCTCATCGGTTGTGATAAATCATCAACCGTTACAATGGTATTCACTCTTCTATTTTAGCTCACAAATACAATGAATAGAGTGAATACAAAGGCACAAATGATTCCATAATGAATCTGATATAGCAAGGTAAGAGGTGCCAAAGGTTTGAGGAGTGCTCTTCATTTAGCAACTTTTGTCTTTGAAGTTCCTCAATTGAATCCCAAGTGGGTTTGCTTTGGAAGGCTTGGATTGATCTTCAATCAGCTGTTATTGAGCTTCCAAATCATGTATATATAGCCCCAAGTAATGATATATACGTTAGACACAAGAATATGCCCGTTGGAAAAGGTTCTGCACTATTCCCGAGCTTGCAACGGTCATATTCTGGTTTCTGGGCTGTTTGTATTTCGGACCGGGCTGGTCTGGTCTGGTCTGCTGGTCTGGTCTGCTGGTCTGGACATGTCAGTCTGGTCTGGATCAGTCTAGGGCAGATCAGTCTGGTCCGGATCAGCATGGGCAGATCAGCTTGATACAAAAACAGATTGATAAACTTGCTCTTCGATCTGTTGCTTGTAACTCTTCATTGTTTGATTTCTGGGCAAAGTGATCCACATGTGACAATCGCCCAATGACTTTTAAGAATATCCCTTCCCGACATTGGCCATCGTCCCTTGCTTCTAACCATTTTGCCCTGGATTCTTAATGAAAAATCCTTGCTTCAACGTCTTTATTCTTTTGTTCCCACAGACGGCGCCAATGATGTGATTCGATATTTTAGGGTATAAGGTAGAATAAAGTGTTAATGAAAAATAAAAAGATTTTTTACGTGAAAAACCCTCAAATTGAGAGAAAAACCACGGGACCTAGTTCAGTATAAAACTTTACTATAAACGTTGATGATTTATAAGACTCTCCTCACACAAGTGACAATCGCCCAATGACTTTTAAGAATATCCTAGAAAAGTAATAAAAATGACCGAACAGAAGTAAATTTGCTATCTTCGGAGTCTTTTTGTCTAGTAAAATTCCACCCCTACTGTGAGACCATCTGCGGGTATTTATAGGGCTGTTCCCAGTGATTGGCTCGCGGGAGATCCGAAATACGATGTCCTCTGATCGTGGCTTAACTGGAGCCAAACGTGTCCGAGAAATCCGCGCCCAATTACTGCACGTTTATCCACTCCGGTTGATTTGTTGGTTATCTCCAGGTCTTCCGCTAGTCTTTGACCAGAAAACCGAGGAGGGTTTAGCGACGATTCTGTTCGGTGTCTTTCTGTTCGATAAAACCCTGCTCGATGCTATCTGTTAGGATCGGTCCGGAGTGTTTAGAGGGGGGGTGAATGAACACTCCTTCTAAAAATTAATCCTTCGTGATTTCTTTCGGATTAGTGAAAGAAATCTGTTTCTTAATCAATTCTTGTACAAAACAGACCACTGAAAATATAAGTGCGGAACGGTCTGTTCTTGTATGTAAGAACGGCTCGATGGCTAGTGAGAAAGAACGAGTGCAGAAATAAGATACACAGGATATGTTTCTGGAAGTTCGAAGGTGGTGTAATCCTTCTACGTCTCCCCTTCTTCCACCGCATGGAAGGATTCCACTAGAAGACTTTGATTTATACAATCCCATTGTACAAACCCGATCCAGTTGGGAATTCTCCATCCAACTAGAACTCCTAGCAACTCAACTATGTAAGTTCTTTAATGTCTCACATACAAAGACCTCTCATCGGTTGTGATAAATCATCAACCGTTACAATGGTATTCACTCTTCTATTTTAGCTCACAAATACAATGAATAGAGTGAATACAAAGGCACAAATGATTCCATAATGAATCTGATATAGCAAGGTAAGAGGTGCCAAAGGTTTGAGGAGTGCTCTTCATTTAGCAACTTTTGTCTTTGAAGTTCCTCAATTGAATCCCAAGTGGGTTTGCTTTGGAAGGCTTGGATTGATCTTCAATCAGCTGTTATTGAGCTTCCAAATCATGTATATATAGCCCCAAGTAATGATATATACGTTAGACACAAGAATATGCCCGTTGGAAAAGGTTCTGCACTATTCCCGAGCTTGCAACGGTCATATTCTGGTTTCTGGGCTGTTTGTATTTCGGACCGGGCTGGTCTGGTCTGGTCTGCTGGTCTGGTCTGCTGGTCTGGACATGTCAGTCTGGTCTGGATCAGTCTAGGGCAGATCAGTCTGGTCCGGATCAGCATGGGCAGATCAGCTTGATACAAAAACAGATTGATAAACTTGCTCTTCGATCTGTTGCTTGTAACTCTTCATTGTTTGATTTCTGGGCAAAGTGATCCACATGTGACAATCGCCCAATGACTTTTAAGAATATCCCTTCCCGACATTGGCCATCGTCCCTTGCTTCTAACCATTTTGCCCTGGATTCTTAATGAAAAATCCTTGCTTCAACGTCTTTATTCTTTTGTTCCCACAGACGGCGCCAATGATGTGATTCGATATTTTAGGGTATAAGGTAGAATAAAGTGTTAATGAAAAATAAAAAGATTTTTTACGTGAAAAACCCTCAAATTGAGAGAAAAACCACGGGACCTAGTTCAGTATAAAACTTTACTATAAACGTTGATGATTTATAAGACTCTCCTCACACAAGTGACAATCGCCCAATGACTTTTAAGAATATCCTAGAAAAGTAATAAAAATGACCGAACAGAAGTAAATTTGCTATCTTCGGAGTCTTTTTGTCTAGTAAAATTCCACCCCTACTGTGAGACCATCTGCGGGTATTTATAGGGCTGTTCCCAGTGATTGGCTCGCGGGAGATCCGAAATACGATGTCCTCTGATCGTGGCTTAACTGGAGCCAAACGTGTCCGAGAAATCCGCGCCCCATTACTGCACGTTTATCCACTCCGGTTGATTTGTTGGTTATCTCCAGGTCTTCCGCTAGTCTTTGACCAGAAAACCGAGGAGGGTTTAGCGACGATTCTGTTCGGTGTCTTTCTGTTCGATAAAACCCTGCTCGATGCTATCTATTAGGATCGGTCCGGAGTGTTTAGAGGGGGGGTGAATGAACACTCCTTCTAAAAATTAATCCTTCGTGATTTCTTTCGGATTAGTGAAAAAAATCTGTTTCTTAATCAATTCTTGTACAAAACAGACCACTGAAAATATAAGTGCGGAACGGTCTGTTCTTGTATGTAAGAACGGCTCGATGGCTAGTGAGAAAGAACGAGTGCAGAAATAAGATACACAGGATATGTTTCTGGAAGTTCGAAGGTGGTGTAATCCTTCTACGTCTCCCCTTCTTCCACCGCATGGAAGGATTCCACTAGAAGACTTTGATTTATACACCCGTTGTACAAACCCGATCCAGTTGGGAATTCCCCATCCAACTAGAACTCCTAGCAACTCAACTATGTAAGTTCTTTAATGTCTCACATACAAAGACCTCTCATCGGTTGTGATAAATCATCAACCGTTACAATGGTATTCACTCTTCTATTTTAGCTCACAAATACAATGAATAGAGTGAATACAAAGGCACAAATGATTCCATAATGAATCTGATATAGCAAGGTAAGAGGTGCCAAAGGTTTGAGGAGTGCTCTTCATTTAGCAACTTTTGTCTTTGAAGTTCCTCAATTGAATCCCAAGTGGGTTTGCTTTGGAAGGCTTGGATTGATCTTCAATCAGCTGTTATTGAGCTTCCAAATCATGTATATATAGCCCCAAGTAATGATATATACGTTAGACACAAGAATATGCCCGTTGGAAAAGGTTCTGCACTATTCCCGAGCTTGCAACGGTCATATTCTGGTTTCTGGGCTGTTTGTATTTCGGACCGGACTGGTCTGGTCTGGTCTGCTGGTCTGGTCTGCTGGTCTGGACATGTCGGTCTGGTCTGGATCAGTCTAGGGCAGATCAGTCTGGTCTGGATCAGTCTAGGGCAGATCAGTCTGGTCCGGATCAGCATGGGCAGATCAGCTTGATACAAAAACAGATTGATAAACTTGCTCTTCGATCTGTTGCTTGTAACTCTTCATTGTTTGATTTCTGGGCAAAGTGATCCATATGAAAGTTGTAGCCCTTTCTCTTAGCTTTCCACGGAATCAAGAATCGCTCGATTTCGAGTTCGTATGAGAGAGTTATGCTCGAAATACGAGGCAATGCTCCTGCTGTCTGTTTGCTGGATGCAGCAGCACATGGCGTGACTTGCAGAAGCTTTTTGGCCATCTTAACGTCCGATTCAGTCTTTCACTTCCAAACATGACTTGTAGATCTTTGTCTTAGCTTTCCAACCCATACTAAATCGTTCCGTTCCAATAAGCGAGCTAAGAGTTATGCCCACCAGACTGACAGGGACTTTGCTGTAACAGCTAGATCTTACAGGCGTCACATGGCATGACGTGCAGAAGCTTTTTGGCCATCTTAACGTCCGATTCAGTCTTTCACTTACAAATATGACTTGTAGATCTTTGTCTTAGCTTTCCAACCCATACTGAATCGTTCCGTTCCGATAAGCGAGCTGAGAGTTATGGCCACCAGACTGACAGTTGCTTGCTGAAACAGCTTGCTGTTTCTTCGCGGTTCAGCTCGATCTTGCAGGCGTCTTTTCTCCTTGATAACATTTGAACTAGCCGATCTGTTGTGAAATATGACTTTTAGTATTTTGAGTTGGCTGTTCAATATCTTTGGAAGCACGCCATTTCGATATCCGAGCTATGAGATATGATCGAAACAATCCGCTCTGCCAGAATTTCAGTCTTGGTCCAGCTTGATATTTTCAAGCTACTTCTTTGTAATTCATCAAGCTCTTAATTATGATCTATGAACTGCACACTTGATGAAATATGTTAGCAACACAATAACAAGTTTTGTTAACATCAAAACCAAGATTATTCGGGTTTCCAAAACCCAACAATCTCCCCATTTTTGATGATCACGAAACTTGAATAAAAATATGAACATTAAAGCACAATGTTGCATAACAAGAAAAATCATATTTTTTAAATAACATATTTCTCCCCCTTTTTGTGTGAATCAAAAAGGAAGACAAATAAATTTACTCCCCCTCAAGGATTGAGATTAATCTCTCCCCCTTAATTTTAAAAGGTTTGAAAATATGAGCAAGTGAGGAGCAAATGGGGTACGCTAAAACAAATTAAAAAAAATGCAATGCACATTAATTTTTGAACAAAAATAACCTCTTTTGATGATGCATGTAGCATACTTGGCAACAAATTTGAATTTCTTGACAAAACTCAACAATGTCCAATTCATCTTTCAACGGTGGCAGCACATGAGTCAACTTTGCAGAATAAACTGCTTTTCCTCGTGAAGAATTAGGCTGCAAGACCTATACCATTGCGATCCTCTATGAGTCTAGTTTGCAACGCAAAAAACGGTTTGTCATTTGGACATCCGAGCAAGAAGTTATGCCAATTTTTCCAAAGTCGCTGCAAGCTGCCAGAAAACTAAAATGCTTCGAAAATTGTTAGATAAAATCTCAAAATAAAAATTTTAAACAAAAAAACGAGTTAAGAACAGATTGAACGAAAAATTGAATATTTAAAAAAGATTTTAAAATGATTTTCGTGCAAAATGAATGCAATGAAATTGATTTTTATGCTAAAAAATTTCATACACCATATTTTGAAAAAATATGCTATGAAAATATTTCATGCTCATGAAAAATTTTGAAAATGATTTTAAAAGATATCCGCTTAAAAAATCGGTTAAAATGCTTTCCAAGAACAACCCGCTCTGATACCACTTGTTAGGATCGGTCCGGAGTGTTTAGAGGGGGGGTGAATGAACACTCCTTCTAAAAATTAATCCTTCGTGATTTCTTTCGGCTTAGTGAAAGAAATCTGTTTCTTAATCAATTCTTGTACAAAACAGACCACTGAAAATATAAGTGCGGAACGGTCTGTTCTTGTATGTAAGAACGGCTCGATGGCTAGTGAGAAAGAACGAGTACAGAAATAAGATACACAGGATATGTTTCTGGAAGTTCGAAGGTGGTGTAATCCTTCTACGTCTCCCCTTCTTCCACCGCATGGAAGGATTCCACTAGAAGACTTTGATTTATACAATCCCGTTGTACAAACCCGATCCAGTTGGGAATTCCCCATCCAACTAGAACTCCTAGCAACTCAACTATGTATGTTCTTTAATGTCTCACATACAAAGACCTCTCATCGGTTGTGATAAATCATCAACCGTTACAATGGTATTCACTCTTCTATTTTAGCTCACAAATACAATGAATAGAGTGAATACAAAGGCACAAATGATTCCATAATGAATCTGATATAGCAAGGTAAGAGGTGCCAAAGGTTTGAGGAGTGCTCTTCATTTAGCAACTTTTGTCTTTGAAGTTCCTCAATTGAATCCCAAGTGGGTTTGCTTTGGAAGGCTTGGATTGATCTTCAATCAGCTGTTATTGAGCTTCCAAATCATGTATATATAGCCCCAAGTAATGATATATACGTTAGACACAAGAATATGCCCGTTGGAAAAGGTTCTGCACTATTCCCGAGCTTGCAACGGTCATATTCTGGTTTCTGGGCTGTTTGTATTTCGGTCTGGTCTGCTGGTCTGGTCTGCTGCTCTGATCTGCTGGTCTGGTCTGCTGGTCTGGACATGTCAGTCTGGTCTGGATCAGTCTAGGGCAGATCAGTCTGGTCCGGATCAGCATGGGCAGATCAGCTTGATACAAAAACAGATTGATAAACTTGCTCTTCGATCTGTTGCTTGTAACTCTTCATTGTTTGATTTCTGGGCAAAGTGATCCACATGAAAGTTGTAGCCCTTTCTCTTAGCTTTCCACGGAATCAAGAATCGCTCGATTTCGAGTTCGTATGAGAGAGTTATGCTCGAAATACGAGGCAATGCTCCTGCTGTCTGTTTGCTGGATGCAGCAGCACATGGCGTGACTTGCAGAAGCTTTTTGGCCATCTTAACGTCCGATTCAGTCTTTCACTTCCAAACATGACCTGTAGATCTTTGTCTTAGCTTTCCAACCCATACTAAATCGTTCCGTTCCAATAAGCGAGCTAAGAGTTATGCCCACCAGACTGACAGGGACTTTGCTGTAACAGCTCGATCTTACAGGCGTCACATGGCGTGACTTGCAGAAGCCTTTTGGCCATCTTAACTTCCGATTCAGTCTTTCACTTACAAATATGACTTGTAGATCTTTGGCTTAGCTTTCCAACCCATACTGAATTGTTCCGTTCCGATAAGCGAGCTGAGAGTTATGGCCACCAGACTGACAGTTGCTTGCTGAAACAGCTTGCTGTTTCTTCGCGGTTCAGCTCGATCTTGCAGGCGTCTTTTCTCCTTGATAACATTTGAACTAGCCGATCTGTTGTGAAATATGACTTTTAGTATTTTGAGTTGGCTGTTCAATATCTTTGGAAGCACGCCATTTCGATATCCGAGCTATGAGATATGATCGAAACAATCCGCTCTGCCAGAATTTCAGTCTTGGTCCAGCTTGATATTTTCAAACTACTTCTTTGTAATTCATCAAGCTCTTAATTATGATCTATGAACTGCACACTTGATGAAATATGTTAGCAACACAATAACAAGTTTTGTTAACATCAAAACCAAGATTATTCGGGTTTCCAAAACCCAACACTATCTGTTCGGTGTCCTCCTGTTCGGTAAAACCCTGCTCGATACTATCTGTTCGGTGTCCTCCTGTTCGGTATATGACTTGTTTGGTTCTGGGGGGATTTTACCCGATGAAGTCAATATGTCATATGACATCAATACCCATCAATTAGTTTTATTTTATATAATGGGAAGAAATATATCGACCTTGCCTTCGAAAAGGTACTTCTCATACTGCTGGTTTGGATTTCTTTAGTTGTGGTTTGAATTTCTTTTCTTATCTTTGATGATAACTTCTTTTTTTACCTTTCCTGCCTGCGATTTATTAAGAGTTCCTGATTTGCTATTTTAATGATTTTGTGATTGTTTTATTACTTTGAAGCTTCTTACTTGCATGAAAAATATATCCATGCATTGGCATTGTCTATTTGGCATTACTGGATTTGTGAGAATTAACTTAGAACACGAAGCCCAGCTTCTTCACCATACGAGATTAATTAAGATGAGAAAATATTTACATAAGGAGGTCAGAATTCTTTTTCTATACCTCATCGATTGCTGATCAAGTGATAATCTTCTGACTTTTATATAAATTAGCATAAAGATCAAGGTGTCCTTGCTGGGAGTCTCTTCATACTCTAATTATCTTTGTTATTCAATTCAGTCATTTGTTAAGATTATTCATTAACAATTTGGTTGAGTGTCAAATTTCCAATATATTTTAAGAATTTCAGCTATGCTCAATTATTTAATCGAATTTGTATAACGAATATACTTATTTAATGTTCACAGGATATTATAGAAATCTTTGGCAAATATTATTGATGTGATTCGAGATTTTTGAATATAAGGTAGAATAAAGTGTTAATGAAAAATAACGATAAACACACCAAGATTTTTTACGTGAAAAAACCCTCAAATTGAGAGAAAAACCACGGGGTCTTGTCCAGTATAAAACTTCACTATAAACGTTGATGATTTACAAGACTCTCTTGACACAAATAACAATCGTTCAATGATTTGTACGAATATTTTAGAAAAATAACAGAAAAGACCGAACAAACATAAATTTGCTCTCTTCGGAGTCTTTTTGCCCAGAAAAATCCAACCCTTACTATGATGACATCCGCGGGTAATTATAGGACTGTTCCCAGTTATTGGCTCGCGGGGGATCCGGAACATGATGTCCTCTGATCGTGGCTTAACTGGAGCCCAACGTGTCCTAGAAATCCGCGCCCCATTACTGCACGTTTATTCACGCCGGTTGATTTGTTGGTTATTCTCGGGTCTTCCGCTAATCTTTAACCACAAAACCGAGGAGGGTTTAGCAGCTGTTCTGTTCGGTGTCTTTATGTTCGGTAAAACCCTGCTCGGTGCTATCTGTTCGGTGTATTATGATCGGTATATGACTTGTTCGGCTCTTGAGAGGATTTTACCCGAGGAAGTCAATATGTCATATGGCATCAATTATAATAACCATGATGTTCAACGGCCTTCTTGAATAGTTCGAAAATGAAGGTAATTACAACTTTATTATTTAAATATTTGCATGTACGTTTATTACATTCATTAAGGGCTTCAAATTTGATTAAATATTCAAATAAAAATTACAGAGTTTGAAAAATCGAATAAAATTTTGCAACAATAAAACATTAGAGTTTTATTCTTGCCCTCAGACTGGGTTATAATCTTAAGTTATTGATATGTGAAAAGTTAAATAAAGAATTACAGTATAATCTTGTGGAATATGATCATTTGTCTGGAATCTCAAACAAATTGCTACAAGATAAACAGTAATTAAATGTTAGGTTTTTCTTTATTGTCCATCAGTCACAATACTTGGCTATTGAAGTTTGGACCGTTTGATTTTCGCAATTATAATTAACAATTAAAGAATAGCTTTTACCACTTGTCTTCGGTTATTATGTCAGGCTGAAATATGAATGGTCAGATTTAACAAAAACATATAAATACAGAATAATAAATTATAATCTAATATTAGAGTTGTATTGCTTATGGTTTAACATATTTCTTACTGTTTCTTATATATCTTGGCTACTCATCCATGTTTAAAATCATCTCACGATCGTTTTGTGAAGTCCATTTCTTATTCAAAAGTGTACCAGCAACAAAAACAAATACAATACACTTCTTTACTTATAGAGTTGTATCCCTGGTCAAAGGACTAATTGATTTATAGCCAATGTTTTTGTCTTGCCTCGGGCATAGAAAAGCATATTCGCCTATTGTCCGGTGAGGAAGGAGAAAAAGAATAGGCTCATGAACAAAAAATAAGTGATTCAACCATATTACGGGCAGAAGATAGAGCTAAACATGGGCGATAATAAAAATCTGGGTTACTAATCATGGGTTTTATTGATGACACTCACATCGGTGTTTTTAGGGACATCATCTAGCGATATGTGTCTGATTATTGTAAAAAAGGACATGAGTTACTTGATGCCACTCTAATGCAAGGACGGTCTCAAACTAACCGCAATTACCAGTCGATCAATATTTGCTGGCCCAGATAATAAAATATTCGATCTCTTTAAGTAATAAATTGGCTCGAGTCTTTGAGAATGTACATTTTTAGAGTGCTTTCTCAATATGAGTCCGACCCAATTCGGTTACAAATTAGTATGCAGAAAAATATGGATCACGACTATGATGCCATGAACAACCAAGGATGGCGGCCCTTACTTTTTTCAACATTCTAGGCTGATAAAGCATCGGCTTGCCGACAAAATTTGTTTCTCGCGCACGCATAAATATGTTGGAAAATGAATTAAAAATGGAAAAAAAATAAAGTTTTGATTGCTATTTCGATCGAGCTGGCCAGATTTTTTTTTCTTTGGAACAGTAGCTCGATCGATCGAGCCATGTTTCTGTTTCATGAAATGATGTGTCCATTCACGTTCGGGTGCAATTTTTCGCTATATAGCGCTTCCAAAAGGTGTCCATTTGGACTTGTTTTTTTGTTTACTATATGTACAACATATCCCTCACTTGATATTCATGGAATTTTGTAATTCACATCATATTGAAGATCAAAATTCGAGTAATTTTGTGGGTCTTCGTCTTTGTCTTATTGAGCGCTTTTAAACCTTTGTTGTTTAAAGGATTTGTGATTTGTAGTGCTCATATCACAAATCGCAGTCGTTGTATCTTGGAGACAAATTGCCAAGGTAAACCGTGCTAGTTAGCACCGTAGCAATGCAATTATCTTAAGGACATAGATTCCAAATCTCACATCGACATTTCTAATACAAAGCCATTTGTTGTTTTTGCTTGCTACTTTCCTAAGATACACACCCATAAATTTTGTACTACAATCTTTAGACAATATTAGCAACAAATGGCTTCGTCGAGTGCAACAACGACTCAAGTTCATCATGGTGAAAGGCCTGAAAAGTTCAATGAGAACGATTTTAAGCGATGGCAACAAAACATCTTTTGATGCCTGGAATCAAAGTGATTTTCTGTGCAAAAATTGTATTCTCAACGGACTGGACAACACATTATACAATGTGTACTGTCTAGTGAAGACGGCCAAGGAATTATGGCAATCCTTGGAGAAAAAGTATAGATCCGAGGATGCCGGCATGAAGAAATTGATCGTTGGACGGTTCCTGGATTTCAAAATGATTGATACAAAGCCGGTGATATCGCAAGTGCAAGATTTGCAAGTAATCATGCACGAAATCCATGGGCGAATGAGAAGCGCATAGAAAGAGTGTTCGGTCTGTTTTTAAGGAATAAAAAACCGTGAATGATTTCTTTACGTTTGCTATAGTATTCGGAGTCACATGATCATCATATCCCCTCCATGTACTGGTACTCCGGCCATGAATCGACGAAGTGAGTGCGCATACGCTGCATTAAGAAGAATTAAGAATTTCTAATTCGTGCACTAAAAATTTTTAGATCACGCACTAAGATTTTCTTAATTCTCCCACTAAGATTTTATAATCCGCGTACTAAGATTTTCTAGATCGCCAACTAAGATTTACTAAGTCGTGCATTAAATTTACTAAATCTTGTTAATCCTTCTTAATTCTTCGATTTTTTTATTTTTTTTTGTAATTATAAAAAAAAATTCTTCAATTTTGGGTTCAGATGAATTTTCATGGTTCCTAGGTACTTCGAGTTGGTAAGAAAATTATATTATACGGTAATTAGATAGATAATATTCACAATTCTATAATGAATTCATGAAAATACATAATAACATATGAAATAATAAAATATGTGATAAAAGAAAGTATGACAAATCTGTGATTTTGTAACATTTTTATGGAGAAAATAATAATAATTTTGATATCTTAGTTTTTGTATGAAAATTAATATAATGAACTATATAAATAAAACTTTTATTTTTATTGAGTTAATTTAAATGTTTATATTAGTCATTCATAAGGTAATAATATAATTCTCCGAAAATAATATGAATTATTCTTAATAAATTCATATTATTAACAAACATGTTGAAATACAGATGTAAAATTTGATTTCATTAAAATCGTTATTTTATGTCTTAAAATATAAAAAAAAAGTAATACTTCGTTTTCATTTTTCATTCTCTAAAATATATTTTTCACAGAATTCCTACTAAAAGAGCGATCAATATAATATTTGAATTACATTGTTATCACTGGTTATAAAATTTTGCAAAGCTGCAAATGTTAGATTCTACAATAAGATCTAATTTTAATACTTTTTAAGAATAGTAAAGCTTACAAACGTTATAGAATGAGTTTATTCTCGATTCAGTCCTTAAAATCTTCAGTGACTCGATTTAATCCTTAAGATTTTAAAAAAATTTCAATTCAGCCCCAACAATAAGTCGACCGTAGGAAACAAACGGAGATAGACTGCATCAATATTATGTTTAAAATTTTAGCTACTACTCGATTTAATATTTGGTTTTGACAACGATATGGCTATATCTAATGACTTCAATAAGATGTTTTATCTTATTAACTTGAGTCGGCTATATGGATTTATAAGTAAAAAAATTGTCAACACTAACTATCTAACACAATACTCATCATTTTTCATTCTCTAAAATACTCATCCTATACCGAATGAATAACAAAGGAGTAATTAGCTGAGAGAAGTGAGAAACAAGAGAAGATGATAGTAAACATAACCCAAATGAATAATTTCCTGTACAGATAAAGTACTACAAAGTACAAACCAAATGAATATAATGAGATGGACCAAAGCATAATAAATCAAGCGTTAAAGACATACTCTCACCGGCCCGACTAACAGCTAGCCCAATATTGGCCCATTTGATAGAGTTGCAAATAACAAGGAGAATTCAATTTTGGTTAAAGATTTCTCTCACGTCCATCCCCTCTCCTCTCCTCCTTAATGTAAAAATAAAAATCATGTATTACATAATTCTTGGTCGATTTAGCTCCATCAATTTTTTTCGATCCAATAATGTTTTTGTCTCAATTTTATTTGATGTGCTATGAAATTTCCATCCATATTGACGGATTAATTCCTTAAATTGATATAAAGCTAGGTCGTGAATCTCGATCCCATCGAATGTTCTCTTCCATTCTTCTGGTTATGTTATCGAATGAATATTACAGCAAATATGAATTAAATGCGGTAAAATAAGATTAGTGTAATACAATATACCATGGTGGAATGTTGAAACAATATGAATTAGATTACAATGGTGTCAAATGAATTCTTCTACAAATGTGTATTCATTTTTTTTTAAACGAGAACAAATACAAAACAATTATAAATCAAAACATGACATACCAGAATGATGTCTGAGCAACCTTAAAATATAATTGACTAAGAGAATCGAGTTAGATAGGTACTTGGAGACATCTTCGAATATTAAGGAGTGTATCAAAATGTTGGATGTAGAATAGCTATACTAGCAACTTTGGTTAATTATTTGCATACGATGCGGAGTGATATAAACAATCGCTAGTAGATATCATTTGGTTTTGGGAGGCGACAATTAGGATTAGGTGCATTGTGGCATTTTTCACCATGAAAAATGAATGAGTTCAACATACAAAAAGGGTAATGCCATTATGCTAGCAATTTGGGTTTATTATTTACATACGCTGTGGATTGATATAAACAATCGCTAGTAGAGATCATTTGGTCTTGGGAGGCGACAATTAGGATTAGGCGCATTGTGGCCTTTCATCATGAAAAATCGATGAGTTCAATATACAATAAGGGTAATACGTTTATGTTAAATCCAAAGGTTCAGATTTGATTTCCATAAAGTCTGATTTTCCATGAACAATAGTGTCAACCTTACTTTTAGATATATGATCAATGATTAAAGAAAAAAAAGTTTCATTTGGCTCCTTATTTTTTTCTAGGGATCTTTCAAATATATCATTTTTCCTAAAATTTGTATGGGAGACATGATTTTATGGTCCACCACCCTAATAATGTGATAATGTATAGTCTAAAATTAGGATGGCTACTTATGAGTGACACAATGATTCATCAACCATGGCCTAGCTAGCTTATCCCAAACTTTCAATTTGCCCAACCAATTGAAAATGACTTCAATAAGTATTTTGGGTCCAATAATTTTATTCTATATACCAAGAATAACAATACATATATCTTGTTGGCAACATTTAATAGTGCATATACTTCGAATAGTTGTGGCTCAGAGTTTGGGTCCATGCTTTTTATTATTTTGGAGTATGAATTGCATGATTTTGAATTTAATACGTGTTGGGCATATGTGCATAAATAAATCGAGCCAGCTCTATAAATATTTGATTTATATTTAAAATTATAAATTCGAGTCAAACTCAAATATGTTCGAATTTTTTCGAGCCGAACTCAAGCCCAAATTATTTTCTTCGATATTCGTAAGCCGCTCACAAGCTTTAATATTTTATTAATATGCTATAATTATATATCAAATATATATATTTAGAGCTTTCAAGTATTTATTTTCGAGCAATAATTCGAATATCTTACGAATATGTTCAAATCTTTCGAGCTGAATCCGAGACAAAAATTGTAAACTATTTGAACTTCAAATCGAGCTCGAGCTCAAATATATCTAATTCAAGCCTTAAAATTATCTTTATATTCGATTCGATTCGATTTGTTTACACCCCTAATTGGGCAAATGAAATGCTAGAATAATTGTTCTGAAATCTATTATTGAAATCTTGATATGAGCTTATGTGAGCAACGAAAGCCATTAGAATTTTTATGAGATTTAATGTTACATTTAATGTGATGTAATATATTCTAAAGATAAAACTTACAATTTGATAAGTACACGTTCCTGAATTTGGTCGTTTTCCTATGGATTAGTTTTTATAGATCAAATATTCGGGTTGAAGTTTAGGGTTGAAGTTTTAGGTATTTGAAATTGACTCATGCGGTGCATGCGAATTTGACTCATGCGGTGCATGCGAATTTCAATCATGCGGTTGCATGTAAAAATTACTTGTGCGATGCATGTAAAAATTACTCATATGATGCATATTATTTTCATAAGTGATGTTAGTTTTATCATTGTATTAAAAAATGGACTTAGTTGAAATAATTTTTTTTTGTGTGACAGTGCCAAAAAATCTTTTATCTAATAGTACCGGACCAAAATTTTACCTAAAATTTAATATAAAAACATAGTGTATATACGTGTTTTCATCTTTGTGATTTATTGGGCTAGGCAGTGTACTATCTTGCAATTATCTAACCAAATGTAATATTTTTGTCTAATCGGATATGCTTCACATCACATGCTCGTCAAACCTAAGGGCTACAAGTAGTGATTATCCCACACAGGACTGTTCATGGTAACAAATGGTCAACCAAATCTTAGCAAGCCCCACTTCATTATACATTCATAATTTCATATTTTCAAGAAAAATAGAAAAATTAGAATCTAGCATCCTCGAAGCCATGCAAATCGCTGACTCTATTCAATGATTTCTTCATAATGGCTAATTTAGCCAGCCGCTCCGCGGTTCTCCAAGCCGACGTCGGCGTAATCGGATCGACTCCACCTTTCTCGTGGCTGTTCTTCCTCCGGTGCTGCATTTGATTCTCCTGCCTCATCAAATTTAATTCACTAAGTTCCGATTCCAACAAGCGTACAAATTGTTCGCCGGAATGTACGACCAAAGCACGAGCCGAAGCCAACATGTGCCGTGCGCCGCCTATATCATTCCTCTCGACCAGTCTCCTACTCTCGGCGACGGCGCGTGTGGCGATGAAGAGGCATTTGAGCCGTTTGATCTCATGAGTGGAGGATCCGGCGGCACGTGGACGGGGAAGTGGAAGAAACCGTTCTTTGTCGTGTATCCGTTGTTGAGTTGACGGGTCTTTGTAGGAACACCGAACGGACAAGAAACGGTGGGTCCTGGGAACTAAAGATGGGATTTCGAATTCTACCAACAATTCTTTCTCCTCTTCTGAATGGAAATCACCGACCCGACACCAGCTTGACCCGGATCCGATAAATGCTGGTCTACCGGTGTATGAATAAACCGCCGGAATATCAAATGGAGGTGAACCAGGTGTAGACACGAGCTGAATTTCGAGATCTGGGATAGAGGTGGAAAGTATACTTTTCATGCATTTTGCAAAAGAATCGTGCGGCTCGTTGACACACGCGCTGAGATTGAATGAGTGGATTGGAATTTTCGTGTTTGAGAAGCGTGAGGATGAGGCAACCGGATCACTCTGGTGGCCGTCGGTGAATAGGAGAATGCTAACTGGAGGGTTTTTCTCGCGGCGGTCCTCGATAACCTTAGCGGCCTTCTTGAGGGAATCCGTTGCGCTGACGGCGGCGCAATCTAATGCTCCGACTGCGTCGATGATCACGCGAGCCGATTTCTTGCCTGTGGTGGTCATTCTGCGCAGCGGAAGCAGCCGCTTCGAAGTGGTGGAGAATGCCACGATGGATAATCTGTCCGCCGCGGAGAGTGAGGAGACCACTAGTCTCATTGCCCTTTTCATCAGATGAAGCTTTTGGCCTGTTACACTTCTGCTGACATTGAGCACTGTCACCAAATCAATCGGAGCGCTGCGAACCGACACCGCCGGAGCTTTGATTTTCAAACTCACGGCGTAAGTCTCGCTGGTTTTTCCAACCGCTACTACAGCCACCTCCGGCGAGAAAGAAAATTCTACACTCCTTCCTATCTCATTCCAAACCTTGGCATTGTTTGAGCCATAAAATCCGGGATATTCCTCGTTTTCTTCTTCAGTTTCATCTGATTCAGGAATCGGATTGAACCGTCCACAGGAAGTACCTAATGGCAATGGCTCGTCATCATTATAAACTTTCAACGTACATCTTCTATCACTGTTCTTCGGATTGCTAAGTTCTTTAGCTTCTGATACTCTTCTCTTCTGATCATCTTGGTAGAATTTCTGGAAACATTCAGTGTTCAACAGACGCATTTCCTTCCATGCAGAATTGCAAACGGGACAGGCGAGGGAGACCTGCTCCTTTACGTACGAAGAAATGCAGGGGAAATGGAAACAGTGGCCGCACTCCGACGTGAAAATGGCCGTTCCCCCTCCTGTCTTTACAACTTGCAAGCATATTCCGCACCTACTCTGCTAATCATTACCAAATGATCAATTATGCTAGTTAATCAAAAAGGAATAACCAAACCCACTCTTTAAAGTTTGAAAAAAAATTCCACTTTAAAAAACAGCAAACTTTCAATCAATCACCAATTGTACCGCCAAGATATATACCTTTGCGAGCCGCAAGCTTGATTTTAGTAAAGAAAAGGTCGACGGTGAACGAGGGGAAGAAGGGGTGGACCGATTGAAGAATCTTGGGCTGTTTCTAGTCTTGCAATGGAGTTTCACGCTTTGTGAAGCTAAGTTGGTCGGAGCTGCGACTGTAGCCGGCGCCTGCGATGGAATAACTGTGGTTCTGCAGTGAAGGCTGGGGCCTGACAGCGGCTGAGCCTCCAAGCGAGGCGTGGAAGGATTGGAGAAGAAGCCGCCGAGTCTGGAGTGGAGTCTTGGGCTCGGAACCGGATCTGATGTTTCTTTGATAATCATTGAATCTTGCTTCTGATCCTTTGAAATTGATGTGCCGAATGCTTTTCCCCATCCCAAAACCATCTTCTTTGAGACAAAGAAGTATCTCCTCAGGTTTTCTTGATCTTTTACTTTCTGTGTATAATGATTGTTATGTCCTATTTCCGACAGTAGTTTGAGGTTTTGGAGTTGTGAAAGTAGTGATTGTTAATGATAAAGAAGATGATGGGTTGAGAGCTAGCTAGTTAAATGGTGGTGTGTTGTGAAATGGGATTTGGTATTTTTGGAGAGAACAAGGATGAGTAGACGTTAATCAAATATATATCAATTAATATATTAATTTAGTTATTTTTTATTAGAAAAATATTATATTATATAAAAATAGGGTAAAAACCAGATTTATATAAATATTTCGAAAAAAAAACATACATGTGTAATAATTGGCAACCAGGACAAAACAATGATTAAAAAGAACACCTAAACCTTTATGAATTCGAATTTTGTGTATTTTTTTAATTTTCTGTTCTTACAAGGGCTTCTTATTTAGCCACAAGAACATCATATTTGAACCTCATTTATATTATTACCACTCGAAAAGTAAAAAATTCTTAAATGATTAAAATGGAATTACTAAAATCATTATTTCTACACATTATTTTGATTTATTTTTTTACCCATATATCATTGTTGAAAAGGGTTAAATGGGATATCTTTTTTTACTTGATTTGATCCATTAAAGAGAAAGTCAAAGCGGTGGAGTAACCTGTAACCTGAATCATCTGCAAAGAGAGATGCACACAGATAGATAAATAGGCACAACACTGATCTCTACTTTTACCTTAAATTTGGGAAACTTTACACTTTTTGCTTACTTTTGGAAATGTTTATGGGATCTTTTCTCAGCCCAAAATGATTTTGTTGTTCGTTTTTTATCCAATTTACATCAACCTTTTAATATAAGTTACTGTGCATGGTAATAAATAGATGCAAAGTCCACGAGTGATACAGATTTCACATGATAGTAACTATTAATAAATAAAAGAAACTGATATCGATGTTACTATGGAAGTATACTCTTGGGTTTTTTTTAACTAAATAAACACAAGTTGTCCTTAATCTAAAATCTGTATTTTGAAAAAATTAAATAATCTTAGTTTTTTGTCACATGATAGTAACTATTAATAAAATTTGATGTTAAAAGTTTACAAGATAAGGATAGAGATGAGTTGATCTATAGATTAAATATCACTCATATAACTACATTGAATTTGAAGTCTATTTTAGGGAGTGTTTTGAATTACTTTTGAAAAATATTTATCAGATTTTCAGATTAAAAATATATATATATATTTTGATTTCATTGTTTCTACTGTTGATTCTCTAAAAAAATAGGTAAAAACAGAAGCAAAGAAACAAGTAAAGAAATGTTTTTGGTTGTTTTAAGTTGAGCGACAACAATTTTGTAATAAATTGAAGTTCATTAAGCTGTTTTTTTTAAAAAAAAAAATTAAAATCAAATACTCAATTTGTTTGCTTAAAAATAGTTTTTTTCAATTTTATGTAAAAACAACATTAAAATGTTTTAAATAAGCAATCCAAAACATATACTTAATCTTGCAAGTTCGGGTTGGACCATTGAAGCTCCAAGAATGAATAGTTAGTGCTTGACTGCTTGTATTCTGATATTGAACTCGAATTTGGTTAATGAACTCTGCTCCATTTATTGTTCCGGTTAGCTACTTTTCGCCCTCTGTAGTTGTTAAATCGTTATAACTTTAAATGAAATATTACGTATGCAGTTGAGTTAAAACTCGATTGCCAATGACCATTGTGGTGTTTTATTATAAAACACTAATCATTTTTTAAACTTGAATTTTCCTTTCGTAAAAAATTCCAGGACAAATTAGCCTTGCAATGAACAGAGGGTAGAAATGTGGAAAACGTTTGTATTATACGCAATGATATAGCATGTTTATTTGCAAATTTGGGTAAAAAACAGACAACCACCAACGATTAACCACTTTAGCACTTTAACTAATAACCTTACAAAATATGCACTTTACCCCCTAAACAATTTTAAGTAGTGCACGTAACCTCCTAAACAATATTAAGGAACAATTTTGCCGAATATTCTGGCTGTAAATTCCTTCACATGCCACAGTCGAGATATATATATTCATGTATTTTCTGTAGGAACTTTATGAGGAAAATTCATCTACCGTGGTATACTCGTAAAATTACTTTTCATGTATTTTTTTATGGTTATACTCGTAAAATTTCTGCATAAAATACATGAAAAGACATACATACCATCGATCGTGGCATTTGCGACGCAAGTGAGAGAATTTGCAGCCAGAATATTCGGAAAAATTGTTTCCGTATATTGTTTAGGTGGTTAAGCACGCTGCTTAGAATTATTCAGAGGGTTAAGTGCACATTTTGAAAGGTTATGGATTAAAGTGCAAAAAGGTGTAAATGTTGGGGGTTATCCGCTTTTTTACCCTGCAAATTTTAAGTTTTTTTAAACTAAAAATACTGCCTATTGTTTATAAATACAAATAGTGCATCTAATAGAAAATTAACTAATTATTTGAATTGTGTATGCAGGGGCGGAATCACCCTATGAGTTAGGATAAGCTTCAGCCCTATGCAAATTTTCAAAAAAAATTTATTTTTAATATTCGAAAATTTAGTTTTTTAGCCCGACCATTTAAATCATTATAGATCTTTAGCCCCACCTAACCTGACCAACCCCGAGTATTTTTGAATCCCTGAGTATTCTTGAACCCTATATCCACACTGCGTGTAAGGTTAAATATTTAGCCTCTGCCCCATAGGCATATACGAGTTGATAAGGGCTGAGGTGACGTGTGGAGAAATCCTCCGACGTCATAGATTCGAATCCCGTGTGGGACAAATTCTCCACTGAAATATTGTGGGGGTTTGTCCTGGGTTCGGCTCTTGTTGGTCTGCTCCCTCAGATATTTGTCATCCGTGTACATCCATCGATGTACCTGCTGATGATTCTGAGGAGTCGGGGTTGTCAACAAAGGATTAGTCAGACTCAAATCTAATAACTTGTTAAACCAAAAATATATTAGCCTCTTAGTGACAATGATTACTGCATCATTACCCCATAACCTAAATTTTGTCATTAATTAGCAGCCAAAGCTTCCTTCTCTATTTAACAATCTGGTTTCATTTCACCATTCATTTAAATAACTTGCATGTAATCTTTAAAGTGATATAAGTGTGATTAATACTCATATAATACATTAAAAAAGAATATAAGAACATATAAGTGTGATTAAATACTCATATAATACATTAAAAAAGAATATAAGAACACATGAAAGAGAATATATTTATGAATTAAGAGATATACCATAATTGTTATTTCAATGAAAACCACCTCTTCGTATGCTCAATAGGCCTTTATTGTCTGTTGGTGTTCTTTTTAATCTACTCATTTAAGATAGGACATTAGGTTTTATTTTGAATTGCTTATTTAAAATATTTCTATTTTTTACACAAGGTTGGAAAATAAACTTTAATTTATTATAAAATTGTCATCGCTCAACTTAAAGCAGCAATGAGCATAATCATAACTTGATTATCTGCTCCTACTTTTATCTTATTTTCAGAGAATTAGTGATATTAAATACCCAAAATATTTTTCTTTATCTGAAAAGCATTTCCAGATAAGCATGTAAAAATTCCAAAACACTCACTAAATACTAAAATAAAGTATAATTGTTAAAATTATAATTATAATCAATAAAATATCAGTATTTTGTCTCACCATGTTGTCATTCAATTTCTTTTGACCATCGAACACATGGAGCTGCCCAGATATGGTTATTTCAGTGCTTATCCTTTTCTTTACTCAGAAAATAATTTACTTGAATGAAGATGGAGACAATATTAAGTCCTTTAATAAAGTTTATTTATTTGTGTAACATCTATACATCTGTATAATGATATTATAAAGGTGTATTCCTACTCATAACAAACACTAATAATAATCTTCAAAATAAATACACAAAAAAAATAACCAAAATATTCCAACTCCAAAAAAAAATTAATTACAAAAAATATTATTAAAAAAAAGAACCTCCCTAAAGTTCTAATTTTAATATAAGTTTCCAATCATTTATATTAATTGATTTAACTCCAAAAAATATTATCAAAATAACAAAAAAACGTGATTCGACTTCAAACCTATATTCGAAAAACCAATTGTGCCAAACAACGATTATACAAATACACAGTGTATGCATATGGCTGCCAGTATATTATAAAGATTGAAATGATAAGAGGAGACACCCCATTTTCCTCCTGAGTTCCTAAATGATATTAAAATTGTCTTGATTAATGCAAAGATGAAGCAGTTAGTGTATTCTAATCCACCAGAAACATCTCAAAGTGCACCTGATCTAGACAAATAAATGGATGGTCATGTGATGTGGACAGTCACCAATATAATATAAATAAATAAATAAGCAACCACAAATAATTAGTCATTGAACAGATAGGAACAAGGGCAAATTATTTTCTTTTTGATGCTTGTGTTCGAGTAGTGAAAATAGTCTCTTACAGTATACATGAAGACTCCGTACATTAAGACAAAATTTGGCATGACTTCACACATATCTAGCATCGGTGAATGGGAACTTCGTGATCCCACACGTATCTTTGCTTCCAATATTTAAAAATTTTCACCTCCTTAATAAAAATCAAATAATTTTGTCTTCCTTGTTTCTGGTAGTGGGAACTTCGTGCACCAGATTTATCCTTTCTAATTCTCTTTAAATAAGTTTTATTCCAATCACAAATAATAATTCATTTAAAAAATAGGAACAAGGGCCACTTATCTTTCTCTTTAATGCTTGTAAGTCTCACCAACTCATAATTAGGCAACAAAATGAGTGCCATTTTTATATCTTTAAATGGTAACGCTCCCCAAGAACAAGAAGCATCTTCATAATTTAAAGATAGAACCTTATTCAAATCAATTAATAAATTAATGGTTTTTTCCCATTTGAATAAAGAAATGTTGGTCAACAATGATTATCATGTTTTCACCTTTTATTTTACTTCATTCAGAAACTAAATTCAAATGGCATCAACTTATAGATTTTCATCGGCATGTTGCAAAATCAGAGGTGATGCAGCAAAAACGTCAAACAAAACGATTAATGAGTTGATTTGCATCGAATAGTTTGGAAAATCTAGAAAAGAAGACATACACTTGTAATAGTTTTTATTCACATTCAATCGACTTTATAAATCAAAACAACATCCGTATTTATATGACGAAAATACAATCCATTTGAAAAATATTTCAATAAAATGTAATGTTTATAATTGAAAAAATGGTGAATTACATATAAACGTTCTTTAGTTTGAACAATTACAAATCATCATGCTCTAGTTAAAAATGTGATGTATATAATGTTAAATAATATGGGATGCAGCTGTAACTTTTCATCCATCTGTTATAAACTAGAGGGAGTGGATTCATAATACAACTATTCTACATGTGGTCATCAGTTATTGTTCGAATTATAGGTTAAAAAATTATTCTATATATTTCCTAAGTCAACTTTTACGAAACAAAAAAATAATGTAAAAACGCTATTTTTTTAACATAAACATGTATTATATTAAACGAACCACAAATACAACAAATGCATCTGTCAAACTTGGCATATTACAAATAGACACTGATTAAGAGCCAAACGAAAACGTATAATGGTAGGGTGACTAACTCATAAGTGCAAGAACTTGATAATGAGATTCCAAAGATCACAGAGCTAGATCAAGTCCCCTCAAACTATACAATGAGGTTGTTTTGTTGGTGGTAATTTTTTGGTTCAGATTCAATACTGGGGCATCGCTTGACTTTGATTATTGGGCTTCGTGGTTTCGTGTGTATTGGGTGTTGCACTCAGTAAGTCCTTCTGTGCACTCGTGGACGAATGTGTGTGTCACTGTTGTCCAGTGGCTTAACATCCCGGCCCATTGGTGCATATAGTGTACAGCCCCTCATGTCCACACGTTGCTTAGTGCGGGGCTTTGCACTGCCACTATATAAGGGTTTGAAGCGCATATGCTACCAGCTATAGCTTTTAATTTAGTGGTAAACGTTTGTCCTAACAATTGGTATCAGAGCGAAGTCATGTGTTCGAGTCATCCAGGAAGCACTTTCTGGGAGGGGGATTATTGGGTGTATTGCGCCCAGTAAGTCCTTTTGTGCACTCGTGAACGAATGTGCGTGACATCTGTAGTCCAGTGGCTTAACAATCCATCCATTGGCGCATGTAGTGCGCAACCCCTCATTTCCACATGTTGCTTAGTACGTAGTTTTGTGCTGCCACTATATAAGGGTTTGAAGTTGGGCATATGCTATCAGCTATACCTTTTAGTTTAGTGGTAAACGCTTAATACTAACAGTGCGCCATCCCTACAGTGTTCACTGGTTGGTGGATTTCAGTTTGTGATTTGGATACGAGATAAGAAAACGATGGAATTTGCCCGAAAAACATTGCACGTCATGTTAGGCGAAGAGTTTTGTTTGTTAGACCGTTTCCACCCAAAAGAATCACCATTTTCGTCCAAATCTTACGTCGTTGAAGATCCTCCAAAATTGAAGACTTCTTATATAGTTATTTGGTGATGTCAATGATATGCCAAAAAGGATCTTTGGTATCAATAATCTTTGCCTTTGTATTAACTGAATATGACTATTGGTTCCAATCTTTATTAGGGTATTTCTTGCTTAACACAAATTGTTATAAATTTTAACACTGTAAAAACAATAACCCGAAAGGGTTATGCAATAAATGCGACAAAAGTGACAGAGATCAATTTTTTCGTATCTTCTAAAACTATAATCAATCTTGAAAACTAAATAATAATGGAGGCCTTTTATAAAAGAAAGTGACAAAGGAAATCATTATTGTATGACCTCAATGATTTTATTGATGTCAGGGTGGCACCAGAATGGTGGATTTTTTGCTAGTATTAAGGCAATATCCTAATGCTTAGGTAAAAAATCCAAATTTTATTTGGATGTGCATGGTACACATAAAAAATAACTCATATATCCAAATTAATTTTCGAATCTTGGATATAGCATGCTAGCATCTCATTACCCAAGATATCGGCATTTGTAACCTATACAAAATGTACAGGATGGCGACATATATCGTCATCCTAGTGCCATATGGTGTAACCGGCTTTAATCAAGGTAAATTTAACCTTGGAAGGATGAACAACATAATTTGGTGGACATTAAAAAAGGCAGGATGAGTAAAATAGCTTCTCATAGTTTAACTTAAGAGGTGACGTCTATCTAAAGTCCAGGAACAAATGGCACAAAATGCGTAATTGCATCTTTCCTTTTTGCGACCTAATTATTTCATTTAGCCAAACCTTGAATGATGATTGTAATGAGAATTCAAAGGTCACACCCATATTTAGGAGTAATGAATCTTTGGACATGATAACTAATTTTTCCTATGGGTCACTACCTTTTGATAGGGCTATAATAGTTCTAATGTCTTAGCCATTACTGGGAGAGAGAAGAAAAAATAACGAAAAGTCTTTGTAAGTTTTTTCCAACGAAACCTCGTTTGGGTTGGATAAGAAGATATATTTTGGGAAAGTTGTAGGCTAAGTATGAATGTATTTTGTCCTTATATTTAAAAATCTCAAGACTAGATTCACATTTGCCTTCCACCTTAGTCTTCGTCGAGCAAGAATTGAGTGAGTGTGAGGAAATGATTTTTACGTATGAATGAGATTTTGGTGAGTTAATATTTGTTCGAAATTGAAATTTGTATTTTAAAAATATTACATAATAATGAATATTAATTGGAAGGAAGGTGACAATTTTCCTGACCCTCGGAATTCTGATGTTTTAGGGGTCTAGCGATCATAGTAAAGAGCGAATACATCTTGGCTCCATGAGATAACTGTCCTTAAAAATTTATATTACTTTTGTCCCTCAATAAAAATCATAGTTTTGCCCCATCAATGTCGATTCGCCCCTAATCGTAGTTCTCATCTTAACACATTGTTTATGTGGATTATATACTCATATATATATATATATGTTCATGTCTGGAATCAAACACTAGAAGTAAACTTGGCTATTCCATGATTAACCTGTCGGTGCATGAGTTCAAATCCTTAAGACTCTTTATCGATGGGCTGGAAATAGGTGAATGATATCTGTGCAAAGGATTACTGCTCAATTATACAATTAGGTGACGAGATACAGTCGCCCCATGTGCGAGCAACATCAAGTCCCGATCAAAGGCTACAGCAATTCCCAACCATCGATCGGACATTAATCATTAGTCGTACACGTCCTTCGCCTAAAATGTGGCAGCGGGCGGGACGCGTATGTTGGGTTCTCAAC
Source organism: Haberlea rhodopensis (assembly GCA_907163345.1). Classification (NCBI taxonomy): domain Eukaryota; kingdom Viridiplantae; phylum Streptophyta; class Magnoliopsida; order Lamiales; family Gesneriaceae; genus Haberlea; species Haberlea rhodopensis. The sequence continues at coordinate 14,803,492 of CAJQUN010000004.1, forward strand.
ACAAGAACATGAAATTTTTTGAATGAGATATATATATATATATATATATAAATAAATAAATATATATATATATATATATATACGGTCAGACAAATATACTTTTTTAATACTAGTTTCAAATTTTTAGGACTAATCAAACATAATCACAATAAAATTATTTTTAATCAGTAATAATCCAAAATAGATGTTTTTAATAAATTTAGTTATAGAGAAATTATATTTAACAAAAGTAGTATCATAATTAAATGATGGGCTTTGAGATCATTTATGATTAAAATAAAAAATTGAGACTTTTATTGATTAAAAATAAAAATTTGAGACTATTATTTTATTAAAATTAATTTTCATGAAACTATATTTAATTAGTCAGACTAGTATTACAATGACTCTTATAATGGTTTCCGAAACTTCGAGAATGTACAACCAACATACCTTTGCAAGAAAAGTGTGTATGGATTATAATATTAGTAGTTGAAGATAACGAATGCAATGTGGGGGAAAGAATCAAAATTTCAAAATCACATCATTCTTGTCCAGAATCTGAGCTCTGTGAGAAATTATTATGAAAAGCTCATTGTAAAAAATATTGAAATTTTTGACAAAAAAAATTGCAAAGTGACTTATGTATTGTTATACATATCTTATTTGGCCTTGTAAATGGTTGACAAGTAGCTCAAGATTCATGCATGAAATTGCCCAATGCTCATTTTGATTGTATCATGCATAGTCAGGTGATAAAAATCTAATTATCCCCGTTATACTAACTCGAGTTTGAGTCTAGGCAGATACCCAAAAATATTTACAAATCCACTTCCCCGTATCAAAAAAAGTATAAAAGAATTTTTATTTTATTTTATGTGTATCATTTAGTATTAACTAATTCATCAGGTAATATAGGAGAAGTGGATCTCCACATACACCTAAAAAAATACAAAAAAATAAAATATATTTAACAAAAGATGAAAGATAAGAGTTTTAATTCCTCTAACAGATAAAGCATTACGACCATAATCCCACTTCACATGATGATACATTATTAAAAAATCATCTGTTTGGCTTGTTTTGCCAAGAACCAAGATCCCATAGCTGAACTATATTACCATCCACTAATTTTTATATCCCTGTTCAAAAGTTTACACGATGAGTCGAAGAAAACAATGGAATATGCAGAATCCACATTCCAAAGCAAAGAAACAAATTCAAGTACATCACAACAAACATTTCAGTATAACTATATGGCCGGACTAAATATCTCAAAACAAGTGGCTTCAACAAAACAGAAAATGCACTCAAGAAACAGATAAGCAACCAGAAGACATCTAAACATAATTTACGACCGAATCACGCAACATTTTGACAAATCTTTCGTTTCCTCTTTTCATTTTTCAGCTTTCATGTGTACTCTGGGTCATCCCACTATTGACCACACCGACCACAGAGCAATCTCCCAGTATGGAAATCTAGTTTCGGTTTTTGGATTTCTCAGCGGCTCTAGGGGCTATAAACAAAAATAAATATTACATGAAACATCACAAATGCCTCACAATATAACAGAAAGGTACAAGTGTCATTCGATTACGTTCTTTGCATTATTCATTTGTTTCAATGGGTTTTTCAGTAGTCCTAAGTTTCTTAAGTATCCATATTTGTATCTCAAGCATTCCAGTTCGTATACTACATTCCACCAACTTATCATCGGGTGACTTGGCAATTAAACAATCACAATGCCTATGCAAAACTAAGACTATGATTATTTAGTTCTACACCATATATTAGTTTCCAATTGTTCATATGAACATAAAAAGACAAGATTTGAAACATAAACTTAATCGAAAACCAAAAGCTTCATCAAAGCATTCCTGATCACACATATAATATGCTTTTAAACATCAAGAAAGTCATTATACGATAACAGCTCATATATGGGTATAAACAAAATCCAAGAAACAATAAAAGGGCTTTACCTAATCCAATAGCATCAGAACCTTTCATAATTCTGAGCCTCTTGCATGAGTCAATGAACATCCTAGAACAGAACCACTTCTCAGTCGAATGAAAAGATATGGAACATATACATAGTAAAAATAATAATAAGTAATTTGTTCTGTCACATTTACTCAGTTTCACACAATTCTAAGTAGCATACACTGAAGCTCGTGTTTCTTGAAAGTTCATAGAAATATATTACAGTTGAGTGAAGACCATGCCGTTGCGCCAAATTTCACAGTTTTGAAAAATAAATAATCAGGTATATATGAAAGAACACAAAATATTACTGATGTTTACCACCTGCATACACTAAACTATCTATTGTTTTTTATTATCTTATGAATCATTTCAAAAATTAAACTAAGATCTTTGCCTGCAAGGACATCAGTAAGTTGGAACCTGGATCACAAACCAAATTACAAAAACAATATAGATGGTGCAGAGTATTCGAGAATTAAAGTTGATGAATTCCAACCTTGACTGACATTGGGAAACAAACAAATGAAATTGAGAAAGGTCGTATAACTTTGGTGCTGGCATTGCAACACCAGCAAAACATTTTCTTACTTTACTTTGCTACTAAGATAAACCTGCAACTGTGGCAAATATACCGTATTGAACACCACAAACAAATATATACATATTATGTATGCAGGTTCATGTAGTTGCACTTCTTGAAACTTGGTAACTTCAGGTATATCTCGATTATTTGCTTTGAGGAAATTGTACATGGAAAGTGCAGCAATAACCATAGAAAAAAGAAGGAAGTGTAGAAAAATTACTTCCAAGGGACATCTCCAACAAGCATCCAATCACCATCCTTATCCTCATAAGTCAGCACATAACCCGATCCATGCTGAAGATCCTTCACTTTACTCACACTCAGCATTTCCTTGTTCGCAGCTCCCTGAGTTCCACATTGTCCTGAAGCCAGAATACTGCCATATAATCTTGTACATGCTGAAGATAGAATCTAGATAGAAAAAAGGCTTACCTAAGGTAAAACACCTGAACATTTTCTCAAGTGCGGCAGAGAGTTCGGGATATGTGCAGTACATTCTCAGATCCACCTTCCTCAGATAAGGAGCACCATCCATACTGACCTTGACAAAAAGAGCACCAGGACCAGATTTACCATCAACTTCATCACTGTTCTTGGTGTTTGTGGCCAGAGTATTCTTTCTGTAAGATCTGATAGGAGGCCAACCAACAACTTGTGCCCTGCAAAGCAACGAACAATGCAATAGTTGTATGTCCCAGAATAGTAAACTTGATTACAATATTCATCTAAAGTATTTCGCCATTTATCTTTTCGAGCTGAAACACGCACTTAACCGCAGGTACGCAATTGGCATTAGATCCATTCATCTTGTTATTGCACTCTGCCTCTGTCTTCACGGATGACTGATTCCCAGATGACCGGTTGGAATGCATAACATCTATTCCAGCATTACCAGCTAAGTTTGCTTGTCCAGGATCAGGAACTGATCCATTCAATATCCAGTTTCCTTCATTAAATCCATCAACAGTATCAGAGAACCCTCTTTTGTTTCCCCAAGTAACAATCTTTTGTGATGCCAAACAGATTCCTTCCTTGGATGGAGCCAGCGGAAACAATTGTTTCTCACCAAGATTTCCGGAGCTTAACTGGGTAAAACCTGAATCTCTCTCAGGCGATTGGAATCCAGGAAGACCAAGCCTCAATTCCGTCGCTTTCAGATTCAACTTGTTCTTGCTTTCTTCAGGTGTACTTGAGAATGAAGAGCTATCCACCGAAGAACAATCAGACAGACACTTGTAATTGCGTTCTTTCAAACCAAACCCATTCTGGGAGACAGTGTCTATAGACACCGATGATGCCATTGAAGAAACATTACATTGACTTTTCCCTTCAATACCCAGCAGCGGTGGAGACATCAAGGTCAATAAAGTGTCCTATAAATCTGCAAAATAAAGTTTCTCTAAATTGAAATGATTTTCGTTCAGAGAACTTATAGTTACCTTTAACTGATTTGAGCATATATGTTCATGGTATAATAACATTAACTTTCCCAAGTATGAGAGAGTAATTCTTGACAGGAAAACTATGTTTCCAGAATCAATTTTATTTTAACCGGGGACAAGTATTGAAACATTCACGGTAGGTTTATAATTAGGTCTGCAAACCTAAAATTTAAAAAAAAAAAAAAAACGCAAAACTATAATATCAACCCACCATTAGATAAAAGAACTTCGGATACTCAAACAGATTGTCAAAATTTCCTCGAAAAAAAACTAAAATATTAAAACAACAAACCACCACTCGAGAAAAGTTTTTGTCGCACAGAAATAAATAATTAAATTCCTCCAAAAACATGCAGGTCAACACCGCAGCACAAAATGGGAAAAAAGCATAAAACGAAAAGATAAAGCTGTTTTTGACAACTTCGCCACAGTCTCCATAGAAATATCCCAACGTTTCTCCTTTTCAATGCTCAATCACAGCTCATTCAGAAGCACAGATCCATGATACTGTTGGAAAAATGCTTAATTGAATTAGAAATTAAGCATCGAGGACCAAACGAAATGATTGGAGGCCGCGATCGATCGCCATATGTTAGACCGATCGATCGCACATACGAAAAACCAAAGCACCAAATTTTGGCCAGGATCGTGCCTGGCAGTAGGAGACATGAAAAGGACGCGATCGATCGCGCCCTGTACAGTTTCTGAAGAGTTATGCGTCCATTCATATATTGGTGAGGTCTTTCATGAATTGGTGCCTCCAATTGGTGTCCCTATGTGACATTACTTGGTCTAGTATATATAGAACAACCCTCGAAGGTTTTTATATCAGATTTTCCGAAAATCACTTCATATTCAAGAGCAAAATCTTGTGCATCTTGTTCATCACATTCCTTGTTCAAGTTTGAGTGCTTTCAAACTTTTTTGATTTGTGATTTGGAGTGCTCCTATTACAAATCATAGTCGTTGTATCTGGGGAGACAAATTGTCAGCTGAATCGTTAGCACCATAGAGGGGTAATATTGTCTTAAGGACGGAGATTCTAAATCTCACCTCGACATTCCTACTTTGAAGCCATTGTTGTTTTTGCTTGCTACCTTCCTAAGATATACATCCATAAAGTTTTGGGCTACAATCTTAAGACAATATCAGCAACAAATGGCTTCGTCGAGTGCAACAATGACTTCCGTTCATCATGGTGAGAGGCCTTAAAAGTTCAATGGGAACTACTTCAAGCGTTGGCAACAAAAGATTTTCTTCTACTTGACAATCTTGGGTTTGGCAAGGTTTTTGAATGAAGATGCTCCTACCCTTGAAGATGGTAAAACCGACATCCAAAAGAGGTTGCGGTTGATGCGTGGAATCAAAGCGATTTTCTGTGCAAAAACTACATCCTCAATGGACTAGACAATACACTATACAACGTGTATTGCCTAGTGAAGATGGCCAAGGAATTGTGGCAATCCTTGGAGACAAAGTATAGATCCGAGGATGCCGGCACGAAGAAATTCATCGTTGGGAGATTCATTGATTTCAAAATGGTTGACACAAGGCTAATGATAGCACAAGTGCAAGATTTGCAAGTAATCATGCACGAAATTCATGCGGAGGGAATGGTTCTCAGTGATTCATTCCAAGTGGCCGCAATGATTGAGAAGTTGCCTCCATCATGGAAGGACTTCAAGAATTATCTCGAGCACAAACAAAAAGAGATGAATCTTGAGGACCTTGTGGTTCGCTTGAGAATCGAAGAGGACAACAGAATTTCCGAAAGGAAGGAAAATGGCATCAACATGAAGCATGAGTGAACTTAGTGGAAAAACCCGCCGGAACAAAGCGCAAGTTTGACGGCATGGCCTCCAAATCTGGAAAGGCGAAGAAGTTCAAAGGCAAGTGCTACAAATGTGGAAAACCTAATCACATGGCAAATAATTGTCGCAATAAAGACGATTGTGGGAAGACTATGGATCAAATAAATATGACCGAAGAAGATCTTCTCTCAAATGATTTGGATGATCTAGTGCTTACCGCTTAATTAGATTGTGTATCTTTGAAAGTTGTAAACTCCAAGAATTGAGTGATTCTAAACAAATGTAATGACGATATTTGTTGAAAACGATAAAAAATATATGTTATTACTTCTTGGATTGAATCTTATGGTTTGTGACGTGATTATTAAAACCATAGTTTGTAGCACAAATTGTAATGTTAAATTTATTGCTTGGGTGAGGGCTAAGTTAACAAAATCGTCATTCATTTGTTAAAAGAAACGTAATGTCTCTAGAGTTAATTCACAATGATGCTTGTGATTGAAAGACATGTGTAAAAAGTAATTTGTTACTTTATCAATATTTACACATTATATTGTTGCGGCTTCTTTGTTACGAAGCAAAAACAAGGTCATTGAGGTGTTTAAACACGTTAAGAATGAGATTGCAATAAAATTTAGCAAATGAAGTTTGCTATGGGAAAATTGTGGGAGATTATACTTGTGTTGTCTAAGAATTTGACGATTAAGCTTGAATTTGCAAGACAATAAAATCTTGAATTCGAGTTTCTAAGCTTTGTACGCATAAAACACAAGTGATGAATCGAAACCACAAATTTTGACTAGGTGTTGTAATATCTCATTTGGTTATTTTAACATGAATTTGCAAGATATAAAAATCTTGAATTCAAGTTTTCTAAGTTAGGCGCTTAAATTGCAAATTGTGAACCGAGTTTGAGAAAATTATCAAAGTTCCAACTTTTGTAAGCAAGTATGCTTAAATTCGAAACTTTCAAGAAATAAAATCTTGAATTTGGATTTGTAGGACGATAACGCTTAGAACTTGAAACACAAAAGTTTGAACGCCAGTGCAATTTGAGACTATCCCGAAGTTGTGGGGGGTTGCACAACATAAGTGCCACATTTAGGCAAGGACGGAAAACCTTGTGATTGGAGGAAAAGAGAGTTTCCTACAATATTTGAAATGTGGGGGTGCTTGGTTAAACTAGAAATATGAAGGTCAAAGCAAAGTCACAACAAACGCCAAAGAGTTTGACAAATCATGTTGTCAAATAGATTAACGAGTGTGACAAATGTATACACATCTAAACATATGATGCTTTGGGGGAAGCAATTTAGAAATTATCAAGTAACAAAGAAAAAATATTGACGAGACATTTTTGAGATGTATGCATCAAGAACAATACTTGGAATTAAAGTTCCAAGACATTTAAAGAATGAAAACTCACAGATTAATTCAAGTTTCAACTTTTAAGCTTTGTGCTTAAATTCGAAGTTTGTCAGAAATAGAATCTTGAACTTGTAATTTTTAAGAATCTATGCGCTTAAAATTTGAATTGTGAATTAAAATTGAGTATTTCCTCTGGACTCGAATTTGGTAAGAAATAACTCTTAAAATTCGATGATGAAAATATAATAAAAGGATAAAATGATGCGGCGGAGGTAATGTGATTACCAAAACTGAAAATATACTGTTGTGAAAAATTCTCTATGCAAAACATATAAAGCTTCTTCGACCGAGTGACTTTATAAGTTGTTAGAGAAAAATCATGTGCATGCAACTAAAAAATGTTGCGCTAATGCTATATGACAAAATGATCTCAAGTGTCATAATCATGAGTGATTATGTGAAACCGCGGATCCGCACATGTAATGGTTAACCAAGAGATCATATGGAAGTTTATCGAAGGGAATGAGATTATAAACCTCATAATTAAAATCTTGTAGTGGATGCCCAACCTATGTGACTGCAGATCCCAAGATCTAGGTTCAAAAGAGACAACTAAACTACTAGATTGTATAAACACCTTGGGGAATTAATCCCCGACCCATTCCTATGATAAGGGGTGTAGCCTGCGAAAGGGGTAAGAGGATAGTAAAAGGCTTTTAATGATTCATAAAACATATAAGAATATGTTGGAGTATAGCGGGATACTCTTATAAGATCACCTACGTGAGTGCGAAGTGTGGCTGCTTCAAAGATGAAAAACACTTATGAAACCAAATTTGGTCCATGGCCGAAAGGACACAACCGTAAAAAACCAATACGAAGGTTAAAATTATTATGGTGTGGGTTCAATTGTCTAGGTTTACACCAACGACTAAATAAATCAAGACTATAAGTTCACTATTAAATCAAGTAAATCCGATTGAATACTACTACGGAAGATTCAAAGCCGTAAGATATATGGAGATGCCATAATAATTCGTTGAAGGCACTCAATTGCATCATGCATTAATTTAATTAATGTGGGGGATTGTTGGAAAAATGCTTAATGAAATAGAAATTAAGCATCGAGGACCAAACGAAATGATTGGAGGCCGCAATCGATCGTCATATTTAGCCCGATCGATCGCGCATATGAAAAACCAAAGCACCAAATTTTGGCCAGGCGCGATCGATCGCGGCTCAAGGAGCGATCGATCGCGCCTGGCAGTAGGCGACAGGAAAAGGGCGCGATCGATCGCACCCCTGGGGCGATCGATCGCGCCCTGTACAGTTTCTGAAGAGTTATGCGCCCATTCATGTATTGATGCGGCCTTTCATGAATTGGTGCTTCCAATTGGTGTCTCTATGTGGCATTACTTGGTCTAGTATATATAGAAACACCCTTGAATGGTTTTATATCAGATTTTTCGAAAATCACTTCATATTCAAGAGCAAAATCTTGTGCATCTTGTTCATCCCATTCCTTGTTCAAGTTTGAGTGCTTCAGATTTTTGTTCTTGAATCTCACTTGATTTCAAAAAATCTATGTTCTAATCGAACCAAGGGTTGTTATATATATTCAAGTTGTGCCTCCAAAGGACACCATTTGGATGCACCAAATCATGAAAAAAACGCATTGAAACATGAGGAGACGCACCAACCTGCTGAACCCACACTAGGCGCGATCGATCGGCCAAAGGGCGCGATCGCTTCAGCATCCTGCATGACGCGATAGATCGCGCTTTTGGCGGTGATCGATCGAGCCAAAAGCGCGATCGATCACGCCATGCAGAAACTTTTAACGTGTTTTCCCTTTGAGTCGCGATCAATCGGGCCAACATACGGCGATCGATCGCGGCTTCCAGTATACTCCGATGCACGACTTCCAGTATACTCCGATGCACGGGTTCGTTTCGTTTGGTCTCCAATGCTTAATTGTAATTCAATACACATCATTTTTCCAACAATGTTGTTCAAAATTTACTGGGTCTATATCTTAGGAAGGTAGCAATCAAAAAACAATAATGACTTCAAAGTAGGAATGTCGATGCGAGATTTAGAATCGCCGTCCTTAAAGACAATATTGTCCCGCTACGGTGCTAGCGGTTCAATTAGCCATTTGTCTCCCAATATACGACGACTATGATTTGTGATAGGAGCACTCCAAATCACAAATCCACAACCACAAAGGTTTGAAAGCACTCAACTTTATGAAAAGAAGAAGATGAACAAAATGCTTCAGATTTTTGCTCTTTAATCTCACTTGATTTCGAAAAAATGTGTTCTAATCCAACCAATGATTGTTATATATATACTAGACCAAGTTGTGTCTCCAAAGGACACCGTTTGGATGCAAACACACTGAAACTTGAGGAGACGCACCAATTGAACCCATAGGGCGCGATCGTCGGCCAAAGCAACGGTTCAATTGGCAATTTGTATACGCCGACTATGATTTTGAACAACGTATACTCGTTACACAATCATACAGTCAAAATACCCAGATGTTACAAACTAACTATTTGATTTCAGCTCAATTTCGATAGCACCATTACAAAGAAACATAGTTAAAATAAAAATGGCATTTTCAGTCAAAGAAATTCCAAAATTCCACTTGCGCGCAAAAAAACAGAAGCTCGTACCTGAAAATAATATATGAAGTGGGCTAATTACAGTAGCAGAAAGAAGATGCAGATTTAGAACTTCGATAAAACGCAGAAAACGCAAAGGAGAGAATTTTTCATGTACCCTCCATCCACGAGGAAGCTAGAAACAAAAGCTAGAGAGAGGAATAAGGAATATGTATTACTTTGGCCGAGAAAATCGAGCGCTCACGAGTAAACAAAATAACAATCCGACAAGATTGGGGCAACAAGGGAATTACGTTTACAAAGTGGGTAATATCTATATTATATTTTTATATATATTATACAAAGAGGTAAATGGCCGACAACCCAACCCTCACACACTTTAATACTTCATCACAAACCTTTCAAAACGTACACTTAATCACCTGAATAATTTTAATTAGTACACTTAATTCCCTAAACAATATTCGAGAATAATTTTTCTAAATATTTTGGCTGCAAATTCTCTCACACGTGTCTCACATGACACGGTCGAGAGTATGTGTCTTTTAATGTATTTTCAGCAGGAATTTTACGAGTAAAATTTCTCGATCGTTGGTATACTCGTAAAATTCATTTTCATGTATTTTCTGATGGGTATACTTGTAAAATTAATGCAGAAAATACATGAAAAGACATACATATCATCGACCGTGGCATGTGCGACACATGTGAGGGAATTTACAGCCTAAATATTCTGTTAATTGTTCATGATCATTGTTTAGGGGATTAAGTGCACAACTTAAAGGATGCACGTTTTGAAATGTTAGCGAGTGAAGTGCTAAAAAGGGTTAACGTTAGGGGGTATCAACTTTTTACCCTATATATCAGCGTTTTGACCTTAGTGGTCCAATTACTTCAAACCAATGTCTAGTAACACTTGTGCATTTGTCAATTTAAAATATTACAATAACACATGTCATCTATGTATCCATCAATTGACGTTATGTCATTCCCAATCATACAACTTATCATCACACATACTATACAACTTACCATAAAAATTTATTACAAAAAAATTAATATAAAAATACGGTATAATAATTTCATAATTTAAATTAAAAAAATGAAACCAAAATAAAAAAAAACGATGTTACAATTATCACATCATTTTACAAAAAAATATATATGCATGCAACGCATAGAAAAGTAGACTAGTTTTTATTAAGGGTAACTAATCAGCAATGGCTGGGAGAGATTTGAACAAGATGATCGTGGCAGTTGAAGATGCTCATGCATTATTAGTCGCTGTTGCAGGTGAAAATTTGTGGATGGATGGGGTCATAGACCTATGAATGTATTAATATAAAAAGAATAGATTTACTCGGTTTGATTAATTTTATATGTTTGATTTTTTTTTTATATTATTGACGTATATGTGAGGTCCAGATCCGATACACATAAGAATTTCCCTTATTGCATGAGTTTCTTGCTAACAATTTTTAATATATTTTTTGATGTTGTTTTGTACACTGTGTTTGATATCAAAGATTCATTCAAAATCCCATTTAACTGCTTAAAAGATAGAAATTTAAAATGGAATTTGGATTTTGTGGGATCTGTTGTGATTTCTTGGGATTTCAGTTAAGTAAATCAAATCCATTGAAATTTGAATGATTTCATGGGATTTGCAGGAAAATAAAATCATTTACACAATTCCGTTTTTTTTTCAATTTCTCCACCTCTTTTCTGAGTGATTCGTCTCCCTTCAGCGACGGAAGCTTGGACAAGATTTGTCCTTCTTATTTACCTCGTTTCATTTGCTTTTGTTCACCTTTGTGGTGTAGACTGTCTATCTCTCAATGTTTCTGACAAACTAAAATTTCAGATTCTTCCACGAACAACGTTAAGTTGCTCTTTTTTATGGATTTTTATTGTCATAAACTTTCTTGCTTTTACACACGGGGAAGAAAAAATAGCAAAAGAAAAGCATTTTCTCACTTCACAAAACCTAATGCTCCTCTCGGAATTGAGAGTTCTGTTCACTGAAATGTCCATCTTTCAGCTTTTAAAAGATATTGTTGGGGTTCAACAATTGCCTCTGCTTTGTGATCGATCGAACACATGGCGCTTGTGCCAGTGTATGGTTGAAAAGATTGATGTTGCGTCATTACCCTTAACTATAGTTATTGGTAAAGCTGTAAGCGCTAGATCCAACAATTGGTATCAGAGCCAAGGTCGCGTGTTCGATTCCCATGAATTGCAAAGAGTGCAATTATTGGGGGAGGGATTGTTGGGGTTCAACAATTGCCTCTGCTTTGTGATCGATCGAACACATGGCGCTTGTGCCAGTGTATGGTTGAAAAGATTGATGTTGCGCCATTACCCTTAACTATAGTTATTGGTAAAGCGGTAAACGCTAAATCCAACAGATATTAAAAAGGTTAATTTAGTAAATATTTGAATTCAAAATCAAATCTCTTTTTCTCCGAACAAGAAATGGATTTGTAAATGTCGTTGTTTAATTTTAAACCAAACACCCATGGAATTTCAAATCCATTCACAAAGTTACCATGTTGTTGTTGGTTGTGCAATGAGGTGAAATGTAAATCAAATTTATAATTCTTTTTTATCATTATATACTACAAACTTTACACAATTTACATTTTAACTTGTACGTACTTGTTCAACAGTAAGTGGTTTATCAACTTACCATTCATTGTTCGATGATAAAGAATATGATGATGTACTTAATTAAGTCATATTTTTTTTGTTATTTAAGGAATTTGATTGACAATAGTTAATTATATTTTTATAAGATATGCAATTTGAAGATTAATAGTATGTTGTGAGACTATATTGTATGATCGTCACTTTTAAGTTTTGATGAATGCATTTTTGTTGTTTAATTTATTTGCAAGTTGATCAAATTGTAATAGATTAAAAAAAAATTGGCTAATTGAATTATAGCTATGTTTACGGGTACGCGGGGTGGGTAATAACGTTGTCATTCCTAATTTTAACAGTTATATATGAAGAATATTGATGTGATTCGAGATTTTGATTATAAAGTAGAATAACGTGGTAATACAAAATAACAATAAACACACCAAGATTTTTTACGTGGAAAACCCTCAAATTGAGAGAAAAACCACGGGACCTAGTCCAGTATAAAACTTCACTATGAATATTGGTGACTTACAAGACTTTCTAGACACACCAAAAAATCGCTCAATGACTTACACGAATATTTTTAGAGAAATAACGAAAAGAACCGAACAGACATAAGTTTGCTCTCTTCGGAGTCTTTTTGCCCAGAAAAATTCAACCCTTTCTGTGATGATATCTGCGGGTATTTATAGGACTGTTCCTAGTGATTGGCTCGCTGGAGATCCGGAACACGATGTCCTCTGATCGTGGCTTAACTGGAGCCCCACACGTCCGAGAAATCCGCGCCCCATTATTGCACATTCATTCACGCCGGTTAATTTGTTAGTTATTCCCGGGTCTTCCGCTAATCTTTGACCAGAAAACCGAGGAGGGTTAGCAGCTGTTCGGTACAAACCCTGCTCGGTGTTTTCCGTTCGGTGCACTCTGTTCGGTATATGTCTTTGTTCGGCCTTTGAGGGATTTTACCCGAGGAGGCCAATATATCATATGACATCACCTCACCCCCCCTAAAGTAAAGTAAGATGAGAGTAGTGAAATCTTGGTTTATTGTCTTCGGGTAAAATCCTGATATGCTCGGGGTATTTTAACCGCCCAATTTTCCCGCCTAAAAATTTCGAAAATCTTGCGACGTTTCGTTTCCCGAGGCACATCTATAACCGTTCATGGGATTTATTTTGAACGGTGTCGATTTAACGACTGTTCAAGTGGCCCCCCACTATAAATACTCGCTCATTTCGTTGATTTTAACTTACTTTTCTGCAATTCGCTTCCGAGCTAGCATTAGACGTCCGACCAACTTTTCCTTCCTACTTATTTCCTTTCCATTCATCGAGTATGTCTTCTTCTGACGATTATTCGAAAACTATAGACATGTTCGAGGAGGAGGGTATCATGAGTCCCTCTCCTCGACATTCTTCTTCATCTGATAGTGAGGAGACTTCCAGCTCGTCGTCAGCCCCTGATGCTCGCAGAGAAGAGCTTCAGGCTGCGACAGAGCAGGACCTGATAAAAGCCCGTGTTCCCTGGTTTGAGATATTTGAATCCGGGATTAAATCACAACGGCACCTATCCAGTATCCAAACTAAATGGGGGATTTCCGAGGGGACATCTATTATTGTTCCCCCTCCCGGATCTCGCCCCCACCTGCCTCCCGATGGTTATTTTCCCTTCTACATAGACCAACTTCGAGGGGGACTTCGTTTTCCTATCCCTCCTTTTTTTGTAGATGTTGCTTCCTATTTTGCCATCTCTCTAAGTCAGTTATTCCCCAACAGTTATCGATTGTTGGCGGGTTTCTACATAGTCTTATCCTTTTTTGGCTTTTCTCCGACTCCCGAACTCTTCCATTGTTTCTTTCAATTAAATCGAAAGGAGATCGGGCTTTTTTACTTTTCTTCTCGAACAGGGATGGGTTTTCTGAAAAATTACCCATCTTCCATAAAAAATTGGAAAATATTTTTCTTCTTTGCTCGCCCACTCCAACCCTGGGATTGTCCCATGGAGTGGAAAGAAAACTTACCGAAGGGCAAGTCAATCAAGGGGCTACTTGAGGGAGAAACATATCTATTAACCTTGGGGAGCTGATTGACTACGGACTGCTGTACTTGTTCCAGCTTAGTCCTAAGGGTGTTTCCCTAAAAATGCCCTCGGTGAGTATTTACCGAGCATCTTGCTTTGTTTGCTTATTTTGTTTTAACATGCTTGAATAATTGCTATGATGTTTCTTTCTTGCAGAAACCAAGATGCTGAAAGCCAAGATTGCTGCTAGCCTGAAGAAAATTGCCGCACCAGAGAAGGCTACCAAACCGACCACTGGAACAAATCCTCCCCCATCTGTTACACCTGCTCCCCCCGAAGAGGTGATTGAAGTACCTGAGGCGGAAGCCTTGATTCCTCGATCATTGAAGAGGGCGGCCCCCGAGGGCCAAGGTTCTTCCTCTAAACTTCCTCCTACCAAGAAAACTCCTTCTCCTCGAATCTCCCTTACCCACCGAGCTAGTCCACCTCTTCAAACTCGAGCTGTTTCTCAACCTGCTCCTGGTGGTTCTAGCTCTTCTCGGCCAACCTCCCGATATCATATACCCCCTTGGATTTATCCCCCCAACGTCCCCATTCTGAGAAAACCGGACCCCAAAATTTCTCACTCTATTATTTGCAATTGGGCCAATTCTCCCGACCGTAAATACCTCGGAGGATTGGCCTTCAGCAACTTGATAAATGATTTTTCCACTTCCCTCACTCAGGTAACTTATATCCATTTCCGTCTGATGAACTTTTTGTCTTCGGTATATTAACTTCATTTATTCTCTTGCAAACCAATCTAATGGCCGGCGAGATTATGACTCGCTTCCAATCTATGAGATCCTCAGATGGGGAGAATCAGAAACATCTCAAACAGCTAGAAGGTATCGGCGAGGAGATGAAGAAATCCATAAAGCTACTGGAGGAACGATACTCTGCTGCTGTTGCTACTCGGGATAAGACAGTGGAAGCTCTTGAGGAAGCGCACAAGAAGTTAGCCGACTTTGAGGAGGCTAACACCACTTTATCCGGGCAGTTCAGGTCCGTGACTGAAGAGAATAAGTTCCTCATAGGGCAACTTTTACAAGAGAAATCATTGCGAGCTGAAGAGAACAAGTCCCTTTCTGAACAGCTTGACCAGGAGAAACTATCTCGGGCTGCTCAGATCGAAGAATCATGGCTCATCAAGAAAGAAGAGTTTATGAAGTCTGAGGAGTATGGTGATATTCTGGGCGAACGCGCTGCCAAATTCCTTAACTATGGCTTTGAAGCGTCTGTTCGTCAATTTAAAGTTGTTGGCTATCCTCCTGAAGGAACTTCAACAGACTTTATAAATGTTGATGAGGCCCTGAATACCGTTCCCGATGAGTTCCTCCAGCTGTAGATTTAGGGATATATCCCTTTTGTTTTAATTGTAATCTTTTGGGAATGATATTATGACTCTCCTTGTCTTCTTACAATCTTGTGCAAGCTAGTCTCTTCACCAAGCAAAATTTTAAGCAAATAAAGCTCGATTGGAAAATATCCCGAAGTAATGAATATAACCGAGCTCGGGGAAAAGACATCCCGAGCAGATAAATATGGTCGAGCTTCAGAGAGAACATCCCCAGCGTAATAACATGATACCACTTAAATTTAAACGTTGACCAAGCATCCCGATCCAACGAATAAACGATGGTGTTTTTAAGTTTAAACGTTGACCAAACATCCCGATCCAACGAGTGAACCGAACGTTGCTCGCTACCCCGAGCATAATCACTTAGTCCCATTTTAGGTTCAAATACAGACCAAACTTCCCGATCCTGCATTTAACCCGCCAACAATGGACTATAATAACATAAGCTCGCTACCCCGAGCACAATAACATGGAATTTTTAAGTTTAAACGTTGACCAAACATCCCGATCCAACGAGTAAACCGAACGTTGCTCGCAACCCCGAGCATAATCACTTAGTCCCATTTTAGGTTCAAATACAGACCAAACTTCCCGATCCTGTATTTAACCCGCCAACAATGGACTATAATAACATAAGCTCGCTACCCCGAGCACAATAACATGGAATTTTTAAGTTTAAACGTTGACCAAACATCCCGATCCAACGAGTAAACCGAACGTTGCTCGCTACCCCGAGCATAATCACTTAGTCCCATTTTAGGTTCAAATACAGACCAAACTTCCCGATCCTGTATTTAACCCTCCAACAATGGACTATAATAACATAAGCTCGCTACCCCGAGCACAATAACACAGAATTTTTTAAGTTTAAACGTTGACCAAACATCCCGATCCAACGAGTAAACCGAACGTTGCTCGCTACCCCGAGCATAATCACTTAGTCCCATTTTAGGTTCAAATACAAACCAAACTTCCCGATCCTGTATTTAACCCGCCAACAATGGACTATAATAACATAAGCTCGCTACCCCGAGCACAATAACATGGAATTTTTAAGTTTAAACGTTGACCAAACATCCCGATCCAATGAGTAAACCGAACGTTGCTCGCTACCCCGAGCATAATCACTTAGTCCCATTTTAGGTTCAAATACAGACCAAACTTCCCGATCCTGTATTTAACCCTCCAACAATGGACTATAATAACATAAGCTCGCTACCCCGAGCACAATAACATGGAATTTTTAAGTTTAAATGTTGACCAAACATCCCGATCCAACGAGTAAACCGAACGTTGTTCGCTACCCCGAGCATAATCACTTAGTCCCATTTTAGGTTCAAATACAGACCAAACTTCCCGACCCGCCAACAATGGACTATAATAACATAAGCTCGCTACCCCGAGCACAATAACATGGAATTTTTAAGTTTAAACGTTGACCAAACATCCCGATCCAACGAGTAAACCGAACGTTGCTCGCTACCCCGAGCATAATCACTTAGTCCCATTTTAGGTTCAAATACAGACCAAACTTCCCGATCCTGTATTTAACCCTCCAACAATGGACTATAATAACATAAGCTCGCTACCCCGAGCACAATAACATGGAATTTTTAAGTTTAAACGTTGACCAAACATCCCGATCCAACGAGTAAACCGAACGTGTTTTTAAGTTTAAACGTTGACCAAACATCCCGATCCAACGAATAAACGATGGTGTTTTTAAGTTTAAACGTTGATCAAACATCCTGATCCAACGAGTAAACGATGGTGTTTTTAAGTTTAAACGTTGACCAAACATCCCGATCCAACGAGTAAACCGAACATTGCCCAATAAAAGGAAATTTATTTAATTAGGAAATATACATGGGAACAGCAATGATAACTAAAAGATTACACAAAATACTTTCTTAAATTATGAATGTTCCAAGGTCTCACCAGTTCCCGACCTTCATGATCTTCCAGCCTGTAGGCTCCTCTTCCAATCACCGCTTTTATTTTATAGGGGCCTTCCCACTTGGGTGCTAATTTCTTTACTTCCCCCGTGGGATTGATTCTTCGCAGCACTAGATCTCCCACCTGAAAAGCCCTTGGGCGAACCCTCCGATTGTAAGCATTGGTCACCCTTATTTTATACAATTCCACTTTAGCCAAAGCTTTTTCTCTCAACTCCATAATCCCATCTAACTCCAACTTCCTTTTTTCTTCATTCTGATCGGGATCATAGCTTTGTACTCGAAGAGATTCCACTCCAATTTCTACTGGAATGAGGGCCTCCGATCCATATACTAAGCTATAAGGAGTCTCTCCTGTAGATACCCGAGGAGTCGTTCTATAAGCCCATAAGACCCCAGGTAATTCATTTACCCACTCCCCACGAGCCCCTTCTAGTCTTGTCTTGATCCCGTGCAATAAAATCCGATTAATCACTTCAGCTTGCCCATTTGCTTGAGGATAGGCGACTGAAGTGAAGACTTGTTTAATCTTCATATCTTTGCACCATTCTTGTATTCTTCCTCCCTGAAACTGTCTTCCATTGTCGAAAATTATTCTTCGAGGTATTCCGAAGCGGCATACTATGTTCCTCCATAAAAATCTGTGACTTCTTCCTCAGTTATTTTAGCCAATGGTTCGGCTTCCACCCATTTAGTGAAGTATTCAACGGCTACTAGAAGAAATTTTCTCTGCCCTGTAGCGGGAGGAAATGGTCCAACAATATCCATTCCCCATTGCTCAAAGGGACAGGAAATGATGCTACTATTAAGGATTTCCGCAGGTACATGGGATAAATTCGCATGCCTTTGGCAATTAATGCATTTCTTCACAACTTCCTCAGCATCTTCCCTCATCGTCGGCCAATAGTACCCAGCTCGGATAGATTTTTGGTACAACATGTTAGTCCCTACATGATTTCCGCAACATCCTTCATGAATCTCCTTTAATAGATGCTCCCCTTCTTGCCTCGAGGTACATTGTAAAAAAGGAATTGAGAATCCTTTCTTGAACAACTTGCCTTCTATCAACACAAATCGGTTCCCCATTCTTTTAACTTTAGCAGCTTCCTTTGGGTCAGGAGGCATAACCTTTGTCTTCAAAAATTTAATAAAATGCTCTCGCCAATCGGATATAATACATGGCTCCACACTCATGATGCTATTGACGGATGTATGAGAGATCAAAAGCTCTTGCACGAGCACATTCCTGTTCTTCCATTCGTGTACCGAACTAGCTAATTTTGCTAATTCATCGGCACGAGTATTCTCTTCCCTTGGTATTTGCGTTAATTCCACCTCTTGAAATTGAGCTATCATTGCCCGCACCTTTTCCACATACTTTCTAAGCTTCTCTTCTTTCACCTTATATACCCCATTCACTTGATGAACAACCAACATCGAATCCATAAAAACTTTTATCCTCCTGGCTCCAGCGTCCAATGCTATTTGGAGGCCTGAAATGATAGCTTCAAATTCAGCTTCATTGTTTGAGGAAAGAAATCCAAACTGGACGGCAACCCTGATTTCTTCCCCTTCAGGACTAATGAGTATGACACCTGCTCCACTTCCCAATCGAGTAGATGATCCATCTACAAACAAACTCCATTCTTTTTCCTCCGGAGTATGAGTGACTTCCACCAAAAAATCTGACAGAGCTTGAGCTTTGATTGTAGTTCGGGGTTGATAAGTGACATCAAACTCACTCAGCTCTGTGGCCCATCTTACCATCCTCCCTGATATTTCGGATTTGGATAAAAGTCTACCCAAAGGAGTGTTTGTTATTACCATGATAGGATGAGACAGGAAGTATGGCCGAAGTCTTCTCGCTGTGGTGACTAGAGCTAATGCCAACTTTTCAATTTCAGGGTATCGTTTCTCGGCTACTTGCAGGGCTCGGCTGACATAATATACAGGCTGCTGTTGTCCTGACCTTTCTCTGATTAACACGGAACTAATTACTTCTTTGGCCACGGATAAATACATGAGAAGCGTTTCCTTAGGATCAGGCTTGTTTATCAAAGGTAACTGAGCCAAATAATCTTTCAGATCCTCGAAGACCTTTTGGCATTGGTCATTCCACGAACTTGACTCCCTACCTTAATGCTTTGAAGAAAGGCAAACTCCGATCAGCTGATTCTTCCTGCTAATCTTTGCACTTCATTTAGTGTTCTCGGGGGGTTCATTTCTCGTATGGCCCGGATTTTCTCCGGGTTAGCTTCAACACCTCTTTCCGTGACCATGTACCCTAGAAATTTGCCGCTACAAATCCCGAAAGTGCATTTTGCGGGATTCAACTTCATGCCAAATTTTCTTAAAGTGTTGAAAACTTCTTCCATATCTTTGACTAAGTCCTCGGCTTTTCGGCTCTTGATCAGGACATCATCAACATACACTTCCACATTCCGACCAATTTGTTCTTTGAACATTTTATCCATCAACCTTTGATAAGTGGCCCCCGCATTTTTCAATCCGAAGGGCATTACCACATAACAAAAGGTTCCTCCTGCTGTTATAAAACTTACTTTTGATTCATCCTCCTGTGCCAAAGGGATCTGATGATATCCTTGATAAGCATCCAATGGACATAACAATTCATGTCCAGCAGTAGAATCTACAAGCTGATCGATTCTGGGCAGGGGATAACAATCTTTGGGACATGCTTTATTCACATCCCTAAAATCCACACACATTCTCCATTTATCACCGGCTTTAGGCACCAAAACTACATTCGAGAGCCATGTAGGGAAACCGATCTCGCGAATGTGGCCTGCCTTTAACAACTCTTCTACCTGCTTGGCAATGACAGCGTCCTTTTCTGGTCCAAAATGCCTTCTCTTTTGTCTTATTGCCCGAACATTGGGGTCCACGTTGAGGCGGTGTTCGGCAACCTCAGGTCTTACTCCCACTAAATCAGATGTACTCCATGCAAATACATCCACGTGTTGATTTAAACAATTAACCACCTTTTCCCGTAATCCTGGATCAAGTTGGGATCCTACCCTAGTAATTCGAGTAGGGTGACCCATCTCGATGTTGAGGAACTCCTCTTCGGGTGTTACTCGTTCCTCCTCGCCCCGCTTCCTCTTTTCACTTCCCCCTCGTTCTCTTCCTTCGTTATTCTGCTCTCTTTCTTGCCTTAGCTCTTGTACATAACATTTCCGTGATGAGCTTTGATCACCTCTTACTTGCCCCACCTCTTCTCCAACTGGAAATTTCATGGTTAGATGATAGGTGGAGGCAACGGCTTCGAAAGCAGCTAGGGCTGGTCTTCCCAATATTACATTGTAAGAAGATGGTGCATCCACAATGAGGAAATTTATCATCTTTGTTTTGATCCTTGATTCTTCACCAAGTGTAACTGGTAGAGACACCTGCCTTATCGGATTTATGACTTCCCCTGTAAATCCGTGCAAGGACGTATTCACTTTCAATATAGGTAAGCTTCCCAAGTCCATTTGGTTTAACGTACTAAGAAAAAGTACGTCCGCCGAACTTCCTGTGTCCACGAAAATCCTCTGCACATTATAATTAGCCACTGTAGCAGAGATAACCAACGCATCATCATGAGGAAAATGGATTCCTTGCAGATCTGCAGGCCCAAAAGATATGGACGAACCCTCATGTACATGATTGGGGTCAAGAGATAGCACTTGAAGCTTCCGGGCGTGATTCCTTCTTGCTCTGTTCGAATCTCCACCCGACATTCCTCCGGATATCATGTGTATAGTTCCCCGATTAGGGGTATTGTTCAAGGTTTCCTCTTCTCCCTCTACTCTTTCTCCCCGAACTGACCAAGGGACTGGCTGAGGTGCTCCTCTTCCGGGATTTATGTTAACTTTAGGAGTGAAATTATTGTCTTTGAACTCCTCGTTAAATCCCCGCCCTCCATCAGACTCATTAGATCTCCCACCTCGGAAACCTCCTCCTCGATATCCTCTTCCTCGGAAGGACCCTCCTCGGATCATTCATCCTCGAAAAGGTCCCCCCCTATGAGGTCCACCCCGCCCCCTCTTCGGCATACTTTGGTTCATGGCCACTTCCCGATGAGGTCTCATCGGTAGATACTGGTCAAAACTTCTTTTGATTGGCTCCACTGGTTTATTCTTTCTGTTCACTTCCTCCCCAATTTTACCATCTCTTCTTTGCTTCATCCTTTGGGCTTCTTCCAAATTAATGTACTTGGAAGCTCTTCCCAACAGTTCATCATAATCAGAAGGTGGCTTTTTTGCCAAAGATCGGAATTAGTCTCCTTCTTTTAATCCTTGAGTGAACGCGCTGATGAGTATTTCAGAGGTGACATGTGGAATATCAAGACATGCATGACTAAATCTTTTCAGAAAATCTCGAAGAGATTCCTTCTCCGCTTGCTTAATCCCGAACAGACTAAGAGCTGTTCTCTTGCAACTCCGGCTGCTTGCAAACTGATGTAAAAATAGAGAGCTAAACTTCGGGAAAGAGTCAATGATTCTTGCTGGCAACTGATTAAACCATGCTTGCACTGCACCCGATAATGTAGTCAGGAAAACCCGACACTTCACTCCATACGTAAGTTGATGAAGAAGCGAAGCGTTTTCAAATCGAGACAGATATTCTTCGGGATCTGTACCACCATCGTAGTTTCCCACATTTAGAGTCCTAAAGTTTGGGGGCAAAGGATCGTCAATCACATGGGAAGCGAATGGAGTACTCCTCTGCGGAGGATATAGACGTCATTCCATCTTATTACGCATCCGCTGCATCTCACTTTTCAGCTCTTCCATTTGGCGATTTAACGCTTTATCAGTTTCGTCATTCAAATGATTAGGAATATTTCTAACTTCTTCAGGTTCTTTTTCAAGCTCTTTTTCAGACTCCTTTTCAGGATCCTGTCCGGAGGCCAACTCTTCCCCTTCTTCTTCTTGCACAGTTTCTTGTTTCTGGGGAGGGGCCATAAATTGCCTCATGATCTCTCCGACAGTTTTAGTTATCATTTCTGTCAAATGCTCCATGGGCATTCCCCCAGCAGGAAATGACCGAGGAACATGTTGAGATGACCCCGCATCTTCTGGCCCTTCTCTGGGTTCAGCGAGCGAGTATGGATGACAATTGGATCCATTTCCCCTGGAAGCTTGCCCCCTACCTTTACATCTGGCCATCTTGCCCTTTGATTTATTTTTTGTTAGAAAACTCGTCCTACTTCAACGTCTTTGCCCTAAATTTCCCACAGACGGCGCCAATGATGTGATTCGAGATTTTGATTATAAAGTAGAATAACGTGGTAATGCAAAATAACAATAAACACACCAAGATTTTTTACGTGGAAAACCCTCAAATTGGGAGAAAAACCACGGGACCTAGTACAGTATAAAACTTCACTATGAATATTGGTGACTTACAAGACTTTCTAGACACACCAAAAAATCGCTCAATGACTTACACGAATATTTTTAGAGAAATAACGAAAAGAACCGAACAGACATAAGTTTGCTCTCTTCGGAGTCTTTTTGCCCAGAAAAATCCAACCCTTTCTGTGATGATATCTGCGGGTATTTATAGGACTGTTCCTAGTGATTGGCTCGCGGGAGATCCGGAACACGATGTCATCTGATCGTGGCTTAACTGGAGCCCCACACGTCCGAGAAATCCGCGCCCCATTATTGCACGTTCATTCATGCCGGTTAATTTGTTAGTTATTCCCGGGTCTTCCGCTAATCTTTGACCAGAAAACCGAGGAGGGTTAGCAGCTGTTCGGTACAAACCCTGCTCGGTGTTTTCCGTTCGGTGCACTCTGTTTGGTATATGTCTTTGTTCGGCCCTTGAGGGATTTTACCCGAGGAGGCCAATATATCATATGACATCAAATATATAAAAAACCAAACTAAATTGGCACGATATATAATGAATATCTAATGTATTTCGTATTGTTGGAAAACATATATTTACTAACAATGCAGAGTACAACAAAAAATAATATAAGCTCATTTATTACAAAAACTTGACAAGAAACTTTATTGAGAAGACCTCTCCGTCTCCTTTCCTCTGCCCTTTAGTGGCTTCGCTCGTGCAATCTTCTCTTGTTCCCAGGTTCTCTTCTTTGTCTCTTTTGGTTTTTGCTTGGGTATGGCGTTTTCTAAACGTCTCTGGCTTTTTTTAATCTTCTCTTTGGTGGGTGCTGAGGTTATCATGCTCATCCAAGCTCTAGTGGGCCAGGGATATTCCGTCAGGAAGAAAAGCTCTGGAAGCTCTTTTGGGTCTTCCACCTCAACTATGATTGTTCCTTGTGAAGTTTCCTTTGATGGTGATGGGGTCGGGCATGGTGGGAATCTTGGTGGAGATGTTGGCGATGGGTTTGGCTTTGGTGCGCGCCTCGATGGAGGTGGGGGTTTTGCCAGTGGGAGTGGCCTTGGTATTGGTCATGGTGTTTGCGCCGGAAGTGGCCTAGATTCTCGTGGTCGGTTGGGCGGACGTGACGCTCTTGGTGGTGGGGTAGGGCGTCGCTTCGGCGGTGGAGCAAACACAGGTCTTCCTTATTGGGGTGTTTTAAGCGGTGGTAGTGGAGGCGGTCTCATGTGAGGCAATGGTCATGGTGGAGGGGATAAGTTTGGCGGCGCTTGTGGTGGTGGTAGTTTCCGCGTTGGTTTTGGCGGCGGAGGTGGTGGACCGGGCTCGTCCTGGGATTTTGCCATTTGCCTCCTGGTTTGGTTTACTAACCAGCTTTGGGTGCATTATCTAGATTTGGTGTTGGTTGCGTCGTAACCACGCCATTCGACATGAGGCTTGTCTTTATGGTGGTGGCTCGTTTGATATGTTTCATTGTTGGAGAGCTATGTTTGGTTTTGAGTTGGATGTATGTCTGTTTCGTGCGCCATTCAGTTGTATGGATTTTAGTATGGTTTATGGATGTGAGGGCTTGCGTATTTGTAGTCTCTTTCTCAGTTTATACTCTCCGTCTATCCACGGTTGTACTTTCACTTGGATTGGATGGCAGGCCCAATACTTGTACGTACTCTGGGATGCATGGTTTGAGGATACCGTCCCCTTTCTAGTCTCAATCTTGTGCTCTTGCAGTGATTCACTTTATCTTTCCACATGGAAGACCCGCTTTCACTCGGCGGAGGCGGAGGCGCTTGTGTTTTGTTGGTGTATTGGTTTTATATTTTCGTTGTCTTTGGATTTTATGTTTACTGGTATTTCTGTATTATGATGTAATTGTCAAATTCGCTACCGTTTAGTAAATATAATACTTTTTCTGTTAAAAAAATTATAATCATTGGGGTGAAGTTTATAGATATTAGAGTATTGAAAACATTACAAAATGATGGAGAACTCTTGAAATCATTACACAAAGCATTTGGAAGAAGGAAAATACTAGTATGCTTGGTTTGGGCTTATTTATAGACCAACTCAATATGATTCGTCTAAAATAATTGATATGTTAGTTTATGTATCTTTTAAGGGATAATTACATATGCATCCATTGTAACACAACTGTTTTACAAATTTCACCCTCTAGTTTGACCATTTACATCTGCTTCCTTTGTAGAATAGTTGTAAATATATAAGAAAAATTACAGCTATATTCCCTGTGATTTGACATAAAAATACATAAGAGGTAGATTTTATTTTTCGAACTAGAAGGGCTAAACGATAATTATGAAAACTAGAGGGATCTATATGAAGTTCACCCTTTTTTAATTAAAAGGTGTTGGGTTTTGGGAACCCAAATAATCTTGGTTTTGATGCTAATAAAACGTGTTATTGTGTTGTTAACATATTCCATTAAGTGTGCAGTGAATATATCATTATTATGAGCTTGATGAATTGCAAAGAAATGGTTTGAAGCCATCGAGTTGAAACAACAAGATAAACCGAGTGGAATTATATTGAAACAACTTGCTGGAATCAGACTGAAATCCTGGCAGAGCAGATTGTTTCGATCATATCTCATTGTTTGGTCATCAAAACTAGGGGAGTTCATCGGTTCGGACGGAATATTTCGGTTCAATTTTAAAAACCGAAAACCAAACAGAAATTGTTCGGTTCGGTTTCGGTTTGAACTTTTTTTTTTTTTGAATTGATGATTGTAGATGAAAAATCAACATAAATACAAAACACAATACATTCTACACTGGAATCAAATAATTTTAAACATTTGACAATTTAGTTTTAAAATTCTAATATTATTTTGAAGCTATTTATTCCAAAAAAAACGAGTTTAAATGAGAAAACAAAATAAATAACATTATACTTGAAAACACGAAGTTAATTTACGAGTTCTTATTCATACGATCAGGAGCGAACCATTAAAAAAAATTAAACCATCAAATAAAATTTTTAAAAAAATAATTTTTTTTTAAAATTTCTGTATTTTTTTTCGATTCGGTTAATTGTACCCTGTAACCGAAAACCTAACCTAAAACTGATTTTTTAAAATTGAATCGAAATAAGTTCCGCCGGTTAACCGAATCGGTACACACCCCTAATCGACAACGGCGTGCTTTCAAAGAGGTTGAACAACCACAACAAGTTATATTTCAGACTGGCTGGTTCAAATGTTATCAAGGAGTAAAAACGTCTGCAATATCAAGATCAATCTCACTGAACAGCAAACTATTACAGCAGACAAGCTCAAGTCTTATCATAACTCTCAGTTCGCTTATTGAAACATAGGGATTCAATATGCTATGGAAAGTTAAGAAGAAGATCTACAAATCATCTTCTGATGTCAAAGACTAAATCAGACTCTAAGATCGTGAAAATGTGTGTGAAAGTTGCAGGTCCTGTTGCTGGAACACGAACTCATGGTCTCGTGTTTCGAGCAGTCCGATCTCATACAAACTCGGAATCTAGTGATTCTTGATTCTGTAGAAAGCCAAGACAAATTGCTACAACTTTAGTGTTCATCACTTTGCCTAGAAATCAATGAATCAAGAGCTACAAGCAACATATCTGTCTGATTTTATAAAGCTGAATCTTCCGAACTGAAAATTATCGAGCTAATTTGACCAACCTGATTTGACCAAGATGATGTGACTGTTGCAATGTCAGAAATCTTACCAAAGCTTTCCCGACGGTCATATTCTTGTTTGAACGTTATATCATTGTTTGAGACTATATATACAAGACTTGGAAGCTCAAATAAGCTGATTGAAGATCAATCCAAGTGACATTAAAAGCAATCCCACTTGAGATTCAAAATAGGGAGTTTGAGAAGATGAACAATGTTGAGCCTTAAACGCATGGTTGTGTTTAATGCTTTAATTTATCTCCGGATTATTTTGAGTTTTGATGATCAACAAAACTTGTGTTTGTTATACTAATATGTCTACTTAGTATGCAGATTTAATGATTGAAAAGTGGATTGATCAAAGAAAATCAAGTGCGCAAAACCTAGGATGGATCGCCCCAGGCGATGGTCATCATCGCCCCAGGCGACGGTCATCATCATCGCCCCAGGCGGGGCATCGCCACGCACATTGACTGGAGCGACGCCGAGGCTCGCGTGAAGGGGGAGTTCGCCCGAGTCGATGCGTTGATCGCCTGAGGCGATGGCTGCTTCGTTTAAGGCGATGAAAGATTTTGAGAAGCTGAGGCTACGACATTGATTTTTGGCTTAGATCGCCTGAGGCGATCCATACATCGCCTAAGGCGATCTGTGGAAATTGGCGACCGTTGGGGCGCAGCGATGGTGATCGCCCGAGGCGATGTCCGAGGCGATCGATGAGTGATTTCAGCCTTATGTGTAGCAACGGCTAGTAGGAGCCTAGGGGGCCTCCTACACTATAAATATTGATGCTTTGGAGCATTTTGAAGACAAGAACAAGCCTACAAACTTCATCAAAGCTTTGCTAATTCAAAATTCAAATAGCATTGCAATCTCCACACATTGTTGTTGTATTGGAGTTTGTAATTCATTTAGAGTCTTGTGTTCTTCGTATTGTTACACCGTGAAGGTGTTGTTAATTTATTTGTAAGGTCCTCCAACACCAAAGCAAGTTGGAAATTGTAAAGTCATCAACAAGTAAAAGTTGGTGCATGTGTTGTGGCTATCCTTGGAGCCCTTAAGGCCAAGGAGACTCGTGAAGAGTGTTGGTAACTCGGGAAGAGTTATGTGTGGCTATCATTGGAGCCCTTAAGGCCAAGAAGACTCGTGAAGAGTGTTGTGCTCGTGAAGAGCTTTGTTTACTCGGGAAGAGTTGTATTGTGGCTAACTTGGAGCCCTCAAGGCCAAGATCATTTGTTCTAGTGGAACCTCGATTGGAGGTTATCTAACCGGGAAGAGGAAACGTAGGGGATTCATCGCCGAACTTCTATAACAAATATCCTTGTCATTTACTGCATTATTACATTACGCATTTATTTATTTATTTACTTCTTCTTTTCTTTTATTTATCAATTGACTTAAGCCTTCCGCAAGCGCAAACTCTTTTATTTTACAAACTCATTTTAAAAAAGCTAAAGTAGTCAAGGAATCTAATCCCCCCCCCCCCCCCCACCCCCCCATCTTCGATTCCAACAAACAAGCTTAAACAATAGCATACCCCGGATTCTTAGCCACATTTTCCTTCATATATGATATTCATACAGGAAAGTCTGTGTGCTACATAGTTTAATTTTAAGTGTTTGATAAAATATTTCAACCAAACTGTTTTTACATATTTCACTTGCATAATTTTAAAATGATTTTCAAATGGTTAATCGGTTTTAAAGCTGATTATGTCGAATGTCTTCCACACGAGCTATTGAAACTCAAGCTGGTTGAACTCAAATGTGGACTGACCACCCACCATCAATCGATCCTAACAAAAGGCGCAATGTTTAATATTAAGTTAGTGTATAAATGGGATCCAGATCGGGTGATACTTATACAAGTGTTCCCTCGAAGGGCTATACTAGAGAACATAAAAGATTAGATCACACAATTATTTATTATGCATATCTCATTAAAGTTTAGACAACCTTAAAACTTTATGAATGGTTCTTCGGTATCATAAAAATGCCATGTATAACGATGTTTAACCTTCGAAAATTTAGAAGTAAAATTATTGGTTTTACTTTTTAGTGAATAACTAAATTTTGATTAAAAATAAATTTTAAAAAATTGATCGCTTATTTATCTAAACAGAAAATTCCAGCGTAGCGATTGTATACCGCAAGTACACAGTGTCAAGTTTTAGTATAGTAGATAAAAGTCAAGTCGTCGAACCCACAAGGACAAGAAAATAAGTACTAAACTCAAGTAATTTAACTATACTACGATAATTAGTGATGATTATTAAACTAAAATGACTAAAGACTCGAAATCTAACCCAAACAAGTAGTGACGAGAATATAAATCAGTAGAGACAATTATCAAGACTTCAGTTCACCCATGTAATTCCCCACAAGTCACCTATTAGTTAAGATTTAAATTCATACATTCTAAGGTAGCGAGTTTTTCTAATGCAAGTGTTATACTATGTTCAAGATATAACAAATCTAATATTAAGATGCAACAAGGCAATGATCATGAACTTATTTAACACTCAATATTGTATGACGATTTATGAAAACTACTAGCCTTCGATTTTGGTAAATCTATTGCTATCACACGTGTGTTTGATCTTACTTGGTCAGTCTCAATCTAAACCCATGACCTAATTTATTATCTCGCATTGTAATATCGTATGGCCAAGTCAATTAGAATATATAAATTCATTCAAAGGTGATCAATCCCTTAAAAGCATGAAGAACAATAAATTATGCACATAGAATTATAAGAATCAACCAAAACCTTAATTTAAATCATGAGTTCAAAACATAGGATCCCCTAATCTTGACAACAAACCTTAGCCAACGATTGTCATCAAATAATAATGCATAAAAACGTTTTGCAACAATCTAAACATTAAAATCTGATAATAATGAAGAACAAAGTTTAGAAATACGAAAATAACGCTAGGCATTGACTCCTTGCGCTGCTGCATCGTCCCGTCTCTCCCGGATTGTCTTCTTTTTCAATGTTTGTGATGGTATGGATGAAGATAGATGATGGAGTATGGTGGATGGTAATATTGTAGGGTGAATTATGAGTCAAGAGGTCTTCAAAAACGTCCAAGACATCCCTTTTATATTGGGAGATGAGTTTTCATCTTTTTGGACACAAAATATCTAATAAGGAAACTAAATCTCGCTGATCGATCGCCAAAACATTCTGGTCTTATTTTTCAAAATCCGCACATCCGCGATCGATCGCTGTGAAATGTCGATCGACCGCCAAAACTTTCTGGACAGTGGCGATCGATCGCGGTGAAATGGCAATCGATCGCCACTCTTAAAAT
The DNA here is from genome assembly GCA_907163345.1 of Haberlea rhodopensis. Lineage (NCBI taxonomy): Eukaryota > Viridiplantae > Streptophyta > Magnoliopsida > Lamiales > Gesneriaceae > Haberlea > Haberlea rhodopensis. Next base: position 14,833,651 of record CAJQUN010000004.1, read on the forward strand.
TCAAATTTTTTGAGATTTCGTCATTTCTTCGACGTGTTCGCTTGGGTTGGCCATTTTTCATCATTTTTAGCTTATTTCTTCCACTTTTATGCACTTGGACCTGGATTCCTAAATCGTAAAAATATCGTCCAGGAATCACTACAAATACCCATAATTTCATAATAAAATAAGTGTAAAAATCACACTTATCAAAAATCAGGTTTGAAGTGATATAATTTTAGAAAACAAGAGAAATCAAATTCGTTAATTTTATATAAAAATAAAGCTGAAAAATTATTAACATTCCCAATAAAGAATATAAAAAAAACCAACTAATATTTCAAATACGTAAAGAATTATAAAAATACAATAATATTTGCGATGGTTCTTTAGAAGAAATAAAACAAAAAAAGACCAGGAGTTGCAATTTCTAAGTCTGAAAGCTGGTCGCATGGGTTCGATCCATAAGGGAGCAATTCAGTTCTCTTTAATGGGGAGGACCTGATTGGATGTTCAGTAGGGGTTGTCTCAACCTTGATCATTCCATGCACATCTCGCGGTTTAACTGATTTGGCAATTTATGAGAGGCGAAAATGTCACCCGAGGACTAATCATGTGTAAGCATGGAACAGTGCTTTTAAAAAAAATGGACCACCAATGATTGCTCTATCAGTATGCCCAAATCCGAATAGAAGTAAAACTCAGTTAAGAGTTATGACCATGGTTTGATTAATTTTTTTTTCAGTATTAGTGTATATGTAAGTTCAGATCCGATGTACGTAAGCTGAATTCAACATTGTCTTAATCGATGTGAGAATATTCAACATTAGTTTTGCCTTTTGGGAATCGAAGTGCCAACGGCTGGGTAGCATCAAATTTTAGGTAAGACCATCTTCAAGACTTCGACTTTTAAATTATCCATGTCAGGGTGTTCATGGGCCGGATCGGACCGGATTCGGACCGGATCCGACCGGTCCCGGACTCCTTTCGAGTGGAACTGGACCAATCCGGTTCTGAACCGGATTGGTCCGGTTCCGGTTCCATGGCAAATGCCATGGAACCGATCCGGTTCGGAACCCCGGATCCGATTTGCCGGATTGGACCGGGTTAAACCGGTTCCAACCGGAACCGGTTTAGCCAACCCGCTTTTTTTTTTTTTTTCAACTTAAATCGTAAAGGAATATATCATTTATTGAATATGGAAAACAACATAAAAGATACATCATTTGAAATTCATAACAAAAATACATTACTCATCATAATTTATAAGTATAGTCTTGGCCAATTCTTCTTTTTCTTCGGAACTTTCATTGCAGAACTCGTCGATTCCTCCTTCTCTCTTATTTCTTCTCTCAGCATCGAACCAATCTCTTAGCAACGTAAGCATGCACAATGATTCTGCTTGTAGAGAAACTCTAAAGTCTCCAATGAGCCGAGCACAAGTTGAAAATGCCGACTCTGATGCAACACTGGATGTTTGGACTGCAAATACATCTCTAGCCATTTTGGCTAAGACTGGATATTGTCTTGCGTTTGCTTTCCACCACTCTAGTACTTCAAAATTTTCATCTGTAATGAACATTTGACCCAGGAAGAACTGCAACTCATTTGAAGAGGTAGATGACACTCCGCTTCCTCTCTGCTTCTTTCTTCCAAGGCTCCGCAACAGATTAATCCCTCCGCTTCGTGACTGACTAGCATCTTCTTCTTCTCCTCCTACTACACGCGCCGATGAGCTCTGTCCCTGTTCACTATGGTACAATCCAAACATATTTTGGAGAGAATGCATGATTGACGTCTTTTGATCGTCAACATCCTTATCCAAAAACGTACTGTAATATTCAAAGAAAGTATCGAAAGATCCTACACCCTGACTTGGGTCTAACAATGTAGATATACAGTGCACGTGTGGAATTTGTTCCCAATATTTTTTAAACTTCTCCTTCATACGATAAACGAACGACATCAACTCAATATCATCTCTAAATTCAATAAATTTGCAAAACATGTTAAATACAAGTGGTAGAAAATAATGAGAAGTAGGATTACAAACACCGGAGAAACGATCTGTTGCATCTTTAAAGGTTGATAACAAAGCAGTTAAATTTTTAACAAAAAACCAATCCTTATCAGACAATAAATAACTTTCATCACTTTCAGGCATTTGATAAGAGTTATAAAAAGAAGTTAAAGCATCTTGATAAGGTAACATCGATTCTAACATTTTGTGCAAAGAATTCCATCGACTTACAATGGGCGGTGGAAAAAGAGTAAACCGAAGGTTCTGACTTGCACACGTATGTTTCCAATCACGCTTAATGCGTGATTGTCGTATCCATTGACAACAATTTTTAAGTTTGTCTATGCTACTACATTCAGCATCTTCATAACCATCTTTTACTGCTAAATTAATTATATGGCATGCACATCTAACATGGAAAAAAACACCATTAAGCATTGGTCGTAAATATATTTTAAGTTCACGCATTGCCGCGTTATTATTTGAAGCGTTGTCAAGTGTAATCGAACAAATTTTATCTGCAATTCCATAAAATCTACAAACATTAACAATATATTTAGCAATTTGGGAACCAGTATGTGCAGATTTTAATTCATCCAGTGACAAAATTCTTTTCTGCAAAAACCAGTTATCATCAATCCAATGACCAGTAATAACAAGAAAAGAAGGTAATGCGGTATTCGTCCAAATATCAGTAGTTAAACTTAATCTGCAGTTAATAGAAGAAAGATGATCAACTAAAGTCTTACGGTAATCAAGAAACACATCGACAATATTTCTTTTCAAAGTATGCCTAGAAATATGTCTAAAACATGGTTGGATACCAGAAGAAAATTCAACAAAGCCATCTTTTTCAGAAAACAAAAAAGGAAGTTCGCATCTTACAATAAAACGAACGAATAATCTTTTGTTCATTTCCGGTGTTAAGATAAAATTAGTGCCAGACTGAGGATTAATTTGAAGTTGGGTTGGTTCTCTACCTAATGGTTGTAAAGTAACATCATCAAAATTATGTTTTTTAACTAGATGTTTCTTAAAAGTTCCGGTACCGCCAGCGGAACCACCTGTTTTATAATTATATGTGGTTTTACATATTTTACAAATAACAACAGATTCGTTCGTACCTGGTTTTGTCTCGACGTCAAAATGATCCCATACCTTGCTTCGTTTGGGACGGTTACTCGTGCGACTCGAAGCGGCAGTAGTCGCGGATGACCCGCCAGGGGCCGGATTTTGGGGGGCCGCCGGTTCTGCAACGTGTTCCGCTTCTTCAACATCATAAGCATTATCAAACTCGGCAAAAATATCATAATTTTCTTGGAATAAATGTGGATTTGAGGCACCACCACGACCACCACGACCAGTAGAAGAAGATGCCATCGTATTAGTGGAAATATGGAAAAACGAGATAATTGTAATCAAGATTAGGATTGTAAGAGTAAGAGAGTTGGAGATGAAAAATTGAAGAGGAAAAATGAGGTATATATATAAGCAAAAATTTTTAAATATGGAAAAACGAGATAATTGTAATCAAGATTAGGATTGTAAGAGTAAGAGAGTTGGAGATGAAAAATTGAAGAGGAAAAATGAGGTATATATAGAAGCCAAATTTTTTTTTTAATTAAGCCGTTGCCCAACGGCTATTTTAGCTGTTGGGCAACGGCAGTCCGTTGGCCAACGGCTACAATGCCGTTGGCCAACGGAACCCCCCCCCTTTTTTTTTTTAATTTTTCACCGGTTCCGGTTCCGATCCGGAACCGGAACCGATGGAACCGAAACCGCCGGATTGGCGGTTCCGGACTTGTGGAACCGATCCGATCCGGGTAAAACCCGGATCGGATCCCGGTTTATAACCGGATCAACCGGTTCCGGTTTGGAACCGGACCCGACCGGACCGTTTCCGGTTGATCCGGTCCATTAACCACCCTGATATCCATGTAAAAAAAGTGCCATTTCAGCTGATAAACTTGGTGGCAATTGACCATTTCTTCCAAGCAATTATCTTGCAAAAATGTCTAAAATCCAACTACTTTTCATTCCAATCATCGTACTTCTCTTACAGTGGATCACTACCGACGCTTCAACAGATCCGAATATTAAATACCCATGCCAGCCACCGCACCACAATTCTTACCCCTTCTGCAACACTTCCCTGTCCACCAAATCCAGAGCCCAATTCCTAATCTCACTCCTCACAATTGACGAGAAAATTCAACAGCTATCAAACAATGCTTCCGCCGTCCCAAGGCTCAGCATCCCACCGTACGAGTGGTGGTCGGAGTCACTCCACGGCATCGCTGTCAACGGGCCCGGAGTCTCCTTCAACGGTACGATCAAATCTGCCACCAGCTTCCCGCAAGTCATCCTCACCACCGCCTCTTTCAACCGCAGCTTGTGGTCGGATGTTACCTCCGCTATAGCGGCGGAGGCGAAGGCGATGTTCAACGTGGGGCAAGCTGGATTGACTTATTGGGCACCTAATATTAATATTTTCAGGGATCCCAGATGGGGAAGAGGGCAGGAGACGCCGGGGGAAGATCCGATGGTTACCTCGGCTTTTGCTGTGGAGTATGTTCGAGCTTTTCAGGGTCAGTATTACGCGGCGGCGGATAGAAGGGAGAAGTTCGGATCTGGGCAGCGGAGGAAAGAGTTGAGGGAAGAAGATGACGATGATAAATTGACGTTGTCTGCTTGTTGCAAGCATTTCATTGCTTATGATTTGGAGAAATGGGGGCAATTCACTCGATACAATTTCAACGCTGTGGTAATATTTTCTATCCTTAATTCTTGCTAAAACTCTACTAGTTTTATCCCTTCTTGATAAAAGTATACACTATGATCTCCACAAGTGTCTGGCATTCGTATTTATTTTACGAAAATGATTAATCTCTGTGGTTGGACTTTGGAGTAGTGGATTGTAATAACCACCAACACCTCATCATATTCAAAATTCGTGCTTGAATTGAACTGCTTGGAAGCAGTGTCGGAGCATCTTGAACATGTAAATCAAAGGAGAAAACCTCAATTTATTAGTTATATAAAACTTGAAATAATTTTTGTGTCATATTAAATTGAAGGAAGACAGAGCTTGAATGGTCTCTGGTATAGGTAACTGAACAAGATTTGGCTGATACATATCAACCACCATTCAAAAGTTGCATCCAGCAGGGTAAAGCAAGCTGCTTGATGTGTTCCTACAATGCTGTTAACGGGATACCAGCATGTGCTGATCCCGGTCTCTTACAAAAAGTTCGGACTGAATGGAACTTCCAAGGGTGATGTTTACATATATTTTTGTCATATAAATTTCGGAAGTCATCCTATGTGAAAGCACCAGTCTTACACATGTTTCCACGATACACCATCAACAGATACATCACATCTGATTGTGATGCTGTGGCTACAATCTATGAGGACCAGAAGTACACAAAAACCCCAGAAGATGCAGTTGCCATGGCGCTAAAAGCAGGTTTTTATGTCTTTGATGTGGTCTTTGTTCTTTACATCCGAATGATTGTTTTTTCTCTCCCAAGAACTGAATTTCGATTCTTTGGCAGGGACGGATATAAACTGTGGAACTTATATGTCTCGCCACATGAAATCTGTGATTCACCAGGGTAAAGTGTCTGAGAAAGATATAGATAGAGCATTACTCAATCTGTTTTCTGTTCAGCTAAGGCTTGGAATATTTGATGGGAAGCCTGCGAGAAATTGGTTCCGAGGATTAGGACCTCAATATGTATGCTCTTCAAAGCATAAGAAATTGGCTCTTGAAGCAGCAACGCAGGGTATCGTACTTCTGAAAAATGACCGCAAAATCTTACCTTTGGATAAACATGGCATCTCTTCACTTGCAGTCATTGGTCCATTGGCTAATTCTACCGCACTTGGTGGTGACTATACAGGTTCAAGTTTTTTCAATACACAGATATTCTAAAAAAAAAGAAGATTTTGGCCTAACTTTAGTTACTGTCAGATCAATTGCTAAAAAGTTCCAAGATCTTTTTTATGTTTGCAGGAGTTCCATGCAATCCAAAAAGCATCCTTGGAGGACTTCAAGAATATGTAAACAATGTTTATCATGCATTGGGTTGCATAGATGTATCTTGTAACTCGACTGACAATTTTGCAGAAGCCCTTTCTATAGCCAAGCAGGCTGAATATGTAGTTGTTGTGGCTGGATTGGATTTATCTCAAGAAGTGGAAGATCTTGACCGATATACCCTTCTCTTACCAGGATATCAGATGAAACTTGTTAATGCTGTTGCTTCGGTGAGTAAGAAACCGCTGATATTAGTTCTTACGGGTGGTGGACCAATAGATGTATCATTTGCTGTTGGAGATCCTCGTGTTGGTAGCATTCTTTGGATCGGCTACCCTGGTGAGACAGGGGGCACAGCACTCTCAAGAATCATCTTTGGACATTATAGTCCAGGTTGGTATGAAACCCTGTAATAACATTTTCAAACTATAAGAAATGACCTAGAATCTTGACGATATCTGTTTTTTCAAAAAATAGGTGGAAGATTACCTATGACATGGTATCCTGAGTCGTTCACCAGAGTGCCGATGACCGACATGAACATGCGAGCTGACCCTTCTCGCAACTATCCTGGAAGAACCTATCGGTTTTACAATGGAGATAGTGTTTTCCGGTTTGGATATGGGCTAAGCTACACAAGTTTCACTTACAAACTCTTATCAGCTCCTAGCAAACTTAGTCTACGGGATTTTGTCAAGGCTAGACCTCAAAGAAACATGCTTTACCAGACGAGCAATGGACTAGATTATGTCTATGTTGATGAGCTACCATATTGTGACTCATTAAGGTTTAAAGTGCAGATTTCTGTAACAAATATAGGAGACATGGATGGAAGTGAGGTAGTGCTTCTCTTCGCGAAAGGCTTAGAACTTTTCGAAGGTTCCCCCGAAAGACAGGTCATTGGATTTGATCGTGTCAGCCTGTTATCTAACACCACTGCTGAAATGAGCTTTCTAATCGACCCTTGTGAGCATCTTAGCTTTGCAGATGAGCATGGAAACAGAATATTGCCTATTGGTGGTCACATTATAATGTCGCAAGATTTAGAACATGTTGTTTCAATTAAATTGTGACAGGAGGGCTGCCTGATTGTTGATATATGTATTAATTCGAAGGTTCATTCTTTCAAGACGAACATTTACGTCGTATTCGAACTTTTACATTCAAATATTATTGATGTTGACAAGGCTAGCCATGAACCAAGTTGAGCCCATTTTTAGTCTGGAAAACCTTTTGGAATATGCATCTTAACAGGGCACAGCACTAATTAAATTGAAAAAATGTACATCAAGAACGAGACCGAAATTCCCAAGTATAGCTAAAGGACGAGAAATGCAATTCAAGAAAGCAGAGTATTCGAAGACGTTCAGAAAGAGAATAACCAAGAATAAATACCAACAAAAATGAATAATGCCTCAGTTTATTGCTTCAAATATATGTTTGTGAGTTAATTTACATATTCAAAGGTGAGAATGGGAATCCAAATCTTGTTCAACATTGCCATTAACCTAGCACGAATTATTGCTTCAGTCTTTTTAGATTTTGTACTTCATGGTTTCTTTCTCGAACCCGATTGTTGGAAATTGTTTTGCGTACTCCTCAACATCAAGACGAAGTTTTGCAAGTTCAGATTGGAAGGAAGGGCTAGACTCTGTAGTGGTGATGAAATCCTTCAACTTAGTTCCTGAATTAAACGAAGGGCAAAGGTAAAAATAATGATAATTATGAAGATTCACTGGTATAAGTATATCAAAAACATAATGGAGCTCAGATTAAGCAAGAAAACCTTTAGTTTCAGCTTTTATCTTTACAGCTATTTTCACGGCAGCATCGAAATATTCAGCAACTTTCACGAAATCCTCCTCTACCAATCCCCTAGAAGTTAGAGTCGGGTTCCTACAAAAAATGCGAACAAAATTGCGAATCAGTATTTGAATACTTATAGAGAGGGGTCTTTTGTTACTTACCAATCCTGATGCCGCCAGGAACCATGGCAGAAACGTCTCCAGGAACAGTATTCTTGTTCGATCGTCGGTATGTGTTCTTGCTTCTGTCACGCCTGGTTCGCTCGGATTCTTGAATATAAAAAAGCTCTTTCCTCCATAGGCTCATAGCCCATTTGTGATCTTTTTTTGGGTGGTACTAACGAGACATTGACTTTTCCAGTATCATATAAATATTCTCATACAAAAAGGATTAAATTTGCTAAATAAGGGCCAAAATTACCAAAAAATATTAAAAAATTACAAGGCTAAAACTCAATTTTGATAACATAGCTGGCAAATATCGCAGAGAGGTAAACAATAAACATAGAAGGCAAAAAAATTTACTTTTCCCTAAAAATAATTTAAAATGTTATAATATAAACAAAAGTCAAAAAGTTATGTAAAAGAATTGTGTGTACATATATATGAGTGTGTGGTCTGAAGGAGTAAAGGGGATCGGCCCAAACACAATGGAAAATAATAGCCCACTAAAAAGAAATTATGCTGCAAAATAAAATTCAAAATAATAGGTGAATATGTTAATTACTGGCCGTTTTGAACGTTACTTTTAAGATGTAGGGTCCTTGCTTTACGTAAATTATTATAAACTGACTAAATAACTAGATTCTCCCGAAAAACTATCTAAGGAAAGAAGTGCTATGAATCTTCCCAATATTCTCTTAAGCAAAGACACTCAAGCTATCTCTATTATACTTCATCGAAAAGACATTTCTCGGAACAACCAAAGAAAGAAAGCTAATTCTAATAGACGTGCCTACACATCCTGATAGAGGGTATCTCATGATATCGCCTTTATTTGATGCGTTCATTCGGTGTCAATACAAACTAAAACTATGCCAAAGTGGAAGGAGTGACTATAGAAGCTAGAAGTAGCTAGCCTAAAGTAGAGTAATCGGTCTAACCAAAGCGTGACAATAAGATCCAATTAGACTTATGAATTGCCTTTTAAGTACCCGCCCCATCTGCCTACTGGTCAAAGATGTTCATCTCTATAATACGATAATAGTGGGTGGAGAATCATTGTGTATTCTACTGGTATACAATCTTTGTGAGACTATTGGACCAATAAACAATAGGCGCAAGTATCTTGAAATCAAAAGGAGTGAAATCATGAAGTTGTCCCGAAGACCTTTGGGATGCCATGGAGTTCTTCTAAATGTTCTTATGTGCCCATCAGATCCACTAGAAAGACATTCATTTCTCGTCGAGGATACTTAAATTATGAAGTAGTAAAAAATAAATCGACCTATATTAAACAAAGAACACGCAATGTATACCATAAACACATAGAGTCACACACATATACATACATACATACATATGCAATTTTTTTTTGATTTGAGGAGGGGCTAAAGTATTTTTTGTCTGCAAAGTGCGATTCAAAACTGAGTACACAAAGTGGTCAATGAACCTTATCCATGTCGGCAAAGTCGGACGCTCCATACATGCATATGTATTTATTATTTACATGTGAAAAACTCATGCATACAACACTCCCATTATAAATGGAGTAACACAAGCATGGCATGGAGTAACACAAGCATGGCCCATACCTAAACAATTTCCTGTCTATTTTCAGTTTTACCCACCCTCCTCATTAAGATAGGAATATTACAGCAGATTGATTCACTATTCTCCGTTAACAAATACAATTCATTGAATTTCAGATCAACTAATTAGAACACTTTGACAAAATACAAGTCCATGTGCTTATAATGACATTAATGAATATTCAAATTAAAGTTCAGAGATAAGTCGTCACACTTGATAATAATAATTAAATTAATCCTCATAATAATGAAGTAAATCTTGGATTAAGGACCACTTTCAATTAACAACTGTATGTATTCCATTATTTAGCTGTTCTTCATCAATTACCAAAACTTATTCAAGTTTATTTAGAGTGATCGAGACATTGCTGTAAATTTCAAAAAAATTGAGCTGTATCGTTACCACAAACTATAATTTTCGGCAAAATGACAAGTGGCCAATCTTACCGTTAGTATCAGAAACAATTTCATATGCCTGATTCTCATATGTTGGAAGTTGGTGCAACAATTGGGAGTTTGATTATTGAGAAGTAATAAATACCTCTATTAGCGATAGAAAAGAGCCGCTTTGGATGGTGCATTGCACCGCTACCATCAATCATAATTTTTGATAAAATAGCAAACATTCGACTCCAAAACTTCTCACATGACCGTACACTTTATAACCTTATTGCGCCACCAATTTTACTTCTTCGCAACTCGTATCTTTTATATCATTAATTTTTATCATACGATAAAAATCCTAGAATTTTGTTTTCCTCGATAAAAATCTTAGATTTGTCCCGAGTGACCATGAATGTACCAGAACATTGTGACACTAACTAATGCTGTAAAATATTTTAAAAAATTATGGGCATATATCATAAATTTAAATTGCATCTTTCTCATTAATATTTTGCAATCCAATAGAAATTAATAATGTAAAGCACAGTCTCCAGGAGACATGGGAATTGCTCTAATTCCAAAGCCAGCTTTGATTTTCGCATATCAACCCTATTTAATTACTTGTCAAACATGTGGCTTAAGATTTTGTCTTCATCGAATTTGAAAAAAAACAACTAACTGTAGTTGTACCTCATTAATGAGCACCTCAACTAGATGATTTTTTGTTAGAGGTGACTTTGAAAATAGTAAACAACATAAAGTAAATATTTAATCCCAATATATTAGGAATGATGAGTAGTTGTCCCAATACTCCTAATTTGATATGGATATTTGAAGTCCATAAAAATATGGATCTCACATATTTAAATTAAATTTGGACCCTTAGATTAGTATGAAGATATGACCCTTTGCCAGCATTTCATTACTCATATTGAGATAGACTACATGAACTATATCGGGTCGCACAGAGGTGAACGGAAATTGCATTTTATCCCCCTAAATTATATTTTTGACCTCCAAATATTTATATTATTATTTTTTATCCCACAAAAAAATTCCCGTGGGGTCGCACATATACATCAATCTTTTTCAATATCTTCGTCAGACTATCTTCATTAATCCATTTGGACTCTTATTTGTGAGCACAACTTCAAATCATGTATTCTTCTATCGTCTCATTGTTCTCTTGAAAGTGCTGAAATCCATGCAATATGTTCAACACGCATATGCATTACTAAGCCTATGATGTTAAGAATATTGAAAGGGGTAAAAATTTAAAATATTTTACAAAAAAATATTTCTCTATCTGTGTGTCCATAATAATAATTCCTAACTTCGAATTTTGCGAGGATTATACTACCCTAACAAAAATATTTCCCAAATTATAAATCTCAGAAAATAATTAAGTTGTTAATCCATGCATTTATTGACGACATCGAAAAAAATTATTTTGTATGACTTCAATAAATTAGTTTGTGTATATTTGTGTAATTAACTGAAATTATAAACACTCGAAGAATCTTTGTTTGTGTCCTTTATTGGAAAATGATTTAAGGTGTTAATATAGATATAATTGGAATGTCGATGCATGGACTTCTACACAATTATGAGTTTATATATATTTCAACTTTTTGCACTCTCGTAACTTGATACAAACCACATCAATGGATGACCAAATTCTTTTTTTTTCCTTTGTTTTTGCAAATTCTGCATTTTATTTGTGGTTGTCTTTTCAAAAAAATTTAATGCACAATATTGAGGTGTGATAATTGTTCATGGTTGGAAAGCGATCGAACCGTGATACTTGGACTACTACACGGTTTAAAAGTATGCGAGTTACATCATTACAACTAGCTATAACTTTTGGTAAGAAGGCAAATGCTTGATCCTACAAACAATTTGAATTATAGCACATAGAGATTTATACATATTTAAAAATTAATTAAAAATACAATTTATCAATTAAATTCAAATTTGATTTGATAAAATCGATCATCTCTACGATCATGCTGTTGGGTTAGAGGTGATTCCTTATTGTAATTCTGATAGTTAAAATTTATAATAAAAAAAATCTGAGATGTGATCGACCACAACTAGGCAACCAACACCAGCGGGTCATGCTTATTACAAATCATATCTAAATTTGTATTTGACATTTTTATGGCACATTTATAAATATAGCAGACAAAAGTAAAACCACTATTAAAAATTCCAATCGATAAAATGGTGTAACTAAAATTTTCATATACATAATCGAACACAGGTCGAACCGGAGACAAGAAAACAATGATACAACATTATTCTCGAAGAAAATAAATTCCAGTAGGATTGATCGAGGCAATTCCTGGAATTAAAAAAGTCTTATCATATCCCATCATATTAATAATCACAGTATAACTTATCAATATAATCGTTTCATTTGAAGTAAATGCATATCTAACACATACGGATTATTCACTAGAATTGAATGAGATGACACCAAATATGAATAATCACAACGCAAATGTAAATGCCACAAACCAATATAATGTTTTATTTAAAAACTGTAGTATACACTTAAGATTATATTTTATATAAAACTTTATGATATACCTAAAAATTATACTTTATATTAAAATTTAATGTATATATGCACATATTAGGCGTCTAGAATACTGGTATATACAATCGTTAATTTGGAAGTTGAAGAATTCAATCTTTTATCTCCATTTCGGAAGACATAATGCAATAAATAATTAGGGTTCCGATTAAGCATGAAATCGAGACTTGTGATTTGGGGTGTGAGGAATCTGAGAGACGTGGGCTGTGGCGAAAGAATCGGCGATGGTTTTGCTGATTTCACCCTTTAAATCTTACTCTACTCTCCATTTACTATAACCTCTGCCAGCTAACAATCCCCATACAATCATACTATATTTGAAATTTGATTAATAATTTGTTAATTCTCATCAATTCCTCGTTCATATTACATCAAATTTTGATTTGCAGTATTTATCACGATCCATTAAAAGATTTTTTTTTAACAATTTGTGTCATTACTTTAAAATTTTAAGAATCCCTAGACTAAATTTGTGGATACATATGTGTACAATGGACTCTTGTAGCAAGTATTTCACATTCATAGCCGCGCTACAAAGAGTTATTCTAAGAGTCCATTGTAACCCCTTATAAATCATGTTAAACTTTTTTTTTAAAGCCAGTGTGGTATGTGGTATAACAATCACCCTCATTCAGAACGAGGCGCCATTGCCATGGCTTGGGTCTTGACCCATCGATCCACCAGCGTGGGAATCAAGAGATGTCTTATACAATTTCAAGAGATGGCTCCCGTACATTTATTACTTTGTCCCGTAGGTTCAAGACTTGACTTTGACACACATAGCACTTTGCCATTATACCACTTATTTCCTGGTGTTTCTATCGGCAACCGTCTCTGATACCATTCTATCACGCACCCAATATGCGTAAGCGTCGTTGTACAATGAGCTCTTGCAACAACTACTTTGTGTTCTTTCACACTCTACGAAAATGGTTAACACAAGTTACGATTCGCACGTTGCAATTTAAGGATAAAAATCACGCCTTTGCTTGTTTAGAACCCCCAGTTTTACGGAGCTTGGCCTAACATAATCAAGAGTTGAGCCATTCAGTTGGACCTGTATGAGAGAAATTAAACTTTACCATTAGAATATGAGAGTTTGTTAAAGGGAAAATGAGTTCATTACTATTCATATCAATATATGTTAAAAGTACAATTTATGGTTCAAAAAGTATTAAAGATAAAATTTAAATTTTTTATTGTAATGATTGAGATGTGTATGCTCTCCCGTCATTCATTAGGCCAGCCAGCCCATGTTGTGGCTGAATATAAATTAAAATTTTGACCTGCTTAAAGTATTACAAGCTCCGTGTGGCCGCCATAGTTTTAGAACCCCAGAAAATTATATTTCCATTCAAGAATCAATGGAACTAGCCAACAAGAATCGTTTGCCTAATGATTCAACTACAGCTATAATCCAAGCTAGTGCATTTTATGAACACAATTTTGGAGTGCTTCAGGAGATCTATGGATATGATGAGCCTCAAAAGATTGTTTATCCCGAGTCCAGAAGCCCGGAAAAAGCATCCGGGCTCGCCAAGAATTTCCCATTAGGCAACTCTTCGGCGGTGTCTAGTCCAAGTAGTACAAATTCTAATGGAATATTACGGTTTCCACCTTCAACTTACAATTTATCAGAGGATGGTCATTCAGGGATGAGCTTTAAGCTGGGGTTTGCTAATCTTATTCATGCTAATGGATCGTTTCTCAGCTTTGAGCAACCGAAAAATGAGGTCAAAAGAAATCTATACTCGCAGATGATGAACAAGGATGACGATGACGAATATTCGCTTTGGAATGATGATACGCACACTAATAGTTACCTGAATATTCCCAAGTGTACCACCACCATTGCCGCCAGTCATGGCTTGCCTGAAACTTCCAGTAGCCACCACGACGCGGCCCAATTCTTGTGGCTAAATGACCAAGAAGAGAATACAATCACTAATTGCGTCGTAGAACTAGGAAGACAAGTAGCTAGCAAAAATAAACGTCCATTCATGGTAAAATTCTAACTGTTATATTAATTTTTTTTAAGTATTACTCACCAAATAATCATCATTCGTGAATTTTTTATGTTCATTGATTCTTACGACAGGGAGAGAGTGAGCAAGCTCTAAAGAAGCAATGTGGTGTTGCTTCAACAAAACCCAGATCATCAAAATCTGTGTCGACTGCTAAGGATCCACTGAGTATTGCTGCAAAGGTAATTTATTTCTTTAATTTTAAAATTAGTATATAATTTTATAAATATGCAAATTAATCAATAAAGATCACGGATATAAATTTCTAGGCTAAATAATTAATCGATATTTGTGTATAGAATCGAAGGGAGCGGATCAGTGAACGGCTTAAGACATTACAGGATCTCGTCCCAAATGGTTCAAAGGTAATGGATCGTTACTTCAAATTTTTTTTACATATTTATTAGTCACCAGGATTTTAAAATCAATTGGGCAAAAACTTAAATAATCTTTTCTGATGAGCAAAATATAATATTTTTTTATTTTTAAAAGTAAGTATCACAGAATAACAAAAATTGTACTTAAATCATATTGATTTAAAAAATTTCTACCAGGTAAATGCCCGGCTTTGCCCCTTATAAGATACGTTCCTGTTATGTAAGACTATATTTGTTAAAAATATTTACATGGGACTTCTTTTGTTAAAAATAATTGATTTTGGAACTATAATTGTTAGTCATAAAAATTTGGGACTATAATTACAAATGATCATATTCGATGAGACCATTTTTGTAATTTCCCATTTGTTCTGATAAGAATTTTATTCTTGCATGTGCAGGTTGATTTGGTGACCATGCTAGAAAAAGCAATAAGCTACGTCAAGTTTCTCCAATTACAAGTGAAGGTATAAATGTATAACCATCACAAGTTACATTAAATTGAATTATATACAGGATTATATGAATTTTAATATATTTTTAAGAGAAAAGTGAAATCAATGTCACAGGTTTTGGCAACTGATGAATTTTGGCCAACACAAGATGGAAAAGCTCCGGAGCTTTCTCAAGTTAGAGAAGCCATTGATGCTATCCTTGCATCTCATAGAGACGGAAATTCGAGGTTGAAATGATCGAAGTTCTTCGTTATAACTTAAAATATCAGAATAATCTGGGGCGAATACATGGTTCTTGGGTAGTTGTCCCCTCTCATATTTAAAAATCTTACACTTTTGGCCATCTCGATAAATATCCTATAATTTTGCCTCACTTAATCAAAAAACTAGATTCGCCCAAAGAATAATTACGTGTTATTCTTTCATGGTAGTTTGTTATTCAGAAACGTTGGGTGTTCATCATTTATGTGCCTAATAAGTTTTTTTCAGTTATGTTGTATGTGATGAATATTTCATAATATATATTACATGATGCAACACCAAATATTGAAGAAAAAGTTTAGTTGTATATATTCAAGAATGAATTTACTTGATTACTACGCCAGGATTCATTATGCTATGTCATTTTTCAAATACATTTTTGGAGAGGGTTATTTATCCAAAAAACCTATAATTTTTTGGTCATTTAATTGATCAAGATTTGGTTTTGGTTGTTGTTGTTGTTTTTTTTTTTTTTTTGCACGGTTCGTCCAGTTTTCATCGAAGTTCCCAATTTCAGTCGGATATATTTGTAATGTTTGGCGCCATGCCAACAATTCGATGTCGGATGAAATTTGAAAAAAATTAATTTATTGTGCTAAGATAAATTTTGACTAGTTAGAAGGCCAAAACCTTATCTAAGCCAATTTAGATGATGAATTTTGTAATTTTTTTTTCTGCATTTTGTTATTAAGAATATTGTTTAGCCATTAATAATTACTTTGGTGAGTGGCTTCTCCTTCTGTTTCCCAACCACCTAATCACTTCGCAATTTCTGTCTATGTATATACCACATAATTAAGTAGTAGAAATATAGAATAATTACCATTTGATCTTTTGATATGTTTTTTTTAAAATGCCATCTTCTTTACTTAATGATAGAATATTAAATTTTATGTTTTACATAACTAGTTTATAATCTAATACTATTAATTAAGAATGACTGTCATTTAGTACCATTTTTTCTCAAATATCACATGCTATTTTTTTAAATAAATAAATAGAACTTCCTTTTCTTCAAATAAAACATTATGATGTTTACCTAAACGCTACAAATGTACAATAAATAAAAATATTACATTTAGATTTGCCTAAAATGACACTCTTGCAATTTTACATATATTACTTAAAACTCCACTTTGTTTAACGATATATCTACTTTTGCATTTTTTTGCGACTCTAATCTATAGGCTTGTTTTTACAATTTTCTCTTCCAATATGTATAATATGAACCTCTTTATAGAATTAAGATTGATCATTTCTTTATTCTTTTTTCGTTAATTACAATCTATGAAAAAAAGACTATTTTAGCAATTAAGAGAGAGATACAATCTTTTGATATATTATTGGGTTCAACGAACATGATTTTTTGATGTTAACAAAACTTGTTAATTATATTACTTATAAATATATCAACTGTGCAATAAGGTTGAGTCCAACCAGAATAAGACTAGCAAAGTTGGAAGGATTCATTTCAACAATGTTGAGCCAAAATGATCAGCATAACTAATCAATAAGAACCAGACCAAACTGTTGCCAAGGCCAGCTGAGTGACCATCAGTACTGATTAATCCGAGCTAGACTAAATGATCAGCAGAACTTATCAACATGGACCAGTTGAACCCAAATTAGTTGAGTGATAAATAGAAATGATCAATCCGGGTTAGATATAATGCCTAGTAGAGCTTAACTAGAAAAACAAGTCAACTAATGAGCAAAGTTGAAACAATCCAATCTAGTTAATATAGTTACTCCAACTGGATATCCAGACCAGCTAAGTATTCAATCAAATCGATGGAATTAGCAATAGTCAAACAGATGAAGACTAGTTGAGTAACCTAGAAAGCATAAAAAACAAAGACCAGTCGATTGATCACTAGCACACATTGATATCAGAAGACTTAGAACTAAGTCAACAAATACTCAGTTGTAAGTGATGGCCAACAAAGTCAATAAGATCGTTGAAAAGTCAGGAAATTACAAAGAAGTCAGAATCCGTACAAGAACCGTTCCAACTAATATATTATTGTATCTGATGGACATATCCATGTCAAGGTCATATAAATATACTTGAAGATTGGAGATTAAAAGAGAGATATGGCGATCTCATACTTCTCATAACTCATCATGATCACATTCAAGAGATCGATCCATAAGGAGCTTCAATCACATATCTGCTGAATTGAGAGCACACCCCAAAATAAATGTTGCTTACTAGTTCATATCAATTAAGTAATCATTTGTGCTAACACAACACACTCTATTCATTGTAATAGTTAGCTTAAATAGAAAAGTGTTATTATAATTTTCTGACATGTTGTCAGTATATTATTGAGAGCTTAGATGAGTTTAGTTGTTATTGATGAATGGAGTTGCTAGGAGTTTCAGTCGTAGGAGTGACCATGGATGGAGTGTATTTGTACAACAAGATTGCGCAAATCAAAAATCTTCTAGTGTATCCTCATGTTCGATGGAAGAAGGGGAAATATAGAAGGAGTACACAACCTTTAAACTTCCAGAAATAAATTTATGTATAATTACTTTTCTTGATGTTTTACTCTATTTGTTTAATCAGTTTCATACCAAGTTAGTTCGGGTGTCTTTCGCTTGGTTTCTTAAACTTAACTCTATCTGATCTCTCAGTGCAATCACTTCAAGAATAAGAGCTAGTGCCGTTCAAGTTGGATGGACTCAGCTTGGTGACTGACCACCCCCAGAATCAATCATAAAAGACACACACACATAATTATGATGGCTGCAGAAATTTTCAGAAGGCAAAACGCGTGAAATTAAGAGGGTGGTGGAACAGCGGAAGTTGGCAAGTGACGAATTAATTTCGTTTTTCATCCCTATAAGTAGAGCTCTTCTGATTTCATTTCATTCATCCCAACATCGAGTCTTCTCTCATATCTATACATTTGAGTGTGGATATCTATAATATTTGTGATGTAGTTTTCTCATATATTGAGAGTGTTGTTCTCTTTGAAAGATAGCGAGTGAATGTAACCTTCCATGTCAATTCAGGTGTTCATTTTATTCTTTATTTTTGGTATTTTCAATCTCATGTTGGGACCAACATATATATATATATATATATATATATATATATATATATATATATATATATATATATATATATATATATATATATATATATAATCTATGAAAATCAATAAATTTTTTATTCAGAGGTTAATATGAGTTACTACGGACGGGTTTATAAATAGTTGACAAATCTTAGTGAAAAAAAATACAAATTAGAGGAAAAACGTTGGGATCGTTGGATCACATGTGGTTTCTAACTAAATATGTAAAAATCATATATGGGTTTTACGCTAATTTTTATGTTAAATTATTATCCAATATCACAAGTGTCAAAAACCTTTCTCGCC
The DNA here is from genome assembly GCA_907163345.1 of Haberlea rhodopensis. NCBI lineage: Eukaryota > Viridiplantae > Streptophyta > Magnoliopsida > Lamiales > Gesneriaceae > Haberlea > Haberlea rhodopensis. The sequence goes on from CAJQUN010000004.1 coordinate 14,852,737, forward strand.
GAATGGAGCTTTACATATTATATTACTAGTTAATTTGGCACCGCGTCAGTGAGCTTATAACTTGGTATATATATCCAACAAAGCGTCCGACACAAGTTCAACAGACAGTTCCAGAGAATAAAAAAGATGGTTCATACGCATTGAACATACATAATCGTATGTATATAAAATCAAATAGGTTGGAGTGAACAGAAGTCTTCCCCAACAGTACACCATATCAATAGTTGGCATATGATATCCTTGTAGGGCCCAATAGACTATCTAAACAAAAGTCATCTACGAAAGTGCAGTAGTAGATTACATCAATCATAATAAAAGTAAATCTCAACGAGCTCAAAAAAACCAATCAAAAGTTGTTCGCAAGAGTTTTCAAAATGACGATGGCTAGAATTATAATTTATATTTATTGTTGTAGTTGCATTGTTATTTTAGGATATTGCTCTTATTACTTGCTATGGCCTCAAGATTAATGAATCATCTTACTTTTATAATTATTTATATACTTTCTGACAAATAATAAATGTAAATGTGACGTCCCAAATTATTATCAAACAAGTAATATATAATTATCATAATTTAATTTTTCTAATTTTTTTGATATAATCTCCTTATACATGAAGGGAAAATTTGATGTCAAACACCATAACAAAGGTAATCGAGAACAATCACATATTAACAACGGGTCGTAGGTAAGTCAAAACTCAAAATGTATACAAACAAGCAAAACTGACGACCTATAATCTACCAAAAATTCATCATGCCGAATATTTTATAAAAAAATATTATTAAAGTTTGCCACAACGAAAACTTATTTTTAACTCTCTTTTTTTAAATAAGTTCATATAAAAAATTATTATTAAAGTTTGCCACGAGAAAAATCTATTTTGAACTATCTGTTTTTTTTTAATTCATACTTGACAAAATCAACAAGTTTTTTTCTAAAAAAAAAAAAGATAACATTTTAAATTTTAAAAATTGAGATAAGATGGATGCACTGTTGGGTCAAGGGTTTTGATATAATCTCCTAATATATTAAGGGAATATTTGATGTCAAACATCAGAACAAAGGTAAATAGATAATACCACTTATTAGCAATGTGTCATAGGTAAGAAAAAAATCAAAATGTACATAAACAAGCAAAATCGATGATATGTGATCTACCAGAAATTCATCATACCGAATATTTTATAAAAAATACAAAATAAATAAAAAAATAAATAAATAAATTTTAAAATAAAAAAATACAAAAATGACGTAATGGTTACTGTTCATGGGAACAGTAACCATTACGCCGCATATATAATATGGGTAATTCATACACAAAGTAATTAAACTCGAAATTTGACTCAAGATATAAATATAGAACACGCTCATTTAGCTAGCCATATAGGCCTACACTCATTCACTTATGCAATAAAACCATATATATATAATTAATATGTTGCATATGGTAAATGCAATTTTAGGGGTAATAATAAATTTGAGAGAGGGCTGGTTGTGCATATCTTTGTCGCCCTCTCTTGTTTGATTGTGCGTCCGCTCTTCCATGCGTATATTGACAAAGATGTGTCTTCGGAACATCTTGAATTTTTCTTTTTCCAATTCAATAATTCTTATAAATTTACAAGAAACCAATCATTGAATGCATGTCGACTTTTGAGCATGCATGCAAGAACTTAGTGTCCATTTCTTTTTTTCAAATTAATTTCATGTCATTTATAAGATAAATCAATTAGTCAACCACATTCAATATATAGTGGTGGTGCACACGATTTTGATCTATATTGTGTGTGATTATTTTCATAATTTTTTTACTTGTATAAGTATACTTGGAAGTCTATAATTCACACACCTAGGTTGATGCTCTCTATGAATTTGGATCTTGACTTGGACAATTAACATTTTCCATTAATAAAATATCGGAATTTTCTAGACTTTTTTAAACACATATATTCAGTATTTAATAAAATAATTATTCAAATGGCTTTACTCATTTGAAATTATTTTAAATCCTTTTTAATTGTTTGGATACATTTATTTAAGTAAATTTCAGATACAATCTTCAATCAATTTTCATTATATTTTATATGAATTATACTAGACTAAAGATAAAAACTCAGCATTTTGTCATTTGAAGTCCAATCAATTCGTAACAAAGACTTTATGCCACTATTGTAAAAACTAAGTTTAGATTGATGTAAATTTTGTTATGCAACATTTTTATTAAAAGAAATTACGTAAACAGTCCCATACAATACAAATATTTACCCAAACTTTAAGTACTAATCAAATATAATCTCAAAAAATTAATTTTTTTGTAACCAAAGCAATCCCACATGAATGTTTTTACCAAATATATTCTCAACAAAAAGTATTTTTAGCAAAAGCAGTCCATAAACCCTTAAAAAAATTAAGATAATTTTTGTTAAAAATCAATTTCTATTGAACTTTGTTTGATAAAACATTGATGTGTGATTATTTTTGTTAAAAAATATTTTTTTATGACTAGATTTGATTAATTCTAAATTTTTGTGAGTACTATCACAAATATCTCTATTTTATTTGATCATTTTTATAATTTATCCTTATTATTATTTATAAATTTTTTTTTACTTCAAATAACAAAAATTGATAATAATATATGTTATAAACAGAAAGCTACAAACAATTTTATACAAAAGAATAAAATATAATGGTTAATTGATTGAGCAATTTATATATAAAGTCCTCAAGCCATGTTCGCTAGTTGCTCGTGCAATGTGTAAATGCTAGCAAATAATAAATTAAACAAACTATTTTAATGTTGAGAATGTGTGGAGATAGCGTGGAGAAAACAGTGATGTGGTAAACTGTATGTGACCCATAAGTGCTATCTAAAGGCAGGCTTAATGAGTGATTATAAATGCTTATCAAAACTACTTATATGTTTTTCAGATCAAAAATTAGATTTTTGGTGTTTAATTCCTTTGCTTATGATATTGCTTCTCTAAAAAACAGAATGTAAAAGCAGAAACATAGAAGTAAGTCAGGAGATATTTTTGACTGTTTTAAGCTGACCGATGTCAATTTTGTAATTAATTGAAGTTCATTAAGCTATTTTTTTATTGGAATAGTGAACACTCGTGCTTAATCTGGGTCTTCATCCGAGTCTACCACGTCCAGGAGGTCTCGCATGTGATCATTGGCGTCCCGTAGATCACTATTGACGTTCTGGAGGTGAGTGATGATACTCCAGTATCCATTGCTTCTTACTGTCAAGCGATGGTTCGTAGCTTGGAGTGAGAGAACTCGCTTCGCCATTTGCTCCAGCTGTTGCCTTTGCACTACGCATTTCTCGGCAGCAGTCCGATGGAGTTCATCTAATCGAGCAACTTCTTTGTTAGCTTCCTTACTCTGCTCGTCGGCTTGATGGTGATAGTAGCCGAGTCTATGAACATCGCCACGCAGGTGGTCTACTACCTCAAGTAGTTCAGATTTAGCTTCCTTGAGCTTTTCAACTTCTTGCTCCAGGCTAAGGATCTTGACGGTCTGGGCTCGGGTTGTCATCACCTAAACCCAAATACGGAACTAATTTAGTCAAACGAATTACTTGACAAAATCATTTTAAAAACAAGGATTAATAGCATGAAGCAAAAATTTCGAATTTTGCTTTCGGGAAATATTTTAAAAAAAAAAAACTGAAATTAGGGTTCATAGTTCGAAAATAGGGTTTCGAAATTCTCCCTAATCGAAGCTCGAAATCAGAAATTGACAGATGGCTATCGATCGACCTGCGTGGAAGATCATACGAAAATTTTTAATTTCAAAAACGATCAAGATACGATCTGAAAATCGGGAAACGAGATAATTTGGGGATTAGGGTTTTTAGATTTCAAATGCGAAATTGATCGGGCAAATCAAGTCCGATCGATCTGAAACTTGGACAGTAAGATCGACTGGAAGAGGCGGTTCCAATGGTATACTCGTCGACAGTTATCGTGGCGGCAGGCGGCGGCGGCTCTAAGGCAGCTAGGGTTTCGATTTTCGAATTTTCGAAATATTTATTTTTTAAAAAAAAAAAAAATTTCCTAGGAACAGAAAATTCGTTATTCACGTGATCAATCAGATTGAACTTCTGATTATCGTAATTATCGTGAATCGATCTTTTCCCAACGGGATTATGGAACCTGGCTAGCTCTGATACCACTAAAATGTAACGCCCCGAGACCGGGGTCACTAACACCGGCATTGATTTCCATAAACAACTTGAAATCAATAAGCCTCGTAATATCGTAATAAACAAAACCAGTCTATATTCCATAAATAAAGAAATCATTGTCTTTACAAGTGAATTAAAAACGCGAAATTAAAACTTAAACATCGTAAACGAAATAAAATCGTACTTAATGATAAACTTAGAGTCTTAAGAAATACGGACAAATCACCAACCCCAGAATTGGTGTTCTTCTTCAGCTTCAACCTCTTCTTCAGCTTTATCTGGGGATATAGAGTAAGGGGTTGAGTGCTTTGGAAAACACTCAGCAAGTGGGGGACAATCGATATGATATCATAATAAATACTCATAATTTTCATAACATGAATCATGACTTGACATAAACCGATATGAATGTATCTTGACATAATTGCTCCAACGAGCCATAACATCTCATATCGTTCGTAATTTTTCATATACTTAAGCACAGTAAATCATCTAATCTCCTCTTGGTACTGATATCAGTTTCTAGACTTATCCCTCCTAGAGATGAGGTCATCACATCGGCTTACCCACGAATAAAGGGTCTGGAAACTCCAGAAACAACGGATAACCACCGTATAAGGTTCTTTTAGCGGTTACACCCCACCGCATCAGGGTCATGGGGAATTCCAATCCAATTAGATTTCGAGTTTAAGGTGCTTACAAAATATACTTTTCTTAGTTTCAACATAGTTCATATCGATCGAGATTTCAAAACATACATATTATTTTCAAAAACGAAACGAATAAATAGCAAAAGCCCACTTACAGTGCTTTGTATCGTGCTTGATTGATCAAAGGTATGAAACAAATGAATTCTTAGCTCCTTGGCTTTCGAACAACACGAGCAGAATTGCTTAACCCTTTCGAACCAGATTCTAGGAGGCTTCGAAACAGATTACTGATTTAAATCTTTCAATCCAAGTTGATGGCTTATCCGATGGAATAGGTTGCTGAAGATTGATCAAGAATCACTCGGTTCCAGTTCTCGAAACTTGCTGGAAAAAGGAAGGAGTTTTGACAGCAACCAGATTCTCGTAAACTTAGAGTAAATTGGCTGAACTTTGATGGTTTAAGAAAAACAAGAATCTGCACGTTCCAAATTTAACAGCAGGTGCAGAAAGCGATCGGCTTTGGTGGGGGATTTCCGAAGAGTGATGCTTAATAGATTCTGGAATAAGGTGCAGAATGTTACTGCTATTGAGAGGGACTTTCTCGAAGGTTATAAGCTGGGAGGAGATGGCTTTTGATGTATAATACACCCAAGGTTTGCTCTATTTATAGGTAAAGGTTGTGGCCAAACTTAAGGAGTTTTGGAGGTGTAGAATCTCGAAATTGTTGGCTAACAAATCTGTGCAAAAATCATGAACGATTCTCAAGCAGATTCGCTTGGATGGATCTCGGATTCTGATTTGATTATGGATGAAGTTGGAGAGGTGGAACAAGTTGAAACTTAGCAGCTTATATTTATGAACTTCTTGCCAAGGCTATATCGAGGGTTTCAAGGAGAAGTATGAGGAGTTTTAGAGGTGCAAAACATTGAATTTATAGGAACCAATCTGTGGTGGTATTGGGCAGAATCTGCTTCGATCATGACGCTGAAATCGGATGGAAGTTGGGAAGAGTTTGAGATGGTTCTTCCTCCTTAGAAATCTCCGAAAATCTAGGTGTAATGTGGCAAAGAGTTTTCGGTTAATGAGATGGTGGAAGACATGGAATTGTTGAGCAATTATAGATGATTAAGGACTCTTTGATGCCTTGGTATCTCTTGGCTAGAGTTTTGAAATTTGCAAACTCTTTCAATAAGAATTCTAAATACCCAAAAGAGTTTGTCATGGATTAGTTAACTCAATTGTTGAATGACACAAAAATCTGGGTCTTTACAACTAGTACTGTTATCCTAATGAATATTGTCATATAAAATCCTTCATTTATATTTATATAGGTATGAGGTTGGCAACATCAGAGTTGCAATTAGATTTACAATTACAGAATTAGTTTTATCACCAATTTTAAAGCCTAGATATAGCGAAATGGAGACGCGAGGATTCTATACTCCCGAGAAGTGGTGCACAGACGTGTATCTGACTGATAACCTGCGAAGCAAGCTCATTCAGGTATACTCTGCAGGGCAGGGATCCACGACGGTTGATGCGCCTCAAAGCGATAGGCGACATTTACCAATCTGGATAAAACTTCCTCAGCCGATAGTCCTTGAACATCCGCTTGTTTTAGCAGTTGTTTCAGCTGTTGCTTCGACACTTTAACCTTCACTCGATCCGCTCCCTTCGAGTCTCTGCTTTCTTCTAGCCGCCTTACCGGAATCTTGAGCAACTCATGAAGCAAAGATGTTCAGCTACCCTAGGATAATTACATGTGCTCCTTTTTTATATATTTCTAGTCGTGCTCCTAATTCGTATCATACTCGAAAAAGTAAATCAAGCTAGGATCTCATGAAAGGTCGTTTGATTATGGGAGTCATGAATCTTGGAATATTTTGGATGCTTAATTATTGAGTTAACAAAAAAAAAGACATTGTTGTGGGTTGTGCTCATGCTGTTTGAATGTGTGGCCTCACTACCTTAATCCTTAAATGTTAGGAAATTCTTGCCGACCAAGAACTTTAAACCATTCCAGTAGCCATTCAAGAATTTGATCAGATTATGCAATTATTAATGATTGACGTGAATTCAAGAATCAATGCGGCAAATTACCGTAATTTGCCGTAGACCAAAATTACTCAACACGGCTGTAAGAATCACACAGCATATATGAATCATGTCATGCAAGAAACAAAACAATAAAGAACCAATAACACGATCAAAACAAGCAGGATAGAAAAAATAAATCAAGACGGCAACATACGAGATTTTACATGGTTCGATCACTAACGATCTACTCCACGGGAAGTGTTTTTCATTCAACCACTTGAGTAATATATAGCAATTACAACCAGAAGTTCACCCGAGATCCACTCCTATGGATTCCAATGAATCTCCCTAGAACACACCCCTATCATTGCTCCTAAAAAAACTCACTGTGGCTCAATCCATTTTTCCCTCTCTTTTTTCCTTTTCTCTCTCGCGTATCCTTCTCTATTTCTTTTTCTTGAATGACTCCCTCAAGCTGCAACTGAGGTGCACGGATCCTCTTATACTGAGATGAGAATAACTTCCAGTCATTAACCCAAAGCAGCCTGCTATATCCAGTCAACTATCAACTGCCACCGAAAGCTTCAACTTGAGTAGCAAGTTCTCGGTTATCAATAATTGTTCCAGTAGTTAGAAGCCCAACTTCCAAGTTTCCAGATTCTTGACTTTGGAATGATACTAGCCTTCACTTGTGATCTGATTCAGGGATGAATAAGTTGACACAAAATCAACATTAAATTTATCACATCATTGACAATTATAACTAGGATTACGATAAAACTCATACTGATTAAGAGTATTATTATGTCAACTATTACATTATTGTCAAAACATGACATAATTTACATCAATTACATGTCATAAAGTCCTAACAAGTTTATCTCTCAATCAGTAATTCGCCTAGCAGCAGAAGGTGCGACTCACAATCCCGACATTCCTCATTTATAAGTCCCTACAGAAACAACAACACCCTATGAGTATTGATAGATATATGATCATCACAATCAAATATCAATAAGAATACAATGCATTATCAACTCAATTTTTGATTGTTTCTGTACAATATATCACTACACAAAATGCAAATATGTCATGACATGTCTCATTCATCATTCTGTTATAATGGGACATATATGATATTGCATTCCCGCTCAATATGTCAGTGGCGCAGCCTTCACATCTCATATTAGCAGCACATATCATATTTCAGTCCTCACACGTTATAACAACCATTTCTCATGCCCAACGGTATCATGCCTCACGACATCATTCATATGCCTCAATAACAATATGTACAACAATTTCATATCTCAATCACAAATGTGTAGGCATCATCACACAACAATACATACAACATAATTGTAGCATCAATACTCGTACATCAACACATACCTGTCGTGCTGTACAAAAGATAAAAATCAGGAATCAATGCTTAACCTCCTCTATGTATTGTCATCTATGTTGGTGCTACATGAATATCAATAATTTACAATGTTATAATAGGCTTTACTACGAAATTTTATGAAAACATAACATTTTCAAAATAATTGTCCCTCGCGATCGATCGCATGATCAATTGCCAGTCTCATTCGATCGATCGCCGAAAATTTCTATTTCTCACTGATCGATCGTCATCCTCACGCGATCGATCGCCAAAATGTTCCGTTTCTCAGCGACCGATCGCCTTGACTCATGAGAGAGAAATAAAAAAGGAAGAGAGAATACAAAAAATATATAGAGAAATTAAGGATTCTAACCCATCTTAAATTATTAATTTTAAAAATAATCTTATCTATTAAATAGTTTTAAATATAGCCTTTCATAATTTAAAAATCCTAAAATACCCTTTTTTAATAGATTAGGCTATTTAAAAATATGGATTTAAGATAGAATCCTTAAATTTCTCTTTTAATTATCACTCTTGAGGCATGAATTTTACGGTCAATTGATATAAATTTTCAAAAAATAAATATAACACGATAATCTACTCACAATATAAATTACATTTATTTAAAGGATTTCCTAGTCGATATGAAGAACCAACTTAAATTTTGCTCAAATTCGGTTTTCAATTGAATGATTTGTTCATGATAAAGTACTTGAAAATTTCTTGAGTTTTATTTTTCTTTACTTATACATCAATGGTATATACATCTATGTAAAAATCCAAAAAAGTGTAAACCATTTGTATAAAATTGATGAAACACTATACTTAAAAAATCAGGCATATTTGTCCCATATCATAGAGTTTTATACTTGATTTTTAAAAATACTGGGATTTAAAATATTATTAATTACATATGGACTTTTGAATTTTCGCAAGTAAGCTAAATATAAATTTTTTTAGTTCGAATGTTAATCTCTATGTGGTACACCTCGATGCAATATCAATGGGTTTAATCAAAAGCAATATCATATAATAGAGATTTAACATTTTAATAAGGAATAAGTTTTTACTTCTTATATTCTATTTCTACAAATAATTGAAACAATATGAATAATTATTTTAATATATACTTTAATATTTATATTTACTATCGTTTAAACCAAATACATAAATAAATATTTTACATGCATAATATTTGCAACTCCCAACGAGACCACGTACGTTTCCAACACCTTCATCCCAAAACATTCACATAATTTTTAAAACTATGGATTTAAGATGTGTTAGGATTCTTAATATTTCTTCAATACACACAATCAACTAGCATGGTCATCATATAATTCACTAGATAATTTTGTAGAGTTTATAAAAACACTGTAAGAAGTATTGGACTTTGATGAAATAAACAATTTTAAAACATGTACAAACTAATTGCTAAAAATTACCAATCTAATACAACTCTATATAATTGAGAAATAAGATATGAAAATACACACACACACAAAAAGATAGAAGATGAAAGAAATGTAGAGAAATGAGATTTACCTTGAGAAAAATCCTTAGAAAATATGGTTAAAGGATATAATTGAAACTTAACATAATTAAAGGCCAATTTGATAAAATAAATTAAATAAAGGCTAAAATTGATTATAGCACTCCCATGAAGGCCATTTTAGAAAATGCCTCAAAAATATATTTACACCTACTGTGGGTGGTCACTATGTTTTTGTAAAATATATTTCATATTTTTAAAATACATCAAATATATTTTTATAAGAAACTGTAAAAATATAAAATAAAGAAGAAGTGGAGAAATATCAATTCCTCGACGCCAGTATCTCCAAGTGGAGAAATATCAATCCCTCGAGTGTCGGTTGGATGATATTTTTTAATTTCCTGTTTAAATATTTTTTACAAAACATATATATAATTAATTAATCAATCACAAAGCAGGAAAAGCTGCGACGGTGCCAAACCTCCCTTAAAGGCTCAACTCCCAACCTTACTTTTTCCTCCTTCCGTATCATCACTGTAACCTTCCCTCGACTTCTCTCACTAAAACCATAATCCACCGCTTTTTAAATCCGAACTCCCCAAAGATGGGCTCCGACGGCGGCGGCGGCGGCAGCTTCGACCTCACTTCCGCCCCCTCCGCGAGTTTCGAGGCCGACACTGCTGCGATCAGCCCATCTTATTCACCATCCGTCGTCAATCAGACGCTCTCGATGCTTCAATCCGACGATCCTTATTCAAGGATGCAGGCGGCGAAGGACATCCGACGGATGACAAAGTGTTCGCGGAGGTACCGGCGTCATTTTTCCGCAGCTGTCGGGCCACTGGTGGATATGCTTCGTGGCGGAGACGCCGACACCAATGAGGCGGCTCTGGCGGCGCTCCTTAACCTTGCTGTAAAAGACGAAAGGTCAGCTCAACACAGTGTGTGTATTGGAATCATGGTTATAATGGCTGGAATTTATCAATTTCTAGGTTTTGAATTTTGTTGGATAATTCCTAATTTTGATGCTAAGTTTGATTCCTCGGTTTTTTTTAAAAAAAAATTGTTTTTATTGGTATATTTTCTTATTCTCGTGGTTACTTTCTCTCTCTCATTTTCTTTGCTCCTTTTTCTGGATTCGGTGGTTTGGTACCATCAAACCATAATATTCAAGAGAGTATTGAAGAAATATGGACTTATATATTTAAAGTCTTCGCTGAAATTAATTTGGCTCGCATGAATCTCAATACAAATTAATATCCAAACGTTTATGAATTATTGGCCTGGTTTTAGATTATTGGTGCTGCAGAGTTATATCTGGGTTGTCTTTTTTCTTTTTATTTCGATATTTTATTTTTGTAAATTCAATTTAGGCTTTGTTTATGTCATCAAACCTTTATTTTTAATCTTGCTCGTTAAGCTATCGTATGGATTAGGTTCTGTTTACTTTTCTTTGAAGAAATTATCCTCTTTTTTACTGACTCTGATATTTTTAATATTGGTTGAGGATGAAGCAAAATCAAAAGGTCTCTTTCCTTTTTAATTAGTTATGTTTGGTTCGAATTTAATCTTTGTAGGCAACAACAAGCACTTTGGGTGGTTAATAGTTTTGGGAGCACGAATCTTGAATTAAAACAAAATCCATTAGCAAGTTGGGATTTTTAACGTGAGGTTGCTGTGAATTGAAACTAAGGGGGCGTTTGTAATTTTGACCCGTAATTATCTTATGTAGAGAAGGAAAACAGTGAATATAGATGTTTTTGTTTAAGTATATGTTACATTGTTAGGCCAAACTCTTATTCAGACCGGTATTATCAATGTGTCATAGACTCATTGAGGAATTGGATCTTCCTGTATATAGTTTATTATTATTGTACACTGCATTTTTAGTTCTCTGCAACCTTATTTTATATTTGATCTGAAACCTTGATTCAATCTTGTTACTTACAGGAACAAGATAAGCATAATCGATGCAGGTGCCTTAGAGCCAATTATCGGTTTCCTTCAATCTGAGAATCTAACTCTACAAGAGCACGCGGCTGCAGCGTTGATCACTCTTTCTGCATCACCAGCCAACAAGCCAATTATTACTGCTTCCGGTGCCATCCCTCTCCTTGTAGAAATTTTGAGAAATGGGACCTCGCAAACTAAATTTGATGCCGTAATGGCTCTTTATAACCTCTCAACTCATTCAGACAATCTTAGCCACATCCTTCAAACAAAGCCAATTCCTCCATTGGTAAATCTGCTAAAATCATGTCCAAAGTCCTCTCGAACAGCAGAAAAATGTACTGCATTGATCGAATCTTTGGTGGGCTTCGAAGAGGGAAGAAGGGTACTGACATCAGAAGAAGGTGGGATACTTGCTGTCGTAGAAATACTCGAGAGTGGATCGCTTCAAAGTAGGGAACATGCTGTAGGATCTCTTTTAACTTTGTGTCGAAGTGATCGGTCCAAGTATAGAGAACCTATCCTTAGAGAAGGCGTAATCCCTGGACTTCTTGAGCTTACCGTTCAAGGGACGTCTAATTCCCAATCGAAAGCCCAAACGCTTTTGCGACTACTAAGAGAGACCACCTATGCAAGGTCGGAACTGGAACCTGATACACTCGAGAACATAGTTTGCAACATTATATCTCAGATTGATGGGGAGGAACAAATCGAAAAAGCAAAGCAAATGCTTGCTGAGATGGTGCAGGTCAGTATGCAGGAGAGTTTACGACACCTGCAGCAAAGGGCCCTCGTGTGCACTCCAGCTGATATATCTACAAAAAATCATGCTTCTGGAGTTCCGTAGTGATTCTTCCACCGGTTCAGAACATGTAAAGGAAAGAAAGATATAAAACACCATGCCAGTCCAGGCCTTTAGTATGGGTACAGGTGATTGGTAAATGTCAATAATTTGATACTATTACTTGTAGGAATGAAAATGAATGGTTCATTTGCTATGGTTTCTGTAAAATTTCTTGTGTGTTGAAAGCTACTCAAGTATAAAGATTTGGTGTCTTTACTTCGAATGGGTGTTCCAGTGGTAAACTTTGACTGGTACGTGTATAAATATAATTAATTTTCAGAATTATATTTCCTGCAGTATTATATCCGAAACTTCAACCGTCATTATTTTTGATATTTTATTGACTATTTTTGGGTTTTTGGCAGATTAGACCCGTGTGGTTTCTCAAATAAACGGATTACCTCTTGTCCCATGTGGTTTGAAAATAGACATTTTACCCCCTTATGGTTTACAAAATAGACAGTTTACCCCATATGGTTTGAAAATAGATATTTTACCCCTTGATTTGTGAAAGTAGACATGTTATCCCCCGTGGTTTACAAAATAGACAGTTTAGCCCCTACGTGTAGGTGTATTTCACACATATTCACAAACTATAAGGGGTAAAATGCTTATTTTCACAAAACATATGGGGTAAAATGCATATTTTCAAAATCATAGGGGGTAAACTGCCTATTTTGTAAACAACATGGGTAAAATGTTTATTTTCAAACCACAGGAGGATAATTTGCTTATAATACAAACCACAAGTAGGTTATTTGCCACTAGCTCACTATTTTTGAACTCTTTCCCTTGTTGGCAAGAAAAAAAAAGCTAAAAGTATAACTTCTGAAGATGTATTTGATTGGGCTTTAGATTTCATTCACCCCAAAATAATTTTAACAAAATTTTGTAGAATTTGTTTTCTGATGTAGATTTAAATTTGTTTACTCGTATAGAAAAAGGATAGATTTTTATTGATTGAATGAAAAATGTGAATCTTATTATAGTTTCTCGGAAAAATTAAATAGAAAAATATTTGTTGTTATTATATTTCGAAAAATTGATTTGTTTGATGTAATGATATATTAATTAAATAATTTTAAAAAAAATTAAAAAATGTCTAAAATTTTGTTGGGCTTTCGAGTGATGTTTTTCTCAACTCAAATGTCCAATGAAACATAACCCGATAGACTTGGATCAGGACCTTAACTTCGAGTTCTTCAGGGAGAGTTTAATTTTTAGGTTTGGCCGAAAGGTAGGCCTCTTTCGGCTGTTGTTTTTGAGATGTCAAATGAATATTTTTATTTTACGCTGGTAGATGAGTTGTTTATGATATTAGAGGCTCTGATTGAATTTCGTCTCATGTGAAAACCCAATTTTATAGAGAAATTGAAAAATTTATTATTTATTTCCTAACAATTTTTGCAACCGAAGCATTTCTTGGAGAACCTTTCAAGTTGAAACGCGTTTCTTGTAGAACGTTTCAAGTTGAAACGCATAGTTTTCATATTGTCCCGAGTTCTTTCCCATGTTCTCGGACAGTATATCTTTATCTAGGTAAGCCGCGGTTTAGAAAAATGGCCCCATGTTTAATTTGTTTCCTATTGTCAGTATTGATGTTCGAACTTTTGTGCCACATCGAAAATATAAGCAAATGGGCCACTTTTTCATTTGCTATATAAGGAGGTCCATGTATCATATTTTAAGTACATCAATCAATAGCTTGTCTAGCAACTTTTGGCTTTAAATAAATTCATCTCTTGTTTTAGAATCTAGTAAAATTCTTAGTACGCTCTGTGGTTGCAGCTGTGACTGAGCTTCCACATCATAAAAGATTTTATTAGGTGTCTTTTTTGTAAGGGGAGATGTGTGCATTATAAAGTGTGGCTAGTGGGAAAACTTTGTGGGTGTATTTGGGGTGAGAAGAAAAATTGTATGGTTGTAATAATTTTACGTGTATTGTATTTTCTTCTCTGTTCCTGGTCGTTTTTCTTCTGATCTGAGAGTTTTCTACGTTAAATCATTGTTTCATTATTTCTCATCTTGCTTGTTTTTCCCATAAAAGCTGCATATCCTGGTGGGTGAATTTGGAGGGTGAAATTCCCAACAAGTGGCGTCAGAGCCTGGGTCCTTTTGCTACGGTGGAGCTTTGGTGTGGTAGACGAATGCGTATTGACTAAGAATGTTTTGTCTAGAAAAATCGATATTTAAGTGGAACCAGTGTGACCCCACCAATTTTCGGGAATCTTGAAGTTCTGTCTAGGAAAGATCGTCTAGGAAAGATCGAGATTTTTTCTTTCCTGCGAGCTTACTTATTGCGTACTATTCATGTCTATAAGTAAAATTCATCAAAGTATCACAAGGCAATATCGGGAAGCAGAATGCAGTCTATTTGACGTGGAGAAATTTGATGGAAAAATCAACTTTGGTTTGTGGCAAGTGCAAGTCAGTGATGTGTTGATTCAATCTGGTTTACACAATGCATTGAAGGTAGGGGTAGTTAACGGATTGATCCGGTCCAGACCGGTCCGGAATCGACCGATTCCGGATCCGATAATCTCGGAATCGGTCCAATCCATTAAGGAATTGGATCGGATTCGATTCCGGTCCAACCGGTTCCAACCCGGAACCGATTTGTTTGAATTTTTTTGTTTTATAAAAAATCTAACTTATATTAGCTTAAATTAAAAAAAACAATTTAAAAAAAATGGATCCGGTTCAATCCGGAACCGGTAAGATACCCGTTCCGAAACGGCAGAACCGATCCGGGCCGGTTTCGGACCGGTTCAGAACCGGGCTAATCGGTCTAGTTTCGGGCCGGGTCTGGATTGACCCGGCCCGTTAAGCACCCCTAATTGAAGGGCAGAGTAATCCCTGAAAACAGCAGTAATTCTAGTTCGACTGATGAAACGACTAGTGCAACGGGCAAAACTAAAATGAGCAATGAAGATTGAGAGTATCTGAATTTGAGAGCAGCAAGTGAATCTGTCTGTGCCTGGCCAAAAATGTTCTTGCAATATGCATGGAATGTATACGGCTAAGGAATTCTGGGGAAAATTTGAAGAGTTGTATCAGACAAATGGCGTCTCAAATCAGGTGTATATGAAATAGCAACTTCATATATTGCAAATGAATGAGAGTACTATTATTTCAGATCATTTAAGTGTTCTCAATGGCATTGTTTCAGAGCTTGAATCTATTGGATTTAGAATTGATGATGAAGATCGGGCCTTGAGACTCATCTGGTCTCTTTCACGTTCATATGAGCACATGAAGCCGATCTTGATTCATGGGAATGATAAAATCATTTTATCAGAGGTTACTAGAAAGCTTCTTTCTGAAGAGATGAAACTTGACGGAAGTAACGGTTCACGTGAAAGTTTTGCAATGTTGGCTCATAATTGGATGAAGAAGAACACTATGAAGAAAGCATGTGGGGATGTGAACAACCTGACCACATCAAGAAGAATTGTCCAAGAGCTGGAGCGAGTTCTGCAAATTGCTCTGTATCAGCAAGTGGGATGCTTATAACAAAGCTAACATTGTCTCATCTTTTGATGTCCTATGAACAATGACATGCACATCCTTATGGCATGCCGATGTCCCAAGTTGACATGATAGAGGATGTATAATGTTAGCGGATCTACACTTTCCACACGGGCATTGGTTTGGCATTCAGGGTGTGTAGTGGAAATTCATGTCGATGGCTGATTAACTTCCAGGAGTGCCAAAAAGTGGGAGTTGCACCATATTGTTTCAGCAATGTTATTTTTGGACATGGACCGAATTGAAATGCTTGGAATGACTTATTCTGAGTGAGATATACTTTTATGGTGGATGATGATAATTCTCTAGATTGAGAATTATGATTGTCTTGCAGTGTCGTTTAGCAGAAGCTATGTGGATCTTCATCGAGGTGGAGTGTTGTGGGACAACAAGTCGCAATGTGGAGATTTGACTGATGTTGGGACTTTTGTCCCACATCTAAAATACAAGCAAATGGGCCACTTTCATTTGCTATATAAGGAGGCCCATGCATCCTATTTTAAGTACACTAGTCAATATAACTTGTCTAGCAACTTTTGGCTTTATATAAATTACTCTCTTGTTTTATAATCTAGTAAAATTATTAGTATGCTCTGTGGTTGCAGCTGTGACTGAGCTTCCACATCAGAAAAGATTCTATTAGGTGTCTTTCTTGTAAGGAGATGTGTGTGAGTTGTAAAGTGTGGCTAATGGAAAGCTTTGTGGCTGTATTTGGGGTGAGAAGAAAAATTGTATGGTTGTAATAATTTTTCATATAAATATAGTTTATTATCTGTTCCTGATGGTTTTTCTCCTGATGTGAGAGTTTTCTACGTTAAATCCTTGTGTTGTTATTATTTCTTATTTTGCTTGTTTTTTTCATAAAATGTGTAGATCTTTGAGGTAAACTTGGAGGGATAAATTCCCAACAGTCACTTCTGATAACATGAACTAACAGTTTGCAATGATGGGAAATTATACATATTCAATCACTATGTATTCTGTTAAAATTACAAAAAGCCACAAAGAATGCGACGTCCAAAAATACATCAAAAGTCGTGAATATATGTAAACCTTGTTGAATTGCCGCCTCATGTAAAACCCGGGGTTATAAAGAGATTGAACAATTTATTATTTATTATCTAACATTCCACCCCTTACGTGTGAGCCGGTTTGTTCATATTTTATTGGGAGGCCTATCAAATGAATATTTAATATATGTGGAGTTGTTGATTATGAGTTTTGGACTCAGGATCTTGTCGTTAGCCAAATGTCCTGATACCATGTGGAATTGTGATCTCATATAAAAGCCTGGATTTCTAGATAGATTGAATAATTTATTATTTACTATCTAACACATCAAGTTTTACGACAGTCCGAATATGTGTGGACAATATGAAAATTTGGAGACCTTTAGAGCATATGCCATGAACAAAAACATCCGCCACCACATTTTATTCCTGATAAATATGAGAAATAAATATCTAATTAAATATTTAGTTTGTTAAATATTATGTTCGCATATTTTAAATGAAAATACATAGACTAAAATATCAATCATCTTAGACTAATCATATTGAATTGAATTGATTTGAGATTGAGTGACATTTGATGAAGGAACGAAGTAAAAGCTTTTTATTTTCGTTAAGAAATAAACTGTAAAATAAGGCAATTTATAAAAATGATCCACTCAATAATGTTATTTGAAATAATAATCACAAACTTTTATAACTAAATAAATATAATCTCATATAAGTAATTGTTTAACAAAAGTGATCTAACATAAATTGTTTAACAAATATAATCACACATATATTATTTTTTTAACAAAAATGGCCCAAAGACCACTTTTTTTTTTTTTTAAAAAAAAAGAGGAACGGACATGTGGACGCCACATGTCCGTTCAAGAACAAAGCTCCCGATGTACACAACATATGTCTGTCCAGTTTGTTTTTTCTAATGAAAATGGTCTTCGGACCATTTTGATATAAAAAAAATAATTTATGAGAGACTATGTTAGTTTGTTTTAAAACTTTGATACTAATTGATGTCATATGACATCTTGACTTCCTCGGGTAAAATCCCCGCAAGAGCCGAACAAGTCATATACCGAACAGAGTGCACCGAGCAGGGTTTTACCGAACAGCTGCTAACCCTCCTCGGTTTTCTGGTCAAAGATTAGCGGAAGACCCGGGAGTAACTAACAAATTAACCGGCGTGAATGAACGTGCAGTAATGGGGCGCGGATTTCTCGGACGCGTTGGGCTCCAGTTAAGCCACGATCAGAGGACATCGTGTTCCGGATCCACCGCGAGCCAATCACTAGGAACAGTCCTAGAAATACCCGCAGATGTCACCATAGTGGGGGTTGGATTTTTCTGGGCAAAAAGACTCCGAAGAGAGCAAATTTATGTCTGTTCGGTCCTTTTTGTTATTTCTCTAAATATTTGTGTAAGTCATTGAGTGATTTTTTCTTGGTGTCCAGCAAGTCTTGTAAATCATCAACATTTATAGTAAAGTTTTATACTGGACTAGGTCCCGTGGTTTTTCTCTCAATTTGAGGGTTTTCCACGTAAAAAATCTTGGCGTGTTTATCGTTATTTTGCATTAACACTTTATTCTACCTTATAGTCAAAATCTCGAATCACATCATTGGCGCCGTCTGTGGGAAATTTAGGGCAAAGACGTTGAAGCAGGACGAGTTTTCTAACAGAAAATAAATAAAATAGCAAGATGGCCAGAGGTAGAGGTAGGGGGCAAGCTTCCAGGGGAAATGGGTCTAATTCTCATCCAGATTCATTCGCTGAACCCAGAGAAGGGCCAGAAGATGCAGGATCATCTCAAAATATTCCTCGGACATTCCCGGCTGGAGGAATGCCCACATAACATTTGACAGAAATAATAACTAAAACTGTCGGAGAGATCATGAGGCAATTTATGACCCCTCCCCAGAAACCAGAAACTATGCAAGAAGAAGAGGAAGATTTGGCCTCCATGCAGGAGCCTGAAAAAGGGCCTGCGGAAGTTAGAAATATTCATAGTCATTGGAATGATGAAACTGATAAAGCTTTAAATCGCCAAATGGAAGAGCTGAAAAGTGAGATGCAACAGATGCGTAATAAGATGGAAGGACGTCTGTATCCTCCGCAAAGGAGCACTCCATTTGCTCCACATGTGGTTGATGATCCTTTGCCCCCAAACTTCAGGGCTCTAAATGTGGGAAATTACGATGGTGGTACAGATCCCGAAGAATATCTGTCTCGATTTGAAAACGCTTCGCTTCTTCATCAACTTACGGATGGAGTGTAATGTCGGGTTTTCCTGACTACATTATCTGGGGCGGCGCAAGCATGGTTTAATCAGTTGCCGGCGAGAATCATAGACTCCTTCCCGAAGTTTAGTTCTCTATTTCTGCATCAAGTTGCAAGCAGTCGGAGTTGCAAGAGAACAGCTCTTAGTCTGTTCGGGATTAAACAAACGGAGAAAGAATCTCTTCGAGACTTTCTGAAAAGATTCAGCCATGCATGTCTTGACATTCCGCATGTCACTTCTGAAATACTCATCAGTGCGTTCACCCAAGGATTAAAAGAGGGAGACTTATTCCGATCTTTGGCAAAAAAGCCACCTTCTGATTATGACGAGCTGTTGGGAAGAGCTTCCAAATACATTAATCTGGAAGAAGCCCAAAAGATGAAACAAAGAAGAGATGGTAAAATTGGGGAAGAAGTGAACAGAAAGAATAAGCCAATGGAGCCAATCAAAAGAAGTTTTGACCAGTATCTCCCAATGAGATCTCATCGGGAAGTAGCCATGAACCAAAGTATACGGAAAAGAGGACGGGGTGGACCTCATAGAGGGGGACCTTTCCGAGGAGGAATGTTCCGAGGAGGGTCCTTCCGAGGAAGAGGATATTGAGGAGGAGGTTTCCGAGGTGGAAGATCCAATGAGTCTGATGGAATGAGGGGATTTAACGAGGAGTTCAAAGACAATAATTTCATTCCTAAAATTAACATAAATCCCGGAAGAGGAGCGCCTCAGCCAGTTCCTTGGTCAGTTCGGGGAGAAAGAGTAGAGGGAGAAGAAGAAAATTTGAACAATGTCCCTAATCGAGGAACCATACACATGATATCCGGAGGAATGTCGGGTGGAGATTCGAACAGAGCAAGAAGGAATCATGCCCGGAAGCTTCAAGTACTATCTATTAACCCCAATCATGTACATGAGGGTCCGTCCATATCTTTTGGGCCCGCAGATCTGCAAGGAATCCATTTTCCTCATGATGATGCGTTGGTTATCTCCGCTACAGTAGCTAACTATAATGTGCAGATGATTTTCGTGGACACAGGAAGCTCAGCGGACGTACTTTTTCTTAATACGTTAAACCAAATGGACTTGGGGAAGCTTACCTATACTGAAGGTGAATACGTCCTTGCACGGATTGGCAGGGGAAGTCATAAATCCGATAGGGCAGGTGTCTCTACCAGTTACACTTGGTGAAGAATCAAAGATTAAAACAAAGATGATAAATTTCCTCATTGTGGATGCACCATCTTCTTACAATGTAATATTGGGAAGACCAGCCCTAGCCGCCTTCGAAGCCGTTGCCTCCACCTATCATCTAACCATGAAATTTCCAGTAGGAGAATAAGTGGGGCAGGTAAGAGATGATCAAAGCTCGTCACGGAAATGTTATGTGCAAGAGTTAAGGCAAGAAAGAGAATAGAATAAAGAAGGAAGAGAGCGAGGGGGAAGTGAAAAGAGGAAGCGGGACGAGGAGGAACGAGTAACACCCGAAGAGGAGTTCCTCAATATCGAGATGGGTCACCCTACTAGAATTACTAGAGTGGGATCCCAACTTGATCCAGAATTACGGGAAAAAGTGGTTGATTGTTTAAATCAATATGTGGATGTATTTGCATGGAGTACATCCGATTTAGTTGGAGTAAAACCTGAGATTGCCGAATACCGCCTCAATGTGGACCCCAATGTTCGAGCAATAAAGCAAAAGAGGAGGCATTTTGGACCAGAAAAGGACGCTGTCATTGCCAAACAGGTAGAAGAGTTGTTAAAGGAAGGTCATATTCGCGAGATCGGTTTCCCTACATGGCTCTCGAATGTAGTTTTGGTGCCTAAAGCCGGAGACAAATGGAGAATGTGTGTGGATTTTAGGGATGTGAATAAAGCATGTCCCAAATATTGTTATCCCCTACCCAGGATCGATCAGCTCGTAGATTCTACTGCCGGACATGAATTGTTATGTCTTATGGATGCTTATCAAGGATACCATCAGATCCCTTTGGCACAGGAAGATCAATCAAAAGTGAGTTTTGTTACAGCAGGGGGAACCTTTTGTTATGTGGTAATGCCTTTCGGATTGAAAAATGCTGGAGCCACTTATCAAAGGTTGATGGACAAAATGTTCAAAGAACAAGTTGGTCGGAATGTGGAAGTGTATGTGGATGATGTCTTGATTAAGAGCCGAAAAGCCGAGGACTTGGTCAAGGATATGGAAGAAGTCTTCAACACTTTAAGAAAATTTGGTATGAAGTTGAATCCCGCAAAATGCACTTTCGGGATTCGTAGTGGCAAGTTTCTGGGGTGCATGGTCACTGAAAGAGGTGTTGAAGCTAATCCGGAGAAAATCCGGGCCATACGTGAAATGAACCCTCCAAGGACACTAAATGAAGTGCAAAGGTTGGCAGGAAGAATAGCGGCACTGAGCCGATTTATATCCCGATCAGCTGATCGGAGCTTGCCTTTCTTCAAAGCGTTAAGGCAGGGAGTCAAGTTCGAATGGAATGACCAATGCCAAAAGGCCTTCGAGGATCTGAAAGATTATTTGGCTCAGTTACCTTTGATAAACAAGCCTGATCCTAAAGAAACGCTTCTCGTCTATTTATCGGTGGCCGAAGAAGTAATCAGTTCCGTGTTAATCAGAGAAAGGTCAGGACAACAGCAACCCGTATATTATGTCAGCCGAGCCCTGCAAGGAGCCAAGCAACGATATCCTGAAATTGAGAAGTTGGCATTAGCTCTAGTCACTACAGCGAGAAGTCTTCGGCCATACTTCCTGTCTCATCCTATCACGGTAATAACAAACACTCCTTTGGGTAGACTTTTATCCAAAGCCGAGATATCAGGGAGGATGGTAAAATGGGCTACAGAGCTGAGTGAGTTTGATATTACTTATCAACCCCGAACTACAATCAAAGCTCAAGCACTGTCAGATTTTTTAGTAGAAGTCACTCATACTCCGGAGGAAAAAGAATGGAGTTTGTTTGTAGATGGATCGTCTACCCGATTGGGAAGTGGAGCAGGTGTCATACTCATTAGTCCCGAAGGGGAAGAAATCAGAGTTGCCGTCCAGTTTGGGTTTCCTTCCTCAAACAATGAAGCTGAATTTGAAGCTATCATTTCAGGCTTCCGAATAGCATTGGATGCTGGAGCCAAGAGGATAAAAGCTTTTATGGATTCAATGTTGGTTGTCCATCAAGTGAATGGGGTATATAAGGTGAAAGAAGAGAAGCTTAGAAAGTATGTAGAAAATGTGCGGGCAATGATGGATCAATTTCAAGAGGTGGAGTTAACGCAAATACCAAGGGAAGAGAATACTCGTGCCGACGAATTAGCAAAATTGGCTAGTTCAGTACACGAATGGAAGAACAGGAATGTGCTCGTACAAGAGCTTTTGATCTCTCATATATCTATCAATAGAATCATGAATTTGGAACCATGTATTATGTCCGATTGGCGAGAGCATCTTATTAAATTTTTGAAGACAAAGATTATGCCTCCTGACCCAAAGGAAGCTGCTAGAGTCAAAAGAATGGGGAACCGATTTGTGTTGATAGAAGGCAAGTTGTTCAAGAAAGGATTCTCAATTCCTTTTTTACAATGTGCCTCGAGGCAAGAAGGGGAGCATTTATTAAAGGAGATTCATGAAGGATGTTGCGGAAATCATGTAGGGACTAACATGTTGTATCGGAAATCTATCCGAGCTGGGTACTATTGGCCGACGATGAGGGAAGACGCTGAGGAAGTTGTGAAGAAATGCATTAATTGCCAAAGGCATGCAAATTTATCCCATGTACCTGCGGAAGTCCTTAATAGTAGCATCATTTCCTGTCCCTTTGACCAATGGGGAATGTATATTGTTGGATCATTTCCTCCCGCTACAGGGCAGAGAAAAATTCTCCTAGTAGCCGTTGAATACTTCACTAAATGGGTGGAAGCCGAACCATTGGCTAAAATAACTGAGGAAGAAGTCATCAGATTTTTATGGAGAAACATAGTATACCGGTTCGGAATACCTCGAAGAATAATTTCCGACAATGGAAGACAGTTTCAGGGAGGAAGAATACAAGAATGGTGCAAAGATATGAAAATTAAACAAGTCTTCACTTCAGTCGCCTATCCTCAAGCAAATGGGCAAGCGGAAGTGATTAATCGGATTTTATTGCACGGGATCAAGACAAGACTAGAAGGGGCTCGTGGGGAGTGGGTAAATGAATTACCCGGTGTCTTATGGGCTTATAGAACGACTCCTCGGGTATCTACAGGAGAGACTCCTTATAGCTTAGTATATGGATCTGAGGCCCTCATCCCAGTAGAAATTGGAGTGGAATCTCTTCGGGTACAAAGCTATAATCCCGATCAGAATGAAGAAAAAAGGAAGTTGGAGTTAGATGTGATTATGGAGTTGAGAGAAAAAGCCTTGGCTAAAGTGGAATTATATAAAATAAGGGTGACCAATGCTTACAATCGGAGGGTTCGCCCGAGGGCTTTTCAGGTGGGAGATCTAGTGCTGCGAAGAATCAATCCTGCGGGGGAAGTAAAGAAGTTAGTACCCAAGTGGGAAGGCCCCTATAAAATAAAAGGGGTGATCGGAAGAGGAGCCTACAGGCTGGAAGATCATGAAGGTCGGGAACTGGTGAGACCTTGGAACATTCATAATTTAAGAAAGTATTTTGTGTAATCTTTCAGTTATCATTGCTGTTCTCATATGTATTTCCTAATTAAATAAATTTCCTTTTATTAAGCAATGTTCGGTTTACTCGTTGGATCGGGATGTTTGGTCAACGTTTAAACTTCAAAACACCATCGTTTACTCGTTGGATCGGGCTGTTTGGTCAACGTTTAAACTTAAAAACACCATCGTTTACTCGTTGGATCGGGATGTTTGGTCAACGTTTAAACTTAAAAATACCATGATATTGTGCTCGGGGTAGCGAGCTTATTTTTTATTGTCCATTGTTGGCGGGTTAAATACAGGATCGGGATGTTTGGTCTGTATTTGAACCTAAAATGGGACTAAGTGATTATGTTCGGGGTAGCGAGCAATGTTCGGTTTACTTGTTGGATCGGGATGTTTGGTCAACGTTTAAACTTAAAAACACCATCGTTTACTCGTTGGATCGGGATGTTTGGTCAACGTTTAAACTTAAAAACACCATCTTTTACTCGTTGGATCGGGATGTTTGGTGAACGTTTAAACTTAAAAATACCATGTTATTGTGCTCGGGGTAGCGAGCTTATTTTTATTATTGTCCATTGTTGGCGGGTTAAATACAGGATCGGGATGTTTGGTCTGTATTTGAACCTAAAATGGGACTAAGTGATTATGCTCGGGGTAGCGAGCTTATTTTTATTATTGTCCATTGTTGGCGGGTTAAATATAGTATCGGGATGTTTGGTCTGTATTTGAACCTAAAATGGGACTAAGTGATTATGCTCGGGGTAGCGAGCTTATTTTTTATTGTCCATTGTTGGCGGGTTAAATACATGATCGGGATGTTTGGTCTGTATTTGAACCTAAAATGGGACTAAGTGATTATGCTCGGGGTAGCGAGCAATGTTCGATTTACTCGTTGGATCGGGATGTTTGGTCAACGTTTAAACTTAAAAACACCATCGTTTATGTAAAGACCCGAATTTTTACATTATTAAAAATTGAAAATAAATGATTAGAAGAGTTTGAAATTTCTTAAACTGTAGCCAAGAGTCACATAGCATCAAGGAGTCCATAACCATCACAAACTCTTCCCTTAATCCATCGAATTGCAGCACCTTGGATCAATCAAAAATATGCTCTATATCATCGCTTATCTGCACATATTTGGCCCCAAGATTTCGATAGATCCCACCTCTTAAACTCCACCCGAGATGCAACTATTTGGATCTATCCAAACCTACCAGATCCTACCCAAAAGAGTCCAACCTAAAACTCTTCCTAGTCTTAGAAAGACTCCACCCAAAACAGCTAGCAAGATCGAAACAAATCTGCCATCCACCTCAGGATTTCAGAATCAGATCCCTTCTGTTTTCGAGTTTGAATCCTAGTCGAACTCTTAGACTTAGCCTCCACTTTTATCTATAAATAGGGACCAAACCAGTAATTATTATTCACATCACAAGCCATCTCCTTCCAGCAGCCTTTCAGCAAGCAGCCTTCGAAGAGCAGTCCCTAACCTCTCGAAAATTCAAGCCTAAATCTATAAGAAATCCTTCGAAAATTCCAGCATCTGTTTCAGCCCTATTTGTCAAGTTTTCCAGCCGTTTCAATAAGCAAAAAGCCTTCGAAAAACCCACACCAAAACTTCCAAGAGCCACGACAGCAAGTCTGGAAATTTAGCAGCAAGTCTGAAAATTTCATCTCACCTATTCCAACGATATTTCCAGCCACAACCATCATCGAAAGATCAAGCTTTGTTCTGCATCCGTTTGTCGTTAGTTAATCACCAAGTCGGCTGATAAATCTGTCCAAAGTCTTCCCTGTTCCCAGCAAGCTTTCGAGAAGCAAGCTTAGTACATACGAGCCAAGTTTCAACATTAAACCTTGCAAGTTTTTATCAACCGAACCTCCCGAGAGTTGATCACGGTCGAACAATACCTAAATCAAATTCATCCAGCAACACATTGTTCGACTGTGCCAACAGATTTTGTGATAAACATTGAGCAAAAGCCATCGAATTGTTCATTCAAAATCTGCACCGAAAGTTAACCATATTCTGGTTCGAAAAGTAGACATCCGATTCTGTTTATCTTGGAAGATTAGAATCCGTTGTGTTCATACCTTTGATCAATCAAGCACGAAACCAAGCACTGTAAGTGGGCTTTTGTTAAGTATTCATTTCCTTTTCAAAAATATTATGTATGTTTTTAAATTCCCAATCGATATGTATTATGTTGAAATTATGAAAGTATATTTTGTAAGCACGTTAAACTCGAAATCTAATTGGATTTGGATCTCCATGACCCTGATGCGGTGGGGAGTAACCACTAAAAGAACCTTATACGGTGGTAATCCGTTGTTTCTGGATTATCCAGACCCTTTATTCGTGGGTTAGCCGATGTTATGACCTCATCTCTAGGAGGGATAAGTCTAGAGACTGATATCAGTACCAAGAAGAGAGTAGAATGCTTTACTATGCTTAAGTATATGAAAATTATGAAACGATATGTTATGTCATGGCTCGTAAGGGCAAATCAAGTATGTTAAGATACATTCATATCGGTTTATGCAAGTTTTATGATCCAAGTTTATGAAAATTATGTATATGTATGATATCGATTGTCCCCCACTTGCTGAGTGTTTTCCAAAGCACTCAACCCCTTACTCTACATCCCCAGATAAAGCCGAAGAAGAATTAGAGCAAGAAGAAGAGCACCAATTTTGGGGTTGGTGAAATCAAGTCCGCTGCGTAGATCAAGATCTTTTATGTTTTCAAGTTTTCCAGTTTTAAGACAATTTTATTTATTCAGTTGTTAAGTTTTTAATTCCGTATTTCTTTATTCATTGTAAAGACAATGATTTTTATTTTTATGGAAAAAGACTGGCTTTTTAGTTGTTATGATATTACGAGGCTTATCGGTTTCCTAGTTGTAATGGAAATCAATGCCGGTGTCATTGACCCCGGTCTCGGGGCGTGACAGTTTACTCGTTGGATCGGGATGTTTGGTCAACGTTTAAACTTAAAAATACCATCGTTTACTCGTTGGATCGGGATGTTTGGTCGACGTTTAAACTTAAATGTATCATGTTATTATGCTTGGGATGTTCTCTTTAAAGCCCGACCATATTTTATCTGCTCGGGATGTCTTTTCCCCGAGCTCAGTTATATTCATTATTTCGGGATATTTTTGATTGTAAGAAGACAAGGAGAGTCAGAATATCATTCCCAAAAGATTACAATTTTAAAAGTTAAAACAAGAGGGGTACGTCCCTAAATCTACAGCTGGAGGAACTCGTCGGGAACGGTATTCAGGGCCTCATCAACATTTATAAAGTCTGTTGAAGTTCCTTCAGGAGGATAGCCAGCGGCTTTAAATTGACGAACAGACGCTTCGAAGCCATAGTTAAGGAACTTGGCAGCGCGTTCCCCCAAAATATCGCCATACTCTTCAGACTTCATAAACTCTTCTTTCTTGATGAACCAGGATTCTTCGATCTGAGCAGCCCGAGATAGTTTCTCCTGGTCAAGCTGTTCAGAAAGGGATTTGTTCTCTTCAGCCCGCAATGACTTCTCCTGTGAAAGTTGCTCTAAGAGGGATTTATTCTCTTCAGACACAGACCTGTACTGCCCGGATAAAGTGGTGTTAGCTTCCTCAAGGTCGGCTAATTTCTTGTGCGCTTCTTCGAGAGCTTCCACTGTCTTATCCCGAGTAGCAACAGCAGCAGAGTATCGTTCCTCCAGTAACTTTATGGATTTCTTCATCTCCTCGCCGATACCTTCTAGCTGCTTGAGGTGTTTCTGATTCTCCCCATCTGAGGTTCTCATAGATTGGAAGCGAGTCATAATCTCGCCGGCCATCGGATTGGTCTGCAAGAGAATAAATGAAATTAATATACCGAAGACAAAGAGTTTATCAGATGGAAATGGATGTAAGTTACCTGAGTGATGGAAGTGGAAAAATCATTTATCAAGTTGCTGAAGGCCAATCCTCCGAGGTATTTACGGTCGGGAGAATTGGCCCAATTGCAAATGATAGAGTGAGAAATTTTGGGGTCCGGTTTTCTCAGAATGGGGACGTTGGGGGGATAAATCCAATCGGGTATATGATATCGGGAGGTTGGCCGAGAAGAGCTAGAACCACCGGGAGCAGGTTGAGAAACAGCTCGAGTCTGAAGAGGTGGACTAGCTCGGTGGGTAAGGGAGATTCGAGGAGAAGAAGCTTTCTTGGTAGGAGGAAGTTTAGAGGAAGAACCTTGGCCCTCGGGGGCCGCCCTCTTCAATGATCGAGGAATCAAGGCTTCCGCCTCAGGTACTTCAATCACCTCTTCGGGAGGAGCATGTGTAACAGATGGGGGAGGAATTGTTCCAGTGGTCGGTTTAGCAGCCTTCTCTGGTACGGCAATTTTCTTCAAGCTAGCAGCAATCTTGGCTTTCATCATCTTGGTTTCTGCAAGAAAGAAACATCATAGCAATTATTCAAGTATGTTAAAACGAAGTAAGCAAACAAAGCAAGATGCTCGGTAAATACTCACCGAGGGGAATTTTTAGGGAAACACCCTTAGGACTAAGCTGGAACAAATACAACAGTCCGTCGTCAATCAGCTCCCCAAGGTTAAAACACTGATCGCCAAGCTTATGACGAACCGATAGATATGTTTCTCCCTCAAGTAGCCCCTTGATCGACTTGCCCTTCGGTAAGTTTTCTTTCCACTCCATGGGACAATCCCAGGGTTGGAGTGGGCGAGCAAAGAAGAAAAATATTTTCCAATTTTTTATGGAAGATGGGTAATTTTTCAGAAAACCCATCCCTGTCCGAGAAGAAAAATAAAAAAGCCCGATCTCCTTTCGATTTAATTGAAAGAAACAATGAAAGAGTTCGGGAGTCGGAGAAAAACCAAAAAAGGATAAGACTATGTAGAAACCCGCCAACAATCGATAACTGTTGGGGAATAACTGACTTAGAGAGATGGTAAAATAGGAGGCAACATCTACAAAAAAAGGACGAATAGGAAAACGAAGTCCCCCTCGGAGTTGGTCTATGTAGAAGGGAAAATAACCCTCGGAAGGCAGGTGGGGGCGAGATCCGGGAGGGGGAACAATAATAGATGTCCCCTCGGAAATCCCCCATTTAGTTTGGATACTGGATAGGTGCCGTTGTGATTTAATCCCTGATTCAAATATCTCAAACCAGGGAACGCGGGCTTTTATCAGGTCCTGCTCTGTCGCAGCCTGAAGCTCTTCTCTACGAGCATCGTGGGCTGCCGACGAGCTGGAAGTCTCCTCACTATCAGAGGAAGAAGAATGTCGAGGAGAGGGAGTCAGGGTACCCTCCTCATTGAATATGTCTATAGTTTTCAAGCAATCATCGGAAGAAGACATACTCAAGGAATGGAAATAGAATAAGTATGGAAGAAAAGCTGGTCGGACGTCTGATGCTAGCTCGGAAGCAAATTGCAGTAAAGTAAGTTAAATCAACGAAATGAACGAGTATTTATAGGAGGGGACCACTTGAACAGTCGTTGAATCGACACCGTTCAAAATAAATCCCATGAACGGTTATAGATGTGCCTCGGGAAACGAAACGTGTAATGCTCCGATATTCGATGAACGTTAATTACATTTAATGTGTAAATTAATTTGGTTTAAATTACTTAAAAATATATATACATTCAAGGAATTTTCTTAGCTTATAAAAAAATAATAATAATTATTATTATTATAGAATGGTAATAAGACATGACATATATCTATATATAGTATATTTATTTCTGTATAGATTTATAATGAATTAAATGGGAAGTAAACTCTTTTAATTGGATGATCCTTCGGTGATCACCTTAACTCGTTGCAGCCACTCCCTAACAGTTAGATATGTATTGGAGTAGGGTTAAAGCAACGAACATGATAGTGTAATTGTTAAACACGTGTAGGTAGTTGGCAATGCAGTAGTATGATATGTTTTTTTTACAGCTTAAAACTTGGAAAAAAAATAGAAATATTTCAATCTCTTCTCGACTGGACCTTATCACTCCTTTATCATCAAGATTTTGCTCCACAACCACGAGACTGCAGATACAATAATTGGAGGTGAGAAAACAATAAGACTTATTCCATATCTTTTAATTTAAATTTTTAAACGTAATTATGCAAATTAGAATTTATGTGCGATTATTGGTTATTAGATGGCCAAGTTGTTTCTTTTCATTTATAGATTTTGCAATTTAGCAGTATTATTTTACCGAGTAAAATTGAGTAAAGGAGATTAGTTTGAGTTTTAAGTAAGAAATAAACTTAAATATTGTTCTAAAGCTTTGACGTCTGTTATGATTTATTTTACACATGTACTATAAACTAATTTGGGGATTTCTTTTGTAAGGAATCAAATAAGATGACATATTGGAATGGTTAAGGCTAAAAAGTAGTAACCCTTTTTAGGGGGAAATTGAATACAGTAAGGGATTGTAGATATTAAACTCAAACACTTGTGCATTAAAAAGTAGAGAATCTATTTTGATGCATACATAATAAATAATTGAAGTAGAGATATGAAGATAACAGGAAAATTCTTTTCTGTTGAGCTAACCTATTTAAAGACAATTATAGTTATGTTTTAGAATTTAATATAATCAACAGTAAGGTATTTTGTATCTCTGGAAGGAAAAATGCAATGTCAAATGAAAATTTAATTTGGGGATTTGATGTACTCCACTGAGAACAAATGAATGGTGTAGCGTTAATGTACACATTCATTGCAGCATAATGTTTTGTTGATTCGGACAAAAGACATCAAGAATTGGATAAAAAGAAAGGTATGTTGCGCTCGGGTAACATACGACAGGTATCTGTATCATTTGATATATGATTTGTTGACTTTATGTGAGTTACGTGAGATTATGTGGCTACGTGATTTTATTTAAATTATGTGGCATTCATAACATGTATAATTGGCACATCGGTGTATGAAAAATAAAAGTTTTGTTAACACACATCAATTTTATACATACATCGATGCATGGCATGCACGTTGAGCTATGATCCTTGGCTACCCCGATATTGTTGATTATGAGATTGAATCAGGAGTTAGAACACGATACTATGTCTGGCATTAAGTGGCCCGAAAAGACATAGCTATTCGCGGCTCCTATTCTGGGGTTAGAACACGATACTATGTCTGGCATTACGTGGCCTATAAGACATAGCCATTCGCGGCCCCTATTATATATCAAGACATGAGACTGATAGTGATCTGAGGACCTATCTGAGTAGTCACTGTTCTTGACCGATGAGATGCTCGAGCTATGATTTGATATCGATTCGATTGGTTCTGATATATTTGGACATTCTTTTATTGTCTCAGATATACCCAGTGGATGGGTGTACGATATGATACCGATATGACATGCATTGCATTGCATTGCATTACATCATATATCATATTTTATAGATACACGTTGTATATTCTATGATCGTTCCATATTGGGCTTTTGCTCACCCCCAAGGGGGGCTGTTGTTGTCTTTGTGTGTGGACAATGGCAGGCAGATTGGTGGTCAGGATCCCAGACAGGGTACATCCGGTGGGAGCCACACTTGAGAGGTTTATGTCCTTCTTATCCCAGTAGTATATGTACCAGGGGTGTGTCCCTGAAGTGTGAGGAATTTATGTATATTTAGTTTATTTTCTCCCAGTATGGATATGTGCTTAATAGTTTGATTTGTTTATGTTGGTTTGTGTTGATGGATATGAAACTAGTGGTATTTATATATTTTCAGTATAGGCCTATTGGTATTGGTGGTATGTTTCTCGTGCGACGAGGTCATGCCGAAATTTTTAGGGCCACATGTTAATAAATATTAGACAAATCTTCCGCTGTTTACGCTATAAATATCATTGTGTGATCATTAATCACATAATTAGGATTGGGCCCTCACAAAACGTCGCAAGAGTTTTTGAAATTTTTGGCGGGAAAATTAGGCGGTAAAAATATCCCGAGCATATCAGGATTTTACCCGAAGACAATAAACCAAGATTTCACTACTTTCATCTTGCTTTACTTTAGGGGGGTGAGGTGATGTCATAATACATCTTGACTTCCTCGGGTAAAATCCCCGCAAGAGCCGAACAAGTCATATACCGAACAGAGTGCACCGAACAGATAGCACCGAGCAGGGTTTTACCGAACAGCTGCTAACCCTCCTCGGTTTTCTGGTCAAAGATTAGCGGAAGACCCGAGAGTTACTAACAAATTAACCGGCGTGAATGAACGTGCAGTAATGGGGCGCGGATTTCTCGGACGCGTTGGGCTCCAGTTAAGCCACGATCAGAGGACATCGTGTTCCGGATCCACCGCGAGCCAATCACTAGGAACAGTCCTATAAATACCCGCGGATGTCACCATAGTGGGGGTTGGATTTTTCTGGGCAAAAAGACTCCGAAGAGAGCAAATTTATGTCTGTTCGGTCCTTTTTGTTATTTCTCTAAATATTTGTGTAAGTCATTGAGTGATTTTTTCTTGGTGTCCAGAAAGTCTTGTAAATCATCAACATTTATAGTAAAGTTTTATACTGGACTAGGTCCCGTGGTTTTTCTCTCAATATGAGAGTTTTCCACGTAAAAAATCTTGGTGTGTTTATCGTTATTTTGCATTAACACTTTATTCTACCTTATAGTCAAAATCTCGAATCACATCACTAATATTGCAAATAACATTATTTAGAGAGATTTTTCTTATAATTTACGCTTGTATATAAAGGTCAATATATGCAGATGAGGAAATCAAGTTATTTTAGGAGTGAAACTTACGATTCTATTAACTAGATTTAATTTTGAGTATTTTAAAGGAACCCATTGATTCACACATAAATACAGGAATTATTTGATATCCCAAAGATTCGGTTGTGTGCTTCTAAAAGATAAATCTTTTAATCCATCATAAATCCAAATTGTATCATTCCGATTTCCCACAAACTCGGAGGAATCATTCGAATTCTCTAATAATAGAACGAAGCAGATAACAATCAATCCTAACCACTTCAATCTTTTTGTTTTCCTTCTCTCCAAAACCAATTAAAGAATAAATTCTTTTTCACTCCAGAATCGCAGTTCCACAACAATGGCGACAAAATCTGAAGGAATTGAAGAAGAACAGATCACAAAAATGGAATCAGGTTTCACAACAACAAATTCGATATCCCAATCCGATACCAACGAAGGGTTTTGTTCGTCACTGACAGTAGTTACTACCGCACAAAAGGTAACTGATTATTCACGCCAGATTCCTTGACCGAATCTTGTTTACAGAAACATGGATTGATTGTTTCGAGGGTTTTATTGATCAGGTGTTGGCAGAACTGATTGGAACTTATTTCTTAATATTTGCTGGATGTGGTTCTGTGGCTGTAAACAAGCTTTACGGCGAGAAAATCACGCATCCTGGAATCTCTGTGACCTGGGGATTAACAGTGATGGCAATGATATATACAGTTGGCCATGTTTCCGGGGCTCACTTCAATCCCGCCGTCTCAATCACTTTGGCCACCTTTCGTCGTTTTTCATGGAAAGAGGTTGATTTTCATCTTTTTCATTATATTCTGGAAACAAAATCTAAAATTTAACCTCCAACTTAGGTTATATAGAAATTCTATTATCTGGAAAATAAAGTAAAAACATCTTTCGTCAAAATTTCACTTTATAACAATTGTTTAAAAATTATAGTTTACATCCACAACTTTCATAAATTGTAATACTTTGATGAATACTCTTAATTGTTTGGTATTTCTATTGAAGCTTCATCGCCATATTCCATGGTCACTTTACATCTTCAAAGTTCCTTAAGCTAGATGTTACAAATTTTAAAAAAAATTAAAAGTATTTCGTGTTTCAAAATTAACTAGTTGTTTAACACCCTAAAAATTTATTTTGATTTTTTTAAGAATTTGGAGTAGCTAGCTTAAAAGGGCTCTAAGTTTGGAATATATGACGATGATGAAATTTGGAGATAAATCTTCTACAAAAATACCAAACCGAGTCAACATGATGTAAAATATTACAATTTATGAAAGTTGATGATATAAACTTTAATTTTGCAAACAATGGTTGTAAAATGAAATTTGTAGCAAAATATAAGATTATTTTTGTAATTTTCTCTAATTAAAATCTAATATAGTTTAATAATAAATTGTTTCTCACTAAAGTGCTGATATAATTCAGCATCCGAACCAATAAAAAGCCAATTTACTGAATCGTACTATTCAGCATCTGAACCAATAAAAAGCCAATTTACTACATCAGGATCGTATTTTGACTAATTAAACGATCAAAATAATGTTCAAGCCAAACTATATATGATGATTTTTTGGAGTTTTTTATTATTCCGATGCCAATTTGAATATTTATTTTAAGAAGACGATATGTCCCTTCTCTCTCCGCCATTGAAATTGGGCAATATCACCATTTTCGCTCGCCATTTGCTATGAAGAGTCATTAGTCTCTTTAAATAGTTTTCTGATAATTGATTATATTCCCAAGTTTGGAACAATTTTCTCATTCCCCTTCATCCAAAACATTGTCATCGCTACATAGAAACATTTGAAATTTACAAGCTATATTTGCTCTTTATATATACATAAGTTACTCCATTTATGACCGATTGGTTTGATTTAAAACCCCATAAATTCTTAATAGATGTACCTACATTAGGAGGTGCTAGCTTTGACAAACTAACCAAATCAAAACAACAAAAGACATATAAATCCTACACTAAATTAAGTTGGTGCTCCTAATATATTCCATATTTTCTGTATAGCATATTTATGTAAGGGAAATAGTAAAATTGATTAAGCACTTTGGTTTTATTATGATTTTCCTCTAATTAGTTACATTTCAGTCTTAAAGCAAAAAATAAAATAAAATAAAAAATATGCTTCTTTTATAATTTATCTTTTTTTTGTTGGATATGACGCTAAAAATATCAGTAATATCTGATGCTATATCAACAATGGTATTCGTCGTATCAACAATATCTTTTACTATAGTATAAATAGGGGTGACCGTAGCAGGAGTATTTACTGTTCTCTGTACCACTACAGAATCTCGAAAAAGCTTGGTAACTCTCTCCAAACTTCAAAGCTTACTCCTGTTTATACTACAAAATAAGCTCTTTTAGTCAATAATTATGTGGGATTATTTATTTATTTACTTATTAATTAGTTATTGGTAAATATATTATGGATGTATATATAATTGGTTATTCAAAATATTTTTATGTTGATTTTGTTTAAAGTTGGAAAATATTGTTTTTAAGTAAAATATTGAGTGTCGGCTATTAAAATAAAAAAAATAGCTTAATAGACTTGAATTGATTACAAAATTGTCGTCGCTCAACTTAAAGCAATCAAAAACATCTCATGACTTGCTTCTTTACTTATGTTTTTATATGTTATTTTTAAAGAAACAATATCAGAAGTATGGAAAAATATGTAGGCACTTCAGAAAAAAATATTTGTAATCGCACACTATATATGACACCATGTCCAACATTTTTAAAAAATAAAAAATAAATACAAATTGTTAGGAAATGGCATTATATAGTGACTTAAATCATTTCAAACTTGGCCCAAAAGCCAACTCGAGGTTTCATAAGTTTAAATACTCTGCTCAAATCTGATTTTAATTATTTAGCTTAATATATATGCAGGTTCCATTGTACATAATTGCTCAATTGTTGGGATCGATTCTTGCGAGTTGCACTTTATGTTTGATGTTTGATATCACAAGTGAAGCTTACTTCGGAACTTTACCCGTCGGATCAAATGGACAGTCTTTGGCTATTGAAATAGTAATCTCTTTTCTTTTGATGTTCGTTGTTTCTGCTGTCGCCACGGACAATCGAGCAGTAAGTACAG
The DNA here is from genome assembly GCA_907163345.1 of Haberlea rhodopensis. Taxonomy (NCBI): domain Eukaryota; kingdom Viridiplantae; phylum Streptophyta; class Magnoliopsida; order Lamiales; family Gesneriaceae; genus Haberlea; species Haberlea rhodopensis. The sequence goes on from CAJQUN010000004.1 coordinate 14,888,659, forward strand.
TATTATATAAAAGCTAGTGGTAATTTACTCCAAGTGATATCGCTAATAGACTCTTTACCCCATATCGTTTGTAAATAGATTACCCATATGATTTGCAAAATATAGTTCACATCCTCCTCCACATTTCAGAATTTTTTGGCATCTAATGATAAAAATACCCTCGTTTATACGCCTACTCACAAACCATAGAAGATATTCTGTTAATTTTCAAACCACATTGAGGTAAAGTGCACCTGGTCGAAACAATAGAGTAATAAATTGTCACATGATAAAATTCTGTCAATTTTTTTTAAGTTTAGATGCATATTACCCCCATATGTTATTCAAAATAGACAGATTGCCTCCTTGTGTTATTATTTAGATGCAATTTACCTTACAATGGTACAATTGATATTTTAACATGTAATTTCAAAGTTCAGACGTAAGATATGACACATGTAACGCAAATTATACATGGAGGGGATGTTTTGCACCTATTTTCAAACCACATGGAGTAAATTACATATTTTCAAACCAAAGAGGTGCAAACTGTATATTTCAAAACCACACGGTTTTATATATCTGAACAATGTATTTATTATATATTTGTTTGTTGAAAATTCAGATTGCAGACATGGGAGGAATTGCTGTTGGAATGACAATAATGTTGAACGTCTTAGTGGCTGGGTAAACAAACTTCTGCACCTTAATTTATTCCTCGAAAATTTTGCAATATCCTTGAAAATTTAGGGAAAATGTAGGCAAAAAAAACCCCCAAAACTCGGGATTTTTTCAAAATAATTTAAGTCATGCCTATAAATATAATTTTTATTCAAGGCTTAGAAGTTACTTTTCTCATTTCAATGAATTATTATGTGATATATATGAATGAGTGCAGGCCAATATCTGGAGCCTCAATGAACCCAGCAAGGAGTATAGGTCCAGCCATCGTGAGACACACATACAAAGGACTTTGGGTTTACATAATTGGTCCCATTATTGGAACCATTGCTGGTGGATTTGCTTACAATTTAATTAGATTCACCAACAAACCTCTTCGCGAATTAGCTAAAAATGGGTCGTTGTTTAGTAAAAGATGAGTCGAGTTTGATTCGGTTGATCATTAGGGCAGAATTTTACATTCGGGTTTGGTTGTTTTTATTTTGTCAATAAACTTCTTTCTTTTTTGTGCCTTTGGCTGATTAAAATGAAATTTAGAACCAGTTTTTATGATTTATATGGATGGTTATTGATTATTCCTAAATTTATGGCGTTGTGAAATAATTTCTGAAGTGAGAATTTGGCTTAGTTTTTCATTATAAAAGAGGTGGTATACTATTTAGGAAGATTTTGGTGACTAGCCTTAATGCAATTTTTTTAAAAAGCATCAATGGCAATAAACTCCCCTGCTCAAAATTTTGGATACCCGACCCGAAAAATCCCAACCCAAAAAACCCAACCGACTCCCACCCATAGGATCAATTGAGCACTCAATAAGGGGAATTTGTTAGTGACCCTATTAACAATTTGTTAAAATAGACATAATCCAAATCTTAGGGAGACGTGTATTTAGTCAAATACAGATTTATTTTTTTAAAATTTAAGTTTGACTTGAATCTTTCACCCAAATGACCAGCAGTAAATTCATTTAATCAAAATATTGAATCCAATATAGCTAAGTAAGGAAATATAGATGAAAGGGATTGATATGAGGATGGTGTAAATTCATGGGATTTAGTCCAATTTAGTATTTTTATCTCATTATAATGTTAAATAGTTTGTTCTTTTAGAAAGTAATAAGAAACATTATTGGGGCAGAATATATTCAACGTAATAAATATTATATTGTTGTTTATTCCCCATAAAAAGAAATTAAAAATAAAAAGATATAGTTGTTTCATTCATTAATTAAGATTCGTGAAACATCTTATAAATTGCTAAAAGTCTCCACGTCCTTGAAGGGGTCTCCCTTGAAGCATCATTTTGTCTTAACCTTGGAGCTTGTTCAATCTCTCTACTTTTTCCCCATATTATTAATTTTTTTTATTCACATGCGCATCAACAACTATCACTAAGTCTTTACTCATAATAAATTAATCGAGTGTTGTATTTTTAAGATGTGTTTCGTGTTGGATCCCAAGAAATCGAACCATGGAGTCCAACTTCTTGTTCGGGGAGATTCTTGGAAATTGAAACACAGCTACCTTTACTATGTTCTGCTGTAAGATCTCTATTAATGAGAAATTATATTTGTGTGATTCAATTTTCAGTATTCGTTTTGAATGAGCATGAATTCTTATTCGATGTTGGACTGATAAACTTTTTACACATAATTTTGGACTATCATGGTTTTGGATTGGTTCAAAATAAACAAAAGCAAAAAAGAATTTGCTTAGACAAACAATGCATCAAATCATAATCAAACAGGCAGCAGCTCATTTCTTACAACCGGATGTTTAGCAAAAGAGGGATGCCCTATTCTAAAATACCACAACTCAATTTTAGTAAAAGAAACATTATAGATAGTTGGAAAAGGTGCTGGAATATCTGAGAACATAGAGCTTTCCAACTCGTCTACCTCTCCCAATCACATTGTTCTTGTTGACGGTCTGGATTTGAGAAACATTAGAGCATCAAACTTGTTTGGTAACTGAACTGATTGAAAGTAAGTTAATATGAAATTGTGGAATAAAGAAGAAAACACAAAATATTAGACTATGGGACAAATGAACTAAGCTAAAGATGGTTTTGGTCATCGTTGGATGGGAATAGGGCATCAAAACCAGCACTAAAGATATATTGCATCTATCACCACTTTTCATACCACTTAATTTGAAGGGCTCATTTGCATGCTTTTGTTCTCATTACCAGAAACTAAGATCCATGAAATAATAATGAGATGGTAACTGGTAATTCAATTTGATGACACTACGTGGTCCAATTGGACTGCCTATTTGACAAATATGTGGAAGACTTTCAGAGTGAGGACGTGTATACGGAGGCTCCATTTGTTGACACTTTTCTTTAGGGTTAATTGTACGGAGGCCTCTATTTTAAGTAAAAAATTAAGTTTTAGAGCGTGTAAATTAATATAAAAAAGAATAAATGTGAAATATACATTATCAAATATATTTAGAATGCGTGATATTTCAACTACAGAATCGAGGTGGTATAACCTTAAAAACACAGGGGTTTAAGTTTAAGTTTTAAAAATCCTGATGTTTAAAAGCTAATTAATATTACACGGGATTATAAGCTTATATTATAAAACCATGGGGCTAAATGCTAATTAATTTTACACAGAGTTTTTTAGAAAGATTATTGATGTGATCCCAAATTTTCTCTATTCGGTAAAGAAAGTGCAATAAAGAAAATAAATAGGACATCATATTTTTTACTTGGAAAACCCTCCAAAACGAAGGGAAAAACCACGGGACCTAGTCCAGTATAAATCTCAACTATAAACCATAATTTTTACAATGCTTTTTTGTACAAAAAATGGACATAAAAAATGTAAGGAAGAATTTTCTTCTCCTTCCCCCTCAAGAGCCGAGAGCTCTCCTGCTATGGATAGTCCAAAGTCCTCTTTTTTCATTGCCCTTTTTCCCTAAGAAAATTAGCCCATTAATTAGGCCATTAACCCCCACTAATTCCCCCACTAATTGCTTATTTCTCGGCCACCTCCCCATAATTTGCCCCATTAATTACCATTAACTGCTCCATTATGTCCGGGAAATCCGGGTTGATTAACCGATATGTCTGGGTCTTATGCCACTGTTTGACCACGTGAGACCGAGCAGAATATCATCCTCTTCGGGCATTTTCCTCTTCGGGCACTTTCTTTCTCGGCAATGATTTTACCCGATGGGGTCGATTTCCCTACCACATCAATTATAGTAGTCATATATAAGTTCAAAACATTAACATGTCAATAACTAGCCATAAGAGACCTATAATAACCAAGAAAGATTTTAGGAAAATGGACTATTTTTTTTTAGATCTAAAATGGACTATTTTCTATTACAATGTTTTGCTGTAAAAAAAACACGAAGTTTATTGGAATTCTATATAGAAATATAATAAGACAAAGAACATAACTTATGGAGTAAAATAAGGAATGGTTGAAGATTGAGTCCCAAATCATTCTGATAGACTCCTAAGAATCTCTCCAATTTATACCTCGAAAGATTCAAGTAAATCAATTAGGAAATAATGTCTCATAATTAATACTTCCCTCAAGCTAGAGTATGAATTTCAATATGAAGTGTTGCTTGATTATCGAGGTATAAGATGGCTGGAGTATTATTGAGGCCCCAAATCATTTTTATAGACTCATAAAATCTCTCCAATTTACAGCACTGAGATCATTGGCAAATTCAGAGATCAAATCCCATTTATACCAAGTGAATGATGGATGCCCCAGAGGGAACATATAGCATCAACAAAACCCTCGAACGAACTTGGAACAGGACCACAGAGGAGTACCGAGCAATGACTCCAGGACACCACCTCAACGTGCTGAGATGTTGCGCGCATGCAGTTGGTTCACTTAAAGAAGGGAAAGGGGGTTTGGCTCTTGTGCTGTATTCGGTAGTCTATGCAAATGCTACGAAAACTACTTCTTGATAACAGGGATTATTACCAATTTTCAGAATAAAGCTGCTTCCCCTATTTTGCTTTACTATATAATATTTTATTTAAAATTTATATATTATTATAATATTTGTACTGCAACTTATTATCATTGACTTCATAGATAGTTCCTGTCTTTTTTCGTTGAGTGACATAAATGAAATGTGAAATTATTGAGTAGTCTACTTATATTACGTTGTCTCCTGGGTTGTCCCTTTTGATTGATAACCTTTTACAACGAAAGCAACTGGTCCTGTTTTGGCCATACATCAGCTTTGGCCATACTTGATAAATTTAATATATCCAATCCATGTGAAAATTATCTGACCAAAAGTAGGGGCTGGCCTGTTTGTTGAAGGCGGGGTCAGACCCAACTATTCTAACTTTGGATTATTATCCCTTCAAAATGAACTCACATATTATTATATAATTTTATTTTCGTTTTATATGTCTGAAAACATATTTTCACATTTTCTATTTTATCTTTAATTTAAATTTTTTTATCACATTTTAAAAATACAATACTTTTATATTTGAGTAATTCACTCTAATAGTACTCTTTGCGACAATATCCCAAATTTTTAGGATAAAATAAATATAATTTCACGAATAATTTTAACAAAAATGATCTTAATACCACTTTTCCGTTAAGAAACAAACGGAATAGACAAATACCGTGCACATGAGAATATCTATCGGTACTTGACAGACACGTGTACAACAGTGTCCGTTCTATTTTTGAAAAAAATACGAAAAAGTGGTCTGGAGACAATATCTTGTCAAAATACTTTCTGTGAGACTATATTTTTAAAACAATTTCTATGGGACCACTTTTATTAAAAAAACAATTATTATAAGACTATTTTTGTTTAGTCCTAAAACTTTGGCATTAATATTACAAATGACATTATTAGTGAAAATATTTTGTAGTTTATCATAATCCACGGTATTGTGAAAATTTTAGAATATTTCATTTCTTCTTTTTTTTTTAACATCAAAAAGAATTTTATTAGATAAACAACAAATACAACACCAAAAGCCGCTAGACTCAAGCAAACTGACGAAGGACAACAATAAATACAGATGCCAAACTAGGACAATAGCTGAAACACAACGAATAAGACGCATACTACAAGATGTAATGAAGAGTGAATTACCACATAATCACAATAACCTGACCCATCCATCAAATATAAATCAGGTCCCCTCAAACCATGGATAACAGATCGTATTCGAGCAAGCCGGCTGCCTTCTCATGCATCTGAAAGAAAAAAAAAAAAAAAAAAGATAGAAGATATACATAAACTGATAAAATACCAACAAACAAGCAAGCTCTCGTATCCAAATCTCGAGCTGAAAGTCATCGACCAAAGAACACAAGTGGATGACACACAAAAACTCATTAGACATAGCCAAGCCGAGGCCCAACAGTGAACATAACAAAATAACCACCACCACAACATAAAAAACATAATCGTATAAACCTAAATAGGACACCACAATAAGAAATATGACTATATATATATGATAACCAAAAGATGAGAAAACTCACGGATAGACACCCGCAAGCCACTGAATACTCGGGAATCAAATATAATTTAATAATTGAAAAATATTATTCTATCTGATATAATTATATAGTAAATGTGCACTCAAACTAACACCAAAGATACCTATTAATTCCACAAAAGCATTCCATAAAATAAATTATTCAAAATATTTCCTCACAACATAAAAAATAAAACCAAGCATCCTATAAGGTAATGATTATCCTTCTCTATATATCAAGGTAAAATGGTAATTTGGAGAAAAATTAATTCTATTAATTTGTCATTGTATCCTTAATTGTATCATAAATTACATACTTTAAGAACTTGAAATGTCCTACTTGATTGAGCTCGAGCTCTAATTCAAGTGCTATTTTTAGTAAAGTCGAGCTCGAGTACAAGGGCATATCATCCCTTGGGACCCATTACATTTTTTTAAAGTGTTATAGTTTTACCTATAAAATTTTTAGATTTTGTAGTGAAAATGTTATAAAAATAATTAAAAAGTATATTTTGTTATTAATTTTTATCCACACGATTCTGAACTTCTGAATACGCCCCCGCTCGAGTAGGATCGATTCAGTTGTACCACTAATATTAACCAACTTTCAAATTAAAAAAGATATAAAAGGGCAATTTCTAAAACCAAATGAACTTGACACATTTGTTCAATGAATTAAGATAAAAAAAAAAAAAGCTTCATAGACTAAAGTTGGGACGCCAAATGTATATATTTAAAATAATTTAAGTTTATTTATAAGAAAACAAATACAATTATTTTTGAATCAGTATGAAAACATAAAAAAACATTTTTTTCGTAGTGTTTAGTAGTAAAAATATACAAATTATTGTTCATAATTTTTTCTTTGCAAGAATTATTTAAATAATTTTTTTTAGAATTAGATTTATATTTTAAATAAATCGTGCATAATACATTTATATTAATTTTTACGGCAAATTTAAAAACTAACGTTTTCAATATTAATCCCAGATATGTAAGACTAATCAAAGATAGTCTCATAAAAAATAGTTTTAAATCAATATAGTCACTCATAAATATTTTTAACAAATTTAGCCTCATATCTTAACAAAAGTGACCCCATAATTAAATATGGGTATTTGATACCACTTATGATTGAAAACAAAAAGTTTGAGACTAATATTGATTAAAACAAAAGTTCCGAACTATTTTTGATTAAAAACAATATTATGATATTATATTTGATTAGTTCTAAAAATTGAACTTGAACTAGTTTCGCAAACACCCGTATTCCATGACATCATTATTTTAAATTTACCCAAATTTATATTTGCAACGTATGTCACTATGTACAATCACATACTCTTTTTATGCATTCATTGGAGCAGCAATTATAGCTGTCCTAACTTCTGTTCGATTTCCCTTTTTAAGAAAAAAAAAAAGAACACAATGTCTCACAAATACTCATACATAAGTAAACAAATAAATATACTTCAAGAATTCGATAAATGAAGATTCATCGAGGTACTTGAACTAGTCGCCATTTTAGCTTCGTGGGAACACTCCAAATCCAAGTCTTCTTCACCGGGTCCACCCGAAAATTCAGGATCGTTTGCCCGACCAGATGATTCATCTTGCATGTTTCCATGGTGGTTCAGGGTCTTATCACAGCTGAACGTAGTAAAAGGGCATAGTTTCAAGCCATGTTTATCCGGGTCGACGCCCATTTTTATCAGCTTTTTCCTAGTATGTGTATACCAGTGATTCCTTACTTCATCATCAGTCCGACCCGGCAAACGTCCAGCGATTAGAGACCACCTAACAACCAAGAAATATCAGTTTAGATTTTGGTTTGATCTTATAACTTAAGGGAAAATTATGAAAATCGTCTAACAGTTGACGTCAAAGTTTGGTTTTAATCTTTAACTTTTAATCGTATTTTGTCGGAGCATATCACCGTGCTAGTTAATATCTTTGTGTGGAAGAATGCTTGCTCAGTAAAATCAGAGCACACTTTACCGATTGCCAAGGAGTGCATAGAGCCTAATAATGAGGTCTTCTTCATCTTCACCAAAGTTATCTCGCTTGATGTTTGGCCTCAGGTAGTTTATCCATCGGAGCCTGCAACATTTGGCACACCGATGCAGCCCTACATATAAATCAATTGTACTATAAAACTATCCTTATTATTCCATATTTTCTGTATTAAATTCATCGATTATCCGATATAAATGTTGACCAAGATAGCATATTGTCTACTGTGTTTGTATTTTGCATAAACTTATAATAATATTAGTGATATAATTTCACAAACTGGGAAAATTCGAAAATCGTCTTGTAACTTGCCATGTTTTGTTTTTTTTATATATAAGTAGCCACAGTTTAGTCTGTGTGAGCTTTTTTTCTTCCTTTTTCACTTGAGTACCTTGGTTTTGCTGATGTGTAAAGCCATGGCAACACTCGAAAAAAAGGACGGAAAATCAAAATTTGACTACTTACAATACTGAATATCCCAACTTCCATGACTATTTTTACTTATAAATTTTTAAAGAAGGAAGTATACATCGAAATTCAAAGCTCTATTTGTACTATGTCCCCATGTCATATATCTATTAAACTATAGAAAAAGCCTAGGTTTGTAATTCATTTTTATTCATCTAAATACATAAAATGGTACCCAAAATCAAGATTATAAGAAGCCACAATGCATGCATTCGACATAGTATAGTAGAAAATGTATCACTAATTACACCTACAAATTATGAGCATATTAAATTCTTCACGCGTAATAATGAAGAACCCACAGTTGACAGACTTGTGGACCTTATCAAGATTCGGTCATGGAATTATATTAGTGCTTTAAGTAAGGGCAAAACTAATTTCTTAATATGAGAATCGTACCATAATCCACCTAAAAAATTTATTTCAATTGTAAATTTTAGTTTTCATCTTTTTTTATTTCGCCGGGTTATTTTAGACTCTTGTAACACTTGAGTATCCTTGTACTCGTATTAATAGAATTTTTTGTCCGATCATAAAAAAGAAAATTCTTCAAGCTTAAATAACTTAGACGAAGGCGAAAATAAAAAATAAAAAAAATAAAAACCTGCCGACTTGGGAACTTTGCTCCAACGCCCTTCACCATGAACGTTGATATAAACAGTCAACTTAGTATCCTCTTGCTCGCTCCATGAAGACTCTTTCTCCGTCTGTGTTTTATTATTACAACATTTCCTCATCCTTTGAATGGATTTATGAACCTACTGCAACCTAATTATAACTAATACAACTGAATTTTCAAAGAACTAAAGCTATTATTAGAGAACCAAGAGAGACTAATATATATCTGAAAATATATAAATGTGTTTGGTGCAGAAAACCCTAGTTGAGTAGTATTGCATTTATAAGAAGAAAGAGGGTAGAGAGAGAAGAGGGCGTTGGATATGTATCAACTTTGGAAGAAGGGAGGCTGACTTGTTGACTGGTGGATTTGCCCACTTGTGGTGGGTTTGAGTTGAGAGGGTAGAATAATGAACCATATCTCTATGCACCCACCAACCATGTTAATTCACACATCAAACTGAGACTCATAATTCTTGAAAAGAATGCGTGGTATTTAATTATCTAGTCAATTCATCTCATAATATCTTGATTTAGTCGTCCACTCAAATAAAAAAGGTTGGCCTTTCTATTTGTTTTCACAAGAAATTTTCATCCTTGTAATAAAAATAACCATGATGATGATGAAGTCATGTTTTTATCCCACATCGGCTAGGAGAGAAAAATTCGACAACTCATTTGTTATAAAATGAGAATTGAGTGTCATGCCAAGGGTACACGTATGTGTAAGCGCGCTTGCACAATGTGATCATGTATCAACTATTTCGTATGTGTCATTGTTTTATGAAAATGGTTAACTCAAATTGCTACAATTATCCATTGTAAATCATTTTAAACTTTCATCAACAACCAATGTGAGACGATGAACAAGAGTATTATTGTAATACCCTTGTCTCACATTGATAAATATTGAAAATTAAAAATGGTTTATAATGTATTACAATGTACTAATATAGCAACTTGTGTTAACCATTTTCATAGAGCGGTGACAGATATGAAGTAGATGTTGCATGAGTCCATTGTGCAGTCGCGCTTGAGTGGGCCTGGGTCCGGGGCATGACAAAATGGTATCAGAGGCGGTCACCATCAGGAAACACCGGGAGATAAGTGTTATGCGGGGCAAGTCCTACGTGCGCGTGAGCCACCTCTTGAGCCTAATGGGCAAAGTGCTACATGACAGGGGCCACCGTTTGAACCTATAGGAGCCACATCCAGATTCCAGGCGTTGGTGGATCGATGGATTAGGCAGCGATGAGGACATTGAAAACCAGACACGCAGCGAAAAAATAAATATCGGATTCCACCAAGGATCTGTACGACTGGGAAACCATATCGGTGTTTAAGAATTTATATCTTTGTAGCATGTTTGTTGCATTCTGTCAATGAATAACGTCCACGAGTCACGAGAAAAACTTCGTAGCTTTGCCTCTACAGTATCCATACGATCAAATCGCCTAAAGAGACGTTGAATTATCAAGGTGCTGGCCTTGAAAACTCAACGTTGAATATGACTGTTGTACACTTTATATTTTGATGGCTGATGAATATAATATTCTCACACATAAACCCTACAAAATCTATGCTTCATATAGATGTATGGGAGTGTGGAACATTAAAGTTATTTCCCTTCATCGATTTAATCTTATGTGATACCCATTAGGATCTCGCAACGTTGGCAGTCACATAAAATCTCATTTTATGTCACAACCAATGAGCGGTATCTAGCAACACATCAAAGCCACCCAAGTTACAAGAATGTCATTGACTCAACATTACCTATAGCTTGTGATAATATTTACCGTGTATGTCAATCGTTTGTATAGTCCAACCTTTTATTTCTTGATCCTCGGGTAGACTAGATTTAACAAATGAGCTCGATATCACATATCGACTTATTTGAGCATGGCCATGCATATTTAGTCACACTCGATCAAGGGCTCAAAACATCACCCATGTTATATGAAAGAGGCAAATCATATATTGATCACTCAACATCCCTCTACATAATTCGTAGCATATCCAACGATTATCTTTATAACTCACCATATTACATGTAAAGTTTGACAATATCAAGATATATAACTCCTTATGTTAGGATCTATGGTGATCACAACTCATAAGGATCACATACATAATTATCACTATGAGAATCGCTTTTGACTTTCATATAACAATCCATGTAGCATTCTCATGGTGGGTCGGTCCAGTACATAGTTCTCTAACATGTACCCATATGCTGATTTGATATCTCATATCCATGACTAAAGTCATCAATCAACATATACTAATCTCCATGTATTATCATTATCACTGTTCATGATAATACTTGATATATTTATTCTAAGGAAATTTTTATTTTTATTATTATTATTATTATTATTATATATATATATATATATAAATTCATAATTCATAGAAAATGAAATAAGATATAATAACGATTTGCCATAAATGAAATATCATAATACAATGTATGCCAAAATCAAACATCTAATGAATGGTCTTTTATGACAAATTCTGTAATACCCATGTCCCACATTGGTTGTGGATGAAAATTTAATGTGGTTTATAAAGGCTTACAATGGACTATTATAGCAACTTGGGTTAACCAGTTTCGTAAAGCGAGGACGGATACGAAGTAGTTGCTATAAGAGCCCATTGTGCAGTCGCGTTTGAGCGGGCCTGGGCCCGGGGCGTGACAGAATGGTATCAGAGCCGGTAACCGGCAGGAAACACCGGGAGATAAGTGCTATGCGGGGCAAAGTGCTACGTGCGTGGGAGCCACCTCTTGAACCTAAAAAGGGCAAAGTGCTACACAACGGGGGCCACCTCTTGAACCTGCGGGGCAAAGTGCTACATGACGGGAGCCACCTCTTGAACCTGTAGGAGCCACCTCTAGATTCTCGGTGCCGGTGGATCGATGAGTTAGGTCACGACGAGGACGTCGCGTTCTGAAGGAGGGGTGATTGTAATACCCATGTCCCACATTGGTTGTGGATGAAAATTTAATGTGGTTTATAAAGGCTTACAATGGACTATTATAGCAACTTGGGTTAACCATTTTCGTAAAGCGAGGACGGACACGAAGTAGTTGCTATAAGAGCCTATTGTGCAGTCGCGTTTGAGCGGGCCTGGGCCCAGGGCGTGACAAATTCCAACAAATCTCCCACTTGCACTAAACCAGTCAGACATGTATTTAATACCTAAACATCTAGTATGACGATCATGCTTCTGCTGTGTCAGCGATTTCGTCAGCGGATCAGAGATATTATCATCAGTTGATACTTTGCATATTTCCACATATCATCTTTCAACGATTTCTCCGATGAAATGAAAACACCGGAGTATGTGTTTGGATCCTTGGTGAGATTTAGGTTCCTTAGCCAATCCGATGGCTCCATTGTTGTCACAATAGAGTTCAATCGGATCTCGAATGCTAGGCAGTACCCCAAGCTCAGAAATGAACTTCCTTATCCAAACAACCTCCTTAGCTGCATCTGAGGCAGCAATATACTCAGCTTCAGTTGTTGAGTCGGCTACTGTATCTTGCTTTAAACTTTTTCAGCTTACAGCACCACCATTTAGGCAAAACACAAATCCTGACTGCGATCGAAAGTCATCCTTGTCGGTTTGGAAGCTGGCACCAGTGTAACCCATTACATTGAGTTCTTCCTTATCTCCATAAATTAAGAATGTATCCTTAGTCTTCTTAAGTACTTCAGGATATTTTTGACAGCGATCCAGTGATATTCATCTGGATCAACCCTGTATTTGCTCGTCATGCTTAAAGCATACGAAACCTCGGGACTAGTACATATCATGTCATACATGATAGATCCAATAACTGACGCATATGGAATCTTACTTATGTATTGTCTCTTATCTTGTGTTGAAAGACACTTATAATTCGAGAGAGATATCCCATGTATCATAGACACAAACATTTTCTTTGATTCTTGCATGCTAAATCGTTTTAATATCTATGTGTATCATTCACTCCTGCATTTATAATTGTACACGAAACTAAATTTTGTAAGAAGTACAGTTGTAATAAACTAACTATTACAATGTAACAATATCAACCTAATCGTCACAAATTAACAAATATAAATATTCCGAATATCTTAGGAGATTTGTCCTGACATATAGTTCTACTGCTCTTCTACAATCTATTTTTCGGTTGTATTTTATTATCGTTACAAGTGGCTATGCTAAACTATTATAAACTAGTAGTTTGCTTTTGTACGCCGTCTATGATTAAAATATGTTAAAAATATAAATAATTTTTTTTATAATTAAAAGAAATATATCACGGGATTCAAAATCATGGTGCGCGGGGACCGAGTGATGCGTGAAGTATGAGAGAGATCGGACTCATTATATCTTAATATAAAAATCTATAAAAAGAACGTCTGATTTAAGAGCTAGTGGTATTTTACGTCTATGGTATTGATAATATACAGTTTAACATATGATCTATCTCGCTAAACCAAACACAACATGCATTTTATTTTTCCAAAACCAAAACTCCCATAACAAAACATTCATTCCTCATCCTAGAATAGCGGGGATAATTCGCGAATGTGGTGGAAAAATGAACGTGTTTCTTTGAAGCTTTTAAGAACTATGATGAAGCTGGAAACATGAGGCGGATTCAATCAATGCCTTAAGTCTTGTATAGACTACTAGAAATATACTTACTTTTACTTTCCATGTTGTTCACGAGTTGTATTCAAAAGACATATTTTTATTCTCGATTTTTGGCAACGAACTTTGTTGTGGTTTTTTAAATAGATAATTTACACCTCTATGATTTTAAATAGACAATTTGTCACCAATGATTTTTAAAATAGACGGTTTACCCTAGTGATTTGTGAATATGTGCAAAACACACATCCTTCTTATATAACGTGTGATGTGACAGTGTGCTATGTTTTATAAATCTCATGAGATAAAAAGAGTATTTACAACAATAATGGGGTTAATTATCTATTAACAATATCACACGAGATTATGAGGTAAAATACCTATTAATAATATATATATATATATATATATATATATATATATATATATATATATATATATATATATATATATATATATATAAAAGTAAATTGTCACTTACACATTTATTCTCTCCAAATACAAACAAACAAAAATAGATTATGTTTTTTATATAAGTTTTTTAAAAAAGTATTTATATTTCTTTTTAAATCTTTCAATATAACCCACTAAATTGTTTACTTAATTCACGTACTCATGATCATTCTAATAATCTAATCTATTTTTCAACAAAAAAAAATCTAATCTATAAAAAACAATGTATTAATTAATTATTTTGCAATCAATATTCTGTCTTAATTTTTTTTAAAAGAAATTCGTATTATTCAGTTAATATAATCGATGTGTAACATCATTAGCCCAATAATTTCACCATGAAAATTTTTGGATTTGTGAAAATAGTCAAAACAAAAAAATTTCCAAGAACTTGATTGAAACCAATGTACGGTCAATATTTTCAGGCAAGTCAAAATCAACAGTCGAAAATTCTGTCGTGAGTGGTCATACTAATCAATGCTTTTAATATATGACCATTCTTCTCGAGACTTTTTTGTCAAATGGGGATCTCGAAAAGAAGATGTGGACGGTGGGGTGGACCTATATGGACAAAAAAAATTGGCCCTTGGATGCTTCCCGAAAATGATACCCTCGTACTAGCATGTCCTGAAAGTTGAAATAATATTACATTGTCCTCAATAAAATAAAATAAAATTATGACTTGTGGTTGTAAGCAAACACCAAAATTTATTTGAACAGTCAAACATACCACCTTATTTATCTACCAAAATCTACCAAGCACTTACCAGATGAGGGTGAACTTATAGGAGGCCAAACAATTCTGTGATTATTTTTGGGGTTTTTGGCGACGAACATCTCGGGGTTTTTTGAATATGCGATTTACACCTACATTGTTTGAAAATAAGTAGTTTTCTTCCATGTGGTTTGAAAATAGTAATCTTTCTCCCATGTATTTTGAAAGTAGACATGTTATTCATGTGGCTTGTGAATAAGTGAACAACGCTGGTGTGCTATGATTTGCAAACCATTTGGGGGGTAAACTGTCTATTTTAAAAACCACATAGAGTTAAACTATCTATTTTCAAATCACATGAGATAAAATGGGGTAAAGTGTCCATTAGTCATACTACAGAGTGTAAATAATCATTGATGCATCTATGGTCACATAATCGTTTGACCCCCTTATTTTTCTTTCCAGAACTTTCGACGCCTAGGCGCTATTCATGACCATATGAACTTATTGAGGTTCGAACCAAACAGTCACATGACCGTTTGAACCCACACTTTATTTTTTCAAAAACCATCGGCGACTAGGCGTCAGCCTTCAACTTTCAAAAAAAATTCCAGAAGCTTTGGCACCTTGGCATCACTCTCACGGGTCAAATAGGTCGTGCTGGCACATGTCAAAAAAGGTGGATCAACACAGCCCAAATACATGGACCATGTCTAGCACAACTCGTTATTGTAGCAAAACATATCGGGTTGCCGTCCATTTTGCCATCTCTGTGTCCACCCATTCCATTCGCTCATATAGTCAAAGTTTTGCCTTGGAATACTAGTACATGTATATTAATTATAACAGCAGTTTCACATATGTACCATAACTATGCTAACACAAATGTGACTTAATTACATGTATCACTAGACCGAGGCGAGCCATTATGTGGGGCTAGACTGGGCTCCAGCCCAGCCTGGGCCAGTCAGTCTAGCCCCTTAAGAAAAAAATTATTTTTATTATGGGTTTTGCAAAAAAAATTATTTTATAACTGAGTCAATTGAGTGCGGTCCAAATACTATTTAACTATCAAAATCTAATATTAAATTCATACCTATCATTCCACTTCTCTATCAGTGGGAAAATTGATTTGAGTTCTCGGCGTGTATTTCAAACTGGATAATTAGGAATTGAGATTTATATCAATGATTTTTCACATAAAAATTATGAGAAAAAAGTTTAGCCCACCCCAATACAAAATGCTGGTTTCACCTCTAAGCCCGATAGTTCCATGGGGAGAGCGGGATTGTGGACAGTCTATTTCCCATCCAAGTTCCTATCACCTCGATGCTTCAATCATTTTAGAAATAAGGCAATTCGGTTGTAGTGATCATGGTTTTATCATCAAGGATTGCCGGCGATCGGCAAATGTTGTTGCATATGTTTTGGCTTCCTGAACAGTGATATTTGGGCATATTCCTCCTTCGTTAGATTGTGCCTTTTTTTACAATAATTTGTATTTGTTGACTTTTATTTTCGGGTGTAATATCATTCATTATAATGGTCAAAATAAAAAAAATTTATAATTTGTTGTCAGAGATCATTTATATCAGCTAGAAATCGATGTTTTGACAAACTATTTCATCTAGGACGTAATGTTTTGTTTTTAACATCCGCCCCAAACATGTAAACAAACAATATTCCAAATATTTAACTTGTTCTTCACAAACGAAATTTACAGTTAAATAGGATTAAAATAAGCTAATTACACAAATTTAAAACCAACAAACTAAAATTTCAGTTTGGTGTCCATTTTGTAAGTTGGTACATACGAGACAACCAACTTCAACGTGAACGGTAGTTATCGACGACAGAAATGGCGTGGAGGTTGTATTCCCACCTTCTCTCTTTCCCCAGCATCTCAAAAACCCAAGTCCAAAACCATTTCAGCACCCAACTTTCCATATTTCACAGATATTACTTCGAGATATTCAAAATGTGTAGGACACCCTTGCGTCATGTATCAAGTTTGGTAGCTTTTCGCCGCAGTCAGAATATGCAGGCAATCTGTCTTTGATAAGTACCCGCCGAAGGTATCAATGTTTTTCTGATTATTAAGTAGTTTATGATCATGAAGTGAACAGCTAATGCAACGATTTACGTTTTATGCCATCATTGATTGGGATTAATAAATGGGACAAGTTTTGGTATTTTCTACATTTTACTGTCTTGTGTAGTTTCATAATGCTAGTTTTTGAGTTTATGTTATGCCACATAACAGCGTTTAGCTCATATGCTCGCGAACGGTGTTCGATTTACGATCTTTTCGGAGGTAGAATTTTCGGAGAAAAGGAGTTCAGGAAAGAGTGGTTGAAGCAATTAGAGAATGAAGAGGATCATCTCTGGACAGGAAGTGAAGATCAAAGTGATACCGAAAGGGATGGACATAGCCGGCTCAAGAAAGATATAAAGAAGGCCAAGAAACGGGCCAAGTATGGCTCTGATAATGTTGATTTCATATATATTTTACTTGTTCATATATATTTTGGAATTCATTTCTAACAATTTTATTCTGGGTAGAACCTATGAATGTTGATGGAATTGGATAGCTTTAAACTGCAATGCTGGTGTTTCATATTTAAATGGATACATACATAATAAATGCCTGCACAAATATAGTTTCAAAGTTGTAATGAAACCACTTACAATTTGAAAGTATCGTCGTTCTAATACTGGTCATGATGAAGTGGGTTGAATGCTTGCATCTTCCTCTACTGGTGAACATGGTTATTCTCCATCATGCTGCTCATGGGATGAGTATTCTGTAAGCAATTGTACAACATGAATATTGATGGCTGTGCCATGATACTGGCATCTTTCATAGTAGGTGATTGGTTGTGATAACCATAAGGAGGAAACCCTTTGATAGGGAGCAATTTCGAGATTGCCGGTCTCCTATAGAACAAACCGAAGAACACATAAGAGTTCAAGAAGGAAGAAGATTATTCATCAAGCTTGCTGTTTACATTCAGTTGTTGTACACTTATAGTAATGGCATGTAACTAACTACTTTACACTCTAACTAACTTTCATTCCCACTCACTAACCATTTGTATTACAATGCTGCCGCATAATCTCTAAACTTCTGCGGCTTATGTTTAGTCAATGCTCTGGTTCTTCTTTTGTTTCCATTGTGTTATTGTCCACTTCCAGCTCGTTCTTTGTTCTCTTGCTTCTCGTCGGTACAATGATCGTATCACCATTCGTTCAAATCTTTAGGCCCGGGAAATTCTCCTGGAACACTGGAATTTGTGAAATTTTCGATATTGGTATCCAGGGTGCCGATGCCATTGATGTTCCAACCGAAACATTCATCATCCATTTGCATTTTTCGATATGATTGCTGTTTAGTTATCTTTCATATCTGCATGTGACGATTTCTTCATCAGATTGATGAGATGGAAGAGACTGGTGGTCTTCATAGATATTGAGACTATTTATCAGACTCTGCACTTTCTGTGACCAAATCTCTGTATGTTTACCCGATTTGACATTTGATTTGATAAATGGTGTAGCATCTACATTTCCTAAGACTGTTACCTTCTGTTCTTAAGAATCTATATCACTTCGTACACGCCTAAACGATCAGCACCAAGTAGCCAACCACAAGTGAGAATATGTTCTCGGGCCAAGAAAATCTGATGCAGGAAAATTTTAGAAAAGATTATAGAAAATATAAAATCTAGACATTTAAATCCTGGGATTCATCATACCTTCAACTTCTCGAAGTAGTTTCTTCACTTTCTGCATGCAGCCTTGACAGTGGATGTGGACCTTCAAAACATTTGTCTGTAAACTAATGATTGAGAACTTCGATTAGCATAAAATTTCTTGACTTCTTGAAGAAATATAATTGAAGAAAAATCAGAACTAAGTTAACAAAATTAACGAAACAATATCTATATATATATATATATATATTTGACCGGGGTCAAAGATTTAACTACCTCTAGCCAGGGTAATTTTTTATCACGTGTGTGCGATATCCCATACTGATTTTGATCTACCAGGGTGATGTGGTATCACGTAAAATATCCCATAGTAATTTTGATCTACCCCCACAAAAACGACGACAACTATAACTAAGCTTTTATTCTCAATGATTATGGTATGTTGCATGAACAGTAGAAGAAATCAAGTCGGATTGGACACATGCACAAGTCTTCTCCAAGTGCTTCTTTCGGTCTTAATATCCATTTGGACCCCAAATCTTTGTACATAACTTCGAGAAATACCTTCTTCTGTCATCCCATTGCTCTCGTGAAAGGTTGACATTCATGGACTCTACTTGACAAACACGTGCATTAATTATTGGATAGTAGAATCACAGGATGGTAAATTATCTTTTTCAGCCTTAGATTGGTATCGGGAACCCTCGGTGTGTTTAGGATTGGAAAGGACGTAGTTTCCTAATTCAATTATCTCAAATGTCTGGTCTTGTTATTCAGTTCACGGCTGTAGGAATGGAATGGATCGTCTTTGAGTTTGTGTTCATTCAGTGGTGCCAGTTAATTTTGTTGGACCTTTTGATAATCTATTTAGAGGCACCAGAATTCTAGTTGCTCAAAGAGAGTTCTTCAAATTGTGTTCTATGCATGTCCGTTGGAATCTGTCGCAAGCTTCAGTACTTTGGTATAGTTTTGTTTTGTATTGGTTCTTATCCTTTATGTAAGGAGTTTTAGTTCATAGCTATTTTTCTTAGGATTTTAGTTTATGGATGGTGTTTTTTCAGGATATGTAATCTTGTATTATTATGGATTGGAGAGCACCCATAGTGCTCGTTTAATAAATTTTGGCTTACGAAAAAAAAAGTCTAATTGATGCGAATCGAGCCAAATATCACGCAAAATTTAAGGTTCGAATTCGAGTTCGACTAAGTGTATTTGAGTTCGAGTTTGATTCGAAGTTCAAAAAAATTAATCTTGTATGCTTGAATTTGTTCGAATCAAGGCTCGAGTTTGAGTTCGGCTTGAAATATTTGGACATGTTTGCATGTTATTCGAACTATTACTCAAAAATAAAGGTCCTAAAGAATCAAAATATATTTAATATATAACTATATTACATTAGTAAAATATTAGAGTCCGCGAGCGGAACAAAATAATTTGGGTTTGAGTTCAGTTCGAATAAAGTTTGAACATGTTAACAGTTCGGCTCGGATTCGATATTTTCGAATACTTATCAAATATTTTTGAGCCAACTCTATTCGTTTACACCCTAGTTTTCTAGGTCAAGGTGCCGATCTGTAATTTGGGAAATTAATTTTTTCATTTCAAAAGCATTTGTAATTCTTGGCTTAATTGTTTAAACGTTTTGCATATAAGTTTTGAAAATAAAATGTGAAAAAAAAAAAAATTTATTTGGGAAATTAAGTCAGAAATTATTTGATAAAATTATTTAAAAGTAAAATTTTTTTTTGTAAAATATGATTTTTTTTAAAATTGGTGGAAAACTGAGTTTAAAATAATGATTATTTAAAAAATGTGGATATATATATATATATATATATATTGAGATAGAGAAACAAAGTAAAATGAGATGATACTAATATTTAATTTTATCTTTTGAACAATGAACTCTTCCATATTTTGAATGGAATAGTATCAACATCAAACCTTATTCTATAGTATTTAGTTCATTCGTGATCTCCTGGACTTAGTTGATCCATGATTAATGTTTCATTTTTCATTTTCTTTTAGTTTATTTCTAGAAATCAGTAGATTAAATTCGATTTTTTTATGTTTCTCTTCATTCTTTTCCAATCAAGATGTATAGATCATGTTCATGGATTATTTTTTTTCTTATTATTAAAGATGACATAATTTCATTTACTTTATTACTTAAAATAACAGTGAAAGAGAGAATCAGTCAATTCCTCTCAACTGTAAAACTTAAGTCATTATATCAATCTCTATCAAGGAAAGCCATCACTAATCATATAAACATTGCAATCAAAATATTTAAAAGCAAAATTAACAAAACCCCGTTATTTTGATCTTTCACGATCTGATCCTTAAGTTGTAAGGCTTGGATGTTATGATATGGTAGCTTGAGCGAGTTTGTCTTCCTCTACCTCTTCTTATCCTCATCATCAGAACTAAGATGATCTCATTGTTCTTGTTTCCTGTAATGCATGATTTCCGCCATCAAGCCACCCATAAGCTCTACATTGAAAATGTTGTATGCCTCTTCTTTGACCCTTTCGACCCATGATTTGGAGGGTTCGATTGTTGGGATGTGGATAAGCTAGATGGTCCTTTAAATAGTCTAGATTTTTTATTGTTGAGGAAGACTGATTCAATTATTGGTTTAAAGGAACACTAATTATTTTTTGATATAGGGATAAGTTGAGTCGAAGCTTATCCAAAAGAACAATCCCAGTAGAATAAGCCCAATCTGTAGAGTTATAAAAGGCAGAAAAATGAACAAGCCCATTATTATCCAAATTACTCTCCGATTATTATTATTATTATTATTATTATTATTATTATATATCTATATAAGAATTTCTGTATGATGTGGAGTTGATGGAACGATTGATGATTCTAGCAGCTCCGGCTCCAAACACTGAAAAAAGAAATTACAACTTATGGTCAAGAAAGCAGTGAAAATAACTTACTTTCAGACAATTTGGTAGTTATTAACCTCTATTTTGGTTGTTCCTTATATTTGGGTTTATTATTATGTTCTTTGGTCTGTAGTGATTTTAAGCGCATCTTATGTTTTACAATACATACAGGTCTTGGTCTAGTACCTTGCGGGGATGGGGAGGGAGATCTCGAGTTCAAGACCTCTTGGCTCACATAAGTGAGCGGTGGCATCTGAACCAATGACCCACCATATTATATTTTAAAACAATCAAAATTTTATTTTAAAAAAAAATTAAGCAAAAATCTTAAAAATTATTGATTAACTAGCACAAACCCTACTTTCCAACTGCATTCTGTGTCCAGCGTCATAATCGAGAATATTTTGAATTTATATTTATATTCACTAGAAATTAGATCCAAAAAGCAACTTAATCTTGCAAATTTCTTCATCCATGTTAAGGTTTTCAAATATGTTCGTGCTGTGTAAACATTTTTCATTAGATTACTTCATTTCACATACTGAAAATAGCTTGCACTAAAAGAGACAAATCAGGGTTTTAGAAGACATCCATCATCAAATATTTACAAGACAGAATCCATGGTACTCATTTAATTTCTATATTACAATTAGGAACAATACGAGCTACGGGCTTAGCACAGCTGGTTTTTAGGAGTGACTCACACGCGACGAAAAAATGATTTCCCCTCCCCCAATAAAAAAAAGGAACAGTACGATGAAAATAGCCTGTTAAGGGTAAATTAAAAAAATTGTCCAATAGATTAAGGATATTTTCAACAGTAGTTTCAAACTTTAAAAATTAATCAAATAATTGGAATTATTTTTATAAAAAAACAATCACATAAATATTGTTATCAAGTATAGTCTCACATACACCATTTCTTATAAAAATACTCACAGGTTTTATTAAGAGTTTAGGAACTTTTTTGTTAAAACAAATTTTTGGGGGATTATATTTGATAAAATCATTTATGTGCGACTACTTTTATTAAAAATAATTTTTTTGAGATTATATTTGATTAATCATAAAAGTCTAGAACTAAATAAATGTCCCTAAGAATCTATAAATCAGGGATATAAGTCATCAAGCTTACTTCACCTCAGTTCCATGTTTTAGGGCAAAATCCAGTCGCCTTATCCACATTTCTTCGCAGTTCACTCGTCACCATACTTAGCTCAGAACCTGAAATCACAAGACCCTTTTCACATATTAAGTTTCAGATCATACCACTAACTTAAAACGCTTAAACTACACAGGAATTTAAGAGTTTGAGTATGATAATGATGAAGAAAGAGTAGAAATTATTTTGGAATATAAAGGGGCTTCGAGGGTGATGACAGAAGACTAGAGAGCACAAAGGTGAAAGATGCAGCTGCCTTGCAAATTCATCATCTGTGCTCTCTATCTTCTGTCAACAACACTCTCACCGCCACCACTTTAACATGCTCGAATTCACACTAATTCTCCATATAATTATCACTCCTCCGAAGAAGTTAACAAGAAACAGTGAAATCTTAGGCCAAAATAAACGCAGTGGATGGTGTTGAAATTAAGAAGGAAATTTTATAGAGAGCAGAATTGAAGAGTAACCATATTATGTTTGTATGATCTGAAAGAAACCACAGAAACCAGTATTTATAGAGAAAAAAACTATGCTTACGTCTTTCATTTGAATTAGGAAACCCCATAATTTTGGCTATTATTAGCATTATTAAATTCATCATAATCAGGTTTTGACAAGAAAGAAACTGAGAAAGATATGGTCTTTAAGAGCATTAGATTTGTGGGCACGATCCATATCCATAAATATTATAATATAATATGCATGTAAGAAAAGATTAAGAATTGAGAATAAGAACCTTTCAAATATTTTTGTTGGGGGAAGAATCACTTTCTCTGCGCAGCTGGAAGCTTATCATTGAGCACAATTTGACATATAGGTGAAGACCACATATTCCCCCAGTTTGGATCGCAGGATTAAATATTATATTTGTCGGTTGTCTTATATGTATACGGCTGGAAATCACAGAGCATGGTTGGATAGTCAATAAATTATGCTCAACAATAGAGGGAAACTTTTGGTGGAGGCTTTTGCTCCCATTCTTGCTGATTTATTTTCTATGAAGACATGCAATTATGTTAATTCTTTTAGCTTATGCGTAATTATAATAAACTACCACTTTTGAATTTGTATAGATTCCGCGAGGATACAGAAGAAAAATTCGAGTTACGTATGGATTTATATCGAAAAAATAAGTTTAATCGCTCAAAACAAATTAATGCGGAGTTGAAATGTAAAGTTCGTCTACCCTACTCAATTGCATTCTAGTTGTGGGTAGAAACATGACTTAGGCCTCAAGCACGAAATGGCTAAAATAAGTTGGAAATGCGTAAATTATTAAAATGGATTGTTGGCAACGAATGCATGTGGTTTTCGAAATAGACAGATTACGCACATGTGGTTTTCGAATAGGCAACTAACCCCTGTGGTATTCAAAATAGACAGTTTACCTATTTTGTTTGAAATTAGGCAGTTTACCATATGGTTTGTGAAAATAGGCAGTTAGCCCCCCTGTAATTTGTGGTATGTGCAAAACACCCCACCATATCTGCTATATTGTGTAAACCACTAGGGGTAAAGTGCTTATTTTGAAAAAAATTGGGGATAAAATGGCTATTAGGGATACCGCAAGGGAGTAAATTGTCACTAGCTCTATAAAAGTGATTTCACTAAATTGTGTTCTTTAGAATAATAGTCCTAAACTTTTTGTGATCAGACAATATTGTTCAATGAAAATTGTTTTTTAAACAAAAGTGATCCCCAAGACCACTTTTCTATTAAAAAAATAGTATGACTTGTTTTGAGCATATATAACCATGTTCAACAAATTGGTTTTTCTTCATTCATTGAACGTACAAATGCATACCTTTTTCAAACAATGATTTTTATAAAATTATATTTGTTTAATCTTAAAAGTCTAAAAATATTATTATAAATACACTATTTAATGGGACCATTTTTATATTTATCCGTAAGAAATTTAATGCTTCATATCTAAAGGGCCATGTATTACTCACTACTTGCTAACATGCCTTGTGATTTAGCGACCAACACTAGGACCATACTCATATGTCTCTATTTAGCACTCTTTAATTTCAATAATGTCCAGGTTTTCGAATTTAATGAGATAGTTGGGGAGTTGAACTTTGGTATTACTTGACATGATTGACAAGGAAGTGAGACTCTTCGTTTAATATCTAATGGTCCAAATTTAATTTGTACACGTGGGGTCTACATATTTACATTGATCACATATGTCCAAATCAAAATTGGATCATTGGATCTAGCAGATAATAACTTTATGCTAGGTTGAACTCTTCCGATTAACAATATGAGATCAACTCGAAATGTGACACGTAAGCTCAAAAGAAAAAGGCATCCATCAATAGTTTCAAGATAGAATTTTGTGTGATTCAATCTAATAAATTGATTGATTTTGTAAGTCAAAGACTGTGTGGCTTTGTAGGTTCAAGTGAAACAAGTAAAGGTAGTTTTCGTGGGGGTAATAAAAAAACAATTCAAGTAATTTTTTCACATAATGTAGAGAAGAAATTACAAAAAATGTCACTTAGAATATGAGTATATGTAACAGTAGTATCAGATTTTTAGGACTAATCAAATTTGATTCTTAAGAGTTATTTTTAACAAAAGTAGCCCCACATAAATATTTTTATCAAATATAACACGACAACAGAACTTTAGACTCTTTTTATAAGATTTTATAACCACTTCTGTTATAAACCCTAAACAAAACTTCAGTCTCTTTTTATTAAAAAATAATTTATGTGGATTATATCTGATAAAAATATTTATGTGATATTACTATTGTTAAAAGGAAATTTGTAGAACTATATTTATTAATGTTAAAAATTTTGAACTAATATTACAAATATCCATATTCTATGGGACTGTTTTTGTAATTTATATACACAATATATATATATATATGCGCGCGCTAATTTCGCCTACTCATGTAGAATTTTTTAATGTACTTATTATTATATTAATATGGTTTTACATGGCAATATTCCAAGGTTATTATTAACTATTTAACCATAATTTTTCTCATCAAAGATTTAGAATCTTTATTCTAGAAAATACAAAATACTGGTAGAAGTTTATTGGCATTGAGGAGAAGAAAAAAAGCACCATTAATGTTATATATGTTGTATATATTTCTCTCAAAATGTATCTCAGGAATTTAGAAATAAAATAACAATGACTTCAAAACAAGTTTTATGTCGAAGCGAGATTTGTAATCTCCGTCCTTAAGATAATATTGCCCCGCTATGGTGCTAACGGTTTGCTATGGCAATTTGTCTCCCAAGATACAACGATTATAACTTGTGATAGGAGCATTCCAAATCACAAGTCCTCAAACCACAAAGGTTCAAAGCACTCAATAAAAAAAAACTTTGATGAACAACAAATGCTCTCAATTTTTTACTTATTCCTTGAATGAAATTCGAAAATTATAATTAAACAAATGAGGGATATGTTGTTTTATAGTAATCCAAAAAACAAGTCCAAATGGACACCTTTTGGAGGCACTATATCGCAAAAATCGCACACAAACTTGAACGGACATACCATTTCACAAATCTGAAACAGGGCTCGATCGATCGAGCGCTCCTATAGCAAATATTCGGACGAGCTCGATCGATCGAGCACTATGCTCGATCGATCGAGCTCATATATATATATTCTATTGATTTAAATCATTTTTCAACAATCCCCTACATGAATTAAATTAATGCATGTGTGCAATTGAGTGCTTTGACAAACTATTATGGCATCTGGAGAGATAGCTTGCGGCTTTGAATCTTCCGCAGTAGTATTCAATCGGATTTACTTGACTGATAGTGAACTTATAGTCTTGAACTATTTAGTCGTTGGTGTAAACCATGACAATTGAACACACACCATAATAATTCTAACCTTCGTATTGGTTTCTTACGGTTGTGTCCATTTCGACCATGGACCACACTTGGTTTCATAAGTGCTTACCATTCTTTGAGTGGCCACACTTCGCACTTACATAGGTGATCTCCTAGAAGAGTATCCCGCTATACTCCAACATATTCTAATATGTCTTAGGAATCATTAAAGGCCTTTTGCCTATCCTCGTACCCCTTTTGAAGACTACACCCATTATCATAGGAATGGGTCGGGGAATAATTCTTCAAGGTGTTTATACAATCTCGTAGTTTGGTTGTCCCTTTTGAACCTAGATCGTGGGATCTCCAGTCACACAGGTTGGGTATCCACCACAAGATTTTGATTAAAGGGTTTTAATCACATTCCCATCGATAAAGTATATACTTGATCTCTAGGCAAGCCTTTCGTGAGCGAATCCACAATATTTTTCTTTGACTTCACGTAGTCAATGGGCATAATGCCATTTGAGATCAACTGTTTAATAGTATGTCTAGACCTACCATTATACATCCTACTATGTGCCCTTCCTATAGTAGATTGGCTATCACAATGTATTTTAATTGAAGACATGGGTTTTTCTAAACAATGAATTTCTTCAAAGAAACTTCTAAGCCATTCGGCTTCTTCTCCCGCTTTATCCAAAGCTATGAATTTAGATTTCATAGTGGATCTAGCAATACAAGTTTGCTTGGCAGATTCCACGACACTGCAGCCCCTTCAATGGTAAACACATAACCACTGTGAATCTACTTAGTTTGCCAACCGCATATGCAATATCATGACGTGTACAGTTCATGAGATACATGAGACTGCCAATTATCCTTGAGTACTCTAATTGCATGACAGGGTCTCCTTTGTTTTTAACCAAATGTAGATTCGGATCATAGGGTGTTTTTACAGACAACGTATCATTCGCGGGAAATTTCTCGAGTATTTTCTCAACATAATTAGACTGCGACAATACTCATCCTTCGGATATATTGGAGATTTTAATTCCAAGTAGCACATCAGCTTTATCCATATCTTTCATTTCAAAATGTTTTATTAACATTTTCTTTGTCGTGTTGATGATTTCTAAGTTACTTCCCACTATGAGCATATCATCAACGTACAAGCATACTATTACATGTTTTATGCATGTTTTTCATATATACACATTTGTCACACTCTTTAAATTTGAAACCATTTGACAACTGTTTTGTCAAATTTTTCATGCCATTGTTTTGGCGCTTGCTTAAGCCCATACAACGACTTAACGAGTCTACACAACTTTTTCTCTTGTTCAGGAACCACAAACCCCTCGGGTTGTTTCATATAAATTTCCTCCTCAAGTTCCCCATTGAGGAATGTTTTTTTTACATCCGTTTGATGTATCTCTAAATTGTTTAGAGCAACTATAGCAATGATCACTCTAATGGACGTAATTCTCGTGACTGGTGAATATGTATCAAAGTAATCAAGGCCTTCTTTTTGTCTACATCCCTTTGCCACGAGTCTCAACTTGTACTTATCAATTGAACCATCGGACTTATATTTCCTTTTAAAAATCCATTTGCATTCTAATGGTTTACTTCCAGTTGGAAGGTCTACCAATTCCCACGTGTGGTTTTGCATTATGGATTCTATTTCGCCATTAATAGCCTCTTTCCACAAATGAGCATCACGACTAGATAATGCCTCGCTAACCATCTAGGTTCATTGTCTAACATATATGTCATGAAGTCATGACCATAAGTCTTAGCCACTTTGGTGTTCTTGCTACGTCGTGGCTCTACTTCCTCAACAGAGTCATGGTTAGCATCTTCATACACCCTTTTCTTAAGGCTCATTTCCTTGTTAGTTTTGTAAGGAAATATTTCTTCAAAAAATACCACATTTCTTGATTCCATGATTGTACATTCATGTACATCACTTATTTCAGTTTTGTGTACTAAAAATCGATATGCACTACTATTGTTAGCATAACCAATAAATACACAGTCTATTGTTTTAGGCCCAATTTTTACTTTCTTTGGTTTTGGTACTTCTACCTTAGCCAAGCACCCCCACACTTTCAAGTATTTATAGGAAGGCTTATGGCCTTTCCATAACTCATAAGGAGTTTCATCTTTGCTTTTGTGTGGTATTTTGTTTAGAATGTAGTTGGCTGACAGGATTGCTTCCGCCCACAAGTTTTGTGGTAATCCATAACTTATCAACATAGCATTCATCATCTCTTTTGGAGTACGCTTTTTACGTTCGGCAAAACCATTTGATTGAGGTGAATAGGGGGCAGTGGTTTTGTGAATAATGACATACTCAGTGCAAAATTCTTCAAACGGCGCTCCATATTCTCCTCCTCTATCGCTTCGAACATTCTTTATCTTTTTGTTAAGTTGACTTTCAACTTCATTCTTGTAGTGCTTGAATACTACCAAGGCCTCGTCTTTGTTTATTAGCAAATAGGCGTAACAATATCTTGTACAATCATCAATGAAAGTGATGAAGTATTTTTTCCCAGCTCTAGTTTCCACAAACTTTAGATCACATAAACCCAATGAATTAATTCAAGAGGTGTCGTGGTTCTTTCAATTGAATGGAATGACATGTTAACTTGGCATCGACACAAGTCTCACACTTATGTTTCAGGTTTACATTATTTTGAGACAATAAGTTTAACTTCACTAATTTGTTAAGTGAACCATAATTACATGAGCTAAACGATCATGCCATAAATTACAAGACTCAATCAAATAAGTAAAATCATTCACTTTATTGCTTTCAAACTGACGTTTAACCGTCATTACATTCATTTTGAATAGGCTTTTCTCCATATAGCCTTTTTCCTACAAAAACTCCATTATTTGAGAGTACAATTTTTCCAGATTCTAAAACTAGTTTAAACCCGTCTTGACTAGAGCCGATCCAGATATTAGGTTCTTTCGGATGTCGGGAACATGTAGGACATCTATCAAAGTCAATTCCTTTCCCGAAGTCATCTTTAGAATCACATTCCCCAGTCCAGTTACCGGAGATGTAGTGGAGTTTCCCATGTAGAGTTGACGCCCACTTATTGGAGTTATGTGGAGAACATTGCCTTGTTCGAACATACATGTCGGGTTGCACCGGAATCGACAAACCATTCCATAGGAATGTCCACCAAGTTTGCTTCAAAGATCACAACGGTTAACATTAGATCATTCAAGTCTTCCGCGATCCGATCATGTTCGGTCACGTTAACTTGATCTCTTGATTTTCCACGAGTGTCTTTGTTACGACAATCATTTGCCATGTGATTGGGTTTTCCACATTTATAGCATTTTTCTTTGAAATTTTTCGCCTTGCCATTGTTGGAGGCCGTACCATCAAACTTACGCTTTATTCCAGTTTTTTGTTCAACTAGGTTAGCCCGTGGTTCCATTTGAAACCTACCCACCTTCCTCTCGGAAACTTTGTTGTCCTCCTCGATTCGTAGTCGAACCACAAGATCTTCAAGACTCATCTCATTTTGTTTGTGTTTCAGATAGTTCTTGAAGTCCTTCCACATAGGAGGCAATTTTTCAATCATAGCGGCGACTTGGAATGAATCGCTTAGACTCATTCCCTCCGCATGAATGTCATACAAGATCACTTGTAGATCTTGCACTTGCGCCATCACAGGCTTGGTATCAACCATCTTGAAATCCATGAACTGTCCAACTATGAATTTCTTCATGCCGACATCCTCGGATTTGTACTTCTTTTCCAGCGATGCCTTGAGTTCCTTTGCTATTTTCATAAGACAATAAATGTTATACAGTTTATTGTCTACCTCATTTATGATGTAGTTCTTGCATAGGAAGTCGTTTTGATTCCATGCATCCAGTACCGCCCTCTTTTGGGTGTCAGTCTCTCATTCTTCAACTGTAGGAGGCTCCTCGGTTAAGAACATTGTCAAACTCAGTGTGGTCAAGTAAAAAAGCATCTTGTGTTGCCACCGCTTGAAATTGTTCCCATTGAACATTTCAGGCCTTTCAGCATGATGAACAGGAGTCGTTGTTGCACTCAATGAAGCCATTTGTATTGCTCGATATTGTCTTAAGATTGTTGTATAAATTTCTCTCAAAGTGTATCTCAGGAATTTAGAAACAAAATAACAATGGCTTCAAAACAAGTTTTATGTCGAGATGAGATTTGTAATCTCCGTCCTTAAGATAATATTGTCCCGCTATGGTGCTAACGGTTTGCTATGACAATTTGTCTCCCAAGATACAACGACTATGACTTGTGATGGGAGCACTACAAATCACAAGTCCTCAAACCACAAATGTTTGAAGCACTCAATAAGAAAAAAAACTTTAATGAACAACAAATGTTCTCAATTTTTTTACTTATTCCGTGAATGAAATTCGAAAATTATAATTAAACAAACGAGGGATATGTTGGTTTCATAGTAATCCAAAAAACAAGTCCAAATCGGCACCTTTTGGAGGCACTATATCGCGAAAAATCGCACCCGAACTTGAACGGACATATCATTTCACAAATCTGAAACATGGCTCGATCGATCGAGCTAGGAGCTCGATCAATCGAGCTCCTGTAGCAAATTTTTGGACGAGCTCGATCGATCGAGCACTATGCTCGATCGACGAGCTCATATATATATTTTTTTCTTTTGATTTAAATTAGTTTCCAACAATATACACAAATGTGATTTAAGAATTTTGATTCTTCGTGCATAAGTAGTCCTGGATTAACTCTAGCTACTGACTTTATCTACAAGCAAGATATATATATTTTACTCACTCAGAAATATGTTCAGATTACCAGAAAGTATTCTCAAAAGGTCATATAAACTTCAATATTCGTGTTCAAAACTTAAAAGGCTTGAAATTTATCAGTGATGAATCTTTTGAAACTTCATAACCCCCCACCCATTTTTGTCTCGCATCTCATCCCAATTCTTTGTTCCACCACAATAAGTAAAGTAGATGTCAAAAATTTT
Organism: Haberlea rhodopensis; assembly: GCA_907163345.1. Classification (NCBI taxonomy): domain Eukaryota; kingdom Viridiplantae; phylum Streptophyta; class Magnoliopsida; order Lamiales; family Gesneriaceae; genus Haberlea; species Haberlea rhodopensis. Next base: position 14,920,346 of record CAJQUN010000004.1, read on the forward strand.
GAATGAACAATATTTATAATCGAAAGTAAAGAGGATAGATGTCACATTGTAACTGTTCAATAAAATTTGTGCAGAAAAAGGAAAACATCAAGGAAAATTCTTTGAAAACAGCACTTAGTTTGGCTTGATTTTTTTGACCTGGATGACTAAGACAAGTAAAAATAGAGGGATGTGCAGATTTTGGAGCAGGGATAGTCATTTAGTAGAAAATTGGAATCAAGGGCATATGATCAATTGGTCAAATTCGAGTTGTGACCCTACAAGAATGAACAAGTTCATTGAAGAAGCCTCATCACAGATGCCTTATCATCTCATCGATATGGTTTTTTTTGTGGGTGATTCACCACAAACACAACACACAATGATGGGCTAATTTAATTAAATAATATAATAAATAAAGAAAAGTCAAATGTAAATGTTTACTTTTCTATCGTAAAACGCAACTGTGTTACACGTTTCTTGAAGAAATGTAAATTGGATTTGCAATTCTTCAAAAAAAAAAAAAATTTAGCCCGAAACTGTCAGTGTCAATCTCGGGATTGACACATGCTTATTTTTTTTAAAAAAATTGTTTGGAAGAAACGCGAAGCATGTTCGTGTTTCTTCCAAACAAAATGTTTTTTTAAAAAAAATATTTGGAAGAAACATGATGCAGGTTCACGTTTCTTCTAAACAAAAAAATTTGCCATCATGTTTTCATTTTAGTGGCTCATGAACCATTTAGTTCTAGTTTGATCATCGATAAATTTGGGCTTTTAAATTATCGGTCGATTTAGTCACAAAGGCTTGAAAATATTTTTCATTAAATATTCTATTCATAATACAATTTACGACTCCTTTATTTATGTCGATTTTGAATTTGATAAAGTAAGTAGTAGCTCATTAGCAATTTAAATAATTTAAAACTTTTACTGAAAATAATAAATATTTAACATACAGTTTATCACTCTCACTCTTAGGTTCTCACTCTGCATATTGGCATATTTTTTCCAACTTTATTATTCCAGCAATTTGAACTTTGAATTTGTACAATTTGAAAATCCGTGATCATATTCATTAGTCGTCATTTTACTATCATTGTTATTGTTATTTAATTTGATATATTAAGTGTGGCTTTGGAAAAAAATTAGTAGTGAAAAAATTGCTCAAAAATTTCAAAACATAACCTATTTTGGTCTCATAACTTTTATGTAATTATTTTCTCATATATTTTTTCAAGTTGTTCAAATACTCTAGAAGCTGAATTTCCTTTTGGTTCACCCCGAAAACGACCTTCCTTTTTTAAATATAACGTGATACTGAACATCCGAGGGGAATCGTGAAGGTTTGGATGCAACTACTTAGAAGATATAGGTGACTTGATCACAATTATTACCATGAGAGAATCTACATAAATTTATGGTTTAAATCTTTTAATCTTCGATTTTATATCGATGGTGCCAGGTACCAGATTGTTGGTAGTCGCTTTCCAGCAGTACATTGCACATCCTGCAAGTTTAAATGCAGACCGTCGCATGATTTTTTTCATTTTAATTAAATAGTTCGATAAAAATTAATTTAATTATTATTTTCAGTAAAATTTTAAAGTATTTAAATTGCTCATGAGCTACTACATTACTTTATCAAATTCAAAATCGAGATAAATAAAAGAGTCGTAAATTGTATTATGAATAAAATAATGAAAAATATTTTCAAGTCCTTGTGACTAAATCGACTGATAATTTAAAAGGTCAAATTCATCGATGATCAAGCTAGAACTAAATGGATCATGATCCGCTAAAATGAAAACATGCAAAAAAGTGGCAAATTTTTTTGTTTGGAAGAAACATGAACCTGCAACACGTTTCTTCCAAATATTTTTTTAAAAAAAATTTGTTTGGAAGAAACGCGAACCCGCTTCGCTTTTCTTCCAAATAATTTTTATTTTTTTTTAAAAAAAATAAGCATGCGTCAATCCTGAGTTTGACGCTAATAGTTCTGAGCTTTTTTTTGTTTTGAAGAATCGCGAATCCAATTTACGTTTCTTCAAGAAATACGAATCACAATCATGATTTATGGTAGAAAAATAAACCATTTGCTTTTAACTTTATTTTTGAAACTTTTTAAATTTTTTATATTATTTAATTAAATAGTCCACAACGATACGAGAAGTCTTTCCACACCGCACAATGATGGCACGAGAAGTCTTTTTCTGTTAAAAAAAATAAGCATGCGTCAATCCTGAGTTTGACGCTAATAGTTCTGAGCTTTTTTTTGTTTTGAAGAATCGCGAATCCAATTTACGTTTCTTCAAGAAATACGAATCACAATCATGATTTATGGTAGAAAAATAAACCATTTGCTTTTAACTTTATTTTTGAAACTTTTTAAATTTTTTATATTATTTAATTAAATAGTCCACAACGATACGAGAAGTCTTTCCACACCGCACAATGATGGCACGAGAAGTCTTTTTCTGTCATGTCTAATAGTGTAGTGTAAGTACGTAGGGTTTTCTTCTATAATGAGTTTTTGGCATAGAATCGCTCTGGTTCTCTAGATAGATAGTTTAAATTATTTGGTTTGAAAATAGATAGTTTACTCTTTATGGTTTGTGAATAGGTGTAAAACACCATATTTGTGCATGATTTGTGTGACATGCGATTTTTAAATTAAATGTCAAAATATCAATTGTACTCTTAATGGGGAAAATGCAGATAAGAATCACCTAGGGGTTCCAATTGTACCCTTAAAGGGTAAAATAAAGATAAGAATCACATAGGGGTAAAATGAACTTAAAAATTAATATAGGGTAAAAGAACCTAAATAACAACATAGAGAATAATCTGTACATAAAATTAGAAAATCAATTTGACATAGTTTTACTGACAAATTATCCCTGTGATTTCGGTCAAATTTAGGTTACCCCATGTTGTTTGTTAATAGGTGCAAAACACCACTCTGAAACGATTGTGTTTTTGTCACTACAAGCCAAAACATTCTGGAAATTATGGTGAGCTATATTTCACAAACCACAATAAGGTAAATACATATTTACATACCATATGTGGTAACGTGCATATTTGTGATACCACAATGGGTAAATTATCACCAACTCTCCTATAATTGATATTGGAGTACGTATAAATAGCTTACATAATGCGTTTACACTTAATAAATTAATCATTTTCTCTGGCACATTTCATATGAGGTAGGTCTAATATTTTCTACTTGTGACCTTTTCTCACCCTCCTTTAACGAAGGAGGGCCATGTCATTCATTTCAGTAGGTATTGCCTATTCAATATCTACATCAAATGTATAAACAAACATAATGCTTCCATCAAAACATATAGATGATATTAACTGCGTGGTCCATTCCCAAAATCATGTATGCCCAAGTCTGGGGGTTTGTTTGATGATGTCTTTAAGGGTAGTGCCCTTAGGGGCATCATCACCACTCATTTGGAATCTTTTTTTAAAAAAGAAAAAAAAAGATTCCACATGGATGATGGATGATGCCCCTGAGTGCAGTGCCCTTCAGGACAGCAACAATATTTCAAGTCTGGGAAGCCTTAACTCTTATCTTTGCAAGAACTCAAATAGACAGTGATTGCTGTAAAATATAATAAATGTTGCTGTCTTTGACAGTTCTTGTCTGTGAATTAACAAATTTAATTAAATATTAATGCTTCAATTTGTTGTATACAATTAGTGCACAGTATACATGTTAGCTTAAATGTCCAGCAAGCCAAATGTTGACCCGATGTACTTTATGGACCCTAGCCCAATTAGCTAACTAATTGCCACTATAAATATAACATCTTGTTAAATCATTCCAATACACTCACTCTCTGAGAATAGCCGTCATCACACTAGCACTGGTGCCGGGCTTGTAGATCTGGTCAGGTTGATTGGTCTCGAGGACCACCGACATCAGATTGATTTCGCTGTTATCGGTAATTCTCTTTTCGTGCATTTATATTTGATATATTTGCATGTTAATATATGAATCATGCGCGATCGATCCGTCCCTAGGTCAGATCTGTTTATTGTATTTTTTCCGCTGCGTTTGGATCTGACGCCGGGGTGCGGAAACCCAACAATACATACCCAAAAAGAGTCCCTTAAGAAGCTTACAAAACATAGATGATACATGCTCTCTACACACTTGAAATTAGTTCTGCAATAATTCCAGATGATGATTGTTGGAATATTATTTTGCAAAAGCAATATCTGCTTTTTGTAAGGGGGTGACCACTCCAAAATTGACTGTCCATAAAAAGGTTGGGGCAACTTGCCATAAAAGGTTCATCTTATTTTGGAAGTTGGCATGCATGCACTGCCAAAATATGCCTTGATTTGGAAAGCAAGTACTGGTTTTCCAACCTATTTCATGATTGTTTTTCAAAAATAAAATAAAACATAAATAAACTGCTGTTTTAATTTTTCAGTGGAGTATAGTTTGGTTATTAAAAACAGATACCTGTCCTACAAAATGGTATATTTCTACATTTTTTATCATCTTTATTTCATTCCAAAATTGATTTCATTTACATAGCAAGAACGCATTTAGGATCGGACGTGCACCAGAAATTTTTATTATGACGCACAAAATTTGTTGAGAGGTACACATATGATTATAGAAGATAAATATGTAATATGTCATATTAACTTAATTTATATATAGAATAAATATTGGAGCTAGTGACAATTTAGCCCTCTATGTTGTCGCTAATAAGCATGTTACTCTCCGTGTTCTGTAAAGTATAGCTCGCTTCCTATCTCCATAATTCTTTAGAAATTTTGAGTTGGCATGACGAAAGTACACTTGTTTAACGGGTGTTTTTACCTACTCAAAAACCACTGGTGGCGTGCTGCCTATTTTCAAATCAAATATGTAAATTGCGCATGATCGAAAATATAGGGGGTAAATTGCATTTGACCGAAACAACAAATGGGTAACTTGTCACAGGATAAACGCTGACAAATTGACTTTCTAATTTTATGTGCAGATTACCTACCTATGTTATTCTTTAGGTGCATTTGACCATCTCATGTTATTATTTAGGTGCATTTTACTCCTATGTTATTATTTAGGTGAATTTTACTCCCCTATCTTATTCTTTATAAGTATTTTATCTCATCAAGGGTACAATTGATATTTTAACATATAATTTCGAAGCCCGGATGTATAAGAAGGCTTGTGTAATGTGAATTCGGGCAGTGGTTGTTTTGCACCTACTCAAAAACTATATGGGGTAAGCTGTCGATTTTCAAATTATGGAATGATAAATTGATTATTTGGAAAATCAAAGAGAGTTTCGTGACAAAAACTCTAAATATTGTATTAAAAGTGAATCTGACACACATTCAGACAATATCTAAAAACTGAACTGACCAATTTATTTAGAAAAAATGCACCTCAGATTTCGGCTTTTCCTTTTAACAATTACATCTTAAATTTATATTACCCAGATATTGTAATACATCTTCTTCCGGTGTTTAGCTACTTGGTTCATCTATAGTCATAGTGTTATACTCGTAAAACTATGGGAAACACCCGCACGCGATGAATTTTCCGAAAAACTAGCCGCTCGTACATCTGAAGCTTACAAGAATATTCTTCCGGTTTTTAGCTACTTGGATTCAGCTGTAGTCAGTGTCATACCCGTAAAACTATGGAAATTATTGCATATACCGGGTGTGGGCACACACACAAATACATATATATATTACACGCGATGAATTTTCTGAAAACTAGCCACTTGTACATCAGAAGCTTACAAGAATATTTTCCGATCCAAACTTGAACCAAAAAAATTTAAATAATTCGAGCTTTGAATCGAACTCCAGCTCGAATATATCTAATTTAAACCTTAAAATTTTCTTCATATTCGACTATATTTGATTAATTTACACCTCTAAACTAACTCTATAAGTTTGGAGCAGTCCAAGTTTTTTTTTTTTTTTTTTTTACCATTTATGCTATTACGGATCAATAATTAATAGGCAATGTAATAATTTTGGTATAAAAGATGGAGTATAAGAAAGTAAATCATCCAATCCAATGAAAAATTAAAATGATTGGAACATATTTGTTGGGGCGTACCTTGTTTGAACTTGCGTTTTTCAAATTATGGGCCAATTATATGCCAGATTACTGGGTTGTAATCTGGCACAGTGGCTTGCATGGGCTACTTTGGTTCTATAAGTGGGCAATCCCATATATTTTGGCTCTTCACTAGGTTTGAAAATTTTAATTATTTGAATATCCCTTCATACAATGTAACACATTAAACGTTTGAAAATTTTAATTATTTGAATATCCCCTTCATACAATGTAACACATTAATGTTTTGACATTAATGTGTTACATTGTATGAAGGGATATTCAAATAATTAAAATTTTCAAACCTAGTGAAGAGCCAAATTCTCACCAAATCTCTGTTTTCACTTCTTGTTGGGATTCAGTTGAGGTCCACCTGCACAATTTTACATACACAACCCCCAAGCACACTCTCAGTTCTTGATGTCAATCGGTAGTTGATATGGTGCCAAGTCTGGTAATACGCCAATACCACATTCTACCAATTCCAAAGTCTGATTTTAATGATATCAATCAGGTTATGAATCTACACATAGCTATTCCTAAACCCTTTTTTCTTTCCAATTAACCCCCAAATGATACTACATATGATCACCCGATAGTGCAGTGGAGGAGAAGAACTCAATAAATCTAGATGCAACCTAAATCTTAGTCCTTGAAACAGATGAAATACAGTAACTATTTTGTTCGAGATGTAGCTTCATATAATGATAGGAAAGGGAAAAAGAATCATTTTGAAAAAAATGATATAAGTGCAAGACGGTTGAAGAAAATGTGGGTTTATGTTAAGAAAACGTGGGTTGTGGTTAATTTTGCAGCATGAAGTCGGTGAGGTTGTAGTTAAGAAAACGTGGGGGAAATGGAAATTTTGTAGTATTAAGTAGGTGTTGCAAATACTTTTGCAAATTGCTTATAAGCTTTTCAGATTAGAAAAAACAGAATCTGGATGTTTTATTTCCTTGCTTCTGCTATATTTTCCAACTTTAAGCAAAATCAGTATAGAAATGCTTTGAATAAGCAATTATAATCACACCCTAAGCCAACGGAGCGGTGGCCAATTTTATTTCCAAGCCTTAGAAAAAAGTTGGGAAATTAATGTGAGGGGAATATGAGTAAATTTATTTTGGTAAAAGCAATTTCTGTGAACTCTACCATTATAATATAGTAATAGATATCGGTAAATTGTTCTAAATTTCATATTTCTCAGGAAAAAAAGTTAATTAGCAATGATATAAAAAGAGGGATGAGATAATTACTCTTCGATCCCAAACAACCCGAGTACAAGAAATTTCTAACAGAACTTACTACCAAGAAAGTAAAACACGATGGACAGAGAAGAAATCATGATCTTTTATTTCTTGAGCTGATCTCCCCAGACTTTCAACATTTGGGGGTGGGGACGCCGCAGGTGGTTGCGATTTTCCAAGTATTGGACGAGTCGACATACGGCCTGAGCATCGGGTTCTTCATGTACTGACCAAGACACGGCTGTTGCTCCTTCAGTTTCCCGCAGCACTGTGTCGACGGAGAACTTGACCCCATTATCGCCCCCATGCACGGACTCAGCTCCATGGCGTTGCATGTCACCGCCGCAGTTTCATGTGCCTCCACTCTAGATCACATAAGTCCGGTGCACGAGCGGATGCGGATGCGCGGATTCCCGAGTGCGTCAATTTCCAAAAACTTTGAGTGCGGGTACGCCTTAATGCGCCTATTAAAAATTAATAAATAAATAAATATATATGCATACACACTGATGAAATGAAGTTAAACATACATAATATACATCATATTTAACAAACTCACATTATTATTATATTATTTACAATATGAAGTTCTTAACAACTTTGGTGTTTGCATCTTTACCATTCTTAAAAAGCATTAAAACTATCTAACATTTGCAGCTTTGCAAAATGTTATAGTCCGTGATACAGCGTAATTTGAATCTTGTATTTGATAGTTCGTCTAGTAAGGATTCTCCGAAAAATTATATTTTAGAAAAAGAAATGAAGTATTAAAGCTTTGTTTTATTTTAAGATATAAAATAACGAATTTGAAAAATGAAACCAAATTGTTCATATTTATTTCAACGTGTTTGGTAATAATATGAATTTATTAAAAATGACTTATATTATTTTCGAAGACTTATATTATTACCTTATGAAATGACTAATATAAACATTTAAATTAACTCAATAAAAATAAAAGTTTTATTTATAAAGTTCATTTTATTAATTTTCATGCAAAAAAGCCAAGATATCAAATTTTTTATTATTTACTCCGCAAAAATGTTACAAAATCACATATTTATCATACTTTCTTTTATCACATAATTTAATCTTTCATATGTTATTATGCAAATTCATGATTCATTATCTATCTATTTACCATATGATATAATTTTCTTACTAACCCGAAATACCTAGAAACCATAAAAATTCATCTAAACCCAAAATCGGAGAATTTTTTTTTTATAATTACAAAAAAAATAAAAAATCGGAGAATTAAGGAGGATTATCAAGACTTAGTAACTTAGTGCATGACTTAGTAAATCTTAATGCACGAATTATGAATTCTTGGTGCGCGAATTATAAAATCTTAGTGCGCGAACTAGAAATTCTTAAAGCGCGAACTAGATATTCTTAAGTCGTCTTAATGCGGCGCACGCGCACCCAATTCGCCAGTTCGCGGCCGGAACGCCATTGCGTGGAGGGGGTAGGAGGATTATGTGACTTAGCCTCCACTACCACAACAGCCGCCTCTACTAAACACCAGAATGCGACACCAGCGGAACCCTTCTTCATCTTTGGGAGACGATTATATATTGTTTGGTATATATATTGTTAGGGATGGCAATGGGACGGGTCCAAACCCGGACCTGCATTGAACCCGCCCCGCCGGGGCGGGTCTGGACCCGCTTCAACCAGGTTTGGAAGCGGGGCGGGGCGGGTCCTGGCGGTCCTGGGATTGGCCGAACCCACCACGCAATACATTTTTAATTTTTTAAAAAAATATATGATATTGATTATACATTTTACTTCTTTAATTGAACAATAAAGTTTCATTATTTAATTTTATATCAAAATCCATGTGTTCATGTTAAAGAAGTTGGACATTTTGAAGGAAATAAGAGCAAAATTAATAAATATTTAGTAGTTTAAAGATAGTTTTGCAATGCTTATTATAAATATTTACTAGAGAAAACATAAAAGTTAATCACAAAACTCAACTTTTGTGTTTCAAAATTGATTTCTAGCTAATTTTTTTAAAAAAAAAAAAAAAACTGGAACCGGGGCGGGGTGGGTAAACCAGTCGGGTTCGCGGGTCTAAGCGGGGCGGGGCGGGTCCGGGTTTTATGTGTAGCGGGCGAGTCCTGGGATTGGCCAAACCCGTCCCATACCCGACCCGTTGTCATTCCTATATATGGTAGTTCTTTTGACTGTGAGGGATGATTTGTGTTTTGAGTGTAGTGCTTGGAAATTATAGGAGTGGGAGGGAAATAGTTGTACGTATTCGATTTGTGTCTCGTTTATAAACCAACTCAATATTAAAATATATCAACTATTTTAAATTAATTTTGAGTTCGTCCATAATTAAGACCAACCAAATTGTATCTCTGCTAACAGCTATAACTTTTAATTTAGTGGTACTTGATCCTAACACCCTTTTTTCTTATCAAATAATGAGAGTTTTAAAGTTTTTTATAAGTTATAAGATGATTTTTTTTTAATTATGGAATTTGGGGTTACTCTCGAAAAAGCATTGTTGCCCTAAACTTTGGATTTTAAATTGCTGATATTTTCTAATTTATTATGTCACCTTTCAGTACCTCTAATATTTTTTTATTATCGTTCGTTGTTATAAAAAAAAAATATTCGTCACAAATACAAAAATGAGAATTTCCAAAATATTACAAATGTCGGAAGACATGGCAGCGTCGTCCCAAGTGTACCACACATGCCAATTTATTAATTATATACACAAAATATTAAATGTGGTAGATAAACACTATTTTACTCCTCTGTGAAAATGTGTGTGATTCTTGATTGCCATTAAATTTTAGGTTACTTTCAGTCTCAGAAGCATAATAAATTTAATATACATTAGTACTTTTTTCATAGAGTAAGACCAGTAAGTAAAATAAATGGTTTGCTATAATTGTATCTATTTTTTAAAAAAAACCTTCTAATATTTAAAAACAAAAATATTATTGTTTTATTTTCATTTTCATTTTCTTCTCGAATCCTCTTTCTCGTATCTTATGATATAATCATTATTTTTAATTCATATTTTTATTATCTCATGTAAAAATTATGGGGAATTTGGCTCTCCAAATTCACATGATATACCATTTTAAAAGGGACGAAAAGCAAAAAATAAAATAATGACACAAGATTTAACGTGGAAAACTCTCAAGTCAGTAAAAAATCACCATGACCAAAGAAGAAAAGTACATTACGTGGAAAATTATTACCAACACACAATTTCTTTTATACCTCAAACATACCAACAAAGCTTTCTCAATAGCAAAATTTAATAACATCCACAAATACCCTTTACAAAAGAGACAACAAATGAATTTTATTTAAAGTTAAAAATTACTAGACAGACAATGAAACCGGAACCGAATAAGTCTGTTAACATCTCGAACTCCGCTAGAAACTAATTTGTATATATTCTCGTTCTAAGCTAAGAATTTGCGACCAATCCAAGATAATCTCAATATACATCAGTTCAGACACCATTCTCAATTCCAACGAAAACATCACATATTTGCATGTCCTTGTTGTAAAGAATTATTGTAAAGAATAAATTAATGGACTTTGATATTTAATATAACCGACATAGAATAGATTAGTTGTGGGACTCATCGAAGGTCACTAGATTACATTCATTCCGACTTGTGGGGCTCATCGAAGGTCACTCACTCTCCAAATCTCAATATTCCATTTCACTAAATGATGATTATTCCATAAAAGTATGGATTTATTTTTTGAAAACTAAGGATGAAGCATTAATAAATTCATTGAATGGAAATCATTAATTAAAAATCAAACAGGAAAGAAGATTAAGAGATTAAGAACCGATAATGGGTTAGAAATCTGTAACCATGATTTTGATGAATTATGTGCCAAGAATGGAATCCTTAGACATCGAACATGCACTGGAACACCACAACAAAATGGTTTAACCGAACGTATGAATAAAACAATCATGAGCAAAGTGAGATGCATGTTAAGTGAAAGTGGATTACCTAATAAGTTATGGGCAGAAGCTGCTTCAATTGTTTGTTTCTTGGTAAATAGATCACCATCATCATCAATTAGATTCATGGTTCCATAACATAAATGGTCAAATATAAAACCCGACTACAATCAACTAAGAATTTTTGGGTGTATAGTCTACATTCATGTCAACCAAGGATAGCTGAATCCTAGGGCTAAGAAAGATGTCTTCCTAGGATACCCAACTGGAGTAAAAGATTATAAGGTTTGGCTACTGAAATAACACAAATGTGTGATCAGTAGAGATGTGATTTTTAATGAGAATGAGGTTTATAAAACTAACCTGAATGCCTCAGATATAGCCAGCTATAAACAAGTTGAGCAGAATGTTGAACAGCGGGAAGAGAATCAAACAGGTGGAGATTTTTTAAAGCAGAACTAAGTGGAAATAATGATCAAGGTGGAGCTTATATCCCACATGAGACTCATGATCAAGAGATACCACTCCATAATGACCAAAATGAACCTAATGATCAAGAGAATGAGCAAAATTTAAACAAACACCTAAATGACTATCTTCTGACTAGAAATAGGGCAAAAAGGGAAATAAGACCACCTTCAAGATTTGCAAATGCAAATCTCATTGCATTTGCACTTAATGTTGTTGATCTGATGGAACTTGATCAACCAAGAGGTTACAGAGAAGCCAAGATCAGCAAAGAATGGCCTAAGTGGAAGATAGCCATGGAGGAAGAATTAAATTCCCTTGAAAAAAATCAGACATGGACATTGGTTAAAAGACCTAAAGGTAAAAGAATCATTGGCCAAGGGTCGAAACACCAAGATTTAAAGCAAGATTGGCGGCCAAAGGCTTCTCCCAAGTTGACGGCATTGACTACCATGGAATAATCTCTACAGTGGTCAAACACATATCTATGAGGATCTTATTGACAATCAATGCCATTCAGAACCTACATAAAAATAGCATTCTTGCATGGCTACCTAGATGAGGAAATTCTTATAATCAACCTGAGGGATATATAATTGATGAAAATGCTGAAAAAATGTGTCTACCGAAGAAATCACTGTACGGACTCGAACAGTCTCCTAGACAATGGTATAGGTGGTTTGATGACCTCATGCTAAACCATAATTTTCAAAGGTTTAAGTTTGATAGTTGTGTTCACTATCAAAGACTACCTGATGGATCAATGATATATCTACTAATATATGTGATATGCTAATAGCGTGCAAGGAAAGACAAGGAAACGAAGAACTAAAAGCCTTACCAAAGTCAGAATTTGACATGAAGGATCTTGGGCAGCAAAACAAATTCTAGGAATGGAAATTGTCAGGAACAAAGGCCCGGGAACCTTGACACTTTCACAAATCGGAATGAAAGATTCAAAGGCACGTGGTACACATATAGGAGCCACTTAAAATTAGAGTCTGTGAAAGATCATGAAATGAGCTGGAACATGAGCATATGAAGTCAACTCATTATTCCAATGTTGTGGGAAGCATGTATTATATGGTCTCTACAAGACCTGATATAGAGTATGGTATTTGTTTGGTAAGTAGATTTATGAATAAACCAAGCAGAGAACACTGGCAAGCTATGAAATGACTTTTGAGGTATCTAAAGGGTTCAAGTGATCTGAAGATATTATACTCTGGAGAAGCTCAATCAGCATATGATGTAGTAGGGTACTGTGACTCAAATTATGTAGTTGATTTGGACAAAGTGGGGTACATTTATGGTTATATCTTTACTTTAGGTGCAAATATAATAAGCTAGAAGTCAAGTCTTCAACATGTTGTTGTTTTGTCAACAACGGAAGCGGGGTATATTGCACTCACTGAAGTCATAAAGGAAGCTCTATGGATTTGTGAGTGGATTGGGTTTTGAACATGGATGCATAAATGTCCATTGTGACTCATAAAGTGCAATACATTTGTCAAATAATGCAATGTTTCATGAAAGAACGAAACATATTGATGGTAGACTACATTTTATGAGGGAAGTCATATCGAAGCAACTGGTGAACGTGAAGAAAATTCACACGAATGAGAATCTTGCAGATGTGCTCACCAAAGTAATCCCAGTTAACAAGCTCAAAAATGCTATGAGCTTTGCTAAAATTGAAAGAATGGAGTTCTTGGACTAGTTTGGGGTCCCTAGTCGAATCTACTGAATCTTTGCATAAGAGGCAAAGGTGGAGAATTGTGAGATCTTTTGCCACTTATAAAATAGATTGGATGGTCTAGATTAACCATGATCGATCAATGGGTCAAAATAAATTGGAGGGAAGAACGATTATTCATTCTTCTGAAATAGATTTCCTGAAACAAAGAGAATTATCAAGCTTCTGCATGTCATCTCTTCAAAAAACGTAATCGTCTGACTTATCCAAGAAGAGTGAAAGGATTGAGTGATGCGCATATTATCTATTGATTCCTGTTTTTAAGATGATGGAATTGTATTGATCTGTGGAATTATGGATTGTGTAATTTTTAACTCCCGATCAGTTTGATAGTGGATTCAATCAGGGAAAATATCATGAACCTTGGATGCAAGATCACATTAATCTGAACCAAGTAATTTCTATGCCATCACTTTATGTTTTCTGTTCTTAGTTTTCATAATTGTGCATTTCATTCAGTTTTTTAATTTCTTGTTCTCATTTGATCGATATTAAATGATCGATATTCTCAAGAAGTCCCAACAGTTTCATATATTTCAAAATGGAAAATCAAGTTACCATACAAATGGAACTCGGTTTTAAATTAAATTGATTCGATCGATTTTTTTTGTTAACTTGAAGTGTTTGGTCACCACGCCTAAGTCATTCAACAACAACAACAACAACAAAAAAAAAAAAAAAAGAAGCACACCTTATAACATATTTGAAATTTGAATTGATTATTAAAGATGTCTATTATGATGAAGATGGAGTAGATGTTAAATAATTATTGTACTTTTTATATTTTTTTCAACATTTCATTCTTATATTCGATTACAAAATTCAATCATTTGGATATATAAGCAATCATACGTTCACATTTCTTGAAATTTGAAACTCAGTCGGTGCATGGTCTGCCCAAAATCAAGTGCTTCCGAGTTCACGCCAGCCATCAATTATTTATTTTTGAATTTTACAAAGTAACATCGGAACAACAAAAGAATCCTTTGTCGGAATCCTAGAATTTAGTACCAAAAAGTGAAAACGGGGAGTGATAATATTTATTAACAAGCTTTTTTTTGGATTTTTCTGGTTTTGTACAATATCTCGTGACATGTCTCCGTTTTTTTATAAATAAAAAATATCAAAAGCCTAGATTTTGACGATAAAAGAATAATAATTAGCTTTTATCGTCAAAATTATCTTAGATTTGAATGATGAACAAAGAGATTTCAAAGTCACCCTATAGCAAGGATCCAAATTATACAATTAATAATATTTATATAATATATATTTATGTATATTATATATAAATCAATTTGAATTTAAACAAAAAAACCAATTCATGTCTAATGTCTTTGTTTTATCATAGGGAGAGGAGTATTTTTAAAGCTATGTACAAAACTCGAATGCGAATCTTTTTTCCTCAAATGGGAGAGTGACTATCAATGAGACTATCATCCATTGCTTTTCTCTTCACATCTGGAGATGTACCAAACGATGTAATAGGATAATATTAATGTTGGTTCAATTCAACCGTGGACATGTAATGTTCTATGTTAAAAGTTGGAATAACAGGATATTATCATGAGTGACAGCATCAGAAAATGCCAAACATAGCATTATCTCCTTCCCTAATATTGTATATACTTTATTTGTGCTATATAACACAAAGCAAAGTTATTTAATTCATCAAATTAATTAAATATTCGACAGGCCTGGTTCATATAATACTCCTCAAATGGAATTATTCTTGTTTACCTCTTGGGCTATCTTCAAAAATATTGGATCAATGGTATAAATTTATCAATATATAACTTTTTAATGTGTGAGTTAATATATTTTAATGTGAAAATTAATATATTGATAAATTATATCATGAGTTTTTTGAGCCGGCTCGAATTATATTCGATTCTCGAACAGAACTCGAACATGTTCGAACTTTTTTCGAGTCGCATTCGAGCCAAATTTATTTTGTTCGATAGTTCACGAGCCGCTCGTGAACTTTAATAATTTTATGAATATAATATAATATTAAATTAATAAATTTCGAGCCTTTCGAATATTTGTTTCGAGTAATAGTTCGAATAACTCACGAATATGTTCAATTTTTTCGAGCCGAACTCGAGCCAAAAATTTTATACTATTCGACCTTCGAATCGAACTGGAATATGCCGAATTCGAGCCGAATTTGAGCCTTAAAATTTTCTACATATTCGACTCGATTTGATTCATTTACCCATCTACTCTCGTCTCTATATCGGATTCTCTGTAGTATTGTTCTCTCACTTTCTTCCTCCCCCACTTGCTGTCTTTCCTTCCTTATCTGATCCCCTTTTTCACATTGTCTCTCTTTGTTTGCTTTTCACTCACTCCTATACTTTCCACGTATTCCACATATGGATGTAATCCAAAAAGTTTGAATGAAGCATAGTATTATACTATGGCTGAGTGCGATTCAGAACATACCCAGATCTTGCTTTTCCTGTCCCTTCAACTTCACCCCTTGCAGGTTTCAAATTAATGTCCTGTTTTATATTTTGTTTTGTTAATCGGGTGGTTCTTTCGATTTTACGCGGATAGGAAGAAATTAGTGAAAGAGCATGTCGACTCTACAGAAATTTAAGCTGTTAGCGAGACAGTGCGCGGTTGCGGGGAGTCCAACGAGGAGCCCAGCTGCCAGCCCGGTAATCCACCTCCGCCGGAGAAAGACTCTTCTAAGGCTGCTTGGCCGCGGTGGAGGAAGCGGCGGGAGAAGGCGGGGTGAGATAAGCTCGCCGGGTCGGAGGGGGAGCTCACCGGAGAAGGGGAAGGAGTTGTCCGTCCGCCACAAATTGAAGGATTTGTTTGTGTCGTCGCCGCCGGCGTTCGGGGGTAGGGATTTGGAGAATGTGAGTGATGGGTTTTCGCAATCCGGCGGCGGCGGAGGAGGCTCGGGGGATGCAGTCAGAGGAAATGGGAGTCGTATGCTGCGGCCGATTACGGCCACGTTTCGGCAACGATTGCTGAGAAGAACTTGGCGACCTGTGCTCTTTGCTATACCTGAGTAATTGAATTCTATGGAATATTGTTTGACTCAAGTTAAAATTCAGATACTAATCTTAATCTACACTCCTATTTCACAATTTTTCAGCAATTCATTGTTATAATATATAGAATTTTAAGATTATGGCGAAAGCTTTCTTTTGGCTAATATAGAGAAAGCCATCAAAAGGATAAATTTGAGTTTTTCAACAAATTATTTAATTAAAATAAGCTAATTATATGAAATGAAAGCATACATTATGCTCGATTTTCTATAGATTTTATATATTTAATGTGTAAATCAATTATTATATTATATTAACCATATCGACCTATAATATTTATTAGTCTTATTTGTACATATCTCAAACTGTGATATGCATGATAAGGGGTGATTAACATTTTAATCACTCTCTTATCATGTGTTTGATATGCATGATAAAAAATGTGATAGTCCGTCCGACCCTCATCTGGCCTGGATTCGGCCCGTACTGTGTAGATTCTAATCATTTCTTTGATGGTTAAATAATGCATTGGGGGATTGAGTGATAGTGAATGATTATATTTTTTTTCTATATATACTTGAATTTAAAATAATTAGAAAATTTAATAATATTTAAATATAATCTATAATATGAATAATATTGTAATTATTAGTAACATTTATTATTATTCAAATTAATATTATTATTTTAGTTGTTACAATAATTATATTATTATTAATTTAAATTTTTCTATCTTATTAATTAATATTTGTAGTTATTTTGGTCTATGGATATTGAAGAAATTATTGAAAACCTAAATATTAATATAATATTTTTAAATTTATTGTAAGAATAATTTTAATAGGGCAAAACAATAGTTTTTTAAAGTATTAATCCAATTATTAACCACAATAATTCACAATTATAAGAAATTTATTTCTTATTATTTACTACTACTCTTATTATTTATATTATTTTTTAGTTTTTAGATATTTTATATTAACTTATTATTATTCTTATTTTTAATAATTTCTTTATATTATAAATTATTATTATTATTATTAAAATAAGTAGTTTATAGGTTTTATTTTAATTTATTTTATAACTAAAATAATATTTTTGAATTTATTAATTTAATATATCTAAAATATATTATTTTATAAAATTTCTTCATAAATGTTTAATTATTTATCCAATTAATTAAATATGTTCTTAATTTGGACTTCATAATTTCTTAGTAATTGTTAATATATGATGGAGGTATTTTGGTAATTGTAATATAATGCACAAAATTAATCAATCATTTTAAAATCATACCAAACATCATATAATTTATCACACTATATTATTTATCATTAACTTTATCTTTCTAATCACTCTTATTATTTATCATTCATTTATCATATCCTACGTATCAAGCGGTGCCTTACAGCAAATACCTTGTAAGAGGATAAAAAACGAGTTGTTTTATCAATATTATGATATGAAATATAATATTAAGGGAGTGTTTAGGATTCTTTTTTGAAAAATGATTATATATTTTTTGGATACAAAAAATATTTTTTTAGTGTTTGATTTCATTAGTTCTCATATTGCTTTTTAAAAAAAAAAACAGGTTACAACAGAAGTAGGGAATCATGTTATAAGATGATGCTAGCTGCTTTAAATTGAGCGATAGTAATTTTGTAATAAATTGAAGTTCATTAAGTTGAATTTTTTATTTTAATATCAAATACTCAATTTTTTTCAATAAAGTCGATTTTTTTCGAATGCTAAGCAAAAATAATTTAACAAACAATCCAGCAAACACCTTTTAAATATTTTAGATTAAAATTAATGCAATATTTGATAGGGAAAGTAAAAAAAGTAAATATCAACTAATGCAATATTTGATAGGGAAAGAAAAAAGTAAATATCTCTTACTAATAATCAATCAAAGTGGTTTTTTTTTTAACAGATTAATCTAAGTAGGTAAGACTTTGAAATTGCATAATCTTTATTGGGAATGTTTTCAAATCTGAACCGTCCAATGTGGTTTTGATCGAGGCACCAACTTTGTATTCCTACGTCATGAGCGAATCAAACAAACATGGGATTTATGGCTTCTTTCACCTAAACTTCAACAAAACTATTGGGGGGGTCATGGAAGTATGTATTTTATATATCTTTTTATTTTCTAATATATTTAAAGTATTATATATTTATAATAAATATGATTTATACTAAAGCTGTGAAAAGGGGCTAGCAATGACCCATCATAATCAAGGGCGTAGCCAAAATTTTCTATCTAGGGGCTGGATTTTATATTAAAAAATCACGGATAAAAGATTGACGAGTCATTGAGTGTTAGTGATGTCATTAAATAGGGAGTCTCAACTGAGTTGTTTTGCTCACGATATTACTTTGAAAGTTAAATACAAATATAGGAATTCAACTTATAATTTGTTGGAGACTCACTATTTATATATATGTATTACAATACAATCACGACTCTGAGTCATAGCGATGAGCAGATTGAGTCGAGAATTGTA
Organism: Haberlea rhodopensis; assembly: GCA_907163345.1. NCBI lineage: Eukaryota > Viridiplantae > Streptophyta > Magnoliopsida > Lamiales > Gesneriaceae > Haberlea > Haberlea rhodopensis. The sequence continues at coordinate 14,939,380 of CAJQUN010000004.1, forward strand.
GTGATTTACTTTGGCTTTCAGTCAACCAATTTGTTAGTTTCAAAATGCATAATATTCTTTAAAAAATATTTATTGAAAATTAATAAGAAAGTGGCATCCTTATAAGTTCTTGAATATTTAAAATTTTTATAGATAAATGTACATTATCAAAATAATTATCAACCAAAAACGATTGAGAAAGGTAATACTGGAGATAAAATATATTTAATATACATATATTTCATACGAACAAAATTTTAAACTTCTATAGACTTTTAAAAATAGTTTAGAAGTACAAAATTACAAAATGTTAATTTAAAGTAATTTCAACGTAAAATTTATCAATAATAAAATATTTTAGTCTAGAATTTTTAATTTTCGTTGGAAATAATATTTTCTCCTTAATATAAATAAAAGTTATATTATATTTGGGACGATAAATAATAAATTCAAGCAAATAAGTAAATCCAAAAGTCTTACGCGTTAGAGAGGGTTCCAACTCTCGACCTCAATGGAGCATTCAACCGTTGGCCAACGGTGCTACAACCAAAACAATAACTATTTGAAGAATATACTTATATATATATATATATTCAACGGGCTCAAGCCCCTGCGTTAGATCCGCATCTGGTCATGGTATGCACCAAACCACCACGGTCCATCATCAAATGGCTCCTGGCTGGCCTGTCAATTTGACGGTTGACAACCAATCCAACTTGGGTTATGCGTTAGGCTGGCAAACCTATCAAATTTTTTTAAAAAAATAAGGAAAAAAACAACAGCAATCATATATGCATATTACATAATTCGTATATTATTTATTAAATTTAGCCAAATAGTTCAACAATCAATTTCATTAACGTAAGAAATTAAGAGTTCATAAAATAATAGTGTTTCAAAGTTTATGAACCCATAAGTAGCGGGCTAATCCGAGTCGAACCCTCATCAACCCACTGCAGCCAATAACTCAAATTGGTTAATATATTTTGACCCACTTTCAAATTGGTTTTTAAAAAATTGTCCCATCTTTTTTGTATGGTAAGTTGGATCAGCCCAACTAATCAAACAAAAAAAAGCTCTATTTACATTTCTAAAAATTTTATTAGCGCTCTAGTGTTGCATCTATGATAATACCCAAGCCTCTTCGAGAGATTAATTAATTTAATTTATTTTATTTTATTATCTATAATTAAATTGTTTTTAAATTAGGGTGAATATTCCTTAAAAGAAACTTTGTATATTACCATGTTTGTTGTAACATTACCGATTTCTCGTTTTTTGGACCAAAAACGTCTTGTAGAGAGTTATAGGCGGCCCATATTCAGAATGATGGGTTATGATTTGGAAATGATAAAATTGTAGATGGAATATTCGAATTGGGCCGCATGTGAGATGGCCTGTTAACACTCCAGCTACAGCTTCAACTTCATTGTAGAGAGAACATGGCTATTGAACGAGAAACTGAGGAAAATGCAGAGGAGAGAAGAGAAATGGCCATGGCAGCGGCGGCACCTTTACGGCCCAATTTCAAGCCCAAAAACGGAATCACAGCCGCACACGTCTCCAAATTCCAGGTAGTCCCGAATTGTATAATTTCCCTTTGATTTCTTCTTCGTCAATTTCTCAATTCTTTGCACGATCAAGGAATGTGTTTTGGACCCTAGAACGTGGTGCGGTGAGCGGGTGTCAGTTGATCCCTGTGAATTCATGATTCTGGAGCATAATTTCTATTATTCTACCGTCGCTAGGAATTGCACAAAAGGCGATTACAAATCAAAGCGAAATCTAAAGCAAATAAGAGGTGCAAAGGTGAGGAATTCTGCAACTGGGATTTTGTCTCTTTTTGATTGAATTAATTGATAATTGGTGCAAATATTTGTGGTTAGGAGAATCTCGTAGGAATAGATGTGAAGCTAATGAATGGAGCGATGAAAAAGAACCAAGTAACGATTTTGGAGAATCCTACACTTCTCCAATCTTGAGAGATACTCTATCATTTGAAGAAGACAAATTGGCCGAAAATTCGGTGGCAAATAAGCACCGAAAGTTGCATTGGGGGTAAATCAGTTTACCTTGTTACCAGTTTTTTTTTTTTACCTTTTTACCAGCTTTTATATCTTGACTAGCTAAGATACCAAAGTTTAGTTTTTCAGATACGTCTTTTTCCTAATACAAAATATACACAATCAATCTACTAGTCTTTAATAAAATCACAGCTACAGTATTTAAGAAAACAGGCCATTGAAAGAGGTGATCAACAAGCATGAGTAGATCGACTGGTTGATCACCAATTTCAGCTTTGTGTACTTCGATCCTGATTTCTTTTTTTGATTTGCGTCCCTCCCAAATGTTTTCAGGCTTGACACGAAGGAGAGGTGGGAACGGAAGTCCAATATGTGACAAGTGACCAGAATCAAATGTGTGAAGCGTGTGGTGCTTTCCGGGCAAGATCTGCATTGTTCAAAACCAGATACATGTTCAAATGGTTGTCCAAGGCACGACTTAGATTTCTGTTATGAAAATTGTATACTTGATTGAGTTTGAAGCTCTGTAAGCTATAAATATTATTAGGATTCCAGTTACATGGAACTGTTTGATACGTCTAAGATATCTTCTCCAGCCATAGTTGACAAAATCACAGGAAAGAAAAGAAAATGGTGCCAAGAGTTAGATCCCCGATGCCTCTATATGGCGGTCATTGATATCTCTGAGAAGTGCAGACGAATCCACGATACTCTATATCATTTCAAATTGCTGGATTCATTGCACGCTCAATTTCCTCCTAAGATCATGCCTTTGTTTCCGCGACATTACCAGATATATACAACTCACAGAACTATGCCGATGACAGCAAGTATGCCCGAATACATTGCCAGGGTCATCCAAGTGAAGGTCAGGGAAGGCAGCACCATAGAAGCCACCTTTGAGAACCACACGGACACCGGAGTTCATAACCATTGTAATAAGTTTCGTTAGAGGTTTACAATAGAATATCCATATAGTTTATAAAGTTAATATGTTTACTGTGTTTTCATACATGCTTTGTTGTTGGACCTCTGAATTATGATTTTAGCATTCTTAAAAGTGATCTTAAGGTGGTGAATTCACATTTTTCAGAGTGTAGTTCTCTCTCTATTTTTGTGTTGTTTTTCTTCCTTTCTTTTTTCCCCCCAATTATGCACGACACGACTTAGATTCTTTTGTTTGGTTGTTGTAGTCTATCAGAATATCTTATGATTAAATACTTAATTGTTGTGTTATTTGCCGTCCCAATTATATGAGATTGGTAAATAGATGACCTTAATGGTTAATATATTTTTGCAAGCACAAGATTCAATTATTGAAAGACAATGTATATAGTATGTTTATGTGATTTGAAATTTGCAAGTACTTTATTTCATCTATTTAGTTGGTATATATTGAGCTAAAAATATGGGTTAATGTATCCTTTTGGTTAATTGTATATGATTTTCTAGTTGAAATATATATAGGTAGAACAAACGTATACTTTACTATTGTGATCTACTTTTATTTTCCTTAATTGTTAGAACTTAATAATATATTATCAAAAAATTTAATGCTATCAAAACTATCCATTTACAAATTTAAATTACCTGCCTATTTATCTTTCATAATATCAAAGTGTGTATGAGATTACTCATCAAAGTTTGGGAAAGTGCTATTTGAAATTATTATTATTTATTTAAATAAAATCATACCATTTAAAAAAATATATAAATATCATAAAAAGTATCAAATTAATCTTCGATTTGGTTCAGTTTGTAGTTTCTTGAATTCAACGATAACGAAATTATTCTGCCGTCAACTGTCTCAATCTGTACGGTTCCCTCTCGATCATTTCTTCAAAAACCAGACTCCTCCCTTCCTTCCCAATAGACACAGTCGCCTTCCTCTATTCTCCACTTCTTCCTCGCTTGCTTTTTTCCCTGATTCCCATTTCTATTCTGTGAGTATTACTATGCATCCCTTCGTTTCATGGGTTCTGAGAATTCAGGAGTCGTTAGGCTGAAGTGCTGCCTGAAGAACTACGATTGAGGCAAAGTTGGGAAAGAATCCAGCGTCGCGTGGTTGCACGCGAAGAAAGTGGGGAAGTGATCAGGGATGATAATTATGGATGGGGAGCCACGACTCCGGTCCTTCTTACGCTGTCGTATTGGAGAGAGACGGTTTCGCGGTGGCGAACGGTGGTTCCTGTGACTTGATGAGTTTGAAGGAGTGGATTGAAAAAAATCCTGCTGTGCTTGGAGATAAAGTGTTGAGGAAATGGGGAGCCAATCTCCCTTTTCTCTTCAAGGTAATTGAATATTTTTCTAAATTTTATTCTGATAACTCAATAATTCAGTTGAAGATTCTAATTTATAAGTATCCCTTTAAACAATTGCCTATAGGTGTTAGTCATTTGAGACATAAAGTTCCTTTTTTTGAAGGGAAATTGTCAACCAAACAGTGCTCAACAAGCTGTGATGATTTTGAATTACATGAATTTATGTTGATCTACTTGATGATAAATCGAAGATTCCTGCATATGGTAGCTAGATTAGGTGATGTTTTTGAATGATTTGACCATCTTTATAGGTACTTTCTGTAGCAAAGGCACTGTCAATACAGGCTCATCCAGACAAGGATTTGGCTGCAATCCTGCATAAGCAACAGCCAGGAGTGTACAAGGATGACAATCACAAGCCTGAGATGGCTTTGGCGCTTACCCAGTTCGAGGCTTTGTGTGGGTTTGTTGGGGTTGAAATAGGGGTGCTTATCGGGCCGGATCAATCCAGACCCGACCCGGAACGACATCGGAACCGGGCTAACCGATTTTGAACCTCCCCGGAACCGGTAAAAATCGGTTCGGGGCGGTTCCATGCCTTCAAACCGGTAGCACCACCGGTTCCGGTGCTACCGGTAAGTTTCGAGGAACAAAAAAAATTAAAAACATGTCAGAACGGCTATAAAGCCGTTGTCTTGCTGAACGTCTGGCAACGGCTCTTTAGCCGTTGCCTTGCTGAACGTTCACATTTAATTTTTTTTTAAAAAAAAACTATAAATATGTGTGTTGTGTTTTGTAAATCCTCACAATTCATTCTTGCAAAGTTGTATACTTCAATCTTATATTTTTCTCTCCATTGTGTTATCTACATTTTACTTATATAATAATGTCATCTTCATCTAGCAACGACGCTGGTCGTAACCGAGGTCGCAATCGAGGTCTCGTCCCGGGTCGTCTATCACTTAGTTCATCTTCGGCAATGAATTTTCATGTGTCAATTCCTGAGTTAAATGAAAGTTATGATTTTTTTGCTGACCTCAATGTTGGTGGTTCATCTATGAACGTCGAACCGCAACAACCCGAACAACCTGCCGAACCCTTTGTTGCACAAGCCCAAGAGAGACAACAAGTGGAGTCATCCGGATCCACTACAGGAGCGAGTAGACAACCGACTCGTGCCAAAAGAAGTAAGATATGAGATCACTTTGAACTCGCTCAAAAAGAAGGTACTAATGAATCTGTTGCAATATGTAAATTATGTAAGATACAATATTCATATAAAGCTGGTGGTTCAAGTGGAGGCACCAGACATTTAAAAAACACTTAGTAAAAAAAAATAATTTTGATGAGACGACATTACAACCATTAGGTAGAGAAGCAACACAAGCACAAATTTATGTTCTCACTGGCACGGATTTTATTTTAACTGCTGAAATTAACCGTAGGTCATTTGTTAGATATGTGATTAGATGTGAACTACCTTTTATACAAGCTGAACATGCTGGTTTTATTAATTTTCTTCATCTATACAACTCATGTTTAAACATATTTCTAGGCACACACTAAAAAGAAATTGTATGGACGTATCTGTTGAATATAGAAAAACATTGTTTGAACATCTTTCTAGTTTGCCTTGCAGGGTTAGCTTAACAACCGATATTTGGACAAATGTAAATTCGGATTCATATCTTGTTGTCACTTGTCATTGGATTGATGATATTCGTGTATGCAAAAACGGATTTTGTCTTTAGATGAGTTAGATTGTGCACATACTGGCTATGTAATTGCTAAATATATCTTCAACACTTGTAGACATTATGGAATTCAGGATAAGGTATTTTCAATCACATTAGACAACGTTGCGAATAACAATGCTACGATGTGTGATTTAAGACCTATCTGAAACCAATGCTTGATGGTGTTTTTTTCATGTTAGATCTGCATGTCATGTTATTAATTTGGCTGTTAAAGTTGGTTATGAGGACAATCACTCAGCATGTATTGAGAAAATGAAATATTGCGCTAAATGGTTACGCATGAGCCGTGTTAAGCGTGATGGAAACAGTTGTCTTTATCTAATGATTTAAAGCATCTTCTTTGTAAGGACCCCCAGCCCTTAATCCGCTATTAGTGTATTAACCCAGAGAATTAGTGCATACAATTATGTTATCAGGGGAAAAGACTTCATGCAACCATGTCATAAGATACCATCTATAAAATTTCTTGTATCCTTTCATTAATATTCAGCTTTTCCCAACCAAGTTCATTTAACATATCATGCATCCTTGCAATACACTAACGCGTTCTCAATTCATTTTGCAATTCCTAATTAATTGCATGCAACACATAAATGAAAAGAGAAAGGCACTTGCCTTTTTATACAAACCAAACACATAATAGTGCTCACATGCGAGCATCGAATAAGTATATGTGTATCTAATATATGAATATCATACTCAATACCAGCTCTGGAAGTACCTCCAATCAACAACTCGAGCTCAACTCCAAAGCCCTCAATGTACCTATTCACCTACCCCAACAGAGACAGCCCCCACACAGGGTGAGCATATCAATACCACCAATCCAATAAGCACACATTACAATTCATAATTTACACAATGTAAAGGCTATGAATATTAAAAGACACTCCCTGGATGGCATCATCCTCATCCGGGATCCCCTGTGATGTTCCTGTTCTCAAAATAACCGAAACCATCAAATTCTCAAAAGCCAGTTAATCATTACATTGATTAACAAATCCGTTCCCCATATACTGATATCATAATCAATAAAATCAAATCATTAAACAATGATTACAGATATTCCATATATCTCACTAATAGTTCCATAGTTTTATTTCATCGCTCGCTCCACAATAGCGGCATTTTAATCTCACGCACGCTCAACAACGACGGCGTCATAACCGATGTTCGCTCAATAGCGACACCATCCCAATCATTGCTCGCTCAAAAGATGCACCATATAATTCCCAATATATATCCATTTATTGCAAATACAAATAACCATGCATTTCACAGTTGTAATAATGTAAATGGCTATGCTCGTACGTTATACGTACCTTATAATTCCGTAGTCCGAATTCAACCTTGCTTTAGTCCCGTGATCCGATGAATTATGTGCTAACACATAAAATAATTAACAATTATTTACAAACATGCAACCACGTGCCCAAGCACGTTCACAATCCCAATTATCATCAATCCATGACGATTAACCATTTTAAAAGACCCCGGGCGAAGCATGCATCGAAAACTCAACACGAAATAATTCCCCAAAATCAGGCACTGGTGATCGATCGCTTTATCCCAGGCGATCGATCACCTCTCAAAAATAGGCATGGGTGATCGATCGCTCCATTCCAGGCGATCGGTCGCCTCACAGTGTATTTGGCTGCTGCCTCCTGGCGATCGATCGCTTCATTTGAGGCGGTCGATCGCCTCACTGTTCATCTTCGAAATTTTACCAACGTCGCGGCGATCGATCGCCCCGCCCTAGGGATCGATCGCCTCGACCTGTTCCAGCTAAAAATGGAGTTTTTCTTGCAAAATCTTCCACAACAACAATCCCCACACCCCATACACCATAAATCCTCAACAAGGAGTCATAAATCCTCCCCAAAACACAATAACCCAAAAATCTTTAAAACCCAAAAATCCATACCCAACACTACACATGCTCAAATACTACAATACTACAATCTAATCGAAGAAAAAAGAGAGGGGAAGAGTATTACCAAGTTATCTTCGAGAAATCCGACTCCCAAGTTGAGCCTCCATCGATTCTTGCGCAAGGGAGAAAAGAAGGGAAATGGGTGGGGAAGGAGGTGCAGGAGTGAGGGGGGAGAGAGAGAGAGGAGAAGGAACAAAATGCTTGAACACCGAGTCCATTTGGTATATATAGTACCAAAACTTCAAAATCCCGAGTCCTTCAAAAATACATTGACTCATTAAAAATCATCTGTGTTCAATAATTACCTCTCAATCTCAAATTCCACTACCAGCCCCAACTCAAAGCACCCCAGACATCAGATCCCACCAAAAACTAATTCCAAGGCTTATCACCGCAATGAGAATACAATCTCAATCCTTGGATCCAACGACCCCAAATAGCGGATTTAAAATCCTCAGGAGTCTCCACACCGCAATTAATTCATAATTGTCACAATTAAAATCCATTAAGGATTATTACCACCCCATGATTAACACCATTAAATTTCGGACATCACATTCTTTTTCCATCACCAATAGAAACTATGTGAAATTCGTTGTACAATATGTTTAATGTTATGTTACCTCGCAAAGATATTTTAACTCCATTTTATAATTCATATCAAATGTCTGATAGCGATGAAAGTATTTATTTGACTGATGAGGATTGTGAATTTGTTGAAAATTTTGTATCAGTTACGTACTTTCAAAGAAGCGACGGAACGCTTCTCCGGTGTTACTTATCCAACTTCCGTTTATTTTCTCATTTAGTATTTAACATATTTGATAAGTTTACAGAATTTAGAGATGGCTATGACTTGCATGCTTTTGTTAGTGCAATGGAAACAAATTTATAAAGTATTGGGAACAAATTCCACACGTGCACTGCATCGCAACATTGCTAGATCCTAGTCAATGTTTATCTTCATTTGAGATATTTTTTGAATATTATGCTAATTTTTTGGAGAAGGTTGTTGACGATCAAAAGACGTCTACAATGCAATCTCTCCAAAATATGTTTCAATTGTATTATAATCAACAGGCAAGTGAATCATCGCAACAAAGGCTGTTGAAGAACCTCCCCAAGCTCAAACTAAAGGTGGGGGCATCAATTTGCTTAGGATGCTGGGCAGGACCTTCTACTAGCACGTCGACTGAGTTGCAAATTTATCTGAATTATCAATTTCTAACGGAAGACAACTTCGACGTCTTACAATGGTGGAAGACAAATGCAACACAATTCCTTATCTTAGCCAAAATGGCTAGAGACGTGTATACAGTACAAGCTTCAAGCGTCGCTTCTGAATCGACATTCTCAACATGTGGCCGAATTATTGGAGAAGTCAGAAGTAATCTATCTGCTGATTCGTTATGCATGCTCACATTACTTAAAGATTGGTATGAAGCATAATGTAAGAATAGAAGAGATGGGACGGTTGACGAATTCGTAAATCATTATAACGAGCAAGAAGAAGATAACGTCAAAACAATACTTATCAATTATGAAGAGTGCTAAATAGTAATATTTTTTTATTTAGATTGTCAATTGCCATCTCTTTACAATTATTTGTATGCATTAATATTATGAAATGAAGAAGAAATATATTGAATTTGTAATGAATATTGTGGACATTTACAACATCAAAAAAATAAAAAATTTCAAAAAATTAAAAAGAGTTTGAAACTATAAAAAAAAACTAAACGAGCCGGGTCTGATCGATCCGGAACAGTTTGGAACCAAAACCGGACCCGATCCAGAACCGGTTGGAACCAAAACTGGAGTATGCAAAATCATATACTAAGTGACGCAGACAATATGCATGGTGACTACCAATAAATATATTGGGTATTGCCTTAACAAGACCACTACGCCTATCAGAAAAGAATGTGAACCGTGAGAATGATAAGGAATTTTGTATTGCAAGGACATTCCTCAATTTCAGACAGAACCGTTCCCAGTTAGCATCGTTCTCTGCATCCACCACAGCAAATGCCAAGGTGAATAGTTCATCTTTCCTGATAGCCATCATATCAACGATGTTTACTTTCATGTAGCCAATCGGATCATATTACGGACATCCTCATCCTCATTCAATGTCACGTGTAACTTTTGGTGTGGTGCAATGTATTGTAAAATGGTTGAAGATGGACTGATTTGAGGACATTTTTTTGTAAGATGCAGATATATCTCCATTAGGCTCGTGGCTTCCTCTATGATAAAGATAAACAACTGCCTATTGAATATACAACTTCCTAACATTGCCATCTGACCTAAAATCAATTTAAGCATTGTTAAAAACTGAAACTAAAGCCAAGAAACGATTAACACTAGCTGAAAAGACAAATACATGAAAAATGTTAGTCAATTAAAATCAAATCTTTGATTGAGACTCCCAACAATTGCAAAGTCTAACATTAATAAACAAGAAAAATCAACAATCATCCTAAGAACAAGAATAACCCCTAAACTCAAAACATCGGCCAAATATATAACTAGGAGCACAAAACAAAATGTTTGAGGTAATATTTAAACAAGAAAACACATACAAGAAGGAACAAAAAAATACTAAATAGGAACAAGCAAACGAGGAGCAAAAGATGAACAATCAAATTGAATCCGATGTAACACGAAGATTCCAGGAGCAAAAATAACTACTTACCTTTTTCAAAGGAATTGGACAGGAATTAGATGTGAACAAGCAAAAGAGGAGCAACAGAGGAACAATCAAATTGAATCGATGTAACACCAAGATTCGAGGAGCAAAAATAACTACTTACCTTTTTCAAAAGAATTTGGGCAGGAATTTGAGCGCTTTGTTATCTGATAATCATGGGCAACGAAGAACGACGCCAAGTAGAAACAAAAACGATAGAGTGATTGGGAGCAAAAGATGAACAATCAAACGATGAGAATTAAACACGAAGAATCCAGGAGCAAAAATAAATACATACCTTTTTCAAAGCAAGAATTTGGGCAAGAATTTCAGCGCTTAGTTATCTGCTAATCATGACTAAAACGAGGAGAAGAACTACACAGCAACCGAAAGAAAATCGAGACAGTGATTGGAAGCAATTTTTGCGGGGGAGATTTTGAAGAGGATGAAAAGGGATTTTAAGGGCAGAAGAGAGATTTGGTTGAAGAAATCACCTCAAATAAATTGTTTTTCGAATCAGGGAGTTTAAACAAACATAATTCTGACAAGGGACTGAGCACAATCTAATATCTTATTTGGGGATTTAAGTCCAATTTGGCTATAAAACAATGTTAATGTTAATTATGTTTTATTCAGATATTAATTACGAGCACCAGCAATCCAGCTCATTAATACGCGTCGACAAGCAATTGGCTTTAAGGATACCATTCTGTGACCGCACGGTTGCTAAATCACGATCTCCCTCTTGAATATAAAGTGTGACCGTTGCAGTTCGGGCAATAGTATCCTCTGGCTTCTGCCTTCGAGAGTTGAGATTTTATCTTCTTTTCTCCCCGTCTTCTATTGTTACTCGCCGGCGGCGACGGCGATCGGAGTCGTCACTTTGGAGTATCATTCAGAAGTTGAAAGAAAGAAAATGAAGATTTACGTGAAGACTTTGAAGGGTACACACTTCGAGATCGAAGTGAAACCCGATGACACAGTATGGGATCAATTCTCTGCATCCACATATCTTGTTTTGACGTACACGAACTACTTCATATGTTAGTGTAGCTGGATGTCTTGGATTTGATTTTCGTCGTAGTTTGTGATTGGAGAGTGATTAGGGTTCTGAATTGACATATCTATACCCCTGACGTGGCGTTTTTTTCCCGAATTATAAGAGGAATATGAATTAAAATTGATGTATCGTTATTGGCTCGATTTGATTCTGATTGTATATTGTGATTGGATGGTAATTAGGGTCCTGATTTGGCATTATTTTATTCTTGACGTGGTCATTCTCCTTTATTGTAATTGGAATCGGAGTTAATTTGGTTTCTCTTCATCGAGATGAGCTCCTTTTTCCTCGGTGATTTACTTGCGGGACAATATTCTTGGTTTGGATTTTAAAGTTTGTCTTTTTATCCTGAATATGTATAGCTCAAGATGATGGGAAATACACGTCTAATGGGCTCATGTGGTAGAGTATCTACTGCTATCGGTACATTTCCCTTGCTATCGGATTATTATAATGCCAGTGCCAATAAATTTAGTATATTGTTGTTCAAATCTCTTGAAAATCTTCATAGTTGTTTTGGGAGAACTGATTATGAAAATTGAACATTGATAGGGCAATCTGATTAGTATTGGTTGCTCTTTGTGGTGGTTTAGAGGCACTGAAGTTTAGCCATCAACCACTGTAAGCAGAATAATATCCTGTTTAAGAAGGATGGAGGAAGTGCAAGAATGTAATTTTAGTCATATGATGGATTCGTGATATACAATTGTAGAAAACTGTTTTAGATAACCTTTTGATGGGATAATTTACTCGTCCTTTGGGTAAATTATGTTATAAGATTTTTAGATATCTTTGCATATTATTATATCTCTACTCAATTTCATGGATAAGATTCGAACTTGCATATGCATATGTCTTGGTTCTTTTTTATCATTGATCGTTGGATGTATTTCCTTACTACTGTTCATTCTTTTTAGGTGGCCGGTTTGAAGGAAATTATTGAAACGCTTCAGGGTTCTGATGTATACCCAGCTTCTCAACAGATGTTGATTCATCAAGGGAAGGTTCTTAAAGACAATACAACTCTGGAGGAGAACAATGTCGCAGAAAAAAGTTTTGTGGTGATTATGTTAACCAAGGTAAATTGGCTGTCTTGTCATTTGGAGAGTTCTGTAGCTTCTCCTGCCCCATTACCCTCTGGGATTTCATGTGAGAGGAGATTTTTTTTTTAAAATTCTTTGGTAAACAAGATAATAATTTTTACCCAACATATGATGCACGATATGTTAAGGGACAACAATGGATGTTACATTAGGTATTTTGGCACGAAATTGGTGTTTTGACTTGGGCCTGGCTTGATTCTTTTATGTCTATCTACACTCAGGCACACTAACAGAACCCAGAAACACCATTGCATATTAATGCCAAAAAAGTTAAATTTATGGCTGACTATACGTGCTCTGGAATTTTGTAGAACAAAGCATCGTCAAGTGGAGCTGCAACTGCATCTGCTACTCCAGCGAATACTGTAAGTCCATCTAAATGTATTTTCCACAGTTTCTGGCTGGGTTAGTATTAAATGCATTTTTTGCATGTTACAGTTGTTATCTCATGCGTAATTGATTTTTTTAGTTGTAATTGTCGAGCTATGCATTCAAAGTGAAGTGTGCTGAGAATGCTGATTCTTTATTTTTACCTTTTTATCCCTGGGGATGATGGTATGATTTAAAACTTAAAACCAATTGTTGGATAAGATTAAGAAACTGACTTGTTCAAACACCTTATGAGAATGATAAAACTATCAAGACTCGTAAATTTGTGACAAGAAGAAAAGAAGGATGGAAAACACATGGATTTTGATAGTGGTCCCAAATATATATTCCGAACTCCATATATTAATTTTAAAAAAGTAGTTTTTGCAGTTTTGTTGAAGTCGCAAATTAAAAAATTACGACGTAGTGTTTGTGTGCATATGTCTTTGCAAAGTTTGAATGATGGCATCTGTCTGGACTTGTCTATTAATAGTTTGATATGTTTTGATTGGTTTCTTTGTCTCCCTTATAGACCAAACCTGCAAGTAATACCCCTCCTCAAACACAGCCTGTAACTGCACCTCCGGCACCTATAGCAACTAATGCACCGTGAGTTCTTTATTGGTCTAGTTTTCAGCTAATACTAACATTTATGTCCTTGTCAAGAATTTTCACTCTTGCATTTGCAGTCCACAGCCAGCTCCTGAATCTGCTCCTGCCCCTACTCCCGCCCCGGCTCCTGATTCGTGAGTAATGTTCGTTTGTTTATTAATTGCGAGATGGTTGCATTTTACATTAGACTTTTATACAGAAAAATGTATTTTTTTCAACAGCTCAGTGCCAGATGTGTATGGTCAAGCAGCTTCATATCTTGTTGCTGGAAGTAACTTGGAGGGTGCTGTTCAACAGATCCTTGATATGGGTGGTGGGTGTTGGGATAGAGATACAGTTATTCGTGCACTGCGTGCTGCTTATAATAATCCGGAGAGAGCAGTTGAATACCTCTATTCTGTTAGTTTCCACCATTCTATTTTATTGTTACCCCTATTATAGAGAATTACATATGGTTTTGATATTTTGTGGATTGCTTTTGGTTTTTCTTCTGTTCCACCTTGAATAACATTGCCATAATATAACCTTGAGGAAAAGTTTAATCTCAGGGAATTCCAGAGCAAGCAGAAGTTGCTCCTGCGGTGCAAACACCTGCTGGTGGGCAGCCCGTGAATCCTCCAATGCAGGCTACACAGGCAGCCGTACCATCTACTGGACCCAATGCTAATCCATTGGACCTTTTTCCACAGGTAGGAATTTGTCCAATCTCTGAGATATTATTTGATCTTTCATGGAAAGAACCTAAAAAGATAATTGTTATTAAATATATTTAAAAAAGAAAACAAGAACAAGAATAATTGTTTGAATGTTTATGGAGTCAGGGCCTCCCTGACGTGGGCTCCAATGCAAGTGCCGGTTCCCTAGATTTCCTTCGCAACAGTCCACAGGTGCCAAACATGGTTTTCTACAATTTGGGTTTCCATTACAAATTAGGTGTTTTGATTTTCTTGTCGAATTTTTAGTTTCAATCACTGCGAGCCCTGGTGCAAGCCAATCCTCAAATCTTGCAGGTACTTGATTTGCATATTTAATTAGTTGTTTCAAATTTTTGTGTGTTAATGTATTAATGTTAATTTTACCTTGTAAATGTCTCTTTTCTGTACATCCAGCCCATGCTTCAAGAACTAGGAAAACAAAATCCACAATTAGTTCGGACGATCCAAGAACATCAGGCTGATTTTCTACGCTTAATAAATGAACCTGTTGAGGGCGAGGGGTGAGAAATCTGTTGTAGTTTACAGTTGTTTGTTGTAATTGATATCACATCAAGTTGTTTTAGTCCCTAATATTAATCTTTTCTGAGCTTTGAACGTAATGTTGATGCAACCAGGAACATATTAGAACATATGGCTGAAGCGATGCCACAGGACATCACTGTCACACCAGAAGAGCGTGAAGCAATCGAACGCGTAAGTTTTTCCTACCAAAATAAAATTTTATTTAAACATATGTTGATTATGTTATTTTTAGGTTAACGTGCACTCAATCTCATTGATTGGTCACTTCATTTGGATACCGTTATTGTCTCTTGGCAAAATAAACTTTTGAGCTCAAAACTGCTGGGGAAACATCTTAAATGTCGTTAATCATTATTATGAGTTGAGATCAACAATTGTAGCTAAGGCTTTATGTGACTGAAGATGTGGTATCAATGATCATAATGTGATGCTTGGATTATTGTAGAGCTCAAAAAAATTGAGTTGTTCCGTTACCATTAACTATATGTTTTAATATAATATTAAACACTCGATTCTATATTGTGATTATGGAACTTAATACAAGCCACCAAGAAACTTCCTCTCTGAGAGAGTGTATCCCTTCCATTTGATCTATAACTTAGGTCCCCAACACTGTTTGGATACATGGATTTGACACATTTATGATAATATGTTTTGCAGCTTGAAGCAATGGGGTTCGATCGAGCTTTGGTATTGGAAGTGTATTTTGCATGTAACAAGAACGAGGAGCTGGCTGCAAATTACCTCTTAGATCATATGAATGAGTTTGATGATTGAAATTATGTTGATCGAGTGGGTCTTCCTTTATACTTGCATGCTCACTTTATGCGCAATGTACTCTTTTTCTTGCCATGTGGATTAATTTTTATTTATTGATCACAGAGGTTTTCCCAAGCTTAGTTATCCATATACTACATCAGTTTTCTAAGCATTCATCTATTTGTTCATGTTATACTTTGCCAGTGGTACGAAAGCAAGTCTTGGTAATTAATATACAAAATTGCTACATTTAGTTCTTCAATATCTTGTCAATATTGGAAAACCTTTTATTGTTTACCCAACATAAGCGCTGTTGATGTGAAATGATTGAAATGACCATAAATAGCATACATATTCAAAAAATTCACACTTCAATGTTACTTTTTATATTCGGTTATTGATCGAAGTAATTACGTTTCTTATTTTTTATTTTGAATTACCATAGATTAGTCTTTTATGTTTTGAACAAATGAACAACAAACGTCTGCCATGGATTATTTATGCCATTGCCTTGCGGCTAAAGAAATTCGTAGTGAGAAACCATGTACATAGTCGAACTTCTGGATTTCTTCTGGAAAGATGGAGGAGAAGAAAATGTCCCAACAATTCATAAATTGACCAAACCCGAGACTGATTCGATAGCAGAAACGTCGATATATCTGTCAAAGCTTTTCGAGGGTAAGAAAAACAAAACCAAAACACAAGGAGTAATAATTCTTGTGGCTGGATAGTTCTTCCTGAGCTTTAAAAGGTTAAAGAGGAACAGGAGAAAAACACGGGGGGTGAAGCTTGCTTTGATTGATATGCACTCAAAAACAGCAAAACTGAAGATTCTGGCCTCTTACCATCTCCACCATTTGCAAAAGAACTTCACTTCGTAAGATGCTTACAAGAACAATCTGAAGTCGTCCAGCTGCTCTAGCTCCATCACCAAGAATGTGCCCTCATTCTTGCAAGTTAAAACTGAGAACATACTCCATCTCGCTTGTTCCAAATTTGTCATTAATTTCACCATAGGTCAAGCATGTCAACTTGGAGCAAAATACATTAGATGCATATGTTACTATTGTAAACTACTGCCTTATTGTTAGGAAAATATGTGAGAGAAAAGAACGGCAGGGGATCACCATGTCCCGAGCTCAACGAGGCAAAATCAGGATTGATCTTTGCCGCTTCGAGATGTGGAGTATTTCCTGAGCTGCAAGAGATTGACTGTTCACTTCCATATTTGGCAGTGGAATTAGGAAATACCAGCAGAGTGCATCATAAGGTATGTCAAGTGTTCAATAATGGCAGGATTTTTTTCTTGGAAATGACATGAGGTAATTCAGATCTGCTTTCTCAGCAGATGATACAAATTTTTTTCAACTCGACATGAGTTCTTCGACAGTAGACGCAGCACATACAAAATTAGGAGCAACTAGGTTGTACTCAAGGTGATTTCCGGATCAGGGAAGAGCAAGGAAGAAATACTAGTGATCTTAGCTTATACTAAGTTGGATATTTGCAAACTTTTCAAAAATATCATGAAACAGTCTTGTTGACCCCGGTAAAAATAACATTTTTCAATCTTTGAACTCACACACTCGAGCTCTTGTCTCTCTCAATCCTTGCTTGATATTATATGTTCTCTCTATAATTAGAGAAAACCAACGCATTCTTACATGGAATCCTATCTTTTAAACGCATCTTGTTTCACAAGGTTAGACCAGCAAATTCCTTTTAGTGTTG
The DNA here is from genome assembly GCA_907163345.1 of Haberlea rhodopensis. NCBI lineage: Eukaryota > Viridiplantae > Streptophyta > Magnoliopsida > Lamiales > Gesneriaceae > Haberlea > Haberlea rhodopensis. The sequence continues at coordinate 14,956,898 of CAJQUN010000004.1, forward strand.
CGTTAATTCAACTAAGCCGCAAACAACACATCAAGATATTAATATACCACACAAAAACAACCCAAAAGGGTGTAGAAAGAGTCAAAATAACATAGGTAAAATATGAGGAATTTCTACCAAGATTGACAATAAAATCTTACAAAGTCAACTATCCCCTCTTTGCTGCCACAAATTAATAATATCGGTGGCCTGATTGAGCAGAACCACCGTTTGCTTCTTTGAAATCCAGGGCTTACTCTCCAGCATAACCTTAAGCTCCTCCCAAGCATCTTTTCTTGGCCAAAAATAATATGGGCTCAAAGGAATGGTTCCATGGCCGCCTGGAATTACTTGGTCTATCGCTATTCCGATATTCTTTTCCATCCAAACGAATTTCAAAACCAGCCTGGGTCTCTCCATTGGCTTCACCACAATTCTTGCTTTTTCTTTCGCTTCATTATCATCCAAGATTGATGCTTCTTGGGTGGTCAGTGCAGAAGATGAAGCATTTGTTTTGATGGGCATGCATTTTCTTTGGTTGGGTCGATTACGAGAGAAGGATGAAGTCTTTATAGTGGGAAAGATAGGATTTTTTGATAAATTTACCGGGTGTATAAGATCTGTAGAAGGGTACACGGCGCAAGGTCGATAGCCTACAGATAACATCTTATCTTGTGAGAAAGAACCAAGCATGAAATCAAACGCAGGATTAACTGTCAGGTGAATAGAAAAGTGAAAATCGCGATTGAATATACATGTTTTGGAGCTGATAAAAATAAAATATTTTAATAGTTAATATTTTTGTATGTTTTATTACAAATAAAGTTTTGAAACATTTGAATAAATAAATTGTTGTACAAATGAAAATAATACAGAGACCTACTATATATATATATATATATATATATATATATATATATTACAACTATTATATAAGTGTGAAGGAGGTAACTGTTCAGATGAACAGTAGAACAGTGGTGAACAGTTTCATTCCCACTTGGGCTTTTATGATTAGGGCCTCAGTTTCATTCCAACTTGGGCTTTTTTGGTTAAGGCCTCTTCTGGACTTCTTTTATTTTATTTTTCTTTTTGGACACTTTTTAATTGTTTCCCGACCCAAGATTAATTAATTTATTTTTTTCCTTCTCCCGATGTTTTCTTTTCGTGCTTTCAGGACAATGGATGCGTGTCATTGCACGTCTCCATTCTTTTCAATCGCTGGTTCCCTCTTCTCTCTCATTCACCGAATCCATCTTCTCTGTACGTGTTTGTGGTTATCCTTCTTGCACGCCTCACTGATTTCACTGAGGCTTTACCTTGGAAGGTGGATCTAGCGATGATTTTTCATCATGGTTCTCTGGTTCAGGTAGAGCTCACCATGTTTTTCGTCATGCCTTTGTTTTTCGGTCATTTTAACCTTACCGTTCCTTCATTCCTCAGCCTGGTATGTCGTACCTTTCATTAATTGTTTGCATTGTTACTGCGTAGCGTAGTTGGCATAAGAAATTGGGACATGTTATTTGCAGGATATCTCGTGGAGGGTGGGTCTTGCGCTTCTTTTCATCATGGTTCTGTGATTCGGGTGGAGCACACCATGTTTTTTCATCATGTGTTGTGGTTTGGTCGCTTCCCACTGTATCTTTTTTTGCTTTATATGTTGTCTTCGATTTAGATTTCGGGAGCCTGTGGGTGGAGAAGAGTTTATGCGATTTTCCTTTATTCTTCGTTTATTAATTCTTTTATTATTATTATTATTATTATTATTAAATATGGTTTTTGTGTGATAAATAATTGATATTGCGATTGCAGATCTGGGATTTGATTATTTTTGATGCAATTATGTGTTAAAGGGAACAAAGGAAGGTGTAAATCTATTAAAGATTGACTTAGGATTGGATACAAATATATATTTATCTACATTGTACGGTAAATTGAAGCATTTTTCCTAATATACTGAGTATATTTACTTATATTAATTTATTCTGAACCATGGTACTACTTAGTGTTACTGCATTAGTTTGTTAAGTTGGTTCCTTCATTTCTTTTCCTTGCCTGTTATTTATTCTGGTGGATTTGTATGTGCCCCTCGATATGTTCATTGCGAGCATTTCTTTATGCTGTTTCATCTGCTGTGTTTGTGTGTGTTTGTTATGTACATGAGGAGATGTGAGCCATTGTTGTTTTGGGTTTCCCTAAGTTGTGTTGTTCGTTGTGGGATGTGCTCCTCATTTTGTGTGCTTTTGGTCTTGTTTGTGCGTGACAAACGGTGTTTGGCTTGCTTTTTTTTAATCACCTATATTGTGTTGTTCGTCGTGGGATGTGCTGGATGTGTTCCTCGTTTTCTGTGCTTTTGGTTCTTTTCGGGTATAGCGATTGGTGTTTGCCTTCTGCGTTATATTTCATCTGCTACGCGTGTGGTTGCCGGATACTCGAGATCAATGGTATATATTTATTATTTTTTGTCAATCAAAATCGTGTTACACTACTCATGTTTTTTATTCTTGCCCTTTAGGTACATTGTGCATGCATTGATGTGACTAGAAATAGACACATCTTTTATGCTTAATTGTATACGATTTGGTATATTTTGATGGATAAATTGATATGTTATGCTACCTAATCGTGTATTCGTGTGAATGTAGGTGGAATCAAAGAAATCAAGAACAAGGGAGAATAAGGATCAATGAATGCATTGGAGTTGATAAAGTTCAAAATAGACCAAGAAAAGTGCATAAAAAAGAGTCAACAAGGATGAAGACTCGGCGATCGATCGGCATTTATCACCGATCGATCGCCGAAACACGCTAGAAAAGACCCTGAAACAGAATACATTCGCAATCTATCGGCATAATTCACGATCGATCGCCGCAATGTGTTGAAAGTCAGCAATCAATTCTCACGATCGATCTCGAGAAGGTTCTGGCTGAAAAAAATTAGCTGGCAATCGATCGCCAGCTTGTCCCGATCGATCGCTAGAGAGTCCGAGAAAAATAGGAAATATGGTCTTTTTACCATCTTGGAAAGATTTTGCAATATCCTAGCATATCAACCTACCATAAAACACGAAATTAAGCATCATTAATTCATTATTCAGACTTTTATCACAGTATGCTATCATTTATCTACATCTTAACTGATGTTGTTACGGTTGATTAATCGATAAGGGTTTAAGTTTGAATGCTGCTTTCGATTTAATTAAAATTAAGGTGGGATAGGAGTTAAATCTTCAATGGTGAATATTCATGCATAAAATTACATTTGTGAGAAAATCGATGAATGAATAAATGAATTCCAATGGTAGAGTCGACTGAAACCAAGATATCTCTTTAATTGATTTATTCTTATTTTATTTCAATCTTGCATCCTACATAATTCTAGATAACTACTACTCTCAAATCCCCCCTATTTCGATACTTGTTAGCACAAAGATACTTACTTCCCTGTAGGATCGATCCCTACTTACACCGCTACATTAATTTGTTGTTAACTGAGAAGGGTCAATTTGGACATACACGATAAGCGCTACCATACATATAGGCCCTCGGGTGCTTGTCGCTCTCGGTGGGGTTTATGGTTGGCCTTCATCCCTGGGTATGCATATTGTTTTTCAAGTGGTTGCCTAATGGGGTTTATCATCACGTATTCATCCCACCCTTTTTTCCCTTTCGTGATATGTTGATGCTTCATCAGTGCCCTACCGTGTTTTTCCCTTTTACCTGTTACACCCTAAACTTTGATGGAATCTGTCCCAGTTTGGGCACCTCAGGACCAACGACTAGCGCCTTACATGGTTGTCCTACCGATAACCACACTAAATCTCTTCATGGCAGCTGGCTTGCTACGTACTTATCTGGTATTTTCTCGACCCAACTATATCTTTAGTCCGTAATTGTGCCTAGCCTGCATATGCTCAATTTTAACGTGACCTTCCTGCGTATAGGTCGATGTACGCCCCTCCGCCAGGTTGGTTTGTGCTTCTTCATTGCGGCTGTGTTCTTTGTTTCAGCCCCATATTGGTTAGTTACTTAGTTTACAGAATGTCATGTTTCTAATTTAATATGTAGAATCTTTTTATGATTGGGTTCAAACTTCTGTTTTAGAAATCTATAGTTATACTTTAAAACAATATTTCTACTCAAGAAAAAAATCTCTTAAGTATATTAGTTTTCTTTGAGCCCCATATTCCCACTTAATTTTTTTGAAAGCATATATTTGGAACCTGTGAAAGGAAATTTTGATAGATTGATCTCACTTAACATACAATAAGAAGAAGTCGAATATGGACTAATTTTTGAAATTGTTGTGTTTCAGTATCAACCTAATTGAGATTTCCTCGTAATAAAATAATATTTAACTTAGTGTTCAATCAGTTCCCTTGTCTAATACTATTTCGGCGGTTTTAATAAATTAAGTTAAATTAAAATTAAATATTGGATATTGGAGTTGCATGTTCAGGAAAAACTATACTAAATCCAGGTTGTTGATTTGAATTTAATAATAGTTATACAATTTAAATATTTCAATTCAAAAAATCAATTTAGGAAATACACAAGGAGCATGGTTAAATATTTGATTTTGGCAAGTCGATGGGCGGTGGTTGAGTAGGTTAGAATTTGCTATTTTCCCATCTACCACATTAAACATTAACGAAACTATCTGTTGTCAACGAGGTTCGCTAACCTAGGCTGCAATATGATGCATATGCCATGTGTCGGCTATGAGACATCTGATCAACAAGGTAAAATCCAAAATGGACGAAGGGAAATATTGCAAACGAGTCAGGTTAGCATTTTTATATAAAAGTGATAAATACTTTATTTGCGATGGTATTTCCTATGAAGTATAGTTGCGAAAATAAGATCTTAAAAAAATTAAACATTTGATATAGATATTATAGAAGTAGATGCACGGTTTAAAGAATCCACAATTCATTCCATTGATTCATTTGTCAAAGATTCTATCGATGACTATGACGCTTTCAGGTTGTTGGCTTTACATATTTTATTTTCCCCCCACCAGTTCTGTCAAGAAAAACTATTTGCGTATAATGTTGACAAACATATTTGGATTATGTTTATATGTATGCAAACTCGTTCAATCAAACAAAAGCCATCGTTTGTCCAAAAATCGGCTACCATCAGACAAAACACAACTCAACATAATTATGCTCTTACTAATCAGATCTTACTCTAGACGAAGTCATGGGCAGAACATGAAATAGGTATAAAAATGCTCTAGATTAGAGAACGAAAGCCAAACTAACATGATCGCTGGCACCGTGCCTTGCACGGTGCCAAATGACTAGTATATATATATGATATATGGATATTGACACGACCCACTGACACGACATGGATATTGACACGACCCACTGACACGACATGGATATGACGACACGAATTTTAAAATTTTCAGGATACGACATTGCTAGGACATGCTTGTATACTTTTATATATCATACAAGTACTATATTAAAAAAAAATACTAAATTCATATTTTTAAATTCTAAAATCATATTAAAAGCAACAAAAATATTTTAACCAAATTCAAGAAGCGTATAAATAAATGCATGTCACTGGAATCATCATAGTATTATTCATACTAACATCAAACACATATTACTTCGATTAGCATAAAGTTTAACAAACACGTCCAAGTAAAAGATAATACCAAAAATATTCTTACCAAATTCAAAAAACATATAAATAAATGCATGTCACTGAAATTATCATAGTATCACTCATACTAACACCAAATGTATATTACATCAATTAACATAAAGTTTACCTAACAAGTCCAAATTTCATTTTAGCCAAAACTTTTTATATTGTACAACTAACCCCCAAAAATATCCTTTATGTATCGGACACGCTCATCGATCGTGTCCGGCACGAGTGCCTGATTTTGAATGCAGTGTCCGAAACAGGTACCCGATATAATTTTTTTTAAAAAATTAAGGACACACCGTGTACGTGTGTGATGAATGTCGGTGTCCTAGAGCTATTTGACACTGCATCAAGTGATTTTTAGGATCCATACAGTATAGATAGAGAAGATAAATAAAACAAAACGAGATAAAATGGAATTATGCCTAGGGCAGCTTGCCTTAGTGGCACCAAATAGTCTCAATTCTTGGAATTGTCTCAAGTTGGAGACCCAATAGTTGCAAAATTTTCCCTTCCCCAATGTTAAAAATAAATTAATTTAATATATAAGGCTAAGTTGTCGTTTATTTCGGATAAGTTTATAACGTGCTAAAAAATTTATTGTTTTATTTTTAAAAAAAGAATCTTATAAATTTGGAAAAATTACGGCGATCTCCCCTATATAAAAGCTTAATTATAACTTTTAACATATAGTTTAAACAATAACAGATAGCCTAACTGTAGAATATCTGTATTACAGTATCATCACCTCTAATTTGTGATAGACATATGAAAAATTACAATTGTATTCCATGCAATTTACCGTAAAAATATAGAGCATGGAGATATACTATATTATTTAAACTAGAAATATGAATTTCGTATTGTTCAAACTAGAATGAGTCTACATGTAATTCACCTTAAATTTTTATCATTGCTATCCAAGAGAGATAAGTTGGTCTTATTATTTTCAAAATTAAATTATTGAAGGTTGCATTTAGATTATAACATTTTATTTCAACGATTGATTTGAAAAATTGGATATGAAATAATTTCAATAATTAGGAATATAAAATACCATGGTATTGTTGAAAAATACCTTTAAATTGAAGATGATTGATTTGAAATACATGAATTTCAAAATTAACCAATGTTCTTATATTAAGAATTCGAGATCTAAATCCATCAAAGCAAAGCTGAATAAATCATTTTTTTTGCCACCAATACAATTTGAACTCGAGTATGTCCAAAGATGTCATGCACTCTTATTCATCCCGGCTACGATGGGGAGCTCTATTATTAGCATTTTTAGAATACATTAAAATCAATAGCCTATATGAAAATTACTCATTTTCAGAATTTTAATTAATAGCCGATGTATAACAATTTTAATCAGCATACTAATATACAAATATGATTGTGAATAATTTTGCCGAGCCAGTTACACGATTTTTATTCAACTCTTTAAAAAGCGCATATATAAAAAATGCGTTTCCAACTGGGAATAAAGTAGAAACCTCGAGTAAGCCCTAGTTCCATTTCCCACCTCACCCCTCTCTCCACTTCCCTCACGGACGCTTCTCGAACCATCAGATTTACTCCGCATTTCGTAGTGGTGCTTTTATTCTGTCTGTTGATTCATACACAAGAGCTGTATTCCTTTTTTTTTTTACGCTTATCATGCAGTGTTTGATTGTATTTGCTTCGATTGTATAGATCAAGTGAAGTGTGCGAGTCACGATGTCTATTAGGGTGTTGAATCCGAACGCGGAGGTGCTGAACAAATCGCATGCGCTTTTCATGAACATCAATGCCGCGAAGGGCCTCCAAGATGTTCTTAAAACCAATCTCGGCCCTAAAGGCACTATTAAAATGTATATGTTTTACCTTTTTTTTTTTTACATTTACTCACTCGATGTATGCTATTTTTCGCTGTTTTGATTGACTCTCTGTGTTCTAACCAGGCTTGTTGGTGGAGCTGGTGATATTAAACTTACCAAGGACGGTAACACTCTTTTGAAAGAGATGGTAAGTTTGTTTCTTTATACTTCTTGCTTTTGCAGTGGACATTTCCAAAATATCGTGTTCATGAAAATGGTTGCTTATGGAATCTGGATTATGTGTTGCTTGTTTTTTTTGCAACTTGCAATGTTAAATTCTTTTTATTTTGGTTGAACAATTATTTGATTTACTGGTACCTTAGGCTGTATTTTTTTTCCTTTGAAGTTCTGTGGGCTTTACATCTTGAGTTTGTTGGAAGCGAGTTATCTACCTATTCTGTAGACATGTTATGTAGGAAATTTCATGATATGAAATACAAATATTTAGACTGCAAGTTAACCATTTATTTTGGATGCTTAAGACTTAATAGTGTGATTAGCACATGCTTGTGAGTTGTGACTGAATGGAAATTTGTCTCTGATCATGTCTTCTCCGTATTAAGTCTTCAACTTGTCTAGTGGCTGTTTTAAGTTTGTATTCAGTCAAGATCTTTGGAAACTTTGGGGCATCGAGAAGTATATTTCTATGTGTCAGAAGTAGGGTGTATGTGGATTGGATTGTACTTGGGTTGGTACTGATGTTTGCTTATAGGAAATTATAGTGTGTAATATAACTGATGTGTAGCATGAATGATTGATCGTAATGATGTGACTAGTATGCTTATGCATGACCATGATCACTTGTTAGAGCAACCAATGTCTCCCGAGTCTTGTCACATCATATCTATTGAATTGCTTTTGTGTTTCTGGACCTTTCTTTCAGAGTGGTTCTTAAAATTGGGGTTTAATATTTAGATAAACTTTTTTTTTGTACAAAGAGGGTAAAGATGTGTCAATGGCTTAGTTTTCATGACATCTCTTTATTTGAATATGACAGCAAATTCAAAACCCTACCGCCATAATGATTGCTCGGACTGCTGTTGCTCAAGATGATATGAGTGGAGATGGTACAACTTCTACTGTCATCTTCATCGGGGAGCTTATGAAGCAATCAGAGCGGTACATAGATGAAGGTTGGCAGCTTTACTTTATTACAAAGTTTGTGTTCCATCGCAGTATAACGCATTCTTAATATTTGTGATTTAGAAAGTTATTATCATATTATTGTTTGCTTATATGAGTTTAAGAGAAATGATGTTAATAAATGAATGGAGTCCGCTCATCCAGGTTGATGTGTTAGGGGAGGGGTTTGTTTGGGTAATTTTCCTTATGCTTGCTTTATTCTACGAAAGTGTTGAATTAAAGAATCAACTCCCATACCTTCTCCACTATTTCCCATACATGCGGTAGAGCTTGTAAATAAAGAAAATACCTTCTCCAAAATAATCATAGTGAGCGTCCTCCTAGTTTTTTAGTAATAACATTGCTTGATTAGACATTAATTGGAATGGTTTCGATTCCATATTTGTTGAGCTATGGTATCTTGAAGTAGAACCTGTTCATTCTTTCAGGAATGCATCCACGTGTTTTAGTTGATGGATTGGAAATTGCCAAAAGAGCAACACTCAAATTTATTGAAAAATTCAAGACCCCGGTGGTGATGGGTGATGAACCTGATACAGAGATACTGAAGATGGTGGCAAGAACAGCATTAAGGACAAAGGTTTTTTTAGCCACTATATTTTGAAATGTATTTTCGCTTAATTGCCTGTTACATGCCAGATTTATGTATTTTTTTTGGCAGTTATATGAGGCATTGGCTGATCAATTGACTGAGATAGTTGTAAACGCTGTGAGTAATAAATGTTTTGTGATGATTTCTATCAGTGGTGTACTAATGCATGCAATTATGTCTTTCTTGCTGTTAATCTGCTGTATCTATTGTTAGCATTCCTTAATTTTTTATTTTTCTTATTTACCTGATACTCTAGGTACTCTGCATTCGTAAGGCTGAAGAGCCTATTGATCTTTTTATGGTCGAGACAATGCACATGCGTCACAACTTTGATGTGGACACTCGTCTGGTATGTCAGTTGATAAGATTAAATTTTTTTTGAGTTTCTCGCTCAAATAGAGTCTACTCTGTGTTTTCCTATTGCATTCACCCAATTATCTAATCGTGGTTATTCCAGGCTTCCAGCTTCAATTTTTCTGTGGCTGTTTTATTCGAAGGATAATTGTTGCTAAAATAGTCGACTAATCGACGTGTTCTTGATGCTTCTCTCGATATAATATTCAGTTTTATTCCAGCTCTCCCCACTTTATGGAAACGAAACAAATTATTAGATGCTTTTGCATGCTTGCTGGTCCTTTTTTTTTAATACATTTGTGTTTGCTCGCTCGGTGGTGCTCATTTAGGGACAGCACTGAGAATGACCTTGCAGGATAGCGACAGATACATACTTTATTTCAGTCTCAAGAGTCTAATACATAAGAAATTTGCCAATATTTTTTACTGGCCGGCAACCTAATGCAATCCTCCTCCTTTACCCGGGCTTGAGACCGGCCATGGCGGAGTTTTCAAGAGTCCAATAATAATATATATATATATTTTTCAATGGTCTCATTTGTTATTAATTCAAATGCCCATATTTCAAGTTAAAAAAAAAATTCTTAGTAATTTTCAACTTTGTAGGAAATCATTTGTCAAGTGGCATTCTCAATAGAAATATTTTATGTACTGCTGTCTGAATTTTTCTATTAACTTTTGTTGTCTGCATTACATCTGATAATTAGAAAATAAATTGGCTTCATTCTTGTAACCATGTTAGGTTGAGGGTCTTGTCCTTGACCATGGATCTAGACATCCAGATATGAAACGCCGAGCAGAGAATTGTCATATTTTAACCTGCAACGTATCATTGGAGTATGAGAAGAGGTGATGATTGTATATCTTTTACCAGTTCGTGCCTTATTCATGTCTCTTGATATTCATGAGCAGTACGACTTACATTATTTTGTTCAGTGAAGTAAATGCTGGATTTTTCTACTCAAATGCGGAGCAGAGAGAAGCAATGGTTGCAGCAGAGAGACGATCTGTTGATCAGAGAGTACAGAAAATTATTGATTTGAAGAACAAGGTATCTAGGCTAAGAGTGCAATTTTTCTTGTTGGAGAGGAAAAGACCTTCACAAGCTAATACATTGTGTCATTCTAGGTGTGTGCTGGTACTGACAACAGTTTTGTTGTCATCAATCAAAAAGGAATTGATCCTCCATCATTGGATCTTCTTGCTCGAGAAGGAGTAAGTCATCTTAACCTTTTACAAAGTTGTTGGAAGTTAACCTGGCCAGATTGCGTCTCCAGTTTGCCCTTGGTCTACACGGATCAAGGGATTTAGTATTGTCCTCTACATCGTTTATCTACTTGAGTTTCGAAAAAATATTATGTTACTACCATGACTTTATGTACTTACGTTATTTGAGATTTTTTTCCATTTACTGTTCTATTTTCAGCTAAGTTGCAATTTTGAAGAAAAACTTTGTTTAAAAGTAGAAATAATATAATTTAGTGCCATCATTCTCCTTGTTAATCTTTCAATTATTGTGATATATGAATGTGAGATTGGTAAAGATTTAGAGCTTCCCTTGTGTTCTTTTATGATCCTTTCCATCTTAATTCATATTATTACGAATATAGTTTGTTTCTTCTCTGTTAGATAACATGCTTTGTATGCATGGGACAAGTTTCCTGTTTTAGTTCTTCGGGATAAAAAATATCATATTTGGTGATATAAGTTGATGTTCTTCGGTTTGTGTTGCCCTTTTTGGGAAATTTGTCATTGTTTTTACCTGAAATGATCAGGATTTGATTATCAGGTGATGTTTTGTGGTTTTTTGCATCCTACACTTTGTTCTACTTCTGATGTTGGTTATATTTGTTTAGGTAGTTGCCTTGCGAAGAGCAAAAAGGAGAAACATGGAGAGATTAGTTTTAGCTTGTGGCGGAGAGGCTGTCAATTCAGTTGATGACCTAACTCCCGACTGCCTTGGTTGGGCTGGATTGGTCTACGAGCACGTACTTGGAGAAGAGAAATATACATTTGTAGAAAACGTGAAAAATCCGCACTCCTGTACAATCCTCATAAAAGGCATGTTTAGCTACTCATCTGATCCTTCCATATTTTCATCATAAAATAATAATATGTATTTACTGGTGTATTGGTTTTATTTTTTACTGTATGTAGTCTTTGGTTTCTGCTTGTGGAGATTTGTGCTTGTATATTTTGTTGTATTTATTTCCATTGAACTGATGCAACCTGCAATCTCTATCCAGGACCGAATGATCACACAATTGCTCAGATTAAGGATGCTGTACGTGATGGGCTTAGGGCAGTGAAAAATACCATTGAGGATGAAGCTGTTGTACTAGTGAGTTACTAGATGTGTTGAGTTTGTGTGTTTTATTTCTGTTATTCTCTTTGTTTTAACAATATGATGCTGCTTTAAAAGTGAGAATCCTTTTTGTCCAGAAGAAGTGAAAAATAAGAATTATTTCCATAAAAAGAAGTAAAGCTTGTGATCGAAAGTTTAACCCAAACTAGTTCATGACATTGTTTTGTGGTAATCCTCGATGCAAATACATCAATGGTTGTGCATATTAGCCAATTATCCGTTCTTTTCTAATAGTGAGAATCTTTTTTGTCCAGAAGAAGATAAAAATAAGAATTACTTCCATAAAAAGAAGTAAAGCTTGTGATTGAAAGTTTAACTCAAACTAGTTCATGACATTGTTTTTTGGCGATCCTCGATGCAAAGACATCAATGGTTGTGTATATTAGCCAATTATCTGTTTTTATGGCCATGGCTCGCATGCTTCATTACATTTCTAATAGTGGGATGATGGCTACTATAGGGGCATTTCATTATTTGAATACTCAACTTTGCTTCAATCTGTTATCCTCTGGACGTTACTTTGATGAAATATACACCCTTCTGCATTGTTTAATTTCCAATTGACTTGACTTTTGCTTTTGCACTTATGGTTTGGAAACCTGGGAGTGAAATGAGGACAGCTATCGCAGTTTTTCAATGATATGAATGTCCATTGTGTTTTTCCTTGTAGACAAATAGTTTAGAGAAACTATGATGAACAATTCTTCTTTATATATCACAGGGTGCAGGAGCTTTTGAGGTGGCTGCCAGACAACACCTTGTTAATGACGTGAAGAAAACTGTTCAAGGGGTATGTATGTATGCCTATATGGATCTTTTAATGGCTGCTTGCACATTTATTTTCTCTGATGTATTTGTAAATGCAGTTGTTTCAGTCTCATGATTGAAAGTCCTTGTGTTTGATCTGGGTTGCAGTGTATATGTGAAGTATTGAAGCTTTTATGTAGTAACTTGAATTTGTTTTGATGGTTGTGAACAGCGTGCGCAACTTGGTGTGCAAGCTTTTGCTGATGCCCTTCTTGTGATTCCGAAGACGCTAGCCGAGAACTCTGGACTTGACACTCAAGACGTGATTATTGATCTCACGGTAATTAACTCAAATTTCCAAGAAATAATCTAGAATTATTCGTTTGCACGTCTTGCAAGATTGCCTTATACTTTTCAGGGAGAACACGACAAGGGCAATGTGGTTGGCCTTAATCAACATACTGGAGAACCTATTGACCCCCAAATGGAGGGCATATTTGACAACTATTCTGTCAAACGTCAGATCATCAACTCTGCGTAAGTCGAAGCTTTTTGGCTCGCATTTTCTGATATCCATGATTTTGCTAGTTTTGCATCCCTTCTCCATGGCAAATATTCCATCTCTGAGGGTAGGATGTGGATTTCATTGGTTTCTGGTCATTTGCTTTCCATTCTAAAAAAAGACACCATTCTTTTACAGCCCTGTGATCGCATCTCAGTTACTACTTGTTGATGAAGTTATTCGTGCTGGGCGTAACATGAGGAAACCAAGCTAGTTTCCTCATGTTTGGTTTTCAAGAGACTATGGTTTTGATGAGGTACGGTCATGATTCCCAACCATTTGCCTGTGCTCAAATATATTGAATGGTACACAATTTATTCTATCTTCAGTTTTAGCATATTTGATATTTTTGCTCGGAAAGAACTGCGCTTGATATTATTTTATATGAGACATGTTTGTGTTGTGGTAATTGGCTCAATTATGAGGATTAGCATACGTGATGACTATTATCACTGGATCGGAAGTTAAAAGAGCTACAAAAACACTTATTTGATCATGTTGACTACAATTCACATATCGCAATTTCATTTCAAGAAATTTTGAGCATGCTTGCCAACTCGGGACTCGATGGAATTTGGAATTAAATTTTTTTTTTTAAGCTAAAGATAGAAAATATAATTCTATTTGGTGTGGGATTTCATGGGATTCGATATAAAATCCAATCAAAATTCAAGGGATTTAATGGAAGGGATTTGGATTCTTTCAAAATTTAAAATTTCGTAGTTTACTCAAAATTCAGTCAGTTTTCAAATTTTATAGAGTACCATTTTACTCGATTTCTACACTATCGATTAGCATATGTTTTATTTTTGAAAAATGTGTTGAAATCAATTAATTTTATATATAAAAATAAGAACAACACTACCCTTAATTACCCTGGCAAATGGAGAGCTTTTTCTTGAAAAGCCTTGCCCCATATTAAGTTTAAAGAAATCTCAGAAGGTTTATGCCAACTAGTAAATGAAATAGGAAATTCTTTCTATGCACCGACCCATACACCAACATACGTATCAATATATATATATATATGTTTGAATGTGTATTGGTGCATAGGTCTACCCAGTGCATAGAAGAATGAAACGCTGAGAAAAGATTCGCATAAGCACATCTAAATATATAGTTGAATGCAGTAGGAAATCCTGACGTGAACAAGAAAGAAGAAATATAATTACTTTTTATTATATTCAATATTGTATTCTGTTAAAAAAAATAGTATTTTAAATTACGAGAATGTTAATTTTTCTGTGATTTTATATACAGATGTTTAAAATTGATTCTCACAAAAGATTTTACAAAGTTGAAATAATAGTGTAGGAGATCCTTCTACAATTTACCTAACATATACCCAATAATTATTTGATAAGCCCTTGCGTAACTCATTTTAATGTTTTACTATGATTAATGCAAGAAAACACGTCGTATACAGTAATCAATGTAATATCACTAAATTTATCGTAGAAAATTTGAATTCTATGATCTTTATCTTTAATTTGGTAGCAAGCTAGTTTCAGGTTCTCGATACATTTGACTGCAGGGACGAAGACTAAAAGCTTCAAGGGGATTAAGGATCCCAAACTGTACTTTATCCTGAATTAACCAAGTCCAGCCGTATAAACTTGGAACGAAAATGTTTTGGATTGCCTACCCAAAAGTGTTTATTTGCTTTTTATATAAAAAACATATTTTTGGTTGTTTCTTGCTTTTGCTATTACTTTATAAAAAATGTAGGTAAAAAGAAAAATAGATAAACCAGTAATGAAATGTTTTCTGCTACTTAAGTTACATGATGACAAATTTGTAATAAATTAAAGTTCATTAAGCTGTTATTTTATTTTAATATCAAACACTCGATTTTTTTTTGCTTAAAAATAATTTTTTCCAACTTTAAAAAAATCTAACACAATCAACATAAAAAGTTCTTGAAATAAGCAAATCCAAAACACATCATAAGGCTTCAAGCAGATACAAGTATGACTTATTTTCTTTTCATTTGTAACATTCAGAATGTTTTGTAATGTCCAACTTTTTGGTACAAATTGTATGTGTTTGGTCAATTTTGATGTACTCGTTTATAGCTTCGTTGTAAAACTAACAGAAAGAGTACACATTAAAGATTTTATGTTTACCGGATTCATGGAGACAATTAAAGACAGTCCTTTTGTAATGAAAAAATTCCAACTTTTATAAGAAATTCTTTTGAGATTTTTCTCTTACCTAGTTAAATTATGGGTTTGCCGTTGTCTATAGAAACACTTTTGATGCCTCTGTTCTTGCACCTCGTCTTCCCCAATTCGTGGGTAATAATTTATGCATTTTCGCTTTTGCTGTACATATGGGCACACAAAGATGTACAGAATTCATCAAGAAAAATACAGTCGGTTTTACATAGAGGACCTATAAAACTTGCAAAAATATTTACGGTTTTGTGTTGGAAATTAGCTTGACCTCGTATAAATTGTTCTCTCCCTCGGCTGTATTCACAAACACGAAGCAGTGTCACTCAGAACTTGAAACACATGCAATTTGTATACAAGGTAAACAAGGTGATAGTATTTACCAATTTCAGCTGTGATTCCTGGTCCAAAGAATGAAGTAAACTTTGCCTAGAAATGAACAAATTTCCAAAGAGTGGATGGCATAGTCATGGAGAATCAAAATATTAATTTTTAACGTTGGATTACTATTATCCTACCTGTCTTTGCTCGAAATCAGACAGAGTTAGGGCTTTAGCCTCAAATAGCAATGTCAAACAATATAGACCTCCCTCAGTCACCTAAAACAAACCAATAAAACCACAAGATCAGCAAGAACAGAAGAAACAGCTTTAGTGCAACTTATCAACTTAAATTAAAGTAAATAATATTGTAGCAGTAAAAGCAAAAGCAACTTATTACTGAAAAAGCTAAAACAAATACAAGTTCACCATGTGAGATTAAACTTATTGACATAATTTCAGGGACATAAAGCAAGTTTTAGGGTCATACTTCTTCCTGGATACTTTGAAGAATAGGAGCACTCCTGCGCGGTATTCCTCCACCCTAACAGAAAATTATAATGGAGATCCCATGTCAGTTGTATGAACAAACATGCATTTACTTCGTTAATGATTTAAATCTTTTGAATTTGGGTTGAGTTTGGAAGGATGCAGAAGAAAGCCAAGGGGTTTGATTACCAGTCCATATTGGAAAATTCGCTTTAATGCTTCTTCCAGATGCTGTTCATCCCCATAACGGTATCTTGTAACATCATTTCTAACCTAACAAACAGGCAGGGAAAATTAGAAGTGCATGGATGGCGATATAAAGGTTGAAATTACAAGGGAGAATATGTCAGTTCATTATGACATCTAAACATGTAATTTAAACTAATAGCCCTTCAAAAACGAACTAATTACCTTAACACAGGAAGCAGTTTAGGGGGAAAATCTTGTGCTGTAACGCAAATTTCAGGGGAATAGGAGATCGATCTAGTAGGATCTTAGACTATGGATGTTTCAAATAGGAGATCACCAGAACAAATTACGTAGAACTCGACACTTGTTTGCAAATAACGAATGAGTGTACTAGGAATATGGCATAAAGATGAAACTTACCTGCTTAAGAATTTCAGTAGCACATTTTTCTCTCAGCACCAAAGCATCTGAGTAGGTCAAGCAGGGCACTGGCTTAAGCTCTGCATACTGGAAAACAACATAAAGATATGAACATCATAAATCAGGAAAAGATACAAAAGCATGATAAGTATTTCCTTCTCAACCTCAGCAAGTAAAATGAGTAAAAGTCTAGCTTCTTTGTGCATCATGCACAGGTTAAATTATAAATAAATACCATATGATGTAGAAATAAATATACAGTATACATGCATAATCTTCAGCTAATGGACAAGGAATTTATAATATGATAGAATGAAATACATTGCAGAATGTAAATTGAAAGTAGATATTAACCTTCAAAGCCATCCCAATTACTGCAAGAGGAAAGCCATATGTCAGCATCAGGGCTGACCATTCAGATCCCGGGAGGATGTTGAAGTACGCCCCAAATCCATAGCTGCGTGAGCAAACTAGTCAAAATCATTAATTTTATCTATGGCACATTTGCTACTTGAAAATCAAAGTTCACAAAATATATGAATAGAAAGTGAAAACAATCTATGTTATGGAGACTCTTCTAAATGCATATTCAAAATTTTGACGCACAGTCCAAATTATGGGGCACTTGTTTGGTATTTTGATATGACCAGTGAACACGCAAAAGTTAAATTTGTAATGTGACTAGTGCAAGGGTGGTCAGAATGCTGTTTGAGTTAATTAGGTTGTATATGGTATCACTATAGTACCAGAGAGAAGACGGGAAATATATTATTTTTTTTATAAAGGCATACACTTCTCAAGATTTCAGAGTTGACAACCTCACATTCAAGTGCAAGTCCAAGTCCAAGTAATGAATTGAATGATCATGAGAATGAATTAAAACAGTCAAAACAGATAAGACATTTGACTGATTTTTGAATGTCTTATTCTGGGGATTGCATCAACATCAGCTTCAAGGCAGGATGCACAAATAAGGGAAAAAACATATGATCAGCCTCAGAAAATCGGCTTTCTTTCAAAAAGACCAAATAAAGTAAGTGAATCTATGCACTCTTTTTCGAGTAATCTCTTCTAAGGACCATATGTGAGCAATCATCCTATGAACTATTCACCATTGTTTCAAATAACGCGTCAGAGGATTTTTTTCATTGACATAAGAACAAAATGAAAAGAAATGATTCAGTCCATCTTCGCCACACTTTTTCATATTGGAGGCGTAAATTCTAGAAGTGTAGAGTAGGAAAATTGGTTAATTTATTTTCCTTTTCTGCAAACATTAGTTCCTATTTCCTTTTAATGCTTTATGAAAAACAGTTCATCTGATTTTTAGCAAACATACCCTGAAAAGAAATCAGAGAAAAACCTTGATTATGTGGATCAGTGGATGAAATGATCTTTTTTCTTTCACAATGAAATTAGATCTGGCAAGAGACAATCTTTCATGCAAAAAAGAAAAGAAAATACTCACGAGAGAAGTGTAACGCCAACACTTAATCCGATGACACCAAAAGAAACCTGGATACAATAATCAAAAGTTAGCCATTGTGAAGAAAACTGCTTGCTATCTTGAGGTTTCATAAATGGTTGGAAATTTCAGATAAATAGAAGCAGGCATAAACACTTGTCTAATATTCTTAACATATGAATACTAGATACAGGTGACACAATGTTTCATCCCTCATAAATGACCTTTGTCTTGGATAACCAATGACTGCCTAGTTGGTGGGATGTTGAGAAGTTAAATAAATCTTTAATGCATAATCAATTAACTGAGGCGAGGTTTATATTTTGGAAAATATAAAGCAACGTACGGTTCAAACCGTTTTGATCAAGAACACTTCAACGTGGGTTAAATAGCTCCAAAAGCTCGACCAAACAAATCTACATGCGGAAATTCGAAACAGTCGAAATATTAGGAAACTCTGATGAAATGGTTACCTTAGCGAGCGAAAATTCATTATCCGGAACAGTGTCCTTGTTGACTTCGGCGGCAGCATTGGTCGCAGAGGAGGACGATTGAGTCGATTCGGCAGCTCTGGGAACAAGTTTGAGTCTCGGTGCAGTTTGATTATTGAACGGAATTGAAACTTGATTCCTGGCAATGAAGCAAACACTGGAGAGGTCGAGTTCGATAGACTTTGATGAAGGCAACACTAACAGCTGTCGATTTAGAGAGAGAAAATATGTGCGGCCAGATCCGAAACGCAGAGTGCTGAGTGTCATTCCTCCTCCGCCACCACTTGACATATTCACCACCGCGGCCGCCGGTTTCATTTGCATAACTGAGAAGCGGAGTGTGGGGATTATCCGGAGATTGGAGGGAAGGATAATTGTGGCCACTCTTTAACTGCCAAATCTTTGGTGATGACGTGGCAATTGTGAACGTTCAACTTGGAACCGGCCCACTAACAAAATGCTAATCCCATTAATGATGATTTGGGTGAAAAGCCCAAATATTTCAACCAAAACGGGGTAGGTCTAAATCACGTAAAGTTGATGCGCTTGCGGATATGAATGCGGGTATACGTGCACGAGTGCATGAATTTTCAAAAAAATTGAGTGCACGTGCGTATTAATGAGCTTATTAAAAGATACAATATATGATGTACGAACATTTCTAAAAATTATTCGGTGCAGTGTCGGACACTGAAACGGCTGGTCACACCGATCACGACCAGAGCACCATGCGAATGAAAGTAGGAGGATTATGTAACTTATGTTAGGATAGGATCTATCAATATATTCTTCCATGTTTTTACAAAAAGGCCTCGCTTCCTAACGTGGAAAATGGTCCAAACCTAATATAAGTTGGCATATATGATACAAAAGGCCGAACTTGTGGTCATTTGGATTGGACTCTAGAGATTAAATAAAGGAGAAATTGCATATTGGTACTGTTTCAGAAAGTTATTTTAAATAAGTCTGGGAAAAAAAATATTTGCGTCAAAATATAGGCAGGTGAAAACTTTATTCACATAGATACACTTTTTGAACTTTTGTTTTATTTAAATCTTTTTTACTTACTAAAATACCCATAATTTCATCTCTAACCTAATTATGGTTTCAAACCCATGAAATATACGTATAGTCTCACATCACTCTCTTTTCTCTCCACCCCCACCACGTCCACCATCTTCCCAGCCCGCCGCCATCATCTTCACAGCCGCTATCATCGTCTTCACTAGCTGCACAACCTTTGTGCAGCGCCCCAGCACTACTGTTTGTGAAAAATAGTTTGGCATTGCTGTTTCTGAAATTTTGGTAACAAAAATAGGATGAAGATTCCCACAGGATTAAATAGATTCATGTGGGACTTGCAGTGATATTTTGGGAAATCTCACCTCGCTCTCTTTCCACTCCACCTTCACCACTTCCACCATCTTCACCAGCCTGCCGCCATTGTCTTCACCAGTCGCCGCCACCGTCACATCCTCTTCGATAAGTATACGTATTTAGCAAGTAGTTGCGGTAGAATTTGTAATGTGGATTAAATATGATGATGAATTACTTGAGCTTAATTTTTGTCAATCTTGAGCTTCTATATATCGATTTCTTTGAAGTATTTCCAGTAGATTTAAATTGGTATTTCATCTACTATGTTAGGTATTAAATTTACAGCAATAATGTTTTTGAGGAGTTAATATACTGATTGTACTTTAACTAAACAAGTAAAATTTGTTATGCTCATTCAAATTTTGTGTCATCTTTTGATATAGAAGTGGGTTTCATGAAAAAGGCACATCATAACTTCAGGCTTGATGAAGTGGGAGTCAGAAGACTGGTGAACATTGTTTCTAAAATATTCAAATGCAAGGATTCACGTCTTTAAGGGCACTTGGAAAACCTCAAGGTCGATGATTGCTTTTTCATGTACAAAATGGTTGTGGTACTCTTTAGACGGGGACTATCATTTGATCAAACTTTGTGTTGTTGGTGTTTTGGAGATAATCTGATGTGGGTTGAAGATTTTCTTCTTGTTGATTTTTTTTGCTGTCTAGAAATTTTATCATAAATTTTATCATTGTTTAGATGGTTTACACATGTTTCAGTTTTTTTTCATGTACAAAATGGTTGTGGTACTGTTTAGATATGAACTATCATTTGATCAAACTTTGTGTTGTTGATGTTTTTGTTGCTGTTTTGGGAGAGAATCTGATGTGGATTGAAGAATTTCTTATTGTTAATGTTTTTTGTTGTCTAGAAATTTTTCCATTGTTTAGATGGTTTACACATGTTTCAGTTTATGTTGGTCTTGATTTGACCCTTGTTGTTCTTAGATTTAAGCTGTTGGTTCGATTTATTAGTTACTCGGTGCACGTTTGCATAATTTATATTAAATAACTGGTGTACGAAAATATAACAATTGATGCGAACTTTGTTTTAATTAACACCTGCACGAATTTTGCAAATGGTGCACGAAAAGGTAACACTGGTTCATGAAAATCTAACAACTGGTGCATGCAAATATAACAATTGGTGCGAACTTTAATTTAATTAGCTGATGCACAAAATTTTGCAAATGTTGCACGAAAATGTAACACTGATGCACGAAAATATAACAACTGGTTCATGAACTTTGTTTTAATTCATTGGTGCACGAATTTTACAAAAAAGTGACGGGTGCACGAAAACAAAATTACTGGTGCATGAACTATATAAACCTGGTGCACGGAAAATGCAAAAGAGTAACTGGTGCACGAACATATATTACTGATGCATGACAATATAACTCTGGTTCACCAGCTATTGATTTTTAATTTTCGTGCATCACTTACTGATTTCCAATTTTCGTGCACCAGTTATTTAATAAGTTTGTGCACCTACTATTGATTTCCAATTTTCGTGCGTCACTTACTGATTTTCAATTTTCGTGCATCACTTACTGATTTCCAATTTTCGTGCACCAGTTATTTAATAAGTTTGTGCACCTACTATTGATTTCCAATTTTCGTGCATCACTTACTGATTTCAAATTTTCGTGCATCACTTACTGATTTCAAATTTTCGTGCATCACTTTATGATTTCCAATTTTCGTGCACCAGTTATTTAATAAGTTCGTGCACCAGTTATTTAATAAGTTCGTGCACCAGCTATTGATTTCCAATTTTCGTGTATCACTTACTGATTTTAGTGCATCACTTGCTGATTTCAAATTTTCGTACATCACTTTATGATTTCCAATTTTCGTGCACCAACTATTTAATAAGTTCGTGCACCAGCTATTGATTTCCAATTTTCGTGCATCACTTACTGATTTTCAATTTTCGTGCATCACATACTGATTTCAAATTTTCTCTGGGTCATCTTCTTCGTTGCAAATTTCAGGCTGTAAATTCTGGAAATGAGCAAAGAAGCACGGACACCAATGAATCATAAATATACACTTACACACATACACATACAAAAATACAAACACACACACATATAAGATTTGAAAAAAATTCTGGAACGAATTGATAGAATGAAAAATCGAAGATACTGGCGAGAGAGATTTACGAGGAGAATTTGAATCGCAGTCGTGAAAGGAAGATCTCGAACGAAGTGCTGAAAGGAAGAGACTGAAAATTTCTAATTGTCGCATTTTCTTATTAAGGGCACTTTTGCCATTTCAACCTAAAGTGGACTTAAATGATTGCAAGTTTTTTTTACTATGACTCATGAACTTTGCCCTAAATAAAGCTGCGTTTTCGGATTAAATCTGCGCAGTCTTGTGAAATCGTTTAAGAAGATATAATCATTGGACAGAGCTGAAATTTGGACATCATATTTAGAAAGTTTTTGGAATACATCTTGAATGATGGATATCAAATTTTGGATTCTCTAAAGATGGAAACAGATTGTGTATTGTAGGATTTTGTTAAGATTTTTATAATTCTTTTGTTGTGTCAAAATTGAGATATCTTGAATAGATTTATAATCGTGGCCCTATTAGCCTCAAAACATTTCATTCCCTGCCTTGCCCGCTACACCCAACAAACAACATACACTGAGGGCCAGAATTATTCTCCGGAAAGAATTTTGAAATATCAAGGACAAAGTAAGAGAGAGCAGGTGAAGATTCAAGATCTTCTGTTTCATGAAGTGTCAGCGCGAACTCTTGTCCATCCTCTTACTCACCAAGAGAATGAAAAGCAATTCAATGGCAACTTGAAGGCATATACTCCCCATTTCTTTGTCTAATCTTATTAGCGCAGGCACCAGCCGTTGACTAGCCAACCAGAAAGAGGTACTTATGGCAGAAACGGGCGGAGGGGAATGTTCCATCCGTATCTACCGGGATTGAATCAGGTCATTTATGGATATTATTAAGAAGGCCATGCAGATCTAGTCTAGTCTCACTTTCGTCTTGTTTTGTTTTTTTTCCTTCCATCTTTATTTAGATGCATCGATCTTTGTATGTCTTTGTTAAAGTTCAAAAGCTCACTTCGATGGTGATTGATGAGTTCTTCTGGTAATATCTGCTTGTTTTTTTTTTTTGTTGTTGCAATTTTGTGCTTAAATCTTTGATTAACTTGAGCATTACTGACTATTTTTTCAATTTTATTTTTGTATATACTGAATTGTGTCAAATTATCTGACTAGGGTTGGATTACTTGAAAGGAAAGTTTAGTGCTACCGAAGTGTGTTTTCTGAGTCAGTTTTGTTAGAAAGTTTTGAAATAATTGTCGGTTTGTTGAACAGTTTGAGGATACTTCTTCTGACCATAGAGTTGATATGTTTTTTTAAGAAATAAGTTAAAAATAATGCACAGCAATCGGATTTGTGATTTCATTAATTCTCTACAGAATCATTTTGCATGGGGAGTTCAATCTCCAATCGACGTTGTGGGTTAAATTCATATCTTATCATCTGTTTCCTTAAAATTTGCAGTTTGATAAATTTTTTTTAATGGCAATCGGATTGTAAGCCATCATTTTGAATTTTAATTTAAATGGAGTGCTGCATAGAGGAAGCATATAAAGCTAAAGCGAATGCTGAGAAACAATTTGTGGTGGGAGACTTTGTTGCTGCAAACAATTGTGCTTTAAAATCTCAAAAGTTGTGCCCAGGGGCGGAGCCAGAATTCTAATATTGGGGGGGCGAAAGTCTTTTTTTAAAAAAAGAACCATAAATTATGCTAAGAAAGTAACACGTATTGATAAAACAGAACATATAGACTACAATTTGGCTATCTTAATAAAGCAGCACAAATTATAACATAGCACAATCTTTAACGTATTATAACTTATGTCCAAGTTGTGCTCTACGTTTGTTGATGTGTTCAAATTTATCTACATCATTGATCCCATATCATATTCCGCTTGCTTGGATCCCATTCTATATCAATATCAGTTAAATTTTTTTCAATCCTTGGAGCTTTCCGTTGGAGAGATGATTAGTTGGCATGTAAAAAATTAAGTTAAATTAAAACCGAGATACATAATGTTGTTTTATATTTTAACATATGATAATTTTTTCAAATATTTGTGATTCCCGTGTTAGTCTTGTTTGTTGGGATTTTCTTCTTAAAAGTAGAGTGAATGTTATAATTAGCCTTAAAGAAAAACAATGGATCACATGATTATTATTATTTTTAATTTAATGTTTCATTAGTGTCATTCGATATACGCCACTCAACAAAGTATTTGATCCACATCTAATATAGTGTATGGTAAATTATAGAACATCATATATCTACAGCATGGTCAAAATTTAGTGTTGAATTATTTAGCCGACCATACAAGATGGAGAAAAACAGTTATTTGTTGAAAGAGTCAATTTAGAAACAATATTTGAATATTTTATGAGGTTTTCAAGGATCTTGCAATTGGTGACTAATTCATTATTCTTGTAATATGTTATGTTTATCATTAAAATGAATAAGACTTCATTTTTGTAACATAATTTTGGAAATACATTAAAACACAAGAATATGATTGGGTAAATATTGTCTTATATTGCAATCAAGTCATTTAACCTGACCTTAGTGTCTACAAACAGAGTATCAGAACATTGGAATACATGTTAAGATATGCAATTCTCTTCAAGTGAAGTGCATCTTTTATAGAGTGAAAAAAATTAGATTGCGTTGCCAGGGATTCGAACGTGGGTCATTCATTCATGTGAAAAGGTGGAATTCTCACCGTATGCTACTACTAATTTTTTGCAAGGTTATTCAAGCTAATATATACTTAACTAAATTATTTTCTGGGGGGTGCGGCTGCACCGAGTCGCACCCCTATTCCCTCCGCCTCTGGTTGTGCCCTGAACGGGAGGGTATATCTTAAATGGTGGCTACATTTGGCGTCTACGCTGCTTCGGTGGCAAAAATTAATGGAGAACTTGATTTCAAATGGACAATCTACCGAAAAGCCCAAGTTAAAGAAAATGTATAAGAAGATGGCAGTACTGCTCCACCCGATTAGAACAAAACTGTTGGAGCCGATGGGGCATTCACATTGTCTCTGAGGCATGGTTTCTTTTATCCGATAATGTTAAAATAAACTATTACGATCAAAGGAAAAGATTGTTCGTTGGGTATGGTGTTGGGGCTGATGGTTATGACAACTTTTCCAAGTATCCAGGTTCTCATAGCGGACTTGATTATTGGATCTGTACATGGCATTTTCTAAAGTTTTGTTGGACATAAATATGTGACTAATGAGTTCTCACTTTGATATTTCTATATTAGCATGGAAAGAATGATTGAACGATACAAGAGATGCAAATATGCTGGGGAAAAAATTGCTACTATCAGTCAACCCGAGGTATATATGTACTAAATCAGACAGGTCTATTAATTTATAGGTAATGTTTCATTTATTTCTTGATACTTTTGGTTTGGTTATCAAGGAAAATTGGAATGCTGAGTATCCAAAACTTGTGGCTCGGATAGAAGTTCTTGAAAGAAAGATGAGGTACAACTTTAATAGAACAGTAATATTGGATCTGTACATGACATTTGCTAATGTTTTGTTGGGCATAAATGTGTGACAGTTGGTTCTTTAAACTTTGTTTCTATTTCCAGTTGTTGTGTTCGGTTGGTCTGTTCATTAATTTAGATGGTGTTGATTGTTTTCTGCATGTAGAGATTTCTCAGTACGATGTGAGCCATTTAAGGAGCATTGATCGTAGCATATCGAGTTTGCAAATTATTTTCGGTTATAGTCTAATATGGGCAATATGTTCCAGGTAGAGATTTTTACTCAGATACAACATTGTATTTCTGCCTTGTGCAAATCTTATATAAACAGAAAACTTGATTTCCTCTGTATATTAAGTTTATAATGTACTTATTCCAGGTTTTTTAGTCCACTTGAAATGGTCAAATAATGAAGTAAATGATCATTTCTTTGCATTGACATGGTTGATATATGCCAAAATTGAATGTCGTCTTCGCTTATATCTTTAAGATCGGGTGGCTATCATGATATACCGCAGCTAGCCTATTGGCACCACGCCTTGCGTGGTGCAGCACGTATATATAAGAATACACAGTTTTGGCATGTAGTGCTGCTCTCAAATTGCCATATTTGTTCTTTAAAGTAAAATTAAGAATCACGTGCAACAAATTCAATTTTCCTAGTAGATACTTGCCATTCAAGGCAGCGGTAAATGAATATCTTGAAGGGTTAATTTCCTCTGTATATTTTCAAGAAAATTAAAACTAAGAAAAGTTTTAGACTTTATCTCTTAATTTTTAAGATATGTGTTACCTCTTGCTGTGTATCGAGGACTCAGTGCTCGAAATGGCTATGTTTGATGCTGGATCTTCTCTAAAACTCCTTAAATTTGATACCGAAAAGCTTCTCGAATGCGTGTTTTCGGGGAGATTCGGACCTTGAGTCCCCATTTTTTCAAGTTCAAATCGGCATCGTCATGAAGTAATGTGGCATTGCTCCATGGAACCTTTTGTCAATATGGATGAAATGTTTGTTTGGCTTCAGTTCATAGAGCATGCCGAAGCTTGGTGTATTCTCTTGTAGGCATGGTGTGCCGACACGGTCGTAGAGGACGTCGCGGAAGCTGTTGTTCCAGTTGCATTAACATTTCACGGAACAGTAGCGGTTATTGTTGCTGAATTTTTTAAATTAAAAATAAAAAAATTAGGTAATTTGGAAACTTTTGGACATTTTTAAATGAAAAAATTAAAAAAATTATAGTGCAGTAATGGCCGAGAAATCGCCGTTACGTTCTGCGAAATTGTTGATATTCCATAAAAAGGTGTTATAGTTACATATATGTTTTAACCTAGAATTTTATCGTGTCAGCTGCTATTCTAATTATGGAACGGCTGTTTCACAATATTGCGAACCATGATTGTACAAATGTTGCATAATCAGCATATGATGCCTTGGTGCTTAGCTGCGTTTCAAATACTTTAAAGTTTGGCCAAAGAATTCAAATTTATAAATTCCATGCTCTCAAATTCAAAGTTTCTTGTTTCTTTTTCAGGCAAATGCAGGAAAAAGATCCCTTTTCTAAATTTTAGAGATTAAAAAGTGAAATTTGTCAGGAATATTCAATGCTTTAAATCTTGTCTGGAACTTTTTGTCTATTCAAAATGATACCATCGAACAGGAAAGCAATTTGAATAAAGAGTGTTTGGAGCAAAAGCCTTGCTGGAGGTTGGCTAAACGATTCGACTTAAATATGCTGGAGGTTGGCTAAACGATTCGACTTAAATATGCCCTCAATGTCACGCCCCGAAATCTGAGCGCGTGACACCGGTGTTGAATCCAAACATGATATTCAGATATAACAAGCCTCGTGTACATATCTATGATAAAATCAGTCTATTTATTCCAAAATCAATAAATTGTCATTACATTTGTAAATACGAAATACAATAATCTCGGATTAAATAAAATTGCGGAAGCGTAAATAAATATAGTAAATCTTCTTGAAGACTCCTCCTGGATCACCATCCCCAGAATTGTTCGTCTCTTTCTTCCTCGATCTCTTCTCCTTCGACTTTGTCTGGGAGGGGAGGTAAGGGGGTAAGTGTTTGGGAAAAACACCCAGCAAGCGGGGGCCAATCGATGTGACAATATAATACTTTTTCATAATTTTTCAAAACATATATCATAATCGGAGCATAAACTGATATGAATACTTAAACATAAACTTAACAGAATTGCTCTAATCAGAGCCAGAACGGAACATGTCATATCATAAATATTTTTCATATACGTAAAGCACAGTAAATCCTCTAATTTCCTCATGGTACTGATATCAGTTCTCTAGACTTAACCCTCCTAGAGATAAGGTTAGAAACATCGGATCACACACGAATAAAGGGTCTGGACTTTCCAGAACAACGGTTAACCACCGTATCAGGTCAGAATATCGGTTATAATCTCACCGCATCAGGGTCAGAAACAGAAACATAACTCGGAATTACCAATTGGATTTCGAAATTTAAAGTGCTTCAAAAATATAATTTTCATCAAAACATCAGAATTTCATAGTTTCAATATAAATCACATAATCGATTGAAATTTTAAAACAAACATATGAATTTTCAAAAAATGAAATGAATATACAACAAGAGCCCACTTACACTCGAAACACGTTGAGATGAGATTCGGGTTGAGAAAATTGTGAAAATCTCCTCCTCTCTTCCTTGTAAGTTTTCAAAATATTTGTGTGTGTGTAGTGTATGATTATCGAAAAATGCTAAGTGTAGAGTAGTCTTTTCTTGGCAAGATGTAGTGTGATTTTAATATGGGAAGGTGTACTCCAATTTAGGTCCTCTACTTTGGCTCCTAATGTCAAGACTTTAGTGGAATGATGAGTGGATGTTATTAATGTAACTGGGAGGCAATTAAGTGGGGTGGATTGATGGGCATGAGTTGGGGTCATCAATGGGATGAACATATGGGGTCATCATCTTTAGTTTAGGGGCATGATTTAGAGACATTTAAGTTGATCATAAATCCTAGCCATTTAGTTTATAATTTTAGCAAGGAGATGAATGACTAATCAAGATTGGAAAAATGCACTTGAATATGCAAATTGAGTGGTCATCACATTTCATAATTTGAGTAAGTAATGAATGTGGTAATCAATGGGTAATGTAGAAGAATTTATTGAAAATTACAAAACTTTGGCAATCTAATGGCATGATTTAAGTAAGTCATTAAATGTCATTATATTGTATTGAATGAGATTGAATGATGGTTGAATGAGATTGGATGGTGGCAAGATTTGTGTTAAACACTTAATGTCATTGAATGACTAATGACAAGATTTGGGCAAGTCCATTAAATGGCTAACATGATTTGGGGCAAGGCAAAAATTTGGGGTCATCACATCCCTCCCTCCTTATTGAAAGTTTCGTCCTCGAAACTTGAGTCAATTTGACCTTAGGTATATATGGCTTAAGTGCTAGTTCCTCAGAACCTCTTGGATATAATGAATGCGTGGCAGCACAATCAAGCAATGTTTTCTCTTGGGTTATGGCATAGACCCGAGAACTTGGTTTGTTCTCCATTGGCTTGTTTGGAGGGGCACTATTTCCTGAACCTGTCCTCCTTTTCTCGACTTCAGGACAATCGGCAATTCTATGTCCAAACTTCCCACATCGGAAGCAAGCTCCAGTCTTTATGTGACATTCACCGGCATGTGCGAAGTCACAAGTCGGACATTTTGGAATCCTTTGATTGAATGGGGCGGATATGCGTACCTCTTGCTGATTATTGGATTGGTTTGGTCGTTTGAAATCCTGACCATTGGCGGCGTGTTGGCTAAGGAGAGGTCGCTTGCACTTAAATTCCTCTTCACGACGTCGTATATCCGCTTCAGCCCTGATGGCTGCTCCCATTAAGTCTCCAAAGTTTGTGGTTTCATAGATTGCGAGGGCGGATTGGATACGATTGTTTAACCCATTCCTGAAGCGATGTAGTTTCAGGGTCTCATCTGTCATAATCGTTGGTGCATAAGTTCCTAGAGAGTTGAACTTTGAGGTATATTCTACCACCGACATGTCAGTAGTCTGTATCAAGTGCTCGAACTCTCTCAGCTTCTGAATTTGCACGGCTGCTGGGAAATATTGCTTTAGGAATGGTGACACATTTTCCCACATTTACCCGTCTGATAAATGAGAAATGATGTTATGACTTCAACCTTGATGTTTTCAGGTACTTCCAGCAGTCCGTGGTGATTTTCTATTTGCTTAAGCTAATTCTGGGCCATTTCGGGATCTGAGTTGCCATCAAATGTCGGAACCCTGTTCTTACTAAGAGACTCATAATGGTACTTGACTCCTTGTGGAGGTGAGGAAGGATGCGGTTGTGGCTGGTTGTTGGCAGGGTTACCCATGCCTTGTAGTATTGTAGCCACAATGGTGGCTATTGTCATCAAGTCTTCGCGACTCAGACCCACCCTCGGGGGTTGTGGCGATGGAGGTGGAGAATTCTGCTCTCCATTCGTTCTCTCCTCATTAGTGTTAGGAGGAACTACGTAGTTGGGGTTTCGATTGTTACGAATAGGTCGCCCGGCCATTTCCTACAAATTCGTAACTCTCTAAAATTGTTGTGCAATGTTATAACGAGAGTATGTTCGAGATACACAAAATGGAGACAACTTTGAATAAAATAATTTTATTGATAGTTGAATAAGGTTTCCAATGAATTCAAATGAAATTAATAAAATACTAAAGATTCTTAATATTCTTATTAAATGTAATATGTAATATTTTATTAACATACATCTTTTAAACTAATCAATAATGTCCCTATCTCTGAATTCCTCCTCATCATCTTCTTCTACTGGGTCTATCTAGGGGTTTTCCTCCTCTTGCATGTTGTTGAGGACCCATGCAGCTCTTCGAGATCGTGCAACCACCCGTGGTTCGTCTCCGTGAGCTCTTCGATTTGCATCTCGATGGCCATAATCCTATCCTCTCTTAGCACTAGACCGGTATCGTATTCCTGCTGGAGGTTCTCACTTTGGTTTTGCCATGGTTTGAATTCTATCAATATCAGCTCTATTGAGATCGGTGAGCCTCGTGATCTCTAATTTAGCTCCGATGACATCTTCCTCAGTTCGATTGTCATTATAGGCAAACCATTGTACCTCTCCATGCAAATGGTCCATAAACTCTAGAAGCTCTGCTATGTACTCCTTGAGTTGTTCCATCTCCTGCCCCAAACTACGGATCCTAGCGGTCTGTGCTCGGTTCGACATCACCTAATCTCAATTAGGGAGAGAGTTTTGTCCAATTAAAAACTTAAAGTAATAATTTATATATTTTTTAAAATTGTAATTGTTAATAGTATGAGGGAATCATAAAAATTATTTTGATTTTTTTATAGGGTTTATAAGGCTGGAATTAGGGTTTTGAATTTCGTCATAAATCATCGATTGTATTTAAAATTAGAAGAGGGCTTTTATATTTGGCATGATTTCGAGTGAGATCCTAAAATTAATTGGATTTTAGTGTTCGAATGATGGATAAAATCGGTAGTGAATTTTTTTTTCGCCCATTAGGGTTCTTGGGAGCAATTTTGACTTGAAATTACTCAATGTTCACTTATCGGAATTCAAAATTTTTATAGGGCTTTGGATTGAAATGCTAACGGGATTAATAACCCAGAAGTAATTTGGAAATGGTGTTCGGATTGATTGAGAAATCAAATATGGGAATTTCGCAATTTTAGGGTTCTTACCAAAGGATATTAGATTTACAATTTACAATAATTTGACGGTTGGGGTTCGAATTTAGTTGAGGACTTTTGTCAATGATGATAATTCGATTATTACTCCCGAACTAATTTGGAAATTTTGTTGCAATTGGTGGGAAAATCGATGGCTAAATTTTGGGCAGTTAGGGTTTCGTAGGGTTCAAAACGTGATCCATAATTGACGTCTTTCCTTCGTTTGTGACTATATAACGTCATAGGGCTTTTATTAGGGATGATTATTGAATCATTAACCCAAAATAAATTTAAAATTGGCGTTCAAATACTGGGAGAAATCGGTGATTTAATCTCCACGCAAATTAGGGTTCATACGTGAGATTTTAGGCTCGAAATTGAATATATTCCTTTGAATGTGAATCTGATTTGTTCGAGGGCTTTGGACCCACAGGATTCAAGGAATAGAAACCCGGATTTAATTTGGGAATGGTGTTCGGATTGATTGATTAATCGAATTTGGAATTTTTCAAAAATTAGGGTTCTTGGGCAAGAGATTCGAAAGATGATTGGTGCCTGAATTTTGGAATTCATGGAGAGCTATTGTTCATCTATGATCGTTCCTCGCCATAATCAAACTGGACTTGTCAATCAACGTTTGAAAGTACTGGAAACGGGAGCGGTAGAAAGCTCTCCAAGCGTGGATCTTCAGCGACGAAATTGACCAGGAATGCTAGGTCCGATGGGGCTGATAATTTGGACGTGAGATCGTCCGGTGGAGGCGCTCTAGGTCAATGGTCGGCCGTCGTTTCTCCGGTGGTGGCGAGGGTGGCGGCGGTGATGACCTTATATCTAGGGTTTCAAATTTATTTATTTTAAATAATATTATTTTCAGATTTTGGATTCCAATTGATTTTCGATTTTAATCAGTTGTCTATTAGATCCGGGATTTATAATTCGGTTGATTTATATCAACCAAAAATCTTTTCCCAGCGGGATCGTGGAACCTGGCTCTGATAGCACTTAAATGTCACGCCCCAAAACCCGAGCGCGTGACTACGACGTTGAATCCAAACATGATATTCAGATACAACAAGCCTCGTGTACAGATATATGATATAACCAATATATTTATTCCAAAATCAAATAAATTGTCATTACAATTGCAAATACGAAATACAATTGTGTTGAATTAAATAAAAATTGCGGAAGCGTAAATAAATATAGTAAATCTTCTTGAAGACTCCTCATGGATCACCATCCCCAGAATTGTTCTTCTATTTCTTCCTTGATCTCTTCTCCTTCGACTTTGTCTGGGAGGGGAGGTAAGGGGGTGAGTGTTTGGGAAAAACACCCAGCAAGCGGGGGCCAATCGACGTGACAATATAATACTTTTTCATAATTTTTCAAAACATATATCATAATCGGAGCATAAACTAATATGAATACTTAAACATAAACTTAACAGAATTGCTCTAATCAGAGCCAGAACGGAACATGTCATATCAGAAATATTTTTCATATACGTAAAGCACAGTTAATCCTCTAATTTCCTCCCGGTACTGATATCAGTTCTCTAGACTTAACCCTCCTAGAGATAAGGTCAGAAACATCGGATCACACACGAATAAAGGGTCTGCACTTTCCAGAACAACGGTCTAACCACCGTATCAGGTCAGAATATCGGTTATAATCCCACCGCATCAGGGTCAGAAACAGAAACAGAACTCGGAATTCCCACCAATTGGATTTCGAAATTTAAAGTGCTTCAAAAATATAATTTTCATCAAAACATCAGAATTTCATAGTTTCAATATAAATCACATAATCGGTTGAGATTTTAAAATATACATATGAATTTTCAAAAAACGAAATGAATATATAACAAGAGCCCACTTACACTCGAAACACGTTGAGATGAGATTCGGGTTGAGAAAATGGTGAAAATCTCATCATCTCTTCCTTGTAAGTTTTCGAAATATTTATGTGTGTGTAGTGTTTGATTCTCGAAAAATGCTAAGTGTAGAGTAGTCTTTTCTTGGCAAGATGTAGTGTGATTTTAATATGAGGATGCGTAATCCAATTTAGGTCCTCTACTTTGGCTCCTAATGGCAAGACTTTAGTGGAATGATGAGTGGATGTTATTAATGTAATTGGGAGACAATTAAGTGAGGTGGATTGAGGGGCATGAGTTGGGGTCATCAATGAGATGAACATATGAGGTCATCATCTTTAGTTTAGGAGCATGATTTAGAGACATTTAAGTTGATCATAAATCCTAGCTATTTAGTTTATAATTTTAGCAAAGAGATGAATGACTAATCAAGATTGGAAAAATGTACTTGAATAGGCAAATTGAGTGGTCATCACATTTCATAATTTGAGTAAGTAATGAATGTGGTAATCAATGGGTAATGTAGAAGAATTTATTGAAAATTACAAAACTTTGGCAATCTAATGTCATGATTTAAGTAAGTCATTAAATGTCATTATATTGTATTGAATGAGATTGAATGGTGGTTGAATGAGATTGGATGGTGGCAAGATTTGTGTTAAGCACTTAATGTCATTGAATGACTAATGACAAGATTTGGGCAAGTCCATTAAATGACTAACATAATTTGGGGCAAGGCAAAAATTTGGGTCATCACACTCAAGCTATTCAAGTGATGGTGAGTTTGATTCCTCTAAATTAATATATCGAGTTCGACTCTTATGAAATCAGAGGTAGATGCAAGGGCGAATGTAGATTTTTTTTTCAGGGGATACAAAATAATTACATAAAAAATTTATGGCAAATTTTTTTTTAGAAGGATCAAAATATAATTTTATGGTGTCAAAATATTTTTTAAAAAATTCTCTCTTTTAAGGTCTTACACAACTTTTTTTAGGGGGCTGTCGTTACCGTTCAATACATTAACCCCTTGGATCGA
This sequence comes from Haberlea rhodopensis, assembly GCA_907163345.1. Taxonomy (NCBI): domain Eukaryota; kingdom Viridiplantae; phylum Streptophyta; class Magnoliopsida; order Lamiales; family Gesneriaceae; genus Haberlea; species Haberlea rhodopensis. The sequence goes on from CAJQUN010000004.1 coordinate 14,991,309, forward strand.
TACCATTAGAATTTTTCTGATAAGAATCCGATCAAGTGAGTTTTGGTCTAATGTTCACGTTTATATAATTTTAAAAAGTGATGCTATTATCCTTGGTTCTTTATTTGTATCTATCAACTCAATATGATTGATCAAAAATAGTTGGTATGCTAGTTTATATACATTTTATTTATTCTTGGTTCTTTATAAGAAAAATATTTGTATGGACCAACTCAATATGATTGATCTAAAATAGTTGGTATGCTAGTTTATATATATTTTATTTAAAAAATATTGTATTTTAATTTGAGTTATTGTATAAATAAGACATAAACCGGGTGTACGTATGTTTCTCATATTTATGGGACAACAATTATTTATTGTGATCCTTGATTTTGAAATTGACACGTACGTTGAGGGATGGCACGGACCGCCTATGGCCCGGCACCCCGGACAATACCTTCTCATACGATAACCAAAGTAGTTACATTTAATATTTATAATGAATTTAAATTTAAGATAACAAAAAAAAAGGTAATATAGTTGCGGCATATTTAGATCATGCGAAGATTAGGTCATACAAGGTTAGATCAAGTCAATATTAGATCATGCCAAGATTAGATAATATCAAGTTAGATCAAGTCAAGATTATAGCATGCCAAGTTTAGATCAAGCCAATGTTAGATCATATCAAGCTTAAATCAAGCCAGGTTTAGATCATTTGCTTTTTCTATGAATAGTTGTTGGATCCGGTGCTTTTTGCCGGATATAAGATATGGATCAATCCAAGCTGACTTTTCTAAGATTTTTGAAATTATTTAGACGACAGAAAATAAAAAGTTTACATAAACACCTTATACAAATATTGATATGGTGCGTTTAATGACTGGAGAGTGGCTGGAGGCACATAAAAACATTTGAAGACAAATGACCTTGCCGGATAAATTTTTACATACACCGGTTTTGGACTTTTTGTATGTATTACACTAAAAAACGAACTAAAATAGATATATGAATCAAGGATGGTCAAATCATAATAAATATTTTTTTTTTATATTGATACATACGTGATACGTGGTACATACTTGATTGATACAAAATTCCCACTTACCAAGTGTTTACACAGCTCATATTTTAACTTGTCATCTCTTTTAACTATGTATCATTGTACAGTACAGTACACTAGTAGTAGTCCCACACCCTAGTTTCCCAAAAATTCTAATACCGATCCGATTTGGGCTCCATATATGAATTAAAATAAAGACAATAAGTTTAAAATGAATTGTTTAGTGTTTGATTTAATTCACTTCATTTATATTGATTCCTATGTGAGATATAGATTGGATACATATAAAAATTTCCACCAAAGTGATCCTCCCTGTCCTGTAATTTCCATCAACAATTCTGAATAGACGCTCGCTCACCTTTCATTGATTTATTTCTAACCCATATTAATATACTCTACATAGGAAAAATGTGAAAATATTAATTTAAGCTATACTATTTCTTTTATAGATTTAGTCTTGTATGTCAACAATATCTATTATCATATGATCCCATTGTCCTCACAGTTATCGTCCCTTCATATTTTATACTAGTTAATTTGGCACCGCGCCAGTGAGCTTATAACTTGGTATATATGTCAAACAAAGCGTCCGAAACAAGTTAAACAGACAGTTCAAGAGAATAAAAGATGGTTCATACGCATTGGCCATACATAATCGTTCGTATAGAAAATCAAATAGGTTAGAGTAAACAAAAGTCCTCCACAACAGTACACCATAGCAAGAGTTGTCATATGATATCCTTGTAGGGCCCAATAGACTCTCTAAACAAAAGTCATCTACGAAAGTGCAATAGTAGATGACATCAGATATCACAATAAAAGTTATTCTCAACAAACTCCAAAACCAACCAAAGTTGTTCGCAAGAGTTTTCAAAATGACGATGGTTCATTTCAGAATGTAGATATGTTTCGGTTTCTCATAACAGTAGCGAGCATCGCATAAGAGGAATTATAGTTTATTTATTGTTGTAGTTGCATTCTTATTTTAGGATATTGCTCTTATATTACTTGCTATGGCCCCATGATTAATGAATCATCTTACTTTTATAATTATTTATATACTTTCTGACAAATAATGAATGTAAAGTTGACGTCCTAAATTATTATCAAACAAGTAATATATAATTATCATAATTTAAGATTTTCTAATTTTTTTGATATAATATCCTTATACATGAAGGGAAAGTTTGATGTCAAACATCAGAACAAAGGTAATTGAGAACAAGCACATATTAGCAATGGGTCGTAGGTAAGCCAAAAATTAAAATGTACATAAACAAGAAAAATCGACGACTTGTAATCTACCAGAAATTCATCATGCCGAATATTTTATAAAAAAATCATTATTAAAGTTTGCCAAAACGAAAACCTATTTTGAACTATCTGTTTTTTTAAGATTTCATATAAAACTTACGAAAATCTATTTTGAACTTTCTGTTTTATTTTTTTAAAATCAATTCATACTTGACAAAATCAACAAGTTCTTTTACAAAAAAAGTAAAGAAAATATTTTCAATTTTAAAAATTGAGATAAGAGGGAGTTGTTGGATCAATGATCAAATTTAGGCAAAAAATAATAAATAACAAAAATAAAAGGAAATATGACAGACGTTCACTGTTCACGGAAACAATACATGATGAAAATCAATATTTATGCAAAAAAATAATAAATAATAAAAATAAAAGGAAATATGACGGACGTTCACTATTCACGGAAACAATACACGATAAAAAAAATAAAAACTAACAAAAATAAAAGAAAAACTAAAGAAAAAGAAAATTAAAAAATTAAAAAAAAACAGTAACCCTACTCATAACAAAAATAAAAGAAAAAAAATAAAAATTTTTTTTTTTAAAAAAAAATAACGTAGGGTTACTGTTAATTGGAATTGTAACCCTACGCCACTTATATATATGGATAATTATCGGCTCCAAATATTTTAACTTCCCCTGTTTGTGTACAGAAAATCAACACCCCCAACTACTGTAATACTATATAATCCATTTTCCCCCCTATTCATCCGCCTTGTTCTATAGAGCAACAGTAAATATCACCTTTTTACTCTATTTCACTCTTCCACTTTGACCCAAGAATCGATCTTTTGTTTTTCTCTTGGAGGATAGAGGGAAGAATGAGGAGTTCCGGGTGGTGATTTGGGGTGCTTGCTGTTTCAAAAGTGGTGAAGAGATGAAGGAGAGGCAGAGGTGGCAGCCGGAAGAAGACGCCCTCCTCCGTGCCTATGTCAAGCAATACGGTCCTAAGGAATGGAATCTCATCTTCCAAAGAATGGGAAAACCTCTCGATAGGGACCCCAAATCCTGCCTCGAGAGATGGAAAAATTACCTTAAACCCGGTATAAAGAAAGGGTCGCTTACGCCGGAGGAGCAGCGTCTGGTGATTTCTCTGCAGGCGAAGTACGGCAACAAGTGGAAGAAAATCGCCGCCGAGGTACCCGGCCGCACCTCCAAGCGTCTGGGGAAGTGGTGGGAGGTTTTCAAGGAGAAGCAGCTGAAGCTGCTGCAAAAGTCGCAGAAGGGTAATCAGGATTACAACACTCCGCCGGGCGTTTCAGCCGCGAACGGCAGTGTGTCGCCGGATAAAGCTGCTCAGGGGAAATACGACCATATTTTGGAGACCTTTGCGGAGAAGTACGTTCAGCCTAAGCTTTTTGGTTATCAGTCTTCGTCAAACATACTAATGCCTGGGACTTTCCTGCTTCCGGAACCACCGCCGATTCTTTCTCTGGGATCCGCGGCGGCAACGGATACCGAACCGGTCAATCCGGTTTCCTTTACAGGAACTGGGCTTCCGCCGTGGATGAATATGAACAGCACGCCGACAACGACGGCGTCTCTGACAGCATCTTCCTCACCTTCCGAACCGGAGGTCCTCCACCCGTCCCACCCGGATAAAGTAATCCAGACAGGGTTCTTCCCGGTTCAGCAGATGGGTACCTTGATTCAACTCTGCAAAGATCTGGAGGAGGGGAAGGAGAACTGGATACGGCACAAGAAAGAGGCGACATGGAGACTGAGCAGGCTGGAGCAGCAGCTGGAATTGGAGATGGCGCGGCGGAGGAGGGAGAAGATGGAGATAATAGAAGCGAGGATAAGATGCGCAAGGGAGGAGGGAACCGCGTTTGTGAGTAGAATGGAGGGGGAATACAGAGAGCAACTGAATGCGTTGCAGAGGGATGCTGAAGCTAAAGAGATGAAGTTAATGGAAGCGTGGTGCAGCAAACACTTGAAGCTGGAGAAGGTGCTTGAGCAGATTGGGATACTTGTTCAGGGCTTCTCCGCCGTGACTCATAAATGAAAAAGATTTTGTACTTGGTATTCGCAGTCATCACTAATGCTCGAGGGTTGTTTTATCTGTTTTGGCGAATGGCGATATGTTCCTACAAATCTTGTGATGAAAATGGTGTATTATGAAATAAATCACTTCTTGTTAATGTCACAATTTGAATGAACATGCCGTTGCCGATTTCTTTGGTGTTTGTATGTATGCGGCGGGATACTGAGAGTGACAATCGATTCCAAGTTTCCAACTCACTATCTGTTCTTGATGCCTTGGTTTCAGTTATATCAAATAAAAAGAGTCATATTATTAGAACATCAAGGAACATTAATCAAGTCGTTGTAGTATAGTGGTAAGTATTCCCGCCTGTCACGCGGGTGACCCGGGTTCGATCCCCGGCAACGGCGCTTTTTGGTTAATTATAAATTATAATTATATTATTTATTGTAGTTTGTGTTGGTGAATGTAATTATGCATAGGTAATTAAGAATCTGTTGCCATGATATATGCAATCGTTTTGCTGTCTTGACAAAAATATTCTCCATATTTGTTAATATTTCTAATTTATTACATTAAATTATAAAAAAAATGTTTCCTTATAATTGTACTATAAAAATTATTTAAATATGTAATATTATTAAAAATAAATTATTCATTTGGCTTAATTCTGTCTTACGATTATAAAAATTTTAATATCAACATATTTTCAAAAAAAATCATAGAATTTATTATACATATGCATCACGCTCCATCATTAGAATAGTGTTAAAATACAAGTATTTTAAACAATCTTATCATAAATTTACATGAAATTTGAATGCAACATAATTGACAGAAATATTAATAAAAAAACGAAAATGTAATAAAAGATATAACAAATAAGTGAACATGTTGCAAGGGACTAGGATCAAATATTGTGCTTGGAATTTTTTGACAATAGAAAATAAATTATACATGTTCCTATTCGACAAGTTAGAACTCAAAACACCCTCTCATTTTTAACCCATACTCCATAGTTTTCCTTCAAAATACAATACATGTCCATATACCTACAAGTTAAGATCTTCAATAAACCTCAGAAAACATCTTCTATAATCAAGGCCATAAGAACTTAAAAGGTAATCAAGAACAAGCTTGTCTATAGAGGACAGTTTTTACTTGTGGTAAAGGTAAATGAAACTGAAGATGAAGAATCCAGCCATCTGCAGTCATCAATTACGCTACGTTAGAATGACGAAACCATTGCTCCAGAGAACACAAAATTTTAAAAATAGCACAACCCAGATTAGGAGAGACAGACAGAGGGAGAGAGTTTACCATGGAGAACGAAGCTCCATAGTAGGGAAACGCCGTAATAATAAATCTCTCATACTCGTTGTGTCTGAAAGGTCGTACAGGAATCTGCAGTAAAATAAAAAATCTCATTCATGGCTGCTATTCTTTTTTCTTTTTGATGGTTGCATAGAAAGATAAAAATTTAAACAGCTCATACAGAGTATAACTCCACATACACCGAATAACAACCGCAGGTGTGAAATCTATTCATGCGACCATTTCTCTCTACTCTCACTGGATATTTTCAGATGGTTTTTTGCAAGTTGAAGTGACATCTTTGTTGACATATAACAGTGATAAAGTTAGATCGTTTTTTAACTTCTTAATTGGGTAAGTTTGCAAAACGCATAGGTAAATACTCCCAAAATAGTAGAATAAACACACCTGCTTTGAAAGAGATAAGCTAGCATATCCCAGCCTCTGATATTCAATCTTAAACTGGAAAACTCCATAAACATCAGGTACCTTGAATGAAGTGTGATACTTCCCCTGCAGCAAATTCAGATATACAAGATATGAGTACATAGTGTTCACAGTTCACTGGAGATCTAATGTAGACATGCATTGGAAAAACTACCTTCTGATCTGTTGACAAAGTTTTCAAGACATACGGGCTCATCATGTAGAACTGCACTTGGACGTCATTTGCAACATATGGTACCCAACTAGTACCAGACCACTCAAAGATTTCAACAGAAAATTCCTAGAAGGGATCATAATCATCAAAAAATCTTGTAATATTTCAGAAGAACTCATTTAGGTGGACTAATCACTTATTTTATTGAGTGGTGGTAGCCAGAGTTTAGAAGATAGTGGCAGTTAAAAAGTAAAAGGTTTAGCATGGGAAAAAAGTATAATTACCAGTTCATCGTTGATCCGGTACATTTGAGGCTCTTCTGTTTCACCAACTTTGTTGTGCTTAATGTTACCAGACTAAGGGCAAGAATGAAAAAAAAATGATCCGTATTGACTGTAGAACGATAGATGCTAAAAAATCAAAGACTGCTATTGCCACTGAAATAAATAACCTTAAGATGACCCCTTTCATGGAAGATCCATTTGCTAAGTTCACTAACGAACTGTTCATTACCAGATTTTACATATCTGTCCACATACATCACATTTTCTGTTAGTTGAAAAGCAGAAACATAAACATCTTCTACCCTAATGAACAAGAGACCAAGGGAAAGCTATAATTCTGCTTCATAGCAAAACAAGCAAATAACAAGTCCACCTATTAAAAGGAGCAGGAAAATAAAACAATTTCATAACCTAAAAAAACAAGAATGAGGCAGGTATTCCGTGAGTCTCTGTGTCATACAAATCAAATAAAACTATCCAGTGATTATATGACTCCATGCTTCTGACCATAATATAATTCTCAATTTCTCGTATAAATGGCTACATCAAGCATAAAAATTGAACTTCGTAATAAGCGACATGCTAAAGCAGGTCAAAGGAATACAGCGGTATTAATTTATATCAAAACTTCAACAGGCCATTCTGCATTTTAGACGAAATGCAAACAAAGAGCAAGACAAATCAAAAGCTGTTATTGCACATTAAATTCACTCACTTATTCAAGTTTCCTGCCTTTTGCACCCCTGATCTGAACAACCTGGTGCAACAAATAAACAAGTTCTTATTGTAAAAAGTAGTCTACTTGAGCAATTCCAGTAACTAGTTCTTTATACAAATTATATGTATACGTAAAATTAAACTTCACAGGAAAGCATACCGGTTGCTAAACATGTTTAATGAACCAGAGATCATTATCCGTGCATTGTTTCTAGCCTGTAACGCATAATTTCACGTAATTCTGTATATATATTGGAGATTCATGAATTATCTTATAAAAATGATGGAGAAAACCACATTTGATATGATTTTATATGTATCTAACACAATTGTTGATGATCAGCAAACAAAGCAAAAATATATAAAAATGGATATAACTAACCTGCACAATTGAAACTAGTGAGATAGCAGTTCCAGTAAGTGATGGTGCGCTAGACAGCTTCGAGTTTGGATTAGCAGAGTATGCAGAAGGAGACGCAGAAAGAACCTTCAAAACCTACAAATTGGATTGGGAACAAGAGGAGAACGTTTAAACAGAAACCTATAATCAGCGAATGTGTCAACCCGCTGTTTGTTTCATGGACTTTAGTGGTGAAAAAAACCAAAGACAAACTTAACAATAATCCATATTACCAAGCTATTTTCTGGATTCAGTGAATGCCCGATACCTTTGAAAAGTACAGGGGCCTGTTTGCAAATACCAAGAGTTAATAACAAGTACTACGAGTTTATCGACAAAACGCACGATCATCATTGCCAAAGATAAGACAAGTCTAACATTGACGTAAAAATACACAAACCACACATAGCAGATACACAGCCAGGCATTGCTATTTATGACACCAGCATTTGAAATAATGCATGAACCAGTCATATGCCAACTCAATAACCATCCCTTCATTTTTACACCCCATGAACACATCAGATCAAATAAAATTTCATCAATATAGCAATACAGATAAATAATCACAAATGCATGTGGAAGTTAAGGAAGTCCAGAAACGCTAGCCCGTGACACCAGAATACGTACAAAATCAATAAACTATACCAGTCATTCAATTACCAAAAGCTGACCTCAGATCTTTTTACTTCCCAAGATAACATCAGCCAGGCATTGCTATTTATGACACCAGCATTTGAAATAATGCATGATCATGCGTTTTATCGACAAAACGCACGATCATCATTGCCAAAGATAAGACAAGTCTAATGTTGACGTAAAAATACACAAACCACACATAGCAGATACACAGCCAGGCATTGCTATTTATGACACCATCATTTGAAATAATGCATGAACCAGTCATATGCCAACTCAATAACCATCCCTTCATTTTTACACCCCATGAAAACATCAGATCAAATAAAATTTCATCAATATAGCAATACAGATAAGTAATCACAAATGCATGTGGAAGTTACGAAGTCCAGAAACGCTAGCCCGTGACACCAGAATACGTACAATCAATAAACTATACCAGTCATTCAATTACCAAAAGCTGACCTCGATCTTTTTACTTCCCAAGATAACATCAGATTGAATAAAGTCGTCAGCTGCAATTAGTGTGTGGTCCCCCTCGGTTTCTGAGACAGCATAACTAGAATGATCTATGACCACATTGGTTGGACCCTGCAGCAGTGCAAAATCATAAACAGCATAGATATATAAAATACCAGGTTAACTAGCAGGTACATTGATGCATTACAACACAATTCACAAGTAGGTAAATAGCAAAGATATCCAAAGGGGAGCCGAGACTTCCCTTTCACTGCATCATAAATTAAGTACATAAAAATATAGCTTCCTTGCCAAGTGCTTTCCAATTATTAGCTCAGAGTAATGATAAAGACCGAGCTTTCTATCTAGGCCGAGCATTAGCAGGTAATTCCGTTCTCTGATCTTTTTGGCATGCAGACACCAGTTGGAACAGGCCTTCAGAAGGTCGATTTTATGAATTTTCTGTTAGAACTAACACTGTTACCGTTTCAATTACTTAAATTAAGACTCTTGTCCATAAGCATGTGGAATGTTAATATTTCTATGGTTACTTGCCGACTGTTTATTCATATACTCGAAAATTTGAGTAATAAAAGACATTGAACTTGAAGAACCCTGGCAGCTGCAAAAAGAGTAGGTTGGGTCGACAGCATGGAATTAGGACTCAAAATCCTAGGAAATCGGACTCTAATCAAATGAATTTCAATCCCATTAGCTTTCTTTCAAGTAAAAGTTCCTGCACAAGCTTATTCTGCATCAGAAAATCCAAATAAAGGAGGAACAGAATCACCCACCTCATCGAAATCGACTCCGCATTCAGCAGCAATGTTACGGATCAAATCGGAGGCATTTGAATCCGCAGCCAAAATCAAATCATGCCCCGAGTCAACAAAATCCAAAACCCCCTCCACATCCAAAGACCCTCCAAACCCTAGACAAATCTTCCAACAAATAAAAAACCCAAAAGATAAAACAAAACATATAAACCCAATCTAAATTCCACCCATACACCCATGATACAAAACAATCAAACTTACTATCAATAGAGGGAGAAAAGATAATGAGACCGTCGTATAAATACTGGCCGTAGCGCTTGACGGCAATGGTGGGGTCATCGGCGAGCTTGAAATCAACGCCGTAGCCTCGGGATTGGAGAGATGAAAAGAACAGTGAGTGGGATGATTTAAGGGACAGATCGTCGAGCAATACCAGAATGCGGCGATCCGTTGGTCGGTCGGGGGAGAACGAGTAAGTAAGGAGAGGCGAAATTGAAAGTAGTTTCAGAATCAAGAAGAAAATGTGGGAGGATTTTGATCCTGCCATTGTGTGTGTGTTTTTTGAGGGTTTAGGGTGAAGACTTGGCCACTTGGGCTTGAATCGTTTAAGAATGGAAGTGTAGCATGGGGGGTCTTGGAACGAATAAGGGTAAATCTTGGGAGTGCACTTTGTAATAAGGAAAATTATGAGGGTTGAACGGAAATTAAAGATGGTTACTTCATACCAAACATTTGTATACATTATGTTTGGGCTACTTATAAATCAATATTAATTTTTTTAAAATAATATATATATAAACTAAAATATAAACTATTTTATATCAATTATATTAGTGGGTCTATAAATAAAATCTAAAACGGTATTTTACAAAAAAATTATCTTCGTGCAATACAATTTTTTTTTAAAATTTAAATTCTTATAGTAATCATTTCAATATGATGATAAATTATATTATAGTTATTAAATGGTATGAAAACAATTGTCAAATTACAAATTGTAATAAATATTACCCAAGGTCGTTGACCCAACTTTCATCACTTGCTTATGCAAGTCAGGATGTCTCGAACTCTAAACCTTCCGCCCTTACCTATATTATAGGAGTGTAATGTAAAGAAAAAATTGTAATATGTTATTTACGTAATGTGGAGTTACTGGTTAACATTTATTATTTTTTACTGATTTAATGCCATAAAAAGCCCAAATAAAAAATTTACTATGTTTTCTTTAAATATACTTTACGAATTATTTTTAAAATTTGATATGTTATTCAAAATATTTTAATCCAATTTGATAATAACTCCTAAGTAAGCTGATCTAGTCAGATAATATCACTTCTTAGTAAAAAATAATAATTTTAACCAATAATTCCGCATAATTACATTAAACATGTAAATACATCAAATAAAATTTATAGATTAATTTAAAAACGGGGAGTGTATTTATAATTTTATATTGGTCATAGAAAAAGACTAAATTCGTTAATATAAAACTCTCATCCTTTTTTTGAGCATAAACAGTAATTATAGGTATAACGAAAATCCGGTCGAAGCCCATAAAACACGATAAATATTACGCACAAGATATTGTCAATGGATGTTAACGCTAACCACCTATGGGTTATTCTTCCACGTTGAATAATTCTTCTCATATCCTAACATCATTTGATGATATTAATCCCTCGTATCTTCATAGAAATTCACGTTGGGCATGTTTCTCGGGTGATAAGTGATAACGAGTTGATCAGATTATTTATCCAATGTTTTCCTACGAAATACCTATTTTCTTCAAATGCCTGGCCCACAATTTTAGGTTTTTTCATGTGATTTTTTTTATCCTTGCTTTCACAAGTGATAACACCTCCTTGGAGGTTGAGCGAGGTAGAAAACCAAAAAATTCCAAATTTACCCTTCCCTAATTCCTTCGACTTCTTTATTTTTTCTAGGGATAATTATATATGTCTTAGAATAATTGTTTTATAAATTCTCCCTCCTAGTTTGAATGACTATATCAACCCCTTGTAGAATAGCTGTATTAAAATAACACTTCATCTAACCTCCCATGTGATTTGACATAAAAAATACACTGTAGGGAAAGTATATATTATTGTTCAAACACAACATTCAGCTACAAGATTACCTCAGTAGCCAACTCTTGGTCTAACGGAAAACCCAGTTTCTCAAGATTCTCTATGTATCCAATCATTTTGAGTACATGAGTTCCAACAAGGCTTCATTCTACCATTCTGCAATGAAATAACGCTTTAGAGACGTCATACCTCTCTTGTCTAGCTTGTTGTTGGTAAAGTTGCTTCAGATGTTCAATCATATTGAACGCATCCATTTTCTCATGTTGCTTTTGAAGCTCAGAGTTCATGGTTGCAAGCCACCAACACCAAGAGTGTCATTTTGATGCTTCTTGTAAGCATCCATATCAGCCCTTACGACGGTAGCATGAGGTTTCTCACCAGGTAAGGGTTCCTTTAGGACATATTGATTTTTCTCTTGTTTGAGGACAATCCTCAGATTCCTATACTAGTCTAGGAAATTTGTCTCATTCAATTTATCCTTCTCAATGACCGATCGCAATGATAGTGTACTAGTAACATTGTTTGATGCCCGGACACAAGTGCGCTCGAGAAATTCCATCTCTAGCTCATTGACCACATCTTCCTCCATCCCCACGGGAATCCATGGTTCTCTTGGTCGAGTTTGATCAGCAAGCCACCACCACAGATGACATCTCAGATATGGGTTCAGCGGTTCGCCACCGCCTAACCATAATTCTAAGTCTGTGGCATACGGTCGCAATGGGGAAAGTCAAAGTACACACAGCCTCTGCCAAACTCTAGATTGCAGTTTGTTTGAGGCTATTCTACCAATAACTCTATACCAACCTCCAGATAAACGAAAGAGTACAGCCAGAGATGGTGTAGTTCATTAGTGCTTTCCCGAGGATGTCTGTGTGTGCTCTCCCTTCTTTAGTCTTTCTCGGCTTCAACTAAGTGAAAACTCTCTTACCTTACTGCGTTGTGCGCTCTTCGCCTTCTAGCTAGCAAGCCAAAGACAGAAAGGAAGGGTGGGATAGAGCTCAAAGACAGGCTGAGGGCAGAGAAGGACATACGAGACAAGGAAGCAAAGGAGAAAAGAGAGATCAGAATAGAGGTAACGGTTGAACGAACAGCATGACCAACTCTGTACACTTAGCCGAAAGCAGGGCATTCGACCGATTCGACTTAGGGATAAGCTTTCCCTATAGTTTAAGAGCTTATTTCCCTTACTAGTTGACAAGTCTAATTGCCACTCGTCGCCACATTATCCGTCTTGGCCACAAATCGTGACCCGCCTCCACGTTCTCAAGTAGTGCACTATTGATGTCATCTCCTTCTCTTGGACCACACCTTTCGGTCTCATTGAGCTTTCGACTCTCATATGCTACTGGGTTACCTTATTATACTAGCACACAACATATGGCATAGTCTGACGCATATGTGTGTACTTCAAATGGCTTAGTGTGATCTGGAAACTGCAATACGGGGTCATCAATCACCGCCTGCTTTAGGTCCTCAAAAGCTCTTAGTGTGATCTGGCAACTGCGATTTCACTACGATCTTGTACATGCAAGCCGCGAGTCATATTCTTGCCAGGCGTCCTTCCTTTACTGGGCCCATGTACTCCATCTACAAAACCAGCCGTGCCATTCTAACTCTCTGAGAATAGGGGAGTCAAAGCCCACCAACCTGCTACTCAAACGCACTTTATGCCCAGGCTCTAGCGAAATATCCATACCACTCTGTAGTTCATCGTAGGCTAGCATAGCTGACTATCGTGCAAGTCCGGGAAGGGCGTGCTCTGCAATTAGCTCGAAAGAGAGGGGGGCTTGCCATCCGACCTACAATTATCCTTAAACTTCAGTTGCTTGGTGAGTTTGTCTTCCTTGACTTGCTTCAAACTGCTCTTTTCCAGCAGCCCTCTTTCGGGCGTTCGTATGATGATAGTGTATTTGAGCAGAGTGGTGTAATTGTGGTCATTTGAAATTAGACTAGCAGCATATAGATAGGTGGTGTGGTGTGTTAAGTATCGATGGAGGGGGCATTGCATCGGTTTCAGCTCCTGGTCATCTCATTGGTGGGAAGAAAAACCGGTTAAGAGCTTCTCGACCGCTACATGCCCTGCTGGTTGGAAGCATGCCAATCTACGTTGATATGTCTTGGGATGCTACCTGGAAGACCTTACCCACCTTTGATTATATGGTGAAGTCCGTACCTGCCTTGGGGAAAACATGGAACATGTGTCAGTTTGTCTTTACTTTACCGCCTTGCCCTATGAGATAGAGGGCTTTGGCTTCTAGATCGCCTGCGGCATGTGTTTTCGTCTCCAACTGGGGGACCTTGGTAACATGCTCTTATGCGAGGGGTCACTTGACCATAGCCTTGCTCTTCCACACTATATAAATTGTTAGGTCACAAGAAAGACTAGTATAAGGATATTGAATTTGAACCAATATCTCCGGGAGACTTTCATTCGCCCTTTGTGGCTGCTAGATTCCTAAACATGGGAGGAAAGTGCATTTCCATTCTATAATGTCTAGAACTGTTCCCTGATAAAGAGTCTCAAGGCCCAATCGGGATAGAGGGAGCCAAAGACCTGTACGGAAGAGATGTGGTCCTTGTTGCTTTGAAAATAGCTCCAAAAAGGCCTTTCTCATGTTGACGAAGACCTCCGAACTGAGGGTTTGGTCAGTAGAAGGGACGATTTCTCTTCTTTTAATTCTTCTTTATTTATAGGTCTTGAAGTCTAATAAGCTTATTTGATTGTTTTCTTCTCCTTTGCACTCTTTCCCGTCTATATTTAGTATTTCAAAAACTAAAATTTGTCACCTATTTTTCTAATTTTTGCTTTTATATGATATACCTTTCCTTCTTTGGTGAGTAACATAGCTCTGTTTTCAATTAGGAATTGAATTTGGTCACTTTGTTTCTTTCCATTAATGTGGATGGGGTTAATTATTATGTTATGGCGAGCATTTTTCCATTTATGAATTTTATTTTAGAACTCGTTTTCTTCTTCTTCTACTGGTAAAAGAAGGGCATTGCTTTTGTTGTAGTTTAAGGTTACTTCTTCTGGTATATTTCTCCGTTGAAAGTACGGGCTTTTTAAGGCTCTTCTTACTGTACCCGTATAGTGTGGCTATAACTCTTTCTTCTTTTAGCTGTTGTATTTGTGTTGAAAAGCGTATTCTATAAAACCTGGCTCTGAAAGGTCCATGGTGTTCCATTATTTGAGGGAGTTTGTTAGCAATCATTATAATAGGGACATTTCTTTTTTTTCTTGACCACTTTTGCATATTTTGAGTCGAGTCTGCATTCTTGTCCATCCAGCACTTTCAAAAGGTTGTTAACGAAGGAGGTTCCCTCGGTTGTGGATCCTATGGTTTCCCCTCCATACTGGCTTTGTTCGCTATGCTCGTGAAATTCATCGAAAACCTATAGGTCATAATAGTCATTTGCTCCCGCAAAGTCATTCCTTCTAGCGCTGACAAAATAGATTTTGATTACCTTCGATAACAAGTTTAAAAGGAGGGTTTTCTATGTGCTCGGTTCTCCATAGATAAATAATTATTTTGTTTCTATGGGTCTTTTAAATCACAGTTGACAGACAATCCAATCTATAACTACATACTTTTCCTTGATTTCCCCTACATCGTATTCTTTTTGTTCTCCTTTCATTGCTACAATAATCAATGATTCGTTCCAAAACAGATCTTTCTATATTATTGAAATTTTGATAAAAGTTTGAACGATAAATAAAAAATATCATTTTAAAATAAAAATAATAAATAGAAATAGTGAGTCTTAATTTTTTATAATACTTATCACAATTTTATTACATTAAACCAATATAATATTAATAATTTTTTTATGATACTTTCAATCACAATTTTATTACAATAAACCTAATATAATATTAATTAAAAATAAGAACACAAGGGCAAACGAGTAACTCATCATATAATCATTAATACTATCAATCATTTAAAATAAACATACTATTATTTATACAATAATATTTCATATCACATCAAATATGATAATAATCACAATATAACTTATCAATATTCTCTGTCATTTTAAGAAATTACAACCATCATTTGTGGAGATCCAAAGTATAAAATTTGATCATATCATACGTGGAAAAATACTCCAAAGTGTAGAATAGGAAACCACTCAATTATGTTGGTACATTTATAATTTAATTTGAGATTACTCATATTCATATTTTAAAATAAGGGATAATATACTAAATGGTCCCAAGGTTTGCATCAATTCTCAATTCAATCCCTATTATTTCCATCGACCCGGTTTAGTCATTGATGTTTTTTAATTTATTTTCGAATCAGACCAAACGTTAATTCTAATGTTAATTTCGGACGGAAGTGGCATATCTTTTCAGATAAAGATAATCTAATATATTAAAAGGTCCCCAAAGTGTGTCTCAATTCCTGATTCAATCCCTATAATTTTCATCGACCCAATTAGTACCGAATGTTTTTTTTTTTAAAACTTTTTTACTGAGTCATGCCCAATGTTAAACCACCACTGAAATGCACCACAATATGCAGTTGTCTGCAAATATTTTTTTTGTTAATTTCATATATCTTATCCAATTAAATAATAAACTATTACGAAAAATGACACATACATCATAATTAGGGCATACACGAAATCTTCTCCGTGGGTTATTCCTCATCCAAGATGTTTTTAGAGGGAGTTCAGCAATGCAAGTACAAAACATGATTTCTTGGTTTAAACCTAATATCTTCAAATTTTGGCACACTTGAATCATATCAACTCATTAGAAATTTTGAGTTAAACATAAACAACATTACATAAATTCTAAAAATATATGTTAAGAATACTGGTTAACCAAAAGCTGGAAATATGAGTCACTTGGATGACTTCCATAATCGAATTACTTTGAATTTTGGAAATTTGAGACACTTGGATTTTAATTTTATTAAGTAATACTTTGAAAATAATATTGTTTTAAAAATAATCCAATGAAAAGATATTTAGAAAAAGTTGTAAAAATTATAATTTATTAAATACATTAACATAAAAATAAGTTTATAGATATAGATACATAAAGTGATAAAATTATGTAATATTTATTTTGATAGTAGATAAAGAAGAATAAATGTAAAATAAATAAAAATCATGAAAATATTGAAATTTTGATACAAAATTGAAGGATAAATAAAAAAATATCATTTAAAGTAAAAATAATAAATAGAAATAGTGATTCTATATTTTTATGATACTTACAATCTGTTATGATCAGAGTAGTGTTTAGAAGGAGAGTTGAATAAACACTAATATATTTCTCGATTATTTTAGGTACAGCAGACTGTGAAGTACTTCGGTAGGATTTCAGTTGATAGCAAGCCATCAGAGACTAAAAATAGTACGAAAGATGTCTACTGGACTTGTGAGATTAAGAAACTGAATAATAAAGTACAGAAGGTAAGTGACACAAAATATATTGCTGGAAGTTCGAAGGACAACGCTTCTACGTCTCCCCTTCTTTCTTTGCAGGAAGGTTACACTAGAAGACTTCAAAGTTTACACTTTACAGCATACAACTTTTTTAGGCACCCACACAGATTTGCCTAAACTCCTATCAATACAACATTCACACTTGGTTTTTACGACACTCACACAGAATATAAAACTTTTGATCTTCGAGTGTTCTTGAGCAGCAGACTCAGTAAAATTTGATCTTCAAGATCACAATGATGCTTTTGTGCTGCTCCGCAAAACTTCAGAATATTGCAATATGTGTTTTGAATGTTTTGCTTGAATATGAATGAAGTTGATTTCGGATTATTGAGAGTTGATCATAAGGTCTTCTTCATTATTTTCTTCGACGTATTTATAGATATAAAAGTATAACGACAACTATTCTTCAATTGGAAACAGCCGCGTAAAATCAGCTTTCTGATTTTCTTACAAATCCTTTTTGTCTTCTTTCCAATTTCGTTAATCAACGGCTAGTTTAATCTGACGTGTTTGGTGGCGCTGATATATCAGTGCAACACTTTATTGTACTTTTGTCAGAGTGAGTCTGTACATAATTGGTCTTGTTGCCTTGTACGTCTGCTGACTTCCCCTTGATTGAATGTCTGCTGGACAATCGATCAGCTGATGTCTTTTCCATTGTCTGCTGGATAGTCATTAGTTACTTAGTCTGTTGGACTAAGGTCAGCTAATGTCTTCTTAATTGTCTGCTGTGTCTCCTACATATTTGTACATTGGACTGAGACACTCTTGTACCAGTAGACGTTCATCCTCTGCATCCGGTAGATGATAACCCCCGGGTGGATGATATCTTCTACTCTTTGCATAGGGTAGATGATAACTCCCGGTAGATGATATCTTTTACTCTTTGCATCCGGTAGATGATATATTCTACTCTTTGCATCCGATAGATCTTTGTAGAGTCAATCACCGTTCTTTTCATCAGTATGCTTCTTCGATGCAATAAATGCTTCAAGCAGTAGATGTTTATTATCACCAATTTTTTTAGAAATATTTTCCCAACAATTCCCCTTTTTGGTGATGACAAAACTTAGTAGCCATGGACATCAGATACATGTTAAGACTTAAAAACATAGCAATGGAGAACAACAAGTATGTTAGATTACAAGTAGTAATCATACTGAACATTAAATAAAGAATATCATTTTTATATAAAATGATTTGTGCTTACAACAATCCTATGTTTACAATCTATTCAAGAAGGCAAAGTCAACTTGAGAAACATAGCCAGTAAAGAATGATCCGAACTGGCTAGTTTTGGGGTTTTTACAAGGGGAAGAAAAAACAATACAAACATTTCTTACAAAGAAAACCTAGAAAGTAATCCTCTGTTCATCATAGCCTCTGTCTTCCCCATTTTTGTCATCAACACCCCTTCATCTGCTTATGAGATTCCAGGATGGTGGGACGAACAACACCAAAACCAAAATTTCGAGCTAGAGCTAGCAGATGTGTGTTAGATAAGTAATCAACCCATGTATGATGGATTTAGATAAGTAATAAACCCACGAGATAGGATAGCAGAAAGTTTCAAGAATGTAAAATTAAATCTGTAGTAAGGCATGCTGGAAATTTAGAAAGTATGCAGTGAGGTGAGTTCTATTTATAGCCAAAGTGTGGCAAAGTTAGCTATTGTGGATTGATATGACACATTAAGTGGTATCATTCAATTATGAATTGAATAGTAGAAGATAAGATTTAGAACAGTGAAAATGAGTATATTATAATTAAAAATGAATAAAGAACATGTCAAGACAAATATACTTTACTACGGGGGCCCAAACCAATGTCTGGAGCGGTCAGCGTCGTGAGAAGTGTCAGGAGGTGGTTGTTGTCTTGAGCATTGGGTTCTCTGCTGGGAGGAAGGTCTTTGCTGACTTGGTTGTCCTCGTTCAATATAGGATTGCCTCTCTGGGACTTGATCTTTTCTGGATGGCTCTTGCTGTCAGCTGGATGCCAGCATCCTTTGACCTAAACGATTAACAGTTGGCACCTGTTGCTCAAATCTTCTAATTGAGTTGCAAAGGCTGCTTGCATGTTGGTCATCTGCTCTGAGAATTTTCTGTGCATGTCTTCAATCTTGCATCCAATCTCCAGTGATGTAGCAGTATGTAGATATTCATTTTGGTGGCTGAGTTCAAAATTGTTTGCCCCAGCTTGGAGAAGAAGTCTGAGAAGGTGTCGATGATGAACTTTTAAAATCTTGTGACCTTCTCAGATAGACTTGTGACATCTCGAGTGATATCCTGAAATTGTGAGTCAGTATGTCGTCGTAAATTTCCAATCTCATGACAAGCGTCTCTTTCTTCATGTTTCAGCTTTTGAATTTCACTAGCAAGATTGAAAATGATTGTTGACAATTGATTTAGCTGACCAGTCACAGAAGGAGGCATATCTTCAACTTCAAGTTCAGGGAAGTCAAACAGATCCTCATGTTGATCACTGTGGAGAGTTTGTGCAAATGTAGATGGCCCAGCTTGATTGGATTTAGCTACAGCAGTGATTGGTGAGCAAGGAGGAAGAGCAGTAGGTACATCAGAAGATATAGTAGCAGGAACATCAGCAGATAGAGCAATCTCAGTCGAAACAGTAAACTCAACATGAGCATCACTTGTGATCAACTCCCCAGCAGAGATCTACATGAAAGAAGATAGTGGGGATAAGTGAGTTGTTGGTATGGAAAAGTTTGTAAGAATAAATGGAAGTTGATTTAGCGGTTCAATCAGTGGGGCTGGACATGTGATCAGTAGAATCGTCATCTTCTGATGTGAGGTTGACTTGACGAACTACCGATTCAATGACGGTGTCAACATTTAAGGGATCAACATCCGGTAGATGTGGATGTTGATCGGACACAACAAAGGGTTCAAAAGAGATAAAAGGTTGTTCTACGATTGCAGAGATGGTAGGAGAAACATTTACCAATGAAGCCTCTGCTGGGGCCACAACAACCATTCTCCGATCAGTGACTTCTGCAGAAAATGCACCCAATTGGTTAGAGCAGGAGTGCAAGCCCAACGTGACCTTGAGAACATGCAAAGTTCTCTCAACCAAGGTAAGTTTGGCTTCCAAGGAGTGTATAACCGCTATGTCGTTGGTAGCGGTGCCAGAGATTGGATTAAACTCCTTATCCCTTGAATTTACCAGATTGGTGAGTCCACTAATGTAGTGTATTAGGCGGTAGACCTCTCGCTGACTTAGACCCTCTTCAACATCTTGGGTCTGTAGGAACTCAAGAATCCGGTTCTCTTCTATCCTGTCTTGTTTTAAGATTTTGTTGAAATTGTTGAGCCTGGTCTTCATTCGGGTCTTTACCCATTGATCAAAATTCAGCTGCTCTTGCACCAGTGTTTCCACTTCATCCAGAGCCAAATTGATTTATGTGGCCACTGGAGTGGATCTGCTTCCATAAGAGTTTTTCCTCTTCCTTCGGAAGTTTGAGGAGGAAAGCAGTAAGTGCAGGCCATCCTTGGTGGTCTCAGACTGAGTGCAAAAGATCCTGCCCCTCGTCGAGAACTGAGTGATAAATCGGCAGTAGAAGGAGCAACAGGTACATGCATAGTAGTGATAATGTCCATTGGTACTGGAGGTGCAGTAGTTGCGACAACAATTGAATTCAGAGGATTAGAAGGTTCATTGTCAGGATCCTCTGGTGCAACAACCTCAACCACTTCCGCAATTGGAATAATTTCTGGGCCAGTAACTGGATCAGCAGATGTTGCCTCGGCTGTTATTGCTATTGCAGCAGCAGGAGTTGGCTTCTTGGAGACAACGAGATTCCCCTTTTTGGTTCTTGGTATCTTTGGTGGAGGAAGAGAAGATGACTCATCAGACTCTGAGATGGTCTGTTCAGAGCCACTCACCACATGAGGATTTCTCCTCTTGGTGGGAGCCGTCTTGGAAGGACCTACTTCCCCACTGATGGGTTTCAGATGTGTCAGCATGAGCCTAGCTGGATGGAGATTCAATATCGTACCCACGGGAACACTCAGGCTTTCCAGAATGCGACTGAGTGGGAGGGCAAATCCAGAATGACCATTTGCTGACTCAACCATCCCAAGTAGCACTTGAAACAGTATTACTGACCAGTTGACATCCAATCCCTTAACAATGGCACACATCACCTCAATTTTCTCCGGAGTGATGACGTCAAATGACCCAGCTTTACACAACAGACCTTTTGCAATGATGTCTGCTAGCATTCTGAAGTGGTTCTTCATTAGAATTTTCTTAAATGGAGGGGTCCGCGGTCTTTGGCCAGATTCAAAAAACAACGTACCCATCTCATCGCGAACGGAGATGGAAATGACAAAGAGATCGGTGAGCCAGACAGTAGGAAGGCTCAATTGTGCAGAGAAGTCCTCTTGAGTGACTGTCACAGCTTGGTCAGATACAGAGGATGCCACTGTGTTGTTTACTACCATCGCTGAAGCATAAAACTCTTGAAGAGTTTCTTTATAGAACATCGGAGTGAGACCCAACATAACCAACAATCCCGAGTTTTCCAAACATCGGAAAATACTAATCATTTCATCATCGGTGCTGGTGTAGATAGAGTTGAAGTCAATGTGGACAGCGTTGACGAAACTAGGTTGGCTGGTCTTTGGCATAATGATTTCTGAAACTTTGAGAAAAAGAGAAGTCTGAAAAAATTGCTTCAAAAATATGTTAGCCCAGTAGGTTTGAGATGGTGAAAATGAAAATTGAAAAAAGGTAATGGCAGTGAAAGAGGAGGGAGATGTAACGTCGTACTGTAGATGAAAGGACACATGGACACATGTCGCTCATCTAAGCAAAAGTAATTTTTTGAAGAAAAAAAAAACTGAAACGACCACGATTGAAGCGGGACCGAATTAATTCAATATTGAATAAACATTAAATTTGGTATGTAGAGTCTATTGTTTAAGTAATATCTACTGTAGTAGACAATTGTTTTACCAGCTGAACAACAGTAGACCTTCGAAAAGCGCAAATTTTCCCTTAATTAAAATTTCCTCTAAATTCATGCAATATCTAAAATGTAATTCCCCATTAATTGAGCATTTAGGAGAAATTAAACAATTAAGATCACTTAGTTATTTCAATTAAACCAAGTATATTGCAAAAATAAGAAAACTTAGCGTCCGGTAGGGATTTTGTGAAGATATCTGCTGCTTGTTGTTCGGTAGTTATGTACTCCAACCGAAACTCCTTCTTCATTACATGATCTCGTATAAAATGATGAAGAATATCAATATGCTTGGTTCCAGAATGAAGAACTTGATTATACGTGATAGCTATTGCAGACGTATTATCACAAAATTTTGGTGCCTCGGTGGATTCTATTCCATAATCTCTTAATTGTTGTTGAATCCATAGTAATTGAGCATAGCAGCTTCCAGCATCAAGGTATTCCGTCTCTGCAATAGACGTTGAGATGGATGTCTGCTTCTTGCGACCCCGTGAAATCAATCTATCTCCTAAGAATTGACATTATCCACTGGTACTTTTTCTATCAATCTTGCAGCCGGCGTAGTCAGCATATGAATATCCAACTAAGTTGAACGTTGAATCCTTGGGATACCATAGGCCAACATTCTCAGTTCCTTTTAGATACTTAAGAATCATCATAGTAACAGTGTAGTGCGCATCACCAATCACCATCAGCACAGAAGGCAATTGATCACAACTTTGCTAAAATGTATCAGTATATATGTCTCAAGAATTTACTTGCGAGGACTTATGAGCCCTATCAAAATAAGGCACTAAGATATAATGTTTAACACTAGTCAAATAAACATTGCTCAACTAGAAAATTCAGCATGAGCAGAGGAAAAAAACATGAGATAAGTAAATACAAAGAGGAATTGATAAGACAAGGTGAGAAATCCAAAATAAATAGAAAAGAGAGCAAGAATGTTCCAAAGATGTAACATGAGGAAATAAACAAATTTCCCAATTTCAGGCAACAATTTATCTTGTACAAGTGAAGTTGCCACATATAAGCATAAATCAGCATGGACCAAATTTTCAGATTGTAATTGCTCACTTTACAAAGCTAATTATCATCAGAAACAATACACAACACATCTGAAACTATAAGATTCTATAAAGGTGGAAATGAGCAAATTTGATCGAAATTCAGGGAAAGAAGAGCTCATTTTTTGCATTCCAAATTTGTTTTAAGATACTGAATCAACAACTTGTGAAACTCATAATTAAGGCAGAACAAGAGCCGTTTTAAACCCACAAAATGTCAATCAAATCTAAAATGGATTTTCTTCTCAAGGGGTTTGCACACAACTCTAGGCTTTCAAGGTACAAAAATATCACAAATCGCAATATCCTCAGGTTCAAGAGTATCGGTTATTTTGTCAAGATCAAGTTGTCCTACATCTCCATTTCTCTGAACCTTGACCATCGGTATCACATTGTTCCGAAGTCTGCGATCGGCTCTATCCAGGATTCTAACTGGCCGTTCCACGTAGGACACATCAGAATCTAATTGTACCTCAGAAGGCTGCAACACATGTGACGGATCGGCTCATACTTCCGCAACATAGATACATGGAACACGTCATGAATACCAGACAATGATGGTGGCAAAGCCAGACGGTAAGCCAAAGTACCAATGCGCTGCAAAATCTCAAACGGTCTCACATACCTCGGAGATAATTTCCCGCGCATTCCAAACCGCACAACACCTCTGAAAGGTGAGATCTTCAAGAAGACCTTATCTCCCAATTGGAATTCCAACGATCACCGCCGCTTATTTGCATAGGCTGCCTTCCTATCCTGGGCTGCTTTCATTTTCTGTCGGATTACCTTTATCTTTTCCTCAATCTCCCTAATCACTTCGGGTCCTCCGACCGATTTGCTAGTCAAGTCATCCCAGTACAATGATGACCTACAACGTCGACCATAAAGAGCCTCGAATGGAACCATCTGAATGCTCGCCTGATAGTTATTATTGTACGAGAACTCTACCAAGGCCAATGAATCTTGCCACGAAATATCAAACTCCAACACACATGCCCGTAACATGTCCTCGAGTATCTGTATAGTACCCTCGGTCTGGCCGTCCTTTTGGGGATGATATGTCGTGCTCAATCCCACTTCAGTAACCCAAAGCTGACTAAAGACCTCCCCAAAAGTGAGATGTAAATCGTGGATCTCGGTCAGACACGATAGAAACTGGAATCCCGTGCAGTCTCACTACATCCGGAGATACAACTGAGTCATCCTCGAGTATGTGAATGTCATACTATACGGAATAAAATGAGTTACTTTCATCAGCCTATCCACGATCACCTAAATCGCATCAAACCCTGAAGTAGTCATCGGTAAATTGGTCACGAAGTCCATAGATATGTGTTCCCACTTTCATTCCGGTATTTCCAAGCCCTTCAGCTCGCCACCAGGCCTCTGCCTTTCTGCCTTCACCTGTTTACAGATCAAGCATCTCTTAACGAATGCTATCACATCTCGTTTTATCCGTTTTCACCAAAATTGATCACATAGATCCTTGTACATCTTCCTCCCGCCTGGGTGGAATCTAAGTCTGCTGCTATGAGCTCACTGTAAGATCCCTCTACGCAACTCCGGCGTACTCAGAACTACCCAACGGTTACCCAATCTCAAGGAACCGTCCTCAGCCACTCTGAACTTCGATGGCTGTCCAAGAAGTACCAATGATAACCATCTCTGAATCTCATCATCTGCCTTCTGAGCTCTCCGGATATTCTCATAAATGTCCGGTTCTGCCAATAAAGTTGATACACGTATCGGTGATGTATCCACATCAAAATCATAGCCCATATGACAGTAAGAAGTCATCATATCCGATAGATGCATGACGTCCTCAGCAGTACACTTCACCTTCCGACTCAAGGCGTCTGTTGTCAAGTTCGCCTTTCCAGGATGGTACTCTATTTCACAATCATAGTCCTTGAGTAAATCCATCCATCTCATCTGCCTCATGTTCAGTTCCGCCTGAGTAAATAGAAACTTCAGGCTCTTGTGATCCGTATAGATGGTAAACGACGTACCATACAAGTAATGCCGCTAAATCTTCAAGGCAAAAATAATAGCAGCCAACTCCAAGTCATGGACTGATATCTAGTCTCATGTGGCTTCAACTGCCTCGATGCATAAGCTACCACATGCTTATCTTGCATCAGTACACATCTCAAGCCCTGTAGTGATGCATCGGTATATAAAACAAACCTCTTGTTCTCCGTGGGAATTACCACCACAGGCGCTGCTGTCAACTGGTGCTTCAACTCTTGGAAGCTCTGCTCACAAGCCTCAGACCAATAGAATGGTACTCCCTTTTGAGTCAATTGTGTCAAAGGCTTAGCAATTTTTGAGAATCCCTCGACAAAATGTCGGTAATATCCGGCCAAACCAAGAAAGCTCCGTATCTCGGGCACAGAAGTAGGTGCAGACCATTCAATCACTGCCTCAACTTTCCTGGGATCCACTGATATCCCACTATGACATGCCCCAAAAACACCACGCTGTTCAACCAGAATTCACACTTGCTGAGCTTGGCAAACAACTGATTATCTCTGAGGATCTGGAGCACTGTCCGCAAGTGTTTCACATGCTCCTCCTCACTCCGAGAGTAGATAAGTATAAACACTATAACAAACTGGTCAAGATATGGTTGGAACACCCGATTCATCAGACTCATAAAGATAGCTGGGGCGTTCGTCACACCGAACAGCATAACTAGGAACTCGTAGTGCCCATACCGAGTCCGGAATGCTGTCTTCTGAACATCCTCCTCTATGACCCGAATCTGATGATATCCTGACCTCAAATCAATCTTGCTATACAGCTTCGTACCCTACAACTGATCAAATAAGTCGTCAATCCTTGGGAGAGGATACTTGTTCTTCACCGTTGCCTTATTCAGTTGCCGGTAATCGATGCACAAACGCATCAAACCATCTTTCTTCTTAACGAATAGAACCAGAGCGCCCCAAGGCGATACACTATGGCGTATGTATCCATTGTCAAGGAGTTCTTGTAACTGCTCCTTATTTCCCTTAACTCCACCGGTGCCATCCTACAAGGGGCACGAGAAATAGCGGACGTTTCCGGTAGCAACTCAATCCCAAACTCGACCTCTCTAGTCGGCAGGAACCCTGGAATTTCCTCTGGAAACACATCAGCAAACTCCGCCACTACGGATACATCCTCAATCCTCAATTCCTTATTCTTTTCCGCCATGTCCACGGCATAGACAAGATAGCACATATGTCCATGTTCCAATAATCATGACATTTTGACAGTCGATATCAACGGAATCTTTGCACGAGAACCGTTCTCATAGAAAGTCCACTGAATCCCCATATCAGATCGGAACTGAACCGTCCTCTGCCGGCAATCCACCACTGCCTGATATCTGGTCAGTATATCGATGCCCACAATGCAATTGAAATCTGACATACCCAAAACAATCAAACCCGTCTTCAATTCATTGCCCTCAAAATAAATGAGGCAGACAGCAAGAAACTGATCAGCAATAACATTCTTTCCAGTGGGTGTCGAGACCAAAAGAGGCATGGGTAACAGAGACGTGCACATAAGATCTCTCTACAAAATCCGCTGACACAAAGGAGTGCGAAGCTCCTGTGTCTATCAAAATAAAAGCGGAATATGTAAATAGAAGGCACGTACCAACAATCACCTTCTCTGGAGCTGCCTCGGCCTGCTCCCTAGTCAGTGCATAAACCTGTTCTTGTGGTGTCCCCATTGCCTGACCTCCCATATGTCGAGGCATCATAGGTCACCTCTGCTGCACTGTCCCGCTAGTAAATCTTCCCCTGCCTTCCCTCAGGTCCGTTTGTCCTTCACGGTTAGGACAATGCCGAGCAATGTGGCCCGACTTGCCACATCTATAACATGTAGAACAGTCATGCAGCAAATGCTGCCCTCCACAGAAATGACACTTTACTTCTCCAACTCTACTTGCTTGAGTTGGTCCTCCAGTGGTGGATGCACTGCCCCTCCGGTCCCCTTGTTTCCGACTATCCGGCCGCTTCCCACTAAATCGGGAAGAAAATGAAGTTCCACGTGATTTAAAAGATCCTCCTCAAGGCCTCAGATTATCAGATGAAGATCTTTGCGATGGAACTTGTGGGGGTACAACATCAGTATAAGCATCCACTCCAATCTCTGCTAGCTCTGCTTTAGTAAGAGCATCATCAAAAGAGCTGGGTTATTGGAGATATGATCAAACAGTTCTGGCCTCAAACCCTTCAAGTGTCTCATCTTGGCATGCCCATTGGTAGCAATGTGAGGAACATACCTCAACAGCAATGAATAATGCATGGCATAGTCCGAGACAGTCATATTGTCTTGCTTCAAGTTGGTGAACTCATCCTCTTTCATTTGCCTAGCAGCAGCAGAAAAGTATCGGTTCAGAAACCGGGTCCTAAATAAAGTCCAATCCATCAACATGCCCTGAGCTCTCAACTCCATCACTGTCGTCTTCCACCACATGGAAGACTTCTTTGCCAACTGAAATTCCGCTAATCTTAGCCAAGCAGTCCTAGCACAAGGTGCAGACACAAATATCCGCTCAATCCTTTCCAGCCATTCCTCCGCTTCTTCCCCCGACTCAGTCCCCTCAAATCTAGGCGGATGGAAGGTCAAGAATTGTGTTAGACTCAATTCACCAGGCAATAGCGGCTGTGCAATAGGTTCAACACCCACAGCTGGTGGTGGTAGGGGATTAGTCTGTGCGATACTAGCATTCACACTCCCCACATCACCCACCTTCCCATTTAGGTGTTCCACATTTCTGGCTGACATGCTGTAATACAAGGGTTAACAACAATACCAGAAACAATACATATGTTCCCCCTTTAGATAACATGAATAACAATAAGCATGTTAGTATAACAATTATATACACCAATATGCACCACATGCATAATCATGCTCATAAGTGAACACCTAGCCATCTTGTTGTTAAGGCTACCCTTCATTCATTCCCGGGTTCTCTAACCTGGCTCTGATACCACTAATGTAAGGACCCTGAGACCTTAAGTGTGGATATAAGTGCAATAAGAACTAAGCATGCATAAATCAGAGTATAAAATTTGTGTTAATGCCTTGAGCTATTAGGATTACAGTACCAAAATAAAATTTCAAAAGGATTAATTACATTCCCAGCTA
Source organism: Haberlea rhodopensis (assembly GCA_907163345.1). Classification (NCBI taxonomy): domain Eukaryota; kingdom Viridiplantae; phylum Streptophyta; class Magnoliopsida; order Lamiales; family Gesneriaceae; genus Haberlea; species Haberlea rhodopensis. The sequence continues at coordinate 15,019,603 of CAJQUN010000004.1, forward strand.
AATGAATGTTGTTAGGATCGGGGTAGTGTTTAGAAGGGGGGGGGGGTTGAATAAACACTAGATACAATTTCGATTTCTTTTTCAGGTTCACTGTAAACTGTTAAGTATTACAGTTGCTTCTCAATATCAGGCAAGTCAGTAGACACTTGTTATAGTGCGGAAGACGTCTACAAAACTTGTGAGGAATAAAACTGAAGTAATAAAGCAATAAACAAATAACACGAGAGTTGTTTCTGGAAGTTCGAAGCACAACGCTTCTACGTCTCCCCTTCTTCCTTTGCAGGAAGGATTCACTAGAAGACTTGGTTTACACTTTTACAGTATACAACCTTCTTAGGCACTAACACACTTGGCCTAAACTCCTAGCAATCACACACTTCTTTAACTTTTGGTTACAATGGATTCTATGACACTTTTTACAGAATACACTTTCTAGCTTTGAGAGTTTTTGAGCAGCAGACTTCAATTGAAGATAATCTGTCACAGATTCAGTTTTGCTGTTTGTCTGCTCTTAGCTGAACGTTTGGAATAACAGTCGTATGACTTTTGTGTTGGCTTTGAAGTATATCTCTTAGTTGGAAATCGCTCAGTACTTCTTCATTCTCTGCTTGGATGTATTTATAGGTTTGGATGTCCAACGGTAGCCTTTCTGTATATGGAAGAGATTAACTTTCCAATTTCATATTGTCTTCTTTCCTATTTTGTAAAGCAACGGCTCTTTTCACTCTGACGGTAATGGTGGCGGAGATATAGCAGGGTGCGCCGCTCTGTTGTACCTTTGTCAGAGAATGTTGTACTGATTTTGTCTCGTTGCTTAGTGCTCTAACTAGAAGCTCAGACTTCTGCTGGTTTTCTTTGTTCAACTGGTCGTTCATCCTCTTATGACCAGTTGATGTCCTTGTACAGTGAGAGACTATTCAGTTGATAGTTGTCCAGTAGATGTCCATCCAGTTTAAGTTTATCCGGTTGATAGCTTGTACGGTTGATGTCTTCGCCAGTTGATGTCTTGTTCGGTTGATGTCCATCCAGTTGGTGACTTCATTCGGTTGATGTCCATCAGTTGATGTCTTGTCCAGTTGATGACTTCATCCGGTTGATGTCCATCCAGTTGATGACTTATCCAGTTGATGACTTCATCCGGTTGATGTCCATCCAGTTGATGACTTATCCAGTTGATGACTTCATCCGGTTGATGTCCATCCAGTTGATGACTTATCCAGTTGATGACTTCATCCGGTTGATGACTTCATCCAGTTTGTCTTTAATATCCGGTTTGTAATTACCAAAACTTTAGAAATCGTTTTCCCAACAATTTCCCCCTTTTTGGTGATGACAAAACTAAGCAAAGATCTATTTCCAGTTTGAGTAAATAAGATGAGAATCCTGAAATTACTTGAAGACATAATGGAAAAGAAATTTTCATTAAATATAAGCAGATTACAAGTTGTAATCAAACTGGACAATTGAGAGAGATTCATCTTTACTTAAGATGAATTCTAATAACTTGACTAGAATCTAAGACCAATTTAGTCTACATAATTTAGCTGATACAAGACAAATCTTTAAACAAGTATTGTAGACCCGGAGAGCTTCGATCCACCTGGTGTCAGAGAGGAAGAGCTCGATCCACCTTATTTCAGAGAGGAAGAGCTCGATCCACCTTGTTTCCGAGAGGACCTAATAAGAATACTCTATCTCTGTCGGTCTACCTTGTTTCAGAGAGAAGGTCGGGAAGAGTCATACGTATATTCATCAGGCAGCTTCCATGGTTCATGGATTCACCTAATGAGAATAGTCTATCTCTGTCTTCCCCCTTTTTGTCATCAGCCCCCAGACATCTGCTGTTAGTAGTTCCTGACTGATGAGGAGCACCAGAACAGGATCAAAGCGCTGAAGCTTAACAGAGCTGGGTTAGATAAGTAATCAACCCATGAGGGGTTGATTTAGATAAGTAATAAACCCATGAAGCGGAAAAAGATCTAACAGATAACCAGAGAATTTTGAATAGCTTGAAAGTAAGCATGTTAAGTGAATGTGTTTTCTGTGAACAAACAAGAGTCGCTATTTATAGAAATGAAAAGGTTGCAATTAATGTGAATGTATTTAAGTGGAACAGTAAATACAAAGAAAAAGTCAATAAAAACAGTAAATAGATAAGAGTAATTAATGGAGGAGTCAGAAAATGATACTATTTGTGCCCGAACCAATGTTTGGAATAGTCGCGTTTTTCGGCAGGCGGTTGGCGTGGACTCCGAGAACTTGGTTGAGCAGTTGGTCTGGACTGAGTGGGTGCTCCAGTTGCAGGGGATGAATGAGCAGCTGAACTTGAAGCTCGCTGCGTTGTGGGAGCAGTTCGGCTGGGTTCAGGTAATCTACGAATAATTTGAGGAGCTGCAGGCAGGCTGTTGCAAATATCTTGAATTTGAGAGGCAAATGCTGCCTGCATGGTGGCCAACTGATCGGTCAATGTTTTCTTGGCGTCGTCAATCTTTTCTCCAAGAGCCATTGAAGTGGCAGCATGAAGAGATTCATTGTTTTGATTGATCTGAAGACGCGCCTGGCCAATTCTAGTAAAAGCATCCGCCACTGCATTCTCAGCAAATGTTTGAAGTCTGGTGACGGTAGTCGTTAAACTACTTAAGTCCCGGTAGACTTGCTGGAATTGTGAGTCCGTGTGCTGCTGATGAGTGCCTAGAATGAGAGTTGCAGTTCGTTCTTCCTGTTTAAGCTTATGAACATCGCTTGCTAGTGCTGATATGGTAGTGGATAGATTGGCTAGCTGTGCAGCAATGTTCGGAGGCTCGTCCATAGGGTTGGTAAAGACAAAAAAGTCTTCAGAAAGCTCTTGAACCATGGACGGATCTGCAGCAATCAGTGGAGCATCAGTAGTAGGGACAAGGGCGCTGAGATGAGCATCGTCAACTGCAGTGGAGGGCAACATAGAAGCTTCAACAATTGGTGCAGCTGTAGACTCTGAGATAGTGACAGCCAATTGGGCAGTTTCTTCAATTGGTGGAGCAGCCAAGGTAGTTGTGGGTTGATCAACCACAGCAGCTGACATCTGGGTGTGATCATTCGAGTGTGAAGATTCGCTGGGTTCATGATTGGCAGAGGATATAGTAACCTGCTGAACCACTGTCTGTATGACTGCATCCACATTGGTGTGATCAACAGCCATTGGCTGGGGCTGTTGATCATTGTGAGAGCTGGGAGGAGAGGAGACGCCGAGAGCAGTTGGAGAGGAGAGTTCTTGAAATGAGGAGGCTGCCTCCAAGGCAGTTGGTGCGGCCTCCGCTCCAGGGGAAGTAGTCTCCAGAGCAGTAGTAGTGAGCTCCACAGAAAATGGGACAATCTCCAAATTTGCAATGACGGAGTGTAGATCCTGCTGATCAGGGCTGGCAACAGTTTCAGTAGTGGAGCAAGAGTGAATACCAGTGGATATGCGATTATCATGAAGAGCAAGCTCAGCCATTTCGAGCTTGGGTCCAAGAGCATTTAGAAATAGCACAGCTGACCAGTTTATCTCCAACCCTTTGCATATAGCGCTCATAACGTCAAACTTCTCAGGGGTAATTATATCAAATGATCCTGCCTTACAGAGGAGCCCCTTGGAGATTATGTCCGCCAGTTGTCTATAATGACTCTTCATCAATACTTTCCGGAAAGGAGGACGTGGAAGGCGATGAGTAGATTCCGAGACTGTGAGACGCATCTCTTCTCTTAGTTCTGCCGGAATAGTCGAGAAATCAGTGAGTCCGGTAGAGGGTAGGCACAGGTGAGTGGCAAATTCTGGTTGGGTGATGGTGACTGATTGTCCAGAGACGGATGCCACCACTGTGTTATCCACAACCTTGGCTGTAGCAAAGAACTCTTGTAGTTCGTTCTTGTAAAAGGACGGGGTCTGGCTCAAGATTACCAGGAGTCCGGAGGTATCCAGCCTTTGTATCAACTCCTTGGTTTCTTCATCAGAGGATGTGGATATTGAATGAAAATCGACGTGAATAGCATTGGTGATAAAACTCGGCTGAACATTCTTCGACATATTGAGTGAGTAGGAGGAAGAAGCAGCAGCAGTTTGTTAGAGTAAGTTTTCTGAAAGAAAAAAAAATAATCGCAGTGATTTGTTGGAGAAGAAGAGTAGTGAAACTAAAGGCGGTGAAAAAGGAAGTATATGTAACGTCGTACTGTAGATGAGCGGACACATGTATACGTGGCGATCATCTAACGGTTTAAAAAGATTTAAAAATAAATGAAAGAACAGGATTTAGGCGGGAGTGAAATAATTTATTATTAACCAAAAGTAATTTTGAATTCCGACGTTCATTAGGTTAATAAGTATCGAGGGTTATTTTTGTCAAAGCATATTTGGTAACATCAACTGGTATGTAGGGTTCGACTGGTAGGAAAACATCCACTGGTTGTGGAGTCCTACTGGTTCGGATACACCTACTGCAGCTGACCATTGTATTACCAGCTGAGCTTAAATAACCATGATAGAATTATAACAGAAATTCCCCCTAAATTTATGCACATAAACTAACTAATTCCCCCTGAATTCATTACCCAAAACAAAATAATCAAGAAGTAATTTCAATTAAACCAAGAATGTTTTGAAAGTAAGAAAACTTAGCGTCCGGTAGAGGCTTTGTGAAGATGTCTGCTGCCTGTTGTTCTGTAGAAATATACTCCAGCCGAATTTCTTTCTTCATGACATGATCTCTGATAAAATGATGACGGATGTCAATATGTTTAGTACGAGTATGAAGAACTGGATTGTACGTTATGGCAATGGCAGATGTATTGTCACAGAAAATAGGAGCCTCTGTAGACTCAATTCCATAGTCTCTGAGTTGTTGCTGAATCCAGAGCAATTGAGCACAGCAGCTTCCAGCAGCAAGGTACTCTGCTTCTGCAGTGGAAGTTGCAATGGATGTCTGTTTCTTGCAACCCCATGATATCAATCGATCACCAAGGAATTGACAATACCCACTGGTGCTTTTCCTGTCAATTTTGCATCCAGCATAGTCAGCATCTGAGTATCCGATAAGATTGAAGGTTGAGTCTCTTGGATACCATAGACCGACATTCTCAGTGCCTTTCAAATATTTTAGGATCTTTTGACTGCAGTGAAGTGCGACTGCTTGGGATTTGTTTGAAACCGGGCGCACATACATACTGCAAACATGATATCTGGTCCGCGGGCTGTCAAATATAGTAAAGATCCAATTATGCCTCGATACATTGTAACTTCGACTGGTATTCCTGAATTATCCAAGTCGAGTTTGGCAGATGAGCTCATTGGTGTAGCAGCAGCTGAGCTGGTACTCATTCCATATTTCTTCAGTACTCTTTAGTGTATTTAGACTGATTGATCAGGATTCCTTCACTAGATTGCTTGACTTGCAGTCCTAAGAAAAATGATAGTTCTCCCATCATGCTCATCTCGAACTGGTCCTGCATAATTTTAGAGAATCTTTCGCACAATTTTGAGTTAGTACTTCCGAAGATAATATCATCAACATAAATTTGAACAAGCAGAGTATGGTCTCCCTTTGTAAATTTAAAAAGGGTCTTGTCCACCGTGCCAATAATAAAATTGTGTTCTGTCAAATATTTTGATAAAGTTTCATACCAGGCACGAGGAGCTTGCTTTAGACCATACAAGGCTTTATTGAGACGGAAAACATGAGATGGCTGCTGATGGTTTTCAAATCCAGGAGGTTGTTCAACATAGACTTATTCCTGGAGTTTGCCGTTAAGAAATGCACTCTTAACATCCATCTGATAGACTTTAAAGTCTTTAAACGCAGCAAATGCAAGAAATATGCGAATTGCTTCTAGTCGAGCTACAGGGGCAAAGGTTTCATCGAAATCAATGCCTTCTTCCTGTCTGTAGCCCTGTGCAACTAATCTTGCCTTATTTCTGATTACTGTACCATTTTCGTCTAATTTATTTCTAAACACCCATTTGGTGCCAATTACAGTGTGATGCTGTGATCGTGGTACTAGATACCATACTTTGTTTCGCTCAAACTGATTTAGTTCTTCCTGCATTGCTTCTACCCAACTTGGGTCTAATATGGCGTCATCAATCTTCTTAGGTTCTATATGAGATATGAATGCAGCATGAAGAAATTCATTAATCATTTGTCCTCTGGTGCGTAGAGGAGCAAGAGGGTTACCGATGACCTGCTCAGGTGGATGATCCTTCTTCCACCGGAGCGAAGGTCCAAGAGGATTGAGTTCTTCAGTTGACTGGATGTGAGTAGGCAAATCAGAGGTTCTGATTGACTCATCTTTCTCATTAGTTCCTTCTACTGCAGCAGGGGTAGATGCAACTGTTTCATTTGTAGCTGGCTGCAGTGCTTGTTGGCCAGCAGACTCCTCTGCTTGAGTTTCAGGAACTTCTGGTTCTAAGGAGCAGTCAGTCCTGCTTCTGTAATCAATCTCATCATCAACATTTTCGTCAATGTAAGTGCTTTCCAGTCGATTACTCAAGTTGTTGATTTGTATATCAGATAGTGTACAGTTAGTAGGTTCATCAAATTTTACATGCACTGATTCTTCTACATTAAGAGTTCTATTATTAAATACTCTGAATGCCTTACTAACTGTAGAATAGCCAAGGAATATTCCAGCATCAGATTTGGCATCAAAAGCGGTGAGATGAGTCTTTCCATTGTTATGAATAAAACATTTGCAACCAAACACATGGAAATAGGAAATATTTGGCTTACTGCCATTCCAGATCTCATAAGGGGTTTTATTTGCTCGCTTATTAATCATTGATCTGTTCTGCGTATAACATGCTGTGTTGACAGCTTCTGCCCAAAATCTCTGCGATATTTCTGATTCCGCGAGCATAGTTCGCGCAGCTTCTTTCAAAGTGCGGTTCCTACGCTCAGCAACTCCGTTTTGTTGAGGAGTTCTAGCTGCAGAGTATTCGTGTTTAATACCAAGGTCATCTAGATATGATTCGAGTGATTGATTGGTGAACTCAGTACCTTTATCACTGCGAATCCTATCTATCCCACACGATTTCTCATTTTGGAGTCTTTTCAGTAATTTGATCAGCTTTGGAGTAGCCTGATCTTTGCCACTTAGGAACAAGACCCACGTGAAACGAGTGTAATCGTTTATTACCACTAGAGTATACTTCATTCCCCCTAGACTTGTTACTGGTATAGGACCAAATAGATCCATATGCAGCAACTCTAGGCACCGAGAAGAAGATTTACTCCCTTTGTTCTTAAAGGAGGATCTGATTTGCTTACCAAGTTGGCATGTTGCACAGATCTTGTCTTTTGAGAACTCAATTTGGGGCAGTCCAACAACTAGTTCAAGTTTACGCAGACTGGCAATAGTTTTAAAGTTTAAGTGACTCAACCGTTTGTGCCAAAGCCAATTTTTGGATGAATTCAGAGCAGCTAAGCAAGTAGAAGAGATAGGCTGATTAAGATTCCAATCAATTTTATATGTGTTATCATGCCTTCTACCTACAAGTAGTATACTACCATCAATAGATTTGATTGTGCATGAGTGCTGATTGAATTCTACGGAATGACCATTGTCACACAGTTGACTTATGCTAATCAAGTTGTAGCATAGATTTTCAACTAAAAGAATATCTTTAATGATGATGTTACCGTAGATAATCTTACCCTTACCCACGGTTCTACCTTTCGCGTTGTCTCCAAAGGTTATTCTGGGTCCGGTGGAGTCCACCAGTTCAGACAATAAGCTCGCATTCCCTGTCATATGTCTAGAGCACCCGCTGTCCAGAAACCATTCTGAGCTCCGAACTGGATGCATTCTAGTTTCCTGCAATTAAATCGATAGAATGATTGGTACCCAATCCTACTTGGGTCCTGGTAGGATTAGTCCTTTCGGAACCCACACTTGTATGACCCTGAATGACTTAGGTCGGTGTGTGTTCTGAAATGTGTGTGCATTTATAGATATAGGTGATGATTTTGACTGTGGAGTGTGATAATATGTGTATGCATGTGCTTTTGGTTTGTAGTTCCTGTTATTTAGCATATACCTCTTCTGACAGGTTTACAGTTGTAGTACCAGTTGGGTTTAACCTCTCTAGCTGCTCGACCAGTGGGTTTAAGTTCATTTCTGAACTTTTGCCTCGGTTTAGCCTCTTTGAGTGGTTCTACATAACCGATACCTCTGTGCTGTGCCTGTTCCTTGATGAGTGTTGCTTTAACATGTTCTTTAACCAGTTCGTAAGGGTCATATACTGTGCTAGATCTTACAAAGTTCATTGATTGAACCTTGCCTTTTGTTAGACACAGTTGAGGTTCATTACCAGATGAACTGCTGTCATTGCTATTATAGCCTATGCCTGTTAAATCACCAGCAAGCCTTATAGACTCAAGCATTTCATCCTTTCTGGTAGTCGACGCATTCCAAGTGCTAACCAGTTTGCTAAGTTTCTGGTAAGCATTCTTGGCTTCATCTCTTTCCTTCACTAGAAGACTGGCTGTTTCCCTCAGGCAGTTCAACTCCCTTGATTGTTCACAATCAAGCTTGTTTTCATGCGTTTCAGTTTGGGTTGTATGCTCAGTCTTATAGCTTTCAAAAGATTCATATAGCGTCCGATACTCATTTATCATGTCCTGCAATGCATTGGTGAGTTCACTATGTGTAAATTCAGATAGGTTTGATTCATGTACCTCATTTTCATTATTTGCCATTAAGCAGTGGACTTCCTCGTCTTCACTCTCGCTGGATGAGCTAGTTAACTCTTCTGATTCTGATTCAGAATCAGCCCATTTGCTCTTACTTTCTTCTGCCATCAAGACCTTTTGATCTCTGTCCTTTTTGGATGATCTTCTGGTTTCTTTGGATTTTCTGTAATCCTTGGATCCTCTTTTGTGATCATCCTTCTTGGGTTTAGGACAGTCCGCAATGAAGTGTCCTGGTTTGAGGCAGTTGAAGCATACTCGCTCTTCTTCTTCTGAATTTCCTTTGGAACTCTGCCTCCGAGGATATGATTGATAAGATCTCTGATTCTTCTTCATGAATTTCCCAAACTTCTTTACAAACATTGCCATAGCATCATTACACATCTTTTCTGGAGTCATTTCTGTAGGAGTGGGCAGAGACTCCGATGCAGTGAGAGCTTTTGTTGGTTGACTGGTACTTGGTTCATCTTCAACCCGAATGCCTAATTCGAATTCATAGGCTTTTAAATCAGCAAACAGATCATGTAGATCTATTTTGTTGATGTCCTTCGATTCTCTCATAGCAATGGTCTTGACATCCCATTCTCTTGGTAGACCTCCCATTACTTTGAGAGTGACTTCTCTGTTAGGTAATTCCTTACCCAGACTGTTTAGTTCATTGATTATTCCAGTCACTCTTTCATCGTACTCGTTGAGAGTTTCTCCATTTATCATTTTGATATGCTCAAACTTCTGTAAAGCCACAGTAAGCTTGTTTTCTTTGGTTTGATCATTTCCTTCACAGAGTTGAGCAATCTTCTCCCAGATTTCTTTGGCTGTAGGGCACATCTTTATTTTGTTGAACATATTTTTGTCCAAAGTTTTGAACAGAATGTCCTTAGCAACGTTGTCTAGATTTGCTTTTTTCTTGTCTTCATTTGACCATTGAGATCTTTCCTTTTCTACCATTTGTGGATCTCCACTTGTGATAGAAGCAGCTGTATTGATTTTCATGATCTTCAAAGGTCCTTCAGTGATTACATACCACATATCATCATCTTGAGCACTTAGATGTGCTTGCATACGGATCCTCCAGTCATCATATTCGTCTTTCTTGAACATTGGAATCTTGCTGAATGAGGCCATCATTTTTTGGTAAATGGTAATTTCTCAAGATTGAGAAGACCTGCGCTCTGATACCACTTGTTAGGATCGGGGTAGTGTTTAGAAGGGGGGGTTGAATAAACACTAGATACAATTTCGATTTCTTTTTCAGGTTCACTGTAAACTGTTAAGTATTACAGTTGCTTCTCAATATCAGGCAAGTCAGTAGACACTTGTTATAGTGCGGAAGACGTCTACAAAACTTGTGAGGAATAAAACTGAAGTAATAAAGCAATAAACAAATAACACGAGAGTTATTTCTGGAAGTTCGAAGCACAACGCTTCTACGTCTCCCCTTCTTCCTTTGCAGGAAGGATTCACTAGAAGACTTGGTTTACACTTTTACAGTATACAACCTTCTTAGGCACTAACACACTTGGCCTAAACTCCTAGCAATCACACACTTCTTTAACTTTTGGTTACAATGGATTCTATGACACTTTTTACAGAATACACTTTCTAGCTTTGAGAGTTTTTGAGCAGCAGACTTCAATTGAAGATAATCTGTCACAGATTCAGTTTTGCTGTTTGTCTGCTCTTAGCTGAACGTTTGGAATAACAGTCGTATGACTTTTGTGTTGGCTTTGAAGTATATCTCTTAGTTGGAAATCGCTCAGCACTTCTTCATTCTCTGCTTGGATGTATTTATAGGTTTGGATGTCCAACGGTAGCCTTTCTGTATATGGAAGAGATTAACTTTCCAATTTCATATTGTCTTCTTTCCTATTTTGTAAAGCAACGGCTCTTTTCACTCTGGCGGTAATGGTGGCGGAGATATAGCAGGGTGCGCCGCTCTGTTGTACCTTTGTCAGAGAATGTTGTACTGATTTTGTCTCGTTGCTTAGTGCTCTAACTAGAAGCTCAGACTTCTGCTGGTTTTCTTTGTTCAACTGGTCGTTCATCCTCTTATGACCAGTTGATGTCCTTGTACAGTGAGAGACTATTCAGTTGATAGTTGTCCAGTAGATGTCCATCCAGTTTAAGTTTATCCGGTTGATAGCTTGTACGGTTGATGTCTTCGCCAGTTGATGTCTTGTTCGGTTGATGTCCATCCAGTTGGTGACTTCATTCGGTTGATGTCCATCAGTTGATGTCTTGTCCAGTTGATGACTTCATCCGGTTGATGTCCATCCAGTTGATGACTTATCCAGTTGATGACTTCATCCGGTTGATGACTTCATCCAGTTTGTCTTTAATATCCGGTTTGTAATTACCAAAACTTTAGAAATCGTTTCCCCAACAAATGTTAATCCTATAGTTTTACACTACTCCTAGAGTAGAGACTATACAAAAGAATCATGTCTTCCTATATCAATAGCGCTCCTCACAAGCTCACTGCATCAACACGGTCCTTAGTTCTTCATGCCAAAATATACCTACAGGAACAACCCCAAAATCATGAGCATGTAACAAACCATATCCACAATAATATGATTGTAATAGAACAATGCATAAACCGTAAATACAAATCACTTCCTGTATTTAATGCATTTAACTGCTCCATTTGGTTGTCCCTGTATCACAATCATAACCAATATATTAGAATACCAATAATGTGTGTCATGCATCCATTCCATGAATACCAATAACCATTTCCAGTCTTATTATATCAGTGGCATAATACCCCTCGCGTTAACATGACAGCGGCATTAATATCCCTCGCTTCGACATATTAGCGGCATAATATCCCTCGTAATAGTAATATGACAGCGGCATTATCCTTCGCTTCGACATATTTGCGGCAAATATTCTTCATCGCTATAATATGACAGGGACAAGTATTCTATCATCGCTTCGACATGAAGGCTGCAAGTAGTCTTCATCACTGGAATATAACCTCGACTCACAACACATGCACCAATGCATGCAATATACATATGCAACCATAATGCATAACCCAATCCATGTATGCAACCATGATGCATAATCAAATCCATGTATGCAACCATAATGCATAATCAAAATCAGTGCGTAAAAATATATTTTATCGTCCGATGCCTACGTCTCACTACGTACATTTGTTCCAAAAATGGAGACATCGTATGACTTTATCTCCTTGGTTGTGTTGCCACCTGTGATGGTTCTACACATTCACACAAACCAATATTATAAGCCAATAATAGTCCGATACCAAAAATCCCACAAAAATAATCAAAATTTCCATTTTCATTGTCTCGCGATCGATCGCCAATGGGCCCCGATCGATCGCGAGAGGCTACTGCCATAATATCCGAAAACTACCAATCCGCGATCGATCGCCGAGTTTGTGCCGGTCGATCGTGCCAAACTCGCGACCGATCGCGGAAGCACACTGAAGCCTCCCTGGTGCTCGCGATCGATCGGGAAAATGCCCCGATCGATCACGGAAGCCAGCACACACGTTTTTTGCCCATTCCTCACATTTCATCTTCTCCAATACATTTCCCTTCAAATCTTTCCCCACCATTAACATCAAAAACCACCAAAATAAACACCAACAATTACAATACTACTCATATACAACAAAATCCCTATAAAACCAACATAAACCACATTCCAACCATTACAACATATATCCAAACAAACCCATTTTAAATCCCTAAAGAAAAAGACCAACCCATAACAACACAAATCATAGAAACCACACAAGGGGAGATTCATACCACTTTTTGGCTTCAAATCTCACCAAGAAATCAAGCAACCAAGGTTTTTGAAATCTCCTCTTTTCTCTCCTTGTTTTAACCGATAAAATGGGGTTTGGGGATAGGGTTGAGTGATATGAGAGATGGGAGTGATTGGAGAGTAAAAGAAGGGGTAGTGGGTATAGGGATTAATTAAACATGTATCGGTATTTAGCATGATGTATAAAATATCCTAACATGATATTTTAAAAGCATTTTTAAAAAATGCACCATAATCTCAATTACACATGCTTTACCAAAATAATTAATACCTACCCCAAATAAATCATGCCAACACCCAATTTACCCACATGCATCACATGCACCATGAAATGCATTACCAGGTCACGCCTACCACATGACTAAGCATTACACCATATTAATTAATTCAACACTAAATTAATTAACACCATAATTATCACATAACATAATTAATGCCCAAATGAACATAATTATTTCGGGGATATCACACCCGGGATCCGGTGCAGCGTGTCGCTGTGTAGGGAACGCCTCAACGCAATTCATCTTATAGTTCATGTAATTGAGATGTGACTAATTTATCCGGCTGGCTGTCACAGCCCTACCACCACCCTCCTCCTTTACCCGGCTTGGGATAGGCAGTGATACATATTATAAGTGATCCATATCACCAATGATATATATCACTGGCGGAGTTTGTTTGCAACAATGGTGTTTTGCATTAATTTTGAAAAGGCCTCCATTTTATGTATTTTCGCAAATTTATTTTTTAAAAAAATTAACAAGCAAATTTTATTTATTTTCAACCTTTGTATTTCTTTTACTACTTATGAACAATAATAGTGACTCAAGTTCAATACTCGTTTCATTCAAAAAAGTTTTTTTTATCAAAGGGTATGTGCTGGGATTTTGTGTTTGATAAGACTCGAACTCGGCCGTCTTATTATATCAATCCAGCTATCTCGGAGATGTCAATACTTCGTTTGATAGATGAATGGGGGAAATACATGTATTTACCCGGTTGATAAGTATAGAGAGTGAGGTAGAGCTCAGATAATGCATGATTATCAAAATCCAAAGATTAGAAAAGCCTAACTTGCGCATAACAGCTCCCAAATAACCCCAAGCTTTATGGATATCGAGCTTCAAAGCCATCATCCCATTTCGTCCATACTTTCGTTGACGAATATGGTGCTTACAATCAAAATATTATCTGATATCAATCTACCTGGTACAAATGCACCCAATTCTTGAGATGTTATAGCTGCTAGGAATTCTTTATCATAATGGTACGTACTTTATTTAAAATTTTATTTATCATAATACTTGTGGCTTCTTATCGTTATTTCAGGATAACAATATAATATAAAAAGAGAGGGATATCTTGATAATTATTTAAATCTCGTACACTTAAGTGAAGGGTGCCCAAACTTTGGGTAAAAGTAGTGTTAATATTTGTATACATTTGGCACGACGTTGCCATCTCTTTTGACATTTGTTATTGATGCTCCAAGAAATATCATATAGCAGAAAAATAAATTTATTCAGCAGAAAATAAGCTAAAATACTCGATGTTTTAGGTGAAAAACCTTGCATTATGAAAGAAAAAACTCATAGAATTACCTTGTCTTCGATACAATAATCACTGGCTAGAGCCATCACCTATTATTTTATGAAAAAGATAAGATTTTTACATGAGAGTCGAGAACAATACTTTTTTCTGCCACCTAGTAACTTTTTGAATTGCCGTGTTGTCTTCCCTTGAAAAAAAATTGAAAATGGAGGTGTGAGATGTGCAACAGCAAGTGTCCCCTTGAATTTTCTTTTTTATTATCTAATTTTTTTCAGGTCTGAGATTTGGTGGCAAAGGACGGAACCACAAATGCCTCTTGCAAAAAAAAAAAAAATTTTGGCAATATTACCCATAAAAGTTTCTTTTTACCTTTTAAAATTTATATTTTACTCATTTAAAATTATATTTTGACCCATTAAAATTTATTTTATTATCTTTTATTTAATATGTTTCATCATCCTAACCAAATTAATTTTCTACGTCCTCTCGTGTGTGGTGGCACCATGCATGTAAATTAGTCATGCAAGTGTTAAGTGTTTTCTGATTTTTGTTATTTATTACAAGATAAATGGTAATAATAAACAAAGAGGTACTGAGAAGACAGATGCGAAGTTTTTTTCCAGTTACCTTGTTCTTCATCCCACTGTCTTGAATCCTGATTCTCGGTACGGTGATCATTTAGCCATGGATAACTCCACAACCAACACTCATCACGTAATTATCCTCTCCAGTCCCGAGGCGGGACACATTATCCCAGTTCTTCTCCTCGCCAACCGCCTCGCCGACCAACACAGTATCCGCTCCACCGTTCTTCTAGTCACAACCGCCACGTCGCCGGAATACAGTCTTGTAAACCCTCCCAGAGAGAAGGAACTCGTTGAAATTATCCGACTTCCTCCTGTTGATATTTCGAACCTCATAGACCCTTCTACAAAAGTGGTGACGGAAATGTGCTTGATGATGCGGGAAGCTGTGCCACTCGTCCGCTTCGCAATCGCCGCCATGGACCGCCGTACCGATGCCCTGATCGTGGTACATTTCGGGACTGAATCATTGAAAATTGCGGCTGAGTTTAACATGCCCAAGTACGTGTACTGTACTTCTACTGCGTGGTTTCTTGCGTTGTCTGTTTATTGTCCAATTCTTGATGAAAAAATCAAGGGCCAATACATTGATGAACTAGAGCACTTGAAAATTCCAGGTTGCAAACCGGTTCGACCTGAGGACATCGTGGACATGATGATGGACCGAAATGATAAACAGTATCATGAATATTTAATTATGGGGAAAGGGATCACTTTATCTGATGGGATTTTGGTAAACACTTGCGATGATATGGAGGCCAAAACCCTCCAAGCTTTCAGGGAAAACGAAGCTATAAACTCAGTGCTTAAGTCGCCAGTTTATCCCATCGGCCCCTTAACGAGGTCCATCGAACAGACCGGTTTACAGAATGAATTGATGGTTTGGTTAGACAAAAAACCCAATCAAAGTGTTCTTTTTGTGTCATTTGGAAGTGGTGGAGTGCTATCGGCCGAGCAAACCACCGAACTAGCTTGGGGATTGGAGCTGAGCCAACAGAGGTTTGTATGGGTGATCCGACCGCCTAAAAAAGGCCATGTAAACGATTCGTTTTTCCCGGTAAACGAGGGGATTGTATATGATTATTTGCCTGAAGGGTTTTTCAACCGGACCAAAAATATCGGAATACTCGTGCCTACTTGGGGGCAACCGGTTGAAATCCTTGCGCATCCATCAATAGGAGGATTCTTGTCGCACTGTGGATGGAACTCGACGTTAGAGAGCATAATGAGTGGCGTACCAATGATAGCTTGGCCACTGTATGCGGAGCAAAGGCTGAATGCCTCCTGGTTGGTGGAGGAGCTAGGGGTGGCGGTGCAGCCGGAGGTGTTGCCAACGAAGAAAGTGGTGGGGAGGGAGGAGATAGAGAAGATGGTTAGGACTTTGATGGAGCACAAAGATGGGGAAGCAATGAGGCGTAGGGTCACACAGTTGAAAACTAGTGCCACAAATGGCCTAAAGGAAGGTGGGTCGTCTCACGAGTCGATGTGCAAGTTTCTGTCAGATATTGAGGCCAAGAAGAATAAGCTTAACGAATAAAGGGAAGCGAACAAATAATGATTCAATGGTTTAGGTTTGTGTTGTTTGATCAAATTGTGTTCGTGTTGCTATTATTTGCAAATCTTGAATAAAACTCTAAAAAATGGATCCACTGTACATCAATAGATTTTGTGATTACTCGACTCAACAATTTCAAATTATCTTATATTATACCTATTATATAAGTGACTAAGAGTCACTATTCTCATGAATAGTGTAACAGTTACTTTTTAATTTCTTAATAAATAATTTTTTTTTATTTTAAATTTTAAATTATTTTTTATTTTTAAACAGTGATTTTTTTAAATTCTTAATAAATAAAATATTTTTTTATTTTAAATTGTTAATTATTTTTTATTTTTTACCTATTATTATAATTTCTTAATAAATAAAATATTTTTTTTTATTTTTAAATTTTTAATTATTTTTTATTTTTTATTTGTTTACCTATTATAAGTGTCTAAGAGTTCACTATTCCTATAAATAATGAAACAGTGACTTTTTTTAATTTCTTAAGAAATATTTTTTTAATTTTTATTATTTTTTAATTTTTTATTTATTAATTTTATTTTTAATATTTCCCATGAACAGTGTAACAGTTACTTTTTTTAATTTTTTAATAAATAAATTTTTTTTTATTTTAAATATTTAATTATTTTTTATTTTTTAACAGTGACTTTTTTTAATTTTTTAATAAATAAAATATTTTTTTTATTTTAAATTTTAAATTTTTTTTATTTTTTTATTTTTTACCTATTATTATAATTTCTTAATAAATAATTTTTTTTTTATTTTAAATTTTAAATTATTTTTTATTTTTTATTTGTTTACCTATTATAAGTGTCTAAGAGTTCACTATTCCCATAAATAGTGTAACAGTGACTTTTTTTAATTTCTTAATAAATATTTTTTTTTTTTTTACTATTTTTTATTTTTTTATTTATTAATATTATTTTTAATATTTATTTACAACCTATTATATAAGTGTGTAAGAGTTCACTAAGTGTGCAAGGTTTGTAATAGTATTATTGCAAGGAATAGTAATGAATATTAATTCACTATTTATTACAATTTTTTTTCATAAAAAAATGTTTTTTTTCAAAAAATTATTTTTGTTGATGCGCGGGTTTAACCTGAACCGACTAGAAAAAAAATATATTAATCGATTGTTGATGCGCGCAACTTCAATTTATAGTAAGATGAACATCATGTTTTTTTTAAAAAAGTTAGAGTCAGTCCTTTGGTTATTTTGTTTCCATTCAATTACAGTAGCATGCTCGCTTTAATTTTTTTTGTTGATGATCGGGTTTGGCCTAAGCCGACTAGGAAAAAATATATCTTGATTGGTTAATCATGCGCACAACTTCAAATGTTATTTTTTTTCCAGTTTTTAGTGAGATGAGCATCATTTTTTTAAAAAAAAGTTTTTTATTTTTCCAATTCAATTACATTAGCATTGTCGTTTTTTTTTAAAAATGTTTGTTAAAATAAGTTATTTGAAATGTTATTTTTGATCAACTTAAGAAAAATTGACCAACATGCTGGTACCTGGCACCGCACCTTAAGAAAAAATTGACCAACATGCTGGTACCTGGCACCGCACAAGGTGCGGTGCCAATAAACTAGTTATATAAATACTTCAAGTTAAATGTCGAAACCAAGGAAACTAATATTGAATTGCTTAGCCAGAATTGTGTAAAGCCTAGGTCTCATGGTTCGAGTAATGCTGACAGCAAGATTTATGGGTTACAGGTGTCTACTGTAGACAATCTGGCTCAGCCACATTTGACCTCGGTCCAAGAGAAAACTGATGCACGTCAAGGGGAGAAATTGGACGATGGAGTGGCAGAGCCCAATAATTTTACAGATGGCGTATGTGATAACTGTGTTTTCTTAGCTAAAAAAACATGTATCTTGCTCTATCCAGTATTAGGGGAAGGTAAATATAAAACAAACTAATGAGAAATATAATATGAGGTCGTCCAAGATTGTTCTTTATTCATAATGCATCATTTAAAGCAAGAACGATTATCCTTCACAATTACAAAATACTCGTACTCGAGCTTAAGCAAACGTCTGGGGTGGCACCCACATCAAATCTTTTGTTCTTAAATAATATTTCATCTCATATTCGATGCATACAAATGAATGTGTCAACTTCAATTATTTTTGAATTTCATCAGACATGGCATTCATCTGTATACATAAAATACGAAATTAAACAATGATAAGAACGAAGATTCATCGACACTGGTGGCACCATATTGAACTGTGGGAAAAGGTAAAGAACGACTCAAGCAACAATAGGTTCAGTAGCTTTCCTCAGCCATTCAATCTCGGAAGTGTTCAAATATGGCGCCAGAATTTCCCTGCATCTGGAATGATAGTTGTTCAACCATTTGATTTCTTCGGGCACAAGGAGGCTCACATCTATGAGCTTGCTTTGATATGGTGCCTGAAAGTACAAAGCATCATATGTCAGCACAGGAGCAAAAGCCCCTATCTTGGAACGAAATCAAGTCGCAAGAGCAAAAAGTTTATACACGAGACATAAGATACAAAGTAGAAATCTTTACCCATGTGATATGCTCGAATTGTAAGTAGCCCCTGTCACCAAAATTGAACTTTGTATCAGCCTCTTTCACTATGAGCACATTCTCCAGTCTTACACCAAATTTTCCGTCCTCGTAATAACCAGGTTCTGTAAAACCAATTTCATTAGTCAAGTACCAAGTCAAGAATGAAAGATGGCCCAAATGTCCTAAAATTCAATCAAGAACAATTGGGAAAACTCCACAACTTCCGGCCTTAAGAATGGCTACTGGCTATTCAAGCAACCCTACCGTTGAAAGTGATACAGAATCATTACCCGTACAAGAAAATTGTCCTCAACTTTTTGACAACTAAAGCTACACTCATTTTCAAGAACAAAACAAGTGTTGACGACAGGTGATACACGATATGCAGTGTAGGCCGTCACATAAGTGATGCCATTTAAATAAGTCGGATAAAAGACAATAGCCGAGAACTAAAAGGCCTGACGCTGCACTATTCTTAATTATCGATTGATAGTCACCTAGGTAGTTTAAAATTTGGTTTTAATTGCTTGTGATAAAAAAGCATAATCAACTGAATCAGAGAAACCATGGATATACCATCTGTCACAGCCATCGAAGGCTGTAATGGCACGTTCTGTTTAGTTGGCCTGAAGCTAATCTGATGAGGTCCTACAAGAAGCAGATAGTAAGAGGTATTAGATGAAGCTATCCGGTATATTCTTACCCGCCACAAGATTGATAATAATCCATATGCTTAAAACTGTCGGGGCAAATTTGTTTACATTCAAGTGAGATGTTCAATGCCCATAAAATCCACCTCGATGTTACATCCATGCACAATACCATGAATTAACCTGTTTCATATGGAGTTCCTCAAAATAGTAAAAACATATAAGAAGTAAATATAGTATCCGTCTTATTTTATTCTCTGTTTGCATATCTTCTGTAATGGAATGAGAAGTGAGGTGGATGTGCCAGGACTTTATCCTAAACACCAAAAATACTATAAATTTGATGGCTTCCGCTTGGTACCTTCAATCAGTATCATGCAGCAGGCCAATTTATTCACCCTCTTTGAATTTATGAGTCAGAAATTCGCGTATTACACCCATCCCACTCGAAATTACATGTTGAAAGTGAAAAAGTGTTTGTACTCTTGATATTTTTCCTAAATAACAAAAATATATCTACTTCTTGTAACTGCGAATTATTGGTTCCTCTTAAATCCAAGTTAATTTATCCACTTCATTTTGAGAAAACTTAAGTCTGGCTTCACAGTGTTTAGCAACTGCGTTGATACAAAGAAAATTATTATTGATCGAAAACCGTACTGTAATATCACTGGTATAAAAAATTTTGCCAAGGATATACCAGGGACAAAAGTTGACAAACATAAGAATCACGATAAAAATACCTAAGCTATACCTTCATGAACATTTAGGAAAGACCCAATTCCATGGCCAGTACCATGTCTGTAATCAAGACCATCTTTCCACAACGGAAGTCGTGCTAGAATATCAAGAACATGACCTGGAAACGAGAAATCTCATGCAATAATTTACAAGATATCTTCGTCAAGCCAATCAATGCTTGGGCTATTTTAAAAAAATTACTTTGCAAGAAAAAAAACCTAGTCCTAACTTCTGAAGCCTGCCCAAACTCTTCAAAAAACATGCAATAATGAGATTTTCAATATTAATATCAATCTTTACCCGTGGTTCCATTTGGAAATATAGCATTTCCCAAGCCAATATGACCCTTGAGAACCTACAGGAATTAAATATATTTGTGGCATGAACTAATGTTATAGCTGTATGAACTCAAGCCAATATGGCCCTTGAGAACCTGAATTAACGTTAACAGAAGAAAAAAGTGGCCATCATACACATATGCACATACGAGATTCCATGTACACATCGTAAAAACCGAAGTGAAATTTTGTCGTAATAAATCAATAAAACTAAGAAACACCACATACCGCTGAATAACTTGCTTTCTCATGTGCCGTAGGTTTTCCAAAATGTACTGTTCGAGTTATGTCGGTTGTTCCATCTAGATACTTTAGATATACCATAATAAATTAATCCATGGAAATCAACTTGAAAAGAAAGGATGAAGGTTTCATGAAAAGAATAAGAGCATAGCAAAATTAAAACAGAGGAAAAAAGGCAGCTCATTTACACACCTGCGCTCCCGAATCAAACAAGTACATACTGTTTGGATCAAGTTCCGTACATGTTTCTGCCTCCGGACAATAATGGATAATTGCCCCATTTGGACCAACTGATGAAATGGTAGGAAAACTCAATCCCCTAAAATGCTGTAGATAGAAAAACCACAAATATTAATAGAAAAATCTGAAATTACCAGTGTATACAACTTTAGTTATTCCTTTGCCATTAAACTGTCCTGTGCACATAATATCTACGAGGAGTCTGCATTTATTCATTGTAGATGGAGATGAAATACAAACCAATGAAATTACTTAATATTCCTATGCAAAAATTGATACTCTTTATTGTGTGAGGGAGGGGAAGGCAAGCACAAAAAGACAATACCTCTTTAGATGCGCGGAACTCCTCTAGTTTATCACTTGCAGACACTTCAGTCAGTTTTGTTGTTTTCCTGTCAGCATTTCAAATAAAACACACTGGCATAAGAATGAGTTGATGGGTAATTCATTCCCAGTCAAACAATGTAACACCGCCAATTTTAAAAAAATAAAATATACTTCATCTCATAAGTCCTCTACAACAGTCTATAAGCTGGTGTGGTGACATAACATTTTTCTGTCCATAAAATTATTGTAAACGCTCACAAATATTTATCTCATAAGGGGCTTCCAATAAATAATAAACACCTAGATATAGAACTTCTTCAATATCAAATTGAATGCCACGCAATATTTAAGTTCGTCTTAAATTTTAACTCTTTTCAGAGAACAGTGTACACTTCAGGTCTACATCTCAAGGAAAAAAAGAGGATGACTAAAGGTATGCAGGCACCAGATACACGGCAGAAAAGGTTGAAGTTTCTTCCAGAAAAAATAATTGCATCACATGCAAATACTTTTAAGTGTAGTACAGTTTTGTCATTACATAGCATGCTTAGCTCTACTAGAAGTGCCAAAATCCTTGACAAGGAGATTCTCAAGAAGAATACATGTTTCGACCTTCTTTTAGATTTGACTTAAAAGTGCAGAAATCCTTGACAATTAGACAGTGAAATTGGAACCATAAAGCTTAAGCTTCAAGCTAAGCACAACATTGTGATCCAGCAGCTGTTGGACAATATCTGTTTTACCTGGAATTGTTCAGCATAAAACTGACAATCACGACAGCATGTTAAAAGAAGTGGAAATAAATAAAGAGAGGCCAGTAATTAATCAACAGCAGGTTTGGAGAAGAAGATCACACGATTAAAACTAATGCCCAGCTACAGAGAAACATATTTATAAGTGACCAACTCAATAGTTTATACTCATGAATGGAACAACAAACTTACGATTGATCTTTCTTATTGATATCACTTTCCAGAAAGTAACCAGAAGCACCATAAATCTCCTGCATCTGAGGACATAGAAACATGTAATCAACATACTTTATCAGATAGGTCATTTAATAATATAAAATCTTGAAAACTCTTGCTTTCAACCAAAGAGCATACATCATCTATAGCATATAATCAGATTAAGAAGCAATCACATACAATCAGATCGCAATTGGAGATTTTCTGTTTCAATTTAGAGGCAATCACATTTAACCATCTCTTCTTCAAACCAATGGAATTCTCATTATATTTAAGAGAGATTACCCAGTTTGACAATTACTATCAGCTGAAAATGATGTTAAGTTTGTGGGCCTGAAAATAAATTAATGATCGCAAAAAAATCTTTTAACATTAAAATAAATTGAATTAATGCTGGCATTGTCATATAAGGCACAATTCCTCTGAACATTCTATTTGTGTCATTTCGAAGCAACAGCACAGATATCTCATGTTATTAAAGGATGAGATTTGACATACGTAGTTTCATGGAAAGAGGAGAGAACAAGTCCTAAGAACACAAGTTAGAAAGTCCAAAAACTTTCTATTTGTACCAATATATTCTTTTTGTGCATTCTCACTATTTTAAAAATAATTCTTTACATACACACAGCACTCTTGGAGACCCCCTAAATTCAGGAGCAGATTAGGATCTTACCAACGCATCCATAAAAGGCCAAAAAGGTACATAACTTACCATTTAGGATGATGCCTATGGTATTTGCTTCCTCCAACTTTATGATCTCCCCCAAGATAATACTATTTTTGAAACTTGAAATCGTTTTGCAGATGAGGATTCCAATATAAAACTAGCCAAAACCTCAGCTTCCACAAATCATTAAAGCAGGATTTCTATTACATATTCAATTGTAATTTAGAAAATTCTGATTTTCCTCTAAAGAGTAGGAAATGGAGCTAAAGCATTATGATTCAGATCAGAGTTGTTACCAATAATCACAATCGTGTGACATAGAACAAACTTATGGTATCCAACCTACTATAGTTCTGGATATACCTTATTGTCTAACCAAGCCAGGTATTGCACAACAGCTGCTCCGTCCCGAATGTGCGCATTCTTCAATCCTTCCATCTCAACAGGATTCTGGGAAAGGGCGTGTAACAGATATCATTGAGATTAAAAGCTTAGTTGTTGATGTGTAAGAGATATAGTTCACATGTATTAATGACAATAAACAACTAAAACATCAAAGCTCAAAAATTGGAAAGACAAAAATGCTTTCAGAATGTCATAAGATGCATAAAAATATTCATCAAATCATTTCTCTGTACACTTAAAAACCCAATTTCTGTTTCACGGCGAAATTCCAATTATATATGAAGAAAAAGAAGTCGAATAAACGCGGAGAAAAAAACATAGGTCCAAAACAGAAAAATTGCTGTAAAACTAGAGCCACCATGAAAATCAATTGATTTATCAGAAAAAAAAAACCCTAAAATATTCAGGACTAGAGCATGTTACTTTCTAAATATTAATTATAGGGCACTGAAACATCATTCACAAATCTTAATCGAGCATCTATCTCGAATATAAGATGTTTCTTTATTAGATGTCCTGGATCACCGCACCTTTTTCTGGCTTTAATGTTGTTTCTTGCAGCGACAATGAGGATGATGGAAAATCTTGTCCCTCATCTCAATGAACATAAGTTACATAACATGCTATTGCCCATACCTTAACTTTTCAAATTCTTGAGATTGAAAACCAGATATTGTTAAGTTATCAGATCTCCAACTAGATACGACAGTGAATCATGCACCAAAACAATTTGATGTCTCCAAGTCAAGTAATCAACAGTAACACAAATTATCAAAGGTAGAAGTGCCTTAGATAGTATTCGAATCTACAATTCATCCACTTGGAAAGTTCAACCAATGGCAAAATAAAGTTAACAAATGTACTTCCGTGATACTAAAACAACAATGCAAAACGAGTAATACGGGAGTCATAGAGTGGAATCTAAGATCTTTAATAGATACACAAGACTCAATACATGCCCTAGTTACCCCATTACAACTTCAAGAACTTTAGATGTGGTTCCAAACAGTTAATTACTTCATGAACGACAATCACAAAAGAGGTGTGTTATAGAGAATAAATACCTTCAAGGCTTTTGCAAGAGCTAAAGGTGATGACTGCAGGAAAACCTTGTTGATATTTAGTTTTGAATACAATGCAAAGCAGCATGCACCAGGATCGACCCATATGAGGTCAATAGCACTCTCTTCTGCAGAATTATCACTCACTAACATGGCAGCACTGCCTTTATCATTGTCCAGGTTATTTAAAATGTCATGTCCAGTTACTTTGTTGGAACAGGCGGAAGTAAGTTCATCAGACGCAAGTAAGACAACATCAGAGCTTACTGCACTGTAATCCCGCACTTCAACCCTATTTTTCTCCATATATGAGATTACCTGTAGATTTAAAGAATTTGAGACCAACAAATCAACAAACAGAGAACTGATTATGAGGAAGTTCTAACCTCAGCAGACAACTTTCTCCTGTCCACATAAAAGAAAGCTGAAGCCAAGGTTACTATAGCATATGCATGAACAACCGGAGAATAGGAAACATCCATTCCACGAATGTTGTACAACCAAGCCACCTGACATAGTAATCATCAAAACTAACACCGAATAGAAATCTCTGAAATTTAGGTTAAACAAAGGAATAACTGAGTGATGATATGGTGGGATATCATGAACTTGCCTCATCTAATGCCGTGAGTATTATAGCTCGAGCTCTTTCATGTACAAACTTTTCCCTCAAATCCTTTAACTTATCTTCAACAGAACGACCAGAAAATTCAAGTGAATGCACAACAACAGGATTTATTTCAGGCGGTGGCCTACTTGTCCAAACTTCATCTACCAAGTTTGTTGTCGTTTGAATCAGCTTCTGTTGTTTCTTAGCAAGAGCATACTCCCATTTCTGAGCTGTGTCAACTGACACACACCATTGGTCAACACCAATAGCTGCATCTTTTGGTAGATTCTGGCAGATAAAAACTTTCAATCAACACAGCCAAAGGACATGGCATACAATTAAAAACAAGACAATCAACCAAAGATAAGCTATATATACCACACAAATCGCTTAAGAGCTATACGTCATTTTACAAAGTTATGACAAACATATGAAAGTCTGGTCCAGATAAAAGAAAGATAATTAAATTCTTAAATCATCATGCAAGGAGTCAGGAGATATAAAAAGAGGCTCACATAAATGTGAGGAGTCAAGTAAAACTAAAAGGTTAATAATGCCTTAGAATCTTTTGAGATGGGATCTGTACAAAGAAAAATAGGAATCACGTGATAGAGTTATCAGCATCTAATGGCTGCGGGTCTGAATGTTATTGATAATACGAGAGTAACCCATGCCTGAAGGATTAATCTTTCCATAGTGGACTTTGGGAGTTTATAAATAAACGAGTATTTATCTTGAATCTTCGTTTAAGCCATTCTGAACCTTTAATACATTGTGTTGATAGAGGCCACTAGCGACATCTTTTTTCAGTCGTTTGGATGCATGAATAAGCTTACATATTAAAATTTATATATACATTGTGGATTGCTTCTTTAGACATTAAATAGATACTCTGACAGCTGAGGATTAGTCATATGTGACAAAATGGTAAAGAAAACTCACATCAACCATCCAGATATCAACAGCTGGATCTTCTCCCATACGCATTAGCTTCCACTGATTGCTTAGTTGTTGCTCTGCCTGCAAAAAGTATCGCCCATCTGTCCACAGTAGTGCCTCGCTTGCAGTTATAAGTGCCAAACCTACAACATATTGAGATTTAACAAAAAACACTCCATTAGATTCAAATAGATGGCCACCAACAACCTATAAACTAATCATCCGCAAAATTATATCAACTTTCACTCTGTTAACTTGCCAAACTAGGGGAAGAGACCTATTTATACTTGAATTTTGAAAACTGAAAAGTTATTTTACGGGATTTGATTGGTTGTAAATTGTCCACGAACGGAATGGTATACTGCATCGAACAACTAAAGCAATGGGAATGTATCAAAGACACAAACTAATCAAAACAACAAGACGACCAAATCATAAAAATTAGCAGCAAGATAATATATTTATCTCTTATACATGGAAAGTAAAACCAAAATTCAAATGCATGGAAAAATTCAATACCATAATAATCACTACATGATCAAGAAACACCGAACCACACATGTGAATTGATAAAAAAACAAAAACAAAAACACAAACCAGCACTGCCTGTGAATCCAGATACGAATGCCCTCCTTTTGTCCCGCTTAGATACATACTCGCTCTGCCAAATCAATCATTTGCATAACAAAGTTAAAAATAAAATAAACTCCGTAAGCATTAAAGTAATCGGAAACACAAACAGAGACGGTAAATAAATCCAAAACATCAAAATTAACATACAAAACAATAAGTGATCTACATATAATCGAAGTACATATGCTTGAATTGGTACATAAACAATCAACATATAAGAACCTGGTGATAATCTTCAGAAGGAACCACTAAAGCGTCGAGCGGGGGATAGTGAGCGGCCATTAAAGACCTAAGCGATTGCAGTGTTTCTTCCTCCATACTTCTCACGTATACTTGACCGACTGAGCTGTACTGGAGACATTTAAAGAGTTAGATTCGATTCAAAAGATGCGATATATGCGTATATGGAAGTGCGACAAGGATAAGGCAAAATGCGCTTTTCTATTCGGCTACGGTTCTATGATCTAAAAAATGGGTTTCCTCTCTCAAAAACATTTCAAAAATCGTTTCCTCCCATTTTTTATTTATTTTATAAAATATATTATTATCTTATTTACGAATCATGATTAATATTGATTATTCCTATTCAATTTTCGATAGGTATCATTCGTCCTAAAAGGCTTTAATATTATATGTAATGTTTAATGTTATATGTAATGTTAGTTGATATGACAAGATAAAACAACATGCTCCTCGAATATGACAAGATAAAACAACATGCTCCTCGAGCATGTTGCCCATCCTATATGAAAGAGAAGTCAAACAACCATTGTCTAGGTCTCTGGCTCTAGTAGCTCCAGTAAAGCTCAAGATTCAAAGCTCCAAGTGCTTCTTGTCGATTTGTAATGCTTTATTCCACAAATTAAATATTATTGGACTTTAGTTTTGTGAGGATGCCAACGATTAGATCTTTGCTACCTTATGTGGTAGATCAATCCCTTCATTGAGTATATTCTCACTCAATATCATTGGGAATATTCTCAATTAAGGGATGGATCTACCATATTAGGCACTACAAGATCAGGGGCGAATCTAGGATTTTGATTGATGGGGGCAAAAGCTCATATAAAAAACCAAAAGTTAATGATAAACATCAGAGTATAAAGACCGTAGGTAAAAAAAATTAGTTAAATAATTACAATCGATTATTTTAAGAGAAAGAGATTTGCTTGATTTCTAGAGATAATACACAATAATATAATTATTACAATGCTCGATTAATTGATATTTAATGAATGAACTTGCTCAATTTCAAAAAAGACGAGAGCATATTCTTTGCATGTTTAAGAGACTGATTCTTTTATGTGAGAGAGTTATAATAGGGCTGATATGACAATAGAGTACTTCATGGTGATTTTTTTGTAATTTATTGATATTTATATTTGTCCAATTGAATTATAAATTTCTTTATGGACAATAAAATTTTGTTGCGGATATTAAATTTTTTGGCATTGCCGGTACCTATTTGCTATTGCCCCAATTTGGGGCAGGTAAAACATGTCAATATCAAATGCCCCTATTATTATAATTATAATAGTACGTGTGCGGACATGCAGTAAAATATAACTGGAAAAAATTTAATGACCCTTTTCTGTTCCCTCCAAGATTAGAACTTGCATGTTTAAGAGACTGATTCTTTTATGTGAGAGAGTTATAATAGGGCTGATATGACAATAGAGTACTTCATGGTGATTTTTTTGTAATTTATTGATATTTATATTTGTCCAATTGAATTATAAATTTCTTTATGGACAATAAAATTTTGTTGCGGATATTAAATTTTTTGGCGTTGCCGGTACCTTTTTGCTATTGCCCCAATTTGGGGCAGGTAAAACATGTCAATATCAAATGCCCCTATTATTATAATAGTACGTGTGCGAACATGCAGTAAAATATAACTGGAAAAAATTTAATGACCCTTTATTGTTTCCTCCAAGATTAGAACGCACGTGGTTATACGTATCAAACTTTTGCCACACCGCTGGACCGTGTGAACATATTTGTTAATTTTCTAGCAACGAAATATATAATAATAAACGTTTTCGAAGGGGGCAGCTGCCCCCTCTCACCTATATGTAAATTCGCCCCTGTACAAGATAGCCATTAATATTTCGATGCCAACCCATCTCCTAGATCTGCGGTGCATGATGACTTGGGCATCCACGTGTTGGCCACTGATATCAAATATTAATTATAAAAAAACCGAAAATAGTATAAAACAAAATATATGCAATCTTAATTTTTATTTAATTTATTTTTTTTGAAAATATATATCTTACTTTTATGGTATATGGAATATATTTTTAATATTTAAAAATAGTAACATCGTTAATTTAGAAAACTACATCAATTTAAGTTCAGATATTCATGATGCAATTAATCGAAGCAGGCTCAAATTAATATTTTAATTGGGCTCAAATTTGATTAACCCAACCCAGTTTCATATTTCTTCCAAAGCTCACTGGACTATCACCCAATGAACTAGACTGTGGCTCCAATTAGGTTTAAAGTTCTAAAGTATTTTATGATCTAATTATCGGATTGGATAGAATTTCCAAAAAACTTTAGTTTTAATTTTTGTTGCCTTATGTTTTTTGTATCACCTATTAATTTTTATACTTACCACTTAAATCATAAGATATATAATCAAATATTTAATTACTAACATAGGAAAAAAAGCTAACGTTGGAAATCGCTCCCATCAATCTTAAAATTTTCATGAAAACGTGTCCTTTTAATTTTATATATAATATCTTTATATAAAAAAACAAAAAAGAAAAAAATATTTAAGTCTGTTAGTATCAAACACTTACCATTAGATAAAAAATTATAGTTGTTAACAGATGCATAATTTTATTTCTTATGTAATAGCAGCGAAAATCTCGTACTAAGCGACAACTGATATTATAGCTGCTAGAGCGGGATCTCTATGGGCTAGATTTGTTATGCCTTATATACTAAATAATTGCACCTTCATCCACGAGCACACAGAAGAACTACTAGGAACACCACTTCCAACAATCATCCACAAAAATTGCTTCTTGTGCTGCTCGAATCCTTGACTTCGCTTTGATACCATAGGATCAAGTACTTATTACTAGGTCAAAAGATATAGTTCTTAACAAAGATGCGACTTTATTTCTTATACAGTGGCACCCTAAACAACAGGTAGACACGAGGGGTTTCACAATGTGGGTGCCACTCTGCCAGACTTGTTATGCCTTGACACTAGCTGACTGTACCACAGTCCAAAAAAGAATTGTTTGGTACACTACTCCCGCATATTTTTTTAAAATATATATATATATATTTTAGGATGAAATGATTTGTTTTTAAGAATAGATTTTGAATTACTCCATTTCGAAAGAATTTAAAGGTACAAAAATATAAAATGGCCGACGAAGAATTGTAAATCCAATTTTTTATTAAAAACGCAACACCTTTCATTTCAAATAAATCAATCCGTACACTTCGTATATAAATTTTGAACAGAATTATGTCTTTTGTTATTACATTGAGGAAAATTGATTCCTTGCATTCAATATGCTCGAAAGAGTTTTTACAAATGAATGAATTAAAACCTAAAAACTGATTTCTGAACCTATTTAAGTTAAATAAGAAAAACTAATTAATAGATGACAACTATACAAAGTAATGGATGACAGCTGTAAAAATATATCATATAACTATGTTAATACTCCCCCTCAAGGTGGACGAAACAAATTGTTGACGACCAGCTTGGAGAGAAAAGGCAGCAACATGGTTGAAGGCAGAGCTTTTGTGAACATATCAACAATTTGATGTTGTGAACGAATAGGCATGAGTTTGATAACACCATCAGTGATCTTGTCCCGAATATAATGACAATCTATTTCAATGTGCTTCGTACGTTCATGAAATATGGGATTGGACGCTATATGAAGCGCTGCAGTATTATCACAGAAAAGGAGAGCATGTGAAGGAATACTGATCCGAAGTTCCACAAGCAGTTGCCGAAGCCAAACCACTTCACAAGCTGTGGTAGACAAAGCTCGATACTCAGCTTCAGCGGACGATCTAGCCACTGTGGTTTGCTTCTTTGATCTCCAAGAAACCACAAAATCACCCAAGAAGATACAGAACCCAGTGGTGGACTTTCGAGAGTCAACACAAGCAGCTCAATCAGCATCGGAGAATGCGCGGAGCTGCAAAGAAGATGAGGCAGAGAAAAATATTCCTTGGCCAGGTGATCCTTTGAGATATCGTAACAAATGTTGTATAGCAGACAAATGTGAAGTCCGTGGATGTGAAACAAACTGGCTAAGCTTATGAACCGCAAAAGTTATGTCTGGACGAGATAGTGTGAGATACAGAAGACGACCAACAAGACGCTGATACTGAGTCTGATCAGGCAGGAAGTCTCCATCTGTAGAGGTAAGCTGGAGACGAGGATCCATTGGTGTAGAAGCAGGTTCCAAAGCCAAGAAACTAGTGTCTGTAAGTAATTGAAGTGTATATTGTCTCTGTGATAGAGAAATTTCAGCAGAAGTACGAGCTATTTCAATGCCCAAAAAATAGCGTAGTGATCCCAAGTCTTTAAGTTTAAAATGTGAGTGAAGAAACAGCTTAAAAGAATTAAGCACAGCTGAAGAAGGGCCTGCAATTATAATGTCATCAACATATACAAGCAAAGCGATGAAAGAAGAGCTAGAACCTTTTGTAAATAAAGAATAATCAGATTTGGATTGAAGAAATCCAAAAGAGATCAATGCCCGAGAAAATTTAGTGTACCACTGTCTGGAAGCTTGGCGAAGACAATAGATGGACTTATGTAACTTACAAACCATCTTAGGAGTAGAAGAATGCAACTCCCTCTTGCGATGAAAACCCAATGGCAAGTCCATATACACCTCCTCAAGTAAATCCCCGTTAAGAAAAGCATTATTGACGTCAAGTTGAGCCAAAAACCAATTTTGAGAGGCAGCTAAGGCAAGTAATACCTTAACAGTTACCAACTTGGCAACTGGAGAATAAGTATCAAAAAAATCGATCCCTTCTTGTTGAGTGAAACCCTTGGCAACCAAACGGGCTTTGTATCTCTCAATCGAACCATCGGCCTTGAACTTAATTTTGTAAACCCACTTACAACCAATAGCATGCTTCCCAAAGGGAAGAGGCATGACAGACCAAGTATTATTAGATTCTAAAGCTACAAGCTCAGAGTGCATGGCCTCACGCCACTCAAGAAGTTTGACAGCTTGATGACAGAATTGAGGTTCAACATGAGAAGAGATGGTCAAAGCAAAAAATTTATAAGGCGGTGAAAGTTTATCATAGGAAAGGAATTGAGAAATAGGATACAGAGGAGAAGAAGAATGGAAAGAATGGGAAGATTGGTGATCTAACAAATGGCAGTGATATTGAGGGTGGTCGAGAAGATCTTCGAAGATCTTCGAAGAGTTTCAGCAGTATGTGAATGAAGAGGAAGAATGGATGAAGATTTTTCGGGTGGCAGATCAATGAACGGCTGAGGTAAAACAAAGTCTGGGAAAGGATCCAAAATTTGCTCAGGAACAAAAGAATGAAAAGGATAAACAGATTCATGGAAAACAACATCCCTGGAGAAGTGTTTGGTTTCAAGATCATAAAGCTTATAGCCTTTGATACCCGATTTGTTGCGGACGTTCGACACAAGAAAATTGGTGTAATACGCCATGTTGAGCAAAAAAATCAGTGAAATTAAGTTCCTTTGCATTATCAGAATGAAAACATATAATGGTGGTCTGAAACTGAGTCTGTATCAAAGTAAAAAAATCGTGGAATGACAAAAGCAACATTAGATTTCTGTTTTATCATGAAAATCCATGTAAATCGAGTACAATCATCCACAAGAGTGACAAAATAAGTGTCCTTGGTATGAGCAGGAACATGAAAAGGTCCCCAAACATCATAATGGACTAAGTCAAAAGGATGTTGGACAAGTTGTTATTCGAAACAAATGGTAACCTACGTTGTTTAGCCAAAGGGCAAACATCACAAGGATGAGAGATGTGAGCAGTACAATCAGTATATTGCAAAGAATGTTGTAAACGTGCTAATACAAGGAAAGGAATGTGACCAAGACGATTATGCCAAATGTGAGCAAACACTTTATTGACAGCAGTAGAAATGTGAGTAGTGGTAGAATCCGAAAATAAAAGATATAGATCACCAATCTTTTCACCCTTGCCAATCATCCTCGATGTGGAAATCTTCTGAATGAGGAAATTATCACGAGAGAAAGTTACCATGTAATTTGAATCAGCTGTTAATGCACTAACCGAAATCAAATTGAAGGCAAATTGAGGAATAAGCAGGGTGTTTTTTAAAAGGAGATTTGCATTGAGAGAAACAGTGCCTGAAGCATGAACATGAATGGAAGTTTTATTTCGAAGAGAAACAGTGGAATTAAACAAAGGAGACAAAGTGAGAAAAGCATGCGGATCAGAACATATGTGCTTGGATGCTCCTGAATCTAAAATCCAAAAACGAGTAGAAGAAGATTGAGGAAGTAAAGAAACAGAAAAACAACTACCTGTTGAGAAGGAAGATAAAGCCATTGTAGTGGACGGTTGTGCTACAGAAGATGTAGACAAGTGAGTAGCAAACATCTTCATGAGGTGTTGATATTGATCAGAAGACAATGTTTGAAAGAAAGTGCCATCCGAAGGAGAAACATGAATTGGTTGGTAATGACTTGACAAACTTTAGTAGTAGTGGCCGATGAAGTAGAAGAAGCAGCATCAACTTTACTTCGAAATTGATATCCAGGTGGATATCCATGGATCTTGTAACATTTATCCACGGTATGACCATGAATCTGGCAGCAAGTACAGTAAGGACGCTCTTTCTTAGTGCCTTTAGATTTGTTGTTGAAGGTAAAATTAGGCCCTATGATCCGTGATCCAGAACCAGATTGAGTTTTAAAAGCAAAAGCCAGTGGATTGGATTGAACTTGTCCAGAAGCTGCACCAATTGTACGTTGACGTTCCTCCTGCAAAATCAAGGAGAATACCTTATTAATTGAAGGTATAGGATCCATGAGAAGTAACTGACCACGAATTTGAGTAAATGATTCATGAAGCCCCAACAAAAATGTCATCACATATTCAGAGTGTAGAAAAGAAGCAAACGTTTTAACACCTCCACAGGTGCATTTGCCGCAGGAACACGACGGACGAAAATTGGACAACTCAGCCCAAAGTGTTTTGAGTTTAGTAAAATAAGTAGCAACAGAAGTCTGATCCTGAGTAAGAGTGCATAATTCACGGCGTAATTGAAAAATTCGAGGACATTGGATTGCTGAAAACGTTCGTGAAGATCAATCCAAATATCAAACGCTGATTCAGCAAACAATATACTAGCGGATATCTCATTCGATACCGAATTTAAGATCCATGAAATGACGACATTGTTATTGCGAATCCACACAGACAAATTTGGATGAGAATCAAGAGGTTTAACAAGTGTACCATCGATAAACCCCAACTTATTCTTAATTGACAAAGCAATGAGCATAGATTTGCTCCAGGAGGCATAGTTATCTCCAGTTAAGCATTGAGAAACAAGCGGAAGTGATGGATTATCCGAGTGGTGCAAGAAATAAGGACTTAACTGATCGTCAATGGAAGAACGTGGCAGCGCAGAAGATTGAGAACTAGCAGCAAAAGAATTCATTGCAGAGACGAACAATCGAGAAGCAGAAACAATAAAAAAAATTCGATCGAACAGCAGTGGAGAATTCACTCTGATACCATATTACATTGAGGAAATTTGATTCCTTGCATTCAATATGCTCGAAAAAGTTTTTACAAATGAATGAATTAAAAAACTAAAAACTAATTTCTGAACCTATTTAAGTTAAATAAAGAAACTAATTAATAGATGACAACTGTACAAAGTAATGGATGACAGTTGCACAAATATATCATATAACTATGTTAATATTTGTTGCTGCGTTGTGTATATATTAACATATATGGTGAATATTTCAAGTAAAATAAATGCATTTCTAAATATTTCCTATTTTTATTAATTTAATTGAATACTTTTTGTGTTTTTTATTTTTTTAATGAAATTTATTCTATTTTTGTTTTTGTATAATAAGATAATCTCGTAAAAAAATAATAATGAACTCTCCAAGGATTTCAAAATTAATAAATAATATAGATATTTGGAAGCATTTAACTTAATTTAAATACTTAAATTATTTTTGTATAGAACTAATAGTAGCATCCACTCCGTCCATCTCCAAAATTACTCTTATCCTGAAAATTCGAGAGTTTTACTCGATAACACCGAGTACAAAGGACCACCGTTGGAGGATGCACATTCACACTCAACACTCAAAAAGAAGATAGAAAAGGTACATTTTAGACAGCGCTGTCTGTGGGTTTTTTACACAGTCCAAGAGCACCATCATTGGAGGCGGCATTATTCGACACATGGTATGTTTTATAAACGAAAAAGAAAAGAAAAATGTCATGTGTCCTTTGATATCACTTCCAAGAACACCGTCATTAAAGACGATATAGGGCACCTGAATTGTTCAACGATCAATTTATGCGCAACATATATGCTGATAATACCTATAGATCGAAACATGTTATGAAAATCATTGAATAATTGAAAAAAAAATGCCCTTTATTAGTTTTATTTTTTCAAAAGAAAAAGATCCGAAATTTTAAGGCTTAAAATGTTAACTTATCAATAAAAAAAAATTAGTGTTACGATGTTGCCATAACAATTTTCATGTTAATTTAATGGAAATTGCAAATGCTTTGCCAATAATATTTCTGTAAAAACTAATAGAAGATGACCGGAACAATTTTTTTAATATATTTTACATATTTTTAGTATATCAAATGCTAAACTTTTATTTTTCATCATATATGAAAGATGGATATTTATTTTTTCGTCCTTATTATTTGGGTATTAAACTATTTTGGTCCTTTTTAAAAGATTATAGTTACTCCACCACTATTTTCATTCTTACATTAGAGGGCTATCTTGGTTTATTTGGGCAGGTAGGGTTAAGGATTTCTTTCATACTTTAATTGAATGTAATCATGGACTAAAGCTTGCCTACCAATAGCAAAGTTGAAAGTGGGGCTTAACTTTAAGCATTTGACTAGCAAAATCCTTTAAGTAATTATCCATTCATCAAGAAGATAAAAATCACATAAAAATCAACCCATTAGTGGATAATCACTTTAGTAAGTTATGAGTACTAATATTTTAATTTAAAATACTTTAAATATTAATGATGTAATAAATTATAGGAAAAATATAAAGGGAACATAAACCAATCAAGGGAGAAAAAAAAATTTCTTTAGTGAAGATTGGAAAATAATTAAGGATATAACAAAAATAAGCAATTGGTCGATTTCAATTTTTTTCAATAAAAAAAATATCATCTTAAAAGTAAATTGGGATGTATATACGTTTTTTTATATTTAAAATCTATCATATAATTTTATTTTAAATATTACAAAAAATATTTACCTATATTTTATAATGTATATTGACCATTTTATAGGTTGAGTCAAATTGGCTCTTAGTGTTACACGTAACAATTGCTATAAAAAAGGAAATACATTTGTATTATTATACGGTTTAAAAGATTTGAGATACATAATTACCACTAGCTATAGTTTTTGTTAAAATGACATACCTATGTTCGATCCTATAATTGGTATTAAATCTCATGAGTTGTAAGATAGTACAATTATTAGAATTATGATTATTGGACACAATAATTATCTCTGCTAGCGAGAGCTATCGAAACATAGTATTTGGGTTGTTGTAAGGTCTAAAAAATTTGAGATGCGACATTACCACTTGCTATTATTTTTTATAAATCGACAATAGTTTGATCCTACAAATTATATTTGGATAATTTTCATACTGGAAAATGAATTAATGGGTTAGGGTCGACCAAGCCTGTCTCCTGGGCATTGAATTTGAGATTTTTGGTGCTTAATTAGGTTTACCTAAACAGAAATAAGCACTTGTATTAATGCCAAAATTAAGGCGTGAATTATGGTTCCTTTTTTAGATGTATTTCTTTAATGTATGACGTTACACCATGCACCCTTTTGTATGCTAAATATGCTTTTGTATGCTAAATATTAGATGAAATTAATCAATAAAAGGATATATCCGATGCATGAAGTTCCTATTATGTGCGGGTTTGAGAATGAGTTTGGGTCTAATGTAGGCAGTCTTCCCTTGTATTGCAAATGTTCCGTGAATTTATCTCATGGCCGTCACATGGTAACAACTTTATCGATGTCCGATGCTCACACTTACATGAAATTAATCTCTAATTTCACTATTTTTGAATATGCAAAAGGAACATACTTCAAAATATGTAGGAGTATATTATATATATGAATGACTTGAGCTTGAATGGAGTTGATGATAGCTCAAAGTCGGTTAAAAAGATTTGGATTGAAACTCAAATATGGAAATTGAGTTTGACTTGGGCTTGATATATAATGCATGTAATATTTTAAAAAGAATTTGTTAATAATAATATTTTATTATGTTGTTATATACACAATAATATTATTTTTGCATTAAAATATTAAAAATTAAATTTGTGGGATTGAATTTAAGCTTCTAAGTATCTATACTTGGGTTAGTCTTAAACTTAAATATTGGGAACAATAACTACGCTTATTGGAAGAGCAATCGAAACATGGCACTTGAGTTGTTATACTATTTTAAAGATTAGAGTTATACAGTTATCATGACCACTAGCGATAATTTTTTGTAATGCGCAAACTGCTTGATCGTATAATTGTTATCAGAGTCAAAGTTATGTGTCTGATCATATGAGTTGCAAGATAGTGCAATTACTGGGAGAGAGAATTTGGGAAACAATAATTTTCCCTGTTCAGAGATCATGAAAACGTGACGTTTGAGCTGTTGTATGGTTTAAAAAGTTAGAGCCACATTATTATCACTGACTATAACTTATAGTAAAACGAAAATCAATCTAGTAGTCGAGTTGTCAATCTTTTAACTATCTACTTTTTAATTCTTCTTCATAAAAATATATAAATTTAAACATTGAACTTAAGTTACACCCATGTGCCATGCATGTATACAAACAAAATTGACCATGAACAAATTAAAATGTGAGCGGTGACAATTCTTTTTTGTTCATTAATTTTTCTCTTTCGATTTTTGGCTGCATTAATCAATTGGTCAAGAAACTGAAGAACAGACATCCCTATCCAAACAGCTTTATACTTTTGATAAGACATAAATAAATTCATATGTTACCCGTGGAATTGCTCGGGTCCTACTAGAATTATTGTACGGACATGGAAATTGGGTATTTAAATACTAGAAGATATTTTGGATTAAAATTATTTATAAATAATTTTACAAACATAATTTACTGAAAATTAGAGTAGAACTAACCTTCAAATATAGAAAATTCGGATTCGTTACTTCAGGTTCCTGATGGTCTGTTGTTTCGGGAGAAACATGACATGTTAGTTCGGCCTCGGCTTCTGGGAATAATCCATCCTCAGCTTGTTCAGATTGAGAGGGGAAAGCGTGCATGAAGATTTTTTGAATTAAAATTATATTTACCAAAGAGGGAAATATTGTATCTTCTTTGGTAATTTACAGTAAAAAAATTAAGGGTTTCTATCGCTTTGCTAATTGCTTAAAAGCGTGCAAGAAGAAGGGTTTATTCAAATACTTTAATTCAAAATCTATATTTAATATATTAAAACTAAAAAAAAAATCGAGGAGAAATTTTGAAGTTTTAAGAGATTATTAAGGCAAAAATATCATTATATTTGTCTTTGCTAGATTTGCCCATCAATTAGATATCATGTATGATCAAACATTTATCGTTTTACCAAAAGTTATAACTGATGATAACAGTGCAACACAAGTCTTTTAATTCTTAAAGCAGCTCAAACACCACTGTTTGATAACTATTCTAATATGGACAATTATTGCACCATAACATATTATATACCAAAGTTAGACATCTATCTATATGTTTAAGTTTACATGATGAACACAA
Organism: Haberlea rhodopensis; assembly: GCA_907163345.1. Classification (NCBI taxonomy): domain Eukaryota; kingdom Viridiplantae; phylum Streptophyta; class Magnoliopsida; order Lamiales; family Gesneriaceae; genus Haberlea; species Haberlea rhodopensis. The sequence goes on from CAJQUN010000004.1 coordinate 15,058,249, forward strand.
AAAAATTGTCACTCTGGTTAAATTTTTATCAAGATGAATTCTGAGTTTCACAATGCACCATAAATAAATTATAACATCGAACACTTAATTATATCAGATATTTTAATTAAATAAAATCGAGAAATTAAACATGTGTTATCCTCTATATTTAACTGTAAGTGAGAAATGAGATGATAGTATATTGACACTACCTCAATGTTAGATCAATGATTAATTTGGGTATGCATTTTTTGCTAATTCACGTTCATTTGATCTAACATAGGGGTGATGTCTATATGCTAGCAAGAAATAACCTGACAGAGTTAGTAGACTCGTATAAATGAGCACTATTTGTCGGAATAAACATGACAGTAATTAATAAAATTAACCCATTTATTACTCGTGATTAATTAATTAAATTCTGAATCATTGTTTTTCGTAATTATTAATTATGTACATCGAGGGAATCCTCTCCGTAGTCCCGTTAATATATGCAAAAAATTAATAATTAATCTTCCTAAAAAGAATGGATAAATAAATAAATTATTCAAGGGAACTTTATTTTAATTAGCATGAGATTGGTCTTGAAAGGGATGCTTATCCCAACTCATGAGAATCCCTAAGCTCAAAAACTTTGATGATATGGTTAGAACATGCTTGTTGAATGGGGAAAGTTTGACCTTCACCGATCCGATGACCCAATGGGTTTCGAGTCGCGGGATCCACAATCCAAAATGAATTAGGACTGTTGATCCTGGAGACCCTGACTAGGATCGAATTCTCAATTGAATAAATGATATTATTATCTAGGATCGAATTTCACGTTGAATGGATGATACTTTTCGAGGTAAGGCAAAAAATTATAAATAGGATTAACAGATAAAATGCCAACTTTGCTAAAAATGAAATGTTGCATATCATCACTAAGGTATGTTAATAATTGGTTCATTATACGGATTAATTGCATAAATATTCAAGTAATTGAATTCTTTTTTTATAAGAAATTTTATTCATTGATAGAGTACAAGACATACTCGCCAAAGTAATTAAATTTGAATGATTATATTTATAAATCGAAACTGCATAAGTAGATTTTTCACTCTTTTAAGATCTAAAATAAATTTTATGAATTATATTTCTTCCTGGAGATATGTGCTTTCTTATATGATTTCTTGCTATATGTATAATGTATTATTAAATTAGGGGCCATATATACTAATTAATTTTGGTCTTTGAAGCATACCATAGTTTTCAAAATAACCATTTTCGCATTATTTTAATTTTATTTTGATAAGAAACAATATAATAAAATAAAAGTCAAATACCAAAGTTAGATTGGAAAAAAAATATTCCAATGTAATTTTATTTTACAAAAAAGCTATATTTTATATTAAAATTAATGTACATACCTTCATCATATATGATGTCATATGATATATTGATCTCCTCGGGTAAAATCCCTCAAGGGCCGAACAAGCCATATACCGAACAGAGGGCACCGAACGGAAAGCACCGAGCAGGGTTTGTACCGAACAGTTGCTAACCCTCCTCGGTTTTCTGGTCAAAGATTAGCGGAAGACCCGGGAATAACTAACAAATTAACCGGCGTGAATGAACGTGCAATAATGGGGTGCGGATTTCTCGGACGTGTTGGGCTCCAGTTAAGCCACGATCAGAGGACATCGTGTTCCGGATCTCCCGCGAGCCAATCACTGGGAACAGTCCTATAAATACCCGCGGATGTCATCACAGAAGGGGTTGGGTTTTTCTGGGCAAAAAGACTCCGAAGAGAGCAAATTTATGTCTGTTCGGTCTTTTCTGTTATTTCTATAAACAATTTGTGTAAGTCATTGAACAATTATTTTTTGTGTCCAGAGAGTCTTGTAAATCATCAACATTTTATAGTGAAGTTTTATACTGGACTAGGTCCCGTGGTTTTTCTCTCAATTTGAGGGTTTTCCACGTAAAAATCTTGGTGTGTTTATCGTTATTTTCCTTTAACACCTTATTCTACCTTATATTCGGAAATCACGGATCACATCATTGGCGCCGTCTGTGGGAACAAAAAGAGTAAAGACGTTGAAGCAGAGATTTTTTCAGTAAGAATCCAAGGCGAAATGGTTAAAAGCAAGGGGCGAGGGCCAATGTCGGGGAGGGATAAACCAATGACTCCCCCACGTTCATGCCCAGAACCAGAAGGAGCAGGGGAGGCTGGATCATCGCAGAATGTTTCACGAGTATTACCTACTGGAGGAATACCCATGGAACATTTGACTGAGATGATTGCCAAAACTGTCGGAGAAGTTATGAAACAATTTATGACCCCCCCCCCCCCCCTATCAGGAAGAAAATAAAGAAGAGGAGGAAGACTCAACCTCTATAAAGAAGTCGGAGGAGGGGGCTGAAGAGTCAAAAGATTTTCCTAATCGTTCAAATGAGGAAATAGATAGGGCTTTGCACCATCAAATGGAGGATTTAAAGGAGGAGTTACAAAAAATGCGCAATAAAATGGAAGGCTGTATTAACTCGGCAAGAAGAAGCACCACATTCACTCCTCAGGTCATTGATGATCCTCTGCCTCTTAATTTCAGAACTTTAAGTGTGGGGAACTATGATGGTAGTACAGATCCAGAAGAATATTTGTCTCGATTTGAGAATGCCTCACTCCTTCATCAGCTGTCAGATAGGGTGAAATGTAGAGTGTTCTTGACTACTCTAGCCGGCGCTGCTCAATCGTGGTTCAATCAATTACCATCAGGAATAGTGGATTCCTTTCCCAAATTCAGCTCGTTGTTCCTTCATCAATTCTCAAGCAGTAGAAGTTGCAAGAGAACAGCCTTGAGTTTGTTCGGTCTCAGGCAGATGGATAAGGAGTCCCTGCGGGATTTTCTGAAAAGATTCAATCAAGCATGCCTTGATGTTCCGCATGTGACATCTGAAATGCTAGCCAGCGCTTTCACCCAAGGGTTGAGAGAGGGGGATCTGTTTAGATCATTGGTCAAGAAGCCACCGTCGGATTATGATGAATTACTAGGGCGTGCCTCTAAATATATTAATTTAGAGGAAGCGCAGAGGATGAAACAGAAGAAGGAAATAAAAAATAGTGGTGAAGTCAATAGGAAGGAGAGGCCATTGGAACAGCCTAAGAGGAACTTTGATCAGTACCTACAGATGAGACCTTATCGGGAGGTAGCCATGAATCAAATTACGCCAAAGAGGGGTCGGGGGGGACCTTATGGAAGAGGAGTATTCCGAGGAGGAAGTTCCCGAGGAGGGAGCGTTCATGAAGGAAGAATGGATGTAAGGCGAGGAGCTGACGATGAACTGAGGAACAATGCTCCTTTCCCTCGGAATAATGTTAATCCAGGGAGATGAGCACTTCAACCAGTTCCTTGGGCAGTACGGGGGGAAAGAGTGGAGGGAGGAAATCAAGTTACTAGGGAAAGAACCATGAGCAATGTTCCTAACCGAGGGACCATACATATGATTGCGGGAGGAACATCATGTGGAGATTCTAACCGAGCAAGAAAAAGTTATGCTCGAAGACTCGAAGTGTTATCCATTAATCCAAGTCATACTCAGGAGAGTCCTTCTATAGCTTTCGGACCTGCTGATTTACAAGGGATTTATTTTCCCCACGAGGATGCACTGGTAATTTCAGCCACAGTAGCCAACTACAATGTGCAAAGAATCTTCGTCGATACAGGCAGCTCAGCAGATGTGCTCTTCCTTAGTACGTTGAAGCAGATGGAATTGGGAAGTATAGCTGTGCAAAAAGTAAATACTTCTTTGCATGGGTTTACTGGAGAAGCCATAAGTCCTATAGGACAAGTGTCTTTACCCGTCACATTAGGAGAGGAGTCCAAGACAAATACGAAGATGACCACCTTCCTCATAGTGGATGCACCCTCCTCCTATAATATAATATTGGGTCGGCCAGCGTTAACGGCCTTCGAAGCGGTTGCTTCTACTTACCACCTGAAGATAAAATTCCCGGTAGGAGAGGAAGTGGGACAAGTAAGGGGAAGCCAGAGTTCATCAAGAAAATGCTATGTGCAAGAGTTGAGCAAGACAAAGAAAAAAAATAGAGAAGATGGGGAGCGAGGAAGTAATAAGAGGAAACATGGACAGCCTGAGGAGGAGGAGCGGATAATCCCCGAGGAGGAATTCATGAGTATCGAGTTAGGTCACCCGGCAAAAACTACTCGCATTGGATCCAAGTTGGATCCCGAATTGAGGAAAATGGTGATTGAATGCTTAATAGCTAACGTGGATGTGTTCGCTTGGAATACCTCTGAGTTAATTGGGGTAAAACCAGAGATTGCTGAGCACCATCTAAATGTTGATCCGGGTGCTCGGGCAATTAAACAAAAGAGAAGGCATTTCCGACCCGAGAAGGATGCTGTTATAGCTAAACAAGTAGAGGAGTTATTGAAGGCAGGTCATATACGGGAGATTAGTTTCCCTACATGGCTCTCAAATGTGGTTCTAGTACCTAAAACATGAGACAAGTGGAGGATGTGTGTAGATTTTCGGGACGTGAACAAAGCGTGTCCCAAAGATTGTTATCCATTACCAAGGATTGATCAATTAGTGGATTCTACTGCGGGACATGAGCTGTTATGTCTTATGGATGCTTATCAGGGATATCATCAAATCCCCTTAGCCCGCGAGGATCAGTCCAAGGTTAGCTTTGTCACAGCGGGAGGAACTTTTTGTTATGTCGTCATGCCCTTCGGATTAAAAAATGCTGGGGCTACTTATCAGAGACTGATGGATAAGATGTTTAGAGATCAAAAAGGACGGAACGTGGAGGTTTATGTTGATGACGTCCTGATCAAAAGCAAGAAGGCCCAAAATCTGATAGAAGATATGGAGGAAGTCTTTGCCACTTTGAGAAGATTTGGCATGAAGTTAAATCCAGCCAAATGTACCTTCGGAATTCATAGTGGAAAATTCTTGGGGTACATGGTGACAGAGAGAGGTGTGGAAGCTAACCCTGAGAAAATCCGAGCAATCCAAGAAATGAACCCTCCTCGGACCTTGAACGAAGTACAAAGGTTAGCAGGAAGAATAGCAGCGCTTAGTCGATTCATATCTAGATCGGCTGACAGGAGTTTGCCTTTCTTTAAGGCCTTAAGGCGAGGAATACAGTTTGAGTGGGATGATCAGTGTCAGAAGGCTTTCGAAGACTTGAAAGAATATCTAGCTCAGTTACCCTTGATGAATAAACCCGAACACAATGAGACCCTCCTCGTCTACTTGTCGGTAACCGAGGAAGTTGTCAGCTTGGTGTTAATTCAAGAGAAATTTGGGCAGCAGCAACCGGTATATTATGTCAGCCGAGCTTTGCAAGGAGCCGAACAAAGATATCCAGAAATTGAAAAGTTAGCTTTGGCTCTGTTGATCACTGCAAGAAGGCTTCGGCCTTATTTTCTATCTCACCCTATCATGGTGGTAACGAGCACTCCCTTAGGAAGGCTCTTGTCAAAAGCTGAAATTTCAGGGAGGATGGTGAAATGGGCCACAGAATTGAGCGAGTTCGATATTTCTTATCAGCCTCGGACTACCATCAAGGCTCAGGCCTTATCTGATTTCTTGGTTGAAGTAACTCATACTCGCGAAGAAAAAGATTGGAGCCTATTTGTAGATGGATCATCTACTCAAATAGGAAGCGGTGCAGGAATTATACTGATCAGTCCAGAAGGAGAAGAAATTGCCATAGCTATTCAGTTCGGTTTTCATTCTTCAAACAATGAAGCCGAATTCGAAGCTCTCCTCTCGGGTTTATGAGTAGCAATAGATGCCGGAGTTCAGAAAGTAAAAGTGTTCATGGATTCAATGCTGGTCGTGCAGCAGGTAAATGGGGTGTACAAGGTGAAAGAAGAAAAGTTGAAAAAAATATGTGGAGAAGGCTCAAGTATTAATGACTCAGTTCCAGGAAGTGCAATTGAAGCAAATACCACGAGAAGATAATAACCGAGCAGATTCGCTTGCAAAGTTGGCCAGCTCCATCCATGAGTGGAAGAATAGGAAAGTGCTGGTACAAGATCTTTTGGTCTCGCACATAGCAATCAACAGTATAATGAATTTGGAGCCTTGTATCATATCTGATTGGCGAGAGCATATCATTAAATTCTTGAAAAATAGGGTGTTGCCGTTAGATCCAAAGGAAGCTGCTCGGGTGAAGAGAATGGAGAGACGTTTTGTGTTAGCAGAAGGTAAATTGTTCAAAAGGGGATTTTCAGCTTCCTTCTTGCAATGCACATCAACACAAGAAGGAGAACATTTGCTAAGGGAGATTCACGAAGGCTGTTGTGGGAATCATTCGGGAAGTAATATGTTATATCAGAAAGCCCTTCGGGCAGGATACTATTGGCCCAGTATGAGAGAAAATGCCGAAGAAATTGTTAAAAAATGTAACAATTGCCAGAAACATGCAAATTTATCTCATATACCCGCAGAGGTCTTAAATAGCAGTATTACTTCCTGTCCCTTCGATCAATGGGGGATGGACATCGTCGAACCTTTTCCTCTTGCCACGGGGCAAAGAAAATTCCTCCTAGTAGCAGTTGAGTACTTTACGAAATGGGTGGAAGCCGAGCCTCTAGCAAAAATAACTGAGGAGGAAATCATCAAATTCTTATGGAGAAGCATAGTATGTCGGTTCGGAATACCGAGGAGAATTATTTCGGATAATGGAAGGCAATTTCAGGGAAAGAAACTACATGAGTGGTGCGAGGAGATGAAAATCAGGCAAGTATTCACGTCAGTAGCCTATCCACAATCAAATGGGCAAGTCGAAGTTATTAACCGTATTCTATTACATGAGATTAAGACGAAGCTGGAAGGGGCCCGAGGAGAATGGGTAAATGAACTACCTAGAGTCTTGTGGGCTTATCGAACAACTCCTCGGGTATCTACAGGGGAAACTCCGTATAGTCTAGTATACGGTTCGGAGGCCCTCATTCCAGCGGAAATTGGGATTGAATCTCTCCGTGTACAATGTTATGATCCAGAGCAGAACGAGGGTAAGAGAATGCAAGAGTTAGATGAGATTGATCAGCTAAGAGAACAAGTTGTAGAAAGAACAGAGCTATATAAAGTAAGGATTACCAACGCCTATAACCGAAGGGTTCGATCAAGAACATTTCAAGTTGGTGGATTAGTGTTACGAAGAACAAATCCTGCTGGTGAGGGGAAAAAGTTGGCACCCAAATGGGAAGGCCCTTACAAAATCAAGGAAGTAATCGGAAGAGGAGCCTACAGGCTGGAGGATCATGAAGGTCGGAAATTGGTAAGACCTTGGAACATTCATAACCTGAAGAAATATTTTGTGTAATATTTCTCTTTTGTTTACTTTATGAATTCAGCAGTAATAAAATGAAAGTATTTGATTCATTGAGTTTTTTTTTCGGAATTCTAATGATTTACTCGTGGGATCGGGATGTTTGGTCCACGTTTAATCATTACATTATCATTGGTTTACTCGTGGGATCGGGATGTTTGGTCCACGTTTAAACATTACGTTATCATCGGTTTACTCGTGGGATCGGGATATTTGATCCACGTTAAAACATTACGTTATCATCGGTTTACTCGTGGGATCGGGATGTTTGGTCCACGTTTTAAACTTAAAATTGCCTAAGTGTTTGTGCTCGGGGTAGCGAGCTTTGTTCAGAATTTTAGTTGTTTACTCGTGAGATCGGGATGTTTGGTCCACGTTTTAAACCTAAAATTGCCTAAGTGATTATGCTCGGGGTAGCGAGCTTTGTTCGGAATTTTAGTTGTTTACTCGTGGGATCGGGATGTTTGGTCCACGTTTTAAACCTAAAATTGCCTAAGTGTTTGCGCTCGGGGTAGCGAGCCTTGTTCGGAATTTTAGTTGTTTACTCGTGGGATCGGGATGTTTGGTCCACGTTTTAAACCTAAAATTGCCTAAGTGTTTGTGCTCGGGGTAGCAAGCTTTGTTCGAAATTTTAGTTGTTTACTCGTGGGATCGGGATGTTTGGTCCACGTTTTAAACCTAAAATTGCCTAAGTGTTTGTGCTCGGGGTAGCGAGCTTTGTTCGGAATTTTAGTTGTTTACTCGTGGGATCGGGATGTTTGGTCCACGTTTTAAACCTAAAATTGCCTAAGTGTTTGTGCTCGGGGTAGCGAGCTTTGTTCGGAATTTTAGTTGTTTACTCGTGGGATCGGGATGTTTGGTCCACGTTTTAAACTTAAAATTGCATAAGTGATTGTGCTCAGGGTAGCGAGCTTTGTTCGGAATTTTAGTTGTTTACTCGTGGGATCGGGATGTTTGGTCCACGTTTTAAACCTAAAATTGCCTAAGTGTTTGTGCTCGGGGTAGCGAGCTTTGTTCGGAATTTTAGTTGTTTACTCGTGGGATCGGGATGTTTGGTCCACGTTTTAAACTTAAAATTGCCTAAGTGTTTGTGCTCGGGGTAGCGAGCTTTGTTCGGAATTTTAGTTGTTTACTCGTGGGATCGGGATGTTTGGTCCACGTTTTAAACTTAAAATTGCCTAAGTGATTGTGCTCGGGGTAGCGAGCTTTGTTCGAAATTTTAGTTGTTTACTCGTGGGATCGGGATGTTTGGTCCACGTTTTAAACCTAAAATTGCCTAAGTGTTTGTGCTCGGGGTAGCGAGCTGTTCGGAATTTTAGTTGTTTACTCGTGGGATGGGGATGTTTGGTCCACGTTTTAAACCTAAAATTGCCTAAGTGATTATGCTCGGGGTAGCGAGCTTTGTTCGGAATTTTAGTTGTTTACTCGTGGGATCGGGATGTTTGGTCCACGTTTTAAACCTAAAATTGCCTAAGTGTTTGCGCTCGGGGTAGCGAGCCTTATTCGGAATTTTAGTTGTTTACTCGTGGGATCGGGATGTTTGGTCCACGTTTTAAACCTAAAATTGACTAAGTGTTTGTGCTCGGGGTAGCAAGCTTTGTTCGAAATTTTAGTTGTTTACTCGTGGGATCGGGATGTTTGGTCCACGTTTTAAACCTAAAATTGCCTAAGTGTTTGTGCTCGGGGTAGCGAGCTTTGTTCGGAATTTTAGTTGTTTACTCGTGGGATCGGGATGTTTGGTCCACGTTTTAAACCTAAAATTGCCTAAGTGTTTGTGCTCGGGGTAGCGAGCTTTGTTCAGAATTTTAGTTGTTTACTCGTGGGATCGGGATGTTTGGTCCACGTTTTAAACTTAAAATTGCCTAAGTGATTGTGCTCAGGGTAGCGAGCTTTGTTCGGAATATTAGTTGTTTACTCGTGGGATCGGGATGTTTGGTCCACGTTTTAAACCTAAAATTGCCTAAGTGTTTGTGCTCGGGGTAGCGAGCTTTGTTCGGAATTTTAGTTGTTTACTCGTGGGATCGGGATGTTTGGTCCACGTTTTAAACTTAAAATTGCCTAAGTGTTTGTGCTCGGGGTAGCGAGCTTTGTTCGGAATTTTAGTTGTTTACTCGTGGGATCGGGATGTTTGGTCCACGTTTTAAACTTAAAATTGCCTAAGTGATTGTGCTCGGGGTAGCGAGCTTTGTTCGAAATTTTAGTTGTTTACTCGTGGGATCGGGATGTTTGGTCCACGTTTTAAACCTAAAATTGCCTAAGTGTTTGTGCTCGGGGTAGCGAGCTTTGTTCGGAATTTTAGTTGTTTACTCGTGGGATCGGGATGTTTGGTCCACGTTTTAAACCTAAAATTGCCTAAGTGTTTGCGCTCGGGGTAGCGAGCCTTGTTCGGAATTTTAGTTGTTTACTCGTGGGATCGGGATGTTTGGTCCACGTTGTAAACCTAAAATTGCCTAAGTGTTTGTGCTCGGGGTAGCGAGCTTTGTTCGGAATTTTAGTTGTTTACTCGTGGGATCGGGTTGTTTGGTCCACGTTTTAAACCTAAAATTGCCTAAGTGTTTGTGCTCGGGGTAGCGAGCTTTGTTCGGAATTTTAGTTGTTTACTCGTGGGATCGGGATGTTTGGTCCACGTTTTAAACCTAAAATTGCCTAAGTGTTTGCGCTCGGGGTAGCGAGTTTGTTCCGAGATACAAGTAAATGATTTCATTAATAAAAAAGAAAGAAATACAATAAAAGGTAAAAGCTCTACCCTACGGCTGAAATAACTCCTCAGGGAGGCTCTCCAGAGCAGCATTGACGTCAATGAAATCTTTTGAAGCCCCTTCGGGAGGGTAGCCTTGAGATCTAAATTGGCCGACGCATGCTTCAAAACCATGATCAAAGAACTTGTAAGCACGGTCAGCCACCATGTTGCTATACTCTGGAGACTTCAAAAACTCAGCTTTCTTCGAGAGCCAGAGTTCTTCCACACGAGCAGCCGTGGAAGATTTCTCTTGAGCAAGCTGCTCGGAGACAGCTTGATGTTGCTCAGCCAGGGATTTATACTGCTCTGACAAAGTAGAGTTAGCACCTTCCAGAGCAGCAAACTTTGTCCGCTCCTCTGCCAGGACCTGCTCCGCCTTGTCCCGAGCTGATACCAGGGCCAAGTGACGCTCCTCCAAAAGGCTCACTGTTTTCTTCAACTCCTCACCCATACCCTCTAACTGCCGGATGCGCTTCTGGTTTTGCCCATCAGCCAATCAAACTGAATGAAAGCGAGTGAGAAGTTCACCCGCCATCATGTGGGCCTGCATCAGATCATATATAAAGTTAAAGTAACAAATGAAGGTATTGAAAAAAGACAAACGGAACAAATTAATGGGTATAAACATTTACTTGAGTAAAGGAGGAGGAGAAGTCGTTCACCAAGTTGCTGAAAGCCAGCTCCCCGAGGTATTTTCGATCAGCGGGGTTGGGGGTATAGTACAAAATGGAATGGGAGGCTTTGGGATCGGGTTTTTTCAGTAGTGGAACAGTAGGGGAGTCATCCACGAAGGGATATGGTATCTCGAGGTAGGCCGGGATACACCGAGAGCGGGTTGAGAGGAGGCTCGAGGTTCGGAAGGGATAAGGGAAGAAGAAGTTTTCTTAGTAGGAGGTGCTTGGGGCGAAGAACTTGGACCTTCGGGAGTAGTCTTTCTCTTGCGATGAAGAGCATGAGTCTTCTCAGGTGAAGCCTTCTCCTCAGAAGGAGTCAAAATCTCAATGGAAGGGGGAGGTGCAGGAGTAGCAGCAGCCTTAGAAGTTTGGCATTTTTGGCTCTTCTCCCTTAGCTTCTCGGCTATCATTGCCTTCATCATTTTTGTTTCTGAAAAGAGCAGAGAAATATTAGTCCGAACATGATAAGTTAAAAGTAAAACGAAGAAGATTACTTGGAAAGCACTCACCGAGGGACATTTTCAAGGATACACCCTTGGGGCTCAATTGGAACAAGTATAGCAGTCCGTCGTCAATCAGCTCCATCAAATTAAAACACTGATCGCCAAGTGCACGACGAACCGACAAATACGGTTCCTCCTCAAGGTGACCCTTGATTGATTTCCCCATCGGGAGACTTTCCCTCCACTCCATAGGGCAATCCCAAGGCTGGAGGGGACGAGCAAAGAAGTAAGAGTTTTTCCAAATTTTTATGGACGAGGGGTATTTTTTGAGGAAGCCAACCTCTGTCCTTGGGGAAAAGTAAAAAAGCCCGATCTCTTTCTTGTTCAATTGGAAGAAACAATGAAAAAGCTCGGGAGTAGGGGTAAAACCCAGATAAGAAAGAACTATGAAGAAGCCTGCTAATAACCTATAGCTATTGGGAAATAATTGACTAAGGGAAACACAGAAGTAGGAGGCCACTTCAATAAAGAAAAAAGGGACGGGAAAACGGAGGCCTCATCGGAGTTGGTCTATATAGAAAGGAAAATACCCCTTAGGGGGTAAGTGGGGACGAGATCCAGAAGGCGGAGCAATAATAGAAGTCCCCTCAGAAATCCCCCATTTAGTTCGGATATTGATGAGGTGCTGAGGCAATTTGACCTCAGACTCGAAGATCTCGAACCAAGGAACACGGGCTTTAACTAAATCTCGCTCTGTAGCACGTTTCTGCTCTTGCTTATGAGCAGCCGACTCAGCAGAAGAGCTTAGGGTTTTGTCGCTATCAAAAGAGGAAGAGGGTTGAGGAGAGGGGCTAAGAGCGTCTCCTTCGTTAAACCTATCTATCGCTTGCAATGAAGAATCGGCTGAGGAAGAAACCATACTTAGGTGATTAAAAAAGGACTGCTGGGGAAAGTCGTTCGATCGTCTGGTGCTAGCTCGGAAGCAAAATGCAGCAAAGTAAGGACAAATGAAGAAAAATGAGGGGTATTTATAGCGGGGACCATGTGAACAGTCATTTAATCTTCACCGTCCAAAAATAAGGGAATGGACGGTCATAAAGGAGCCTCGGGAAACGAAACGTCGCGCGACATTTGAAATATTTGGGCGGGAAAAAAGGGAGGCAAAAATATCCCGAGCAGGTTAAGTTTGGGATTTTACCCGAAGACAATAAAACAAGACTTCAAAAGTCTCGTCTTGCTTTACTTTAGGGGGTGAGGTGATGTCATATGATATATTGATCTCCTCGGGTAAAATCCCTCAAGGGCCGAACAAGCCATATACCGAACAGAGGGCACCGAACGGAAAGCACCGAGCAGGGTTTGTACCGAACAGCTGCTAACCCTCCTCGGTTTTCTGGTCAAAGATTAGCGGAAGACCCGGGAATAACTAACAAATTAACCGGCGTGAATGAACGTCCAATAATGGGATGCGGATTTCTCGGACGTGTTGGGCTCCAGTTAAGCCACGATCAGAGGACATCGTGTTCCGGATCTCCCGCGAGCCAATCACTGGGAACAGTCCTATAAATACCCGCGGATGTCATCACAGAAGGGGTTGGGTTTTTCTGGGCAAAAAGACTCCGAAGAGAGCAAATTTATGTTGTTCGGTCTTTTCTGTTATTTCTATAAACAATTTGTGTAAGTCATTGAACAATTATTTTTTGTGTCCAGAGAGTCTTGTAAATCATCAACATTTTATAGTGAAGTTTTATACTGGACTAGGTCCCGTTGTTTTTCTCTCAATTTGAGGGTTTTCCACGTAAAAATCTTGGTGTGTTTATCGTTATTTTCCTTTAACACCTTATTCTACCTTATATTCGGAAATCACGGATCACATCAATATACAAAAGATATATTTTATAGTATATATAATATACCACCTTCGAGTCAAATCCAAATATTAACCTTTATTTGTAAACCATAATTAAACCCCAGTCTTATCATTCTGCTTAAGATAACATGCATCTTTTTTGTTTTAACATTAAGATAACATGCATCTGCCTTGAATAGAAATGCACTTTTTCTAGAGGCATCTTAGATTTTGTATGATCAAATATTTACCGATTTACCAAAAATAATAGCTAGTGGTAATAATGCAACTCAAATCTTTTAATCATAGCATCACAAACACTATGTTTTGATCGCTCGTCTGGCAGAGGTAATTATTGCACCATAACATTTCCTCTCAATAATTGCATTCTTCACAACATATGATAATCAAACACGTGACAATAACTCTGATACCAATTGTAGGATCAAACGTTTACCGTTTTACCAAAATCTATAGCTAGTGGTAACAATGCAACTCAGATAGCTTAAATGATACATCGGTACAAACGTCATGTTTCGATCACTAGCCTACAATTATTACACCCCAACAGATTGATATCACACCCTTAGCATTGTCGAAATCCCACTGACTAGGAGCACACAATTGTTTTAGCTTAAAAATAACAGGAAAATCTGATACACAATTCTACCAATTTAACTAATCAATTATAAGTGAGTTTGATAGCATCCTTATGGACGTATCGTCCATTCAAATACGAATATTTCCATCCAAAAGTAGTTATATTTATATATCCAATAATTACATCCTTCGTACACCGCCCCTATGATAGATCACCCTCCCTCAATTATAAAAGTTAGTGATGTTAACTCATCAACCGAACCCCAATCAACTCAATCATATCCCGACATGGTTATCCCATTCCTTTGTACGGCCTCCTTCATATAAAAGAGGGACCAAAACCTAATTACCACTTTTCTACATGTGTCTACATGTTATTCCATTGTGCACTTGTAGGGAAAAAATGTCATAATGCACATATTCCCACTACTTGCCAATATAGGAACTTTAAGTTTACGTTTGTTGCCCCTATAAAATGGATCTTGGTACAACTTTAATTTGCTCCCCTTCAAAATTAAATCTTTAATAAGAACAATTTAACACAATTTATTTAAAATGTTAATGTATGTAAACACTGGTTCTTTCCTAAGTAAAAAATTGCATATTCCAGACTTAAAATTAATCGATTCCATTGTCTTTGTTCGCCCCACTAGGCAGGGATGAATCTAACATTTTTATTTAGGGGTAAAAATTAAAGACATAAAAGACGATGGGTAAAATTAATTTAAGAGTGGACAAAATATAATACACAATGTATAATAATAAAAATATTTTTCGGCAGAAGTTGTGGTCCTACCATTTTTGGTTTCTTTTGATAATGGTAGTGGTCCTCGTCAAAGTCACATGACCATTGTCTTCCACGTTTTCCTGGTCCCGCCTTGTCCTCTTTTCTTTGGTTCCTTTTGACAGGGAATCCTTTCCTGAACAGTGGCTCCTTTTGCTCCCGGCAGCTCGGACAGTCCTGCCATCTTTCGAAGTGAGCCATATTGCAGACCTTCCGGCATGTTTCTTTGGTCACCGGAATCTTGTGTCCCATAATACTTGTCGTTGCTTTTTAAATATTTCTTCAGCAAATTTTGTGGTCTGGCTTGTCATGTGGTTTACCGTGAAGGACATGTTCCTTGTTTTCTGAAATATTTTGAACGGATACTTGACTTTCTCTATCTCAGTGAGACAATCCCATAATCCCCAAGTTCTTCTGGTGGTAATATCGTCTTCTGTGAGCAGGGAAACTGGCGGTGACTTGATTGGTCCATCGTCTTCCAGTTAGGCCTCTACAGCTTTATGAAATGGAAGCTGGGATGAAGGCATATTCCTGTGATTTTTGGAGCTGCGATTAAGAATTTTAACTAAAGAACGCCTCCTCTTCCGAGTGTATGGTTATTTTGCCATGAGTCATACACTCCCTCGTAAATCCATTCCGGTATTTACAATCTCCGAAAAACTTGGTGCTATGGTATAGACTGGGGCTAGGCAGCCAAAGTCAAACCACTCGCAGACACTCTCTGGTTTAGTACCAAGATGCATCCACATTCTTGGATATTTCCCTTACCAGTCGGCTGATATTTTCGGGATTTACCCCTACTCTTGTATAGAGTTTCTCACTTGTCTTCTGGTATTCCTGTAAAGGAGAAACTTTAAACTCGTTAGTATTAACCTTAGACTTGCCTGCCAGTGACTTAAGATTAATCTCTCCCTCGTTAATCCCTGAGGTGCTGGGTTGGTTGATTCTTCAGGCATCCTAGACACCTGGAAATCAGTTTTTCTCCTTGAAAGGATCGATACTAGGACTTGTGTTGGTGGTACTTGAATCCCCAACCCAGGTTGATGAGCCCGGTTATCGTAAATATGACTTAAGCTTCGATGTCGAAGCATCCCGTAGGAGGGGAATATAAAGACCATCTCATAGACAGGTGTGAGCCTGCATGGTAGCTTTCATAACATGTTGGACATCGTTAGATCCAGTTCTTGTACTTGACATGCGACCTGTGCATTAGACAGAAGGCCGTTCTGTTGTCCAGCTCCTCTAGATTTTTTCTGAGGTGCATTGATCTCGTTATGATGGAATTGGCTTCACTCACATCCATCTCTTATTAAGAAATCTGCAAGAATATTTTTATCAGATTTCACAATGACAATATCATAATCATAATATTGACATTCAGCTTGTCATCTCAAAATTTTAGCCTTTTCTGGTTTAGATTCAATTTTATTTTTTGGAAGATTTTACTTTTTCAGAAAAGACTTGACACTTGTATTATCAATTCTAAGGATAAATTTCTTTGCGAGTAAAAATAATGACATTTCTTAAAAGCTTTTCTAACTGCAAAGAACTCCTTCTCGTTGATATGCCATTAGATAGTTTCGATGTTTGAAAATAGGTATTACAGTATCTGCATGACACTTCTTCATCTGGTGTGGCATTAATGAGAACTGCTGCACACCAATGATCACTGACATTTGTGTATAATACCAGTTAATCTCTTTTGGAATTGCAAGCTTCGGGAGTTGGCTGCAAACTTCTTTAAGCTGTTTGACAGGTTGTTGGCGATCTTCATTCCATTCAAACTTAGCATCTTTCTTGAGCAGTGGATTGAATATCTTCATGTGGCTTGCCAGGTTGTTGACAAACATTCCAGCAAAATTAACAACTCCCAGAAACTCTAAAGTTGTTTCTTGTCCTTGAGATTATATGTAAATCCTTGCACCTTCTCCACGATGTGATTTTATAGGATGATCCCAGATTCATCGATTTCTATTCCAAGAATTCAATCTGTTTTGTGGAAATTATACTTTCTTTTGGGAGAGCATTAATTCTTCCTTTGTGGTAGACATCTGAAAAGATCTCCAAATGTTTGAGATGCTCTTTCATGTTTCTTGATGCAATGAGGATTTCATCAATATACACGAACATGAAACTAAAATAATTCTTAAATAGAGTATCCATTTTCCTCTGATATATCTGAGGAGTATTTGTCAATCCAATTGGCATAACATTCGAGATATAATGTCCCTATGGTGTGGAAAATGTCGTGAACTTCTCGCTAGCTTCCTACATCTTATTCTGGTAGAACCCAGACTTACAATCAAACTTAGAAAACACATTGGCATTATGGATGCAATTAACTAAGTGTTCTCTGCTTGGGATAAAGTATACATCGAACTCCAAGATGTTGTTGATCCCTTTATAATTGATCACCAATCTTGGCTTTCCTATTTTAATTTCTCCATGATTCCGAACAAGGTATCACGTGCTACTGTATGGAGAAACACATGGTGAGATTAATTTAAGGCCAAGATGTTCCTTAAGTACCATCTTCATGTCTTTCCGATCTTCTTAGTTCATGAGGATCAATTTGTACCTGACTAACTCATTTTCTTTTTCGGCTTTCACCTTCAAAGTAACTTTGAGCTCATTCTTGTTCCACCATTATAGGGGATCCTTTTTTGTAGTTCCTCTAGATTTTCCTTTTCACATACTCTAGAGTGATTTTCTCTTCGAAGGTAGTTTCAGGTTGTGGAACCTCGTCCTGTAATACCTTTTTAAGTAGTAACAGGGTATCTGGAGTAACTTATTCCTCATCATGTTCCTGAAAGACATCCAATTAATACCGTCAAAAGTTCGATTTTGATTTTGCTCTTGACCTAGACCTTGTTATCGTAGTTGAAGAATCGCTTCACCAAATTTTCGTTGAGACTTCATCTTTGGGTATCGAAGTTTTCCTTCATCACCATGCTTGTTGCGAAAACTAATGGGGAATTTTCTGTGAAATGCCTCCCTTAGTCTCTGAACAATGATCTTATGATCTCAAAGGATTGTGAAAATAAGCCTCATCGTTTCATTTTCTTGAGTGAACCGCTTGAATGTCTGTAGGAAATTGTTTCCTAGCAACATATCAGCTCATGTATCATGCAAATAGATATGTGGACTTTTGACCTCCACTTCCTGGACTCCTTCATTGAGAATAACGATCATCTTGTAAAGGTCTCTCCCTACAATGAATGATAGTTTCTCACCAACTTCTCGTCGACAGTGCATATTCCAGCTCCTGAATCAATATAAGCTAAATAATCTGCATGATATTTATTGTATAACATCCCGACTGAGATGTATATTGAAAATGGACTGGTGGTCATCGGATTTTGTATCTTTCCCTTACACAGTGAATTCCATTCCGTCCTGCAATCTTTCCCAATGTTTGTATTCCTCGAGAAATTCATTCCCAAGAATAAGCTGTTCTGGGATTCTTCCTGCAGTTCCTATAATTGTTATACCAATTTTAAAATTCCTTGATACCTGCCAACTGTATGTTGTTGAAAATAATATAAGACACCACGAGAAAAGATATTCTGTTTCTCAGTAATGTCGAAGATTATCTCAACTTCTTGTCACCCTTCTGGGCACTTTAGTACTCCCATTGTTTGAATACATCAAGGATTTCTAAATCCTACTCGAGATGGCTTTTTGTTTTTCCCCGGGATAGATGTTGATTAACCAATCATGTTGGAAAGACAGCCTTCTGGGCTCGATCATAAAACTCATGCTTCTGTCCAAAAAGGCTGGTCATGTATCCTCATGTCGATATCTCATATTGTCGGAGTATCAATAATATCAGGTAACATCGCTTTTGCGAAATCTTCGAAGATTCTGGGGATTTCAATAAATTCTTTTATCAAGAATACTTCTGATTGATGAGTATTCGAGAGTGCGTATGCCACCTTGTAGGTGATCAAGTAACGCTGATTCCCTTCTTTCATCAAATAATTTCTTTTAAAATATTGATGAAGAGTGAGGACCTTGTTGAAATCTCGATCTCCCAAATTGTATGCAATTCTTAGATGGATGTTGAAAGCCATCTTTCCTGTATACAAATTTCTTGTAACTGCTTCCAATAATCTTTGAGATTTGGGATTCTCTTGTCAAAGATCGTCAAGTTGAGTGGCGAATCAATTCATTCCTTGAAAGTTGCCGTGATGATAACTTTGATGGTTCCAATATGAATCCATGAGAGAGTATTATCAACTTCTCTTTAACCATATTCTTAATCTCCTAGATTTCTCTGTAGGGGATTATTGCATCTCAGTTTGATTTCCCGTGAATTCCACCGGGATCACAAATTCACATGTTGTAACCTTATGGATAATGTGTTGCTTTCTGTTTGAAGACTGATCGCTTTTATTTTAAACAATTATTTCCAATCTAGCGATTTTAGACCGCAAGTGCACGGTGTCAAGTTTTAGTATAGATAGGAAGATACGGATTGTCGAACCCACAGGGACTAACAAATAATTACCAAATAAGATTTCTTTTAACTATATTTAACCTACGATAATTAATTTATAATTAACAACTAATTAATTAATATAAACTACTAATCCAACCAAGTCAATAAAAGTAAACGAGAAAAATCCACTAGAGAAGATTATCGAGACTTTGGCTCACCAATGCAATTCCCTACAATTCTCGATTGAATATTCAAATATTTCTAAGGTGACGAGTTCTCCCAATTTATCTAATACAGTCTCTCAAGCTATATTAAACCTAACACCAAATTGCAGTAAGTAACTCTCGTTCACTTATTTAACAATTCAATGTTGCATAAGATCCATGAAAACTCCTAGCTTTCAATTACTAGATATCTATGACTATCACGCATGTATTTTGTAAGACCACAACCCCTTATACTAGTCCTTCGTGCATTTATTACGTCGTATGAGTACTAAAAAAATTCTTTCTTTAAAAGAATCCTTCCATGCTTCACATATTATCAATGACATCAATAATACTCAGCAATAAGACTCAAGGTTCACCCATTATCATCCCCATTACACCACTTTTACATTGTGGGTTTGAATAAACATTTGGGCAGAGTCTCCCCATAAATTGAGATATCCCAAAATAAAAATACGTCACACAAATATAAATCCCAACCAGGGACAAAAACACTACGAAAACAGAATACTGAAACTACGTAAATTCCCCGCCAGGGAAACCACCATCCTAAGAATAAGAAGACATCACAAGTGGGCTTCAACACCCTTATACAGTCCATATACATGCTTCCAGTTGCTCACATACGAGCAACAAATAAATGAATACCAATCTAACTGAATAAATAGCATATACTATTTACCCCCACTCATATACGCTTCTGGAAGCAGCATGATCCAACAAGCTCGAACCAATATCCCAAAGTAGCTTAGTACCTGTTGTACCTATTTCAACAGAAACAGCCCCCACACGGGTGAGCATACTCCAACTCAATCAATCACAAATCGATATACAAAATCATAATGCAACAGTTTAGATTATTCAAAACTCATAAAATATACTCCCTGTACACTTCCGAGTTTGTATAGCTTCCACACACTGTTCCTGTTTCAAACTCACGCACATTCATAATGTCAAGTTTAGTATTATCATTGAAAACATAATACTCAACGATACTATGAATTCACTACAGCAACAAGATATTATTTATGTTCAACATAAATAATTCAACATCAATGTAAACCTGGTTATCCCACTATCTCATTCTCGACAATTTCTC
This sequence comes from Haberlea rhodopensis, assembly GCA_907163345.1. NCBI lineage: Eukaryota > Viridiplantae > Streptophyta > Magnoliopsida > Lamiales > Gesneriaceae > Haberlea > Haberlea rhodopensis. The sequence continues at coordinate 15,078,433 of CAJQUN010000004.1, forward strand.
ATATCGCTCATGCCCAAGGCATCAATACTCAACTAGTATAATCGGATTACGTACATCGACGTATCCACCATTCCACGTGTATTAAACTCAATTATCAAACTCAATCACTGAACCTTAAAACATCACATTAAAATACATGTATGCATGAATATATAAATACTGGGATACCTACTCGTACGTCACCACGTACCTTATAGTCGACAACATGATGGGCTATCCTGACATCTTGAGAATCATGAAGAATCTATATCGAAATTATCACTGAATATTAGTTCATTTACAATCTAATCGATATCATGCATATCGATTCAATATCTTAATTCAACAACTCAATATTATCATCATTCACTCATCCAAGTGATATAAATCACCAATTTATGATATGTCACATATTCAAGCATATTCATAAGTAATATTTGCTTATAACACACATTGACATGTATCTAACTCTCCTATGGCTATAATGACACAGGCTCGAAGTCATTAGCATCTCACATCATAGCTCAACACTCACCAAAACACTACAATATTCTAAGTTATAAAAGTAGACTTTCCTACTACATAACTTATAGGGCTTTTGAGCCAACACTTGAATATCACTTAAGTAGATGACCAAACATCATACAGGCATGATTGTCAAGCCCAAACAACCCCAAAATTCAGCAGTTACGTCCCTTAAATTTCGGCCATGATGTAAACCCCAAAATTCAACAAGAATTTGGCCCAAATACCAGGTTAATTCAATTCTCTACAACAGTCTATTTTAACTCATTTCAGCAGACTCATTCAGCAGAAAGGTGAAACCAACATAACAAGATTTGAATCAATTGCAGCAGATTTTCAAACAAGGATAGCAGTTCATTTATGAACTCAAATTAACTGGTAATTATCGAAGCAAAGTCGGAAAATCGGATATCAAATTCTCACACAGTTCACGCACGCACCACACAGTTCACGCACGCATTTCGTGCGATTCCGGCGGGCTCCGGTGGCGATAGAGGCGGCGGCTGGTGTATAAAGTATCGTCCAGATGAGGAGAAGAGATTTGGTATATGGCTTCGTCCAATTCGTAGAAGATTCGAAGAAATCGAACCAAAATCGCTCAAACCCCAGTCTGCGCGAGTTTCATCGTTCCAGATCAAAATCGAACCACTTTTCGAACACCAAAATTTGATTATCTGGTATGGAAAGATTCGCCTGAGAGTTGTGAACACGGTGGTAGGTCGGTCTCGTCGTTAGGTGGTCGGACGGCGGCGAACGGAGCGGATAAGTACACGGTGGTCGGTGTCCGCGATCTGTGTGTATTTTACACGTTTTTGTATGTGTTTTACATCCTACACCGATATATATTAATTCCCGACCAATTATGAACATCGGGGTGTCACCGGTGTACTGGTGCATGTGCAACACATGAACAGTCCACACCTAACTTCATGTCCTTATTTGAATCACAAAAATTAAATCTTTCGATTTAATAAAAAATTTATATTTAATAAAATTTCGGTGTTAATTATCATGATAATTTCGATCCCGGAATTAGTTATCCCAACTCCGCTCCGAAATCCGATACCCGAGAATTAAATCTCGACATATCATATAACCACCATAATTACATCAATTGCACCAGTAATAATTATTTCAGACATTACATTAATAATTATTTCGGACATTACATATTTGACGTCATCTCTCGATCTCGGTCTGAAATCCATGGTATGAGTTATTAATTCAGTATCATAAAATCATCTCTCGATCTCAATTACGATACTAACATCATTCAAAGGTGATCAATCCTCTAAAAGCATGAAGAACATAAAACATACGCAAAGAACTATAAGAATCATCAAATCATCAAATCAAAGGTTCATAACAAAGGATTCGCCTAGCCTCGATAAATAAAATTAGTTCCTCATAATAAATCAAAACACAACAAAACTAAGAATTAAAGACAAAGAAAAACTCCCAGCATCGACTCCGGTTGTAGATCTTCGCTCCTTCTCTTGCTTCCTTCTCGATCGTCTCTTTAATTGCCTTGTTGGGTTGTTCCAATTCCTAGGGTGATAGGTTGATGAATGGGTGAAGAGTTGGATGAAGAGTGGAAGATTGGTGGAGGTTTTGACGTATGAGAGGTGAAAGAAAAGATGGATGTGAGATGGATTTGAAGGAAAGGGGATGTGAGATGAAGGCTGTGATGTTTGGATGGTGAATGGGTGTATGGAGGTGTGGAGGCTTTTCCTAGGGTTAAAAATCTGATATATGTCTTTTTGAGGCTAATATTTTGAGCTATATAGGGTTGGAGGCTAGGAGAATGGAATAGAATCCAACTTGGAAGGCAAGAAATCAAGTTTCCATATTTTTCAAAACTCTGAGCGATCGATCGGGACAGAGGGGTCGATCGATCAAGCTGGACAGTAGAAATTCGTGGCTTTTTTCAGCCTTTCTCGATCGATCGGAAATCCTTGCTCGATCGATCGAGCTTCACAGTAAGTTTCTTCGCCTTTTTCATCTTCTGGCGAGTTTTGTATTTTGGCCGTAACTTTCTCATACAAACTCCAAATTTGATGAATCAGCTGTCCACACGAAGATAAGAGAACGTTCTACAACTTTTATATGGACCACATTTCCAAAACATGGCTCGAACATATAGTAATTTGAGGAGAAAGGAGCAATATGTGTCTTGGATTCTGGTTTTTTCCTCTTTTCTTCAACTTTATTCATTTTTTTCATCATTTTAGCTTGATTTCTTCACCTTTTATGAATTTCAACATTGATTCCTAAACTATAGAAATATATACCATAAAACGTAAAATAATTTAAGAATCAACACGAAAACCATTACATATCATAGCATAAAAACGCGTAATATTCAACCCTATCAAAGACCGATCATATCCAATGTTTTTTCCATTGCTCCAATTGTAAATCTTTCATATCTATGAAGTGAATCTTTGGTTCTTCTTTCATGATCCTCATAAGAGTTTTATAAGAAATCGTGGTATGAGAGAAAAACCCGGACGGCTCTTCTTTGATCATGTGTTGAAGGAATTCTCCTTCAATCTGATTCTGAGCTGGATTCACTTTCATTGTCAGAATATATCTCTTCTTTGTAGATGCTTTCATCTAAGGGGATGTCCTCAAATTGATAAACATGTACCAAATCTTGGAAATAAACAACATCTTCGAACTCCTTGGTATGCTCGAATTGTTTCAATCCTTGTTTTTGGTTCTCTGGACAATCTGTAGAGATACGTCCCCTTGTTCTGCGCATCCAGTAGTTACAATCTTTAAAACGTTCATTTGCTCTAGTATGAGTTCGTCTGAAAGTTCTCTTTATTGGTGCTCTGCTAGTACTTGCTTAATTAGAACATGTTGAAGAAGTTCTACTCCTGGTTGGTCCTGATCTTTGCCCTGATCTGTAACTTTGGGATTTCTACTTTGACCAGAACTTTCTAAGTCACCACGAAAACCTAACTCTTCTCGAACTACTTCCTCGGGCATATGGATGATTTCAGTGCTTCTTCATCTTACGCCTTTGATGGTAGCTTCCAACGACAATAGGGATGTCGTTCTCGACACAACAAAGAAGAACGCTTTGTTTATTCCTCTTAGTCTCTTGTAATTCTTTTGGAGTTCTATTTAATATTCACCTTCCATCTGTACTCTGTGAAGAGTTTGATGTATTCATCTACATGTCAGATGTCATGTAGTTCAAGGCTGTAAAGAGCTTGTTTGTTCTTCTTAGCCTTCTCTTGCTCCATTCCTTCAAAATATCCTGCTCCTACGAAATGGATTTTTAATAGATTTGCCATCCTGTCAACAATTGTTTTTAGTGGCTCTCTGGCTAAAACTTCATCTTTGATGCTTTGGGGAATGAGTTCTCAAGTAATTTTGGGTGATCCTTCCAAGCTCATATGAAGAAGTAATACAAACCCTTCTTTGTTGAGATCAAGCAACCCTGCGGCGATTCTCGTGACAGACGCCCGCTCATCGACCAGAACCTCTCAATTTTTGAAATCTAACATATCTATATCAAGCATGAGTCCATATGGATGTATCAAATCTAACTGAGATTTTCTGTATGGTGATGTATCTCTGGCTTGCGGGAACAACTCATTGTTTCAACTGGGGGATCTAAAACTGCTACGGTGGTAAGTTCTCAACTGTGTTGTATGTTTTGATCTCCTGGTGGTGTGGCTCGTGTGACCGGAGACTTTCACTCTCGTTCATCTTTAAGTTTTTGAGATTCAGTCCCACAAAAGACTCGGCAAGATCGTGTAGATCTTCTAGGTTCATGTATATGATCTCTTCGTATGACTGCGATCATTTTTTCAATGTCGGTCATTGATTAGCTTTCCTTTTTTTATGTAAAAAAGGGTTATCTTCCATAGGATGGTGGTAAACCCTCCTTTTCTTTTCCCTGAAGAACTTGGTCGTGACTTCAAATTCTTGACTCTGCTTTGAACATCTTGGAGGTTGTGAGGAATTTTCTCCTGATGTTTAATCATTAACTTCATCTGAGTTTGGATCTGATGGAGTTGTAAATGGACATGATGTTGTAGGTATCCATAACGATGTACCATCTTTTGAATCACTCTAAGATCTTTGAGCTATCATCCTGATGTTTAGTCATTGGGATCTGGAATCATGTAGTCGTGTTCAAGTTGGTCTTCCTCCTGAGCTTCGGCTAACTCGAACTGTAAGTTGAGGTTTACCCTATAAAGCATCATAGCCATCATCTCCAGTTTTTTATACTGGTTTATGCTAGCACTGGCTCCTCTTAGAATTTTTCGTTTCTGGTTGAAGCGTTCGGCCAAGTGTTCCTGTTCTTCCAATTTTTGGAAGTAGCACTTGTATGAGTGACATCTCGAACATTCGTTCGGATCAATGTTTTCTTGGATTGTCTCCTCCATTTAGGATATTAATAATATTCAAAATATTATTATAATATTTCAGAATAAACCTAGGCTGCGTTACCAATTTTCAAGAGGATCGGGATTAAAGGAAATGGCATAGCAAAGCATGGCAAATGCCTATATTGCACAAAAATAATTCATCAGGGTTATTATGGTCCAACAAAACTCTTATTTTGATTTAAATTTTAAATTTTTGGGATCACTTTGGTTAAAGTTTTTCCTATTTTGGCTCTTAGTGTACTGTTGTTTTTATACTGGACCTAAATAAATTGTTGTTTTGTAATTGTTATTATGTAATTAACCTTTAATTTTATATATAATATACAACTCATATCATGTACTGATCTAGTCATTGTTCCAATGGACATGTGCCAAAATTTATTTGTTTAAATTTATGGTTAAAGAAAATAATGGCACAGCTTGTGAGATCATGACTAATTAAGTTCATGATTCAATAATTGTTGTTTAAATATTTTGAATATCATTTATATTAAAATAAGACAGAGATTTAATAAATGTGAATTTAAATATTTAAACTATACGAATAAATTTGTCTATGTCAATTTCATATTCAAAAATTTAAAATGAATTCGTGATTGCATATATGGTTTCACATAGTTCCGCTTCAATTTTGGTTCTAAGGATTTATTTGAATCGAAATTGAAAAATAATTTCGGATTTGATCTTTGAGAGGGTTTCCATTTCAATCATGAAGTCGTATCTATGCTAGAGGAAGGAGAATCACACCAAAAGGCAAAGGACAAATCGGTGTATGAAATTTCTGTTTCCACGATTCGAATATGTGATATAAGGACATCACCCCATCCACCATAAAGTTTTCCCTAGTATTATAAATATTTCTTTAGTTATATAATTATAAAAATAAAATTTCATTAACCTTTAAATTTTTAAAACTTTAATATTATTTCTCAAAAAAACTAATAACTCGATTCTTTACTCGGGCTCAATTAAATTCAAATATGCTTAAAAATAAAATGAATTTTATTAAAAAAACATAAAAATATCCAATTAAATTAAATAAAAATAAAAAATAAATTAAAATGTTTATTTTGTATAAATGTTTACTATAAATAAAAATATACTCAGGTGCATATAAATGTGCATCAGTATCAATAAATATAAAATGAAGAATAAAATTATGGAACTGAAATTACTTCTGTTTTTATATTTTGTTTTTGTTCTAGAGAAATATTTTGGTTAAAGAATTTTATGTAATGAATTTACAAGATAAAATGATATATTCATAATGTACTATCAAACGTTTGCCATTTTACCAAAAAGTTATTACTAATATTTTGTTTTTGTTCTAGGGAAATATTTGTGTTAAATAATTTTATGAAATGAATTTACAAGATAAAAGGATATATTCATAACGTAAGTATCAAACGTTAGTCATTTTACCAAAAAAAATATTATAAGTGGTAACGATACAATTCAAAAATTTTAAAGCATGTTGTAGCATAAGGGCCAAGCTTCGATCGTTTTTAATCAAGTATGAACAATTATTGCATTTTAACAATCTTCATCTCTGTAATTATATTCATTTCAATAAATAAGAACCAAATACGTGATATTGACTCTGATACCAATTATAGGATTAAATACTTTTCACTTTAACAAAAGCTATAGTCACTGACAACCGTGGAACTAATTTTTTTGTTTTCTTTCTAAAAACAAAGTCATAATCTTGTTTAATGGGGGTTTTTAATTAATTATTCAAAAAAAAAAAGTTAATTTCGCAAAATAATCGATTTTGGGTTACTTTAATAAAGTAACACAAGTCGCCATCAGAATGACGACTTCATTTGAAGTCACCATCTACGATGGAGCCTTTATTTTTACAAAAAAAAAAATATATGATTGAAAGCAACATCTCAGATGGCGCCTTCAATAATTTTTTTTTTTAAGAATAGGTCATTTCAGATGGCGCCTTATATAGTATAAAATAAAAATCTCCGTCCTCATTTCTCTTCTCTTCACATTGAAACAACTTTAAGACACCAGGAAAAAAATCTACGTCATCCATTCTCTTCTCTTCACACCGAAACAACTTCAAAACATCAGAAATTTTTTTGATAGAGGTAATCGATAGTTTTGTTTGTCAAATCGCCATCGACGTCGTCTTTCAAGTGTTTTTTCAGATAATAATCTCGTTATATTATAAATTTTATCATCTTAAAATTATTATATATATAAATTGTTATTAACTTTATTTATTAATTAATTGTTATATGTTTAAATTTTTTTGAATTCAAATTGTATTGGGGAGATAATACATTACAAGATTAAGATATCATTAGATATGACTGTGGCCAATCAAGAGATACAACAATATCTCGCGCAATAAATTTTATGTCGTTGTTGAATGAAATATGGAATATCACTGGCATCGACCGCAACCAGTTCCTGCCAAAAATATACGCTATACACATGTTCAGAGATTTTTCTGGGATACGACAGGCAATTTTACACCTTTAAAGTGTGCAGTATCTGGTGTAAATCCCAAAAGCATATGGCAATATTCTTGCCACTCACGTATACTCATATCGTAATCAACACCAGATAATACGATGACATCTACTGGCAATGCCCATATCACTGCAATGTCTTGCAGGGTGATGGTTGCCTATCCGGATCTGAAGTGGAAAGTATGTGTTTCACGGCTTCATCTCTCAACTAAAGCCGTGATGAGGTGAAAGTCAAGTGCAATTTACAACACCTTTAAATACCATAAAACCAATATTGTCTAACACACTCACAACACACGTATCAAGTGGACAAAGATCCCAAAAATATTTATCAGGGTTTCTGTCTCGAAGTGTTGCATCGATATTACCTGCCCAAACATTCTCAAATCGATGAGATGGTTGCAATGATAGAAGATGACCCTCAATCGATCATGATGCTCTCTGGGAGTCTCCTTTTGGAACGACTTCATTTCCTTTCCATTTTCTCTCTAGTGGAGCTCTCGGCAACATTCAATCAATTCTATCCTCCCCTTAGACCCGTGCATCCAAGGATCCAGAGACCAAGGATCCGGAGACCTTATACTAAGTAACGGTCTCCTCTCCTTGTATGTGCCTTAATAGCTCTTAAAGGGGCTTCTAAACTATAGCATCACTTCCTGCTAACTGTATAATAGCTGCTTATTCCATGGTATCAGCATTAGCTAGAATAGATGGTGACAGATACAAATCCATCCTAAAATATTACACAACAAATATCAACATAACAAAAATATAAACATGGCTACCAACGCCCGCCACCCGCCGCCTCCGCCAGCCACCTCGCCGCCGCCGTCGGCCACCTCCGGCAATAGCCGGAAAAAGTCGGCCATTGCCCGACACCTCCAACGGCCATCAGACTTCGGCCTTAACCCAGCTTGGTAGTAAATCGTCCGGCGATCTCCACCACTAATTTCCCAACTATAACTATCTTTTCAAATATCAACCAAACACATAAACAACAAAATAATGTAAATTCTACCACTTTCAAAAATTTACATTACGGAAAAAAATATTACCTCAGTTTGCAAGATGATAAACAACTAAGCTCCACAAATTGCAAACCACAAAAACTTCGAAAATTATGGAAAAAAAGGTTGGAATGATTTTGAAAAATTTTGGGGAGATTTTTTGTCTGAGAAGAGAAGAAAAGAGAAGAAAGAAATGAGAAGAAAGGGGAGAGGACGAATTAATCTATTATTGAAGGCGCCATATGAGGTTGCGCCTTTAATAAAAAAATATTTTTTTATGAAAATGCCAAATCAGATGACGTCTTCAATAATATTTTTTTTTAAAATCTGAAGACATCATCTGAGATGATTATTTCGATTACTTTAATAATATTTCCCAAAATTAGTTATTTTGTTAAATTAACTTTTTCCGAATAATTAATTAAAAACCCCTTGTTTAATGGGTTGTGGTGTGATGGGGTCATATATAGAGGTTGAATAGTAAGAGATAAGTGGTCCATTGGGTTGAGCCTTCTGGGGTTTTGACACGTGTAAAACTTATAGACTAGAACCCATGTGCAGCGTGGAAGCTGTCATTTTCTTGATGCTTTCTGTTTTGGGTTCTCTTCACCTATTTGTTTTCTAGAACTATGTTTGAATATTTATATAAAATAATAATTATATGTGGATTATTTAGCTAGTTCAATGTGCATATGCTACATACCCAATTATGATACCAAAATCATATAAAATGAAATATAAGATGCTTAGTGAATTATTTGTTACTAAAAACTCGAGATATGTATAAGAGATCATGGTCTCAGATTACTCGATTAATACTATTCTACCATCCTATCATTAAATAGAAAGGATAAAGAAAAATTCAAAGGATTCTTGAGAAAATCGTGTAGGTCTGAAAGGTCAATCACATATATCAAAAGGGTTACCGATTATTATATATCAGGTATATTTTCACTTATTAATTTAAATTTCTTGATTATTTAACATGAGATTTCGAGAGGAGAGTTGTTAAATCAAACATTTGAAACCCTACCATAGTATATGATATGCAAGTTTTTATTTTAAAAATCATATATTTACACGACTATTATTATTAATATTTTTTGGTCTTATCAGTTGAGGTAGCTGTTTTTAAGGACAGACAAATGAGCATGCTTCCATTGTCGGCTCGCCTTATTTTCAAAGAGTGGGCAATGGCTCTAGTCAAATCCATCCACACTTGCTTTTTACTGAAAATGACTTGCCACGACTTTTATTCTTTTTCCACATGGGATACATGACAATGGGAGCTATTGAATTTTCATTTTAGTTCATGTAGAGCAGATATTGTATATCTATAGAAAGTTGCAAATTCGTCCTATAAGTTATCATGTTTCTTTAATTTCATTCTTTAATTCGTCAAAATTGGGTCTTACTATGTTATTTTATTTATTTTTTCTCCGAAAAATGTTGATGTGTCCGGCGAATTAGCACTCTGTGAAACAAGATTAAAAGCCAAAAAATACAAAGTTAATGTATTAAGATGCAATTTTGACATGTTTGAGGACCAAAACAGGAAGAAAAAAAACAACTTAGAGGACTGAATTATCTATTTAGCTATATATTTATTTACCGTTGAAATAATATTATTTCGTATATGAAAGATAACTATCAAATAGATATATTGAACCATATCAAGGTTTTCTTATGCTAAATTTAAGGATAATATACTTAAGGAGTAAAATGACGATATATATCCTCATCAGCGACATGTGTTGTTATCCTATCTCTTAATAATGCTACTCTTAATAGGGGTAGTTGCCAAATTGATTGATGACCCCAATAATTTTTATTATTATTTTTACCTTATTTGGATTTAAATGGAATTTAAAAGAAAATAACTTTTTTTTGAAATTTACTACTCATACTGCGTCAAGTTCAGAGTGACAGAACGATGGAGAACGAAAGTAAGACAAAAAGATATTTTCTTGAAAATGGACATTTTTTGAAGATTAATATATCTCTTGCCAATGGTCCTTGAATATTGATGGCAATATAACAGCAACTAAGTATATATACAGGACACATATGATTTGCCTCATCTTGTTCTTTTTTATTACCAAAATCAGACATATGTTGTTTGATGCTGTCCCAAGAATACTGCTCTTAAAAGTAACATTAAACAATCACACACATATGACGCATATGCATGATACGAATATATTTTGATGGCAGAAATAAATTTTAGATCTTATATTATATTTCAATAATCATAATAATCAACTAGTGCGATTTTATTCGTTTTGCAATTTAAAAATTAAATGAAAATATAAATTATAAATTTTAGATTTCTCTACTCTTTATAGTCCATCGTATAAGTATATTCAGTTATGTCTTAATTTGTCCCATTTTTCATATTTTGAAAATTGTGTTAGAATTCTTAAGTATCATCCAATCAAACTTTAGTTTGCATATGGGTGTGTAATTTGTACTCTCTATTGCGAACCGGAGAATGCATGAGAATCACTCTTGCTTAAACTTATTTAAAAATTATGATTCATCACACATTCATTAAATATATCAAACGATGTCTTAATATATACAACAATCTCGCGTTTAATACATAGTAACAGATAGCACCTAAATTTGATATGCTTTTAATAATATAATAGTATAAATTCACGATATCAAAGTATTAATAGAAGAAACATCATGTTTACTAAGCACATTCTATACACCTAGCTAGTGTACCGTCCACCACCCTCATGAATACGCAATAGCATTAGAGCTTCTACGACACATTCTATACACCTATAGCGCGCGTGTGCGCAGGGCTTCTGGGATTAACCCAGCTGATGAGCTGATAAGAGCCAAACTCCACTTTAGAAAGACTTGAGTTCGAATCCCGTGATGCGCGAAAAAATATTTAACCATTACCCTCTAAAAAATAAAAAAACACACACATATATAATGACTTAGCTAGAAGAGAGAATAGTTGGTATGGTGTAATAATGAGACATTATATTTTTGAATTTTTTCTCACAATAAAAAGATATATTCAATGTGTATCGATGCACTTTGAACTATATTATTGTAGAATAAGATCTCTTAGTCTCCTGATAAATAAAAGACAAGAAAAAATTATAATATTTTGGTTCTGTCACTAGATCATTTTTCTGTTTGTAGTTATTTAAGTCGTCAAAGTTTAATATTAGTATAATAATAGTTTTTGCTTTCAGTTTTAGTCATTTTTTACCAGAATACTGGCGTGACGTCGGATATATCATTAGTGTTCGGCATCAAATCCGCAATTTCAATACCATGTCATCAATTTTTGGCACTACATCAGCATTATGGTTAAAAAAAAGATTAATAGTTAAAACAAGTACCAACTGATAAGTACCAACTTATCAGACTACGAGTGAAATTTTTCGATTTACACGTTAAAATGAAAAGTAATATGACCGAAATTATAATCTTTCCACAGAAGATAAATGAACATTTATAATATAGAAATCAAATTTTATTTTTTGAACTTTATTGGGGATTTGACCATCCAAATTTACGCCACAGTATCAGCACTTCTTTTATGGGAAAAGAAAGCAAAATGAGAAATAATAACGACACAATGATTTAACATGTAAAACTCTCAAATTACGATAAAAACCATCAGGATCAGAGAAGAAAATACATTATGTGAAAAAGTATTACAACCACAAAATTTCTCTCATCACCCAAAAGGTACACAAAAAGCTTTCCCACTAGCTACACTTTATAACTCACACATCTCCCCGTTATAAGAATGACACCTAATAAAATCTTTTGTGATGTAGATGATCAGTCACAGCTGCAACCACAGAGCAAATTAAGAATTTTACAAGAATCTAAAATAAGAGAGGAATTTATCTAATCAAAAGCCAAAACTTGTTAGAGAAGCTATTGACTAGTGTAAAACAAGAGGCATGTACATCCTTTTATAGCAAATCACTTGCCCAATTTTTCTTTTTCCCTCGATGTGGGACGAAAGAGTCCCAACATCATCAATCTCCACTTTATGACTTTGGATTCCACAACACTCCACCTCAATGAAGATCTCCGTGGCTTTTGCTAACCGTCACTGCAAGACAGTCATAATTCTCAATGTAGAGAATTAACATGCTCCACCATAAAAAAACATTATCACTCAGAATAAACCATTCCAAGAATTTCAATTCGACCCATGTTGAAAAACAACCATGCTGAAAATTGTGGTGTGACTCCCATGTTTTGGCTCACCTGCGAGTTAATCAGCCATCAACATATATTTTCACTATACATCAACATATATTTTCACTATACACCAGCATCAACGCCAAACCAATGTCTTTATGCAAATTATAGACCCACTAACATTATACATCCTCTATAATGGCAACATGAGGACAACTGTTACACCCCGTTTAATTAATAATTAAATAATATCTATAATTACATAAATATATGTATTAGATATATAGCAAGTTAAAATACATATATACATATATTATCATTATTAATTCGTTTAAAATGAGTTCTTATTTCAATGATGCCATGACAAGCGTCATGCATGCAACTTATCCTCCAATCTTTTGCTTATAAATACGCTCCACTCCTTAATGAATTATGCAGAAACTCTTGGAAAAATGCTAGGAATGTGAGTAGAGCGTAGTGTCACCGGATGAGAGTTTTCACCCAGGCTTTTTCGAACCCGTGCGGCACTTGACTAGTGACCCCGCGTCGCTAGCAAGTCAGCCTTCCTCCCGAGTTGGTTGCTAAAGTGCTAGAAAGAGAGAACACAAAGAGATTGAGAGAATGCTTTGTATTGATTGAATACTTGATTGAAAACTTGGATACTTGCAAATGAACTTCTACATCCTATATATACATGTCCACCTCCTCAATGGATGGTGGTGATCAATTTGATCTAATGGTTGGGAAAGACCTTCTAGGATCTTCTTCCCTTCTACATGTTTCTACCATGATCTATGTACAAGATTCTAGAACATCTACATGCTTCTATGATGTCCTATGTATGCTCCACAAGATTCTAGAATCCTAAAGAATGTGCAAGTGAAGTCAAGAGTCTTCCGGGTTGCTCCAAAGTGTTCTTCAAGCTTCCGGGAGCTTCCGGAATGTCCCAAAGCAACAAACTATGTGAAATTACAATCTTGCCCCCAGTTGGAAAGAAATGAGTTTGAACCTCCGTAATGCTTGGCCGGCAAGACTGGGTGCAACACTGCGGGTCGTGACATTCTCCCCCACCAAAGTTGGCGACGCCCTCATCACCTGCACGTCGCAGAACTCCTTGTGCACAGATTGGCACAATCAATCTTTGTGCTCCCACACGCATCCTGCCTCAAGTTGACCTTTCCATTGCATGAAGCACTCGATGTATGGGTGCCATCATATTTCCGTACCAACCCTTTCCGGGGACCGCAAGGACTTGAACTGTTGGGGTGGTGGTTTCACCATTATAAGGTCCTTTTCCTTGAACTCAGCCACTCGTGGGTTAATGCATGTCCACTTCTTCCTCATATTGGTAATTGTGCCCAAGGATGCTCGAGCCAAATCAGTCTCTCCGCGTAAGGACTTGGCGGATGTATACGCTGTGGGGCTGCTCCCTATGCAGCGCGTAGCGATGTAGTGCGGTTTCATTGGTGTCTTCCAATATGGTTTGTGAGAAGGCGGGCCAATATCATTTACCAGCTTCATTGTGTGGTCCTCCTTCCTCTTGGGTTGTAGTTTCTTCCGCGGTTCCTTTGGCATGATGTCCTTGGAATCCCTAGGCACGACCTTGATCTCCATAGGCAACTTCCCCAGTCCCTCAGTCTTAGGCCCCTCGTCTATCTTCGGAAACATGCCATAAGTCTCATCGTTACTTTTAAGCCCCTTCGCAAGTTCGATGGCCGACAACCTTCTCGGCCCCTTGGCCTCCCTCTTGGCCAGTATAGTGCACGGGGTGTTTGCACCTAGAATATATAAGGAGTTGGAAAAGGGTAGAATACATGCTCGTACCTCATCGAGCCACTCTAGCCCAAGCACCATGTCATAGTCGTCCATGGGCAGCACCGTGTAAGAGACACATCCCTGCCATTCTCCTATCGTGGTCTTCACTCTCTTGGCCGCTCCAGTAATTGGTTTGGCCGTTGTGTTTACCGACTTGATTGATCCACCGGTTGGAGTGATGAAAAGCCCCAACTTCTTCACCGTCTCCTCTCGGATGAAGTTGTGCGTGGCTCCCGTGTCCACCAATGCCCTGACTCGTCAGCCCCTGACCAAGGTATCCACGAACATAGACCCACCCTTGGGTTCTTTTGTTGGATCCACCTTTGCCTTGACGACATTGAGAAGTTGTAGAGATCCGATCTTTGTGCCTTCCCCCGCGGCTCCACGTCTTCGTCTGTCAAGGCTGCTAGTTTGTTCACCATTGGGTAATTGGCCATGATGTGGTCGGCCTTGTGACAAAGGTAGCAAGTCCGACCTCGATCATTGTACTTGTTGCCCATCAGTCTCGGTGCATTGCCTTTGTTGTGGTTTTGGTTTGAGTTCGACTGGTTGCCTCCCACAACTTGGTCCTCATCCTCCTTGCTTCTGTTATTGCTGTCATTGGAGGGCCGCAACTCAATAAGGCTCTCGGCATATGCAATTGCCGTAGCCAAATCCTGCACCTGCCGGCGTTGGAGCTCTTGCCTTGCCCATGGCTTGAGACCATCAAGGAATGCAAAAAATGCTTCCCGGTCAGTCAGCTCTGGGATCTCCAAGACGATCTCTTGGAACTCCTTTATGTACTCCTTAATGGTTTTGTTGTGTGTGAGTCACCGTAACCTACCACGAGCCTCATACTCCACATTCTCGGGGTAGAATTAACGCTTGAGCTCCGCCTTAAAATCCTCCCAAGTCTCCATGCGCTATGTGCCTCGCTCAATATCAGCGTGACTCCTCCTCCACCATAATGTTGCCATGTCGGCCAAGAATAGAGGCGCCGTGCGAATCTTAGCCTCATTGTCCCGCACATTCGAGGCAGCAAAGTATTGCTCCAAGTTCCACAAAAAGTTATCGAGCTCCTTGGCATTTCGATCCCCATTGTATGGTTTTGGCCTTGGAACATCGATCCGTGTCGGTGCTGTGGCCACATGATCCCCTGCGTTGGCCATTGCCCGCTTACATAGCACCATGTCGGCCTTGAGAGTTTTGAACTCTTCTTGCAAGGCCTCAATCATGCCCCTAAATTCATCAAATTGATTCTTCACATCAAAATTGAATGAGTTAATTTGTTGGAGTACCTGGCCTTGAAACTCCTCCCCTGAGGTGTTCTCTTCAAGTTCCCGAACCCTCTCGGCCACATCCTCGAAGGCTTGGGAGTGATCCGCCATGTATTGCTCCAGTCGGATCATCCGACTTTCCATGCCACCCATAAAGTCGGCCGATGGTTCCCTCGACTGGCCTCGGCCCTTCCTCGGTGCCTTCTCCTGCTTCTCGGGTTGTTGGACCACCCCTGAGTCCGACATTCTTTCTTCTAGCAGCACCAACGAACAACCTTGAGTGCGGAAGCTTTAAGAACCGACCTAGGCTCTGATACCACTTGTGACGGGCTCAGAGTTTTGGCGCAGACGACAACCCGTGCGGCGACCCCGGATCCCCATAACTCCGAGGTTGAGCCTTATTCCATCTTCGATGCCTACCGGTTTCGCCCTCCCATGGGCTCATCAGGGAAGCGGGAATAGCTCCCAACCAGTCTAGTGTCTAGAATGCTCGCACTTCCGTCCTAGTCAGGTCCAAGACCAGCGACAAGCTCCCCAAACTCAATTGGGTCGGCATGCCTAACTTAGGACGGACGAACATCTAAGGCACGTACTCGACTCTTATGAGCCGTCCCGCAATCCCGTAATCCAACGTTATAACCAACCAGCAAGCATCTCGCGATGTCTGCGTGTCACGATATTTGGTGCGTGACAGTAGGCATACATAGGAGAGAAAATTCAGAAAAATACCCAAACCGCATCCATATAATCCGAAAAGTTTACACAATCAACCTCACCAACACAGAAAAGACTTAGTGTTGGAGGTGTAGCAAAAATCAAAAGGAAACTCTCGCAAAAAATCAGAATCCGAGAGGAACAACTGTTGAAAATTCCATCAGGAGACTGTTTTGAGGTAGTATATTCAAGCCCTTATTTTTTGCACTTAGAAACTATTCTTGATCTCGTGTATAAAACCAAAGTTGTTCAAAATGTGTTGTAGCATAAATGCATGTCGGCCCTTTGCCAAAAAATACAGTATAGATACTTTTTTGGCGACCAAAGTATGCATGCATATCATTTTATAAACTTAAAATCTGGGTGAATCTAGCTTGGAATTTCATAATGTTTTCGAACAAAAGTTTTAGATCTCGTGAAGACGAACATACTACAGAAATCCTGGCCAAGCGCGGCACGACGGCGCGTGAACCTCGCGCACAGTGAATATTCTTGTGTTTCCGATTGCCGAAGCTTTCTGCACTTATTTTAGACATTTGTGGAAAGTTTCATAAATTTTCGATGAATTGATGATTTATCATGATTTTTTAAAGTTTGGACACAAAGATATTGGATAGATTTTGAGCCAAATATGATTTTTAAATACTTCAATACCTAATATTGGCCCTAACCCATTAAATATTGCTTACATTATAATTATAGGAGTTAATATCGGCTTGGACTTAGCAACAGAGAAAATCTCATATGCCATTGAGGTGAGGTGTACTCCGATTTCTTTCAATACAGCCATTTTGGCATTTGGCCTGAAATCTTTCAAATACAACACTTTTGTCATTTGGCCAGGAACTTACATTATGTTTATTCATTACCCCATCTTTCATATATGTTGTTATATTGTGCCTTACAATAGTTCATTGATCATATTGTCTTCATGTCTTATTACCGTCTTTATCGCTATTATGTTCCTTTGAATGTTTGAATAACTATTGGAGACCTGGACAACAGACATATTGTCACACCCCCAAATCACAACTACCATAATACAAGCTATATATAACTACAAATTTCGACACCATCTCCTCTGTTTATATAACATCCTGAGACATAACAACAACCTCAGTATATATAAAAATCCATATCACCAGGACATTATCATATGTATGAGTCACAATCATACTATTTACATATAATTTTTTTTTTAAAGTAAAGTCCACAAAAGATAGTTCTACAGATTTTAAATCCAAAAGTTAACAAAATAACCTAAAAAAATCACATAATTTTCAAAACATAAATCTGCATACTCAAAAACCAAAATAAGATAACCCATAGCCCAACATGTCGTCATCTATGTACATCGGATCTCATAAACTCGTATGAGCTCATCACCCTGCTCAGTAAGGCCAGGCCTCAGATATCGTCATACTCACCTACAATGCATGAACTATGTGAGATAATGCCCAGTAAATAAAAATCATGCATGCTATGAAAATGACATGAGACATCAGTAAAACATTAATTTTAAAGTGCATTCTCAAAAATATATAAACAACTTGCTCAAATTCATATTTTTCATGGGCCCTTGACCCAGTTACTATGTACTGGAACAGAGCTCTGAACAATATCAATAGGCACATATACAATAGAGAACTGATATAGTCGAGTGAATCATCCTCCCGGGACCTCCAAAGAACATCCCTATCAACCCCCGAGATCACCCTAGAAGTTTGTACATCAACGTGTAAATGCAAATGAATAGCCAAGGCGATGAAATAAGATTTATTTCCACAACAATTAAACATTTTATACATCAAAGAATACATAAGATAATAGATTGCACATTTATTCAAGCACTAACATCACAAAAATTGCAGATGGATTTTTCAATAGCTGGCGTAGCTCCATTCCTAGATTGGATTTCAACATCCACAGTCAATCTACACAATCCAAATATTTATTTTAGCTATTAATTCATTATTGCCTATATTTATTAATTTGTTTTAAGCAATTTCGTTCAATTGTATTGCTTTTAGAACAATTATATCATCATTTAGAATCCTAATAAATCATTTTGTACGTCATTAAATTCTAGTTATATCAGTAAACTCCATAATGTTTCTAAAATATAATATTCATATAAACTCAAAATTACAACATAATATCAAATTTCTTGTCAAATACAGTTTATTATCGTTTACTCTGTCACATATATGGATTTCATATTTTTCTAGCAATACTACAAATTTAGCTTTTTTATAAACGCTAGAAATCCCAAGAGAAAACTACCATCAGTCGAAGATGACGACTCAACGATTCCAAATATATAATTTGTTTGAAGTTTCGACAGCGTTTTGACATCCAAAATTCAATGAAATCTTGTTTCCTCTTCTCCTTTCGTTTCTCTTTGTTTGATATACGTGTGCGTGTGTTTGGGTGTGTATGTATGTTTAATATGTAAATTACACATATAAATCCCTTGAAAGTTAGTCGGTCAAAATTTCATTTTTTTTTTCAATTTTATCTTTTTTAAAAAATTATGAAATTACGAAAATACCCCTATAATATTGGTGTTTTCTTATTTCAAATATATTAATTTGGACATAGGATGATCGAATTAGCAAAATTGCTCCAAATAAAAGTCGTAGACATACGGCTAAACTTTCATTTGGCTTTAGAATCACTCAATTCAGATATTGGACGAGAAAGTTATGCCCACTCTACCACAACATATAAATGCATAAATTCTTGTATTCATGATACATTTCAATATTAATTTTCTCCTCCTCCGGTAATTTTTGGCAAAAAACTAGAAACAAGAAAGTTGTAGCCCTACGAATTGTCTTTTTAATAAAATTGACCTCGTCATATTTCGGCAAATTTCGTTGAATATTTAAGCCGTTACACTAGATTTCATGACGGGCTAACACATATATCAAACATAAATTCAAGTATTAGACTCGGGTATTACACATATGTCTGGATATTAAGTCCACTCGACAACGCGGCTTCGGCCCAGAAAGTGAGTTGAACAATGGATGACAGTCCAGATATATGGTTCATCTGAACAAGGCGCACCATTTTATGGTCTGGAAAATGCTTCATTTTGGCTCATAAATGAATGAATATACATATCATATCTGAATATGTGGGGAAAAGTGCACCTAATTGTCGGGTGAGAACCACCTCTTCAGCCCACAATATTCACCATAATGTCATAAATTGTCATTGTTCATTGATGATTTTCTTAAATGCAACGCTATCTCTTTATTACATTACATGTCATATTGATACATTGCATCATTTGATAAGCACAAATATAAGCCATTGTTATTCCCTCACTAAGTCCTTGAAGAATTAAATTGTATTTTAATTGTTATTTATTGTGAGTTCCAGATACATGATAACCGTAGGGGAATTAGGCTTACAAGTATTGTTAAAGTATTCCTTCTTTAATTAAATAGCATATCATCGTAAGGAGTTTACCTCTTGTAATTTGTTAGTTATCTTGGATTGCATTTTGGTATTTAGGTTTTTTTAACGCTTCCGCTATTATAAACGCTTCCGCTAATGTAATATAATTAATTATTATGTATGGTCTGAATGAAAGTAACCCTATACATGTGTATATCTATTTATGATAGATAATGTGGTATCAGATAAGGGTTCAAATAAAATGTCCTGAGTCGGGTACCACAACAACGGCATGCCATAAGGATGTACATGTCCTTTTTTTAAAGGACATCAAGAAAGAAGACAATGTTAGCTTCATCATCAGTATCCTATTTACTGACCAACAGTAATTTACCGAATCCACTCCAGCTTTTGTACATTTTCTTTTGATATGGCTAGGTTGTCCACATCCCAACAGGCTTTCTTTGTAGAGTTCTTCTTCTTCCAATCACGAGCTACCATTGCAAAATTTTCATGTGAACTGTTACTTCTGCCATATCTCATCTCTTCAGAAAGAAGCTTACTACTAACCTCTGAGAAACTGATTTTTTCCTTTCTGTGAATCAATTTCGCTTCATGTGCTCATACGAACGTGGAAGAGACCAGATGAATCTCAAGGCTTGATCACCATCATCAGTTTTAACTCCAATACATTCAAACTGTGAAACAATACTGTTGGAATCGAAGAGGGGGGGTGAATGAGATTCCTTGGCTACTTTAGCTTTTTAAAATGAGTTTGCAAAACAAAATAGTTTGCGCTTGCAGAAGCCTTACGTCAATCGACAAATAAAAGAAAAGGAGAAGTAAATAAATAAATAAATGCGTAATGTAATAAAGTGGTAAATGAGACAAGAATTTGTTATAGAAGTTCGGCGATGAATCGCCTACGTCTCCTCTTCCCGGTTAGATAACCTCCAACCGAGGTTCCACTAGAATAAATGATCTTGGCCTTGAGGGCTCCAAGTTAGCCACAACCCAACTCTTCCCGAGTTTACAAAGCTCTTCCCGAGCATAATACTCTTCCCGAGTACACAAAGCTCTTCACGAGCTACCAACACTCTTCACGAGTCTTCTTGGCCTTAAGGGCTCCAAGGATAGCCACAACACATGCACCAACTAAACTTGTTGATGACTTTACAATTTCCAACTTGCTTTGGTGTTGGAGGACCTTTACAATGAACTCAACAAAACACCTTCGCGGTGTACTCACACGAAGACAACAAGACTCTATCAAAAGAAAAGGATTACAAGCTCCAATACAACAACAATGTATGGAGATTGCAAAGCTATATGAAATTTGAATGATCAAAGCTTTGTGGAAGTTTGTAGGCTTGTTTCTTCTCTTCAAAATGCTCCAAAGCATCAATATTTATAGTGTAGAAGGCCCCATAGGCTCCTACTAGCCATTGCTACACATAAGGCTGAAATTACTCCTCGATCGCCTCGGGCGATCTCCATCGCCACGTTCTAACGTTCAAATCTGGCCCAGATCGCCTCAGGCGATGTCCCCATCGCCCGTTGAAAATTTGCCGTAGGATCAATTCTGGATCACCTGGGGCGACCATGCCATTTCCTGGGGCGATCTGGATCGCCTGGCGCGCAGCGTGCCATCGCCTGGGTCGATGGTGCGTGCAGCGTGCACGCATGGCTCGGATCGCCTGAGGTGATGGCCCGGATCGCCTGAGGTGATCTGCCAGATTTCAACACTCTCAAACTTTGCACTATTCGACCATCTTAAGCTCATTTCTGGGAAAAGTGGTAAACATGAAAGTTGTATCCATTCCTCTTATCTAGGTGTGGACAAAAGTTCATGGCATTTCATTAATGTATGAAGAAGTTACGCCCAAAATGCTACAACCGCTCAAACCTTGCTACAATCTGCACTTGTTATGACTTCCATGCCATTTTGCTCCATGATGCAATCCGAATTGGACTGAGATGTTTGAATATTAAATCTAGAATATTGGGTTGGCTTTCCAACCTATTTGGATTCACATTATTCGGAGACTCGAGCCAAGAGATAGAATCAAAATATTGCACTGCGCTCCAATTGGCTTCTATACGAATTTGCCCACCAACGGACCATTGGTTTGTGGGTCTTCATCCCATCATAAAAAATTATTCCAACATCATTCCATACATGTTGAACACTTAATTTGGTTGTTCATAGATCTCATTCCTTCTCGTCCAAGCTTAATAGATTCCTTGATAAAAAACACCGCTTGTCCTATGAACTCACATATGTTATTGTATAACTTGGGTTCTCTTCCATTGGTCTTCCCAACCAATTTATCAATCTAACCATGTACACTAAGTAGACATATTAGTACAACAAATGCAAGTTTTGTTGATCATCAAAACTCAAAAATAAACCGGAGATAAATTAAACAACCATGCGTTTAAGGCTCAACAATCTCCCCCTTTTTGATGATCACAAAACTTGATAAACTTGCATATGTAATATGCATGAAATGTGAGTAAACATGACTCCCCCTTAACAATTGCATAGCACATACAAGATTACCTAAGTAAAGCATAAAGCAAACAACTCTCCCCCTCAAACCATACATATAGGAACTCTCCCTCTTAAACTATGCATGTATTAAGTTTCAAGTTAAGCTTCAAGTTTATCACAACATTCTCCCCCTTTTTGTGATAATCAAAAAGCACAAAATTTAAATAAACATAGCATAATTATATGTTGCCACATAGTCATATTTTAACACTATACATATGTTCATCATCAAGCATATAATAAGCATAACAAGCCTAAGATTAAATCATAGAGATGAACCACAAACATGTGTTTAAGGCAATCAACAATAAATTTCAAGTGTTGCAAGGTGTGCTTATGTTCTACCATGAGTTCATGCACTTATGCCCAATTATCATTAAAATTATCAATGCATCATTAGATAAGATTATTAATCACATAATTGCACATTGCATATTCAAATTTGAATTCAATGCACTTACTATAAAAGGATAAGCATACATCATGCAATAGAACAATTTATATGTGCATATGCTAAGGGGTTATCCATTTTACTACCAATGAATATTTGAGCTTCATATTTATTGGTCACAATTAATTTGTGCCAATTAATTTTGAATTGCTCATTTAAAATGTATAAAATAAATTTTACATTCGATGACAAGAGTGCGTTCTTGTTAGTGGTCCTATGCCTCGTGCTTACTCTATTGAGGTGAATGGGATAATCTCCTCCTTTGAGTTGCTTGTGCCTTCATCCTCCATTCCATTGTTGTCCCTACAAAACAAATTAACAATAGGAGGATCTTTGGTACCCATTTGATTTTTGGGTCCTTGAGGGTTAGCTTTCATTGGCACCTTTGGAATCCATTTCCACTTTTTGTTAGGTTGGTATTGGATTCCAGCAAACCTACATTTATTCTTAGTGTGACCATTTTTTACAACAATAGTTACAAGTAGTAGAATCATGCTTGGATTTTGCTAACAAGCTTGAAAATGATTTTGATTTGCTTGAGAAGCCTAACACGGCTTTATCAAAGCTACAACGTTGCAAGCCAAGCAACTCATTCATCTTTAGACTACTCTCGCTAAATTTGCAAAAAGATATCTTCAAGGAATTTAATTCATTTTTCAATAAATTATTTTCTTCATCTTTCTTGACAACCTCAAGTTTGAGTAATTTGTTACTCATCTTGGTTTTGCCAAGAACATCTATAAGCTCATGATAAGAATCTAAAAGTTCATCAAAAGATGGTACCTCATCATCGCTTTCATTTCCTTCATCATTTGTGTCATCTTTGGCCATGAGACAAAGGTTGGTTTCTTCTTCATCGGAGTCGCTATCACTCCATGTAGCTATTAGGGCCTTCTTCTTGCTTTTATCTTCATTCTTCTTCCTAGCACACTTGTTAGCATAATGACCTTTTTCTTGACAATTATAACAAGTTACCTCGTGTTTGGATTCATGTTTGGTAGCACTCGAGGTCTTTGGCTTGTTATGTTTGTTGAAGGATTTCTTGAACTTTCTTGAGAACAATGCCATTTCCTCATCATCTTCGTCATCCTCGGATTGATCTTTTCTTCCGACCAAGGCGATCCCCTTTCTCATAGATCTATCATCCTCCTTTATGCCTTTCCTTGTTGATACTTCAAGTTCATGAGTCACCAAAGTGCCATGAAGCTCATCAAGGTCATAAGATGCACTTTCTCCTTTGTTTGACTCAATGATGGCGGTTCTCTTCGCATCCCATTCCTTTGGCAATGCTCGTAGTGCTCTCCTCCATATTTGCTTTGGAGGATACTTCTCTTCAAGTTGAGCAAGCTCGTTTATGATTATGGTGAGCCTCCTAAACATTGAATCAACTTCTTCTCCGGACTCCATCTCAAATGTCTCATATTTGAGTTGTAGAAGGTCTATCTTTGTCTCCTTCACTTGATTTGTTCCTTCATGACAAATTTGCAATTTGTCCCATATCTCCTTAGCGGTTGAGCACATCGAGATCCGGTTGTACTCCTTCATATCTAAAGCACAATGCAAAATATTAATAGCTTTAGCATTTTGAGATATTAAAATCATATCCGCTCTAGTGAAATCGTCCATTTCTTTAGGGATACTTATTCCCCCAACTTCCTTTAAAGGAATATGTGGACCTTTCACAATAATCTTCCATAGATCATAATCTACGGATTGGATATATAGAGAAATTCTATTTTTCCAATATCCGTAATTATCACCCGTGAAGAGCGGAGGTCTATTTGTCGATTGACCTTGAGCAAACTCATTTGCTTAGATTAGCCATATAAAAGATTTGATTTAAAAACAAAAATCAAATGGCTCTGATACCACTTGTTGGAATCGAAGAGGGGGTGAATGAGATTCCTTGGCTACTTTAGCTTTTTAAAATGAGTTTACAAAAACAAAATAGTTTGCGCTTGCGGAAGCCTTACGTCAATCGATAAATAAAAGAAAATGAGAAGTAAATAAATAAATAAATGCGTAATGTAATAAAGTGGTAAATGAGACAATAATTTGTTATAGAAGTTTGGCGATGAATCGCCTACGTCTCCTCTTCCCGGTTAGATAACCTCCAACCGAGGTTCCACTAGAATAAATGATCTTGGCCTTGAGGGCTCCAAGTTAGCCACAACCCAACTCTTCCCGAGTTTACAAAGCTCTTCCCGAGCATAATACTCTTCCCGAGTACACAAAGCTCTTCACGAGCTACCAACACTCTTCACGAGTCTTCTTGGCCTTAAGGGCTCCAAGGATAGCCACAACACATGCACCAACTAAACTTGTTGATGACTTTACAATTTCCAACTTGCTTTGGTGTTGGAGGACCTTTACAATGAACTCAACAAAACACCTTCGCGGTGTACTCACACGAAGACAACAAGACTCTATCAAAAGAAAAGGATTACAAGCTCCAATACAACAACAATGTATGGAGATTGCAAAGCTATATGAAATTTGAATGATCAAAGCTTTGTGGAAGTTTGTAGGCTTGTTTCTTCTCTTCAAAATGCTCCAAAGCATCAATATTTATAGTGTAGAAGGCCCCATAGGCTCCTACTAGCCATTGCTACACATAAGGCTGAAATTACTCCTCGATCGCCTCGGGCGATCTCCATCGCCACGTTCTAACGTTCAAATCTGGCCCAGATCGCCTCAGGCGATGTCCCCATCGCCCGTTGAAAATTTGCCGTAGGATCAATTCTGGATCACCTGGGGCGACCATGCCATTTCCTGGGGCGATCTGGATCGCCTGGCGCGCAGCGTGCCATCGCCTGGGTCGATGGTGCGTGCAGCGTGCACGCATGGCTCGGATCGCCTGAGGTGATGGCCCGGATCGCCTGAGGTGATCTGCCAGATTTCAACACTCTCAAACTTTGCACTATTCGACCATCTTAAGCTCATTTCTGGGAAAAGTGGTAAACATGAAAGTTGTATCCATTCCTCTTATCTAGGTGTGGACAAAAGTTCATGGCATTTCATTAATGTATGAAGAAGTTACGCCCAAAATGCTACAGCCGCTCAAACCTTGTTACAATCTGCACTTGTTATGACTTCCATGCCATTTTACTCCATGATGCAATCCGAATTGGACTGAGATGTTTGAATATGAAATCTAGAATATTGGGTTGGATTTCCAACCTATTTGGATTCACATTATTCGGAGACTTGAGCCAAGAGATAGAATCAAAACATTGCACTCCGCTCCAATTGGCTTCTATACGAATTTGCCCACCAACGGACCATTGGTTTGTGGGTCTTCATCCCATCATAAAAAATTGTTCCAACATCATTTCACACATGTTGAACACTTAATTTGGTTGTTCATAGATCTCATTCCTTCTCGTCCAAGCTTAATAGATTCCTTGATAAAAAACACCGCTTGTCCTATGAACTCACATATGTTATTGTATAACTTGGGTTCTCTTCCATTGGTCTTCCCAACCAATTTATCAATCTAACCATGTACACTAAGTAGACATATTAGTACAACAAATGCAAGTTTTGTTGATCATCAAAACTCAAAAATAAACCGGAGATAAATTAACGCATTAAACACAACCATGCGTTTAAGGCTCAAATACCATTGAGAACACTTAAACAATCTGAAATAACAGTTCCATCATTCATTTGTAATGTATGAAACTGCTATTTCAGATACACCCGATTTGAGATGCAATTTCTCTGATACAACTTTTCCAGTTTTTCCCATAGTTCTTTTGCTGAAGACATTCCATGCACATTTGTAAGGACATTTTTAGCTAGGCATAGACGGATTGCACTTGCTGCTCTCAAATCCAGATTCTCCCAATCTTCATTGCTCATTCCAGCTTTGCCTGATGCACTAGTCGTTCCACCAGTCGAATATTCTGCCCTTTAACGCCCTGTGTTAACCAGATTGAATCAACACATCACTGACTTACAATTGCCACAAGCCAAAGTTTATTTTCCCATCAAATTTCTCCACATCAAATCTGACAGCATTTGAAACTCTGCTTCCTGACATTATCTTGTGATATTTTTATGAATTTTACGATAGACTTGAATAGTAAACACTAAGTAAGCTCCCAGGAAATAGAGAATCTCGATCTTTTCTAAACAGAACTTCAAGATTCCCAGGATAATTGGTGGGGTCACACCGGTCCCATTTAAATACCAATTTTCCTAGACAAACCTTCTTAGTCAACATGTATTCGCCTACCACACTAAAGCTCCACCACAGCAAAAGGACACATGCCCTGATGCCACTTATTGGGAATTTGACCATCCAAATTCCCCCATGATTCACACCTTTTTATGGGAAAAGAAAACAAAAAGGGAAAATATTAACGACACAAGGATTTAACAAGAAAACTCTCGAATCAGGATAAAACCACTAATATCATAGAAGAAAATACACTATGTGAAAAATTATTACAACCACACAACTTCTCTCCTCATTCCAAAGGCACCCGCAAAGTTTTCAAACTAGCCAAACTTTATATCTCACACCTCTCCCCATTACAAGGACAACTAATAAAATCATTTCTGATGTGGATAGTCACAGCTGCAACCACAGAGTATACTAAGAATTTTACAAGATTCTAAAACAAGAGAGAAATTTATCTAATTTAAAGCCAAATTTGCTAAATAAACTATTGGCTGATACACTTAAAATAAGAGGCATTGACATCCTTTTATAGCAAATGAATTGCCCAACTTTTCTCTCTCCCTCGACATGGGCCGAAAGAGTCCCAACACATCAACTTATCCATGATAATTGAGTGTGTTGATCTTGGCGTGGAATTTGCGACGAGAAAAATTCATTATACGGCCTATTCCTTACTTTTCCCAACTCAAAAGCATCTCTCAATTCTCATTGTTACTTGGAATTTTGTTATGGTAGACGTGTATTTCTTCCAAGCACAAAAAAATATACAAAAAATAAATGAGACCAGATTTTTTACGTGGAAAACCCCAAAATATGACGAAAAATCACGGGACCTAGTCCAGTATAAATTCCACTATAAACAAATGAGTGATTTACATGTTTTCCTTACAAGAATGAGCTAAGAAACAAAAATGGTGGAGGGGGAATGAAGCACCGCCGAGAAAGCTGCTGGGAAGGAAGAACCTCCCTTAACCCTATTGTTCCTTCACTATTTATATAAAGGATAAATGTGCTTCTAATGGGCTAATTAAACAGTATGATAACGGGCCTAGTAAAAGGAAAATAGACCAAGGTAGGATAGTCTCTAGTGTCTTACGAGACTAGGCCGAGCTGGAGGTCTTCCTCGAGGCCGAGCTAGGGTGGCCGAACTGGAGGTCATCCTCGAGTGTCGACCTAGGGTGGCCAAGCTGGAGGTCTTCCTCGAGGCTGAGCTGGAGGTCTTCCTCGAGGCCGAGCTGGGGTGGCCGAGGTGGAGGTCATTCTCGAGGCCAACTTGGGGTGGCCGAGCTGGAGGTCATCCTCGAGTGCCGACCTAGGGTGGCCAAGCTGGAGGTCTTGCCCAAGTAAGGTCTTGGAGAGTACATACTTTCACCAGGATAACACAAGTATCCCTGATAGGATGATCTATAGTATCTTACAAGATCGGGTCGAGCCCATAGAGTTCGGGTCCGAACCGCTCCGGATATCGGGGTATCACAAGTATTCCCCCTCTAGTCAAGCTAAAGTAATGATGTCTCGACTCAGACTGGTCAGATGAGGACCGGATCGGTAGTCACTTCAAATCTCAAACCATGATCTGATCTTGCGAAGTAATCACTGAGAGGTGGAATCACAAGCGTCGTGCCGAGTTCCCAAGTCATGCTGTCGGTAGACCAATGACAATTCGAATGCTGATCCTTGATAAAGTAGACGGCTCGTAGAACCCATACGAGGAACCGGCGTAATCATAGTACTGAGAGCTCGTGTCAATAATGGCAGGCCAGACTGGGTAGTAGGAGTCAGAATCGAAGCGACTATAATCGAGAATTCCGAGCTGACAAAGGTGATCGAGAGACCCGAGGTGATAAAACTGAGCTGAGAAGCAAATAGGCATATATTCGAAACTCCAAGAATAAGAAATATTCCGAGCAGATAAAACAAATACGGACTATGTTTATCTTGGTTGGGCTGACCTGTTACCTGTACAGGGCTGACCTGCAATGAAAACTAGAAATAATTCTAAGTATAGAATTAAATCTTAAACATGGCTGACCTGTTATCTGTGCAGGGCTGGCCAGCAATAATAACTACAAATAATTCTAAGTATAGAATTAAATCTTAAATATGGCTGACTTGTTATCTGTGCAGGGCTGACCTGCATTAACAACCATAAATAATTCTAAGTATAGAATTAAATCTTAAACATGGCTGACCTGTTAATCTGTGCAGGGCTGGCCTGCATTAACAACTAGAAATCATTCTAAGTATATAATTAAATCTTAAACATGGCTGGCCTGTTAATCTGTGCAGGGCTGACCTGTCATAACAAATAGAAATAATTCTAAGTATAGAATTAAATCTTAAACATGGCTGACTTGTTATCTGTGCAGGGCTGGCCTGCAATGAATCATGCCAGGGCGGTCCTTAGCTGTAAATGCATACCAGGGCCTTATACACCTGTGTTCAAACAATCAGGGCGGACTTGCTTGAACTCCGAAGGCAATAATCCGAGCATATAAGCCTCACCCAACCCGAGCTACTGAAATAACTAATACGAGCACATACAACTAATCTGTCCTAAACTCCAGAGCTAATAGGTATGCAGAGCAGATAAAGTTCATCCGGCATGATCACTGGATGTGAGCAGATAAAAACAACAGGGCTGACCTGTTTGAACTCCACAGAATAAACAGGAGCGAATGACTCTCGTTCATCTGAACTCAAGTGCGGGCGATGCGATAAAACCGTGCCTGGGCCGACCATGGCAGCATGTCATAGTCAGGGCGACCATAACTTTTTCATAGTCAGGGCGGATCTTAACTTTTTCATAGTCAGGGCAGACCTTAACTTTTTCATAGTCAGGGCGGACCTTAACTTTTTCATTCAGGGCGGACCTTAACTTTTTGATAGTCGGGGCGGACCTTAACTTTTTCATAGTCAGGGCGGACCTTAACTTTTTCAGTCAGGGCGGACCTTAACTTTTTCATAGTCAGGGCGGACCTTAACTATAGTCAGGGCGGACCTTAACTTTTTCATAGTCAGGCGGACCATAACTTGTTCAGTTAGGGCGTATCTTAACTTTTTCATGGTCAGGGCGGATCTTAACTTTTTCATAGTCAGGGCGGACCTTAACTAAATATTTGCCAGGGCCTCATACACCTGAGCTTAAGCAATCAGGGCGGACCTGTGCTAAATATTTGCTAGGGCCTCATACACCTAGGCTTACTCCGAATATCCATCCAAACTCCCCATCATCACATCATCTGAATAAGTTCATCCAAAATGCAGAACAAATAAAGATCCCAAGCTGACGAATAAGGACTTACTGCGAGATCGCCTGTCTGAGTTGATATAATAGGAGTTTACTGCTAAACAGAATGCCCGAGTTGTAGTGGTAGGGGCTTATTGCGAGATTGCATGCCCGAGTTGAACTCCTGAACAAGGGCTTATTGGACAGGAAGAACCGCAATTAAG
Organism: Haberlea rhodopensis; assembly: GCA_907163345.1. Classification (NCBI taxonomy): domain Eukaryota; kingdom Viridiplantae; phylum Streptophyta; class Magnoliopsida; order Lamiales; family Gesneriaceae; genus Haberlea; species Haberlea rhodopensis. The sequence continues at coordinate 15,108,870 of CAJQUN010000004.1, forward strand.
GCATAATGACAACACCAAAGTCGAGGCTGATTGCTGCGGCCGAGCTGAGGTGGATTAGGCCGAGCTCACATGGATGAGGCCGAGCTGGAACTCATATGGCCGAGGTGGAGCTCATTGGCCGAGGTGGATGAGATGAGGCCGAGGTAGAACTCATACGGTCGAGGTGGATGAGCTGGGGCCGATGCGGCCGAGCTGAGATGGCTCGAAGTGATGTACTGATTTGGACTATGCACTTTTACTCAGCTCCAATCCTGCAACAACAGCTCCTAACGCCCAAAAACTAAATGCTAAAGCAGCTCCATTCTCCAAAAATTGTGGTTGGCTGGGGGGAAGAGGTATCCCCGGAGATCTGAGGCCTGATGTAGCATCTCGAGAATCATTACACTTGCGTTTCTTCGAGTGCAACCCAAAAGCATAGCAACTTTCATACAAGGCTGCACCCCAATAACCAAAACATTCCCCCCCTTTCATCAATCCCGCCTCCGCCGCTTACAAAGGTTTTTCTTCTCCAGAACTTAGAACACCGATCTCCCAACAGAGATGCAACCCTCATACCATCCTTCTCCTCCCCATATCTCAACGTCTTGAGCTCACGTTTCCAACGATGGCGCCAATTGTTACCTGAATTTTTGGTAGAGTAGACGTGTATTTCTTCCAAGCACAAAACAATATACAAAAAATAAATTAGACCAGATTTTTTACCCCCCAAAATATGGGAAAAAACCACTGGACCTAGTCTATTATAAATTTCACTATAAACAAATGAGTGATTTACATGTTTTCTTTACAAGAATGAGCTAAGAAACGATAATGGTGGAGGGGGAATGGAGTACCGCCGAGAAGGCTCCTGGGAGGAAGAAAAAGAGGCGACCTCCCTTAACCCGACAATTCCTTCACTATTTATATTAAGGATAAATGGACTTCTAATGGGCTAATTAAATAGTATGAACAACTGGAATAAAATTTATCCAGACAAAGTGTTTCTATATTTCAGAGTGTGTTTTTAATTGTTTATTTGAAATGTTTCTATGTTATTTTTGCTTAAAATTTAAAAAGTTATTTTTAGCCAAAAATATTGAATATTTAATATTAAAATAAAAAAGTAAATATACTTATATTTAGTATAGAATTATCCACCGCTAAACTTAAAGCATCTAGAAACTTAATATTACTTACTTATCTGCTTCTGCTTTTATTTGTTTTTTAGAAAGCAATATCATAAACAAGTAAATAAAACATCAAAAATCTGTTTTTTATATAGGAAAAATAGATAAACACTTTTCAAAAGCAATCAAAGCGTCAGTTAGTTGACATGAAAAACCTTCTTTAATTTGTATGAGGTCCTTCTTGTTTTTAGAAATGAATTGCAAGATACATATTGATTTCGAATATGGATCATAATAGATACTTTTATCTATCTTGAGGAGATATACCCCATCTATAAAATAGATGGGTAGCGTTTATTAAATTCTTAAATTGAAATTTTTAAATAAATAAATATAAAAAAATTAAAGTATCTAAAATAAAATTCTATCAAAAAGAGTGTCAATACTTCATTTCATACCTATTGAAAAGGTTAAATTAGTTGGTTGAAAGACCCAAAAAATATTTTTCACATCTTGGAGTATCACTAATTTGGAAATCTTGAATGAGAATCAGGTAAAGACTCTCCTCTATGCTGGAAATCTCGGTGCAGCTTAGCGATTCTTACAAGTAACCGTAGTTTCCCGATTAAAACTCTAGTCATACCTTGATTAACTCATTAATTAGGTGGTAATCTCTTCTTTCGACGCCAACCATGACCCAACTAGCTGCTTAACATTAATTAGTGACTTGTCCAAGTCCAAAAACCAATTTAAACGTGCCCACAATATTATTATCACATGGACTGAGGTCGTTAGCCTTGGGATCACAACCCAATCGTAATCCAAACCTTAATTATTTAACCACAGCCGACCTACATTATATGACCTCATCTGTAACTCAAATTATTATAGAACTCGAGCAAAATAACACGGGCGTTAGAAACAGTCATGATGTGGTAGGGGAATTAGACCACATCGGGTAAAATGGTCACCGAACAGAAAAACGTCCGAACAGGAAAATACCCGAAGAAGTCGATACTCTGCTCGATTCCACGTGGTCAAACATCGGCATAAGACCCGGTCATATCGGTTAATCAACCCGAATTTTCCGGACATGATTAGTGGGAGATAATGGCAATTAATGGGGGTTATGGGCCGATAATCATGCCATAAATAAGGGGCACTTAGTGGCTATGATGGGGCACTTAGTGGCTAAAATGGGAGAGTTAATGTGATGATTAGGGGAGATAATGGCGAAATCATGGGATTTTAGAGGCTATAATCAAGGTTTAATTAAGTGGTTAAAATTGGGATATTAAAGGAGGACTTCATTATCATTTGAGAAGGGGCTCTCGGCTCTTGAAAGGAAAGGGGGAAAGAAGAACAAAATTCATCCTTTTATTTTTTATGTCAATTTCTTGTACAAAAAAGCATTGTAAAAATTATGGTTTATAGAGGAAATTCATACTGGACTAGGTCCCGTGGTTTTTCCCTTCGTTTTGGGGGGTTTTCCACGTAAAAATCATGATGTCCTATTTATTTTTCATATTGTGTTTACTCTACCGAATAGTGAAAATACGGGATCACATCAAGTCAATATGTTAATTTTCGCACCAAAAAGAAGCCTAAAGGTGGTAATGATCCTCTTCATATTATTCATTTAAATATATAAAACAAGATATTCAAATATTTAGAACAAAATATTCGGAATGTCCATTCTTTGTTTTAATGTATGAGAATATATGGTTGAAATAATTATATATTGAATGTTTTAGTTTTAGAAGAAACATAGAGGAGACATGTTGTTTCTTTTTTATTTTATTTTTGAACAGAGAGTGGCTAAATTTTTTGCGTCAAACACAACTCAAATTCGAGTCAACCAAAAGTGGTGAATGAACTTTAACCAGCCAGGCTAAGCCAGAGAGCTCGTTTCTTGATTTTTAATTATATTGTCAGTTGATGATAAGATCAATGAAATCAATACTAAGTTGGTATGCACGAACGACATTAGATTTTTTTTTTTTAAAAAAAGAAACAAATGGAATAAGTTCAGTGAAAACAATAGGTGAAGTAAGAAAATCCAACGCTCATAATTTAAGGGATAATCACTCCTCCGCTAACAGCCCTTTACTCCGTCTGCATAATCAAGAACACAAAGTCAGGCATTTGCTTAGCATAAATTTTTATATTAATATAGTTTTATCAGTAAAAGTTTTTAAATTTGTAGTTATAAAATTAAAAATAATAAAAATATTACAATTTGTTCACCAAAGAAATTAAATTTTAATTTTGTCGGATTCTCAAATCATGATTATGCCACTAATTACAAAACTATTGTTGCTTCGTGCACTACATATTCCTAATATTGTAGGCCATCGTCGCTTATCCAAACAAAAAAGACAAGTGTTTGGATCATATAGACAGGAAACGAAATGCATGCACCACATTAAATGAATCACGACTCACCAAATTAAGACGCAAGAAAGAAAAGATCATGGCTCTGCCTTAAAGCCAATCTTACTTCCCAATTTGACAAAACCTATTTCCATGGGGTTCTTCAAATCCTCTGTGAGCTGTTACTTCTTTTGTCGCATCAGTTTCACAGTGGACGAACACAAAATAATTGCTAGCTGAACTCATTAAAAATATAATTTTGTCCATGTTGGCTTAAGGTATCGGTGTGAGATAAAAGACAAGTCGGTGACACTTTAAACCTTTGTGGTATCGGTAGATATTTTATCTAATATGGCTTGTAAATAGACATTTTACATCATGTCGTTTGAAAATTGACATTTTACACCCGAAACTTTTTAAAATAGATTTTTTACCTCCAAAACATAACATATTGCCCTCTTACATGGAGGTAGTGCTTTGCAACTATTAACAACTCATATGAGGATAAACTGCATATTTTCAAAACACTTGAGAGTAAACTGCCTATTTTGAAAATCATATGGAGTAAACTGTCTATTTTTAAAACTACACGAAGTTCGTTGCCAAAAACCCGATAAAGACACATATTTACACATTAATTTCATAGGGAGTGGCATTCTTGAAAATCCCACCAAAACCAAGACTCGTTCCAAAAATCCATCTTTATAAATAAAGTCTACCATTCACTTACCTGCATAGTCCCAAGATGGAATCTTTCTTGCTTCCTATTCATTCCAAGTTGTAAGTTAAAGTCTTTGCAATAGTACTATTTAAATCGCAATCCCCTGCCAAACATACCCACATATCCACAGTAAAAAAGAAAAGAAAATAAATATGAACCCTGAAACTGATGATCCAATGGCACACATTTCTCAGTATCATCCGTCTGAAATTTACAGCCCGTTCGTAATTGTACCAGAACATGGTTAGCTTTTGTACTGTATGTACACTTCGTATCTACAAGTTTTACATGCATGCATTTAATTCGTTTGTGTTTATACAGATGTAGCGGCGCCGAATTCGAAACCACGGCGGAGAAGGAAGAAGAGTAAAGGAGATGAGGGTGGTGGAGATGGGGTGATGAGGAAGAGGAAGTTGAGTGAAGAGCAAATGAATATGCTTGAGAAGAGTTTTGGGAGTGAGCATAAATTGGAGTCGGAGAGGAAGGACAGACTGGCGGCGGAGCTGGGATTGGACCCTCGGCAGGTGGCGGTGTGGTTTCAGAACAGGCGCGCGAGGTGGAAGAGTAAGAAGCTGGAGGAGGAGTATTTAAGGCTCAAGTCCGAGCACGACACCACCGTCGTCGAGAAATGCCGCCTAGAGACTCAGGTACATTCCTTTTGAATTGCTAGACTCGATCGGTAGCATATACCTGCCTAAAGACTAGGTAAATTTTTAGGATTATATTTGATTAGTCCCGTGGGATCATTGTGATACATTTTATGTAAATCTATATCTATCATGTTAAGCGGTATATACTACTCAACAAGTATTTCTTTTCGATGATATAGAGCAAACCAATTACTCTGGTTGAATGTAAGTTACATTGATGTCGCCCTTATGGCACTTTACCCATCTTGTTTACATTGCTGCCGCCGTCCTTAGGGGAGGTATCTCGCGGTACTTGTCTTTTTTTAATTTTTTTGGGGCGGCATAAAAAATCCGGCCCATCTGTGTCCGCAAAATGGACGACAGGGAGTGGAGAATTGACATTAGATTCGAGGGTAGCTGCCTCCCCAAATTGTAGTTTGTGCTGTGGTTTGTTCTTTCAAAGCTCCGTACATATAGTTTAAAGGCGGACAGCTCTGAGCCATAGGCTGCTCTATATGCGTTGGTGGAGCTGCGCATGCCACTACCCTCCCTCCTCTTGTCTCTCTACATAATTGTAGCAAATACAAACACATACATAAATGTACATCTTCACATTAATAAATTTACCAAACAACTTTATAAAATAAAACCATTATTGAGATCCCACTTAGATTTTTTTTTTTAAATTACATATTAAATTATATATTTTTTATTTGATGGGGGCCAACAATGTAATAAAACATCGTGCTACGAATTTTGGTGCAGCTTCTGAAGCTCAAGGAACAACTCCGCGAAGCGGAGAAAGAGATCCAAATACTATCGGAGCGTGGAGACGGGTTTTCGAGCAACAGTCCGAGTTCATCCTTCTCGATGGATGCCATCAATGACCCTCTTTTCCTCGGAGAATTCGGGATGGAAGGACTAGATTATGTGTTCTATAATGGGTCGGAAAATAATTATGGATTAGGATTAGGTTGGGATAATATGTATTATATGTAATTAGTTAGTTAATTGATTGATTAAGTACTTATATTAGGAGGGTGGAGGACATTTTGCACGTACATAGATAGGGACTAATAATGTAAATTATCCAGTGTTATTAGTGTATTGTCATGAAAGTGGCTTAGCTTTTTGACTACGGGTATTGATTAGGTTGTCGTATATTGTGTCTTTATTATGTATAAATGAATAAATTAAGGGTTGGCTGTGTGTACATTGTCAATGTTCTTAAATTAATACAGCCGAAATATGAGAAATATGAGCAATTCAATAGTATACATATGGTGGGTTTGATGCTGCGTTAGGAGCATATCAAACCAAACCGTTGGATTTGAGATATGAGTATTCAAATCAAATATTGATCTCTCTTGGGACATTATCCTCGAGTAGCAACCACTTCACCTTCATAGATGAACTATTGTTTTGTTTGAAATATTTTTAAAAAATATATATATGAACATTTTTGAAGAAATTGAAATTCAATTATTTTGATATAATAGCTTATGTATATCAAATTTATTATTTGAAATGTAGAAGTTACAAATAATTTAAAAATATAAATGACACATTTGTTTCCACCTTACAAGTGAGATTCAATATGTGTTTTGGATTGTTTATTTAAAGTATTTTTATGTTATTTTTGTTAAAGTTGGAAAGAAGTTACCTTTTAAGCAAAATATTGAAGGAAAATAGCTTAATGAACTTCAATTTATTACGAAATTGCCACCATTTTTCAATTTAAAGCAGCCAGAAGCAATTATCTGCTTTTGTTATTACCTGATTTATTTAGGAGAAGCTTTAGTGGAAGCAAAAAAATCAAACTCATTGAATCTATTTTGTATGTGAGAAACAAATAAACACTTTTCAAAATCAATCCAAAATACTCGCTTTATCATGAGTTGCACTTTGTCGATGATTTAAATATCCGAAGATGGTGTGGAAGTTGGACTCTATAATCTACATCTGACCATCTTCGGTTTAGGAGAGCACGCAACTAAAAGTTTGACAATTTAAATAAAGTTGGAAAAAATTATATTCTTAGCATAAAGATTTATTTTATCTATCTATCTATTTATTCATTTATTACACAAACATGTTCAAATGTTCTACGAATGAAGAACTTTTGTTTAGAAAGCAAAGGATAATACAATACGAAATGGAGGTGAATTTTTTTAATGGGGTCCAAATATAATTTTAGGAGGACAAAGTAAAAATTTTGGGGACAAATGCAATTAATTAAAAAAAATTAAGGTATTAATATTTTTGTAGAGGGCAGTAGACACATAGGTTCGTCCCTGCTCGTTGTCGCGACCCAAATCCGAAGTATGATATTTGTATTGTTCTCGAAAATTCAGAAACAAACTTTTAAAAACACCAAAACTTGTATTACAGAAATTTCTAAAACCAGTCTTTTTAGTTATCAAAATACGAAAGGAGTTGTGTTACAATACGAAATGGTATACGATGAAATTCTATTTTAATCAGTTTACAAACTACAATAGCGAAAGTAATGGAAAAGAAGTAAAACATCAACAGCGGCTGTAGCAGTTGTAGTAAGAACAAAAGTGGCGGCGTCTAAGTTCTAACACGTCTCTGTCTTAAAGCCCCAAAATTAGGTGTATTTCTTCTCTTATGTCTCACATGCCTTCTAAGGTTGAGCCTTGACGTAACAGTTAAAAATTATTGTCATGTGATCTTGGAGTCAAGGGTACGAGTTGTGAAAACAGTTTCTTAAATTTTCGTTTAGTTCGGAATATGTTTGTTGATGACCCATGAATTTGATAAAGGTAGAAATTTGAATGATATTAACCATTTACTCTTCTTTAACTCAATCTGTCCTTGCTTCTTTTTCCCCTGAAATACTATATTTAAGATATATTATAGATAAGATTTTAGGCATGTGATTATTGTTAAGGCTATTGAATTGGAACCACACGTGCAAGAAATTGTCTTACAGTATCAACATGGCAATGCTACCTAACTAAATATGCTAGTTTTTTCAATCCCTCAATGGGATTTAAAATCTGATAATTTCAACATTTTCGGATACTTTTTACCTAATTATTTATAGACTTTTCCCTAAATATCATACTCTTTGGGCCAACCATTTAACTTTTAATGACTTTACCTTTTGTTATCCTGGTAAAAATATGAACTCTGCAAAACATGACTTGGGCAAAACCTCCACCTCGACCAACCCAGATTGGCCTCCAGGAAGATCTCCATCTCGGCCACCCCAGCTCAGCCTCGAGGATGACGTCCACCTCGGCCAACCCAGGTCGGCCTCCAGGAAGATCTCCACATCGGTCACCTAGCTCGGCCTTGAGGATGACCTCCACCTCGGCCAACCCAGGTCGGCCACAGGAAGATCTCCACCTCGACCACCCCAGGTCGGCCTCAAGGATGACCTCCATTCGGCCACCCTGGAAGACCTCCAGGTCGGTCCTCCAGGCATCATAAAAGCATGTGAATAGGGCCATCGCTGGGCTCTGAGGGGAGTCCTATCATTTGCTACAGAAGAGGAAAATAATAGGCACTGCAGGACAAACTCTCGGGCAGCCACATGACACCTAGTGTGGTCCACTTGAGGAGTGATCTCATAAATTAGAGGCACAGAACATATCTATGTATACGAACAACATCTTAAAAGCAGCAGGAGTCGTACAAAGAGTGCAATAGTTGTCTGTGGTCCCCATCTCTAGGACTCTGACCTCCGCCTTCAGCATTAGAGAATGTCCCATAGACCTTGGGTAGGTAGTTACAGGTTGTCTCCTCCATTCTCATATAAATACCAGGAGGCGGTAGGGTTACAGAGGGGGATGCCAACACCTCTTTCTTGGGGGAAAGAGGGCAAGTCTCCTTCCTCCTCAAGAACAAGCAGCAGTCGATGCCTCCCCCCTTCACCATTTTCTTTTCTTAGCTCATTTCTTGTAAAGAAAACATGTAAATCACTCATTTTATTATAGTGAAATATTTATACTGGACTAGGTCCTGTGATTTTTCCCATCGGGGTTTTTCACGTAAAAAATATGGTCTCATTTATTTCTGTATATTGTTATTATCTTTGTGTTTGGAAGAACCCTACCAAAATTTCAGGTAACACCTATTAAGAACATTGGCACAAGATAAAAACATAGCAATATGCAATATATTAAAAAAAATAAAGAAATTAACAGGGACTGAAAAAAGATTTATAAATTTCAAGAAATTTTTAATTTTTGGAAGAGCATTTCGCCCCTAAGCCACTATAGCTAAAGTATGTTTTGATATGTTTTAATAAATTTAAACTCAGAAATCCAAGATGTAGATCATGCCAAGACATTAAGAATTCGCGGATTTGAAAAAATATACTTGGAGCCATTGTAAGGGATTAGAAACTGCTACACGATAAAATGATAATCGATTACGAAATGATGAAAAAAAACTGGGTGATTTAATGAGACCCTATTCTCTCTTCCTAATGGGGGGAAGGGAAACCATAGGGGTATTTATATATTGCTAAACTAGAGTTTCCATATAACCCTAATTAGGTAATATGATTATCTGTTGGGAGTACAATCCGCTTTGAATCTCGATTGATAACCTGCAACCAATACAAGAAACCAATCGCAGTATACAATTTACAAAAAACTATAAATTGAAATTCTAAACAAGAGTAAGGGAATATGGGCTCAGGTCGAGCAGGGTTTCCTTCCAACGTCGTCACCGGGGAACCAAGGTATCGTATCCAAAAGTTGGAGACACCCGCTGCCCAAATGGACTCACGGCAGCCACCAAGCACGCACGGCACACACAGCACCACATGGCTGCACCACAGCCTAACCACACAGGTGAAGTTCACGGCCACACACCAGCACTTCCCGAACAGAACCAGTAACGGGAATCACACAAGGATACACCAAGGAAGGGGATAGGGGCAACACAGAGCTTAAACCAGCCAAGCACAGTTAGAACCACTAAGGTTAACCGCAGGGCAACACTCTAGCCACAAATCCGAACCACACTGGAACAGGGACGAAAAGGGGGGAACGAAAAACACTAAGGATTTTGGATTTCAGAGTAGTACCTCATCATGGAACCATACCAAGATTAATAGCACCGAGGGAGACGAAGAGAAGGGGAGCAAGTCCCAAGGACACGGTCAAGCCAGCCGAAGAGGCACACGCAGAGAAGCTTCTGGAGTGGGGGAGATGAAACGTGAAAGGGGAATGGGAATAAAGGGGCTCGGTTATAGACAAGAAGAGGGACCAAAAGCCCATTAAGAATAAATAAGGTAATGGCCAAACCCAACAAATCTCCACCTTGGCACAATACCGGCTCCACCTCGACGTAAGGAAAACCCTATAGATGACTCATCATCGCCCAAAGGGTCCCCACAACACACACAGTATTGTGTGGACCATATTCTTGTCATAGCACAAAGCACAGACAAAGAATACAGACAATTACCAACACAAAGAGGTTAAAGTCAATAACCGGGGTAACAATTCTATAACACGCACACATCAGTTATATACTATCAAAATAGTTAGCAACACTAATCAATCACCTGTATCAAAATTCAAAATTTTTAGACATGATTGTAGTTTAGAAATAGGTAAACACTTAGTTCCCATATCAGCAGGATTATATTCAGAAGGAATCTTTTCAAGATTAACTAATCATTTAGCCACTACATCCCTAATGTAATGAAATCTAACATCAATATGCTTAGTGCGATCATGAAAAACAGGATTCTTACACAATTGAATGCCATACTGAGAATCAGAAAATACCTCTACCTTACCTTCGAGCAAGCTAAGTTCAGAGATCAAACCTTTCAGCCAGACAGCTTCCTTCAAAGCTTCTGTTACAGCAACATATTCTGACTCCGTTGTCGACAAGGCAACGATATGCTGCAGCTACGATTTCCAACTTATACATGCTCCACACAAAGTAAAAACATAAGAAGTAGTAGATTTTCTATTGTCTTTATCATTAGCATAATTAGAATCCACATAACCATTCAACTTAACACCATCAGCATATTTAGAAAAACATAAGCCATAATGCATAGAGTTTTTCAAATATCCCAACAACCACTTAACAGCATTTCAATGTACCACACCAGGATTAGACATATATCTACTTAAGCAGCTAACAACATAAGCAATGTCAGGTCTAGTGCTAACCATCAAATACATTATAGAACCAATTGCATTTGAATACGGTACATTTTTCATGGCATCAAAGTCAACATCAGTTTTGGGACTTTAATCTTTACTAGCACAAAATGAGCAGCTAAGGGCACGTTAACAGGTTTTGCATCAAACATGGAAAATTTCTTTAAAATTTTCTCTACATAAGAAGTTTGCTTTAACCAGAGAGTAGATTCCTTTCTATCTCTAACAATGTCCATGCCTAGGATTCTACTAGCATCTCCTAAGAACTTCATATCAAATTTATCACTTAAACAGTTCTTAATATGCTCAATGGATTTCAGACAAGGACTAGCAATCAACATGCCATCCACATAAATCAACAAGAAAACAGGCACTGGCATTTTATCCTTAAAATACAAGCAATGATCAAAAGAGCTTCTTTTAAATTTTAAGGTAAGCATACATTCATCAAACTTCTTATTCCATTGCCTAGGTGACTGCTTTAGGCCATACAAAGATTTATTAAGCAAACAAACGTGATTAGGGTTCTTTGAGTCAACAAAACCATCAGGTTGTTTCATGTAAATCTTTTCATCTAAGTCACCATGCAAAAAAAACGGTTTTAACATCCATCTGTTTAAGTTCTCAATTAAAGTGAGCAACAAGTGATAATAAAATTCTCACAGTAGTAAACTTAACAACAGGAGCAAAGATTTCAGTATAGTCAATACCCTCTCTTTGAGTAAAACCTTTTGCAACTAGCCTAGCTTTATATCTAACAGAATCAACTTCATTCTTTACCTTAAATAACCATTTGCAATCTACCAAAGAGCAATTAACAGGTTTAGGTACAAGAGTACATGTATGATTCACAACTAAAGAATGCATTTCATCTTTCATGGCACTAAGCCAATGCACAGCTTTTTTAGATTTCAAAGCTTCATTATAGGTCTTAGGCTCACAATTATCAATTGACTCAAACATATTGAAAACATGCGATGTGAGGTGAAAATCATTAAACCTAGCAGGTTGTTTCACATTTCTTTTAACCCTATCTCTAGTCAACATATAATCATGCAGATCTTCATGTTCATTAGCAACCAATTCATTATGCACATGTTCGTCAACATTTTCATGCAAATCAGGTTCATTAACAAGCAAGTTCTCATGATTCATATTAGGGAGCACATCGTTTTCAATAACATGGGTAACAATAGGCAAAGACTCCACCTTGCTCGGTGTAGTCTCAGACTCACAATCAGATTCAGGCAAAGATGGAAGCAAGCAAGGCATTTCAGATTCATTAAAAATGACATCCCTACTTATAATAGTTTTGAAACCAGGTTCACATCTTAACCAAAGCCTATATCCTTTTACACCCTCAGGATAACCAAGAAAGACGCACTTAACTGATCTAGGTTCAAGTTTGTCTCCTTTCCTATGCACAAAAGCAGAACAACCAAACACTTTAAGATTTGAAAAATCTAATTTCTTTCCAGAAAAAACACTTTCGGGACACTTACCATTCAAAGGCACGGGAGGGGGTCTATTTATCAAATAAGAAGCTGTCACGACAGCTTCGCCCCAGAACTTCTTTGAGAGTCCAGAAGATGCAAGCATACTTCTAACTCTCTCGAGTAAAGTTCTGTTCATCCTCTCAGCAACACCATTTTGCTGGGGAGTATAGGGCACAGTCTTGTGTCTCAGAATCCCGGATTCACAACACAAGTCATCAAACAAGATATTGCAGAATTCCATTCCATTATCTGTCCTAAGCCGTTTAATCATTTTTCCAGTTTGGTTTTCAATTAAAATCTTCCAGTTTTTAAATTTATCAAAAACATCAGATTTATTCTTCATTAGAAAAATCCACACTTTTCTAGAGTAATCATCAATGATAGACAAGAAATACCTATTACCACCTTGAGTTGGGACAGGTGAGGGTCCCCAAACATCAGCATGCATGTATTCAAGTATATCAGAACATTTAGTCACATTGGGGGAAGGGGAGATAGGAAATTTAACTCTTTGCTGTTTGCCTAACACACAGGAATCACAAAAATTCATGACAATTTATCCCTACCAAAACAACCATCTTTGTGTAAAATCTCTAATCCTTTAGAACTCATATGACCTAACCTTTTATGCCATAAATCAGTTAAATCATCTGACACAGAATTAGCACAGATTTTATCACAGACTGTTTTGCAAACATACAAATTCCTCCTATTCTCAGCTTTAAAAGCTACCAAAGACCCCCGCATAATTTTCATGCAACCATTTCCCCATTTACCCTCATAACCATCAGACTCTAAAGATGCACAAGACATCAAGTTATTGCACAAAGCAGGAACATGTCTAACATCTTTAAAAGTCACAGAATAACCAGATTCAAATTTCAGACAAATATTACCAATACCAGAAACTTTACACAATTTCTCATTGGCCATAGAAACAGAAGCATGCTCAATTTCTCTGTAGCTAGAAAACAAATTTTTAAGTGGTGTCATGTGATAAGTGCAACCTGAATCAATAAGCCATTCATTTTCACACACAGGTAATGAAAGCACAGAGTTCACAGAATCACATAATTCAGTCACCATAAAAATATCCCCCATGTTTTCCCCAGAGGTAGAAGCATTGTTCGCTTGTTCATTTGTCTGATTTCCATTTTTATTCTGGTTCTTCTTTTTAGGGCAATCTTTTATGAAATGATTTGGGTCCCCACAATTGTAACATTTCCTTTTACTAGGCCTAGATTTCGATCTAGCCTTACTCTTTCCTCTTTTATCACCTTTTTTATATTGGTTATTGTTATTATGCCTATGTTGTGATCTACCACGAACGTGCATAACTTCACCAGAGGATTGTCTATTACCTTTGTTAACTTTTAAATTTAATTCCTTGCTTTTTAAGCCGTTCATTACAGTATCCAATGTAATAGAATCTCTACCGTACTTAATGGCGGGTTTTACATCACTATAATTTTCAGGAATAGCATTTAGAAGAACAATAGGTGAATAGTCGTCAATGTTCTTATCTCCTGTCAATTTAATATCTTGAATTAACTTAGTAAACAAATCCAAATATTCATCTACGTCTTTGTTCAAGTCTAGCTTGAATCTGAAAAATTTTTCTAACAAGAAAAGTTTACTCGGCAAAGATTTTTCAGTAAACATTTCTTCCAATTTTTCCCAAAGATCTTTTGCAGATGATAGTTTACCACATTTCCTGAGCACAGAGTCAGATAAGTTCAAGATAATAGAAGAATAAGCATATTCGTCATCTTCAAGTTTCTTAGCAGTTGTAATGTTTTCAGCCCAATTACCGTCAATAGCTTTAAATACTTTTTGATGTATTAAGATTCCTTTCATCTTTTGTTGCCATATCGAAAAATCAGATTTTCCATTAAAGGGTTCAAGGTTATATCCAGAAATTGAAGCCATCACAAATAAGCAAGGAGGCACACACAATTTCAACAACCAATCAGCAGAAGCAAGGACCACAAGGCACAAACACAAAATGAAAGAATCAATCAAGCTAAGGGGAGGAAAAATCGCTATCACCCACAATATCACAATACACTCAACGGTGTACGAGCATGGGGCTTCAGATAGAGATTTTCCTACGGGTAAGGGACACAAACACCTAGAAACAAAATGGTAAAATGATTAAAGGTTAAAATAATCACTTACTACCCAGAGACAAAGCTCAGGGGTGACGAAACCACACTGCCCGAAGCACCGAAGTGCTCTGCCCGAGATTCCAGTAGCTGCCCGAGCTCTCCAGCCGCTGCCCGAACACTCCAGCCGCTGCCCGAAGCCCACCGAGCACTCGAGACCAACCGAGCACTCCAGCCGCTGCCCGAGGTCTGCCCGAGCACTCCACCAGGCACGGAACGCTCTGATACCACTGTTGGGAGTACGTTCCACTTTGAATCTCCATTGATAACCTGCAACCAATACAAGAAACCAATCGCAGTATACAATTTACAAAAAACTATAAACTGAAATTCTAAACAAGAGTAAGGGAATATGGGCTCAGGTCGAGCAGGGTTTCCTTTCAACGTCGTAACCGGGGAACCAAGGTATCGTATCCAAAAGTTGGAGACACCCGCTGCCCAAATGGACTCACAGCAGCCACCAAGCACGCACGGCACACACAGCACCACACGGCTGCACCACAGCCTAACCACACAGGTGAAGACTCACGGCCACACACCAGCACTGCCCGAACAGAACCAGTAACGGGAATCACACAAGGATACACCAAGGAAGGGGATAGGGGCAACACAGAGCTTAAACCAGCCAAGCACAGTTAGAACCACTAAGGTTAACCGCAGGGCAACACTCTAGCCACAAATCCGAACCACACTGGAACAGGGACGAAAAGGGGGGAACGAAAAACACTAAGGATTTTGGATTTCAGAGTAGTACATCATGGAATCATACCAAGATTAATAGCACCGAGGGAGATGAAGAGAAGGGGAGCAAGTCCCAAGGACACGGTCAAGCCAGCCGAAGAGGCACACGCAGAGAAGCTTCTGGAGTGGGGGAGATGAAACGTGAAAGGGCAATGGGAATAAAGGGGCTCGGTTATAGACAAGAAGAGGGACCAAAAGCCCATTAAGAATAAATAAGGTAATGGGCCAAACCCAACATTATCTACTCAATAAGCTCATATCAAATACAATATTCTCAAACTTAAAATATTAGACCACTTAATTTCATCATATTAAATAAATTGTTAATATAATTGAATAAAATATACCAGCCCAATAATAATTTTGAAAGCCCCACGTTTTCCTAACAATCAAACCGTGTGTCTTCTCGTAGATCAAAGATCACGCAAGCAGGTATGGTGCATGAAAAATGGGTATGATAAAGCTACCCAAATCAGTGAATTTTCATTGCACTTTTGGTGTTAGTATGACCATAATCTTTCCGTATAATATTTTTTGAATGTTCAAACTTACTGATTCGCCAGGCCGAGTGTGAAGAGCTATAGAAAAGGGTGGAGACATTGAGTAATAGAATCACCGTCTGAGAGACGAATTGCCGAGGCTGTCAGAAGAATGCAAGAAACTCACATCTGAGAATAACTCCATAAAGGTTTTCTTTTCCCCTTTGCTGTGTGTTTTTGCAGTACTTCAGTACAGCAATATATCCAAATAACAGCAAATTCTAAGCTTGTCATGTTACTCACTAAGAATGCAAGAAACTCACATCTGATCCACCACTTACTGTCTTTCTATCCTAGTATTTGTTGTAATGAAACAAATCCTTGTGGTCCTAAAGAGGAGGAGTTAACAAGTTGGTGTGGCCCAGATGCTGCATTCATGATAGAAAAAAACGACTCCCATTACATCTTCAGTCTCGTGGTAACGAATGTAGCTGTTAGAACAGGCCGGTAGAGTGTCGTTTGCAGATGGCGAAAACTTTATTTGTAGGTTCAAAGAAGTAAAGAATGATATGGTATTAGGTTTGATGTAGGAGTAGTATTTTTCAGCCAACAGGTTCAAGTATCAGGTTGTGTTCTTTTATTTCTTGTAAAAGTTATGAAATGGCTGGTTGGTTTATGATATTTTAGGTGATTTCAAACGTGTTCTTACATAATTTTACTGTCTTAGTGTAACCATCCGTTAACTTAATATAGGAACATATGAGTATTGAAAGCTGTTTTCTTTAAAAATCTTTAATAGTGTTTTTTTTTTTTTGGCTTGAGATAATTTTTCTACAAAAATAAAACAATACGGTGATGAGAGGGGACTACACCAATCTATTCAAACTTTTAACTTACTATGTTACTCCTAACCAATTACCTCTAATTTGTTCTAGAATTCATCTTCTTCGTTTTATGCCACGGTGGGATAGAGATTCCGCCAGACTCTTGCGGGAGGCAGAAATGGGGAATTTTCAGCAACGGCGAAAGCCTGACGGAGCAATGCCATGTGGAAGTAGAAAGCCCACGGGTACATAGTTTTGGAAGTAGCAGCAAATAAGGTATGAGGTGTGTGTAACCCATTTGTTTTAAAAAAAAAACGTTTAATATCATTCATAAGCTAATATTGTCATCTCTCAAAATAAGTTTAGCCAAGTGAATTGCAACAATGTTTTATCCTCGACAGATATGTGAAAAGTGGGATAATGGCGGATTACCCCCTATTGTTTTGAAAATAGGTAGATTAACCCCTGTGATTTGAATTACCCCTCCGTAGTTTTGAAAATAGGCAGATTACCCTTATTTGATATGAAAATAGACATTTTACTCCCTTGTGATTTTGAAAATAGGCATTTTACCCCCTTATGGTTTGTGAACATGTGCAAAAAATACCCCCTCAGTTGATGCCATTTTTTGCCAACCACAAGGGAGTAAAGTGTCTATTTTAAAAAAAATGCATATTTTCAACACAGTGGGGTAATTTGTCTATTTTTAAAACCACGGGGGTAAAATACATATTTTCAAACCACAAAGGGTAATATATCTATTTTCAAAACTAGATTGGGGTAATCCGCTACTGGCTCGTGAAAAGTAGAAAAGGAAGTCCTGCAAAAAGAATTGTATCTGGTGGGTAATTTAAGCCTCTGATAATAGGGACTCTTGAATCC
The DNA here is from genome assembly GCA_907163345.1 of Haberlea rhodopensis. Taxonomy (NCBI): domain Eukaryota; kingdom Viridiplantae; phylum Streptophyta; class Magnoliopsida; order Lamiales; family Gesneriaceae; genus Haberlea; species Haberlea rhodopensis. The sequence continues at coordinate 15,126,447 of CAJQUN010000004.1, forward strand.
TCTTCGACGAATCATAGCGGAAATAAATTGAACTGATAGCAAAGTTCTATGCTATCAGCCAGAATTACTTCAACGCGGATATTTGAACTTACCCCAGCGATCAGAGTGATCACAGATCACACAACTGAACCCAAGATTTTCTAAAATTACCATGCGAGTATCCAATCGTATTAAGTTTGAAAACCCAAAGGGCGATTTTTGCCAACAATCAAGTTTGAATATCATGAGATTATCGTATAGTTTCCTCTGATCCTTAGTTATGGTATAGTTCTGACTCGCTCTTGCTGCCAGAATAATTTACATGAATTCAACATGAAAATTGTTTTGACAACCAATAATTACGTGATAATAACATTACCTGTAACTGATACCACACTCGACCCGTGTAAAGACCCGGATTTTTAATTGTGGGATTAACTAAAACATGATTAAAAAGAGTTTGAAAACTTCTAAACTCTAGCCAAGAGTTGCAATTCATCAAGGAGTCCCAAACCATCACAAACTCTTCTATTAACTCACTCGATTTGTAACAAGATAAACCGAATCAAGTCAACACTTGTAGCAAGAGATTGAAGGACTTTAAACTCCAACCAACTCAAAGGAATTGTGGAAAGATTGTCGATAAACTCGAACTCTCCTCCAGCCTACATTATTGATCAAATCTACTCATCATCATCATCATTCTGCACAATTTTTGGACCGATAAACTCGAAGGATTTCACCTCGATAAATCCCTTGATAAACTTGCACAAGAACTTCATCATTAAGCCTAGTATTTAGCCCTCTTCCACCTCTCTAATATCACTCCAAGATCGTTCCAGAATCTGTCAAGCAAATCTGTACAGATTTGCTTCCAAAGTTTCGAAAATCCTCACCTTATTGTTCCAGATTTGTTCCAACCAACCTGTATAAATATAGGTGCCAACCTTGGTGTTTTTACATCACAAATTCTCTCCTTCATAGCCATAAAGTCACGAAGAAATCCCTCCTCTAAGCCAAAGTTCTGCCTTGATTCCAGAACCTTTTCCACAGAACTTGTTCATCGACTTATTCCAGCAACCATCACCGAAATCAAGCCGTAGTTTCTGCTTTTGGTTTCGTAAATCCTTCCAACAGCCCATGTTCGAAAGCGTGAGCAATCTGCCCCAAAATCTTTAAGCAATCCATTCGAAACTCTTGCACAGAAACAGATCGAATTCCTCATCTTCTGTCAAATTCTCGAAGGTGCAGATTATCACTTGAAAAACCACCAAAGTTCAGATACAATTTTGTCCAAATCCTTTCCAAATTATCAGCAAGTTTTGAGAACTAAAACCAAGTGATTTGAGCCAAGTTTCAACATTAAACCAGCGAAGTGCAATCAATATTCTGTTCGAATCCGTGAAGAATCCGTTCGAGAGGTAGTGTTCGGATTTCGTTTAAGCCAAGGGAAGATTTGAATCCGTTCGTTTTATACCTCGATCAATCAAGCACGATACCAAAGCACTGTAAGTGGGCTTTTGTTAAGTATTCGTTTCGTTATCAAAAATACTATGTATGTTTTTTTTAAATTCCCAATCGATATGTATTATGTTGAAATTATGAAAGTATATTTTGTAAGCACGTTAAACTCGAAATCTAATTGGATTTGGATCCCCATGACCCTGATGCGGTGGGGTGTAACCGCTAAAAGAACCTTATACGGTGGTAATCCGTTGTTTCTGGATTATCCAGACCCTTTATTCGTGGGTTAGCCGATGTTATGACCTCATCTCTAGGAGGGATAAGTCTAGAGACTGATATCAGTACCAAGAAGATAGTAGAATGCTTTACTGTGCTTAAGTATATGAAAATCATGAAACGATATGATATGTCATGGCTCGTAGGGGCAAATCAAGTATGTTAAGATACATTCATATCGGTTTATGCAAGTTTTATGATCCAAGTTTATCAAAATTATGTATATGTATGATATCGATTGTCCCCCACTTGCTGAGTGTTTTCCAAAGAACTCAACCCCTTACTCTACATCCCCAGATAAAGCCGAAGAAGAATTAGAGCAAGAAGAAGAGCACCAATTTTGGGGTTGGTGAATCAAGTCCGCTGCGTAGCTCAAGATCTTTTATGTTTTCAAGTTTTCCAGTTTTAAGACAATTTTATTTATTCAGTTGTTAAGTTTTAAATTTCACATTTTTATTCCAATGTAAAGACAATGGTTATTCATTTATGGAAAATAGACTGGTTTTCGTTTGTTATGATATTACGAGGCTTATTGGTTTTCTAGTTGTAATGGAAATCAATGCCGGTGTTATTGACCCCGGTCTCGGGGCGTGACATTTTAGTGGTATCAGAGCTAGCCAGGTTCCATAATCCCGCTGTGAAAAGTATTCTAGTTAAGGAAGTAACTAGAAGAAAATTCCGGTTCAAATAGACCAACTAGAGAAATAAATACAGTTGGGTGAAAATTGTCGTTTCATGATAATTACGATAATCAGAAGTCCAATCTGATTAATCACATGAATACGAAAATTTTCGAAATTTTAAAATTTTCAGTTTCTGTTTTTAAAATTTTATTTTCGAAAAATTGATTTTTAAGAATTATTTTCGGATTTTCTCGATTTTCGTACAGTAAACCCTAGCCGATTTACCGTCGCCGCCGATTGCCGCCATGATAGACGCCGGGGAATATACCGATCGAATCAATCGGACTTCGTCTGATCCGTCAATTTCCGATTGTTCTCAAGAACCCTAATTCCTAATTTCTGTTCGATTCCCGATTTCTCGAACATCGCACGATTGTTTTGAAATTACAAATTTTCGTGTGATTATTCCAGCAAGTCGATCATTAGCCCTCTGTCAATTTCAGATTTCAAGCTTCGATTAGGGATTAATTCGAAACTCCTATTATTCGAATTAAGAACCCTAATTTTCGAATTTAAAAAAAAAAAAAAATATTCCAGATTGCAAAAATCGAAGATTTATGCTCTTATTTTTTATCCTTGTTTTATGATTTTGTTAAGTATTTCAGTTGACTTAATTAGTTCCATATTTGGGTTTAGGTGATGACAACCCGAGCTCAGACAGTCCAGATCCTTAGCCTGGAACAAGAAGTTGAAAAGCTCAAGGAAGCTAATTCTGAACTACAAAGAAATTGCTCGATTAGATGAACTCCATCGGACTGCTGCCGAGAAATGCGTAGTGCAAAGGCAACAGCTGGAACAAATGGCGGAGCGAGTTCTCTCACTACAAGCTACGAACCATCGCTTGGCAATAAGAAGCAATGGATACTAGAATATCATCACTCACCTCCAGAACGTCAATAGTGATCTACGGGAAGCCAATGATCACATGCGAGACATCCTGGACGTGGTAGATTAAGATGAAGACTCGGATGAAGACCCAAATGAAGAACCAATGGAGGAAGATATCGTAGAGGAGTTAGGAAGTGGAGATGTTATAGATCCGTAGTTTCTAGAAAGCTTTGTTTAGGAGTTTTGTTTTTAAGAATTATTTTTGATGTTCAGCATTTCCTTTCCGTTTTGTTTTGATAAACATTTTCAGTGATTAAATCGTCATTTCTGTTTATCATGTCTTCTTTATCTTTCTGCTATCGTTATATCTTCTGCGCAAAGATTTTAGATCTTTATGTATTGTAGGAAATGGCCGGACGTCCTAATCGCAGCAATCGTAATCCCAACTATGCTGTTCCTCCCAACTCTAATGAGGAGAGAACGGATGGAAATCAGAATCCTCCACCTGCACCGCCACAACCCCCGAGGGTGGGGCTGAGTCGTGAGGACTTGGCAGCAATAGCCACCATTGTGGCCACAACACTTCAAGGTTTGAATAACCCTGCTGCTAATCAGCCACAGCCGCAGCCAGCGCCACACCCGCAGGGAGTAAAATATCATTACGAATCACTGCGAAAGAACCGAGTTCCAACTTTCGATGGCAACTCAGACCCAGAAATGGCACAAAACTGGCTCAAACAAGTGGAAAACCACCACAGATTACTTGAAGTACCTGAAAACATTAAAGTGGAAGTCACCACATCGTTTCTCGTTGATCAAGCTGGAAAATGGTGGGAAAATGTGTCACCACTTATGCAAGAAACGGGACCAGTTACATGGCAAAGGTTCCGGAGCACATTTCTGAAGCAGTACTTTCCAACTGCGGTCTAGAACCAGAAGCTGCGAGAGTTTGAAAACCTGACACAGACTACAGATATGACAGTGGTGGATTATATCGCAAGGTTTAACTCGCTGGGAACGTATGCACCGAGTATCATGGCAGACGAGTCCCTTAAGCTACATCGTTTCAGGATTGGACTGAACAGTCGAATCTAATCCGCCCAGGCAATTTTCGAGACAACCAATTTCGGAGTTTTAATGGGAGTCGCCATCAGGGCTGAAGCAGATATCAAGCGTCGCGAGGAAGAGTTTAAGCACAAGCGACCCTCCACCAGTCAGCATACCTCTAGTAGTCAAAACTTCAAGAGGCCTAGTCCGTCCAGCAACCAGCAAAGGGGACCCACAGTAGGCCCAACTCAACAGAGGTACCCTATGTGTTCGAACTGTGGATTCAACCATCTAGGGGAATGTTTCAGAGGAAAAGGTGCATGTTTCCGATGTGGGAAGACAGGCCACCGAATTGCTGAGTGTCCCGAACCTGATATGAGGGGGACGACTGTAAGGAATAACGGCCCTCCTAGTAAACCAAAGGAGACTAAGCCGAACGCCAGAGTGTTTGCTATAACGCGAGAAGAGGCCGAGGACGCAAACGACGTTGTGGCAGGTACCATTTATTTAAACGAATTACCTGCGTATACATTGTTTGATTGTGGTGCCACACATTCATTTATGTCCAAAAGGTTTGCTAAGAAACTAGCCCTTAAGCCAGAACTGCTTAGTGAACCATATAACGTAGCAACACCAGCCAATAAGACCCTTATAGCACATAGCATACACCAAAATTGTAATCTTAGTATTAATGAAATCAAGTTTAATGCTGAGCTAATTCAACTCAACATGGTGGATTTTGATGTTATATTGGGAATGGATTGGTTATCCAAACATCATGGAGTAGTAGACTGCAGTAACAAGAATGTTAAACTACGGACTCCAGACGAGAAGGAGATCGTATACCATGGCAAAGCTAAGGAAAGAAAATTCCTACTGACGGCAGCCCAAACCTGGAAAGCCGTAAAGAACGGTGAAGAAGTTTACCTAGCTACAATAAGCGAAGTAAAAGAGGAAGATGGACCCAGGATAGAAGACATAGCCGTTGTACAAGAATTTTCGGATTTCCTGAAGAGCTGCCCGGTTCTGTTCCAAACCGAGAATTGGAATTTGATATTAATTTGGTGTCAGGCGCTGCACCAATTTCTAAGGCACCATACCGAATGGCTCCAGCCGAACTGAAGGAACTTAAGGAACAACTGCAGGAGTTATTGGAAAAGAAACAAATCAGACCAAGTGTATCCCCATGGGGAGCTCCAATGTTGTTTGTGAAGAAGAAAGACGGGAGCATGAGATTATGTATCGACTACAGAGAGTTGAACAAGATCACAATCAAAAACAAGTACCCTCTTCCGAGGATAGATGACATATTCGATCAACTCAAAGGCGCTAAAGTGTTTTTCAAGCTCGATTTAAGGACAGGCTATCACCAACTAAAGATTAAAGCAGAGGATGTGCCGAAAACCGCATTTAGAACACGGTATGGGCATTACGAGTTCACGGTGATGCCATTTGGCTTAACAAACGCGCAAGCTGTATTCATGGATTTAATGAATCGTGTATTCAAGCCATTCCTGGACGACTTTGTAGTAGTGTTCATCGACGACATACTCATTTACTCGTCGAGCAATGAAGAACACGAACGACACCTTCGTCTTACGCTCCAGACACTAAGAGAGAAAGAACTCTATGCCAAATTTAATAAATGTGAATTTTGGCTAGAAAGCGTATCTTTCTTAGGACACATTATCAAAAGAAGGCGTGTCAGTGGATCCTAAAAAGGTAGAGGCAGTTTTAGATTGGCCTAGACCAACGACAGTGACTGAAATCCGAAGCTTCTTGGGATTAGCTGGTTACTACCGGAAGTTTGTCGAAGGATTTTCGTCAATAGCAGTACCTCTTACAAGGCTCACACAAAAGAACGCAAAATTTATCTGGAGTGAAGAATGTGAGAAGAGTTTTGAGACTTTAAAGGAAAAGCTCTCATCTGCACCTGTACTGGTATTACCAACTGAAGACATGAGTTTCACTATTTATAGTGATGCATCTAAAGAAGGACTAGGATGTGTACTCATGCAGGAAGAAAGAGTGATTGCTTATGCTTCAAGACAGCTCAAGCCCCATGAGCAAAACTACACTACGCATGACCTCGAGTTAGCCGCAGTAGTGTTCACCTTGAAGATTTGGAGACACTATCTGTATGGCGCCAAGTGCGAAGTGTTCACGGACCATCAAAGCCTCAAGTACTTGTTCACTCAAAAGGAACTCAACATGAGGCAGAGACGATGGATCGAACTTCTAAAAGACTACGATCTCACTATTAGCTACCACATCGGCAAGGCAAACAAAGTAGCAGATGCTTTGAGCCGCAAAGGCAAAGGAAAAATAATCTTAGCCACGGTCTCAGCTCAACCTTATCTTCGAGAGACCATCAAGCTAAGCCAAGTTCAAGATCCGAGCCTAACCAAGCTAAAAGAACAAGTCAGGGAGAAGAAAATTACTAACTTTGAGATCGATAACAATGGAATCCTGTGGATGAAAGGACGATTATGCGTGCCAGATGTGAACAACATAAGACAAGAAGTAATGTCTGAAGCGCACAAGTCAAAATTTTCAGTCCACCCTGGGAGTACAAAGATGTACAAGGATCTGAAGGAAAGTTTTTGGTGGAACGCCATGAAAAAGGACGCAGCAGAATTCGTCGCCCGATGCTTGGTATGTCAACAAGTTAAAGCTGAGCATCAAAGACCCGGAGGACTTCTTCAACCTCTGGAAATCCCTGAATGGAAATGTGATCACATCTCCATGGATTTCGTTGTGGGCCTACCAAAGTCAAAACAGAGCCATGACGGAATTTGGGTAATTGTTGATAGACTAACCAAATCAGCACACTTACTACCTGTCCGTATGAACTACAACTTAGACAAGTTGGCAACCCTATATATGGACAATATAGTGAGAATGCATGGAGTCCCAGTAAGCATACTATCGGACCGAGATCCCAGATTCGTGCCGCGTTTCTGGAAAAGCTTTCAGCAAGCTATGGGAAGTAAGGTAACTCTTAGCACGGCTTATCACCCACAAACTGATGGCCAGACGGAGAGGACTATCCAAACCCTCGAAGACATGGTAAGAGCTTGCGTATTAGACTTCACAGCAAATTGGAGCGAGCTTTTACCGCTAGTCGAGTTTGCTTACAATAACAGCTACCACAGTAGTATTGGGATGGCGCCATACGAAGCACTCTATGGGCGCAAATGCCGATCACCATTGTATTGGGATGAAGTAGGAGAAAGAGCTATCACAGGACCGGAGTTAGTACAAACTACTACCGACAAGATAGCTATTATCAGAGATAGTCTTAAGACAGCCCAGGACCAACAGAAAAGTTGGGCTGATCTGAAAAGGAGACCCGTGGATATAGAGATTGGTGAGAAAGTCTACGTAAAGATTTCACCAATGAAAGGAGTAATTAGATTCGACAAAAGGGGAAAGTTGAATCCAAGATATGTGGGACCATTTGAAGTTTTAGAAAAGGTGGGAACGCTAGCATACAAAATAGCACTACCACCAAGTCTGTCAAGAATTCACAATGTCTTCCATGTATCACGACTAAGAAAGTACATTGCCGACCCAAGTCATGTACTTGAAGTAGAAACCCTAGTAACTCAAGGGAACTTAGACGAGACATTGAATTATGAAGAAATCCCAATCCGTATTCTAGATACTAAGGACCAAGTTCTAAGGAGAAAAACAATTCCTTATGTTAAGGTCCAATGGTCAAACCATACGGAGAGAGAAGCTACTTGGGAAATGGAAGAATCAATGCGGGAGAAATATCCCTATCTTTTCCTAAATCAAGTTGACTCCAGTTTCGAGGACGAAACTTCCAATAAGGAAGGAGGGATGTAAAGACCCGGATTTTTAATTGTGGGATTAACTAAAACATGATTAAAAGAGTTTGAAAACTTCTAAACTCTAGCCAAGAGTTGCAATTCATCAAGGAGTCCCAAACCATCACAAACTCTTCCATTAACTCACTCGATTTGTAACAAGATAAACCGAATCAAGTCAACACTTGTAGCAAGAGATTGAAGGACTTTAAACTCCAAGCAACTCAAAGGAATTGTGGAAAGATTGTCGATAAACTCGAACTCTCCTCCAGCCTACATTATCGATCAAATCTAATCATTATCATCATCATTCTGCACAATTTTTGGACCGATAAACTCGAAGGATTTCACCTCGATAAATCCCTTGATAAACTTGCACAAGAACTTCATCATTAAGCCTAGTATTTAGCCCTCTTCCACCTCTCTAATATCACTCCAAGATCGTTCCAGAATATGTCAAGCAAATCTGTACAGATTTACTTCCAAAGTTTCGAAAATCCTCACCTTATTGTTCCAGATTTGTTCCAACCAACCTGTATAAATATAGGTGCCAACCTTGGTGTTTTTACATCACAAATTATCTCCTTCATAGCCATAAAGTCACGAAGAAATCCCTCCTCTAAGCCAAAGTTCTGCCTTGATTCCAGAACCTTTTCCACAGAACTTGTTCATCGACTTATTTCAGCAACCATCACCGAGATCAAGCCGTAGTTTCTGCTTTTGGTTTCGTAAATCCTTCCAACAGCCCATGTTCGAAAGCGTGAGCAATCTGCCCCAAAATCTTTAAGCAATCCATTCGAAACTCTTGCACAGAAACAGATCGAATTCCTCATCTTCTGTCAAATTCTCGAAGGTGCAGATTATCACTTGAAAAACCACCAAAGTTCATATACAATTCTGTCCAAATCCTTTCCAAATTACCAGCAAGTTTTGAGAACTAAAACCAAGTGATTTGAGCCAAGTTTCAACATTAAACCATCGAAGTGCGACCAATATTCTGTTCGAATCCGTGAAGAATCCGTTCGAGAGGTAGTGTTCGGATTTCGTTTAAGCCAAGGGAAGATTTGAATCCGTTCGTTTTATACCTCGATCAATCAAGCACGATACCAAAGCACTGTAAGTGGGCTTTTGTTAAGTATTCGTTTCGTTATCAAAAATACTATGTATGTTTTTTTTAAATTCCCAATCGATATGTATTATGTTGAAATTATGAAAGTATATTTTGTAAGCACGTTAAACTCGAAATCTAATTGGATTTGGATCCCCATGACCCTGATGCGGTGAGGTGTAACCGCTAAAAGAACCTTATACGGTGGTAATCCGTTGTTTCTGGATTATCCAGACCCTTTATTCGTGGGTTAGCCGATGTTATGACCTCATCTCTAGGAGGGATAAGTCTAGAGACTGATATCAGTACCAAGAAGATAGTAGAATGCTTTACTGTGCTTAAGTATATGAAAATCATGAAACGATATGATATGTCATGGCTCGTAGGGGCAAATCAAGTATGTTAAGATACATTCATATCGGTTTATGCAAGTTTTATGATCCAAGTTTATCAAAATTATGTATATGTATGATATCGATTGTCCCCCACTTGCTGAGTGTTTTCCAAAGCACTCAACCCCTTACTCTACATCCCCAGATAAAGCAGAAGAAGAATTAGAGCAAGAAGAAGAGCACCAATTTTGGGGTTGGTGAATCAAGTCCGCTGCGTAGCTCAAGATCTTTCATGTTTTCAAGTTTTCCAGTTTTAAGACAATTTTATTTATTCAGTTGTTAAGTTTTAAATTTCACGTTTTTATTCCAATGTAAAGACAATGGTTATTCATTTATGGAAAATAGACTGGTTTTCGTTTGTTATGATATTACGAGGCTTATTTGTTTTCTAGTTGTAATGGAAATCAATGCCGGTGTTATTGACCCCGGTCTCGGGGCGTGACAACCCGTCCATCACTACAACTATCGTATTTTTTTTGTAATGAAGTACCACTTTTTAAATATTATAGTATCAAAATTTATAAATTATAATATTTCGCGGAAGAAATAATTATCTCTGCTAAGCGATTGAATAATGACTCTTGAACTGCTTTACAGTTTAGAATATTGGAGTTACATTTTTATCATCGACTATAGTTTTGGTAAAATGACAAGTGTTCGTCCTTCATAACATATTGTTGCTAAAAATTTGGGCAGCAAAGTCTAAGATTTTTATTTGATTTAGGCTATTACACTATCTCGTAAATTCAAAATATTTAATAAAAATACGTAATTTAAGGTGTGTTGTTTTTTTTTTTGAATGGAAATGTCATTAAACTTAATCTAGCTAAAACAAAGGAATGAGCTAAATAGTACTTAAGAAAAAAAGGGCTTGAGTCAGTGGACTCTGAAATAATCCCAGATGACGTTGCTCTTGAAGCAAGTTCATGCGTTAACACATTCGTTGTACGCCTGCAATGACAAATACAAACCCCGGAGTAGAAGCACATAGACGTTGAATGTCAGATATTATCGAAGCATCATGATGAGTATCTGAATGGGAGTTTATAGAGTTGACAACCAGCTACGCATCTGATTCCAGTATTCCATTTTCCCACTATATGCAAGGAATGACGAAAACAGACCGTGGATTCGAAGTGCAACCACTAAAAGTATAACTCCCTGGTATCCATGATAATAAACCCAATGCCAATGAATTCCCAGTCCGGCATAACTGAAGCATCTACATTGATCTTTATTACTCCATTAGGTGGCATCATCAAATGTAGACTGGAATCATGCTGTCGTGGGGCAGCAATTGGTGTGCTTGGTAGGACAGATAAATGTGAGCCAAATAAAGAGGATCTTGCAACAATATCACTGACAGAAGCCCACTTTCTAGAAATCAAGACCTGGTTTCTATCAAACCATAAATTCCAAGATAGCAAAGCTAAAATTTCAAGATCCATATATGAACCCTTGCTGATCACCCAATCCCACAAATCTCTAATGGTATCACCCCGAAAAGGATGTAATGATTGCCATAGTGCTGTAGCTACATTGATGCTTCAGTTATGAAATCCCTGTTCGGCATAACTGCAGCATCTACATTTTTCGAATCGATATCATCCAAATTATTTTGTTCGACACAAGCTTTAATATTTGTAACATCAAGTTCACGATAGCTCACAAATTCAAACCCGAATTCAAGCATTATGTATTATCCGTCTTAATATTTAATTTCAAATCGAACTAATTGAACTCGAATTCAACTATGGGTCGAGTTAGAGGCCGACTCGTAATTAACAAACTTTTATCCGTTTATTGCCTGGTTCGATCATGTAGTCAGGTAAAAGCACGACTGCAGGCCAACGGCCCCAAATCACTTGGAGCCATTAGATCTAACCTTAGGGTAATGCCTAAGGGTAGGATCTAAGAGTAGGGTCGAATAACCCATTTGATCTCAATGAACAAGTATACAATCATCATAAAAATGAAGTTTTTTGTTTCCCTTCCAATTGCTAAACATTATACAAAATACAAACTACATATTAAACACAAGAGGTTAGGACTATATACTTCATCCACAAACCCCACCATAATTAAGATTATTATTATTATTATTAATAATTACCATATTTAACCACCATTACATAGGATAATAATAATCCTAATACCTCCAAGCTGACGTGGCAACCAGTGGCCTATCATGCCAGCAAAGCAGCATCTCCGCCTGTCTTTTGGCAACGTGGAATCCTCGAACTTCCGCTCGCCCAACTAAACACTCTGCCTGAAACTCAGCAAACTGGCTCAGCCCCACCTGCCTCAACCTCGCCTCCGACAGCGCCTCCCTCAGAGTCCGCACGCGCCGCCCAGATGCCTCCACTCCTTCAAGAATCATGGGAAACAGAACGAACGTCTCTATCAGCTGCATATAATCCCCTCCGCCGTCAAAGTTAGCAGCTTCCAAGGATTCCAGGAGAGTGGAGTAAAACTCAAGACCATCAATCACAGTCTGCCTATACGACGATGACCCGAAACTCTTCGGCCATTCGATGTCCACTTGCACCACCACCTGCGGCGAAACTCGCCGGAGATCGTTCAGAAATCCGCAACCGACTTGTCGGAATATTGCCTGGGATAAGAGAACCGCCACCTTTTCATCGTCCATGAATTTGATGGATTTGAAGGATAAGTATTCAAAGGTTCGTATCAAAACAAACTCAATCTCGAATCTTATATTAAGCTCTCGTGCAAACTGTGCTAAATTCTCTCTGATCAATCTTGATTCCATGGCGTACTCATCAGGAACAAGAGCAGAAATTCGAAGAATCGGCAGCCCGCCTTCACGCGACACAGCCTTCTCCGCCAGCTCTTTCATGAAGGAAGCCCAGTGGCCGCCCAGCCCGATGTCGAAGTCGATTACATGGACCCGAACGGATCCTTCTACAGCGTCTAGCACGGCTTGATTAGCCGTGAAGCTTGAAAACATGGTGATCGGAGAGATGCTGGCGAAGATTTTTTGAGCTTTGATCGTTTGGACTATCTCCGAAGAACTTGCGGGACGAGTAATCGGATTCGATCCTGTGAGTAGTGATTGAAGGGCTTCTTTGAAATAGAAAGCAGCTCTCTGTAGAGGCTTACCAGTAGGAGACCTCAAACGTTGATTGAGCCGCGCTAATATAACCTGCCCGAGCTGGAGCGAGTTATTCTCGAAGCACTCAGCAAGTCGAATTAACTCATCGACGTAATCGAACGCAACGTTCCAGTTGCAGCTGTTCAAATCACGGGCAGTTCGATCTAGAGCCGCAGTAGTGTACGTGGATACATCAGAGAGAAGACCAAAATCAGCTGGCACAAACTGAGTTGAATCAAAAGAGGAAACAGTGGAAAATTCAGATAGAGTTGAGTATTGATCTTGGTTAATCGGAGTGTTTTCGGATTGAGAAATAATTATTGGTTTTGAAACGGGGTTAGTGGAATCATCATGCAAGCCCAATTCTCTCATCAACGAGTCCCAATCCTCAAAGTTTTGATCGATCAGCACATGATCTTCTTCCAGCTGAAGAGGGTCGTTACCACAACCAGAGCCCAGTATATTATCAGTAGTGGAATTGGAAGTAGGCTTTTGATCTGTAACCGGGCTCGGGCTTCCTCGGATTTCAAGAACAGATTTGGGCTCGTACGGGGAGCATATGGTTACCGGATTCCGGTTGACGTTGCGATCGATTGGTTTGGAATTATTTTGATTGTTGGCAGTAAAGGGTACTTTCATTTCTTGAATAAAACGATAGCAAAAGGGCAAGAAAGTAGAAGATCTCTCTGTATTCTTGAAATCTTGAATGGAGTAGTATGAAAATTGGAATTTCGGGGGCTCTTTTTGAGTGATGATTCTGGCTTTTTATCTTTGCTTGCATGGGGTTGGGGGTTGGATGGGGTACTGCGTGGGTGGGTGGGGTATCATACATTGTCATGCATGGATGCATGCATGCGAGACATATAAATGAACATTTAAAAAAAAGAGAAGATTAGGAGGAGTGATTGATTTATGAGTTGGAACACACTTTAATGATATTACTTTCTTTGATTCTCATCAGCTTTCTGTTCCTACTTGATTTGCCCCCTATCTTTCAATATTTCTTGAGTGTGGGTTTTGACTTTGGTTCCCATTTTTACCCTTACTCACACCAATTAACTTGTTTAAGCCAAAACAATCAACACTTGTTTAGACTTGACAAAATCCTCAATTCTCTAGAGCATGATGTTTTTCTACTCCAATTTTTCATGTGACATCAACTACCCTAATAATTGGTGTTATGTAATTAGTACGGGCAAATTTCAAAAAAATGATCTCATAGAATATGGGCATTTGTAATACCAATTTATTAATAAATTACTTAATTTATAATAAAATTCCTATTAATTATTATATGATTGGCTAATTGGCATATCTAACCAGTAACCTGCTTCGAATGGGTTGAGATTTTTTCAACCCGCCTGATGTCAAGTACAAAAGGGTTGTGCCCATTTGGATTATAGATTGGACTGGGTCAAAAAGTTTGGAAAAGTTTTATTAACATACAAACAACAATGTTAAAAAATAAAGATGATATTTAGTATGTATATTCCATATCATGTAAGATTTCGTAGATTAAGAATTGTCCATCAACTATATTAAGTTATTTTAATGGAGTGTGAGGTCTTTTAATTTTTTAAAGATCGACTTTAAAAATAAGGGTAAATTACAATTTTGATCTTGTAACTTGTTCATTTCATTTTCAGTCCTCTAACTTTTCAAGTTGCAATTTTAGTCCATTAAGTTGGCACTTATTTTCACTCTTGGTCGTTAATTTTTTAGGAGAATACTGACATGACATTGGAAAATGATGATGTAACACCAAAAATTGATGATCTGACATCATAAATTGATAATGTTGCATCGGACATGACGTGTTCGATGCCACATCCGCACTCCATAAAAAAATTTAAAAGTGAAAACAAAGAACAACTTAATAGACTAAAATTGCAACTTGAATAAGACCAAAACTGAAAAATGGACAAGTTATATGACAAAATTTGTAATTTAATCAAAAAATTAATATAATAGGAATTATATATATATATATATGTGTGTGTGTGTGTGTGAGTGTGTGTTGTGTGTGTGTGTGTATAGATAAAAGATGACTCAAAAGTAATATTATTATGAAAAGTTATGAGAATACTATAATTAGAAGGGAACTTACTAAATCCCAGTTCACTAACTTTAACTGATATTAGTTCGTATTAATTAATAAATATAATAATCATTTTGTTAAAGAAAATGTTAGTCAACTATGAGAATCGATCGAAATAGGAGGAAAATTGTGAAATAGAGTATATATATATATATACCTCTATTTTTATCAGTGTTGCTTTCTACAATATGAATATGTGCAATTGAATCAATTATAAACTTTCGTACTTTATTCAAGTATAGAACTAAATGACGTCAAAATATTATTTCTTATGTACTAATTTTTCTCGAGATAAGGATTAATATGAGGGATGAAGGATCTTAGATCACGGAGTTCTCGAACCAAAAGCATTAATTGTTAAAATTTCACATATTAATTTACAACCCATGAATCACTAATTTCTAATTTGTAAGAAATCCCTTCGAACATTGAAAACACACACCAAATAGTATACTCCCAAATTGCCACCCAGATTCTTAGATCACGGAGGTCTCGATGAGACTTTGATTATTTGGTCACGACAACTTTCTTTTCTTTTCTTTTTCCGGGGTTGGCCGCTGCATTTCTCTCACATTTATAGAGGAGGGAAATGCGATGGTGGACGAATTTGTAGTCTCTATGCTGGTGATATTAGGCACTTCTTGATAGACTTGGTCCTATCTTTTCAGGGCATATCACAATGCTGCTTTGTTCGGATAGACCAGGTCTTCCTTATCTCCAATCACGGTTCACCTAAAAATATAAATAAAAAATTGTTTTTCCTCCTTTTATCATGTCTTTTTATCTTCGATCTCGTTTCCCATTGATATTTTATTTATTGTGCCCTTGGGCATGGGTGGGTGCAAACACTCACGTCACGTGACCACCCTACAGTGTTCCATCATTTCACTTCTGGGTGTAGGAGAGTTAGACAATTACACTCTCGATCCCTTTGATCTCTGCCTCGACGTAGGCGTGGGTGTGGTTAGACCGCCATGATCTACTAATTTCTCCAGGTTTATAAGTCTTTATTAGCACCTACAACTTTTGCTTTTGGGGAGGATATAGACGCACACACTCATCTTATTTCTCTTTGTTGGTGCCTCTCTCTCGCCCTTCACTGCGACCACATTGGATATGGGTGAGGTCATATACTCACACATCAGATCTTCTTGTGAATATGTTGATCATGAATCGTATCATCCCCCTATGATGATAGTTCTTCGGTCTATCTCACTTCGCATTATTTCAGATGACTTCATGATGACTTTTGGACTACCTTCGACTTATTTTGACACATGATTGGGGTATTTGATGCACATATTGTTGATACAATTCCCCAGTGAATTCTATTGACTGACTTTTGGACGCTTGACATGGGATTCAGATGCTCATATTTTGGCTTGATCCCGCAGTGACTACTTTTGACTGACTGATGACGATTTCTTGAGACTCAGATGCGCATATTTTGCTTAGGGCCCTCAGTGATTTTTAGGAACTTTACACTTGTACTTATGTTTTAATATTGTTTTTGTTTTATTGTTGCTTAGTCTTTTGAGGAAAACTTGACCTAGCCCCTTTTCTCATTTAGGATGTTTTATGTTGGTTGGTTTCTTATTTGTATACAGCTAGGGGTCTGATATGTATTATAATATTACAAGAACACCAAGCAAAGATGGATTTTGAGACGTTGGATGGTTGAGCGAGACATGGAGAATCTTACACTTTTTTTATGAGGTGATGGGACGATGCATTAGTTGTAGAGATATATAATTATTCCGGCCTACAAATTAGAAGGCAACTTTAAGCTACAAAACCATCGTTCACAATTCATTCTCAGAACTTTTAAATTGGGGCGAAACCAGGATTTTATAATTACAATGTTCCCTGACAGAAAGCATAAATTTGGTTTTGAGTGGGTTACCTATAAACGCTTAGCCATCTGTAGCATTCTATCCAGATTTCATGTGAGGCCTTGCAAGTGAAGAACATGTGTGACACGTTTTCCTCGTGGTCTCCGCACAAAGGACACTCCAGTGACATGTCTTCCACGCCAGCATTATCCGATATATATCAGTAATGTCCGTACGAAGGCGGTAATATTCGGTGTCACATCAACACTATGACTAAGAAGACTAAATGTGTAAACAAACAAACTTGATGGATTAAAAACAACTTTTGACGACGTAAAGGACTAAAGCCAAAACAAGTCAACTCATAGAATGATTTTGCTAATTTTTCGGTTTAAGTATATCATTGTATGAACTTTAAAGATTTCAATTATGAAATTATAAAAAAACTCACTAATAAATAATTGGTCCAACAAATAGCAACATTCAAAATCGAAGTTATTATAGTTACATTAAATTTTCATAAGATAAAAAACTTAGCAATTTTGTGCGATTAATTAGTATAATCTTTAAAAAAGCTTGTTATGTTGTTGCTATCAACGCTTATAACTTTTCTATATTAATTTCAGGTTTTTTTTTAATTTTTTTTTTACTTGTTACTAAACTTATTTTGTCATGAAAAAACCCTTTTGAGCATTTAATTTTCCAAAACGGATAAATTTTACTAATTATTTTTTTCAAAAAAATAAGTTACTAAAAAAAATGGTTGTATATGGGAAAGATAGAACATTGGTTGAAGATGAGGGTGTCAATGAATAAGCATGAGGATTCTATAGAGTTCTACTTGTGATTGGTTTGATGGTGTCGTTAGGAACATATCAAACCATTGAAATATTTATATACAATTGTTGATACGTCTCTTACGACACTGTGCAGGGGTAAACAATTCCACACTACTTGTGATGCGATTGCTATAGCTCAACTTGTCCACATCGATGATGGAGTCAAATACATATTGGAGCTCCTTTAATTTGGAGCCACATCAATTTTACACCCCTTTCATTCATAGAACTTTATCGTTTTCGTATTCTATATCCTACACATTTAAAATTTCAAAATTAATTAACCCTATTGAACACATTAGGGTTAATGGGTTAGATTATATTTATAAAAAAAAGGTTATATTTGTTTGGGTTCCACAATTGTTTCTGCTTTGTGATCAGTCGAACACGTAGCGCTTGTGTCATTGTATGGTTGAAAAGATTGATGTTATGTCATTACCTTTAACTATAGTTATTGGTAAAGCGGTAAGCGCTCGATCCTACAATTGGTATCAGAGTCAATGTCGCCTGTTCGATTCCCATAAGTTGTAGAGAGTGCAATTACTGGAGGAGTGATTGTTCGGGTTCAACAATTGCCTCTGTTTTTTGATCGGTCGAACACCTGGCACTTGTGCCAGTTTATGGTTGAAAAGAATGATGTTGCGCCATTACCCTTAACTATAGTTATTGGTAAATCAGTAAGCGATCAATCCTACAATATTCTTTTAATAAGTTAAAATTCCTCTATAAAAATTATAATCATGAGTCAAAATTACATTATCTCTTTAAATTTGTAACCAAAATGCAGATAATTTTTGTGGTACATTCATGCATGAAATTGTCCCAAAATTATCACCTTAAAAAGTAAATAGTTTATACTTTTAATTTTAATAATATTAAAATAATCAGGGTTAAATTACAAAAAAAAAGTCCGAATAAGGTTATTTGGAATAATAGTCCCAAATTTTTAGAACTAAAAAAATATAGTCTCAATGAATATTTTTAAATAAAAGTAGTCTCACATAAATATTTTATCAATAGTCCACAAAAATTATTGTTTAACAAAAATGGTATCAAATTTATTAAGGGTTTATGGATCACTTTTGTTAAAAATAATTTTATGGGACTATTTTTGATAAAACATTTATGTAAACTGATGTCATATAATGAATCCGTTTCCTCGGATAAAATCCTTCGTAAGTGCCGAACAGAGAAATCCCAACGACAGAATACCGAGCACAAGATACCCGAATATCATTAAACCCTGCTAGGATTTTTGGTCAAAGTAATAGCGGAAGACCCGGACATAACTGACAAATTAACGGGTGCGGACGAACGTGCGTCATTGGCGCGCGGATTTCTCGGACACGTCTGGAATCCATGAAGCCATAATCAAAGGAAATTATCCATTGATTGATTAAATTTAGATCTTGGCATTGGATTTCAGCAAAGAATGGTATTCAGCATTACTCGTCTTTAGACTGGTATCGAGAACCTACAATTTGTCTAAGTTTATGAATGAAGGAGTTAATATTTAATTCTACTACACTGATAAATCAAAGATTGGAGGGATGATGAAAGAGCAAGATCACTTCAAAGCCTAAGATGCATAGCAATTGTTTTGGAGTTTAAGAACCTTCACTCTTGACATTCAGGAGACAAATCGGCTTGCATTTTTCAAGACCGATGGTTGCAGAAAAAATGGTTTTGGGACTAGGTCTATAATAATTGAGTTTGTAAGGCGCTTTGGAAATATTTCAGGAGTATTTATTAGTGTTAGCTTTGTTTACTATCGCAACTTTGTACTATTTTGGGTTCGAGCACCCCTAATACTCGTTTAATAAATTTGGCTTATGCAAAAAAAAAATTATGCATATACGAATAAAAGCCATGTGTGCCATCAAAAATTTCTTGACTTTTAGGGTATTTTAAAGAAAAAATATTGCACATGACTCTTTATCTGATTACTAAATATCTTGGGAGTTTTTTTTTTTTTTTGAGTGGATGAGAGGCTAAATCAATTTTTGCGACAAGCGTGACTCCACTCGAATATGCCCAAAGTGTGCACGAGCCTTATCCATCCCAATAGGGGTGCTATCGGACCGGGTCGATCTGGACCCGGTCCGAAATCGGAGCGGTCAGTCCGGTCCGAAATCGGAACCGAACTAACCGATCCCGAACCGGTTTGATACCGGACCGGATCGGTTCTACCGTTACGGATCCGGTATCTTACCGGTTCCGAACCAAACGGATCCGGTTCCGGATTGAACCGGAACCGGATCCATTTTATAAAAAAAAATAAAAAAATTTCGATAAATCCTTTCCTTTTTTCCTTTTTTTTTTAAAAAAAAATAGAAAAATTCGGTTCCGGGTTGGAACCGGTCCAACCCGGAACCGGTGAACCGGAACCGGACCCGATCCGGTTCCTTACCGGATCGGACCGGTTCCGCCCATAACGGGCCCGGAACCGGCCGGTTCCGGTTCGAACCGGTAACCACCCCTACATCCCAATAAAGCCGAAGAGCTCATATATCTTTGGAGTGTTGAATATTAGGGTTCATGCAAAACACAGAACAATCTTTGATCGGTATAATCTCAAATGAAAATTTCTGTATACAAATGTTAATAATAAATCGTATCAAATCCAAAACATAAGAATTTAGATCAGATTTTGCATCTACCACTTTGACAATACCACTTCACATTCACCTTTTTATAAATACATGTTGTGCTGCTTTATAAGAAACCATTATTACTATAATTCATTACAGTAAAATTCCAAAAATCATTCCGTAAGTTGGGCTAAATAGGTTTTTAGTTCTCTAATTGGTCAAAAATTACTTTTTTCGTAGAAAAAAGTATATTAATAGAGCAGTACTCCAAATCACATGTTACAATACGATACAAAGGATGGACTACCAAATACCAATGCCAAAAAACTAGCCATAGCCATGACAAGGTCAAAAATTACTTTTAGTGTTATAAAGTAGTTTTTTCGTATATTTTTTGGTCTCATTTTCATCGGATTGTTGATATGATGTCGGACATTACTGTCATACCCATCTGAAATCAAAAGCTCCAATAAAAATCGGACTACAAAACTAAATTGATCAATTAGACGATCAAAAGTTTATATAAGCCAACTTACAACACCAATTTCGGAATTTTCCCAATTCATTATCTGCAAAAATCTCGATTGCACGAGTACATTGAGATACGATGCACCACACACATAAGAAACCCTTGAATTATTTAAAATGGATTTTATTAAAGATTGTTAACATTATGAAGACATGTTGGTAGAAGTCTTGCAGCCCTGAAATGATAAGACAACGATATGTGTAGGCAAAGTGGTGATGGGGAGAGCAAAATCAAAGGGACATTTCATTGATGAGATAGTGTCTCTAAGCATCTTTCTTTTGGAATATTACAAAAAATCAAACTACCTTTTTCAATTATATGATCATCAGTGACGTAATTGTGGATCCTCAAATATATTCTTCAGCACATGTCCACTAATTTTTTTGTTTAATTATGTTGTAGTTAACAATTCCTAGATTTTAATTAGAGGATAAATAAAGTATTTTGATCAAGAATTTAATTTATTTTGTATTTTGATTATATTTTTCTATATAGTAAATATTTATTTATCTAACTTAAATAAAAAAATTTTGTTCAATTTGATTGAATTTTTAAGTTTTTTTTCTAAATAAAGTTAATCTTGTTTTTATTTTATGTTTTTAACAATTGTTATTTGTTGTTTTAGGTTTTTAGCTTTTATAATTTGATGAGTGTACTTTTGTGTGTAACAAAAATGTTCTCAAAACCCTACTTTCGTTTAAAATAACATAATGGACATATGTTGTACGTATGTCCGTTCAAGAATAAAACTCATCATGTCGACACATGTCCCATGTCCACAACACATATCTGTTTCGTTTGTTTTTAACAGAAAATGATTTTGGGACTATTTTTGTTAAAAATAATAATTTTTGTGGGACATATTTGTTTAGTTCTAAAAAATTAGGAATATTATTGGAAAAGACATTTTTTAATTGTAATTTACCCTATAAATAATTAGCTACCTGGCTTAAATCATTTTTATCTGAAACAAGAACTTCGAATTTAATTTAGATGTGGATATTCGTACGAGTTCGCTTCGCTTATGAGTTGAAATTTTGTCTCGAGCTCAAATTCGATCTTTTTTTAGACTTTGTCCTTTTTATTCTTTGGTAATTCGTCATAATTCACACACATCCGTTATTGATGGCAATATCATAGATGTATTAAAAATACCTCTAATTATTTAGGTATCGTTTGATTTGAAGGATGAGATAAGTAATATAAAGATTAAAAATTATAAAATGATTGTAAAAATAATATGTGATAAGTTATATGGTGTTTGGTTTGAAGATAAAATGGTCGATAAAATTTATTATTTGGTATAATGACTAAAATACCCTTAGCATTATTATTATTATAATAATAGTATATATATATATATATATATATATATATATATATATATAAATAATAATAATATACACGGGGCACACACGGAAAAAGAAGATTGAAGCTTGTGGCATACAAAAGATGAGGATTAGGTTGAGATTCTTGATTGGTATCAATCGTAAAAAGATTGTCACACCATTATTTTTGCCAACTCCCAAAAGCAAAATGTACGTAGTTTAGAATTGGGTGGTGCATGGTAGTGTGGAGTCAATATTGTTTAAAATATTTGAGTTGCATCGTTATCACCGGATATAATTTTAGTAGAGCAACATGAGTTTGATCCTAAAATTGGTATCAAATTCAATGTCATATTTTTTATTCCTCATGAATTACAAGATAGTGTAATTTTTGAGAGGTGATTGTTGGGGGTGGAATAATTGCCTCTGATGGCGGACGATCAAATCGTGGTTCTTGGACTGCTGTACGATTTATATTTGAGTTGCACTGTTACCACAAGTTAAAGATTTTTTTGTAAAATGACAAACGCTTGATCATAAACTCTAATACTAGTTGATATCATTTTTATTTATATAAAGGTTGTTATCCTTGGGATACCTTTATTTTGCACCCAAAGTGCCATTTGATTCATTGACTTTAAATTTATTTGTGACCACTTCCCATGTCACTTTTGGGAAAACTTTCTAAGTGTTGGTAATAACAAATGTCTACTGTTTGGAACGTATACTGCATCAAAGAAGCCTACTGATGAAAAGATCGCCGAATGACTCTAATATCGTCTACAGGGTCCAAAGACTAAGAGACTTCGTCTACCGGATCCAAAGACTAAGAGATATCGTCTACCTAGAACACAAAGTAAAAGTCATCATCTACCGGTGCAACAAATAAACATCTACTGGAACAAGAGTATCTCAGTCCACTGTGCAAATCATTAGGAGATATCAGCAGACGATGAAGAAGACATTAGTCGACTTTAGCCCAGCAGACTAAGTAACTAATAAGTAACCAGCAAACGATGGAAAAGACATCAATTGATCCTTTATCTAGGAGACAACAGTCAAGGAGACGCCAGCAGACATATAAGGTAACGGGACAAAACATGTACAGATTCACTGACAATAGTACAACAGAGCACCGCTCTATCATATAACCAACCGTGTCAGAGTAAACTAGCCATTGATTAACGAAATTGGAAAGAAGACAAAAAGAATTTTGAAGAAAATCAGGAAGTTGATTTTGCGCGGTTGTTTCCAATTGAAGAATAGTTGTCGTTAGACTTTTACGTCTGTAAATACGTCGAAAAGAAGAATGAAGAGGGCTCTCGCTCAACATTTTGAAATCCCGAATCAACTTCATTCCAATACAAGCAAAACATTCAAAACGCATATTGCAATATCCAGAAGTTTTGCAAGAGCATTACAAACGCATCATTGAAATCTTGAAGATTAAAATCTACTGAGTCTACTGCTCAAGAACACTTGAAGATCAAAAGTGTCATATATTACTTGAGTATACTATATATAGAAGAATCAAGAAATTGAGTCTAATGTTTATTCAACCTCTCTTTTAAACACTACTCCGATCCTAAAATCACTCATAAGTATAAAAGTAAAATGAGATCAAGGTTTAAACTTTTGCTATTGATCTACTTATGTTCCAAATACTATTTGTCTACTAATTTATTTACATAATTTAAAGATACGCTCTCATTAATTTAAAATTATTTGATAACGAGTAACTTTCTTTAATTATATCCACAATTTAATTGCATCCCCCATATTGCATTTTCCCCTAATAAATTACAATTTACCCCCTGAAATTATATTCTGACCACTAAAAAAAATTGATATCTATTTTTATGTTATTATTTTATGCCCCCGCTAAACAATATTTCTAAATTCACCACTATCTTAGAGGATGTTAAATATTACAACTCTTGTCGACTAATAGATAATATTGAGGAACTTATAAACTTAGGAGCATTTTTCATTCCAAAAGTAGTGCTTTTGGTTTGATTATAGATTTACATAAACCCAAGAAATATAGTGTTTGCATATGAAATTTGTTCGGGCGTGCCAGACATAAAGTTGTGCTAAAACGAAATAAGAAAACATGCAATCTAACTCCTAAAGCAAGCCAAATAGTCCTTATTCCATTGCTAGTTCTAATCTTCTCTGTTAACACCAACAAAACAGGAAACTAATTCACTATTGAAACCAAAATACTGAAATTTTCCGAGAGTATTTGTTGGAGTTGACGATGATGATCCCTACTTTGTTGGTCCTTCCCATTGTTTTTACAAATGCCCCCGTAATTATATTGCATGTGCTTCTTTCGGGGAATCGGGATATTCGGGTTCGGGTAATCGGGTATCGGGAATACTAAAAGTATACCCGAACCCGAACCCAAATATGTCGTGTAATCGAAATTCGGGTTTCGGGTACCCGAACCTTGATTTTTTAAATTTTTTTTTTTTAAAGAAACGCTACACAGATTTAAATCTAAAAAAAATATTTTTTTTATTTTTAAAAGGAAATCGGGTTCGGGTACCCGAACCTGAACAATTTTTCTCCCAAACCCCTACCCGAATCATGTCCCGAACCCGCCACTACCCAATCGAAGAATACCTTATTATCTCAAAAAACCCGATTATCCCGACCCGATCGAAAAATACTCGATCGGGTCGGGTCGGGACCCGAATTCCCGAACCCGTTTCCCACCCCTATTCGTTATCCAATAAAAAATATAAAGCATTGGGCGTCAAAGTATTTGAATTTGGGCTTAAAAGTAACAGGCCATGCTAACTCAGGAAGCCCAACTAATTCTCCAGTATTTTAGAACATTTATTCCGACTGATTAATAATATACCATATTAGTTTTTAATATTTCAAATATTAGAAATATATAATAATTATATATATTACTTACTGTATTATCATGAGAAGAAAACATAATAAAAAATTTAATATAGAAAAAATTACACTAACACAATATACTTTATATAACAAATATTGTTTTACATTAAATTAAATATACATGCATGCATCGCTAAGTAATTAAACCATAATTTCTAAATATTTATAATTGATTTCCAATTCATATTCTGATTTTGGTTAATTACTAGTCAGATTCAATCATCCAAAATATACATGGTTGCATGTGTTGGCACGCGGTAAAGAGAGCTTTGGCTCTTAATTGTTTTGATTGATATTTTATTTTATTTTCTTGATAGAATTTTATATTACAATTGGCATATTAATACAAATAGTATCATCAATTTTTTAGGCATATTAAATCTAGACTTTGACTCCAAAATGTATGTTCAAACTACCTAAATGACCTTCAAAGTTCTCATTAATATTCTAGAGAATGACTCTTGATATTACAAATTATTCCAACACTCCCCTTAATTTGTAATTTTCGATTGCTACATTTTTTGGAGCTATTCGTGTTGACTTCATTCGAGCCATTGATCCAAATGTTTCATTGTCATCAACTTCGCTTTGTTGAGCTTATTTCTTTACACCTCGTCGACTTTTCTTCATTTTGGTTGACAAATCTTCATTTTTTGCCTTGTAATTTTTCTGCAATTGAAATACGTTATTCAATTTCTTCTTTTCAACAATGATCTTCTCTTCTTTTGCTTGAACCAAATTAACATCATCATTTTTGTCTTCATAAAGTTGAGGCTCATAGGAGAACAAGACAACATTGTTAGTGTCATAAATCTTTTTCAATGATTGAAACTTTATTACCTGAGAATCTGAATCAACAACATCATTGATTGATTTGTCTTCTTTCGAATTTGGTTGTGAGTCAAGGCTATGAGTGGATGATTGTTCCACAAGATCACTTGTATTTTCAGATTTCCGAATATAATTTTTTTTCAACCGGCATAATGAGACGAAAACTTTATTATCGTCCATTTGAATTTTTGCCACATTCAAAAAAAATTTCTTGTCAACAATTGTGCAGGTGTTCTCGTCAAAGTGAACTGAATATCCTTTTCGAATAAGCTGTCCGACACTTAACAGATTTTGCGTAAGATTAAGCACATAAAAAACATCGGGAATAAGCTTTTTGATACATTGTTTGGTGTAAACTTTGATTGTGACTTTTCTTTGGATTTTTTGAACTGATCCATCTCCGAGTTTCACATCAGTGGATAATTTTTTGTTGATATCCATAAAATTGTCAATGTTGCTAGTCATGTGGTTACTACAACCATTGTCGACATACAATACATCATTGGATCCATTTTCTGCCTTCATGCATGTGTAGAACATCAAATCTTCAAGTTCCTCCTTCGAGACATTTGCTTGCCCTTGTCTTGTTTCTTTTGAAACCAACAATCTCTTTGAGAATGATTTGAAATCCGACACCTTGTACATTTGAAACAACAATCCCTTGAATTGTGGTTGGCTTTGTCGCATATGATGTAATAAAGGCCATCATCATACTTTTGTTGTTGCTCCCCTTTTTCTGCATCTTTTCTTTCCCAATTCGTTGATCATTTTGATTTCTTTGCCATGAATTTTGTGAAGATCCAAATTTATTTGGATTCTTTTCATAAAATCCAACTTTTGACTGAAACGCTTGCTCCAAAGGTTGGCTTCAAGATTGGTTGATTCTTTCTTCATGAGCTTGAAAAGAGCTCATCAATTCGTACATTGATAAAATTGAAAGATCTTTTGGTTCTTCGATTGTTGCTACACAGTGATCAAACTTTTATGGTAGACTCCGCAATATTTTTTCTACCACACTCTTGGCTTGGATATCATCAATAAGGCTTTGGATATTGTTTACAATCTCTGCAACTCTTGAGAAGAAATTTCTGATATTTTCACTATCTTTCGTCGATTGATTATCGAAATCTCTCCAAAATGATTTTGATGGAGATAACTTTATCATTCCCTCGAAATTCTTGTTGCAAAACGTCACATGCTTCTTTTGCTTTTCCTTTGTTGAATATTCTAAGGTAGGTAGATTTACTAACTCCCTATTTCAAATATCGAAGTGCGGTAGCATCTTTCTTTTGATTTCGTTTGTATGTTTTTTTGCTAATCTTCACTCCATTATGCATCATCTTCAGTAGGTTGTTCTGAATAATCATCTTCAACGATTTCCCATAAATCTTCAGAGATGAAAAATCCATCATTTCAGTGCTCCGATAATCATAATGTTCTCCTTCAAATATATGCACTTCAGTTGAATGAATATTTAAACATAGTTAGACTTGAATTTCCAGCCATAATGATATTGTTGCAGCAAGATCCAGAAACTATTGAAGAAAAAAAATGGAGCAACTGTGGTAAGATATGCAAGAGGCTTGAATTATCAATGAACTTTATTTTGTTCTCTGTGGGGATCGGCAGGAGGAGAAGGACTTCTAAAAAAATATTGGTAGTAGCTACAAAGAAGATTGGTACGAAGACTTTGAATAAATAACACAAGCTTTAGTCAAGAAAAGCTCGGTAATACCAAATTTGTTGGCACAACGGAAGACTACAGAGAGTTTTGGCTCTTAATTTTTTTTATTGATATTTTATTTTATTTTCTTGATAGAATTTCATATTATAATTGGCCTATTAATACAATATTATCATCAATTTTCTAGGCACATTAAATCTAGACTTTGATTTTAAAATGTTTATTCAAACTACATAAATGACCTTTAAAGTTCTCATGAATATTGTAGAGATGACTCTTGATATTAGAAATTATTCCAACAGCATGCGTAGAGAATCCTGATATCATAGATTCAAATCAAACATTGCAGTTAAAAAGAAAAAAATCATGCACATTGCTCATCGTTATGGCATCATATGCGACTAGTCGAGAAATCATGTTCCTTCTGAATGAGCTGCTCAGTCTTGTCACAAAATATGATCATCTTTCGAAATAAGCTCTTACAATCGACTTAGACCTGAATTTTTTTAAAGTATTTGTAATTTTTCCTAAAATCTGTGTTTCACCCCAAAATGCATTATGTGGGTTCACCTCCTACTACCTAGTTTTTGGGTCTGCCACTGCTGTTATGGATGACATTTTTTTGCTTTTTCACCTGCTTTGTTTAAGGGACCGGCAAGTTGAGTTGGACCGAGGAAGATGATCTGAGGCGAACCCATGTAAAGCAAGGAGATGTCTACAGACTGGAGCAAGGATCCGTTTTCTTCGTGCACAACATGATGGAAACTGATCAAACCGAGCCACGGATGCTTAGAATCCATGCTGTTTCGCTAATTCAGAAGAGGACTTGCGTGTAAGAAGAAAGGGGTGGCAGAGGTGGTGGAGCTCCGGGTGGTGAAACACCGTTAGGTCCTGAAATCACCACGGAAAGGGGGTTACATGTGTTGGGAATTTGACCGTCCAAATTCACCTCCCAGGATCTGCACCTTTTATGGGAAAAGCAAGCAAAAGAAAAATAAAGACTCAAGGATTTAAAGTGAAAAACTCCCAAAGACCAGATAAGAAATTACATTATATGAAAAATTATTACAACTACACAATTTTTCTTCTCACCCAAACACACCCATAAAGATTTCCCACTAGACACACTTTATACTCAATTCCTTACAAGACAGACACCTAATAAAATCTTTTCTGATGTGGAAGCTCGGTCACAGCTGCAACCACATGGCATACTAAGAATTTTACTAGATTCTAAAACAATAGAGTAATTTATCTAATCTAAAGTCAAATGTTGCTAGATAAGCTATTGACTGGTGCACTTAAACCAAGGGTTTCAAGCCTTCTTTTATAGCAAATGGACTTGGCCCATTTTCCTTTTTCTTCGATGTGGGACAAAGTCTCATACCCATCAATCTCCACCTTGTGACTTGTTGTCCCACGACACTCCACATTGATGAAAATCTTCATAGCTTCCGCTACTAACACTGCAAGATGGTCATAATTCTCAATGTAGAGAATTACCATGCTCCACCATAAAAGCATACCCTAAAAATCGTTGTACATGAAAAAAAATAAAAAAGCTATAATCAATACAAATAATACAATGTCTTCATATTTCTCTCCTACTAGGGAAAAATTAACTTATTGGTCAATTAACAAGTTAAAATTTAAAGAGTTTTGTTCTCATAATTTTATAATATACTTTATATGACCTTTTTTACAAATAATTTAAATCCTACTAAACGCAACTTACTTGAAAACTCACAGATCAGAAGTGGATCCACAAAAGGCAAAAGAAGAAAAGGAAAAATAAAAATTTAATCACGGATCAACAAAAAATATCGTGTTCTAGATGATCAAGAGGACCCACAAATTTGTATTAAATGGTAAGCGAAACATCAAACGCAAAGAGAAATAGATAAAGCAACCCTCAACTTTAGCCTAATTACAGAAACCTCCCCTTAACTTTGAAAAATTACAGAGGCCTCCTCTCTGGTGTAACGCCGTCGAAAAAATTTAACAGAACTTGCAAAATAACATTTTTGCCCTTTTGTAAATTTAATATAAAATTTTCAAAATATTACAGATACACCCCCTATAGTATATGTAATACAAAATAATTAAAATATTACAAAAACACCTCTTATAGTATACTAGACATGACAGTTGCACCTCTATGGTGTCATATTATTTTTATTTATTTCAAAAAATTATTTTTAAACTATAAACTAGTTTTCATATTAATGATAATATTTTAAAACAACTTATATATAAATATTCGTTCAAATTTAACTAATTGTATTATTCTCATAGTATCATATCTTTTTTTGGTAATTATGATCATAAAAAGATTTTATAATATCAAACACATCAACATCTTTAGCATATTTAAAATAAGTTTATCCAAATATTTTAACATCTTATTCTTAAAATAAAATTTCACAGCTTATTAGTATTTAAAATAGTTTTAAAAATATTTTTATACAATTATATGTTTAGTTGTTGAATTTAAATGATATTATTATGTTTTAGGTCACGATCTTTAATAATAATCGATGTTTTATCGATTCGGTTTGTTCGATTTAGTGTAAAAATCGGTCAGTTCAGTTGGCTGAAAAATAAATTCAGTCGATTCAATTTTTACAAATTTGCTCGGTTCGGACTAAATACTCAACCCCGGTTGAACTCGTATTTGGGTATTTTATTTTCAAAGTTTAAATTATTATCTCGTTTCTCAAATTATTCATCATATATTATTTAAATTTTAAATCATTTATTGAAAGTACGATGATTATATTTTATCAAGTTTTTAAGGTATGTTTTGGTTAACCAAAATATATTGGCGTCAATCGAAAAATGGAAATCAAACATATTGTTCTTTCTTTTGGCTTTAAATTCGATTTAACTCAAAAAATTTCAAAATATTGTTATTTCTCACAAAAGTTTTTAATTGTTGTATAAATCTATTTAAGTTTTGATTTTTTATGATATGTATTAATATTTTACAAGATTGAATAAAAAATGATAAAAAATTAAATTTTATGAAAATAAAAAGGTTTGAGTAAGTAGTAATTGTATTTGAAACAAACAATTCGAAATATAAAATAATGATTTATTTACGATCACACCCCCTAAAAAATATCAACATTACAAAGATACTCGGTAAAAATTTAGGTCAAAGTTTATATAACGGCCGTCAATTTTTTAAATGGCAGGACTTGACTGTAATGTTTAACCTAACTTGAGGGGTGGTTTCTGTAATTTTCAAACCATATGAGAGGTTTCTATAATTACGTCGGGCTTGATGTCACCGGTTTCTTCAAAGAAGCTCATGACTGGATCCATTTTAGACTAACTATTCGCAAAAATCGATTTGTTCCAAAATAGTAAATATCACGAACAATGAGTAGAAAACGTATCTGAAGTTTTAAATGCTGAAATATATTACAAGTAGAGGCCAGGTCTCCATCTCCATTCAAAGCAGCAGACAACATTAAAGAGCCTCAACTGTTCTCGTCTTTACTTATAGTGTGCATTATTGTATGATCTAGAAATGTAGGTGAGACAAGATAAGCATATCCTATAAATAAACTGATTTTAAAGTTATAAATGTTGTTGAATCATATATAACATATGTGAAATGACAACAAAACAAAGCATTAACATGATGGTTATCATCTATTTCCTCATGTAAGAAGTCTGGGTTCGAGTCATCACCTCTTCCCTAAAAAATTATATTTATATATATAACATATGTGGAACATATTTAAATATATATTTAATCAACATCAGTATTACACATGATTAGCAAGAAGTGTATCTCATCTTTGTAGCATAGAGCTGCATTCCAGTCATGAGCTTCTTCCAATATCTTCGCCACCGTATTCTCCACCACAGAATGGCATTGCTGAGCCGGTGACATCAAGCCCGACGTCAATGGACGTCATTAGGGCTGATAGCCCGCCACTTGAGCCACCATTTGCGACCATTCCAAGCCCAAGAAGGTCTAGTGTAGGATGCTTAGGACCAAAAACTGATGGAGCACCCAACATCAGTTCCTTCAAACCCAAACCGCCATCACAGGCCACGCCAAGGCCAAGGCCAGTAGCTAGTGATGCCCCATCAGGCTCAATTCGCTGCCCGCTCCATTCTTGTGAACCAGAATGGGACGTGGAGGAAGACAATATCCCGAGGCCTCTTAGTAACGAGGCATTTGATGCAGTGGCACCCATCTGAGTAGCCTTCAGAAGCAACGCTGTGGCAGACATTGCAGGCTGAGGGGCAGGAGCATACTGCCTCCGTTCTTGCCCTGCCGTTCCAAAAATTGATGAACCTTGGTTCATTGTGAGACAGAGTGACACGGGTTCGGAAGATGAAGGTTGTGTGATGCCTGGGGCGTGGTTGGGATGAGAAATTGCTCGCAATAAGTCAGAAAATCCGGTTGTTTGAGATTGCAAGCTTGCAGTTGCTGTTGATGAAGCAAACAGGCTGGCAAAGAATTTACTGCTTGAACTTCCGTTGCTACTAGAGCTGCTGCTGCCGCCACTGCAACTTGCTGTCAAGTTGATCAGAGGCGGTGCCTCCTCAAAAATTGGAGTGATAGTGGGATTTGGGCTAGCGCTTTCTAGCAAATCTGTAAAAATCAAGGGAAAGATGGGCTTTTATTTAACAATAATATATGCGAAAAGGAGTCTCCATTTTTAATCCATATGGGCAATCCCTTTTAGCTTTAGCTTTTGCATCTTGATGTCTCTTGCTTTAAAAAAAAAAAAAAAAGATAATTCAGATGAATCTCAATTTTAAATTCAGTTGAATCATTATTTGTTTCTCCATCAACTGGTAGTTCTTTAAACACCAAGTTCTTGAACTTTCAAATACTAGATCAGTCTTCGTCCAACTTAATATGCAGGCAGATACCAACAAATACCAGTAACAGACAAAAAAAAACTAAACTCCAAGATTACAGACAGATAAACAACAAAAGTTTTCTGGTTGAACCCACAACATCAGACAAAACCCAAATATTAAACTGCCAAAATCCAAGTTTCTAGTCAAAGTACCTGGTGTTTGACCAGGTAAGACAGAAGAAGCCACAGCAGTGGAAGTGCGTGTTTGTGCTGGAGCCTGTGGTGCCGCCGGTGGTGGTGGTGGTGGCGGTGTTGGTGGTGATGTTGATGCAAGACCATCAACTTTTGAATCTTCATCAGCACATGGAGTACTCACAGCCACCGCCTGCACTTTTGTACTTTCCTCTGCTAATGCATCACAAAAGGCCCTGTGTGTAATAAAACTATCCCTCCTGCATACCAATCACACCACAAATCAACCCCAAAAAAAGCATGAAACAAGTCAGCCAAGAAACAAAAAAAGGGTCAAACGTGAAACACTCCGACCTTGAGAATAAAGTTCCACAATCACATTTATACTCCCTTGTTCCACAAATCTTCAAATGCGCCTTCCAATCTGACTGAACCGCATATTTCTTGGAGCACTTTTCGCATTTCCACTTCTTCTCCCCATGTTTTCTGCAGTAATGCTTCTTGATTCCTGTCAAATCCCCCAAGGCCCGCGTGGGCTCGTGGTGGACGCAGCTCGGTTCGGGGCAAACGTAAACCCTTTTCTTGATATCTTTACCTGACCTTTGCTTAAGCTTCCATGGCAAATTATGACCCCTCCTGTGAAGCTGTAAATTCTGGTCTCTCTTAAAACCTTTGCTGCAAATTTCGCAAACAAATCTGTTCGTTGCCAATAAAGTCTTAGGGGATAAGGCGATCACCTCCGCATCAGGATCTAGGAACAACACATACAAAAACTGCCCACTATGAATAAAATGAATATTTTCAACTAATTGATCAGAAATTATCACAAAGAACAAAGTATTCACAATTTTTACTTTATTACCTGGCATTCCAGGTAGGTTCCGCTTCTTAGCAGCTGGTTTTGGAGGGGCAGCCGTTCGGTTCCCTGAAGAAGAGTCACCGGACACCGTGGAATCATTCATGGTCTTTTAATTATTTTACTCAGCAAGTATGAGATGATAGAACGGTAAGATTTGCTCTTCTGCGACTTTTCCTTATAGAAAAATCAAGAAATAATTTAAACTGAAGAAAAATTGAGCTCCGACAAATTCCCAATTACTCCATTAAAGCTCGCGACTTTATGAACTTATATATTTACTGGTCAGTCCAGCATACTAAATAGCCAACAACCAGCTCCTGACCAAGTCCCCAACTTAGGAAAACAAGAAATGCTTAGCAAAACCAGCAAAACGATCAAGGAAAACAGTCACCGGAAAACTAATCTTCGGCGAGCCTACGACAGAGAGAAGTGGAAAAGAACGAAAATTTCAAAGTTCAACGAAATGGGCTGCGGGAAAATGGAAAGTTTGAGAAGTCTCGAACTATTGACTGATGAAATTACAAAAGCTTAATCATATGGGGGACTGAAATCTTGCTACGGCGACTCTAATCAGTGTACAATCGATTCATAAATTATTGAACAAATCCGAAACCCAAATCTGATACCCGATTCTTGAGGTGCGTTTTCGGAATACGTGGAATAATTGATAATGAATCGGTAACCTGAAAAGCTAGAGAGAGAATTTGGGGGATGATGAGTGTGTATTGCATGTGAGAAAGTCTTCCCTCTTCATTGTTTGTTTGGCTTTTGGATCTTCACAGTTCACACTCGACTTGTAACTTTCGATGATTAAAAGAAATATTTAATATACTTTGAATTTTGAACTCAAAAAATCTATATATATATATATATATATATATATGATCGGGACTATCTATTTCAATTTTCAATTCAAATAACAGATTTGAAATCAAAATTTATTTTTTAGATCAGGAAAAATAATAATAGAACTCGTGGAATAATCAAAATACATTAATTTATTTATTTAATAACAGTATTACAAAATATTATGAATATTTGATTTTCTTAAAATAAAAGTGGAGGTTAAATTTAACTTATATAAATGAAGTTTTTTTGTTTATGTAGATTAAGTTGTCCATTTATATTATAAAAAACCTTAAAATTTAAGATTTATTTATGCTTGGGAGTTTGACCCTCATGGTTTATATTATTCTAAACGGTTTTGGTTCTAATTTTATTTTTTCTAGCGATCCATACATGCGTTCTATATATATATATATATACATATATATATATAATCATATATTTTTATATTATATTTTTTATTATAATAGATATTTATAAAAACTACTTTATTTTTTAATAATTTTTTATCTTTTATTTATTCGAATTATAAAATATAATAGTTTTTTTTTTGTTTTCTTTAATTTGTTTATATTTTAAAATTAGCAAGGAAGGTTCTTCTTTTAATTTAGATTATATGTTTTATTTTTGTATCGTGCGGATATTTTTGGAATACAAAAAATTAGCATAATATAACATGATGGTACATATTGAAATTATGTAAAAAATTTCATAAAAGAAGTTACTCTATGATACTCTTATATTCTAATGTAATATAGATTCAATTTGGACAGTTTTTAATTTTAATGGATTGCATTTGTGTCAAAAAACTACCTTGTCATTATTTACAAGTTAACATTTAAAATAATATGTATTAACAATATATATTTTTACAATTATTCTGTTTTAGTAAAACAAGTGTGTAATAGAGGGTGGTCGCACGATTAGGCAATTGAGAACAAGTGTCTTCTCTCAAAAAAAAATTATTATCTATAAAATTGTATTTTTCCTCCAAAATCATAATTTATCTCCCAAAAATACAGATTGTCACCTTAAAATTATATTTATCCATTAAAAATTTATCTCCCAAATTTGTTTGTTATTATTTTTTTCCCCTTCGTCTTGGATCCGCCCATGTGCGTAATTCTGTTGGGTTTTGGAAACCCGAATAATCTTGGTTTTGATGTTAACAAAACTTGTTATTGTGTTGCTAACATATTTCATCAAGTATGCAGTTCATAGATCACAAGTAAGAGTTTGATGAATTGCAAAGAAAGGGCTTGAATATATCAAGCTGGACCAAGACTGGAAATGCCAAGACTGGTCTGTCCACCAGACCAGCTGACCAGACCAACTGGTGACCAGACCAGCTGACCAGACCAACTGGCTGAGCAGATCAGCTGACCAGACCAACGGGTGACCAGACCAACTGGCTGTGCAGACCAGCTGACCAGACCAATTGGTGACAAGACCAACTGGCCGTGCAGGCCAACTGACCAGACCAACCAGCTGACCAGACCAACTGGCTGTGCAGACCAGCTGACCAGACCAACTAGCTGAGCAGACCAGTTGACCAGACCAACTGGCTGACCAGACCAGCAGACTTCCAAAAATAGCCCAGAAGCAGAATATGACCGTTCCAATGTTTGAAAGCTTACCAAAATTGTCCCAACGGTTATATTCTTGTATCTAACGTATATATCATTATTTGGGGCTATATATACATGATTTGGAAGCTCAATAACAGCTGATTGAAGATCAATACAAGCCTTCCAAAGCTAACCCACTTGGAATTTAATTGAGGAACTTCAAAGACAAAAGCTGCTAAATGAAGAGCACTCCTCAAACCTTTGGCACCTCTTACTTTGCTGTATCAGAATCATTATGAAATCATTTGTGCCTTTGTATTCACTTTAGTCATTGTATTTGTGAGCTAAAGTAGAAGAGTGAATACCATTGTAACGGTTGATGATTCATCACAATCGATTTAGAGGTCTTTGTATGTGAGACATTAAAGAACATACATAGTTGAGTTGCTAGGAGTTCTAGTTTGATGGCGAATGCCCAACTGGACCGGGTTTGTACAAAGAGTTGTATAAATCAAAGTCTTCTAGTGTATCCTTCCATGAGATGGAAGAAGGGGAGACGTAGAAGCGTTGTGCTTCGAACTTCCAGAAACAAATGCTTGTGTTATTTACCTTACTGCTTTTACATACTTTCTTGCATATCTTTAAAATGCCTTTCAAATGAGTAATCGGTTTTAGAGCGGTTTATGTCGAGTGTCTTCCGCTCGGTTTTGTAACCGAACTCGATATAATCTCTCGGTGCAATTATTTCAAGAACACGAGCTATTGAAGCTGAAGTTGGTTGAACTCGGGTGTGGAATGGCAACCCACCCCCGAAATCGATCATAACAAGTGGCATCAGACCCAGGTTGTTCTTGGAAATCATTTTAACCGATTTTATACGAAAATCTTTTAAGAAAACTTTCTCATGAGCATGAAATTATTTTCATAGCATAATTTTCTAAAACTTGGTGTATGAAAATTATTAGCATAAAAATCAATTTCATTGCATTCATTTTGCACGAAAATAATTTTAAAATCTATTTTAAATGTTCAAATTTTGGTTCAATATGTTCTAAACTCATTTTAAGTTTAAATTTTTTAATTTGAAATTTTTTTCTAACAATTTTCGAAGCATTCAGTTTTTCTGGCAGCTTGCAGCGACTTTGGGAGAATTGGCATAACTTCTTGATCGGATGTCCAAATGACAAACCGTTTTTTTGCGTTGCAAACTAGACTCATAGAGGATCGCAACGGTATAGGTCTTGCAGCCTAATTCTTCACGATGAGATACAGTTTATTCTGCAAAGTTGGACTAAGTGTGCTGCCACCGCAGAAAGATGAAATGGACATTGTTGAGTTTTCTCAAGAAATTCAAATTTGTTGCAAAGTATGCTTCATTCATCATCAAAAGATGTTATTTTTGTTCAAAAAGTAATGTGCATTGCATTTTTTAAATTTGTTTTAGCCTACCCCATTTGCCCCTCACTTGCTCAAATTTTCAATCATTTTAAAATTAAGGGGGAGAGTTTAATCTCAATTCTTGAGGGGGAGTATATTTTATTTATCTTCCTTTTTTATTCACACAAAAAGGGGGAGAAATATGTTGTTTAAAAAATATGATTTTTTTTTGTTATGCAACATTGTGCTTTAATGTTCATATTTTTATTCAAGTTTTGTGATCATCAAAAAGGGGGAGATTGTTGGGTTTTGGAAATCCGAATAATCTTGGTTTTGATGATAACAAAACTTGTTATTGCGTTGCTAACATATTTCATCAAGTGTGCAGTTCATAGATCATAATTAAGAGCTTGATGAATTGCAAAGAAATGGCTTGAATATATCAAGCTGGACCAAGACTGGAAATGCCAAGACTGATCTGTCCACCAGACCAGCTGACCAGACTAGCTGGTGACCAGACCAACTGGCTGTGCAGACCAGCTGACCAGACCAACTGGCTGAGCAGATCAGCTGACCAGACCAACTGGCTGAGCAGATCAGCTGACCAGACTAACCGGTGACCAGTCCAGCTGACCAGACCAACTGGCTGTGCAGACCAACTGACCAGACCAACTGGCTGAGCAGACCAGCTGACCAGACCAACTGACTGTGCAGACCAGCTGACCAGACCAACTAGTGACCAGACCAGCTGACCAGACCAACTGGCTGAGCAGACCAGCTGACCAGACCAACTGATGACCAGTCCAGCTGACCAGACCAACTGGCTGTGCAGACCAGACCAACTGGCTGAGCAGACCAGCTGACCAGACCAACTGGTTACCAGACCAGCTGACCAGACCAACTGGCTGTGCAGACCAGCTGACAAGACCAAATGGCTGTGCAGACCAGCTGACCAGACCAACTGGCTGACCAGACCAGCTGACCATACCAGCAAACTTCCAAAAATAGCCGAGAAGCAGAATATGACCGTTGCAATGTTTGAAAGCTTACCAAAATTGTCCCAACGGTTATATTCTTGTATCTAACGTATATATCATTACTTGGGGCTATATATACATGATTTGGAAGCTCAATAACAGCTGATTGAAGATCAATCCAAGCCTTCCAAAGCAAACCCACTTGGGATTCAATTGAGGAACTTCAAAGACAAAAGCTGCTAAATGAAGAGCACTTCTCAAACCTTTGGCACCTCTTACCTTGCTGTATCAGATTCATTATGGAATTATTTGTGCATTTGTATTCACTATAGTCATTGTATTTGTGAGCTAAAGTAGAAGAGTGAATACCATTGTAACGGTTGATGATTCATCACAACCGATTGAGAGGTCTTTGTATGCGAGACATTAAAGAACATACATAGTTGAGTTGCTAGGAGTCCTAGTTGGATGGGGAATGCCCAAATGGATCGGGTTTGTACAGAGAGTTGTATAAATCAAAGTCTTCTAGTGTATCCTTCCATGAGATGGAAGAAGGGGAGACGTAGAAGCATTGTGCTTCGAACTTTCATAAGCAAATGCTTGTGTTATTTACCTTACTGCTTTTACATACTTTCTTGCATATCTTTAAAATGCCTTTCAAATGAGTAATCGGTTTTAGAGCGGGTTATGTCGAGTGTCTTCCCCTCGATTTTGTAACCGAACTCGATATAATCTCTCGGTGCAATTATTTCAAGAACACGAGCTATTGAAGCTGAAGTTGGTTGAACTCGGGTGTGGAATGTCAACCCACCCCCGAAATCGATCCTAACAAATTCATATTTAACAATTTGATTAACCCAACAAAAAAAAAATTCCAAGGTGGCGACAAGACCAAAGTCTAATAAAAGGAAGTTCTTCGTATTTGGACATATTTTGTAAATAAATATTAAAGAAATTTGTTTATATTTTGAGAATTCCAACAAATAAACAATGTTGGAAAGAAGTGATTAGGGCAGGAGAGCTGCCAAGCATGTGTTTTTATGTGAGTTATCCAAAAGTCAAACAACAATGATTATTTTAATATGGAAAAATTACTCCCAATAACCCATAGTCTGTTTCATATTTCACTCTCCAATTATATTTTGAATAATTACACTTTACATAATGTACTTTCAAGGTTTGTAACAATTTACATCATTGAACATGTTTCTATGTTTAGTGTCATAACCCAGATCCTGCAAAAATGGTATCAGAGCTTATAAAGAACCCCAAGCCTCTGTTGTGTGATCTTAACACGAATCATGGATCTCTGTAGGGGGCAACTTTCTGTTGACGACTGGCCTAAGGTAGTACCGCAGCTTTAAGTCCGAGGCGAGTTAGCAAGCTGAGAGGTACTATTTGTCGTGTCGCCCTGTTATCCTGTGGGTAAAACCTTGGTTGGAACGATGGATAAGAGCCATGGTAACATGGTGGTGAGCAGATGACCTCCAGGAAGATGTGTAAGCCTCACACTAAGTAGACTAAGCCCAGCTGAGATAAACCTATAGGCTCTGATTGGGTATGGAGATAAAATGGTATCAGACCCTAAGTTTATTCTGTAAATACTAAAATAATATTTTAAATATTAATATTATTCTTTAAACGGGGGAGATAATACACGAGTATATGGATCCGAACGAATATTCGAAGTGTTACTCATACAAATGGTACTTCCAAAAATTGGAAGAACTTAATCAAGAGTATCTGGCAGAAGCTAAACACTTCAACCATAAATGATAAATATTACAAGAGGTCGGTGCTAACTCAGCTAGCATATACGAGTATCAACAACATGAGAAGTTAGTGATGAACCTCAAACTCCAGTTTGAGTTATCAGAAACTCAGGAAAGAGACCATCCTGAGCACAACCCCGTGATTCCAGATCCAAACCATCCAACAGAATCCGGAACATGCGTAGGGTGGGAGAACCAACCTTTCGAGAAATCGAGCCGGATACTTCTAATATATCCCAAAATCTTAGAGAGATCCAGAAGACAGTGCGGCGTTATGGATACTTACAATACCATGTCCCTGCACAGATCAATCAGATCCAGAGTCAGATGGATGTAATGATTAAACATCAGGAGGAAATTCTTGAAAATCTTCGAGATGTTCAAACCAGAGTCAAGAAGTTGGAGTCACGATTGTGGTAACCATCCTATGAACATAACCATTTTACATCAAAAAGGGAAAGCGGATGAGGTCCGAAGGCCTTTGACGGAGACTGAAAAAATGATTGCAGTCCAACGAGGAAATCCAATACTGCATACCAAGTAATGGAAAGAATCAACCTGCAAGATCTATTAGATCTTGCTGATTCGTTTGCGGGATGTTATTCTTAATGAAGGAGTCCAGCCGGCGGAAATAATAATCGGAGGAGCAGGAGGTACCCATTGGTACAAAGTCATGATTACACCTATTTATTTCCATGATACAAGAGCTGATCTGCTGCTAGGAAACAATTTCCTACAGACATTCAGGCGGTTCACACAGGAGAACGAGACAAGAAGGCTTATTTTCACAACCCTTTGTGATCATAAGATCATTGTCCAGAGACTAAGGGAAACATTTCACAGGAAAATTTCCATTAGTTTTCGGAGCAAGTGTAGTGATGAAGGAAAACTTCGACATCTAGATGAAGGATCAGCCAAAATTTGCCAAAGCGGTTCTTCAACTTAGACAATAGGGAGCTGGTCAAAAGCGAAAAATGACTTTTGATGGAGTGAATATATTGTCACTCAGAGAACAAAATGAAGAGGTGGATGAGGATGAAGAATAATTTAATCTACACAGCCTACTGCTACTGAAGAAGGCATTACATGATGAGGCTCTGCAACCTGACACTACCCTCGAAGAGCAAATTACTCTATAGAAAGTGAAATGAAGATTCAGAGGAACTACAATTATGATCATCTGGCATGGTGGGACAAAAACGAACTTAAAGCATCTTTGAAGGTGAAAGCTGGAAAAGAATATTAGTTCGTAAAGTACAAACCGTTCCCCATGAACCAGGAAGATCGGAAAGATATGATAATGATACTTAAGGAACATCTTGACCTTAAGTTAATCTCAGCAGGTGTTTCTCCCTACAGAAGTCCATGATTTCTTGTTCGGAATCATTGAGAAATTAAACGAGGAAAGCCAAGATTAGTGATCAACTATAAAGAGATCAACGAAATCTTGGAGTTCGATAGATATTTTATCCCAAGCAGAGAAAATTTGGTAAATAGCATGAAAAATGCCAAAGTATTTTCTAAGTTCGACTCTAAGTCTGGGTTATACCAGATTAAGATTGAGGAAGCTGGCAAGAAGTTCACAACATTCTCTACACCACAGGCACACTATATCTTGAATGTTATGCCAATGGGATTGACAAATGCCCCTAGATATATCAAAGGAAGATGTATAATCTTTTCACGGGTTACTTAAGCTTAATGTTCGTATATATTGACGACATCCTCATTGCGTCAAGAAATATGAAAGAGCATCTTAAACATTTGGAAATCTTTTCAGATTTTTTTTATAAGGAATGATTAGTGCTCTCCAAAAGGAAGGCAGTGATTGCCATAAGACATATCGAGTTCCTTGGAATTAAGATTGACGAATCTGGGATCATCTTGCAAAATCATATATTTTGAGAAAGTGCAAGGATATCCGGATGACCTCAAGAATTTAAAGCAACTTCAGAGTTTTCTAGGAGTCGTTAATTTTGTTGGAATGTTCATCAACAACCTAGCAAGCCACAGGAAGGTGTTCAATCCACTACTCAAGAAATATTTTAAATTCGACTCGAATGAAGATCACATACAAGCTATCAAGCAGCTTAAAGAAGTTTGTAGGCAACTACCAAAGCTTGCAATTCCAAACGACGAGGATGAACTTGTACTATACACAGATGTCAGTGATAATTGGTGGGCTATAGTTCTTATGAAGGCCATAACAGATGAAGAAGTGTCAAGAAGATATTGCAGCGGACTATTTGACAGCAGCGAAGTTATCAGATGGCATATCAATGAAAATGATTTTTTTTTTGCAGTCCGAAAGGCCTTTAAAAAATGGCCACAATTTTTACATGCAAATAAATTTATCTTGAAAAAAAAATAATACAAGTGTTAAGTCTTTTCTGAAAAATAAAATTGAATCAAACCAGAAAAGGCTAGACTTAACATGGCAAGCTGAATGCCAATATTATGATTATGATATTGAAGTATGATAAAACTGTTCTTGCAGATTTCTTGATACGAGATGGAAGGACACGTTGCTAACGATACCCTCAAACGAGTTAGGCATCTAAGGGGAAATCTGGAGATCTTTGCATGAGATTTTGGGACTCTTTGTCTCAATGCTGAGGTCGCATGACGATTACAACAAGCAAATAGGGACCTAGTTTCCGGACATATACGAGTTTGCCTTCAAGCCCAAGAACGTTTGTTCGAAGTCTTGAAGGGGCCTATCCTCCAGGCCGCATCTCCAACGGTACAAAAGAAGTGTTTAGAGAACTGGCTTCATCTAACCCTGAGGCAAGAGATTCACATACACCTGTCATAGGTGCTGCAAATGATGCATTCCTTGAGGATGTACAAGCTGTAGCAAATGTTGAAGGTCAGGTGTCATCACAATCTGAACCTTTAAGTCAACACAGCACCTCTCGGGAAAAAGAGGGAGAGTTGAACCTTAGGCCACAGACATACACTTCTAGGGTTCAAATTAACGAGGATTTAGTTTATTCTCCTATGCAGGATTACCAGCGCACTTGGGAGAAACTGATAACCAGACGCGGTATCAACCCAGAAAAAATAATTGTTGATATCTCAGGAAAATATCCGAGGGTTTGGAAGAAACAAGGTAGCCATCCAAACGATATATAAGAATGGTATAATTTCAGAGCTCTTGCTTCGTTTTATACTGTTGCACCAAATTTCTCTGAAATCTCCAAACTATGCAAATGGATTAGAGAA
The DNA here is from genome assembly GCA_907163345.1 of Haberlea rhodopensis. NCBI lineage: Eukaryota > Viridiplantae > Streptophyta > Magnoliopsida > Lamiales > Gesneriaceae > Haberlea > Haberlea rhodopensis. The sequence goes on from CAJQUN010000004.1 coordinate 15,169,465, forward strand.
GCTGTCCACGAGACATGATCGAATAATCCATATTTGACCAGATGAGAAGTACTGGAATTATATTTTATCAGTGCAGCTCCTGAACCAGCAAAGAAAAGCTTCATGGAAGCTTTTCATTTCATCAAGCTCAGAGAACCAGACAGTAACGTCGTGCAAAAATATCAAGACCGTGTTACCAGAGGATGCACCAGTATTAGTTGGAGCAATAACAGAAAACAAAGCTTCAACTTGACGAGTATGGGGACTTTGAGTCCGTCTAACCGAGATGGACAAAGTTAAATTCATATTCAAGTTCTTCCAAAATTCAGCCAATGGAACATTCTTGTTGAATTCTATGATAGGAACTACTATATGATTTGCCGAAAAACTCTTCGAAACAAATAGGAGAATTCTTTAGGAAAACAAGATTCCGACGAGTAAAGAAACTTATTGATAGTTCTGCAACATGTCACACATTGGCCGATGGAAAGATCGGGTGTGTCAGGCATACTCAGAACATAAAGAGCCAGAGTTTGGGAAAGGGTTCTGGCCTAAGCCTGATTGATACGAAGCATGAAATACAAAAGACCTGCTGACAAGATGACACATTTTTCTAAAGCTCTGGGACAACAAAAACCAATAATATAAAGGTTCCTCGACAAAGGAAAAAGGCGTGGACCATTAAACGCACTCAGACAAAATAATAGACCACTCATGCAATTGGTTATGGCGCAGAAAAAATTTGGCACACTTAAACAAAAGATGCCATACCATGAAATAAAGGCGCACTCACTGGCGCACTTAACATTAAATAAGAGTTTGGAATCCACATTTGAAGTCCGGATTCATGCCTATATAAGGCCAAGCATTGAGGAGTTAAGGACATCAAAGAATTTCCATAGTTATCTCACAAATAGATATTGTAGTCTCCAAGCTGTAATATTATCAACTTCCATAGCTTGGTATATTTTCTTTCTTTTTTTATAATATTTCAGTTTTGTAATTACTTCTGTTCATGTGTTTCGAGTCCAGCCTTATCATATGAGATGCTAAACAAGTTAGTCTCATCCCAGGAGGAGATGTGTTAATATAATAAATATTATAAGTTTTTCCAACATAAAACGAAGGTTTTTGCCCATCTATCTCCCAAATTTCTTTAAATCTTTCTTATATCTGGTTATACCTTACGCCCGTAATGTAGGATACGAATTAGGGCTGTGATGTGCGGTTTCTGATGGAGTCGGATAACTTGTAGACTAACTTCACCCGAGGGGTTTGAAGTTGGATGGTGAGGAGTCATTCGTAAAACAGTCTATGGGTAGTCATTTTTTGACTATTGGCTTTGCAACCTGTGAGGGCCCGATCCTAATATGGTGTTTAATTATCACACAGTGATTAATTTAAGTAAACAGCGGAAGAATAATTTCAAACGTCTCCTTAAATGGCCCTAAAAATTTTTCGCTTTTAAGATACATATATATTTATATCAAAATATATATATATATATATATAATTCTAGTTAAGCCATTCATTCGCAGATAATAAAACAACATAAAACAAAGTTATTACAAAGTCCCGAAAAATATCAGATCCCGAGTACAACATACACGGGGCATACCCCGGTAAATTTATTTTGTTTTTTTTTTTAAAATCCATAGCATACCATACGATTACTCGGAAAGAAAAACCAACATAACCTGAGCTCTTCATCATGGAGCTCGGGTATCTCTTGATGAGTCACCAAAAGCATCATCAGCACGTCCTCCTGTAACGCCTGTCATGCCCGAACAACAAAAGACATGACAGCCCCCCGCAAAGGGGGTCAGTACCCCAGTACGAGAAATAAATAGATCATGTCAAATGACAAAATATCATGCAATGCATACCATGTATGAATGCGATGTATGAATGGTACAAGGGAATCGAAATCAAGATACCAAAATCGGAGTCCAAAGGAAGGTATCATCAAATCATCATAGCTCGAGCAGAGGGTGACAGTATACGTACATTGCGCTAGGAAAACTCATCCTATGTACGTTACTGCATCCAGCCCTCGTGTCTAGGTCCGCTCGCACCTGCACGTGACTACAGTTACTACCTATACTGCCTGTCATCGCCATGCTCGTCGCACCCGACACTCAGAGTAAGTCAACTCAGTCAAAATCATGGATATCAAGGAAACGATAGCTCAATATGATATGCCCATGAATCATTATGCATTAATGACATATGCAACTCAATATATCATGCAATCTCATGTGAGAGTATATACAAATCATGTAATTTCACATATCATGTACTCCAAGACATTTATCAGGTCAGATAGTCACAGAATCATATATTGACAAGAAAATCATATCAATCAAATAATAGCAAGGTCATACAGTAGTATCATTACACGCCTTTGCCAGACGTCATGATACAACTCATTTCAACGTACCTCAGACCGAGACTAAACTACCGAAACCTCCTCGAGTAAACCTGGAGTCTATTAACCTGGTCAAATAAAATCCAAAATGACACTAAGTGCTCAAAAAGTGTATTGAATCAAACCTAACTTAAAAATATGACCCTTAACGATTTTTCCTACATTTTCAGCCTGACCCATTTTTGTATAAAAATCGCTATAATTCCATACGTCATCAAAACGACTTGATTCCAGAGCTCAAAGTTCAGAAACTCAAAATATTACATTTCATCAGAGAAGTTGTCAAGCTGGTTCGACCATTTAGGTGGTGTTTGAACACTAAAACCGCAACATTTAAAAAATGTATTTTCCAGCTTGAGCAGTGTTGGCAAAAGTGTTATAACTTCTTCATTTAAAACCCAAAATTAGTGATTCTAGTGGCAATTTACAGCCAACTGGAAATCCTATAATTCTTGTCTCTAGACATTTTTCAAAATTCCTGGCCAAAAATGCTCAGGAACCCGAAGAACACACTGCATGGCATTTTCGCCCACATGCAGGACATAGATTGAGCACTTAATTTCAAAAATTCATAACTAATACGAAAGAAGCCCAAATTAAGTTCTCTTTTTTTTTAAATTCAAAAGAAAGCAAAGACCTACAATTTTTATTTGAATACCGACAACAAATTCGGAATAAAATGTGCCCAGAATGCCGAATTACAGTCCACCTGCAACACGCATGGACATGCAGAGGCGAAAATGAGCACTGAACGAAAAATCGTCATAACCCCTACTCAGGAGACCTAAATTGCATGCTTCTTTTTTTTAAAATGCATAAATTTGAAAGATCTACAACATTGATTTGAAAACCAAAATCAAAATCGAAAGTATAATTTGTCAAAAGTTCGGATTTCTACACTGCATGTGCATTCACAGCACATGCAGAGTCGAATCTGATGCCTCTTAGTAAAATGAGTATATCTCACTCATTTCAAGTCCAAATAGTCTCAAATTTTAACCACAGGACGACAACACCTATATCTACAACTTTTGTTTGAGGCTCAAAGACAGATTCGGAAGTTACAGAACTCGAAAGTATGGAACAACTTTCTGCATGTAACCTTAGTTTCTGCTGAAACTTAGGATAGCATGAGTTCTTCTCTTTTTACAAAACAAGACTCACAAATTCGAACCCTATCTGTAAAAATTCGAAGATTAGGAATAAAAAGAGGATGATATACCTCTCAAGCTTTCAAAAACACCACACCCTTGAAGCTCTTCTAATTTCCTATCCAAAACCAAGCTTGAATGCAAGTTTTGGGAAGATTTTGATGTAGGAAAAATGGTGGATGCTTTTCGAATTTTATAGGCTGAAAGGAGAGAAAGATTTCTTGTTGGGGATGAGAGAAGTAATCTGATTGAAGAAGAAGGACAATCCCATGACTTAATAAAGAGGAAAGAGGCGTTAGTTACAAGGTGGTCAATTGGGATTTTTTTATAATTTCTTATCCCACTATGTCCATGTGTCCCAAAATGGTGCTTCATCATTTTTAATGTAGGTGCATGGTTGAAAATGGTATACCATTTGGTATAATTTTGATGTATATTAAGTTGGTTAAAGATAAAGTGTTGTGACCCGGAACACATCAATTCAAATTCTTCACTTTTAATCACCCGGGTTTACTAACTCAAGGTTAAGCGTACTTAATTAATAACGGGACCTTACACTTCTTCCCCTCTTAAAAGATTTCGTCCTCGAAATCAAAAGGTAAGAATTCATTCAACTTATATTATTTCATGCGATTACAGATACATCGGATAATCATAAGTACAAGGCATGGAATACAAAAGAGTATCTTCAAATAGATGTGGCCATTCTTGTCTCATTTTGGCCTCTAATTCCCATGTCGACTCTTCTGTACCATGACGACTCCATTGTACCAAAACCAATGGAATGGTTTTATTTCGTAGCACTTTCTCCTTCCTATTCAAAATCTTGACAGGTTGTTCAACATAGGACAGAGAACTATCTACTTCAATCTCTCCTGGCTGAAGAACATGAGAGGGATCTGGTTCATACTTCCTCAGCATTGATACATGGAACACATCATGAATTAGCGATAAATGTTGTGGCAATTCTAAATGGTAAGCCAACGAACCAATCCTCTCGAGAGTCTGATAAGGTCCAATGTATCGAGGTGACAATTTCCCCCGACGCCCAAAGCGCATTGTTCCCCGAAAAGGCGATACCTTAAGAATAACTCTGTCTCCGACTTGAAATTCTAAGGGCCTTCTTCGTTTATTAGCATAACTGGCTTGTCTGTCTTGAGATGCTTTCATACGTTTTCGAATCAATTCTATTTTTCCTTGCATCTCATCAGCAAATTCGGGTTGAGCCAACTGTCTTTCTCCAATTTCATCCCAACATACCGGTGTTCGGCACTTCTTGCCATATAAAGCCTCAAATGGAGCCATCCCGATAGTTGCTTGGAAACTATTATTGTAGGAGAATTCCACCAATGGTAGTGATTCTTGCCAATTACGACCAAAATCCATCACCACAGAACGCAACATATCTTCTAATGTCTGAATAGTTCTTTCAGTCTGTCCGTCTGTCTGTGATCATAGGCAGTACTCATTGCCAATCTGGTACCCATGGCGTTTTGAAAACTGCTCCAAAACTTTGATACAAACCTCGGATCTCTGTCCGACACAATAGAAACTGGAACTCCATGTATCCGAACTATATTATCCACATAGAGTCGTGCCATCTTCTTGTAGGAGTAAGTACGATCAAATGGGATAAAGTGTGCTGACTTGGACAATCGGTCAACTATAACCCAAATCGCATCACATCCCCTGTTTGATCGGGGTAAATGGGTCACGAAATCCATTGCAATATGCTCCCAATTCCATTGAGGTATTTCCAAACCTTGAAGTAAACCACCAGGTCTCATTCTCTCTGCTTTGACTTGTTGACAAGTCAAACATTTTGATACGAAATCAACAATATCTTTCTTCATACCTTTCCACCAAAGATGTGGTCTTAGTGTATGGTACATTTTTCGGCTTCCTGGATGGATACTAAAATGACTACAATGAGCTTCTTGGAATAGAGCCTCTTTTAATTCCACTAAATTTGGCACTACCAATCTATTATCCATTTGTAACCAACCACCTTGTGATATGCTAAATCTCGTGGTTTGGTTTGACATTACCAGTTCCTTTAAGTGGTGAATGAAAGGATCTGTCTCTTGGGCTTTTCTGATCCTTGAGATAATTTGCGGTTCCACTTGTAAAGTCGACACAACGAAATAATCCTGTTGTGGTTGATATGTCCATCCTGAAGTGCACAACTCATCATAATTTTGCCATATATGAATGGATGCTATCATGGCATTTTGCACTTTCCGACTTAACGCATCTGCTACTTGATTCATTTTTCCTGGTTGATATTGTATGTCACAATCAAAATCTTTTAGTAAATCCAGCCATCTTCTCTGTCTCATGTTTAACTCGGATTGAGTGAATATATACTTCAAACTCTTGTGGTCAGAGTAAATAATAAATTGCTCCCCATATAGGTAATGACGCCATATCTTCAAGGCAAAAATGATGGCGGCCAACTCTAGGTCATGAACAGGATATCGTGTCTCATGAGGTTTTAATTGTCTTGACGCATAAGCGATCACCTTTCCTTGCTGCATAAGTACACAACCCAATCCTTTAATTGATGCATCGGCACAAACTACAAATCCTCCTGATCCAGATGGCAGGGCCAACACTGGGGCTGTAGTCAATCTTTGTTTCAACTCTTGAAAACTACTTTCACAATCGTCTGACCAGATGAAACTCTGATTTTTCTTGGTCAAATGGGTGATAGGCTTGGCTATTTGAGAGAATCCCTCGATAAAACGCCTGTAATAACCTGCCAAACCCATGAAACTTCGAATCTCTGGCACAGTTGTTGGTCTAGGCCAATTTAATACTGCTTCCACCTTACTTGGGTCTACAGATACTCCTTGAGCAGATATCACATGTCCCAAAAACATGACTCTGTCCAGCCAAAATTCACATTTCGATAGTTTTGCATACAACTGGGCTGAACGAAGAGTCTGGAGTACCAACCGTAAATGTTCTTTGTGGTCTTTCTTGGTTTTGGAGTATACCAAGATATCATCAATGAATACAATCACAAATCGATCCAAAAATTTTCTGAATACTCTATTCATCATATCCATAAACACTGCTGGTGCGTTCGTCAGACCGAAAGGCATTACCAGGAATTCGAAATGTCCATACCTGGTTCGAAAAGCCGTCTTTGGAATATCCTCTTCCCTAACTCGAAGTTGATGATAACCTGATCGTAAATCAATCTTTGAATAGACCGAAGTTCCTTGAAGTTGGTCGAACAAATCATCAATTCTGGGTAACGGGTATTTATTCTTGACGGTAACCCGATTGAGTTGTCTGTAGTCGATACACATTCGCATTGTACCATCTTTCTTCCTTACGAAAAGTACAGGTGCTCCCCAAGGTGACATACTCGGTCGTATATAACCTTTGTCAAGAAGATCCTGCAATTGCTCTTTTAATTCTTTGAGTTCTGCTGGTGCCATTCTGTAAGGTGCTTTTGAAATTGGTGCGGTACCAGGCATCAACTCAATGCTAAAATCAATCTCTCTCTCCGGTGGAAAACCCGGAATTTCATCTGGAAATACATCTGCAAACTCTCTTACCACAGGAATGTCTGACAAAAGTGGCTCTTTCTTTGTACCATCGATCGCATAAATCATATATCCCTCATTTCCTAGGGATAACAATTTAAACATTTCCATTGCTGATACCAAGGGTATTTTAGACTGCGATCCTCGGCCATGGAAATTCCATTTGGATCCATGATAAGGTCGAAATCGAACCACCCCCTTAAAGCAATCAACGGTAGCCCGATAGTTTGTGAGAGTATCCATACCAATAATACAGTCAAAGTCGATCATGGGTAAAACCATCAAATTAGTGATCATAATACTCTCCTCAAATTGTAGTATGCAGTTCAGCACGACATAGCTAGATAGAATAATTCTACCAGCTGGTGTAGATACAGATGAAGTTTCTTGCAGTGATACAGTTTCTAAATTATTCTCATCAACAAATCTAAATGAAATGAATGAATGCGATGCTCCTGTATCAAACAAAACTCGTGCAGTATTACCAAAAATAGTACAATTACCTGCAATCACACCTCCAGGAGCCTCTCTAGCTTGATCCTCTGTCAAAGCATAAACCCGTGCTTGTTGGGGACCTGGAAAAGTAGGAGTAGTACCCCTAATCTGTGGGTAACTGGACTGCTGAAAGGACTGTGCAGGTCTAGACTGTGAACCACCCTGAAACCTTCCCCTAGCATGAGGTATTGTCTGCTGTGGCTGCACTGGTCCTTGATCCCTTAACGGACATGCTCGTGAGTAGTGTCCAGTCTGTCCACAAGTATAACAAGTTCCTCTCATTCCTAGACACTGGTCAGTGGAATGTCTGCCTCCACATGATGCACAAAGAATACCAGGACTTGGTGCTCCCCCAGAACTCCATGAACCGCTGGAACTTGAAGAGCTTGATCTGAACTTCTTAAATTTCTTACCCTTTGGTTTGAAACTTTGTTGCTTATGAAACTGATGTGGCCTCGTCTGCTGCTGGCGCGGTGGGGGATGTTGCTGGAAAGGACCCAGAGAAGAAGGTATATTTCCCTGAGGTAATTGGGGAACAAACTGCAAACCCCCTCTCTTCAGTCCAACTTCAGCTCTTTTTGCCCTCTCAACTGCCTCAGGATATGTGGTGATGTCCCCAGAAGTTACAAACGTATAGATAGAAGGATGCAGTCCCTCCACAAATCTAGTATACATCGCCCTAGAATTTGTTGCCACATAAGGTACATAGCTCAAAAGTGCAGAAAATTGTGATGCATACTCGGCCACAGACAAATTTCCTTGAACAAGATTATTGAATTCGGCTTCCTTTGCAGTGTAGTAAGATGGAGGGGAATACTGTTCCAAAAATTTCGTCTGGAATATCTCCCATGTGATAATAATCCCAGACTCGATCAATCCTTTCCTCGCAGCTTCCCACCACAATTGTGCTCTCTCTTTCAACTGATAGACTGCGAGCTTCAATCGTATTGATGGCGCATAGTTGACAAGGTCAAATAAATATTCCATCTCTCGGATCCACGATTCAGCTTTTTCACCAGAATCTATTCCATTGAATCTTGATGGGCGCATGTTCTGGAAACGAGCTACTACTGACTCCATATCCAGCTCTTGAACTTGTTGCGCTAAATCATCCACATCATCAGCATGATGAGTGTTAGATGCAGATTCATGCACCACACCCTTGCCCTTGCGACCTCTAGTTCCAGGTGCCATGTCCTTATCCCAAAAATCTATTCCTAATCAGAATAGTATAGCATAAAAGGTTTTATAGGAAGTTCAGCTATAATTTGATGCAAATAATTTCATAACATAATGGAATTCAGCATATATATCATGTACGGAACAGGTACAATCATAAAAGGACAAGTAGCCAATCACATGCACAAACATTTTATTTGTGACTAAACTCAGTGTCCTAACTCTATCTCGAGCGTATCCCAGACTACGCTCTGATACCATAATGTGAGGGCCCGATCCTAATATGGTGTTTAATTATCACACAGTGATTAATTTAAGTAAACAGCGGAAGAATAATTTCAAACGTCTCCTTAAATGGCCCTAAAAATTTTTCGCTTTTAAGATACATATATATTTATATCAAATATATATATATATATATATATATATATATATATATATATAATTCTAGTTAAGCCATTCATTCGCAGATAATAAAACAACATAAAACAAAGTTATTACAAAGTCCCGAAAAATATCAGATCCCGAGTACAACATACACGGGGCATACCCCGGTAAATTTATTTTGTTTTTTTTTTTAAAATCCATAGCATACCATACGATTACTCGGAAAGAAAAACCAACATAACCTGAGCTCTTCATCATGGAGCTCGGGTATCTCTTGATGCGTCACCAAAAGCATCATCAACACGTCCTCCTGTAACGCCTGTCATGCCCGAACAACAAAAGACATGACAGCCCCCCGCAAAGGGGGTCAGTACCCCAGTACGAGAAATAAATATATCATGTCAAATGACAAAATATCATGCAATGCATACCATGTATGAATGCGATGTATGAATGGTACAAGGAATCGAAATCAAGATACCAAAATCGGAGTCCAAAGGAAGGTATCATCAAATCATCATAGCTCGAGCAGAGGGTGACAGTATACGTACATTGCGCTATGAAAACTCATCCTATGTACGTTACTGCATCCAGCCCTCGTGTCTAGGTCCGCTCGCACCTGCACGTGACTACAGTTACTACCTATACTGCCTGTCATCGCCATGCTCGTCGCACCCGACACTCAGAGTAAGTCAACTCAGTCAAAATCATGGATATCAAGGAAACGATAGCTCAATATGATATGCCCATGAATCATTATGCATTAATGACATATGCAACTCAATATATCATGCAATCTCATGTGAGAGTATATACAAATCATGTAATTTCACATATCATGTACTCCAAGACATTTATCAGGTCAGATAGTCACAGAATCATATATTGACAAGAAAATCATATCAATCAAATAATAGCAAGGTCATACAGTAGTATCATTACACGCCTTTGCCAGACGTCATGATACAACTCATTTCAACGTACCTCAGACCGAGACTAAACTACCGAAACCTCCTCGAGTAAACCTGGAGTCTATTAACCTGGTCAAATAAAATCCAAAATGACACTAAGTGCTCAAAAAGTGTATTGAATCAAACCTAACTTAAAAATATGACCCTTAACGATTTTTCCTACATTTTCAGCCTGACCCATTTTTGTATAAAAATCGCTATAATTCCATACGTCATCAAAACGACTTGATTCCAGAGCTCAAAGTTCAGAAACTCAAAAGTATTACATTTCATCAGAGAAGTTGTCAAGCTGGTTCGACCATCTAGGTGGTGTTTGAACACTAAAACCGCAACATTTAAAAAATGTATTTTCCAGCTTGAGCAGTGTTGGCAAAAGTGTTATAACTTCTTCATTTAAAACCCAAAATTAGTGATTCTAGTGGCAATTTACAGCCAACTGGAAATCCTATAATTCTTGTCTCTAGACATTTTTCAAAATTCCTGGCCAAAAATGCTCAGGAACCCGAAGAACACACTGCATGGCATTTTCGCCCACATGCAGGACATAGATTGAGCACTTAATTTCAAAAATTCATAACTAATACGAAAGAAGCCCAAATTAAGTTCTCTTTTTTTTTATATTCAAAAGAAAGCAAAGACCTACAATTTTTATTTGAATACCGACAACAAATTCGGAATAAAATGTGCCCAGAATGCCGAATTACAGTCCACCTGCAACACGCATGGACATTCAGAGGCGAAAATGAGCACTGAACGAAAAATCGTCATAACTCCTACTCAGGAGACCTAAATTGCATGCTTCTTTTTTTTAAAATGCATAAATTTGAAAGATCTACAACATTTATTTGAAAACCAAAATCAAAATCGAAAGTATAATTTGTCAAAAGTTCGGATTTCTACACTGCATGTGCATTCACAGCACATGCAGAGTCGAATCTGATGCCTCTTAGTAAAATGAGTATATCTCACTCATTTCAAGTCCAAATAGTCTCAAATTTTAACCACAGGACGACAACACCTATATCTACAACTTTTGTTTGAGGCTCAAAGACAGATTCGGAAGTTACAGAACTCGAAAGTATGGAACAACTTTCTGCATGTAACCTTAGTTTCTGCTGAAACTTAGCATAGCATGAGTTCTTCTCTTTTTACAAAACAAGACTCACAAATTCGAACCCTATCTGTAAAAATTCGAAGATTAGGAATAAAAAGAGGATGATATACCTCTCAAGCTTTCAAAAACACCACACCCTTGAAGCTCTTCTAATTTCCTATCCAAAACCAAGCTTGCATGCAAGTTTTGGGAAGATTTTGATGTAGGAAAAATGGTGGATGCTTTTCGAATTTTATAGGCTGAAAGGAGAGAAAGATTTCTTGTTGGGGATGAGAGAAGTAATCTGATTGAAGAAGAAGGACAATCCCATGACTTAATAAAGAGGAAAGAGGCGTTAGTTACAAGGTGGTCAATTGGGATTTTTTTATAATTTCTTATCCCACTATGTCCATGTGTCCCAAAATGGTGCTTCATCATTTTTAATGTAGGTGCATGGTTGAAAATGGTATACCATTTGGTATAATTTTGATGTATATTAAGTTGGTTAAAGATAAAGTGTTGTGACCCGGAACACATCAATTCAAATTCTTCACTTTTAATCACCCGGGTTTACTAACTCAAGGTTAAGCGTACTTAATTAATAACGGGGCCTTACACAACCCATCTCACCCGGTCCATTACGGTCAAAATGGTATATATCAGTTTGTTAAAATTTTATTATAATACGAAATCATGATGCGTCTGTTATTTATTTTTAATATGTTCTTCGAGTAAGGGTTTTAAATTGTAAGAAGAAGGGTCCAAATATGAACCGTAAGTCATTTGTAAAAGTATGTTCTTGAGTTCTTCTCAAGACAGAAACTGAAGGACCTCATGTTCATAAAATGTTACTGTTTTAAAATTATAGGATGAAGAAGATAATGAATAGTATACATAGGCATCTTTGATCTTAAAACAAGTTTCATGGGGTAAGTGTGCAATTAAAATTAAAGTTGGTTGGACCACGTGGACCACTTAGACCACATGGATCACACATGTTTTTGAAAAAATATAAAAAAATTTGGCATACATCTACTGGTCAGTTAAATATATCGATAACTAAAAATATTTGAAATTATTTATATGAATGATAAGAACATATTATCAAGTCGAAGTGTTGAACAATGACTAAAAAAAAAAATTTAAATTCTAACTCAATCTCGTTAGTTAAATAGTTAATGATTTTTTGTTTAATATGTAGTATAGATATAGATCAATAGCAAAAAAGGAATAGTCTAATAAATTTGATTTGTTGAGGTAGCAAAAGTGATCATTATAAAGTTTTCTTATTTAATATAAAATACTAGTGATTGGGATGTCGTGGGGAAATAAATTCTTGTTTTATGTAAACATAAACATACAAAATTGAGCCGAAGCTAAAAAAATTTAATATTGGTCAAAACTTGACCTCAATTCGAAATATTCGAACATTTACTTGAAAATAAAGGTATAAAGGACTAAAATATGTTATTCATTATACAATTATATATTATTTTAATTAAATATTGAAAGTCACGAGTGCCTCGCGAATTATCGAACAAAATAATTTGTGCTCGAGTTCGACTTGAAAAAAATTCGAAGATGTTTAGGCTTGATTCGAATTCGATAATTTCGAATACAAATCAAACATTTTCGAATCGGCTCGATACATTTATGCCCTACTCACGAGCATTCATAATATTTTAGTATTTTTTAAAAACTAAAATTTAATAATTAATATAATTATTGCATGGGGATACTTGCAGAAAACAAAAACACGACAATTGAACTCGTTCAGAGTCTTTGGGTATTTTAATTTTATTTCTGGAGATTTATTTTGAGAAATAAGTTTTTGCAAAAAATAAAATATGTATAATTGATTTTTTTTAAAAATATAGAGATTCTACTTAAATTGTCAAATCATGTAAATTTTAATCAAGAGATTAATATCCCAATATTATGTGGTGGGCTCTTAACTCCTGATCAGTATTAATATGCAATTACATTAGAGTTAGTTAATTATAATAACAAACGAGTTTAAAAATTGCTATTTACAATGAGCCCAAGACGTGATGGTTGTGATTACAACACTAATATATATATACTCTCGGGTACGCACCTAAGTCACATAAAGTAGATGCACGGGAGAACATAGATGCGGGTGTGCATGCGAATCCATCGATATGACAATCTAATTCTAGTCTGGAACGAAGAACAAAAATCAAGAAATACCTCAAAAAATAAATGATTACCGCATATAATGTCGACAACTTCGGCCGACTTACATATCAAAGAAAGAAAAAGTAAATGATGGAATCAATCCCACACTTCATGCTCAAATTATGATCAGATATGAGGCTCCTGCGACTGGTAACGACGTATCGCGATAGCTGCGTGAAAAAGTTTGCAGAGGGCACGCACCATTAGAAGGGTAAATATACTTGGAAAGAGTTGAATAACACAAAAGTACAGTTACCTACTTGAACAAGTATGATTAAGAGGATGAACCAATAAGAAACATAACGAAAAAATAAAAAAAAAATTAACTCTAATTTATTTGCAAATTGAAGTTTTGAACTTCACCCTTTCTTTCTTTTTTTGTTAAGTATATTTTTATACCACAACTTAAATTATTTTTTTCATCAAGATTTCTACATCTGACCTTTGTAGATAAGATAAGATCTTGTACCTGACATTTTAATGGGCATAAAATGACAGGAAAAAATGAATTTTGAGAATAAAACATAAAGAAGCAGCAAGAGTCGTGGAAAAAATAATAATAATAAAAACGAAAGAAAAGAAAAGGGAGAATAAAGATAGGGGAGTAAGGTATATAATTAATAATCTGTGATTCAATCCATGGATAATCACTATAATGGAAAGTAAAACTTTCATAGCCCAATATCAATATCTGATTAAGAAGAAACTGACCAGATGCGAGTGTTATTAAACGGAATTAAGCACGACAATTTTCATTGGAATATGAAGATAATTGGCAAAGTATGATCATATATTTCAGATAAAAAGCATAATTCCCCTATTGACCAATGACCATGAGGCAATACATGTAGCTCCAGAAATTTTTTGAGGTGCTTAGTTCCCCCATACATTCTTAGCATTACATATAGAAAGTAAAATAGGCATGTTATGCAATTTGGAACGATTAATTACTTCGTTCAAAATTCTAAGACTAACTGAATCCCATGTGGTAAATATTTTACTAACAGTGGCCAACACAACCGGGGGTTGGAATTAACCAAATTCATTTTAAAATCAATTTGTTCAATAATACTTGTTACATCCCCATTGATTCGCCCCTCCTAAACCCGTCCAGTCCCCCTGAGGATTAACTCATGGACACTTTGTTCTCCATTCTACTAGAGCAGATAAGGATGCAGACAACAGATACACAAATACAAAAAGACATCAATTGAATCATTCAAGTGTCAACTGATTCAGCATAAAAGAGACTGAAATAACTTGATGCTTATCTAATTGTAAAACCCGCGAGTTGTTTATAAATGTTGTTGTATCATTCTATAAGTCTACTTCAAGAAACTTCTCACCATACAGCTGATCTTAACTTATCACATAAGCCAAAAAATGTTGGTAGTGCTAGGCTGTTAAAAGTTAGAAAAATGATTCGGAAATTCGATGGCTATTTCCCAACCTTATTTAAGTAAGTCAGTGTAACTCAACAAATCTTAGAAACTCAAGAAAAACTCCATACCTTTTGTAAATCTCTGAGATATGATGCACCCCATTTAGACAAACAAACCACATTAACACAAGCACCACTGCATCTGCTAAACATTAAGGTTCCCAAACTACAAGAACTCAAGTTTAGTATTGTAAAATCAGGACTCTGGCAGGGGAATGGTCTCAGTGGAACAAGCACTGATAATCTCTACCCTCGTTTAAACGGACATTGTAAATGTCGCATCTAATCTTCATAAAAAAATTCCAAGTTTTTCACATTAAGTTATCCATCAAGATTCCAACTAATCTTCTTTTTACCTCCATAATTCAAATGACAGATAATTCCAAAACCATAATTCGAGGCTGCGAAAAATAAATCATTTTAAACACATGATAACATATTCATTACATCCAACACAAGGTGTAGATCCAAATACGAGGTACTTCGGGGTTCTAATGTTGAATTTTGAGAAAAATTAGGCATAAAATTTATAATAATAAAAAAAGAATAAATCCTTCCATCCCTTGAATCATATTAAAGATAACACTTCAAAAAAGACAACGAGATTGAATGAAGGATACTGAAGAGTAAACGCTCCCACCAATCGAGCATGTAGAGTCCGAAAGTAACATTGTAGAGGTAGATCTTGCGTTGAACCCAATTCATTGCTTCTTTTTTCCTCAATTTGATCGGCGCTTCCTGTAAGAAATTCAGAAAACTATTGAGAAAAAAACAAAATGAATTATGCTAGAAAAATAAAATTACAAGCTCAATTTACATAAATTTACCAGTGGATCGGCGTTGAGAAGCCGAAAATGGGATTCAAATGCAGAAATCTGAGCGACTTTAGCTGCCTATGCGATTCACAGATTGGAAGCCAGAATTGAAGAGTCCCCGGATTCAATAAATAAGAATCTTGATGTATATAATATGTGATATATTATATCCAAAAAATTGTTTATGTCAAAATTTAAATGTTTTTAAAAATAATACTTATTATTTTAATATAATACCTATTGGATAATATATAATATTTTATTTAAAAATATTTTTAAATTGACAGTATCAAATTTGCTAGTATAACTTTTAAATATATACATGTTTTTCATTGTGAAGTATCTATATTTGGTTAATTGTTTACTGCAGTTTTACATTGATTTGATAAAAAAAAATTAGCAAAAGTAAATATTATCAATGGAAATTAATGTTTTCTTATGTCCTTGATCAAAACGATCAGGTTATAGTCTGGCGTTCGTCACTCCCTGCGAGTCCATCTTTCATTAGTTTAGGAATTGTCAAAAAAAACTTAGTTAAATCTAATTATAACTATCTTGATTTCTTAGAAGATTTATATTTGGTTAAGTTTAATTATTGAAAAACACTTTTATAATTTTTAATTAGAAATTTGTTTTTTAAAATTTTATTTCATAGAATATATATTAAATAAAATTTAATTTTTATTAGTATTACATAATTAAGTTACTTAATATCAAAATTTTGTGGAATTGCTTTTCTTTAGACAAAAATTCCAAATTTCTAGATTTTTTATGAAATATAATTGAACTATTTTTAATAATTATACTACTAAAGCAAAGCTGGCTCGAGTAGAGTTCCCCCATTTTAAACACAGATTCTTCACTCTCAAAACCCTATAATGTCCCCGTCGTTCGCCCTCCGCCACGTCCGCCGCCTCACCACCGCCGCTGCTTCCGCCTCAAAACCCACTACCGTTTCCTACGTGAAAAACAGACTCAAAAAGACATACGACCCCGACGAAGCCCTCAAAATCTATTCGTCTTTCACTGCTGCCGACAACGACAACTCCGCCGCCGCCCGCTACGCCCAAGAATCCACCGTCCGCCGTCTTTCCAAATGCCACCGCTTATCTGACATAGAAACCTTTCTCGAGTCGCACAAGTCGCATCCCCAAATCACCCAAGAGCCATTCCTCTCCTCCCTCATCCGCTCCTATGGCGTCGCCGGAATGTTTGAAAATGCCCTCAAAACTTACCAGCAAATGGCAGATTTGGGAACCCCTCGATCTTCTCTATCCTTCAATGCACTCCTCAACGCCTGCGTCCATTCCAAGTTATTTGATCGCGTGCCTGCTTTTTTCGACGAGTTCCCTGCAAAGTTTGGATTTTTACCGGATAAATTTTCTTACGGGATATTGATTAGGTCCTATTGCGAAATGGGTTCGCATGAGATGGCAATTGATAAGCTAAATGAGATGGAGGAGAAGGGGTTTGAGATTGGTGTTGTGACATTTTCTCCAATCTTGCTAGCACTGTACAAGCAAGGGAGAAGCAAAGAGGCCGAAAAATTTTGGGATGATATGAGGAAAAGGGGATGCTTGCCTGATGTGGTGTGTTACAATGTGAGGTTGATGCAGATCCAAGATGGGGATCCCGATGTTGTTAAGGGTTTAATTGAGGAAATGAGTAAAGCGGGGATAAAACCTGATACAGTTAGTTATAACTATTTGATGACTTGCTATGTCAAAAACGGGATGATGGATGAAGCCATGAAGGTGTATGATGAGCTGAGGGAGAAAGGGTGTTTTCCAAATATGACCACTTTTAGGACTCTGATATTCCATTTGTGCAGGCATGAGCGTTATGTGATAGGATATAAGGTGTTTAAGCAGACTGCGAAGGTGCACAAGATACCGGATTTTAATACGCTGAAGTATTTGGCGGAAGGGCTGTTGAAGAACGGGCATACGGGCAAGGCTAAAGATATGATCCGGATAATAACCAAGCGGTTCCCCCCCAGTATGTTGAAGGCTTGGGGAAAGCTTATAGAAGATCATGGGTTGGTTATTGGTGACACAAAAAATACTGATGTTGGTGAGATAGAAAAAGCAGTCGATTCCGATGAGATAGAAAAGGCCAACAGTGCGTGAGTCGGGTCTTGGAAATCATTACAGAGTGTTCTTGCATGACATTTCTACGCTTCGGCCAGAGCACGGCATAACGTTGATGATTCTAGCACAATTACAGGAGACCATATTTGGAGCTTAAGTTGTTTTTTCATATTGAATTGGAAGAGGCTTGGAACAGCAGAAACATACTTGATGTTCATTAGTCCCTGTGATTTTGCACAATTTTTCGCTTATCTTTGGTATTTTGTTGTGCCTACCTACTGATCTTGACGTGCTTACACCTTTCAAATTGTTATCCACAAAATAAGTTTCCAACTTTTTCTGTGCCTTTGTATTGCCTTCTTCTAAAAAAAGTTGGGCTTCGCCTAACAAAGTTGTAAAACGCTTCATTTCTTTCCTTCCAAGAACTGAAGTTTGATCCTGTGATTGAGGCGTGGACTAATAAAATGAGAGCGGCATCTGGGAACAACTTCTATAACCTGATGTGGAAGAGTAAAGCTTATTTAGCTTATGAGTATTATAAAGTTGTGTTCCGAAATTTATGCTGCATTTTTAGCAAATATTTTCCCATCCTACTCGTAAAGTTGCAATATATTTAGTAAAAGTCCAAATACTTGTGTATTGTCAAATTTGAAATTTTATAGGTTTCCACTTTATATGAAATGTGAAATATCTTTGTATTGTTAAAAAATAATTTAGATAAAGGATTTGAAATCTATGAAGTTTAAAATAAGTCAATTTGAGTGAATTTATATTAAGAATTTGACATCCACTCACATCGGATCCATATAAGATAGCACCATTGTTTTATTATTTTGTGCAAGATAGTGTGACTAGAGGCTTGCAATGTGTCAATGATTGAGAAATAATATGTGTCGAAAACAATATTGGTTTATTTCTCATCGGATTCATATTCGGAAATCAAATTACAATCCATCTCAGAATCAGACGCAAATACATTCCCATTTCTTCTTCTTCCAAAAGGACTTCTTATCAAATCATCTTCAAGCATAGCCCTTCTCTCTTTCTTATACAGTCCCGTACTCCGGTCCAAGAAGCCTTCCTTCATCATCCTTGCGTAAGTTTCCCGAATATCAGCAAGTGGATGTTTCTCAATAAGATGATCCCGATTATACGCCTCTCTCAAAACAACTGTTTGTAAGCCACCCTTTTTTGATATGTAAAAGATCCCCGGATGTCTTTCAAACACCTTAGTGAACTTTTGGGGCATCACCAATGGAGCACGCAAATTACTTACATTCTTTCTTTCCATCTTTTTGTTGATTGTAAGGTGCAGAAGCTCATGAAAAACCCCAACAACCCTCTTTTCAGATATATCAGTTCTTGGATCAAGATGGGATGCATCAATATAAGGGCTAGTGTAAGGCAACTTTTGCCACTCACTCAACCACTCCATGCACTTTCTTTTTAGTCCGAAACCCCTTGTGAAACTAACCGGAAAGGCCAATGCCTCATTCTTCTTTCCTTGCTTCAAATTTCTATGCTCCAAATGGGATATCGCTATGCTTTCATTCCAAACTAATAGTTTCAACCCCACACGCTCATCCGGAAGTTTCACAAATGAAAATGACTCTGGATTCCTTACAGCTAAAGTATTCTCATAATCATAAGGCAAACCCAGATCCCATCTCAACTGTTCAATTGTTTGCAAGGGAAGCAACCTTTCCTTAGCGAGCATAAGCAACTTTTGCAATCTAAGCAAAATATCCACGTAACATTCCCCATAAATAAGATGCATTTCTTGGTTATAAACATTCAAAGCCTCTGGCGTTAGCTTATACCAGGGAACAGGGGTACCTCGGGAATCAGGGACATAAAGTTCTTGAAATATGTTTGGGTAGCGTCGGATAAAAGTGGTGACTTTAAGGTCGTATGGCAGACCAAGCTGGCCTCGATATTTGGAAAGGATGTGAATTGGGAGACAATAATCAGGATGTGTTCCTATTATGGAAATGAGAGTACAAGTAGCTTTGAGACGTAGAATGCTAGAGACTACATTATCAAGAAACCTGTCTTTTACCCACTTGAGCTTCACATTGACAAGGTATCGCTTCTGAATTTGAAAATTAATCGACGGGGAATAGCAATTAAAACAAGGAACAAAAGGGACAAATCTCCTCCATCTTTGCACGAAGAACATGTTTCTTTAATTACCAATAAAGAAAAATCAATATTCTGTCCACTGATACATTTCATCGAACAAGTTTGGCGCACATATGCAAACGCTGGGCTGAGTCACATCAACGAGTTGCTAAATACGATTGATTCATCGGCTGAATAAAAAAACCCAAGATTTAGTAACGACGATTCATTCACCTGAATTCACTCGAGTTATCAGTATTCATCTAAATATCCAACGACTGAATTTACATTTGTTCACATCTATTTTAACATGTATTTACGGATGTTTTTAATTACTTCCTTAACTTACTTCATTATAATTGTCAAAATTTCTTGGTCATTCGTGTCAAATATTATAGTTTGATTATTAAAAAAGGGAGCAGGAGCAGGAGCAGGAGAGGGAGAGGGAGCGGGAGCAGGAGCTACATAAAACTTGGGATGTTAAGAAGAACAAAACAGTAGCTACTACAGTAGACTAGATTCAATGAGGGAATAAAATCCATGCGAAAAATGCTAAAAATAGAATGTCCACTGCCTATGGGCGATCTCATTTTAGCTTTCATTTTTTGAGATGATCCCACCTATACGAATCTCGCAATGACTATTTCCCAACAATCCACCTAGACCAAGCTCACACTTCCATTACAAATCAATCAAAAATTATGTCTATTTATGCATGTAGGCATAATGTAAAATCAAACCAAACGAAATAAACTAAGTACTAAAATTTCATAAACTCATAACTCCAACCAAGATCCTAAATCATAGGCACAAAAACCCATAAACTAATCAAGCTCGGCATAGTTGACATTCTCATCACCTAACAGTTCGGTGACCTCTTCTATACTTGTATCATCATTACTCATCCTTTGAAAAATGTAATGTGGGATGAGCACAGGAAGAGCTCAGTATGGTTTCAACTATTCAAGCAACTAACCTCGTCATAGTATCGAATAAGGGAACATATAACCACATGCTCAATGATACTATCATGAACATACATTCTAACATGAACCTCATGAACCACACACAAACACATATAGATACATATCGGGTTTGAATGGTCACTCATAAAATCATTTTCAGGATTTGTAACTACCGAATGCCATACTAGAGGACATATCGTGGGACTTCTGAAGCTATGCCCAACAAACTTACATACAAAGGATGCAAAGACTTAACAAGTGGCACACGGAATATGTAATACCTAATAAATACATCATTAAAGGAATACAAATACCCAACCTATACCCCTTAGCAATGCCACGGACCCAATCCAAACACCCTACACATAATTGGTCTCCACACATGCAAGATCCAAGTGATGCAACGAACAACTGATAAAAATCAACATGCAATGCATGAATACCATAATATCCATCCATACGACAAATATACATATAAAGAAATAAGACCACATAACCACATAACCATCACATAAAACACATCAATAGCACGAGAAACATGCTAACATACTCGTTTCAAGTCATAGCTAGATAATAGGATAGTAAGTCACATCCCTCGTGTCTTTTACTTTAAATTTGACTAAAAAATTCGGGATGCTCCAAAACAACCTATAAAACATATAACTAGATCTTTACTCGTAGCATTATTATCTATTTTCTTAAATTTTCTACAAATTCATCAACTACCACTGGAATTACCCATTTTCTACCTACAGTTTATTTTTCAAAAATAATTTAAAATCCTTAACTAAAAAGTATATATAACTAGCTCATAGATCCCAGAATCAAAAAGTTTTAAAAATTGTTTTGCTCGTATAAAAATAACTTAATTATGGCTCTTAATCCTCGAAAAGCTAAACCAAGAATGTTGATAAATTTAATATTTTGCAGTGGAATGCTCTAGTCCTTTTAGAGTTTTGTTTACTTGGTCAATGAAGTTAGAAATTAGTGGGTTAGTGCTTATATTTCTTGTTGCTTTCAGTTGTGTGTTAATCTATATATAGGTTGTTTGTTTGTCAACGGAATATGCAGAATATATCTCCTATGCTTTCTCAAATTCTCGGCTTCCTATTATTATTGTGCATTAGTGCAGAACTTTTCCATCAGATTTAATATTTCTATTAGCAAAGAATTACTACGATCAGGGGGAATATAAGGATGGAAAAATTCATAAAAGTGCTAATGTTTGTCCAGATTGAATACAAGGTTTTCCGGGCAAAAGATCAACTCTTTAGATTAAAAACTTATGATTTCGCCTCCTATTTACTTATGTGTTCCCCTTTGATTTTCGTCTAAACATTCGAGGCCTTTTATTACAACCTAAAACACAAATTTACCAACCCTATAGACCTGTTTTTGAACCTTGAATCGTCCCAAAAATACTTCAGGTTTGCTGCTGCAAATCTGATGGAATCTATGCAGCCTAGCTTCTGCATTCCAACCCTTGCTCCGACTTGGATTTCACCCAAATAACTACCCTAGTGCAGTTCTAAATATATGAGTAAATAGATTAAAAGGGCTGAAATAATACTTTAGAACAAAATTATCAACAGCAACTAGACGATTCACGGAAATCAACATTATACCTTTTGAGATCAAGGGATTGCTCAAGACCACCTTTTGAACGTTCGTTAAGGTTTTCGTGGGCGGTGATTCGACGAAATATCAAAATTGACGCTGAAACACTTCTCTTTTTCCCTTCCTCGGCTGTGCAGGGCTGCTAATGCGTTGTCCTGTTTTCCTGCGCTTTTTCGGCGAGGGGTCTTCCGTGGCTGTCCGGAGATCGGTCCGGGACTGGGGGAGGAGGGTGGAGGAACTCGTGGCTCAAGAGTTTCGATGCTTCGAAAGCTTGATGGGTTTGGGTTCTCTCTTTCAATTTAATGGGTCTTCTTTTAGGATGATCAATGGCGCAATTAAGATTGTTTTGAGGCCTATAAATTCTAAAACTCAGGCTCTATAATTTCCATCTAATTTTTTTATATTAAAAACCATAAAACTCTTTTACTAAAATTCCCTATTTTCGATAATGACTTTTGATGACTTTAATAATTTTTTTAATGATAAATTTTTATAAAGTTGATAGATTTTTATTGACTTTTATA
The DNA here is from genome assembly GCA_907163345.1 of Haberlea rhodopensis. Taxonomy (NCBI): domain Eukaryota; kingdom Viridiplantae; phylum Streptophyta; class Magnoliopsida; order Lamiales; family Gesneriaceae; genus Haberlea; species Haberlea rhodopensis. The sequence continues at coordinate 15,192,477 of CAJQUN010000004.1, forward strand.
GAGTTCCACAGAGTTATAAAAAGATTTTCATAGACTTCATTCTAGACTTTTATTGACTTTTAATAACATCTTAAATAATAAGCTTTTGTGTATATAGATTTATATTGACTTTTATTGTATTCTACATAGTTATAAAAAGATTTTTATAAACTCTTGTAAACTCTTTTTATAGAATTCTATTACAAGATTTTAAATTTTCAAATTTTTTTGTAGATTTTGTAACTTTTAATTGGATACTAATCAATTAGATATTAATATTTTCTCTGAAAACTCAATGAGTTTTAAACAGAATATTTTGAAATATATTTCAGGTAATTAATTTAATTATATAAGTAAATATATTTTTTATACTATTATTATAAAAGAAGTATTTTGTGTGTTAGAATGTAACATTAAATTAGTATATATCTTTAATAAATTTATTTTAAATTAAATATATACATAAATTAAGATCTTTAAATATGGTTTTTGTTAGAAATTCTGTGTTGATAATTAGTCTACTAGCTTTCAAAAACAAAATTATCAAGAATATAAAAATTTACGATTAAACATTGATCACACCAAAATTATTGTAAAAAAAGCATAATATGCAAGATAAAATAAAAATTATGTAAATTTTTTTGTATCAATTTTTAAAATGATATTGTTTTTGGGAAAGCATAAGCCAAGGTAGGCTAACAAGTCATTGTTACTGGAATAAAGAAATATTATACACCTATGTTGCACTTAAACTCTAAAAAATCACCCCATGCAATCCGGGGACACGGATACGATAGGACACGCGTGTGATACGGTGTCGGACACGCACGTGGCGTGTCTTGATCTTTTTTATATATAAAAAATAAATTTCGACACGTTTCGGACACGACATCGACATGGCAGGACACATCGTAGACACGGCAGGACACGGGAAATTATAACTTTTTTTGTATGTTTTAATTAGGGAATGAAGTGTCTATAATTTGATATCATTTTCAATTTTATTATTCAAATATTTGATAATTAAAGTTTTCTTGAATTTTAGTATATTAGAACATAATGAATATGTAGAATATAATAAAAAAATACAAAATTATTGATGTATCATAGAAGTGTCGTGTCCTATAATTTTTGAAAATCCGTGTCCCCATGGCTATGTCGTGTCGTACTAGTGTCCTCGTATCCGTGTCCGTGCAGCATAGTTATACACTTATATGGGTTACTTGGGTATTTTTCAATTAAAAGTCTATTCAAATCTCTAGGATGAATGGATGAGAAATTTTTACTTTTTAGAGTTGTACCTAGAGCTTCAAAGTTTGTATTTAAAATAATTATGTAGAGTCATTAAAAGTCTATTAATATTTAGATACCTCTAGACTTTTATAGAGTTTTTAAAAGTCATGTTTGTTAGAATTGATTCCGGGGGTGGGTTGTCATTACATACACGAGTTCAATCAACTTGAGTTTTAATAGCTCGTGTTCTTGAAATAATTCCACCGAGAGATTATATCGAGTTCGGTTACAAAATCAAGCGGAAGACACTCGACATAACCCGCTCTAAAACCGATTAATCATTTAAAAGACATTTAAAAGACATGCAATAAAGTATGTAAAAACAGTTAGGTAAATAAAATGCAGTAAAATAAATAACACAAGAATTTGTTTCTGGAAATTCGAAGCACAACGCTTCTACGTCTCCCCTTCTTCCATCTAATGGACGGATACACTATAAGACTTTGATTTATACAACTCTTTGTACAAACCCGATCCAGTTTGGCATTCCCCATCCAACTAGAACTCCTATCAACTCAACTATGTATGTTTTTTAACGTCTCACATACAAAGACCTCCCATCCAGTTGTGATGAATCACAAACTGTTACAATGGTATTCACTCTTCTATTTTAGGTCACAAATACAATGAATATAGTGAATACAAAGGCACAAATGATTCCATAATGAATCTGATACAGCAAGGTAAGAGGTGCCAAAGGTTTGGGGAGTGTTCTTCATTTAGCAACTTTTGTCTTTGAAGTTCCCCAATTTAATCCCAAGTGTGTTGCGTTGGAAGGCTTGGACTGATATTCAATCAGCTGTTATTGAGCTCCCAGATCATCTATATATAGCCCCAAGTAATGATATATACGTTAGATACAATAATGTAACCGTTGGGACAATTTTGGCAAGTTTTCAAACATTGCAACAGTCATATTCTGCTTTCTGGGCTATTCCTGGAAGCCTGTTGATTTGTTCCAGTTGAGCAGGTCTACTTGCGATTCTACTGGTCGAGTTGTTGATCTCTACTGGTTCGAAGTCCGCTGGCCTCTACTAGTTAGAAGTTTGTTGTCATCTAATACTTCGAAGTCCGCTGGCCTTTACTAGTTAGAAGTCTGCTGGCCTCTACTACTCTGAAGCCGCTGGACTTTACTGATGCGAAGTCCGCTTGTCGATGTCTACTGCTCAAGGTCTACTGGTTGGTCGAACTCTACTGCTCGAAGTCCGCTTGTCGAACGTCTAATGGTTGGAGCTTCGAAGTCTGCTGGTCCAAGTTCTACTGGGTCTTGGGTGTAGCAGTAAGTTGAGTTACTCATAGTGTCTACTGGTCCAATTTCTTCAACCTATTTCTTTGCTAATCATCAAGCTCCTAATAATGATCTATTTACTGCACACTTCATGAAATATGTTAGCAACACAATAACAAATTTTGTTAACATTAAAATCAAGATTATTTAGTTTTCCAAAACCCAACAATGTTTGAATACAACACGACCTTTAAAACTCTATAAGAGTCTATTTTGAATACTGGTACTTATATAGAGTACATAAAAGTCTAGATTGAATACCAGTAGACTTTTATAAAGTATATAAAAGTCTATATTGAATACATCTAGACTTATAAACTTTACAAAAGCCATACTTTATTAAGTAAAACATGCATTTTTATACTATTATTATAAAAGAAATATTTTGTGTGTTAGATTATAACACTATATTAGTATATATCTTTAATAAATTTATTTTAAATATATAGATATATTAATATCCTTAATCATGATTTCTGTTAGAAATTATGTGTTGCTTATTGGTCTACAAATAAAATTACCAAGAATGTAAAATTTACTATTCAAACATTGACCCCACAAAAATTATTGTAAAATTATACTATGTCAAGATAAAATAAAAATTATGTAAGTTTTTGTATATCAACGTTTAAAATGATATTCTTTGTGCAAAAGCATAAGTCAAGGTGTAAACACTAAAAATTCATTGTTACTGAGTAAAGAAATAGTTATATGGGTTAACTAGGTATTTTTCAATTAAAAGTCTATTCAAATCTCTAGGATGAATGGAGGAGAATTTTTTACTTTTTAGAGTTGTACGTAGAGCTTCAAGATTTGTATTTGAAAGAATTCCAGAAGTCATTAAAAGTCTATTGACATTTGGATACCTCTAGACTTTTATAGAGTTTTTAAAAGTCATGTTTGAATACCACATTACTTTTAAAAACTTTATAAAAGTCTATTTTGAATACCGGTATACTTAAATAGAGTACATAAAGTCTAGATTAAATATCAGTAGATTTTTATAAAGTATATAAAAATCTAGATTGAATACCTCTGGACTTTTTAAATCTATAAAAGTCATTAAACGTTTAGATTAGAGGCAACCCCTAAAAGTTTAGGTTGGATATACCCCCTAAAAACTTATTTATGAATTCTAATTTCTCATTTTTAATAAAATTATATCTCAGTTAAATTCTTATATCCCAAAAGTCACTAGTTCTCAAAATTTCTATATCTAAATTTACTAATATAAAATCAAATATTATTATATATTTTAAAATTACTATTTATCAAAATTAATTTCTCATTGGAGGATTTCAGTCACCTTACTTTAGTCACTTAAATAAAATTTCAGATTTATCTTCCACTTAAATCATCTAAAAATCTATATACCGAAATTTCGAGACGGTTGTATTACCTTCCCTGTGAAAATTTTCATACTAAAAATTCATTAACTTTGGTTGAAAGATGTCAATACTAGTCGATTAATTTATCAAACATTATGATTTCCAAACTAACATCTTTAAAAATGACCTAAGTCGGATTATCTCTGTAAGCATACAAGCTTGTTTGTGCTTTCCTTCTGCTGACTTTGATCAAATAAGGGGCATGAGAAGTTTGCGGCTGTGCAAAAGGTATAAGCCTAATACATCGATGAGTAGTTAAAAATTATGATTGATCATATCTTCATCAAATTACCGAAGAGTGTCCTACTCTGATAGAAATGTGTTGAACTTTTGTTCCCACACTGTAAACTTACATTAGTAGCATGTAACACTGTTCGAAATCTGCACAACTGAAAACTGGAACAGGATGTGCCGCAGCAAGCCGTGTGCCCGTAAACTCAGATTTGCCCGCCTACAAGCTTCTGGCCTCCTGAACACCAGTAATGTGTAGTACTCTCAAATGTAGGAATGTATGAATTCTCAAATGTATGAATGTATGAGTGAGTGAACAATTTTTGGATTTTGTAAAACAAAGGGTTGGAGCAGCTTATATATCTGAGCAGCAGACCTCTCCAAAGGTCTCAGAAATTAAGTGTAGTATTTAGTGGGTAGATGAAAATAATATGAAAAATCAGGTAGATGAAAAGTCATTTTATAAATCCGAGTAGTAAAAAGATAGGGCTGCCTTCGCGGCAGCGACACGCGGGGCGCGACGCGACCAGCAGAGCGGAGCGGAAGGCGCGGCGCGACGAGTGGAGCGGACGGACGGACGGACGACGCACGAGGGACATCTTGTATCTCATTATAAACAAATCATAAGTGTCTCAACTTTTCAATGTGTGATTTCTTTAGCCTAATTGACTATTAATAATTAATTTACCATAATTTTGTTCTGATTAACAAAATTAATAATAATTATTTGGCTTTTATCAATTAAACCCAATTATAATTATTAATCCCAACAAAATGTACAGCCGATCCCGAATATGGAAAGAGTCAGACAGAGTTATTCTTGATATATAGGACTGGTCAGTGGGAGTTTCGGCCAGAGTACGTACACATGTTGCTCGAAACAATTTGATGGTGATTAAAAGTGGAGGAAAGGTGTTATCTTGCATCTGGCGGATGAAAGAATTGAAAGTCATGGCTACAATATCCGATTAGATACGATAATGCTTGCCTTATGTGAATAGCGTTTCGTCCCATTTGATCGACTCGCAGCCAGTTTTGTTTGGTCCTGGAAATTGAAGCAGAGCAGTCTTGTTTGAGGGTAATCAGGTGTTGAATACCGTTCTGGGGTTCTTATGCTGGTTACTGTTTTGTTGTAGTTCAGCATTCTGAACTATACGTTGTTTATGATATTTAGCATTCTAGTGTTTAAATGATATTTGACTTCACAGACAGGAAAGTGCAGAATTTTGGATGCCTTGTTCTTCAATTTTATAGGGGTGTGGATGGGATTCTGGTTCAGGGAATGCATAATAATGTCATTTAAATAAAAGAAATTAAATTATATATATAAAGTATACATAACTAAATTCAAGGATTTGCTGAATAATAAATATTATGTGGCATGTAAATAATTATTTCAAAATTGCTTACCAATATAAAAATCAGTCCAAAGCATAAGATTTGGAGAGATAATATTAGAGGAGCCCTTTTTTGTCGGAAGACATAGGCAGGGTGGCCATTGAAAAATTGCAAAAAACACAATGCCAAGGGCTCTCTCTTTCTTGCCTTTGAGGGTCCTTCAATCTTCTTCATTCAGGTACATTTTTTCTCTGAACATTACATACGACATGGGAATCCATGACCGTTTGTTATTGCATGCAAGAAACCTTTATAAGGATTGATTGTATATATATGTCAAAACTTGCAAAATTTACCGAATTGCTCTTTGGAATTCCTGTAAATGCAAAATCTTGGCTCCGTACACCCTAGAAATCATGTTTTTAATTTGGTATATGAGTGGAAGTCAAGAAGAATTAAAGAATCATGTCCACGAATATTGAGCTAATGTATGATTGCTAATTCATCATTTTTATCTGCATGGGAATGACCATAATTGCATTTCTTCAATCTTGATATGTGTAATGTTCCTGGTGATATATGTATTTAGGTGTATTGGATTGTTGAGAAGAGATTTTCGCCGGAGAATTCAATTTCCGGCGTACATATTGGCTCAAATCTCCGCCAGAAGTTCATTTTTTTAACATGGCTTCATCGCCTCAGCCATCTCCTCAAACTGCTCCATTAATTAAAGGAGTCAGTATCACTCGGGATTCTTCTCCAACAATTCCAGGACAATCAGATGAAACACCGTCATCATCACCTCCTCCGTCTACATCTCCGCCACCGGAATCATCACCACCAGCACCTCCAACATCTCCTCTGTCACCCCCTCCTCCTCCGCCTGAGGCCTCACCACCACCACCAGATCAGCCAACTTCTCCTCCTCCACCTGAAGCATCATCGCCGCCACCCAAAGAATCTTCCCCACCTCCGCTCCCTCCATCACCACCACCTCCTCATGCCCCTCCGCCTGACGACTCGGCCTCACCTCCTCCCCCGACCTCTTCCATGCCACCGCCATCCACCACTCCCTCACCCCCACCTCCAATATTAGACCCCCCTTCATCCCCTGGATCTCCTCCGGCACCTGTATTCTCTCCATCCCCACCAGGAGTAACCGCTTCGATGACGCCTCCATCGCCATCGTTATCACCTCCTCATCTTCCGCGCTCGGCCACAACCAACAGGTCCTCAAGTCACCCACCTAGTTACTCAACAGGCCTTGCCCCCCCACCGCCTGATGCAAATGTATATTCAGCTATTATTGCTGGAATCATTGTTGGAGGAGTAGTTTTTCTTGCCCTTATCATTGCCTGCCTGATATTGTCCAGGAGAAAGAAAAAACCAACTTACTACATTGATCCAGGATGCCCTCCCACAGGTGTTCAAAATTTCTATAAAATGATAAATATTAACTCAATAATATTTACGGATCATTGATTTTCATTTCAGGAGGTGATCAATACCGTGTCCCTTCAACTCATTGGCCTAGTCCAGTTCAAATGGACCACATAGTGAATCTTACGCCCCCGCCAGGAGTCATGGGCACACCCGTTGGCGTAGTAGGTGTGGGCTGGGTTGCACCACCTTCACCTCCTCTGGCCGCCAACACCAGCAGTGATATCAGCACGGGTGACTCAGGCCAACATCCTACACCTACGCAACATCCTCAATCTCCAAACATGGGAGGTATTGGTTCCAAGAGTCAATTCACCTATGAGGAGCTAAACTCTGCAACTAATGGATTCTCTGATTCCAATCTGTTGGGGCAAGGTGGTTTCGGGCTCGTACACAAGGGTATTTTACCTGATGGGAAGGAAGTGGCAGTGAAAAGCCTCAAGTCCGGCAGTGGGCAAGGGGAGCGCGAATTTCAAGCCGAGGTCGAGATTATTAGCCGTGTCCATCATCGCCACCTTGTGTCCCTTGTTGGATACTGCATTGCTGATGGACAAAGGATGCTTGTTTATGAATTTGTTCCGAATAAGACATTGGAATTTCATCTTCACGGTAAACACGGTTTCTTGAGATCTTTCTTTTGCTCCATTTAGATTTTTAGTCCTCGAAAGGGTAAATTTTTATGTGCAGGAAAAGGCCAACCAGTCATGTATTGGGCAACTAGGCTTCGAATTGCTGTTGGATCGGCTAAGGGCCTTGCTTACCTCCATGAAGACTGTATGGAAGTTCTTCTTATCTTTTCATTGCATCTGTTTGTGCATAAATATGACAAATTTTAATAGTTTTTCCATGTGATTTTAGGCCATCCTCGAATTATCCACCGCGATATAAAAGCAGCAAATATTCTCCTCGACTTTAACTTTGAAGCCATGGTAAATATTGACAAAGAAAAGTAAGCTAAGAGATAATCAATGGCCATGTACTGTAGTAACATGTTGACTTATCATCTAGGTGGCTGATTTCGGATTAGCTAAGCTTACTTCTGACAATTTCACTCATGTATCTACACGCGTAATGGGAACTTTCGGGTACTTGGCTCCCGAGTATGCCTCCAGTGGCAAGCTAACAGAGAAATCTGATGTTTTCTCATTTGGAGTCATGCTCTTGGAACTGATAACCGGCCGCAGGCCTGTGAATAAAACCATGGAAGACAGCTTAGTAGACTGGGTTTGTTATATCAACTCCTCTGTTTCAAAGCTTTTTCATATAATAATTGTCCTTGTTGTGCATTGTTAACTGTATGGCACAACATTACAACAATCAAAACATGATGTTTGGATAAACAATAATTAGCAATTTACAAGAACAAGCGACCAATCTTAAATATTACATTTAGTGCAACTTCAATCTTTCTATGAAACAGGCTAGGCCCCTTCTGTCCAAATCATTGGAAGATGGTAATTATGATTCACTAGTAGACCCACGCTTGGAAGATAACTACATCCCACACGAAATAGCTCGTATGGTTGCTTGTGCTGCAGCTTGTATACGCCATTCGGCCAGAAGACGCCCAAAGATGAGCCAGGTATTAATATAATACCAAAAATACACCTAGCAAAAATTCTTGACAAATCAAACTTCTCCATTTCCTTGATGTGTGAAACCTTCCATGTCTCAGATTGTTCGAGCACTGGATGGAGATGCTTCACTGGAGGACTTGAACGAGGGCGTAAAGCCGGGCCAAAGCACGACTTACTGCCCCAACGAGAACACCGAGTTGTACGACACACGTGCCTATGATGCTGACATGATGAAGTTCAAGAGAATGGTGTTGTCTAGCCAGGAATTCAATAGCAGTGAGTATGGAGCAACGAGCGAGTACGGATTGAATCCATCTTCATCGAGCAGCGACTCGGGAGAGACCATTAAACCAAGCTCCGATAAGCGAAGGCAGTAGAGAAATTTCACTGAAAGATGACATAGAACTGAGCAAATTGCCTCAAATCACATCCAATGTAAAATTCATTTGGTTTATTCTTGGTAAGTTCTTTCTTGAAGATGATGATGTTCACTCATGCATGAACAGAGAATCATATTCATCAACTTCAAATTGGCTTTAAAGATGTAAACCTTTAATAACTATGTGATGTTCACTATGTTTTATACTAAATATACTAAATACATATATTTATTTAATAATGAATTGATTATGGAAGCATTTTTTTATTTAGATTTCCAATTGCCATCTCTTTACAATTATTTGTATGCATTATATTATGAAATGAAGAAGAAATATATTGAATTTGTAATGAATGTGGGAAAACATTTACAACATCAAAACAATAAAATGTTCAAAAAAATTTTTTTAAAAAAAAACGGATCGACCCGGAATCGGTTGGAACCGGAACGGATCCGGAACCGGCTGGTTCCGGACCGGACCTGTCCGATCCGTTAAGCACCCTAGGTGGTATAGCTCAAAGGAATAGGTGGTATAGCTTGCATCTAAGTATAGTTAGTTCATTGAATGACTTATTGAAAATGCTGTCTCATTTTAATTATTGTGCTCCGTTTCACCTAAATAATAATTGTGCATCCTTAGAGGAAGCTCAAAAAGAGCTGTCCCATCCATGCTTACGAGATCTAAAGACGATGGTTCTGCTGAAGATTTGACAGTTACGAGAGAGAGCTGAGAAAGAGCAGGCCAAATTGGTACCTTTGTTGACTGGTGGGAAGTTGAAATCTTATCAAATTAAGGCGTAAAGTGGATGATCTCTTTGTTGCAAAATGGACTAAACGGGATCCCTTCTGTTTTTTTGAATGGATCAAATGGGGCTTGGGGAAACAATTCAGACTATTTCCTTTCTTGCACACCTCAAAGGAAATGGATTAGATGGGCCTTATTTGATTAGTGCTCCTCTCTCCGTACTCTCTAATTGGATGAGTGAAATTGAAAGCTACCTGACTTTTATTTTTATCAAGGATAATATCAAAGAAGATATCAAGACAGATTCTAGATAATAATATTGTAGATATTTATAGATTGTGTTGTATCTTAAATATTATTATGAGAGCTTAAGATTAATTGTAATCTTGGAAGATCTTATTGTTTGCCTATTTAAAAGGCTTTACCAACATCAATAATATTGAATCTTCCATCTTAATTTCTATTGCTCTTATATGGTATCAGAGCACAAACTCTAACGAGATACACAAGATCCTATGGCCTCCTCCTCCTCCAACGGCAACAACACCACCGTAACCCCACCAGCCACAAATGCCGACCTCTCCCCCATAATACCCATCACCGCACATCACCACATCCATGTCCGCCTCACCACGTCAAATTTTTCGTCTTGGCATGCTCAGATTATTGCCCTACTAAATGGCCATAACCTTACTGATTATATTGATGGCCGATTACCTACATCTTCTCAAGGTTCGGAAGATTCCCCGCTGCCAACTAACAATCAATGGTTTCAACAGGACCAACTCATCTTGTCTGCCATTTTCGGATCCTTGTCTGCCGAAATTCTTCCCTTGGTCTCATCTGCCACCACTTCTGCAAACGCATGGGCTACCCTCACACGGCTCTTTGCAAATCGTTCTCGCTCTCGTGTGATGCAACTCAAAGACGACCTCTCGCTTGCAACCATTGGAAGTCATTCTGTCTCAGAATTCTTACAACTAATTAAAATGAAGGTTGATGAACTAGCTCTCATCGACAAAGTAATTCCCGATGATGATCTCACGCTGATAATTCTAAATGGACTTGGCCTGCGTATAAGGACATTGCTGGTCCAATCCGTGCACGTGAATCGTCTCTACGATTCGAAGAAATTAATGACTTACTTGTTGCTCATGAATCCAATCTTAAGCGCCTGGAACTTGCTACAACCACTCTGGTTGCCACCGCCAATAATGAACAACCCTCGGCCATAACCTCTCAATCGTCTTCCAGGTACTCCAACGGGCCTCTCGCAATACTTCTTCTGGTCGCAATCAACAACATTACTCTCGTGGCCGTTCTCGCGGTTGAAGAAGAAACTCTCATCAATCCTATGGCACTCAAAATTCAGTGCCGCGTGCACCTGCCATTTGCCAATTATGTGGCATTCCAGGGCATATCGCTCCTTATTGCCGTAAATTACAGCCCTCTGCTAGTGTTGCTCAAACACCTACTGGACCCCGGGGTATGTCTTATAATTCTCCTTGGTTTATGGACTCCGGAGCTTCTCACAACCTTACTACAGATCTTCGTAACTTAACTATTCACTCTGAATACGATGGGACCGAAGAAGTTCAAGTCATTGACGGCTCAAGTTTACCCATTAGTCATATTGGTCATTCCATTCTCAAATTACCATCCCGTAATTTTCAGTTATCTAATATACTCTGTGTTCCATCGGCAAGGAAAAATCTAGTGTATGTTCATCAGTTCACCAAGGACAATAATGCTTATATTGAATTTCACCCGTCTCATTTTATTGTGAATGATCGAATCAAGGGGGCAAATCTGGCCCACGGCATGTGTGAAAATGGGGTCTACAATATTCCATCTTTTGATGCGTCAGAACCAACAACTAACGTAGCGCAAGTTGGTGCTCGCACATCTGACAACACTTGGCATGCTCGGCTTGGACATCCGTCATTTAGAATCAGTTCTTTTATTATTTTCTTATTTAAACTTCCTGTTTTGAAACATTTATCAAAACACAATAATTTTTGTGATTCATGCAGTAGTAATAAAGCAATATGTTTGTCATTTGTTGAAACATACTTTGTTAGCATGCATCATTTACATTATTTATATGCTGATGTTTGGGGTCCTACGCCATGTCCTTCACTGAGTGGTTCTAAGTATTATTTGCTTCTCGTTGATCACTTTACGAAGCACTGTTGGCTCTTCCCATTGGTCACTAATCTAAAGTCTCAGGTATTTTTCCCCAGTTTAAATCTCTTGTGGAAACTCAGTTTTGCTATAAAATAAAAAATTTCTACTCCGACAATGGCGATGAATTCTTGGGCCAACGTCATTATCTTACTCATCAAGGCATTAGCTGGCTCACTACAGCACCTCATACTCCACAACAAAATGGTACTTCTGAGAGGCGACATCGTCATATTGTTTCAACTGGCCGAGCTTTGCTACATCATGCTTATCTACCTCAAGAATTATGGCACTATGCCTTTGAACCGCTGTCTATCTTATCAATTGTATGCCCACTCCGATACTCAATCAGCGTAGTCCATTTGAAGCACTCTTTAGGCGACTACCCAACTACTTGAAGCTTCAAACCTTCGGGTGTTTATGCTACCCATGGCTAAAACCTTATACTTCGGGCAAATTGGATCCACCATCTAGACCCTGTCTCTTTCTTGGGTATTCAACATCTCAAAGTGCCTACAAGTGTCTTGACTTGGATTCTAAGCGGGTCTTCCTCTCTCGTCATGTCCGATTTTCAGAATTTATTTTTCCGTTTAAGCGAACAAATTATCTCGCCACTACTCACCAATCACTTGACACTTCATCACCGGCACCTCTATTTTCCCTACCAATTGCTAAGCCCAGACGACGGGTTGTTCATGACCTACCTACTGCTGAACGTCACCATCATGATCATGAACATCCAGCAGCTGTCTTGCAACCTGCTGCACCTCTTGACCAAACATCACCTAATATTCCCATGCATCCATCATCACCTCTGGATTCTACTCGCACACATTCAATGTGTACCCGTAGTCAGAACAATATTTTTTTTCCTAGAGGGTTCATGCCGTCACCAAACACCCAATGCCTGATAGCGTCGAGCCAACCTCCGTCTCCCAGGCTCTACTTGACCCTCGCTGGCGGGCTGCAATGGCCGATGAATTTACGGCACTCAATCGACATGGCACATGGGATTTAGTCTCCCCTCCTCCTAAAGCTAATGTGATCGGATGCAAGTGGGTCTTCCGAATCAAAAGTAAATCTGATGGCACGGTGGATAAATTCAAAGCTTGACTCGTTGCAAAAGGTTTCCATCAACGCCCAGGCATTTATTACACTGAAACATTTAGCCATGTGGTTAAACCAGTAACGATTCGCACTATAATCTCTCTTGCTCTTATGTATAACTGGTCTCTTCGCCACTTAGATATCAATAACACATTTTTACATGGTTCCCTATCCGAAGCAGTCTACGTGTCACAACCACCTGGTTTCATTGATAAAACCAATCCACATCATGTGTGCTTACTACGTAAATCCTTATATGGTTTACGTCAGGCTCCGCGGGCGTGGTATCAGGCCTTAAGTTCGGCCCTTATTGAGTATGGATTCACTCAATCGGTCCGCGACACCTTTCTTTTTACATTTCACCGGAATTCCACCCATTTGTTTGTTTTAGTGTATGTTGATGATCTCATAATAACTGGCTCTCATACTTCACATATTACCGAGGTCACTCATCACTTAGGCTCTCGCTTCGCTGTTAAGGACCTTGGCACTTTATCTTATTTCTTAGGCGTTGAAGTTGCCAATTGTAAGGAAGGTCTATTTCTCTCGCAACACAAATACGTCATTGACTTACTAAGACGTCATCATATGGAAGGTGCTAAACCTCTAACCATACCTATGACTGCCAAACTTCCCTTGGCCACTTCGGACTCTGTCAATCCTACTGAATATCGCCAAGCTGTTGGTGGGTTGCAATACCTTACTCTTACCCGGCCAGACATCGCTTTCACAGTCAACAAATTAGCACAATTCATGGCCAATCCAAGTTCACAGCATTGGGGTGCTGTCAAACGGTTATTTCGGTACCTAAAAGGAACCTTGTATCATGGCTTACTACTCCAACGTTCGTCAACTCTCACCCTCACCGCCTACTCTTACTCTAATTGGGGCGGTGATCCGGGTGAAAACAAATCCACCTCTGCTTATATTATTTTTCTTGGGTCTAACCCTATATCTTGGCGATCTCGTAAACAGAATGGTGTAGCTCGCTCCTCTACAGAAGCTGAGTATCGCTCCCTTGCATCTGTTGCTGCTGAAGTTTGTTGAATTCTTCATCTCTTTCAAGGCCTTGGCTTCACGCTACCTCAGCCCCCTAAGCTCTTATGCGATAACATTGGTGCCACACGATTATCCTTACACCCCGTTATGCATTCAAGAATGAAACATATCTCTGTTGATATTCATTTTGTGCGTGATCTAGTTAGCAAAGGTATCCTCTCGGTCTCCTTTGTCAACACGCTGGATAAATTTGCGGATGTTCTTACTAAGCCATTGCCCCGATCTCGCTTTCATCATCTACACTCCAAAATTTCTGTTGCTGATGGAACGTCAATTTTGCGAGGGCGTATCAAGGATAATATCAAAGAAGATTTCAAGGCAGATTATAGATAATATTATTGTAGATATTTGTAGATTGTGTTGTATCTTAATATTATTATGAGATCTTAATGATTAATTATAATCTTGGAAGATCTTATTGTTTGACTATTTAAAAGGCTTTACCAACATCAATAATATTGAATCTTCCATCTTAATTTCTATTGCTCTTATAATTTTCTACCTCTGGAGATGCCTTAGTATGTTCTTTTTTTCCGTGTATGATTGGTACATGGTTACTTGATCCAATTGACTAGGTTTGCGCACGCACCCTCTCTGGATGCAATAATTTACCATGACGATAAGAAATTAAGGGCTGAAATTGTAAGAAAATACATGCCTAGGACTATAGGTCCCAATTTTCCTATCGTCATCACTTCTTATTAAGTCGCTCTAACTGATGCAAAAAGATAATTGAGGCATTACCGCTTGAAATACCTCGTTGTTGATGAGGTATATCTAACTGATATAATGAGCTTTCATCCTGAATTTGTGCAACTGCCTGAATTTAAAGAGTTATGTGTCTATTTGTGTTTATTTCGGAAGATGTGATTTTTATTGAAGGGACAGTCTCTTGAAGAACTCAAAGTGAATTGGTGAAGGAACTAAAACATATATCCATTGAGAATAAGCTCCTATCGACTCGAACACGTCTGCAAAACAACTTGGCTGAGCTGTGGTCACTTTTAAATTTCATCCTTCCAGATTCTTTCATCTCATCAAGAGTTTGGATCTTGGTAAATTACCACCTATTTCATAACTACAAGTTTATTTGTATTCTCCATGTTTGTGTGATTAATGTCAACTGTTGCAAGGCAAATCTTTATTTCCTTTTGGCAAGAATTTCATGTGCTACAGGTTTGTTGTGCATCACATCCACTTTTGAGTGTAGTGTATTTGAACTTTAGTATATCATAGATTGTGATATCCTCAAAATATGCCTACATAAAATCCCCCTCTGATCTAGTCTAGACAGGTTTCCGATTTGGCATGCATGCGCTTGAGATGGTTTGATTTGGTCTTTATTTTGTAAAAGAACTAACCTAATGCCCACTATGAGAAGTTAATGTGGCGAAACATTTATATATGATATTTTTTTTGTATCTTTGAGTTTGGCAACAATTGGTATTCCTAAAATTTGGGGAGGTAATAATATCTGTCAAGATGCAACCAGTGTCGATTCTGATTAAACTTTTTAACCCCTGATTGCTGTTTCCATTGTTTACCAGTATTGAGGTAATCCATTAAGTGGCTTCTGCATTGTAAGGATAATGGCCGGAGTGTTTGTTTTCTTATAGTTTGTTTTGTGATATGAATACCTTCAGGTTCGATTTTTCAGGAAAGTGCAACAATGAAGTCGTGAAAGAACAGTTGGAAGAGAAGCGAAGGGCATAGGTCCATTCAAGATGACTGATTTTACTTGAATAGGAGACCATGCATATGAATACTAATGACATTTTACTTTTGGTCTAAATTTGAAGTTGGTAGCCGAACTCCAGATTGAAAGCAGATGTAGAACAACTGCTTCCTATGAAAAAAAAGAGATTATCCTGTATGAGACACTGACAGAAAAGCCAAGGAACTTCCAGGATCATCTCATTAATCGGACACCGAAAGTCACCTCAGAGAGAGAACATATAATGGTATTGACTTCTTTGTTGTTGAAACTGATTTGCAGAATCTACTTGTTTTTTCCCTAATATTTTAGCAAGTATTTTTGAGTTGTGTTTCTCCTCAAAAGAGCTAAATTCTTGGAACAAAGTGGCAATTTTATGTTTCTGTTTTTTGTCTATTGAGTAGCAATTTTGGCAATTTTATCTCAGTTATTCTAGTCAACATTTTATGAGGATCCCAAACACTGATTTTGTGTGCATGCAGCTCATAAGAAGGCTAAATAATTTGATGATTCAACTTGGGAAGAATTGCAACCACCCTGAGTCTTCATTTGATAGTTCTGGTATTTGTGCTGCCCGTTTAAGTTCAGTTAATGCGAATAATTACAAGTCCTCCATAACAACCTTTAAATCCCTATATTTTATGGGTTAAATTGATGTCGTTCTTAAGGACAGACGGTGCCCTTAGTAATGGTATCTCGTTCTTTTTATTTTTTGTTTTACAAAAAATGGACACATGTCGCGACTAAGTGCACCGTCCTTAGATACGGCATCAAAAAATCCCATTTTCTGTTAGCCTTTTTATCCTCGCGTGCAACAGAATTGAGCAGTAACAACTTTCACTTATTTAATTAAGTGTAGTGAAATAGTTATTGTCAAATGTATTTCATATTTTTGGGTGTTATCTAATCTTGTTATTAGCATGGATTTATTTATTTTCAATTAATTGAATAAACTCAAGTGTATTTTTGTTCCAGATTAATAGAAAAATCCTAGTATACGTATGACTATGAAAACTCCAAAAAATTCCATTGCCGGGAATCGAACCCGGGTCCCCTGGGTGAAAGCCAGATATCCTAACCGCTGGACGACAATGGATTGTTGAACCTTTGTTAATGAAATTATTATTAACTAGTAAACGTTACTAACCTCCTTCCCCGGGAAAAATATATTATTAGTCCTCATACTTTCCTTCTAAACGTATTTTGCCTCTGAAATTTATAACTTAACAATCGTTATATGACAAAAGAAATAGTATTTATCCATATCGACATACATTTTTGGTCCTTAAACTTTAAAAAAATCATATATTTAATCCTCGACCGTTATTTCTAACCATAAAATTAACAATAAGGACTAAATACATCAATTGTTTTAATATTTAAGGACCAAAATGTTAGTTGAAATACTATAATATTAAAATATTATTGATACGGATAAAACTATAAATTATCTCATATTTATAACGTAAATCTATTTTTCTCATATTTTATTATTATATCTACAAAAAAATTGTAATAATTTTTATATAAAATTTTAACATGGTAAAATAACAAAAAATTGCAGTAATTTTTATATTAAAGTTTAACATGGTAGCAGTTCAAATTTATCATTAGAAACTTATGTAACATATTATTTAAAATTAGTTCTCGTAATTAATTTTAGAGTTTAAGTTAGTAGCATGATATAATTTCGTAGTTCTTTTAAAAATTTAGTGATTAAAATATTACATTAAAACATCTAAGGTCTAAAACTATCACGATAAGTATGCAGTAGAAAATAATTTCACAGCAACAATCTATTTATCTTGTTATATTATTATAACTATATTCATGAAAAAAAATTAACAATGTTTTTTTCTATTTTTTTTTTCAAATTTATACAAGTGATTTGAAATATTCAAATGTATAATTAAAAATGTATGTATTTATTAGAAATATTTATGTTTATAAGCTTTGATTAAAATTTTGTTTTTAATATAAAAGTCTACATTATCAAACAAAATTATCTTAAAAAATAAACTTGGTTACTTGACTTAAAAAATAATTAATTTTTAACGAACACTTCTTAAGTTTGATAAGTCTGAAAATTTTCTAATTTATATTTGTTATCATATTATATTATGCATCCTTAACTTTTATTTTCTTTTGTAATCACATTCAAAAGATGAGTGTGACATAGATATGTATGTTCGTTGGATGTGCAGTAAGATCAAGATAGATAAAATAAGGAACAAATATATTTGAGCTGGAGTATGTGTAGCTTGTATAAAAGAGAAGATGTAATAAAGTCGTTTATGTCGGTTTGTTCACGTACTACGTAGACTCATCAATGTACATGTGCATTGAGTGGAGTTCATGAGCAAAAAGACGATCAAATAAGACATGTAGGCCATTTGATAATTATCATATTATATGGACCTCAAGAAGTGGCCAATAAAGCTTCTTCTCCTTTTTTAATAATTTCAAATATTTTCTAGTTCTTTGTTTAAATTTTATCTCCCATCACTTTCATATTATTAATAATAATATATTTTAAATATCCCAATATTTGTACCATTCCCCTCAAATCCTTCCCTAAATTAACTTTATTGATTCCAAATCAAATCATTCCATTTAATATATATATATATATATATATATATATATATATATATATATATATATAGTCTCACTTTGATAGGAAAATGAAATATTAAGAGCAATACATCGAAACCAAAGCATTTAAACTAATTTATTAAACTCCAAAAATTGAAAATACTCTTAGTTTCTTCGATCAGCCCGAGAGCCCACCTGATTCTCACCTTCTTGTGTACCAGAAGTTCTATATGAGAACTTATCAACCATCTGCATTGAATCAAAATCAAACCCACAAGTTAATATATCGCGAAAAACGAAATCTCTAAATCAAATATGTGGTTTTTTTGGGTGAAATTTTCATTAATTTTTTTCACGAAAATGAAAGGACTGGAGTTTTACTTACCGTCTGGCATTTCAGTTTGAAACAATGCTTGTGATCTTTCATGGGAGTGTGAATAAATTCCTGAAAATGATCCTTTATATTCGTGAAAAAGTTCCCATTCTCACGATCAATTGGTCTTCTCCTTCGGCAAGAACCACTAACCTCAATTTGCTGATCAGTGTCCATGTGTTTGTTATTTGCAAACTTCATTTATAAGGGAACAAAAGAGTGAGAGAGACCATAAATCGTAATCTCTAGAGTAAATAATTGAAAGAAGTAAACAAAACAAGGCATTACCTGATGAAAAAGAGACGAAGGATATTGAGGGAACGATAGCTTTTGTATTTGCCTATTTATAATAATAGTTTGATTAATTTGTTGGGCTTGTTCTACAAGAAAGGAATAATATGAAGATTCATGGCTTGGGAAGGAAGCCAATTGTGATTCTTTTTTTATCTGCTAAAACTCACCAAATTAATTTTTACGATTATAGATTAAATCTAATCTATTTACATATAAAAGTGTGGATCATATGAAGAGTTTATCTATATATATATATATATATATATATATATATATATATATATATATATATATAAAAGTGTGGATCATAAGAGAAGTTTTTCGATCGTGAAAAGACATAATGACATCATCCATATAAATCAATTAATTGTGTAATTATCATTATCATCATTTATACATCCTCTTTAAAATTTTCACCCTAATTCCTATTATCTATATATTATTATTATTATTTATTATTATAAAAGTGTGGATCATAGGAGTTATTTTTCAATTGTGAAATGACAAAATGGCATCTCTATCCATATAAATCAATTAATTGTGCAATTATCATTATATTAATCATTATCATCATTTATACGTCCTCTTTAAATTTTTCACCCTAATAATAATAATTAGTGAATTAAATAATAATATATACCATCTAAAAAATTAGAAGATATTCATAGGCTTATTAAATATTATAAAAGTGCGGAATAAATGACAAATTTTTTATTGTGAATTAACAACTTTGTCATTTTATTCTATAGTTTTCTATATAAACAAAAATAGTTATGGATATAAATGTAAAATAATAATATCAATCAAGGACATAAAATAAAAAAATAAACTTGGTCTAATAATTGAGTATTAGTTAAGTCAATTCACTCTTATAACTCCCAATTTTCTATTTCTCCTACAATTGATTGTACAATATTTTTACACATATTTTGTTTATTGTTTTTTTATTCCTGATGAAAATATGAATATATACGAATGTCACAATGTCAACGACCCCACACTTGATTTAAGCATACAATAGAATTTGTGATTACTTAATTAAATAAGCTCAAATTGAAGAAATGGGAATCTGGTACAGTAATTTTGAATATATTATCAATTATTGCGGGAAGTAGGCATATAATATTTTTACACCTTGTTTCTCCATGCTAAACCACTTTCAAGTTATAAGATTATCATTTTAAATTATCCATCCATATTACTAATCGCTGAAAGATGATGAGAATTAGGAAAAGAAATAATAATAATTAAAGTTATTGATTAACATAAATAGAGATAGAAAATTTCTAAATCAATATTTATATATTTTTTTCTCGAAAACTTCATTAATTTAATATAGTATATTTCTCAAAAACTTAAAAAAACAAAAATAAAATTATATCATCTTCTAACAAGTAACAATTACATTTTATGTGTATAAATTAAAGAGGAGCCACATAATTACTAATAAGACTCTATCAAACCTCTTAGTGTTATATATTAAATCACTTTTAAGGCTATTTGTGGTATAAGTGAGTCTTCATTAGGTAAATTCACTCTTATAACTCCCAGTCCATTTCTCCTAAAATTGATTGTGCAATATTATCATACATAAACTTTATGTTAACGTGTGTACTAATAGCATTTTCGTAAACTATCAATATTTTAGCTCACACACAAAATTGTTCTCTATTAATAATAATTATTTATTAAGTAATAATAAAAATTATACTAAAATAATAATAGAAATAATAAAATATACGAATTAGTACTTATTACTTAAGATTAGATAATAACATACCAAAACAAGTACTTTTTTAGCTCACACCTCATGTTAAGGGTGTGTTTGTATTTGCTTATTCAAAACACTTTTATGTTGCTTTATATAAAGTTTGAAAATTTGCCTTTAAGCAAATTATTAAAATAAAAGACAGCTTAATATCTCAAATACATGCACGAGCGAAGTGTCGTACACAGATATGATAACAATCACCATACTTCTTGACTCTAATTTCAAGCCTAATGTTCAAATTTCTCTGCTACTAGATCAACTACTCATTCAATCATGTTAAAGTTGCTTTTTTTTCTTTTGGTGTCGTTCTTTTAGAAAGTAAAAAATAGAGGGTAGCAATTACAGTCTTGAGATCTACAAATACTATTGTTTTAAAATATAATGTAATAAGAAATTAGCCGGAAAGGGGCTTTCCCTTCCAAGCCAAATAATTAATTGGAGGCTGATGTTATTTATCGCTTTGAAAGTTGCAAATGGTCTCAAATACAGGCACGAGCACACTCAACCATAATTAAATGTTATCTATCATCATCGAAGCCTTGGAAAAATTGGTGCAACTATCTCAAAAATAGAAGATAACCAGAAAAAAGAAACATCAGGAAACAATAGACCACGTGACAAAAAGATGAAAGTCAATGAAATCATAAAAAAGTCAAAGAGATGCAAAGCGTTAACGACCAGAAAAATATAGCAATAAAAATTGAGGATGATGATAAATGAACAAGAAATATAACAAGAACACAAATTGGAATAGTTAAACTTAAGAAATAAAATACTTACAATATTTCTGTTTCTTTCCAAGTTAATGGCATATGAGTGATTATCATTAATTGTCAAAATATTCAATGTATTTTCACTTCAGTTTATTGATTTTAACTCATTTTATTTCAAGTTAAACTGTTCTCACGTGCGACATACGTGTTTTTTCCTAGTCTTATCTAAATTGCTTAAAGAGAGAGATCAAGAAAATCAACCGTGTCCAAAACATTTGTGCCTGCGGTTCTATTCAATCGGATTTAGCTTAAACTAAACACAATTTTTCATCAAACAACCCAGTGTGCACCGAGTCACCGACACGTTCATGGCGGCAAGCTCGTCTCTTGGAGATTTTTGCGTAACTTTATGCACCTCAATCCATCTTATGATATGAACCCCTGATCCAATATCAGTACTTTTTCCAGATTGCCTTTTCGCTGCTTGAATATTCTACAAAAACACCAAAGTTATGCCATAAGCTAAACCCAAACCATTCTCCCAAACTTATCAACCACACTCCACAGTTATTTGTTCTATTGAAGTAGGATATAACATAAACTAGATAAAACAGAAAGTATCACATGTAAGACCCAACAGAATGAGTTGCTCTTCCAATAAATTAGAAAAATATCATTTCACAAACATGTGTAGTACTACTTTACAACAAAAGCAGTTTCCGAAAAAATGAAACCCTTCGACAATAAATACATCAACCCTTGCACAAATGAACTCACTTCTCTTATTAAGTTGTACAACAAGTGATGACACAGTTTTTTATCTCTCGTGTAAACAACTGTAGTCTCTCAACCAAACGAGCAAGAAGGGAAAAAAGTCACACAGCTTTGCCAATGGAGCACTGGTCCTTGCGCAATAGGAAGATAGAAATAAAACAAAAAAGCGCACTGCAATCCACTTTCAACCTCCCAAATGACACCGAAAAACTTGCCACTCTCACGGAGGGAATATTGTCACCCCTACTATTTATCTATGTACTGTCACCTCTTGCGCAAAGGTGAGCCTTTTGCCACAGCTTTCATATTCTGCGATTCTTTGAAGCAAACAAAGTGCACAATCGTCTTACCATTGGGATAAATTGCAAAGACGCTAGTTCCTATCTTTTTGTTGCAAAGAGAGCACATACTGTCTCCAGTAATCTTCACAACATTTTTCCTTTGGCTATATAATTCATCTTTTACCTGCAATTCAGAATAAATTATAATTTAGAGAAATTTGTTGTAATGGAATCTTGACGATGTGCTATCAACTCCAGAAGGTCAACCTTCACATAGAAATGGTGGAACTTGAGGATCAACCAGAGTATTTCATGGTTAATATGCTCGGATAAAGAGTACATGAAAACTATGATTGGCATGATTAGTTTCCCATTTGCCTCCTTCATTTGCAAAAGGTAAAAGCAAGTCATAGGGTAAGGTTTGTTTACATGTGACTTATGTACATGCTAGACATGAGTGTATGACATTCAGGTCGGTGTGAGGGTACAAATTCCATTTATCCACACACATTTTGAGAGAAACATACCTGTAGGTTTTCACTCTCTCCTAAACTCTTTATCACGGAAAGATTTCGGTATGCTTCACTGGATTTTCTCAAAAGAGGGCCAAGAAAAGGAAGTAGATTCTGCAGTGAGCCAAAAAAAAAAAAAGAGTAAGAGTGCAGTCCAAACAAATAGCATGACATACTGTTCATCTCAAGAAACACCAAAAGAGTCCAACATACGCATGCATTCCCATTTCTTATATTCATAGATACCCTATCCAACAAGGAAATTACCTTTAGCTTAGTTTCTCTAGGTAGCAGCTTTAAGGCCTGTGATCCATTTATTCTATCCCATCTTTGGCCCAACAAATCAATGACCTTATCAAGCATAATGGTAGAAGCTCCTTCCTCAATAGCATCATCAATATCACCATCACTCTTTCCACTGTCAGTGCCACTAGGATTGAAGCGAGTCTCTGCAGCAACCTCAATTTCTGCAATTTTCCTATTTAAGCGGCCTTTGGTTTTACCTGTTCCAGGACCAACTTTAGGAATAGCATTTCTCTGAGAAGCAATCAAATTGGCGATTCTCTTTTCAAATTTTTTTGTAGTCTTCCAAGGATTCAAATATATTTGCAGCAGAGTAAGATAAATGTTGCCATAAGATTTTGCTGAATGCTGAACAACTGCAGACTCGTAAACCCGATCGCAATAGGACAGTGCCAGTTCAGGAACGTTAAGCTTTACAATTTATCCACACGGCAAAGAACAGAGGATTAGAATCCGTGAAAATGAAGAAGAGTCGCTTCAAGGGGTAAAAAGAAAGAAAGAAAAGAAGAGTAAACATATAGAAACATGAGCAGGAAATTACTGGCCAAACATATAAAACATGTCACATTATGTGCTGTTCCTATTACATGCAAGACAGATACAACAACACTCTATTTCTACATACATAACAAAAGTTATTTTCGGCATATGGGTTCTCTGTAGATCAAGAACTAGAATTCAAAGTGAGGCATACTAAAGCATGTTATTTTGCAATCTAGACACACACAAAAAATATATCATGAACCCAATATGTATTTTACAAATTATTGATTAATAACAAAACAAATATCCTTTAATGTACAAGGAAAGCATTTGAAGCATGCCTTGACCCTTTATCGCACGCCGAGCGGGTGCTCGACGGCCAAGGCACGCACTCTATGAAAATTATGCACCTTGATTGTCCCCAGGCCCTTGTGCACTTCTAAACACTACAGTGCATACACAAACATCCCAAGTGTAATGCTTTTAGATGTTACAAATTAACATAGTAGTATTCAGTCCATCTAAAGCAATGACAAACACATCAGCAAGAAAGAGCCAATTAGTTGGTGACCTGACCCTGATAATAAAATGTCCGAAGCTAGTGAATAGGTAAATAGATCTGGCTACAATGTCTACTAATTCATATCGAGAACTTCCTGATATTACTAGAGAAGGGTTATGGTAAAATTCAATTTTTTTAAATGCGTAAAACACACACCAAAAGTTAATGACACACATGCATTTGGCATCAAACACACGGTCCTCAGAAAATATGGAATCAGGGGACATAGTTACCTTATGAACATAAATGGACAGAGCTAGCTCGTGTTGGTTCATCCTGCCTAATAGAATTGCCCGTTCTTCATATAGGGCCTCTGGTGGAAGACGTTTCAAGATAATCTCGGGATTGTACCTAGAGATGCTATCCAAAGCAGACAATAGTTTTTTTCTTGTAGGGGAATAAATTTTCTCATCCCACTTTCCCTGAGAATTAAGATCTGCATACCAGTCGAGGACTTCTGACATATATATTTGTAGCTGGATGAACCAATTATTTTCAGAAGATTAGATCATATTAGATTAAAAATCACTTGTAATGCTAACAATACAAAATAGCATTTCACCAAAGTCGTTTGTTATGATACTGTCTTTATTGTTTTACAGAAAATCATTTTATAAATGTTTTTGAGTGGAGCACCACATGCCGCACAAAATCACAGCCAATTAAAAGTAATTAATATTCCTTGAATAATTTTTCTTAAAAGTAGTAATTTGATAACTGGGATGTCGATCTAACAAATTTCATGATCATTAAAGCTATCGTCTAAGGAAGCCACAGCATGCGTAACTCCTTACCATTTCATTTTGGAGATTTCCTGAGATGCTGTTTTCATTCATTGCAAGCGTAAGTTCCAAATATGTAGTCTGCATGCTTGGAGCATGTTGTTTTAGATAAGAGTTGACCAGGTCGGCTGGAATATTTCCAGACAAGAAGAGTTCTATAGTTTGTGTAGGACAGCTTTCAAGAACTAGCATTGAGAACTCCAGGACTAGCATTGGATCTCTACCACAGAGAGGCTGAAAAAATGGACAGATATTCAGAAACATTAGTTGCAGTAGGTCATTGGTGTCAGAATAGATAGATATTCAGAAATGTTAGTTGCAGTAGGTCATTGGTGTCGGACTGAAGTAATACAAAAGGAATTGTGTACAAAAAAATTCGTTCTTTTGCAATCAACATATTTCTGGTAATTTCCCAAAAACAGTTGAGGCTGGAGATCATTCAAAGTTATCTGGATACTGGACCGATTAATTTGGAGTTTCAAGTTGTTTGGAACTTGCAATAGTTTTCGTTCGTAGGTATACTGGATTAGATGAATTCAAATAATACATAATCTACATAGCACTGGATATATATGCCTTGGTAAGAGAAAAAGAGCTGATAAGTACACAAAAAAAAGAGAATTGAAAGGAAAAGCAATTATTATAAGTATAACAAAAAGCTACAACAGTGACAAATTTTCCTAGTGTCCTTTGTTTAAGTAAATCTGACAGTTATACATAATGTATTGAAGTGTACTTGCATTATTATAGATTCTTCTGATCCATGGAAACACTTTTAAATTCATACATGCCAAAGTATTTCTATACGAACCACATAGCATCATGACAGTAAAAAATACCTACTTTTAGATACTCGATAATCATTTCAGGTTTGAACTTCTGGGTGAGCTCAGCTGGTGGATTGTTTGAGTTTGACTCTTCAACTAATTTATGAAGCAGCTCGAGTGCTTCACGGTGCATTGCATTGCATTTATAAAGTTCCAACAGGCAAACATGCTGATTTCTTTCCTGCAAAAATTCTTCACATATTTTTACATTACAATAATTAAGACCCTTTAATAGTTCCAGAGCAGCTGAAGGTTGTCCTGTTAATAGAAGGGCCTGAAGTAATGCCGTGTCAAGTATAGCAGCAATTTCACGTGCAACAGAGCTGATGGGTACATTTGCTCGACCCTGTGAGAACCCAAAAACTTACAATTACATAACAATGATAAACATCAACGTATCAAACAATAATTAGTCCTACAGGTGCTATTAGGTGTGAAATCGAATCTAATGATAACCAACGGTGACAAATCAAAAGTTTGATTTAAGGTAAACAATTACTTCGATGTCATCGCAAGTTGAAATTATGCTACTGTTGGTACTTTTGTCTATAAAACAAGAATTTGGCATCTAAATTTACGAAGTGTAAATGAAAGGAGCAAAGACTTCACCTTATTTGGTTTCTTGGGCCGATTATATCCATATAAACCAAAAGTATTTCCTACAGCATCTGAAACAGCTTCCTCAGTTCCTTCAGCAGCAGCTTTTTCAACAATGTTGAATCTCTTCCTCTGCAAGAACTTAATCAGGGCCATCAGTGTATTGTGGCTCATCTTCTTGGATTCAAGATCTACACTCTCATCAGAATCCAATGCATGTGGATGAAATGAAGATTCCATGTCATCTGACATGGCTGAGGAACCTCTTGAAAGATCTAGAGCATCTCCACTAATATCCATGTATTTCTCCGGTTCAGGCACAACAGATGATTTGGGAAGAATGATTGATGGATACAGAGAAAGCACGTAAGTGATTTCCACCTGAGATGCCAAAAAATGATCCATGGCCTCCTCATAGCTACCATTTTCAAACAAATAGTGAGCATATCTGCGTCCATGAACAGATTCAACATCACAATTTTGCACTTGGAAGAGTGAGTCAAGGCATTATATACCGCACATTGGATTGTTAAATTAAACACCTTTTGTACTATGTAACTAAGAGATCAAATTATCTTCATTTTACTGGTTATAGTCGCTAACATTCCAATGCAATTCCAAATAATAATTTTTTTTAAAATGCCTCTGAACGTGATGTTACAGCAAACTGAATTTGGACCAGTTGAACTTGAAATCAAAAATAGCTTAGATGTCGCCACATCATGAGTGGAAATCAAAACGAAGAAGGAAGATGACCAGACAGATTCCTTCTCTCATAGGACTATCTCAATTCTATTAATATACTATGAGCTAAATTTCAACAGTGGGGAAGGTCCAATGTAGACTTGACTATCTTATACTCGGAATAAAACATTTGACCAGATTTCTTTGAGTTTTAGCTCAGTAATATAGTGCTTTTAACAATTTAAATCAATTAACGCATTATAACAAGATATAAGTCAAATTACGTGCTCCTTGTACCCATTCAGAGGCAGTAGTCCCTTCACTGCACTAAGGAAATGTGTTACAGAGGCAACTTCAAAATACTTTTCTCTCTTTCTGTTTTCCAAATTTCTGGTACTGACCATCTTTTGGTCAATTTTTGTAGCTGGATTTACAAAGTTATCAGCTGTGGATAAAATTTCTTGGGCACATTATGCTGAACACCTAAAAGCACCTAGGCTTGCTCAGCAATCAAGGTACATAATTAGGGAAGCTCGAAAAAAAATGCGATTATAAACGCTGGGGGGAAGTAACATGATTATGCATGAATCAATATTAATTTACACTTCTAGTAAAACATAACCATGCAAAGATATAGAGTTTAGCAAGAGTCGATTAAAGTTTTGACTCCAATAAACTAGATAAGAAGTTTTTTCATAGTTTAAGAGTTTTGATATGAGCATCATCATTAAATCAGTAGAATAACTCCTATCCTTGTCTTGTTTCTGTTTTCTTTTTATCAAGTGCGACAAAAAAGTGCTAACAGAAAAACTAAGAACAAGGATCAATAACCACCTTATATGAATTGACTGCTCCTTTGCGCCTCGAAGACTTGAATCTTCAGGGGGAAGTAACTTGCACAAAGCCAGCGCTTCCTCAAAATTGCCTGAAGCTGTTAGCTGCACAATCTGGATAAATGAAAATACAAAAGTCGTTGAAATCTTATGAGGTCGTGGTGATCTTTTCAGTTGGTAAAAATTCAAGTCAAACATAACTCCTAGAGCCTTCATTAGCGTTCCTAACATCAAATTTCTCACTGCAATTATGGTTTTCATCACAAAAGCCATATAAATCAGCAGTAAATAAAATGATAATAATATTTCCAATGAGATGTCCAATGTCATGAAGAAATCAAAGCATGTTTCTCCCTTGTTCTATATGTATACATTACAACTCCATATAATTGAAGAGGCGTACTACTTCTTGACTCCAACGGGTATACGCCTTATTATTAATGTCAGGATGAAAGAATGGATAATATTGA
Organism: Haberlea rhodopensis; assembly: GCA_907163345.1. Lineage (NCBI taxonomy): Eukaryota > Viridiplantae > Streptophyta > Magnoliopsida > Lamiales > Gesneriaceae > Haberlea > Haberlea rhodopensis. Next base: position 15,221,053 of record CAJQUN010000004.1, read on the forward strand.
CAACATTAACCAATAAGAGATGTATGTTTTCCAATTATTTCTTGGTACTGGCACAATTAAAAAGGTTATGATCAAACGGAAGGACCAGTGATTATGGGGAAAAAATGAAATGCACCTGTGCGCCAAGGGGAACAGCAAAAAATCCATAAACAGAATTCTCTAGAGCTACAATCATCCCATGGGTGCTTTGAAGGAGCCGGCGAGCATTACGAAGAACAACAGTTTGGATCAGTGGATAAGGATCTCGAAGAGACCTTATCTGTGTATCAAAAAAATGTTAAAGTGCAAAAATTTTCCAAGACCATTCTCCATTGAAGTATGCGATTTATGCCAAGATACCTCAATATGTCTTGGTAAAAGACCTACTGCATATGGCATCTCAATAACAACTGATGCAGGAGCCTCCGACCAGCAAATCCTACCTTCCTGAAGAAGTTTACCATTTTGGTCGACAAATACTCCAATATTATCCTGGAGAAAACACAGGTTAATTTCATCGTTTATTGCATATGGGGACTTAGGCTACAAGACATTTTGCACTTTGCATCAAGCTCGGATAGTGCTTATATTCGACTTGTCAAAAGTCGGTAGTACTTTAATCTAGAAACTTCGGACATGATCATTTGATAGTCCTAAATCACCATTAAGTAAACCTTTCGGACACAGGTGCTGGCATTGTGCAGCCAATGAGAAACAAGAAATTTATTACCTTCCCTAGAAGAAGCTCTCCAGATGGAAGATATACAACCAATGGCGGGGCAATTCTCCCTGAAGGAAAAACGTCTGATAATGCACCATTTGTCGAATTCAATATGATATACTCTCTTCGAATCCCCAAACATATATTTTCACCACACCATGACATTGACTTCACAGTATCTGGAACACCAAATTCTTTCACCTCCACAAACCCTCGCCCGCCTGAAAAATAGACAAACTATCGCGAATCAAATCTATAAAAACCGCTGTATCCAGAAGTTGCAGAAACAAATTTGTCTAAATCTTAACATGGAGTTCCAACGCCACAAAGTATGCTGAAAAGCATAACCAAGAGAATTAATATTTTATCATGCCAAGTAAATGAATACAATGGCCCCAAAAAGTGAATTAAAGAATTCCCACTACGAGCAAGAAGTAGCATCAATTCAGGATGACCGAGTCTGGCAAGTAAACAAATAAAAACAATTAGGCGAAAATTGCTTCATATGATCAAAAAACCAAAAAAATACCAAATTCACTTCTTATTTGTTAATTATCTACTAAAACTGACGGAGGATGATTATTTTAATTTAAACTGACAACAGATTCCATGAATTCCAAAGAATCAAAAGACGACATCGGTCTTTTGATAATCTAAAGTTTGGGCCTTCCTAGATACTAATGGCAATGCAAGCTCTTCCCAATAGACTGACAACCTAAATCCAGGAAATCAAACGGAAAAAATAACTACAAAGCCAAATAACTGCAAATATAAGGCAGTGTTCGCCATCAAGCCTCAGGTATAGATTCAAATTTTAAACTCCATGTAAAAACAGCTAAACAGTATCATTCTCGTGGTTGTTCTTGCTCTTAGCCCCATCATACTGTAGCAGATAATTAAAAGCTCAATTCTCAAAACAGAGGATAAAGTTACGAATTTCAACAAAAAAACTACGATTCATTTAATCCAACAAACCGAACCACCTAAGTCTCATGTGAAAGCATGATTAATTTACCATCGTGCCTGAAAATACAGACCCTCTTCTGCCGCGCAAAGCAGAGGAACCCTCTCTTCTCGTCCCACGAAAAAGCGTTCGCCCCCTTCCCCTTCGTAATCACAGCCAAAGTCTCCAAATTTGGAAGCCTATGAAACGAGATCGACTCCGAGAGCGATAGTAGGAGCTCCCTGGACTTAATAACTTCCATCGCGATCATCGGCTTCTTCGAGAAACCATTAATCGTCCGCTCGAGAACATAGGTCTCCTTCTTCAGCTCCGGTGTGTGATGATAGAATTCAGACACCGTAGGCAACAGGGATCGATCGTCTCCGGCGGAGGATTCCGGAACGTAGATTCGGAGGGAGCCGTCGGAGCAGGAGAGGAGGAGGGTGGAGCCGTACGATTCGATGGCGTCGATTCTGGTGGCGGAATTGGGGACTAGCTGGAATGAATCGTAGGCGCTGTGCACCATTTTTGCATCGATTTTTCGAATCTTCTATTGCTTGAGCTTTTTCAAATACTTTTTTATCAGCTTTGAGGGAGGGGGAATCGGCAGAATGACGTCGTTTAAGAGCTGCTTTATTTGGAGGACGGTTGTTACATGGAACTAATGGGAGACCTCGTCCCGCGCTTTTTAACTTCCTATTTTAGTTGGATTTTAAACACAAGTTGACTGTAATTTTCTCACGTTTTTATTGTTAATTATTAATCATATGTATAATGTAAATCATTTCATTTTATACATATCAAATAATGTTTTTTTATAAAAATAATCAATGCAGAAATCAAAAAATTTCGAGCACAAGATTCGTTGAAATCAGAATTACGCATGAACATTCAGCCTGTTCATTAATATGTTTAGCCGCTTTTTACAAATAACTGATTTAATCTAGCCGATGTCTATAATCCAATTAACTGATTTTTTTAAAAAAAAATCAGTTAAATTGGCAACCGATTTTGTTTAATTAAAATTTAGTTAAATGAGTTAATTAATATTTTAAAATTAAATCGAAACGAAACCATTTAACTAATATTTTTTTAAAAATTAAACCGAAGTTTCTAATTTATCGGACCGAATTTTCGGACTAATTTGGTACAGTCGGTTATTTCGACTAAACCAATTGGCCCATTAAAAATACTGTCAAAATAGTTGGGATAATATAATTACTTAGTATGAAGATTTCATTGAATTGAATTGCAATTGTTCGAATGTGTATTGATTAATTAGATACTGTATAGTCTTTGATCATTGTATTCTGACATGAATATTTGCACTTCTCGCCTTTGAGTAAAGCAATTTTGATTTACCGATAAACAAATTAGATTTCAATTATTTTTTTCTTGAGAACCATAGAATGTATTCATTTTTATTATACTAACTTGATAAATATGATAGTATACCGACACAAACTCTTGCCATTGTATACATTTGTTTGGGCTATTTTTTTTATGGGCAAAGTTCAGGTCGATACCATATATTGAAATTTTATTTATTTTAGTCTGGAAAAAAAACTTACAATCATTTAAGTTTAATTTAGGTTGAAATGACAAAAGTGCACTTAATAAAAAAGGCGGCAATCTCAGAAATTTTCAGTCTCTTCATTTCAGCACTTCGTTCGAGCTTTTCCTTTCACGACTGCAATTCAAATCTCCTCGTAAATCTCTCTAGCCAGTTACGGTTTTTTACAGTTGATTTTTCTTTTCATATCTTCGACTTTTCATTCCACCACTTCGTTCCAGATTTTTTTTTTCAAATCTGGTATGTGTGTGTGTTTTTGTGTATGTGTGTAAGTGTGTGTGTGTGTATATATATATATTGTCTGCTGTCATTTGAGGTTTGATAGTTATGATTCATTGATGTCTGTGCTTCTTTGTTCATTTTCAGAATTTACAACTTGAAACGTGCATCAATGTTATATTTTCGTGCATCAGTTACTTTTTATGATTTCGTGCACCAATATTATATTTTCGTGCAACAATTTTTTTTAAAAACTTTGGTGCACCAATAATTGATGCACGAAAATTAAAAATCAGTAACTGGTGCACGAAAAATCAGAAAAATAAAATCAGTAACTGATGCACAAAAGTTGAAAATCAGTATTTGATGCACGAAAACTAACATCAATAACTGATACATGAAACATAGAAAAAGTATGCGATGCACGAAAATTACAATTGTTGGAATCGAAGAGGGGGGGTGAATGAGATTCCTTGGCTACTTTAGCGTTTTAAAATGAGTTTGAAAAATAAAAGAGTTTTGCGCTTGCGGAAGCCTTGAGTCAATCGATAAATAAAAAGAACAAAATAAATAAATGCGTAAAGGAATTAAAGCAATAAAAGAGACAAGGATTTGTTATAGAAGTTCGGCGATGAATCGCCTACGTCTCCTCTTCCCGGTTAGATAACCTCCAACCGAGGTTCCACTAGAACAATTTGTCTTGGCCTTGAGGGCTCCAAGTTAGCCACACAACAACTCTTCCCGAGTTACAACGCTCTTCTCGAGCACACTACTCTTCCCGAGTACACAAGCTCTTCCCAAGCACAATACTCTTCCCGAGTATACAAAGCTCTTCCCGAGCTACCAACACTCTTCACGAGTCTTCTTGGCCTTAAGGGCTCCAAGGATAGCCACACACTTGCACCACCTTCACTTGATGGCGACTTTACAATTTTCCAACTTGCTTTGGTGTTGGAGGACCTTTACAAGAAATCAAACCAAAAACACCTTCACGGTGTACTCACACGAAGACAACAAGACTTAACAAATAAAAACAATTACTAGCTCCAATACAACAACAATGTATGGAGTTTGTAATACTATTCAAGAATTTAATAATCAAAGCTTTGGTATAGTTTGTAGACTTGTTTCTTAGCTTCAAAATGCTCCAAAGCATCCATATTTATAGTGTAGAAGGCCTCCAAGGCTCCTACTAGCCGTTGCACCACAAAAGGCTGAAATCACTCCTCGATCGCCTCAGCCATCGCCTCAGGCGATCTCCATCGCTGCGCCCCAACGGTCACCAAAGATCGCTGGATCGCCTCAGGCGATCGCTGGATCGCCTCAGGCGATCCAAGTCAAATCCCAAAGCCGTAGCTTCAGCAGCCTGAAATCATGCATCGCCTCAAACGATCTCCACATCGCCTCAGGCGTTCCAGCCCATCGCCTCAGGCGTTCGTGTCATCGCCTCGGGCGATCTCCCTGCGCGCATGCCCGCGCCAAGCCTCGGCGTCGCTTCAGTCGATGTGCTGGGGCGAAGTCCTTGTGGCTGCCATCGCCTCAGGCGTTGGTCACCATCGCCTGGGGCGATCTTCCCCGCATGCTCGCCTAGCCATCGCTTCTGTCGATGTGCGTGGCGATGCCTGGCCTGACACCCATCGCCTGGGGCGATGATCACCATCGCCTGGGGCGATCCAGACCAGATTGCACACACTTGAAAATCATCATTCCAATCCACTTTTCATCACTTAATCTGCACACTAAGTAGATGCATTAGTATAACAAACACAAGTTTTGTTGATCATCAAAACTCAAAGATTGACCGGGGATAATTTAGCGCATTAAACGCAACCATGCGTTTAAGGCTCAACAACAATTAAGTTATTGATGCACGAACCATTTAATTTCGTGCACCAGTTATTGTATTTCGTGCACCAGTTGTTAACACAAAGTTCTTGCACCAGTGATGTATTTTCATGCATCAGTGTTATATTTCGTGCACCAATGTTATATTTTCGTGCACGAGTTACTTTTTATAATTTTCGTGCACCAGTTATTTTTTATGATTTTCCTGCATCAGTTACTTTTTATGATTTTCGTGCACCAATGCACGGACATCAACGCATTCCTTAATTCTTCATTCATATGCATCAGTCAAAATCATGAGTTTTTTTTTTTAAAAAAAAGACATACCAACAGGCTTTCATTGTCTATAATTTAGCATCGGTATTCAAATTTATAATTCACATACACACACAATATATACACACACAAGATGGAATGTGCAGAGTATATCCGAAAATTATATGTGAAGAGTAGTCCGAGGTCTTCTTCGATTCAAAAAGATTTCAAATGCTACGAACAATTTAGATGCTTCGATTCAAACATATTCATGTACAGAACATTTTAGCAAATAATTTTTAGGGATGAGGCGACTAGATGTGGCGACGAGATGATGAAGAAAATAATGATCTGAGAATCGTCAAAAATATTTAGCAGAAAATTTAAGGTGTGGGGCGACGGGATGAGGAAGAAAAGAAATATCTGAAATTAGGTTTATGGTGTTTTCAATTGAAGAGTATTTTGGTAACTAAAAAATACATTTTCAAACCAATAGTTAAAAATTGGACTAATTGAATATAATTTTCTAATAAGTGTATTTTTTGGTAAGAATTTTTTTTTTTTTTTGCAGATTTATTTTTTAATAAGTTCCTGTAAACAACACATATTTACAATTTCCCCTTTTTTAATTTCGACCCAGTTAATGGACAAATCGGATTTTTGCCCAATTTGTTATGTTCCTCCGCCACTAAAATTTCACCAAAAAAAACCACATCCCATATAGTGGGTTTGTTTTTATGCTCCATCGCGAGTATTTTTCACCATATGATATCATCAAATTTTAGCCATTGGATCATCAACCAAATATATGATAACATCAAAAAAGTTTGAATATTTTCAAGTTCGACTCGAATTCGATAATTTCGACTTTAATCAAATATTTTTTGAATTGGCTCGAAAAAGGTCAGAAATTGACTCCATTTGTTTAAATAACTGGTCAAAATATATAAAAACTAAAAATTATATAAAATAGTATAGGATGGAACTACATCTGATTACATATAAAGTACCATAAATATGTGCTTATAAAGGCAAACCTGATTGTTTCAAACTTGTCAAATTAAAGAAAAGTGTATGAAACAGTCGCCATTAGTATGTAAGAAAAGCGAAAGCTCTAAAGAACAGAAAACATGAAAAACAAAAGGAATCTAAGTGGCATCGAATTAACTCATTTTCACTCCACCTATGTGTCCATACAAGAAAAGGCTGAAAAACATTAGATTTTCTTCATGACACTGAGCTATCAAAACACAATCGCCATCAAACTGCGCAGGGAATATTGTGTGTAGTTTCATAGATTCTGATTTAACAATAAATAAATAATTCCGAATGAAAAACTTTCTGTTTTTCTTCTTGAATTCAATTTGTGAAATCGTGAACGAAGCTTGGTCTGTCTGTCACGTTGAAACGCCATGAATTAAGGTGGTTGTCTTCTTGCATGAATTGGTACTCGTTTCCGTAGGATGAAGCGTAGTAGGGTGTTTTCTGGGGTTGAATCCGTGAATTGTTCATCATTTGTTGATATTCTATGGCTTCCTGGCCACCTCCGCTGTTACTGGTGGCGGCGGAGGCGTTGGCCCGCCTCTCTTCTTTCTTGTGACGAATCCCACATGCATTGCACAATGACTGCAACAATTCATTCCATTTCCAAATTAGTCTCCACTTGTAAACAAGTTTGTCATATGTCTCATAGATTTGATAATTTGTTTGGAGATCGGGTGATCCATTCTAAAGCTATCGAAGATTGATCCAAGAATCTAGTGGATGAGTACAATTTAACTTGTCGAAAATTAGACAAGAAACAACAAGAATTTAATGTATTTTTGGGTAAATTTGGTGGAAAAATCAGTAAAACTAATATTGGATATGAATGTTCAAGGTTAATGAAATTAAACTTGTTAAGACTGACCTTGGGACCTCTTGGACCGTTCCTCCAAAGAGGAGTAGAAGTGGTGTCGCAATTAGCACAGCGGCGGGTAAGAAGAGGGTCGCTGCCGGAGTTCCCACTGCTTCCTACACGGTGGTTCTTTGCGCTGGACGGCGGCGCCGGCGTCTGTTTTGAAGGTAAAATGTTCCACCCAAATGAGGACATACGAGAAGAACGTTTCTTCTCATGATGATTGCCATTCTCATTCGTCAGCCGAGTGGAAGGCGTACCCAAAGAAAGCGTACAATCGACAGAAGAAGAAGGAGAATTTGTATAAGAGTACATTTCCCCTTCATCAAATCCTCTACAACCATTATTCATGGAGAAAAGCATCGAAAATGAATTGCTTTGAGTGTGGTACATTCCACAGGTACAATCCCCCACCATGTTCGAGCTACTGCATCTGTGCATCATTTTTCAAGATTTTACACTCAAAATCCAATATTTAACAAAAAGGGGTTCTCCTTAAACTCCAAAGAATGAGCAAAAACAAGAACAAGGAGATTTAACCCTCGTAAACCAATCTTTCTTCGAAGATTTAACACTCAAAATCCAATCTTTCTTAGCAGTTTAACCAAAAGGGCTCTCTTTAAAACTCCCAAGAATGAACAAGCAAAAAGCAAGAACTAAGAAAATGAGATTTCAAGATTAGGGCAAGAATTCTTGAAGGTTACAAGAACATAAATTGACAGAGAGACAACAAAAAAGTGGGGGCAAATAGTTATTTGACAATTGACAGCGACTTGTAATAACAATACTAAAAGGTTTTGAACAACTACTTGGAAAGAGAACTGTGTTTTGAGTGTCCGAAATAGCAGAGAAGCAGTGTTGTCCGTTAGCTAAACTAAGCTATTGAAATGGCGAAATATCAGTCATCATCTGCAGCATTCCACGTTCGGTTTGATCGCCAATAAATGACGTTGCATAAGCAGAACTAATAACAGAAATATCATTAGATAAAAATATGTTTGCAGAGAAAAGAACACAGATCACACCGTGAAGTACAATTTTTAAGAATTTAAGAGTAAGGTCGAAGTGGGGCTAAGCAGTGGGGATTGATGGGTTATTATGTGTGTATATATAGGGCTCTCACGCGGATATACGTACACATATAAATACATGAAGGGGTGGGGGCTGTGGTCATTGGGCAGTCAAAAGAGCTCACGTGACTAGTTGGAACAGTCTTCCATGGATTTGCCTTCTTCGATCACATGGCAATAGTCGCAAACCCAAAACATCAACGTTGTCGAGAAATTCTTAAATGCATCTGATATGGACCTCACATATATATTAATACAAAGAAAATGAATTAACTCATACATATCAACCAAGGTTAATCAAACACGATAAACCTATTTTCTTTTGTTGGTCAATACATGAACACAAACTTGCATCCACATATGAACACTTCACTTGATATGAGTTATAATGTACAAACTTGAGTTGTAATTGTTATAAAAACATGTTCATATGATGTTAGAGTAGGTATTTATCAAGTTTTGATGGTTTGAATTGAGGTGTAGGTTGAGAACCATGAAGATAAGCTCAAAATCGTCATGTTCTGAAAAATTCAGAGCATCGCGATAGATCGGTAATCAGGGGGCGATCGATCGTCGATGCTGAGGCCAAAATAAGGAGGTTTAATACATGGGCGATCGATCGCATGAATGTGACCGATCGATCGCTAGCAAGCGATCGATAGCATGAAACATGGGGATCGATCGATGATGGCCAGAAAGTTTTGGCAATCGATCGCGTAAAAGTGGCTATCGATTGCATAGGTTTAAATGTTGAAAAATATTATATTTTGTTTGAATGTGATGGTGAAGCCTATTATAACATTGTACATTTTTTGTATTCATGTAGCACCATCACATGGGACACATTGAGGCGAGTAATCACCGACACCTACACTTATATATGTTGTACAACACAACAGGTACTATTGACGTACGAGTATTGATATTTCATTTATGATCATTATATATGATGATGATGTTGAGGGTCGCTGGAATGAGCGGCGTATTTTTTTTATTATTGTTGTATATTGATATTGTTGAAATGTACAGTTGATGTTATGTCATTGTTGGACATGTATATTCCTATTGTTGAGGTTGATGCCATGAGGAGTATGCTACGGTTGAGCATATGCTTTGGCATGAAAGATATGATCTTGTTGGGCATATGTTTTGGCACGTATATTAATGTTGTTGAGGTATCTAGTTGATGACATGAGATGTATGTTCTTGTTGGGCATATGATATGGCTGCTATAACGTGTGAGGACGGAAATATGATATGTGCTGCTAATATGGGACGTGAAGGCTGAGCCAATGACATATTAAGCTGAGAGGCATATCATATCGGTCCCGTTATCACAGGATGTTGCATGAAATATGTGATGACATATTTGGCTAATTGTATTATGTTTTATATTGTGGGTATGTACATGAACAATCAGAGAGGAATATTGCAAATGCATGAATTACATGAAAATGTTTATATTGTATTGATGTATTATATTGTTGTTAGATTGTGAATATCATTTCAATACTCATGTTTTGTGTGGTTGTTCTGTAGGGACTCATTGCTGGGGGGAAAATCGGGATTGTGAGTCTACCTTATGTTGCTAGGAGTTAAACTGATCGAGATTGAATGAACTGTGATATGTAAATGATATACAATTTGTGATGTATATGAACTATGTAAACGAAAGACAGTGAAAAATCTTGATCAGTAGTACTAGTATCTTAATCCTGATAAGTAAAAATATGTGATTTACTTAACTGAATGTATAATTGAGGATTAAGAATGACAAGACCCCACATAATGAATACTCTAAAAAATAGCATTGATGAGTTGTGACCATCCATCTTGTTGTTCTTCAATCTTTAGATGTATATATAGTAGTCACAAGGATTTATATGTTACATACATCAATTTGTCCGTTGAGAAATACTTCTACGATTCTGATTTCTTTGTACTTTCTTCTAACTTCCACAATATTTATATTTGACGTGTATATTTCCAGTATGCTTTCTGACTTTCTTGTAATCTTCTCAGAATGAGATTCTGTTGATGACAACTTCATTGATATCTTGTTAACGATCACTTTGTTGATCTATAGCGTGATCATTTTTTTATAATTTAGCCTAGAATTTATAAATTTTTTGTTCTTAATGTATTTCTGTTTTTAAAAAGGTTAAGTAATTTTTTTTGCAATGAATTAATAGAGCCTGTAAACATTTAATTAATAGTATAGAAGTAGATGCAACTCACCGCCATTGAATTGGTGGGAAATGTGATGTCACAACATTATTAAAGATATGGAATCATGCTGGATAGAAATTCTATCTTGGGCTAAATTCAACGAATAATTATTAATCCTAATTAGTCACAGTACCACATCCTTTGGTTGTAATAGACCGTCTAATCCGTCTATCAATCCCCCATTGCCGATTACACAGGATATGAAGAATTATTTATCTAATGTAGAATATTTTTTTGCTACTTCATGAGGTAATATCTAAATATTGAATCAATGGCTCGTATTTTTCAATATCCTAAACTTAATCCAACGATAAATATGGACATTGATCCACTTCATGAAGTAGCCAAAAAGTATATCTTCCGGTGTATCTTAAGGTGGGCCAGGATTTCAAATTATATTGGGATATTGGGCTAAATGACTATCACGATTTAAGCGAATGGTCTAAAATTAAATTTTCAAAACTTAAGAATTAATAATAAAAAATATTATTAATATCTCATTTGATATATGGTATAAAAAATTTTTCCCCTAAATAATATATCATAAATCCAATTATATATTCTATATTATCATTATTACAATCACTAGCTGTGTGCCTCTGCCTCCTGGAATCACGTGAATTGGACGAATACAATCCATTTTGTCGTCTCCTCAATCATACACCCTCCTCAATCCTCATGCCTGAATACAGAATTTATTTAAATAAATTAGATTTTAATATCAAATCATCGATAATTTAATAAATTTAAAAACAATATTTAAAAGTTTTCTAAAGTCTACTTCGATCCTAGATAGTCTTGTGGGTCGGGGGGACAAAGCTTTTGTGAGCAATCTTTGACCCAAAGATGCAAGGAAACATGCAAAAGTGAACAAAGCTTTGTTTAATCTTGATAATCAAATAATCCTTCTTGAGACATGTTGGATAAGCATCTTGGTATAAATTAGTTCAATGAATATATTCAAATTCGAGTTATAGTGATGAAATAAAATACATTGTTGTGTATATTAATCGTCCTTATTTGGAGAGCAATGAAAAAAATAGTGTTGGGTTGTTGTACGGTTTAAAATATGAGTTTCATCGATATCATCAGATATAACTTCTAGTAAAGTGACAAATTTTTGATCATACAATTGATATAAGAGTCAATGTTACGTGTTCGATTACCATAGATTACAAGAGTACAATTAATTGGAGGGGGATCGTTGGGTGCAATAATCATTCATGCTTCGAGTTCGGCCCATTTGGGTTGAGAAACACACATATTTATTTCAACTAAATACATTAAAGTTCGAGAATAGTATTAAACAATATAAAATACATTCTTATATATCTAATAATAATTTCATATGTAAACTAAAAATTAAATTCCGACGCCCTGTACGAGATTTACCTACCCAACATCAATTAATTATTCCCTTATATTTGCACTCACAAAGGACTGTACAACAAAATAACATTGTGGTAGCAATACCCCCAAGTGACAATAGACAGATTATTCTATATGATTTGACAATAGGTGCATAACATCTTCTCAATGTATGATTTGTATTACAAGTAACACATCTTGTACCTGAGCTTTGAAATTACATGTTAAAAGTGCAATTGTACCCTTAAAGGGGTAAACTACACATAAATAATAACATAAATGGTAATCTGTATATTTTGAATAATGTAGGGAATAATCTGCATATTTTAAATAACTGAGGTGGGTGGCCTGCACCTAAAGAATAATATGAGGTAATACGCACCTAAAGATTAACTATTTTTTCTCTAAACTGACATGTTCAAATCAATTTCAGAAATTAGATCAAGATAAACCAAACGATTCCAATTCATCTACGAGAATATAAAATTCCATTAATCATCAATATTTACATAATAAATATTAGCCATAATTACATTTATGTTCTACTGTTTGGGCCGCAACTATTGAATAACAAAATTACTTGGAGTCAACCTTTTATGTCCATCTTATTTACAATAACCCAAAAAGGTCCCATGGTTTATAATTTTCAGACAATTTTGATTCCCCAATTTTAATTTATGGTCAAAATTTGGACATGGGAAAATAGAAAGAACCAAATAGTTTTGGACTCGAATTATAATGAGGAAAAATGTGATTATCCAGACTAGGGAAATGCTCAATTTTTTGGTAAATTAGGCATATGCAGACCTTGTTTTCTATTTCGTTAGTTTTTAATGATCATATAATGCCAGGGACTAAAAACATCTAAAATTAATAAGTTTTTTTTTGGAGCAACTATTTGAGGGTGGGGGACGGAGACTCGAACACGATACCTCCAGATCGTAATTACAACCAGTGCTAGATAAGAGATCTTTTGGCACGTTGTAAAGAAGGTGGACTAAAACGAGTTTACTCCAAAAAAAGGGGAGAAAAAATGTAATAATCTCAGTAGTATTAATTATTTTTTTCCATAATAATTGAGTTACGCATTATCATTTGATGGTAATAACAAATCCATCTCTATCTCATCAACTTTGGTTGTTATGTCTGGTTTAGTTCATTTTCTTTGTGTCAGTGAATATGTGAGGTCCAGACATAATGCATGTAAAAATTTCCTGGTGTTAACATACCTTAAAATCAAAATGGTCAAATTCGTACTCTAACTTGTTAATATTTGGTCTTAATGTAAGTAACTTTACTTGTTTATTTGCTTTTAGCTCTATTTCGTTGGAGTATAACATGATACCAGAAAATATTGGTGTGTTCGATTTCATATCAACACTACAATTAAACAGTACTAAAAAGTCACCGGACTAAGATTCAATTCGACTATTTTCCCATGAACTGACATTCAACATAATAGGCGAGTGAGTTAATTAAGGTTTTCGGGGTTTGTTTGATGATGCCCTTAAGGGCAGTGCCCTTAGGGGCATCATCACCGTTCATTTGGAATCTTTTTTTTAAAAAGAAAAAAAAGATTCTATATGGATGGTGGATGATGCCCCTAAGGGCAGTGCCCTTCAGGACAGCAACAAACAAACCGGTTTTCGGTGGTACATTAATATGATTTACGTGAAGATCGCATGTCACGAGTCATGGTTTATCTATAAATCATACCCACAATTATAGTACACACACGGATTCGACTATTCTTATTATTATATGAATATAATAATATTAAACAAATGTGTATCATCCATTCAAACCAGCACAGAATAAATATTTGTAAATTTATATATCAATTTAATATTAAAATATAATATTTTTAAAGAAAAAATATAAAATAACATATAAAATATTTTAGACCAATCATATTAAATTGATGTATAAATTAACTCAAATCGAGTTCATTCAAATATTTTTCTATCTGAAAGATTGCTAGAAGAGAACGTAAACTACATCGTTTTCTAAATTAACTATGTATTGTGATTAATTATTATAATTAATATATTTTTGTTGTATTTATTTACTTAATAATAACAACACAAACCCCACACGAACGCCATTAATGTTCCCGGTGTTCGAGGGATTCATGGGAATCATTATGATGTCATGTTTGGATTCTGTGGGACCCACAAAATGGCCAATTTTCCAAATATCGCCCTAATCATTGCCAATTAATCCACGTGACACGTGGCTAATCCATGCATGCATGCTGCGTCCACATTATTTTTTTTTTCAAAAAATATAAATATTATTTAAATAAATAAATAAAAACATATTCACTGGCTTTCGTTTTTAATATTAAATTTATTATGGTACTTCATCATATATGAACCAGATCGACTCAACCCGACCAGAAACCTTGCAGAAACCGGATCCAATCCATATATAAAATGGATAGGTGCGGTTCTTTATGACTAAAACCGATAGATCACCGGTTCCCATCCTCTAAGTTCGGAACCGAACCAGCAAATTTAAAACAAAAAAATTGCCAAATGCTTACAAATGAACGACCGGTTCCTAGTTGTCCGGAACCGGTCGGATTGCAGTCGATCCAGATTCCGGATTTGTGCGGTTCCATGGGTATACATTTAGTATACAACATGTTTGTGAAAATCAACCTGTAAATCTACAATTTAAAAATTTTCAATCTAAAATATTCAACATAATTTGTAATATACTCCCGAGACGTGTAAATTTTGTTTGCTTTAGTATACAAAATGTTTGTTATCAAATATATTATATATTTTTTTCTTCTAGTAGAATTTATATTTGATTTTCACATGCGTCATAAATTTTAATTTGGTTGAAATAATTTAAAATATCAAAATTGAAAAGCTTATGATGAAATGTAGACCCGACCAAGGGTCATAAACGGCCCGGAATCGGCCCATGGTCAACTGGCCGATTAACCGGGTCGGACCCGTAACCGGCTCGTCTATAGACGCGTCGATTAAGTGTCATAGTTTTGCTAAGCCGTGAACCGTCGGTTTATTTTAATTTTTTTTTACATTTTTAAATTTAAAATATTTAAGGTCTAGATTTGAATTCATGACCTCCGACTTGAATAATTAGCTTCAACCACTAAGCTATAAGAGCATTGTTGATCTAATAATGTTATAATTTATATATATTAATCAAACAAATATATATTACACATTTTGATTATCTGAGATTGAATTTATTTCACGTTGTTTTATGGTTAATCCAACGATGAAAACATATTCAAACACTTTATTTCAAAATGTAATAATATTTTATTTTTTTCTAAACAATAAGGGTCAAACCATAATCGAAACTATAACCGGCGGTTCATGAACTGTAAACGGAACCGTCAATGAAGGTTAATTTTAATGGTCGAGTTTTTTTGAACCGTCTAACAGATGATTCTGAATTGTTTAATCGACAGTTCTGAACTATGGTCAGGTCTAATGAAATGCTATCAAATATTTTTATAGGGACCAAAAAGATTGTGCAGTGTCCATCATTAAAGAAACATGTTAAATTTCTGCTATAAGTTAAGATCAAAACTGTGTTGGCCTGCTAAAAAAATCATTCCTCAAAAGCAACGACAGAGACAAGTGGAATTATAACCATTCACACTTCCCCCACTTTTCTCTCTTGTTTCAATTATAACGTGATGTGATAATAATCGAAACGTGATGCGTGAATTACTGTACGATTTAAAAGATTTATGTTGCATTGCTAACCAACACCTATATTTTTTGGCAAAACGTCAAACGCTTGATTCGATAATTGGTATCAAATCCTAGATTACGTGTTCAATTCTCATAAGTTATACACTGAGTGCAATTATTGGGATGACGATTATTGAAAATCAATAATTGCCAATGTTGAAAGAGCGATCGAAACTGATGTACAGTTTAAATTAAAGTAGCACCATTATCATCATCTGTAGCTTTTGATATAGCGGTACTTGCTTGATTCGACAAATTGTATCTAAACCTAGGTCACATGCTTTATATCATAAGTTACAAGAAGTGTAAGGGGACTACTGAGAAACAATATTTGTCCATGCTGACAGAGATTGAAGTGTGACACTTGAACTGCTGTATGATTTAAAATATTTGTTGCACCTTATCACCAATGATAGCTTTTAGTAAAATATCAAACATTTTATCCTACAATATATATATTAAATTCCATGGACAAACGTTGTCATTATAAAAAATGTATATGTGAAATTAGAAAAATATAGGTATTTTTATTTTTAAATAGATTTAGAATAGACGGTTGTTTACAGCTGAAGTAATGTCGTTCTTGTTCTTGACAGGATCTACTTTTGGCAGGAATATAATGTCAAAGAATTGATGCCTTTGAGGGGTTTTGGGAATGGAGTAAAGATAAAGAAAGTTACATATAATATTAATAAATAATTAATAATAATAATAATACTTTTTTTTATAGTAACTAACAACAACAACAATAATAATAATATTTAAGATTAAGAGGAAATATGATTCATTTAAAAAATTCATATGCTAATTAATTTATAAATTTAAAAGAGATATCGTGGTTAAAAAATTGAATAACATGATTAATTAAAATCCTATTTAACTTGGGGAAAATAAAAAATTGAGTCAAATTAAAAATAATAATTAATGACATATAAAGGTGTAGCTGTAAACTCCAATTGTCTCCTAGAAGGAGGTCTGGTCTTGGAGACTCCCCACTTTCACTCTCTTCCCTTTATCTTTTCTCCATGACCAATCAATTATCTCATGTATTTTTTAGGTTATCTAAGCTAACTTGGCATGCTGCGTTTTGTTCAAACATATCACCTTGGACTTGGACCAAATTCTATTCAAAACCTTACAAAGGACAAAAGGGATTAATAATTAATTCCATATTGGTTTATGGATGACTCCACCGTAGAAGGTTTCAAGCTCGGGTAAAAGGATAAGAGTTGGGTTAGGTAGCCAGCCAATATAAAGCATTGCCAATTTTTCTTGTGTATTGTTTGATATGATTCATATAGTCGACCTCACTCAATATGATAAAAAATTTGATTTATTGATTGGTCAATGTAAGGGTATATATCAAAGATACCATGTGATTATTGAAAGTAATTCAAAAAATAATATAAATAGATCTGCGTCTATAATTGATTACGGACGATTACTTGCAACCAAGACTCATTAAGCATAACATGCATTTGTTCATTTCAGGATACCTTAATGGATCAGAGATAACAAGAATCATGATAGAAGGGGATCGTCCGTTAATCTCCTACCTTTGAGAATGCTAAAACGTCTCGGCATTGCTAGTCATTGATTGGCCCCAAGTACAACTCCAAGGATTTAACCAAAGTAGGCAGAGGAAGCGAGCATACTATCAACAAGGGGCTTTCGCACACAGACATTTTTGACAACTTCCAGGATGTGTCATAAAATAGGTGTACACAACACAAATTCGATGTATCAAGTCCAACTGAACGCTTTTGGACAGGAAAGGATGATTTTTTATTTTCGAAATAAAAATACAAGGTTGTGTTCAGGGAAAATACTTGTATGTATATTGTTTGTGTGATACTCTTGTCCGACATGTGTAAAATTTGAAAGTTTAAAATGGTTTATAAGGGGTTACAATGGACTCCTTTGACAACTTGTGTTAACTATTTTCGTAGAGCGATGATGTATACGAAACAGTTGCTATAAGAGTGCATTGTGCAGTCGTCGTGCTTACGATGGCTCAGGCCCGGGGCGTGACAGTTTGAGCCTTTTTTTTTTACAAAAGTGTCGTGCTTTAATATTGAGTTGGTATATAAGTAGGACTAAACCCGCATACAAATATTTCAAGATTGAGATATTTCAAGTCAGTAATGTCTAGTTATTTGGATTATTCTTAATATTGTATTTGGAAACAAAAGTAAAATGGATTTGGAATTCTTATTCCCTTTGTATGTTTGGTTAAATTTGTTAAAAACTCAATTACAAATTCCATTGCAAAAATCGTCTTAAGGATTTCAATTAATCTAATAAAAACTCGTCAAGTACGAATTCCGGGGCCGTTGGATCTATGCACTACTCATGGGAAAACACTTAGGTGCGTTCGATGCACAAAAATACCAACACACGTACTTGTGTATGTATATTATTTTATACAGTATATTATAGGGATAAAAAAAACAATGAAAAAACTCAAAATCAGTTTGCTTACATGCCGCCTTAGGCACATCTCTCTTTCTTAGTTTCACTGTCACGCCCCGAAACCGGGTCGATAACACCGGCGTTGATTCCAAACATTAATTCAAAATCAACAAGACTCGTGTACAGATCTATGATAAAAACCAGTATATTTATTCCATAGAAAATAATAATCGTCTTTTACAATTGATATTACAAAATACAATTGTCTCGGATTAAATCAAATATGCGGAAGCGTAAATAAAACTAATAAATTCTTGAAGGTTCTTCGTGGATCATCATCTCCAAAATTGTTCTTGTATTCTTCCTCGATCTCTACTTTTCGTCTTTGTCTGGGAGGGGAGGTAAGGGATGAGTATTTGGGAAAATACACAGCAAGTAGGAGCCGATTGAACATAGTAAAAACACATATATTTTCATAGCAGAAATCATTTTAAACATTTCTTTATCAAATCCATAGATATTGGCACATAAACACATAAACATATATCTCCACATATCGACTTATTGGATTCAAGAGGTGGCTCCCGTGGTATAGCACTTTGCTCTTAAGGATCAAGAGATGGCTCCCATGCATGTGGCACGTCCACATCATGTAGAATCAAGTGGTGTCTCATACACACGTAGCACTTTGCTCCGCATGTCCTTTCATTCATGATCATGTCACATACTTGTTTAGATTTAAAAACATATTTTTTCATAATGTTGTTCAATCGAAATTTAAAACATACATAAGGTTTGAAAACGAATGGAATGATAGCAAAAACCCACTTACCGTCGGATATACAAAGCATGGTAGAATGGATCCCGGATTACGAAGGTGGTGCGAATCATCTCCTCTCTTGCCTTGAAGCTTTCGAAATCTTGTGTATGTGAGAAGGTGATTTTTCGAAACATTGCTAAGTGTAGAATAAGATTTTCTTGGCATGATATGTTGTGGTTTTCAAAAGTGTTGATTCTTGGAAGAATAGCCCTTTCTTTGGGTGGGATTTGAGGTGTTTTAAAACTATGAGAAATTAATTAAATTCCTAAACTTTGGCCATTACAATTGAATAATCATCAATGTCATGATTGATAAGGAAAAAAGAATGGGTTTAGGCCACTAGTGACATGATTTGAGCCAACTAATGATTTGGTGACATCAAGGTAATGAATGGATGTTAGCAAAGGCTAATAAAATAGCTAATATCAAATTTGATCATGCAACTAAATGGATACCATGATTTGGGCAAGGCATTTGAATGAGTCAATTAAATGAGACAAAATGAATAAATGATTTTGGGTGTTTATTGTAGGAAAAATAGTTGATCAATACAAAAACTTTTGCCCTTTAATGACACAATTTGAGCAATGTATTAAATGTCATTAATTGAGATTGAATGGTGGTTGAATGGATTTGAATGGTGGCATGATTGAGTAATACAATTGAATGACCTTGAATGATTAATTTCATGATTTTAGCAAGACCATGATGACTCTCATGATTTGGAAAGGAAATTGATTAGGCAATTTTTGGGGTCTTCACATTCACACTATAGGTTTTTTCCTATCAGTCTTTCGATTAGAAGCGCTTTTTTTTGCTCTCATATGTTTCGAAAGACCAGATGCTCACCTTTTTCTTTTGAATAGAAGTAGGTTGAAGTGTGGTTCGCAGGTTCGAAGGATCACGAATGATGCAATTGATAGTATTTGAATAATATCAGGCTATTTTTTTGGGCTTACTCCAATTTCCTTGGAGCATGTATTTAGTTTCGTTTAACCAGGCCCACAACTGTTGGGTTTCGCTACTTCAATGTTGATTGTATTTGGATCTCTCATCTTCTTTACTTTGATGTGTTTCTGTGCGTGGACAGAGCATCGGCATCCTTCCTCGTGAATCGAAGCGTCGCTAGATCCGCATCAATTGCTGTATCATCTTCAGTTCAGAGTTTGGCTGATGATGACATCGTGGACTCAGATTCAAAAGATGAAACAGAGAAATTTGACGTCAAAGATATTGATGATAGTTCGGTATGGACAATCTCTTGAGTTAATTATCTACCTGTAAGTTTTTAGCTTTTGATTTCTGTTTGATTTTGCATCAAAATTTGTATATACTACGAAGGACGATGCTCAACAGTTATCCTATGATACAGATGCAACAACAATTAACCTTCGGCATATAATACTTAAGCAAAGTACCTTAACAATATAAGATAACACTCTCCAATTTTGGACAGTGTGTAACTGTTTCTCCACATATCAAATCATTTGAAACTTTTCTTAACAGTTATCCTATGATACAGATGCAAGAACAATTAACAATTCAAGATGTGACTGCAGCAAACACTTATTTGATAAACTACATTCTTTTTCCATAGTGTGATATTAAAATGTTGGGTAATAGAACATGGAGTATATTATTAGAATGTTCTACCTGTATTCTTGATGGGCTTCGGATTTCAAAGGATGCAGAAGCACTAAAAGACAGAATAGAAGTAGGGCTTGACAATGTGGTACTATTCTCTATGGTAAGGCTGCGTGTGTCAATCGATTGACCAATCTTTTCGAGTTTAACAAATGGAGTACTGCCAGCTGTGAGAATAGGTAATAGTTGGGAGAAGGCTGTGAACCACTCCAAGAAAACAAGGAAATCAAAATTTAAGTTCTAAATATTATTTTGACTTCTTTAGACCAATTATTTCTTACAAGTTGTCCAGTCAGTACCCTAACTCATTCTTCGTAGTCTTTCCGTCCTCACTTGCCCACCCCACTTCTCAAAAGAATTTTTCTCCTAAATGGAAGGAAGAAGGGATTTTTGTTGCCATCGAACAGCATAAGATATATGAGACCAATAGGAATACTAATTATATTAATACAGTACAGAATCTAACCATTTAAAATTTGCAATAAGGATAATCAGAACATAACAGTAGTCCCATAACCACGCTCAATTAAGTCATAAACCCGTCAGAGAAATTAACTTATTTTGATCCCAATGTGTTTGACAATAGAGAGGTTTTGCTGTATTACTAAGTGATTGCAGGTGCTAATAAATGGGCAAGTTACTGAACTATTTCATATAAATGTGTTGCACTATTTATATGAACTTGTGGTTCTCCATTTTTACTCAGTACATACAAAGGGTTTTCCCATTAGAGTTACCCGTTGACCCGGTTCAACGGTTCGGAACCGTAACCGGCTCGTCACTGTACGGGCCGGTTACGGTTCATGCCTATGAGGAACCGTGGAACCGGCGGTTCGAACCCTTGACCTCTGTCATGTATATACAGCTTCTTACCACTAAGCTATTGTCTTGATTGTTTTATTTTAGACAATATAATTATATATATTAAAAGACAATATATATTATATGTCTAATACAATAATAACTATTTTATATTGACAAATATAAATTATCTAAAAAAATTTGTTATGCTCTTAAATAAATATTTTATAATAAAATCATATATATAACAAAGTAAATATAACAAAAAATATTGGATAAATTAATAAGAACTATAAATAGTGGTTGCAAAATAAAATATTTGAAGCAAATTATTACAAAATAAATATATGATATACCTTTTATAATTATTCTACAAGTATTTTATGCTCATTATTTGATGTATATTATATATATAATAATTAAATAAGTATATCTTAGTTTATCACAATATAACTTACAATAGAAACTCAATAATGTAATATTTGATTAATTAATAAAATATTTTAATAATTTACTTATACTGATTTGGGAACAACGTATTGAATTGATTCACTAACTTTATATTATATAAATTAATAACTCCTAACTAATATATTTATGATTAATTAGTGAAATCATCATAAAAATAACTTTACTGGCATTTGTTTGTAAATTGACAGTGACAAATCTTATTACTGACTTTTTTTAACATAACAAGAACTTTTGTGTTGTTTTTTTATAGATAAATAACAAATAATTCAATGTTATACTCGTCAATTTCATATGTAATTAATATCATAATGGTAAATGTTTCATGCCAATATCATTTGCAATTAGTACCAAAGTTGTATAAGTTTCATACCAATTTCATAAGTATTTAGTACCAAAATTGTAAATATTTCATACCAATCTCTTTTGCAATTAGTACCAAAATTGTATAGATTTCATACCAATTTCTTATGTAATTAGTACCATAATTGTAAATGCTTCATACTAATATCATTTGTAATTAGTACTAAAGTTGTATATTTTTCATACCAATTTCATATGTACTTAGTATCTTAATTGTAAATGTTTCATACCAAACTATTTTGTAATTAGTACCAAAGTTGTATATGTTTCATACGAATTTCATATGTAATTAGTATCATAATTGTAAATGTTTCATACTAATATCATTTGTAATTAGTATCAAAAATATATACGTTTCATACCAATTTCATATGTAATTAGTATCGTTAGATAATCAGATTTAATCAATTAAAATGATATTATCTTATTTGTGGTCCAATCGAGTTTGATGAAATAATGGGGTAAGTTTTGTAAGATAAATGTCATGCGAGCTAGAAAATTTCCACTAGATATACCCACACGTTGAACTAGAAACGCTAAATGATTCATATGAATATAGAGAGTTAATAGCAACTTAAAATGTTCAAACTCCCCCCCCCCCCCGTTACATATCCTTTGTTCTTTTTTATGATTCTTTTATAGTAAGTTTTAAATTGTTTAAATAAAATTTTAATTTTAATTTTTTTAATTTAAAAAATATAAGGGTCGAACCATAACCGTAACCGGTGGTTAACCGTAACTGTAACCGGCGGTTCACAAACCGTAACCGTAACCGTCTACGAAGGTTAAGGTTAAGGTTAAGGGTCGAGCTCTTTTGAACCGTCGAACCGGCGGTTCACGAACCGTGATCATGTCAATTTCCAATGAATGTTACCGAGGCCTTATTTGAGGAAGTATTCAAGAAATTTTGGACAATCGAGATTGGTGGAATCAAGTTAACCGAGTATGTTCAAATCTATCATCCTTTTGCCTCATTATGGACAGATGACATGATCGATGCTTCTTTTCTCATTCCATGGCTTAATAATTCAAAGTTCTTCTTCGTATATTGCCGCAGCAACAAAGATCTTGTTTCAGATTTGTTGAATTTGAAGAGGCAACTTCTGTGCAAAAAGATCTTGAGGTATGTTATTTTGTGTGTGGATGACAACGGGATCCTTTTTCTATTTCCTGTTATCCGTGTCCACAATTGTGATTAATTCTGTTACTGTAACATCACAAACCAAAACTTGCAGCACCTGAACGTATTCCTTAATTTTATTATTTTGCGTCATCTCTCGTGAGCAAATTTTTGGTTTATTGTATTATTATATTGAAGTTACCATCTACATTGTGTGTTTATTGAACGAAAAACCAAATAAACTATTCAATGGCACCGCGTCTTGCGTGGTGCAAGAATAACTAGTATACGTATAGGTTGATATGTTAGTTTGTGTTTGGTACACCGAGTGTACTGTAACATTTTCTCTACTTATGTTATATGAAGATATTGTTTTTTTTAGTAATAACACTATTTTATAAACTAAACGATACCAGCCAAGTCAGCTGTTACATAAGGTTGCAAAAATATCGTTGTACCTCGGAATTATAGATATAAAAATCTTGCATTTTAAGGGCTGATCAGCTGATGTTGCCATATGCCATTTTAGGGTCTTACGGATATAGTAAATGCATTATTTTTGGCAAAAGTTATAATTTTATGTTTTTTTTGAAGCAACAAAAAGTTATAATTTTGATGGGAATGTTAAAGGGCAAACCCTATTGCACGAAGTTCCCGTTATGCGTGGAGTTTGGGAACGAATCGTACCACTTTAGGCTTAATGTTACCAACTTTCCCTTGTAATACAAGATGTTTCCACGACTCAAACCCTATATAAATTTGTATTAAATGCCTCGTCTCCATTTCAAATTTGAAGGACATACAAAAGTTGCATAACCATCGATAGAATTGGAAAGCAATGAGAGTTTCTTGTTTTTCTTTTGGACTTGTGGAGAACCCCCTCGAACCTGAAAATAATTATTTTTTCATTTTCTTCAACCTCAACAAAATTTCTCAGTAAAACAAAGACAACCTTATAATTTAAACATAACGAAGCTTCACAATAGCACGCCAGGCAGAGCTGGTTCCATCAAACAAAAAACAAGTAGAAATGACATTGGTGTATACATTTCCCCATGTACTATAAAATTGGTGAGAAAAGCAAAAAGAATGCAAAACTTGTCTGAAATCAAAGATTGTGTGTAGTATCATCTGAAGGACCATTGAATTTCTTCTAACGTTTTCCCTTTGGTTTCCGGAACCCACAGAGCAACGAAAGCTACGATGAAAGCTGATACCAATGCATAAATTGTGAAAGTTCCTGCAAAATATGTGCACCACCCACACAATTATCAACTCCAAAGTTGATCAGAGATGTGATTTCATAAGAATTTTTCTGTAGTTTGTGGGATATTTGTTATTTATAAGTGCGCCTGGTTAATAGTTATGATATCATTTACGTGCCATCCGAAAACCTTCCAATTTTCAGAATATGGCATGCTGATGAGCTTTTGAGCGAAGAAAACTGCACTCGAATACTCATGCAAACACGACCTTAATATGTCATATCAAAACACACTGAGAGAGGGCAAGAGAGAACCTCCACTGCTCCAAGTTAAGAGCAAGTTAGCTGTCAATGTCACAACCGTAGCTGACAACCAATTAGCCAACGTTGCCACGCTACCAGCCAGACTTTTAATGTTCACCGGAAGAATCTGCAATGATCAAACTTAGAATCCCACTAACACGTGGAAGAAATGGATCACTTATCCGAATTATTCACCGTACCTCAGACATTATAACCCAAGGTATTGCTCCAAGTCCTACAGAGAAACCAACCACCAGAATCTGGAAAAAACCCAGACAGCAAATTTGGAAATTCTACCAGAAATTATGTGATAAATAATAGATTGTTATATATATATATATATATATTACTTCCAACACGGAATGAGAATTTTTGGGTAAAATATCCTGCTTTCCATGAAAAACGTAGTACTTGAATACTAATAATAATAAAATGTACAGTATAAAAACCATACACACCTTTAAAAAGAATGCAATCGCAACTAAGAGGCTACTAGCAGTCATTAGTAATGAGGACACCTGTCGAAGTATATAAGATAAATTTTTCATGAACTATGCTCAAGTAAAACCAAGAAATGTTTCAAGTTAAGGAGTGGAGAAACGCACGAGAAGAAGAATTCGGCGACCAGCTTTGTCAACTAAAGTGGTTGCAATTCCGGTGACAATAACCTACATCAAGATGGGAATCGTTTGTCATCCAAGGAAACATATATTCTCAATTTTTTCAGCCACTGTGCTTGATGATGTTTACCTGAATGGTTCCAATACCAAATGTTGCAGCTTTGCCAGATGAAATTCCTGCCCAAATTTAATAGTTAACTCCGACTAGATAAATGAAAGTCGATGGAACTATGATGATTAACTTTGTTTGCTCACAAAGAAAATAGCATATGTTATATAGCTTGAAACAAACCTGCAGACAGAAATATGCTACTTGAATAAAAAAGGACACCATTTATCCCACTGAGCTGGCTGAAGCATCAGTAGTCCAAGTCCTACCTGAGAACAAAGAAACGAAGTTCTTTCTTAAGAGAAGTGTTAAAATAAAATCATTCATTGAGGAGTTAACCATAAATTTTTATGTGATTGAAGTGTACCATCAAAGGATACCAATAGCGTTTTCTTTTGAACTCCGAAAACCGGATAGCAGTTCTTTTGCTTGATGAAGCCACAGATCTCTGAAGATAAAAGGAGTGCATATAAACTTATTGTCAAATAGTCTCTCGAATGAAATGATTCGGCAAGTTTAAAGATAACCTCTAAAGTAACCTTATAGGATACAATTCGGGGTTAAAGTTGATACCTTGATCTCATTTACTTCAGTGGAGATGTCTGTTTCAAATCCACGTAAGACTTGCAGAGAAGTTTCAAAATCTTCATTCATGCCCATTTTAGCCTAGATTTTTCGAGATTAAAAACAGGTCAAAAGAAACAATCACTGACATGATAAATATAATTTTAGGTTTCATACCAACCAACGAGGAGATTCTGGTATGAAAAAGAGACCAGGTATCAATATTAGACATGGTAGAGTTCCTGCAAGCAAGACTTGTATCATCTATCACTTACTGCATACTACATGAAATTTCCACGTTGTCACGCCCCGAGACCGGGGTCAATAACACCGGCATTGATTTCCATTACAACTAGGAAACCAATAAGCCTCGTAATATCATAATAACTGAAAACCAGTCTATATTCCATAAATAAAGAAATCATAGTCTTTACAACTGAATTAAAACGTGAAACTAAAACTTAAAAACTGAATAACCAAAATTGTCTTAAAACTTGGAAAACTTTAAAACATAAAATATCTTGAACTACGCAGCGGACTTGATTCACCAACCCCAAAATTGGTGCTCTTCTTCTTGCTCTAATTCTTCTTCAGCTTTATCTGGGGATGTAGAGTAAGGGGTTGAGTGCTTTGGTAAACACTCAGCAAGTGGGGGACAATCGATATCATACATATATATAATTTTCATAAACTTGTATCATAAAACTTGCATAAACCGATATGAATGTATCTTAACATACTTGGTTGCCCTTACGAGCCATGACATAACATATCGTTTCATAATTTTCATATACTTAAGCACAGTAAAGCATTCTACTCTCTTCTTGGTACTGATATCAGTCTCTAGACTTAACCCTCCTAGAGATGAGGTCATAACATCGGCTAACCCACGAATAAAGGGTCTGGATAATCCAGAAACAACGGATTACCACCGTATAAGGTTCTTTTAGCGGTTACATCCCACCGCATCAGGGTCATGGGGATCCAAATCCAATTAGATTTCGAGTTTAGCGTGCTTACAAAATAATACTTTCATAATTTCAACATACTACATATCGATTGGAATTTCAAAACGTACTTATATAATTTTAGAAAACGAAACGAATAATTATAGCAAAAGCCCACTTACAGTGCTTTGATGCGTGTTTGAGTAATCGACGGTACGAAACGAACTGATTCCTTCCTCCTAATATGAACAGTACTCGAACACCTCTACTGTGTGTCTACTGTGTGGAAATCTCGAAGGTTTATGGACTGAGTTTTCGAAACTGGTTGCTGGAAATTCTCGATGAGATGGCTTAAGAACCTTACTGTGTGTATGATGTGGGTTTCTCGAATTTATGGTGCTGAAATTTTAGAGAAAAAGTTGCTGAAATTCTGAGACAAGGTGCTGCACTTTTAGTCAAACTGGTGCTGAACTCTTTGAAATAAAAGGCTGATTTGACCGAAAAATTTAAGGCTGAAGTTTCGAAATTTAGGAGGCTAAAAATCGAAAAACATAAAGCTGAAGCTTTCGATAGTTTACAGTCTTGAACTTTCGGCTCTAATGTGCAAAAGTTTCAGAAACTTTCGAAGGATGCAGAGTGATTTTGCTCACAATTTGATTCTGATATTTGTTTGACACTATTGATGATTGGCTGGAATTTATAAGGCTTGGAATGAAGAGATTTCAATTGTCAAAACTTCAACTAAGTTATTCCATATATTTAGTTAGTTGATTTGGTTGCATCTCATCTTTATTTATTAAAGGATTTGTTAACCAAAGTTTAACCCTACAAGAACTCTTAATCCACTTTAGAGTTTTAAACTTACTCAAATTCTTAATTATCCATCTATTTAATTAGAGTTTTAAACCCACTAAAATACTTAATTATTTAATTACCAATTAGAGTTTTAATAACAATAAAGTACCTTAAGTAGGTTTGATGACATCAAATCTCGGGTTAAAATCTCGGGTTTTACATCCCTCCCTCCTTATTGGAAGTTTCGTCCTCGAAACTCGAGTCAACCTGATTTAGGAAAAGGTAGGGATATTTCTCCCGCATTGATTCTTCCATTTCCCAAGTAGCTTCTCTTTCAGTATGGTTTGACCATTGGACTTTGACATATGGAATTGTTCTTCTTCTCAGAACTTGATCCTTGGTATCCAGAATACGGATTGGGATTTCTTCGTATTTCAATGTTTCGTCCAAGTTCCCTTGAGTTATTAGGGGTTCTGCTTCAAGTACATGACTTGGGTCAGCAATGTATTTCCTTAGTTGTGATACGTGGAAGACATTGTGAATTCTTGACAGATTTGGCGGTAGTGCTATTTTATATGCTAGCGTTCCCACTTTTTCTAAAACTACAAATGGTCCTACGTATCTTGGATTCAACTTTCCCCATTTGTCAAATCTGATTACCCCTTTCATTGGTGAAATCTTTACATAGACTTTCTCACCAATCTCTATATCCACGGGTCTCCTTTTCAAATCAGCCCAACTTTTCTGTCGGTCCTGGGCTGTCTTAAGTCTATCTCTGATGACGGCTATCTTGTCAGTAGTAGCTTGTACTAATTCAGGTCCTGTGATAGCTCTTTCTCCTACCTCATCCCAGTATAAGGGTGATCGACATTTGCGCCCATAGAGTGCTTCGTATGGCGCCATTCCAATGCTACTATGATAGCTGTTATTGTAAGCAAACTCGACTAGAGGTAGTAGTTCACTCCAATTTGCAGTAAAATCCAATACACAAGCTCTTAGCATGTCTTCGAGGGTTTGGATTGTCCTCTCCGTCTGGCCATCAGTTTGTGGGTGATAAGCCGTGCTAAGAGTTACCTTACTTCCCATAGCTTGCTGAAAGCTTTTCCAGAAACGCGACACGAATCTAGGATCTCGGTCCGATAGTATGCTCACTGGGACACCATGCAATCTCACTATATTGTCCATATATAGTGTTGCCAACTTCTCCAAGTTGTAGTTCATGCGGACTGGTAGGAAGTGTGCTGACTTGGTTAGTCTGTCAACAATTACCCATATTCCGTCATGGCTCTGCTTTGACTTTGGTAGTCCCACGACAAAATCCATGGAGATGTGATCCCATTTTCATTCGGGGATTTCCAGAGGTTGAAGAAGTCCTCCGGGTCTCTGATGCTCAGCTTTCACTTGCTGACATACTAAGCATCGGGCAACAAATTCAGCTACGTCCTTTTTCATTGCGTTCCACCAAAAACTTTCCTTCAGATCCTTGTACATCTTTGTAACCCCAGGGTGGACTGAAAACTTTGACTTGTGCGCTTCAGACATTACTTCTTGTCTTATGTTATTCACATTGGGCACGCACAATCGTCCTTTCATCCACAGAATTCCCTTGTTATCGATCTCAAAGTCAGTAATTTCCTTCTCCCTGACTTGTTCTTTTAGTTTGGTTAGGCTCGGATCTTGATCTTGGCTTAGCTTGATGGTCTCTCGAAGACAAGGTTGGGCTGAGACCGTAGCTAAGATTATTTTCCCTTTGCCTTTCCGGCTCAAAGCATCTGCTACTTTGTTTGCCTTGCCGGGGTGGTAGCTAATAGTGAGATCGTAGTCTTTTAGGAGTTCAATCCATCGTCTCTGCCTCATGTTGAGTTCCTTTTGAGTGAACAAGTACTTGAGGCTTTGATGGTCCGTGAACACTTCGCATTTGGCGCCATACAGATAGTGTCTCCAAATCTTCAAGGCGAACACTACTGCGGCTAATTCAAGGTCATGCGTAGGGTAGTTTTGCTCGTGAGGCTTGAGCTGTCTTGAAGCATACGCAATTACTCTTCCTTCCTGCATGAGTACACATCCTAGTCCTTCTTTAGATGCATCACTATAAATAGTGAAACTCATGTCTTCAGTTGGTAATACTAGTACAGGTGCAGTTGAGAGCTTTTCTTTTAAAGTCTCAAAGCTCTTCTCACATTCTTCACTCCATATGAACTTTGCGTTCTTTTGTGTGAGCCTGGTAAGAGGTACTGCTATTGACGAAAATCCTTCGACAAACTTCCGGTAGTAACCAGCTAATCCCAAGAAGCTTCGGATTTCTGTCACTGTCGTTGGCCTATGCCAATCCAAAACTGCCTCTACCTTTTTAGGATCCACTGACACGCCTTCTTTTGATATGATGTGTCCTAAGAAAGATACACTTTCTAGCCAAAATTCACATTTGTTAAACTTGGCGTAGAGTTCCTTCTCTCTCAAGGTCTGTAGAGTGAGGCGAAGATGTTGTTCGTGATCCTCATTGCTCGACGAATAGATGAGTATGTCGTCGATGAACACTACTACAAAGTCATCCAGGAATGGCTTGAATACACGATTCATTAAATCCATGAATACGGCTGGTGCGTTTGTTAAGCCAAATGGCATCACCGTGAACTCGTAATGCCCATACCGTGTTCTAAATGCGGTTTTCGGCACGTCTTCTGCTTTAATCTTTAGTTGGTGATAGCCTGTCCTTAAATCGAGCTTGGAAAACACTTTAGCGCCTTTGAGTTGATCGAACAGGTCATCTATCCTTGGGAGAGGGTACTTGTTCTTGATTGTGATCTTGTTCAGCTCTCTGTAGTCGATGCACAATCTCATGCTTCCGTCTTTCTTTTTCACAAACAACACTGGAGCTCCCCATGGGGATACACTTGGTCTGATTTGTTTCTTGTCCAATAACTCCTGCAGTTGTTCCTTAAGTTCCTTCAGTTCGGCTGGAGCCATTCGGTATGGTGCCTTAGAAATTGGTGTAGCGCCTGGCACCAAATTAATATCAAATTCCAATTCTCGGTTTGGAACAGAACCGGGCAGCTCTTCAGGAAAGACATCCGGAAATTCTTGTACAACGGGTATGTCTTCTATCCTGGGTTCATCTTCCTCTTTAACCTCGCTTATTGTAGCTAGGTAAACTTCTTCACCGTTCTTCACGGCTTTCCAGGTTTGTGCTGCTGACAGAAGGAATTTTCGTTCCTTAGTTTTGCCGTGGTATACGATCTCTTTCTCGTCTGGAGTCCGTAGTTTAACATTCTTGTTACGGCAGTCTACTACTCCATGATGTTTGGATAACCAATCCATTCCCAATATAACATCAAAATCCACCATGTTGAGTTGAATTAGCTCAGCATTAAACTTGATTTCGTTAATACTAAGATTACAATCTCGATGTATGCTATGTGCTATAAGGGTCTTATTGGCTGGTGTTGCTACGTTATATGGTTCACTAAGCAGTTCAGGCTTAAGGGCTAGTTTCTTAGCAAACCTTTTAGATACAAACGAGTGCGTAGCACCACAATCAAACAATGTATATGCAGGTAATTCGTTTAAATAAATGGTACCTGCCACAACGTCGTTTGCGTCTTCTGCCTCATCTCGCGTTATAGCAAACACTCTGGCGTTCGGCTTAGTCCCATTTGGTTTACTAGGAGGGCCGTTATTCCTTACAGTCGTCCCCCTCATATCAGGTTCGGGACACTCAGCAATTCGGTGGCCTGTCTTCCCACATCGGAAACATGCACCTTTTCCTCTGAGACATTCTCCGGGATGATGATACCCACAGTTCGAACACTTGGGGTACCTCTGTTGAGTTGGGCCTATTGTGGGTCCCCTTTGCTGGTTACTGGACGGACTAGGCCTCTTGAAATTTTGACTGCTAGCAGTATGCTGACTGATGGAGGGTCGTTTGCGCTTAAACTCTTCCTCGCGACGCTTGATATCTGCTTCAGCCCTGATGGCGGCTCCCATTAAGTCTCCGAAATTGGTTGTCTCGAAAATTGCCAGGGCGGATTGGATTCGACTGTTCAGTCCAATCCTGAAGCGATGTAGCTTAAGGGGCTCGTCTGCCATGATACTCGGTGCATACGTTCCCAGCGAGTTAAACCTTGCAGTGTAATCCACAACTGACATATCTGTAGTCTGTGTCAGGTTTTCAAACTCTCGCAACTTCTGGTTCTGGACTGCAGTTGGAAAGTACTGCTTCAGAAATGTGCTTCGGAACCTTTGCCATGTGATTGGTCCCGCTTCTAGCATAAGTGGTGACACGTTTTCCCACCACTTCCCAGCTTGGTCGATGAGAAAAGACGTGGTAACTTCCACCTTGATATCCTCCGGTATTTCCAACAGTCTATGGTGGTTCTCTATTTGCTTCAGCCAGTTCTGGGCCATCTCCGAGTCTGAGTTACCATCAAAGGTTGGAACTCTGTTCTTCCGCAACGATTCATAGTGGTACTTTACACCTTGCGGACGTGCTGGCTGTGCTTGAGGTTGATTAACAGCAGGGTTATTCAAACCTTGAAGTGTTGTGGCCACAATGGTGGCTATTGCTGCCAAGTCTTCACGACTCAGTCCCACCCTCGAAGGTTGTGGCGGTGCAGGTGGAGGATTCTGATTTCCATTAGTTCTCTCCTCATTAGAGTTGGGAGGAACAGCATAGTTGGGATTACGATTGCTGCGAGTAGGACGTCCGGCCATTTCCTACAATATATAAAGATCTAAAATCTTTGCGCAGAAGGTATAACGATAGCAGAAAGATAAAGAAGACATGATAAACAAAATGATAATTTTATTAATCACTGGGAAAAATGTTTATCACAACTACTGAAAAGGAAAATGCTGAATATCGAAATAAAGCGAAAACAAAACTCCTAAACAAGCTTCTAAGAACTATGGATCTATCACTTCTCCACTTTCTACTTCTTCTACGACATCTTCCTGCATGGGTTCTTCTTCAGGGTCTTCGTCTGAATCCTCATCTGAATCGACAACATCCAGGATGTTTCTCATGTGATCATTGGCTTCCTTAGATCACTGTTGACATTCAGGAGATGAGTGACTATACCCCAGTAACCATTGCTTCTTATAGACAGGCGATGGTTCGTATTTTGAAGTGTGAGAATATGATCAGCCATTTGATCCATCTGCTGTCTTTGGACTACGCATTTTTCCTCTGCAGTCCTATGGAGTTCGTCTTTTCTAGCTACTTCTTCCTTAGATTCCTCGAGCTGCTCATTAGCTTGATGATGATAGTAGCTAATTCTATGGACATCGCCTCTCAGATGTTCCGCAACTTCTATCAGTTCAGCTTTAGCTTCCTTGAGCTTCTCAATTTCTTGCTCCATACTGAGAATCTGGACAGATTGCGCTCGGGTTGTCATCACCTAAACCCAAACACGGAATTAAATACTTGACAAATCATAAAATCAAGCATTAAAAGCAAGAATTCGAATTCTGGATTTTTTTTTTTTTTAAATCGAAAATTAGGGTTTATAATCGAAAATTAGGGTTTCGAAATTAATCCCTAATCGGAGCTTGAAATCTGAAATTGGCAGAGGGTTAATGATCGAATTGCTTGGAAGATCTCACGAAAATTTTTAATTTCAAAAACGATCAAGGTACGATCTGTAAATCGGGAAAACGAAATAATTTGGGGGTTAGGGTTCTTGAGCTTCGAATGAGGAATTGATCGGGCAAACAAAGTCCGATCGACGTGAAACTTGGACAGTAGGGTCGACTGGACGAGGCGGTTCCAATGATACACTGGTCGAAGGTTATCGCGGCGGCAATCGACGGCGGCGGCGAGGAGCTAGGGTTTCGAATTTCTGATTTTTGAATTTCCGAAATTCCTTTAAAATTTTTCGAAATATTTTTAAAAAATCAGAAACTAAAAATTTTTAAAAGTCGAAAAATTCGTATTCACGTGATCAATCAGATTGGACTTCTGATTATCGTAATTATCGTGAATCGATATTTTTCCCCAACTGTATTTATTTCACCAGTTAGTCTATTTCGACCGGGATTTCTCTTCTAGTATTTTTATCAACTAGAATTCTTTTCCCAGCGGGATTATGGAACCTGGCTAGCTCTGATACCACTAAAATGTCACGCCCCGAGACCGGGGTCAATAACACCGGCATTGATTTCCATTACAACTAGGAAACCAATAAGCCTCGTAATATCATAATAACTGAAAACCAGTCTATATTCCATAAATAAAGAAATCATAGTCTTTACAACTGAATTAAAACGTGAAACTAAAACTTAAAAACTGAATAACCAAAATTGTCTTAAAACTTGGAAAACTTTAAAACATAAAATATCTTGAACTACGCAGCGGACTTGATTCACCAACCCCAAAATTGGTGCTCTTCTTCTTGCTCTAATTCTTCTTCAGCTTTATCTGGGGATGTAGAGTAAGGGGTTGAGTGCTTTGGTAAACACTCAGCAAGTGGGGGACAATCGATATCATACATATATATAATTTTCATAAACTTGTATCATAAAACTTGCATAAACCGATATGAATGTATCTTAACATACTTGGTTGCCCTTACGAGCCATGACATAACATATCGTTTCATAATTTTCATATACTTAAGCACAGTAAAGCATTCTACTCTCTTCTTGGTACTGATATCAGTCTCTAGACTTAACCCTCCTAGAGATGAGGTCATAACATCGGCTAACCCACGAATAAAGGGTCTGGATAATCCAGAAACAACGGATTACCACCGTATAAGGTTCTTTTAGCGGTTACATCCCACCGCATCAGGGTCATGGGGATCCAAATCCAATTAGATTTCGAGTTTAGCGTGCTTACAAAATAATACTTTCATAATTTCAACATACTACATATCGATTGGAATTTCAAAACGTACTTATATAATTTTAGAAAACGAAACGAATAATTATAGCAAAAGCCCACTTACAGTGCTTTGATGCGTGTTTGAGTAATCGACGGTACGAAACGAACTGATTCCTTCCTCCTAATATGAACAGTACTCGAACACCTCTACTGTGTGTCTACTGTGTGGAAATCTCGAAGGTTTATGGACTGAGTTTTCGAAACTGGTTGCTGGAAATTCTCGATGAGATGGCTTAAGAACCTTACTGTGTGTATGATGTGGGTTTCTCGAATTTATGGTGCTGAAATTTTAGAGAAAAAGTTGCTGAAATTCTGAGACAAGGTGCTGCACTTTTAGTCAAACTGGTGCTGAACTCTTTGAAATAAAAGGCTGATTTGACCGAAAAATTTAAGGCTGAAGTTTCGAAATTTAGGAGGCTAAAAATCGAAAAACATAAAGCTGAAGCTTTCGATAGTTTACAGTCTTGAACTTTCGGCTCTAATGTGCAAAAGTTTCAGAAACTTTCGAAGGATGCAGAGTGATTTTGCTCACAATTTGATTCTGATATTTGTTTGACACTATTGATGATTGGCTGGAATTTATAAGGCTTGGAATGAAGAGATTTCAATTGTCAAAACTTCAACTAAGTTATTCCATATATTTAGTTAGTTGATTTGGTTGCATCTCATCTTTATTTATTAAAGGATTTGTTAACCAAAGTTTAACCCTACAAGAACTCTTAATCCACTTTAGAGTTTTAAACTTACTCAAATTCTTAATTATCCATCTATTTAATTAGAGTTTTAAACCCACTAAAATACTTAATTATTTAATTACCAATTAGAGTTTTAATAACAATAAAGTACCTTAAGTAGGTTTGATGACATCAAATCTCGGGTTAAAATCTCGGGTTTTACACACGTGATTTTCTACAAGATCCATTGGCAAGTAAGAGGAAAAATAAATTTTTTTATTTATTTAAGTAGGTCGACATCCATATAAAAACGGAGCACATAGGGATATGGACAAATGAAAATATGACTATTTATATGACTAACGAAATAAATTTGTAAAGAAAGTAAGTGCTTATATCTTTTTTGGTGTAATTTGGCGAAAACAGTGAAAATAATAGATCAAAACAACCGTAAAAGTGCCAACACTTGAGTACCAATGAGATTCAATTTGGTAATAATTGATAAAAGAAACCAGAATCCATCTAAAGTTCTAAACTCACCAAAAACAGCGAGCATTCTCCACGGCAGAAAAAGCCCCAACAACTAAGCCAGCATTATTCCAATTGTTATCGAAAGCTACATTTACAATTCATCACAATACCTCGAAATTCATAAGCCTCGAAAATCCAATAATTAGTCAGTTAAATTGTCGAACTAGCAAATTTATAACGAAGCCAACCTGATTTACAGCTCCAAGACTTCCTCTCATATTTTGAGGTGCTATCTCGGCTATGTATACCGGAACCTATTCACATTTCAATAGCAGAAACACAAAGATTTTCATCTTTTAATCACACATGACAAGGGGTTTATCCTAACCATTCATCTAATGTTACCGTGTAAGAAATTATCCAGACGCCAAAGCCTGCCAATAACCTTCCGATAAACAAGAATGACGAGTCCTAGACAAAAATCACATATTCTGATGCATTTAACATTATGACCAGAACAATAGACATCCGTTAACATGCTTCTAGTCTAAAATCTTGAAACTTAACACTCACATTCGCAAAAGAAATAGCAAGCCAGCCAATAATGTTAGGAATTGAAGCAATCATCAGTGACTGCATTTCAATGAATGACAAATAAAACAAGAATACATGGAATCCAATTGTTTAGAGATATTCACATCTAACAAACAAACAAAGCAATAAAATTACGGTTGAATAACCATACCCCTTTTCTTCCAATATATTCTGCAATCTGGCCACTTGCTATTGCGCCAACAATTGCTCCAACATTTGCTAAAGAACCAAAAATCGAAAACTTTCCCAAAAGAAAAAAAAAACACAGTGATAAAAGAAATCATATCTAGTTCAACACAATAATGCCTAGTTGTCCCAAAATGCCAAATTTGTTTACAAAAAAAAAGGTTACCTCAGAAATGGTGAGACCAAGATCTTTAACGATATCAGCTTGAGTAGGATTAGAGTACCCACACTGAAACATTAAATGAACAATAAACGTACAAAACATAATTAACGAAGAAAATCGTTCCAAAAATTATGTTCTAGAAATTTATATGATCCACGCACTGTGAAACCAAATTGAATCGGGCCAAGTGCGACGATGAAAACGTAGAGAAAGATGGAAATGGATTCGCGTATAATCTGAATCGACGACCCCATAATGCTGGACTGCCGCGAGCCCATTCCCGCCATGCGGTACCAGCTTCCGGTGTGCAACAAAGGCTTTCGCAGCCCATCATCGGCAGCGATTTCCGAACTCATGCTCAATAAAAAATGTATATCACACAAATGATCACTATGATTTTATCTTTTCTTTTTGGGATGATTATTACGCTGATAGTTCCCTTTGAATGTCTTGAAATAATGAGAAAATTTACGGGTTATTTTTTTCCCTCTGGCTGAGAAGATCGGAAGGTGCTGGAATTGCATGATTTGAATTGCGAAGTTTTTGCGTAATGTTAGTTGGAAATGGTGGGGGCAGAATTGATCTACGGAGGCGGGGAAGACGAGCTGAGGTGGAGTAGCTCAAATATGATCGAGAACTCGAGCTCCAACTTTGCATTGAACATTTCGACGGTGACTTTGAACACGAGATCAGGTCCGATGTCAGATAAGCAACAAGTCATCGATAATTAAACTTGAATTCAAACACTTGCGCGTTACAATAGAAAGAAAATCTATACTCCATGTTGTGGAATATTTCTTATTGTACAGTTAATTGAACTTGAATTCAAACACGAGCTCATATTGTGGAGTA
Organism: Haberlea rhodopensis; assembly: GCA_907163345.1. Taxonomy (NCBI): domain Eukaryota; kingdom Viridiplantae; phylum Streptophyta; class Magnoliopsida; order Lamiales; family Gesneriaceae; genus Haberlea; species Haberlea rhodopensis. The sequence continues at coordinate 15,258,882 of CAJQUN010000004.1, forward strand.
TTTCTTGTTGCGCAGTTATATATTGTATAACAATTTCAATCATATAAAATTGTAATTGTAAATTATTAGCATAAATATGAACAATCGTACAAAAAGTAGTAACATTTGAGATCTCTCACCTCTCTCCCCCAATCCTACCACCAATTAATATAGGATTGTAGCCGCCAGAAGCATAGACGAATTGGTAAAAACTGAGGTGATGTGAGGAGATTCCTCCGACTTCACATGTTCGAATCTTATGTAGGACAAATTCTTCACTGAAATATTGTGGGGCTTTTGTCCTGAATTCGGGTTCTGTAGTCCGCTCCCTCAGAAACCTGTCATCCATGCACATCCCTCGATTTACCTGGTGGCAGTCCTGAGGAGCCGGAGTCGTCATCCAATGATTACTCAGACGCAAGGCTGAATATCTTATTAAAGTAAAATAAAAAATAATATAGGATTGTAATATATTTAAGAAAGTAATAAAGTTATTTTAAAAATACTATATAAAATTTAAAATATTAAATTTTTAAAAAATATATTGGAATAAAATTATTTTCCCTTGGGAGTCTGGGAACAGACTAATGAATAGGGGCTAAGGTCCATTCGGCAACTCGTATCCGTTGACTCGAAATATATTTGTTACTCCCGAACAAATTTACCATATCTCCCGGCGGAAACGATCCTCCCTCTCCGCTCGCAATCCCTAATACCCGCCACCGTCGTCGTCGCCGCCACCGTCGTCGTCGCCGCCACCGTCACGGTGCATTGGAATCTGCTTTACTTGCAGGTCTCAATTTATCTCCTTCGTGCTGAATTCACATGGCGGAGCAGACGATCACCCAAATCGAAACCCTATCCAATCCCAAACCCGAATTTCAATCCCAAGCCCCAGACTCTATTAATAACTCCGTGTTCCGTAAATCTGTTGATTCCAATTCTCAAATTCCTCATCCTCTGCCCCAATCAAGCTCTGCAGCTGAATCTCCGCATTCCTCTTCCACTCAAATCTCTCATAATTCTCAAAACCCTTCCAAAATTCCAATTCGACCCCCAAAAATCCGTAGACTTTCCGCCTCTACCACCACGAGCACCCCCGGTGAAGACAAGCCATCGCCGCCTCAAACTACCGTCGGAGATTCTTCCGTTAGCTCCTCCGCAGCCCTATCAATAACGACCACCGCAAGTAATGCTAAGAACAGGCGGCGGAGTGCCTCCCAAGCTTCCAGGGCTCTGCCACATATCATCAAACCCTTATCAGCCGATGGAGAAATTGAAGTAGGCCTCCACTACCTTCGTCTGGCAGACCCCCTGCTTTCCCCCCTTATTGATATTCACCAGCCGCCGCAGTTTGAGTCCCATCACCCCCCATTCCTCGCCCTCACGAAGAGCATCCTGTACCAGCAGCTTGCTTATAAAGCTGGCACCTCGATATATACACGATTCGTCTCCCTTTGTGGCGGTGAGGATGCTGTTTTTCCAGATTCTGTTCTCGCTCTTTCTCCCCAACATCTTAAGCAAATTGGGGTCTCCAGCCGTAAGGCTAGTTATCTGTATGACCTTGCAAATAAGTATAAATCAGGGATTTTGTCTGATGAGACAATTGTGAAAATGGATGATAGGTCTTTGTTCACGATGCTGTCAATGGTGAAGGGAATAGGTTCATGGTCAGTTCATATGTTCATGATATTCTCACTGCACAGGCCTGATGTTTTACCAGTGAGCGATTTAGGTGTTAGGAAAGGTGTGCAATCGCTGTATGGTTTGGAGGAGTTACCAAGGCCTTCGCGGATAGAACAATTGTGTGAGAAGTGGAGGCCTTATAGGTCAATTGGGGCATGGTACATGTGGAGGCTCGCGGAAGGGAAAGGAGCCCCAACCGCTGGTTCAGCTGTGTTTTTAGAGGGGAATGTTGTGCAGCCCCTGCAACAGTTTGGGTTGCCGCATGATGGGCATCAGCATCAGCTGCAGTATGTTGAACCACATAATGGCATTGGAAATGTTGGGTAGGATCTTGGAAATATTTGCACTATTTACATTTAGGCATTGCTGCATCAACTATATTTCCTTGCTTTAGAAGGCTAGTAATTGTAGATTGTGTTTTTATTGCATGTTATGTCTAATAATATCGGATGAAGTTGTAAGAGATTTCAATAATTCATCAAGTTCTTCTGTTAACGGGTTTTCAACTTTAACAGCAGGCAATGGTAGCCTAAAATATGGGAGATTTAGAACTTCCATGAGTTTGCTTATGTGTATTCACATAGATAGCATTAGGTGCGAGCTAACCGTGCCTGCTTTAGATATCAATAAGCTAGAATCTAGAAACGTGAAAGAGTCCAAACAGGTGTATTTGATAAATAATTAAGTGATAAATAGCTAAGTGATAAAGTAAGCATCAACACAAAGGGGAGGTGGGTAAGGGATGGGAGGTGGGTTTTCCGGGCAACTGCCTGGCCTGCCTGAGCCACCCAAAGCGCTGCCGGATATTCCCAAGATGCTGCCTGAACCTATTAAGACAGTAGAATTTGGGTGTTTCAAATAATTATACCAATGCAATATTATATAAATCAATAAACCGGTCTCATAATTAATAAAACAGAAGGTGACTGAATGTATAGATTGAAGAACAAATAACTAATGTATTACCGGGAAGCAAACAAAAGTTAATAAATGTATTAAAGTGAAAGAAATTAATAAAACAACAAAAAATTTCTGAATGACGTGAAAAATTGGCCAGAAGGGCAGCGAGATGGGCGTAGGGCAGTGGCTAACAGGCAATGGATGTATAGACTACGAACAAATCAACCCTGAATGCCTGAACGACAACTGTCTATTAGAGTTTGATAATGGCCAGATTAGGGTTTGATAAGACCAGATTTGAATCAGGGTCCAACAAGCCCATCTAAGCAAAGGCGCGCTTTGCTTGAAGAAAAAAGCACAGTAAGCGCTGAAGGCACGCGCCTTGCTGAAACATGGAGCGCAAGGCGATGCGAGGTGCACGCCTTGTGCACTTTTAATAACCATGGGGAGATGTAGTGCAACGTTATGAAAAGAATGAACTATAATGGACTCCATGTATCCGTCTTTCATTTGCTGCATACCAGTTAGACCATGAAGAAATAATAGAGGACAAGAAAGTTGGATCCCTGTTCCCACTGCTATATGGCTCAAAAGATTGTAATGATTGGCATTAGTAACATTTCGAGGAGCAGATTGCTAATAATGCATTCTCCGTCGATTATTTCTGTGTAGTTGCTCTTTGGAACATTTTGACTTGCATTGTTCTCCGAAAATGAGTGATCAATCTTTTGATAACATTGCTCTGAAAAGATCTACTCTCTCTATCCTTTTTACCACCTCTTTTCAAATTCCTATTAAGTTCAGCAATTATTTACCAGTCTCTAAGATACATGTATAAACTGAGATAGCTATGCCTGTCATCAGATATGAATCTCTGTTTGAAAGTACGAGGGCATGAAACAGTTGCATAATATAAATTGCACTGCGACTGACAAATCATATATTACTTGTCCATTTTAACTTCCTGCTTTTGTTCTCAATTTATTATCTGATGATACGAGTGAAAAAATAATGGATTGTGTGGACGTGTGTGGTTGTGCAAAGTGATTTTATGATTAAGGATATGTATTGAGAAAGTAGATAGATATGACAGAATGTTTTTGTGAATCTCAAAAAGATGATTAGATTTATGTATCTGTTTTAAATATTGTTGTATTTATTTTAGTGGGATGAGCATGAGCTATCTGTATCATAGGTTTACTTATATATATTTTCGACAAACAATGAATAAATTCTTGGAGGGCATATATTGGTTTTTCTATGCTTGTTTTTATCTATTTGGTTTGTGCGAATCTCTCTCTTTTAATGCCGAGTAAACCATTGTTTAGAACCAATCCCAGCATCGACCTCATCCTTATTAGAAACAAAGTGTAAATATAGAATTGTCCTATTTCTACCAATTTAGTGAGCTATTCTCAAGTTCGTGAAGGTTTTGTTACTAGTGGAAGCAGACACATGAAAGCAATTTTTCCTTCGACTGCCTTCCAAAAGATGCTTATAAGATCATGTGCCAAAGCTAATGTTTCCATTCTTTGCTGCAGCATTTGAAATATAAGTTTTTAATATCGGGGTTACTTCAGAATAGTTTCTGTCCTCTCTCTTATTTTTTTCATATTGTTTTATTAAGGATTAATATTTCCAGGACTTTCTGATCCTAGATGTGATATATTTCTTAATATCGATCAAACATTGATATATTTTCTTCTTGTTTCCAGTGCGTGTTTTTGGAACCGATGACTAGGAAACAACAGTCTGCTGCTAACTTATGATTAGAGACAATTTTTTCGGTTCCTCTTCCTGAATCCCTGAATTGCGAGTAACAGATGTTCTAGTAATCATGCTCTAGGAGCTCCTGATCATGTTACTAAATACAAGGCCAATTCCTGCACTGTGTATTTTGGCTGATAACTACTAGGTTTTATACTCGAAGTCACAAGTGCTTTTAGGCTTGGTATAAGCTGAGGATTTCCCTTGGCTTCCATAAATCAAGGATTCTTTCTTTCGTTCGTTCGTTTTATGTCGTGAACTGTTTTCATGGATAGCTTTTCCGGATGTTCTTTCAATTTTTATTATGAACAGTTGCTTTTAAGACTTTGAAATAATGATAAACTTGAGAAAATTTCTTAGTTCTAGTAATTTAGGATTATTATTTGACAAAATTTCATCGTTCTACTGACCAAGACATTCCTTAAGGAAAAATCACATGACAGTAGAAAATATTTATTATAACTTTTGACTTCTAGTTTGAACAATAATTGATGGATCATTTGTATAATAGCGCAATTATAATATCACCCCCTTTGATTATAATAGATAATTGTAATAGATACTGTATAGAAAAATTACAACTGTTTTTCTTCTGATTTGACATAAAATCGAAAGTAGATATTTAAATTAGAGGGGAGAAATTTGTACTGTGTTTTTTTTTTGTAAAGAACTGTTTACAAGATTTTCTTTTGAATTAAAAAGCATTATGTTATAAGCTTGAGCAAGAAAATGACAATACAACAAGTGGTCTTGACCCACGAACAACTAAAACGACAACCACCATAAAAGGTACACCAACGACAAACAAGAGTGCAGTAGCCTTCCCAGCTAAATGAAGGTAAATGTAGTAATAGTCAGGAGTCACCAGCAGATGAAGACAGGCAAGAGAACAAACTCTCGTAACCAAAATAAGCATCAAATTGAGATAGTCCTTGAGTATTATAAACGGACAGTCATTTCCAGAATCCCCAAGGAACAACACCAACTGTTGTATCAACCCGGCCAAAAAGGGAGAGATCCAAAAGTCTACACCACAACAAACCCACATACAAAAACATATATACCATGTAGCAAAGACAGAAAAAACGAAAGAGGCAAACAAGGAATATACAAAGCAAAAGGTAGGAGCTAGCACGACCAGCCAGTCGCACACAAAAGAATGCACGGGTTGCTCCCCAAACCCGCACATTCCACCATAACTGCCTCATGCCGGGCGACGGTGTTGCCAAGCAACCACCGTCGGGACAAAACCGAGGCAACCACCATCCCCAACAACCACCCAACAGAGACTGGAGACACCATCAACACCCCCACCGAGCTGCCCATGACCGAGCCGACCACGATAACCTCCTCCGGCACCACCACGAAAACCATCGGTGAAACCCCCAACCCCACCAAGCGCACCAACGAAACCAAGTCCACGCCCAGCAGCTCCTCCTACCCGCGCACCAATCCCAAAACCGCCACTCATAAAAGTGAAAAGAGTTCCTCCGGCGAGAAAACTAAGGACTCTCATCGTGAAGTGAGAGAGAAAGTCTGAATTTGGGAAAGACAAGGTAACAACTGTTTACAAGATTTTGAGGTCAAACCTTTTATTAGAAATTTTTTTTTATAAAAAATTTAGGCACGGCTGGTTTTGACCACGTGTATTAATCATAAGCTTATAATCATGAAGATCAATTATCTATAACATTGCCTTTTAATTTAATCATTGCCATTTAATTTTATATTAAAAGAGTTACATTTGGAACTTGTACCATCAATCAAAATATGTGGGATTTTAAATTATCTGTCCATTTTTATTTTCAAGTAATTAATTTATAAATTTAGTTAATCGTAATTTTTAGAAATACATTTAATTTTTGTTCATCAATTCACGTAATCTCTCTCTCACACACACACAAACATCATCCTCACACACACAAAACACATGCGTATTTTGTGTGTTTTGTGCGTGTAAGATTTTTTTTATTTAAAAAAATATTTTTTAAAAATAAAATCGCAGAGTGCCACGCGTTTGTTTAAGAACACATGCCCACTCTATGTTTTTTACGGTAATTTGGAAAAAAAAATAAAAAATTTAACATTATTTTTGATTTTTTTATAAAAAAAATGCAATATTATTTTTTTTATAAATTAGCCATTATCTCTATTCCACTATGTATATGTATATGTATATATATGTATGTCTAGGTAGGTTGGATTTTTATGATAATTTTTTGAGTAACCTATTTCGTACATGAGAAAATTATAATTTTGATCATATAATTGGGTTATTTCTATTTAAGTCACGTAAACCGTTGAGATCAGTATTAGCACAGTAAGTTGATATTTTTTAAAAAACTTTTATTCATTCTATTGTTGGTGTGTTGACGTACTATCTGACGTCATGTCAGCAGTTTCGAGGGCTTGTCTAAATAAAATCCCTTCTATCAAATTAAATTGTCACGAGAAAATGCTTGTTTGGATCCGATGAGTTTGACATATGGAACAACTCAATATGATTAATCTAAAACGATTAATATGATAATTTATTATTATTTTACTGAAAATGTTGTTTGTTTTAATATTGAATTAGTGTATAAATAGGGCCCAAATCGGGTGCATACAAATATTACCTATCTTCGCGAGTCATATGCTGAGATGAAACATTTTCATTGACGGAAATATGTTATAGAAACTTGTAGTTCAATATTCTTTGAAAGTAGATAAATCATACGTTGAGTCCCTTCAAAAAGTATTTGGCCATTTCAATGCTCATAAAGAAGATGAATTACCAAAAAAGACAAAAAAACAAAAAAAAAAAAGTAGACGTCATAAGAATAGAAAATGTAGCATAGAGGTTCACTTTCTTGAGGAAATTTTCCATCTTAAACATAACCCTGCAAGAAACGAAAGGGAATATCGAAAAATTGGATAATTTAAGAGCTTATATATATACAAAATTATACAGTAGGGAGAGTAAACTATAAGTGAATTGTCCTACTAAATAATGTCATTTGCAATAATAGATTCAAACTTTTATGACTAAACAAATATAATCTTACACGAAAATTACTTTTTAATAAAAATAGTCTCAAGACTAAGTTTCGTTAAAAAACGAACGGAATGAACATGCGCCACATACTAACATGTGCCATCTGGGCGAACTTGTTCTTGAACGGACATGTGCACGAGACATTTCTGTTACATTTTTAAAAAAAAAATGAAAAAGAGGTCTTGAGACCATTTTTATTGTTGGACTATATTTATTAAAACAATTTTCGTAAGATATTATTTGAAAAAATAATTTTTACTAGATTATTTTTATTTATTCATAAAGTTTGGGACTCCTATTACAGTGATCATGTGATCATTTTTGTAATTTGTCCATAACAGGGATAGAAAACCAGCAATTAGGAGCCTAATCATGTGTCTACAAGAGATTTCAAGTCTACAAAATTAAATTTGGACAAAAAAGTAAATGAATTGGTAGATCTAGAGATCAAGGGATAGAGGGTTGATGGAATAATGCTGCCACGATTTAAGGAGAAAAAAAGACAAGATTCCGTGTCAAGACAAGGATAAAGGGTTTGAAAAGGTTGCTGTGTAAATAATATCTGCGAACATGTGGCCAACAGTTTGACATGATATTATTTGAAGAAGGATCTAACAAACATATGACCATTGAAATGTTATCTCTAGTGGGATTACATATCACAAATTGCCTGGACTATAGCTAGACATGACATCTTACCTTAGCCTCTAGTGGGATTACATATCACAAATGAAAATGTTAGCTCAAGTGAGTTACCTTAGCCTCCATATCATGCATGACTAGCGGTTGTTCCGGTTTGACCGATATTTTGGTAAGGGGATATTGCCGGATTCAATGTGCTTGAGGTCTTCGACAAGAATCTCATAGTGTCTTTTTACTTCATCAATAGATTTCCCAACAACACGAGCTATATTCTGCCAACGGTCGGGGGTGTCCTTATCATAGGTAGCTAGAGCCTTCTCGAATTGCTTGTTTTGCGTCTTTGTCCACGAAGATGAATTTGATGCCATATTCTTTATAGTTTAAACAAAAGAGAGGAATTTGTTGGAGGGTATTTGATAGAGTGATTCAATGAATTTTTTTGCAAGATTTGGAGTGAGAGAAGGGGAATTGATTATATGAATGACTCAAAGAAGATAAGTAGAAGTCAATGGATAGATGCATGCATATTATGGTGGAGATATTACATATAGTTGTTCCTTATAAATAGGAGATAAAGAAGATAGGTTGGACCAGCTAGGGAATATATCTTCTTACAAAGACAGAATAAGGAGCGACTCTTCCATGTTAAATACCACATGGTACACATAGGAATTATTTATTATATATATATATATATATATGGTAAGTTACAAGAATGATATCATTAAAAAGTTCATTTTGCAATCGTAGTAATAAAATTTTAGTACTAGACAAATATAATCCAACAGAAATTGTTTTTAACAAAAATGATCTCAAGATTACTTCACTGTTAAAAAAGCAAACAGTTCAAACATGTGCCAGCATGTGGAGCTTTGTTCTTGAACAGACATGTGAAAATCAGATGTCCGTTCCATTTTTTTTTTGTAAAACGGAAAAGTGGTGCTTGGACCATTTTTTAAAAATAATAATTTGTGGGACCATATTTGTTAAAACAATTTCAATGTGATCATTTAAAAAAAAAACAATTCCGATGAGTCTATATTTGTTTACTTCTAAAAAATGTGAGTAATATTGCAAATGATACTATTTAGTGAGACTATTTTTGTAATTTAATATATATATACACACATTTGGGACCAAATGATTGACGAAATAGATTGAATGATTTGAAATTAGTTGATTTCAAATTCCTCACTCAAATATCATTTATGTTTGGGTAAAAAATTGGAGTGAGTATTTTAAATTACTCATTCTTCTTGCAATGCATCTTCATTTGTATTTTAGGATGATTTGAAATGACAATCAACTGCATGTCATTTCCAATCCATTATTTTCAAACGATTAGAGTTCTAATATTTTCTTCAGATCAAATCTTTCAATCCAAATGCTACATAAGTGAACGGTCTTTTTCCATGCCAAATTGTATTAAAGTTGAAAAATATATGGTAAAGGACATAAAACGTTTGGTTCACGCCTTAAAATGTTGATATTGATATTTAAATTTAAAGTTCGAATATTAAATATATATAATATCTTTTTGATGTCGTAGAATATATCTTTTTTATGAGATATGTTATATAAATTCCCTAACAAGGTTTTTAACTATAAGTTTGAAACAATACTTCGAAAATGTTTCTATGATGAAATCAAAACAAAATATCACAAATTGTTTTTTTTTTTTTTTAAATAAATCCCATCCAACATCGAATAAACACCTAAGCTAAACAAATTTTATTTTTTGAAAAAAAAACTAATATAAACTACCAACATATATACACAACAAATATTATGGTTTCATTTGGATTCAATAATTTGATTTAAGCGAGAAAGTAGAACAATTGTATTATAAATGAATGAATTATGTATTTAAAATTATTGTTTTGAATGCAAAAACAAATAAATTGAAAGATAAAGAATCCATGGATTTAAAAGTCATCCAAAAATATGGAGTCCAATAGAATTAACGATTAAAATCAAAATTCGCCAAATCCTACCATCCAAACGTACCCTAAAACGTCTTTACGTCCCAGACTATTCACTTTAGTTCAACTTTCAACCATTCATAATCCCAACTTTTAGAATCTCTTATTTCTAGCTCCTAATATCATATTGTACAATATATTCACATTTCCCTATGTCTTATATACACTCATGCTCATGTACTGGAGTTGGTCCCGAACAGAACAAGAATGCCTGTCTAACCTTGTCTCATCTCGAACGAAAGAGATAAGGTTGGGGTTGGGTCGAGATCGTTATCATAGGCTGAAAAAGCTTGCAGAAACTTGAAGCATGAAAGGATCATACATAATCGAGTGAATTATCTATATGACATATCTAGTTTGAACAATAACGAATTACATCCCTCTATTTTAAACAATAACGTCTACCTATGCTAAGTTTAGAGGGGACAGTTATATTTTTTTCTTATATCTATTACAAAGTAGATAAGTGATATTGTAATAATACAGGTATCCATCATTATTATTCAAGTAGATGTCAAAAGTTGTAATAAATATTTTCTACAGAGAAGATAATCGTAATTTTTCCTACAAAATCTAAGGGTGAACGTGGTCCCTCGTAGATGACATCGATAATTCGATATATTCTAATAGCTGGATGATGTTATAATTTCTTACCTTCTCCTATAAAGTACACGACCACATTAATTAGGGGAGGGTCTTGGCTACCCCATGTGGCACAACTCCGTGGGTACATTCACCATACATTGAGGATATTCCCTATTGGGATATCTCCAATACATGGTTAAATCTATCCATGTATAGTACCTCATGAGGTAGCCAAGACAAAAGCCATTAATTAGTTATAATCGTAATCCCAAATCTAACGTATGTCTTGCCGACACAGGCATATGATATATACTTATGACGTCGAACATTAATATGAACCACTGGCTTGATGCCCTTGAGAATATCTAACGACAAATATCTTGCTGTCAATCTCCATTCATTGTGTACAATCATTACCTGATCTTCCGCAATGAAAATAATTATGCAGGTTCATGTCTTTGGTTGATTTCAAGAATTTAGAGCAGAAGATAGTGATTCATTGCAAATCCTATACTAGCTACTTCTATGATGGGTTTGATGCCGCTTTTAAGGGCAATGATCAAACCATTGATCTCAAATATTCCAGATCAATGGTGTATGCACTACAGGGTACTGCCCCGTGGAGTTGCGTAAAAAAATCCTTACTTCTATATTTACCCAACATCCAATCAATATAGAAATCAAATATGTGGTGATGATCTTGTAATCTTATTTAAATGGTGTAGCACTACATACAGACACAACAAGAATGCTAGGCGGTGGCAGGGATTTTTTTAGCTAAACCTCTCTTACGCTCAAGTGCATAAAATAATAGACTTTTCCAATATCAGTTCCAAACTTTTAGAACTAATCAAATTTAGTATCATGGAAATTGTTTTTAAATCAAAATAGTCCAATATAAATATTTTGAACAAATTTAGTCCCACAAAAATATAATTTTTAACAAAAATGATCCCATAATTGAATGGGGTTTTGAGATAACTATACACAAAAGTGTGGACTATCATTGATTAAAAACATAAGTTTCGAGTATTTGTGATTAAAAATAATTCACATGACATTATATTTAATTAGTTTTAAAAGTTTGAAACTACTAAAAGAATGATCTTCTATCAACTTAGCCACCTGTAGGCTCGATCAGTTGGTTTGAACATATTCCGCACACATAGTATCACCAGCTCAGAAACTCAGGAACTTCGGAGTTCCAAGCGGACTATGGAGTAATATGATCGAGTCCTATTATGAGGAGTTGATCCAGTGTAAGGTTATTATATCCTATTGAAACTAAACTAATGACCTTAAGTTCAGTTGTCCAATCTAAGGTGTAAGGAACTAGGGAAGTTCGATAATGCCCTGACTCCAGATTATATGTGGACCATATCATCCCAAAATATTTGGGGCTATTGGATCTACAATTAGGGCAAAAACGTAAGGATATGTTCGAACTTCTCGGGAATAGGGGCATCGAAATCATAAGTGAAACACTCATTCTGAAGGTATAATTAGTCCTCCCTTCCATCCAAGTTGGGCATTTGAAATAGGAGACCATTAGTTCTCCCTTCCACCTGAGTCAGGCTGATATATGGAAGAGGATACTCGCGTGTCGAGCACGTGGAGGGGAATGAATGGCTAAGGTGAGTCCACATATTCGGAATTGAGCCACACTTATATATCAACTCAGTATTAAAATACAATATCCTTTAAATAAAATATCATGTCAATCATGTTAGACAAATTATATTGGGTTTTTTCATAAGTGTTGTTCAAACCGTGTTCATATAAGTATTGTCTACAAATGACATATAATGATTGTGTCCTTTTGACTTTCGAGCCATAGGATCAATCCAGTCCATTGATCTAGGTCTACGATGAATGGCCCATCTGATTTCAATATTTCTATATGTAGGGTGCATACTCTCTAAACACTGTTTTCATTTATTCTTGCACAGATATAGTATTTCATCTATACTATTGAGCTTTAGTTCTACAAGTTCTTCAATTTTTCTTGCTTCAAGGAGCGTGGGCAATAGGCGTCAAAAGTATCAAAGAATAAGAATACTCTCTTCGGTGAACGATGATTGAAACAAATGAAATTCGTGGAAGAGAAACGAAAGATATTGTTAAGGTAGGGATTTCATATACATGAGACGGGAATTTCGGACCTTAAGGCCAAATCCAAGTACGCCAAATATTTTGGGGATTCATATGTTAAGGTGTGGAACCAACGATCCCAATTCTAGGGAACATTCACAAACATACAACACAATGTATATATATGTGTATGCGTGTTGCTCTTTGGTGCACCAGATGCACCAAAGAATTTCCTCAATTTTAGAATTCGTCCTTCATGCTTAGAACTTAGAATCCACATAATTATATATTATTATATTTTGCCTCAAACATAATTCATACTAGCGGACCAAAACACATACTGGATGTACATAATATATTATTTATGTGCAGTTGCATGATGTTAAATAATTTTTTTATAAAAAAATTTAGAAATTGTAATAAAATTACTGCTTTTTTATACTTCTACAATTAAGTAGTATAATTATTTATGTAGAATAAATTTGTTTTAATTTTAATAATTTTGTGAGATTATGATGAGTTTATAATAATTTTATTGAAGAATGATAATTTGGCCATTATATTTTGGTATAACCACACTTAGTAATACTTTTGTTGAAGAATGGTAACTTGGTCATTATACTTTATGTAACCACTAATGCAAGATGATGTCGTCATCTGATCTTGTTTTATTATGTGGAGCATATAAAAATACGAATTTATTGCGATTTCCTTAAATCATAATCTACCATGCCTCGAGAAATTCCCTAACTCAACCCAATTCCAAGCCTAGCAATGAAAATTTTGAAGTCATGTATCTTTTACTAGCGCCTCCCTTTATAATTCTTAAATCAATTCACTAACTTGGATTTGACAACTTATCCATATCTATATCTCCAAAATCATCATCACTCAATAGCCTTCTCACAAGGCCATCGCTTCTATCCAATCTGGCCCTCGATATCCTTGGTACCCTTAAAGACATTAAAATTGGTAGGAGTTGCCCCTGGATCAACCACCTGCTTTATGCTGATGATCTCATTATATTCTCGGAAGCTACGGAGGGGGAAGCCAATGCCTTAGCTTATACCCTGAATACCGTACATGAGTGGTTTGGCCGTAAAGCTAACCTCGAGAAATATGTCATTCATTTTAGTCGTAACACTCTAATCACACCAAAGACCAGATTCTGAATGCTCTGGGTGTTGTGGAATGCTCCGATAAACTGAAACACTTAGGCAAACCTTTTTGTAAGCCTAAATCGAGAAAAGAAGCCTCTACTGATCTTCTCGACCACTTCACTAAAAGATTAGCTTCTTGGAAATCTCGTCACATCTCTCAGGCCGGAAGGGCCACATTTAGGGGTGTAAACGAATCAAACATGTTCACGAACTTTTTGAGCCGGTTCGATAAATATTTGATTCAAATTCGAAATTCGAATTCAAGCCGAACTCGAACATGTTCGAACTTTTTTCGAGCCGAACTCGAGCCCAAATTGCTTTGGTCAATAGTTCGCGAGCCGCTCGCAAACCTTAATATTTCATTAATATAATATAATTATATATTAAATAATTATATTTCGAACCTTTCGGATATGTATTTTCGAGCAATAATTCGAATAGCTCGCGAACATGTTCAAACATTTTCGAGCCGAACTCGAACTCGAACTTTGATTCGAGCCGAACTCGAGCCAAAATTTTGAAACTATTAGAACTTCGAATCGAACTCGAACTCGAATATAACTATTTCGAGCCGAATTCGAACCTTAAAATTTTCGGCATATTGTCTCGATTCGGTTCGTTTACACCACTAGCCACGTTGATCCGGCTGTGGCTCAAGCTGCTCCAGTCTACCACATGTCTACTAACCTCCTCCTAGTGTCGGTGTCCAATGCCCTTGATTCTATCATTCGTGAGTTTTGGTTGGGTTCGTCCAAGCAGCATCGCAAAATCCACCTTCTCTCCTGGGACTCCTTGTGCAAACAGAAAAGTGTGGGGGGTCTAGGTTTTCGTCGTAGTAAGGATTTCAATAGAGCTCTAGTTTCCAAACTCTCTTGGGCTCTCTGTCAAGATCCGGGGGACAACTTATGCCTTAACCTTATTCACATCAAATACATTGGTAAATGGAATTTTTTGGACTCACCCAAATCCTTCGCTGGTTGTTCTGGATCATGCATGATATTATTCATTGATGCAACCTCATCACCAAAGGTGCCTGCTTCAGAATCGGTATCAACTCTAATGTTAGAACTTGGAAGACCCTTGGATTCCATCTCTCCCAAATTTCAAACCCTTATATAACCATCTTGAGGGCTCTACCGTTGTTAAGTTCGCTAAAGTCTGTTCCTTATTGGATGCGGATCTTGGCAGCTTGAAATCTGAGACACTGGAGGCTCTTTCAACCCTGATGATTGCAATGCCATTCTTCGAGTCCTATTATTCCTTCCGAGGAACATAATGCTTTGGTGTGGACTCCCTCGTGCAAATGAGTCTTCTCCACCAAAAGCGCTTATTTAGCGGATCAAGCTCATCGGTTTATATCTTTGGATGTCTTGGGTGATGCTCGTAAATCCCCAATCTGGAAGCCTAATGTTCATGAGAGACATAATTTTCCCTATGGAAACTTGTTGCCAATGCGTTGCCTACTCGTGCTCGCCTAGGTAAAATTCTCCCCATAGAAGACTACAATTGCTTACTTTGTGATAATCGCGAGGAATCGAATGAGCATCTTTTCTTTTATATCCATATTTCCCAACAAATCTGGTGCCTGTCAAAATGGAATTTCAAAATGTGTGCTTTTGAAGGCAGACATTTCTCATCATGGCTGGATTTCTTGATTAAAGGGGAAGAGGGCCCCGTGGAGCGATTGTGCTTCCTTGAATTCATAATCTTTTCTATTTGTGCTATGGAGGAAATATGGGACTTGAGGAATCATATTAGAGTGAGCAATACCAAAGTGGACATTCATACCCTGATCCGTAAAATTAATGCTAAAACTGCTGACCATTTCAACACGCAGAGGCCTTTGGCTAATCTCAATAACAGTACCCGTATGACTTGTTCCCCCATGATGTTGGATGACTGAAAGTGAACTCTGACACAACCTTTTTTGTAGGATATTCAGTAGCCGCTTGGATTATTCGCGACCATCGGGGTGAGGTTATTAGGGCTGCAACTTCGCAGTCCTGGACCTCTAATGTTTTGGCTGCGGAAGCCAAAGCTCTTGTCTCAGCTATGAACGGTTCCCAGTCCCTCCACCTCAATAAAGTTCAATTTGAATGCGATTCGGAGGTCTCGATGAAACAAATTCTTAAGATTGACCCTGCTCATAGTTGGACTGCTCTTCCAGTTATTGATGCAGCTCATAAATTGTTGCATGCCAACCCGACTTGGATCATTGTCGGAATCCCGAGAGTAACAAGGCTGCCCACAACCTGGTGAAATGGTCCCATGAAACTAAAGTTTTTAAAGCTGTTCCAACGTCGTCCCAGCTGTGGGACTGGTTTCTTTTTTATCCTCCTTGATTTCTCTAGCCTTTCTGGTCTTTATTGCTGTCTTAGTTTTTTTTTTTTAGTTCTTTGTTTTATGCTTGTTTTTTGGTCGAGAGAGGTTTTCCACTGCTCTTGTTTGTAATTGCTACTTTGGTGTGATCTAATTTTATTATCTAGTAAAAAAAATAGCTTTCTCACAAAAATATCTATATATTATTAATTCAATTTTTTTCTTCTTTTTCTCTCCACATAATTTACTAACACCTAAGCAATTGTCATTTTAAATTGAAAATAAATTTTACTTATCACCAACAAGGATTTATAACACAAAGTAATTGCTAAACTTAACGACTCAATTCCTTATTTTATTAGCAATTGTCATTGTAAAACAAGAAAGGCTGGTTAACAAACAACAATTCATTTAATCAAACCATCATTCTATCACATAAATAATTTATTTATTAATCCACCACTTAAATAAAATACATAATTCCCATCGTCACATATTTCGGCCAAACCCTTTTACCATCTTCGGTGGAGTACAGCGTCTGCGGCACTCAGCAAAACATGGAGATCCAGGAATCGGTCCAGTGTTGCACTCATGTAAGCACTTGGTTATGCAATCATCAACAGCACTAGATTCTACATTTGCCACACAAATTAAGACCACCATTACAACACACATAAACCCCTTCATTATGTTTTCTTTAACTTAAATGGTACTTATATATATATATATATAACAAATAAAGGGCACTATTTATAATTGGTGGAATGTTAACTCTTGGAATGACCAATGCATAGATTATATGTATATAATATTTGAGTACACAATATTCATGATCTCTTCAGATTAAATAAATTATTTTTTGCGCTTTTGGTTAAATTCATTGGAATTATGTAGATATTATGTAATTCACCCGCACAAGATTTATGCATTCATCATTTGATTTTTGGGTTAATTAGTGAGTCATGGATACTGTGAATAGTATTATTTAGAGGTCACACACACTAATTGACAGGGGTGAATCTAATTAAAAATTGAAACTATTTTTTAAAGAAATTATACATAAAATTTATCATTTGATGGAATGGAATGCGCATCGTCCTTTCATACCAATAAGCAAATCCTAATTTTTCATCAAGCCCATCAAACTGATGCTCTCTGATACCACTTAAATGTCACGCTCAAATATCAGAACGAGGCATCAGCAATGCTCCCAAAAATCGATAATAGATTTTCAAAAGCACCAAACCTCATAAATATAGAAACAACTTTGATACTAATCTAATTTATTCCATAAAATAGTAATATTTATTATTAGTAATATTTCTTAATATAACCGGAAACAAATGCAAAGCATAAAAAATGAAAAACAAATGCGGAAAGTTAATATTGATAATATTGTGCGACTAAATGGAGTCCCAATAAGCTTGTGTCAGACAGGGATCCCAGATTCGTATCGCGCTTCTGAATGAGTTTTCAACATGCTATGGAAACTAAGGTTACTCTTAACACGCCCCATCACCCACAAACCGATGGCCAAACAGAGAAAACAATCCAAACACTCGAGGATATGATAAGAGCTTGTATCATACTTCAGCTCAAATTGGAGTGAACAATTGTCTCTGCTCTAGTTCGCCTACCACAACAGTTACCATAGCCGTATTGGGATGGCGTCATACGAAGCACTTTACATGCATAAGTGTCGATCACCTATATTGGGATGATGTAGGAGATCATAAGGGAACAACTCAAATCAACTCAGGATCGACAGAAAAGTTGGACGGATGCTAAGAGGAGACTGATAGAATTCGAGGTTGTGAGAAAGTTTACGTAAAGATTTCACCAATGAAGGGAATAAGTCGATTCAACAAAGGAGGAAAATTAAGCCAGAGATATATGGATCCATTTGAAATTTTAGAGAGGTTGGGAACTTTGGCATACCGATTAGCCTTACTGCCAAATCTATCAAGGATTCACAATGTCTTCCACGTATCACAATTGAGGAAGTACATTGCCGACTCAAGCCACATACTTTAAGCAGAACCTCAAGTGGCTCAAGCAAACTTGAACGAGACTTTGAAGTATGAAGAATTCCCAATCCGATTGTAGATTCAATGGGCCAAGTGTTAAGGTGGAGGACTATACCTTATGTCAAAGTCCAATGGTCCAATCATACATAAAGAGAAGCAATTTGGGAACTCGAGGATAAGATGCGTAAGAAATATCCCTTCCAAGATCGGATTGACTCAAGTTTCGATGATATAATTTCCAATAAGGAGGGAGGGATGTGAATACTCGGATTCTACAAGCTTTACCGATCAACCAGATCAGCCTAGAGTTGCATCGGTTGTGCCAAATTAGTTCTAAATTGATATAAATAAATCAGCTCAACCTACGATGATAGACTGTCATATGCTCAACTCCGTCAGCTCAACCTGTGAAGGATGTAACCATCAGCTGAACATATTAGTTCAACCATCAAGACCTATCGTTCAGATCTAATCCAAGACTTGGTCAACCCCTCTAACCCATCATTTACAAAGAATGATATGGAGGCTACGGTTACAGAAGTTGAAGGGGTTGCCATTGAAGTAGAATAATGTAGAAGTTAGTGGAGATCGTGGGTGGTAATTCCCAAATTGTCACCTATAAATACCCAATGATTTCCAAGCAAGGATTTGACAGCAACTCTACAACTCGAAATTCTCACGCACTCACACACACTAAGTTCCGAGAATCTTCAAGCAAGGAATAATGAGAGACTTTGTTAGTATATTCAAAGACGCTTCAAATCTGTAAGTGAGTTTTTGCTATCAACAGTCATTTCGTTTGAAAATCTTATATTCAAATTAAATTTCAATTGAAAATGCGTAATACTTTGAAATTATAAAATCTGTTATGTTTTAAGATCAACTCTGATGCATGTTACCAGATCTGTTCTCAGTTTCGATATGTGGTACCATATTTGTTTGGCTTTTGATGAGCAATTATATTATAATATCAGTTCTGATGTCTGTGATCGGGTCTGTTCTGGCTTTAGGTGAGCATATTAGGTATGCTATATTGAGAGCAAATATAAATTTTTTAGTTTAATATGGTTTTAAATATCAGTTTCATTTTCTGCTATGTTCTCTTGAATAATACATGCTTCAAAATTTATATATTTGTTCTGTACATTCGATTGGTCACTGCTTGCTGAGTGTTTATCCAAACACTCACCCTTTACGTCCATCCCTATATATAAGTGAGATAAATGTCCAGAATTAGTTCTGGGATGGTGAACTACTTCTACCGCTTGAAATGTGAAGGCTGTCATTTATTATCAGTTCAGCTTTTAGTGATTTATGCTTCCGCTATGTATTTTGTTTAATAACAGTTTGTAAACCAGTTTAT
This sequence comes from Haberlea rhodopensis, assembly GCA_907163345.1. Lineage (NCBI taxonomy): Eukaryota > Viridiplantae > Streptophyta > Magnoliopsida > Lamiales > Gesneriaceae > Haberlea > Haberlea rhodopensis. The sequence continues at coordinate 15,278,420 of CAJQUN010000004.1, forward strand.
GTTATTAGTTCAGTTGTAAGACACTTTCAGTTTATTATGAATTAAAAATACTGGTTTATTTGATATTTATATCTGATGTTTATTATTTTTGAATGTCTAATTCAAAAGCAATACCAGTGTCATCGGCCCCGGTCTCGAGGCGCGATAGAGGTGCTCATGTTGAATATTGATTTGTATTTTTCGGTGCAATTATGCTGCAGACCATAATGCTAGTACGTTTTAAGAAGAAGAGAGACGCCTGACAATAACCTCTACTGCAGTCTTCTCATGGGAGAAACCATATTTCTTTATAATGGCTGACTATCCAACATAAGCCTATTTTTTTACACGGGCTTGAGAGAGGATAATCAAATTACGTTATTTCTAAGAGACCATGAAAAGGGAGAAACTTATTGTACATGAACCATATCCCAAGTGGAATGTTGTACAAGGAGACGTAGAATGTCATGTCATTTGAAGACACACCACATTCGATCCCACTACTGTACAATCGGTCTTACAAACACCAACATACACATACAAACATATACATACTGATGTGGTGGGAAAATTAGACTACATCGTGTAAAATCACTGCCGAACAAGACGAAAGTGCCCGAACAGGAAATGTAATTATAGGATGACGCTCTGCTCGGTCCCACGTGGACAAACAGTGACATAAAACCCGATCATAACGGCTAATCAAGCGAATTTCCCGGACATACCTTGAGTAGAACAGGCTATAAAGAAAATAACAATTAGTGGGAAAGATTAGTGGAGAAGATGGCATGATGGAGGAAGTGGGGCCCGATAATTATGCTACGATTAAGGCTTAAGTGGGGCTAAAATTCTTGTATAAAAAGGAGGGACTTCGGCTCCCAAAAGGAGGCTCTCGGCTCTTTAAAAATGGGGAGAAAGAACAAAATTCCTATTTATTTTTATATGCTCATTTCTTGCAAAATCATTGTAAATCATTAACATTTGTAGTGGAATTTATACTGGATAAGGTCCCATGGTTTTTCCTTCGATTTGGATGTTTTCCACTTAAAAAATTGTCGGGTATTTCATTTATTTTCCGCAACACCTAATTCTACCGAACACGAAAAATATCGAATCACTTCATATACATATTTATATATCTTGGTCTTTACAAACACCCGATCAATATAAGTATTTTCCCGCCACACATACTTATGATATATTTTTATTTAATTTTTCATCGTTGCTTGTGTAACTTAAAATGTGACTTATACCGAAATGCATTATGTATATACATTGGTTAATAATTACAAATTCAATGTAGTATCCAACAATTACCATATAGACAAAAGAAAAAATCGACCAAAATATACAACAAATAACCAAAAAACATAAATGTAATACTAAAGGTGCAATACAATAAAAAATAAAATCTAGTTCTCGACTTGATCATTACCATTGATAATGATGTACTTGCATAATGGGCATGTTGCATTCAATTTAAGCCACTTCATGATACACGTAGAATGCGATTTCACGGAAGAGCATGGAGTTTGTAGCATCCTCGTACTCGCGAAGGCATATGCAGCAGAAGATTTTCAAGTCCAGTAGGAAATCAACCATATTTTGTGCCACACAAATTGGAATTAAAATGGGTGGAATTTAGCATGAACTCATTTTTTGCAGATACGAAGTGGTGCATCCATTTGCAATATTGAGGGAAGATTCTAGTCAAATGCAAATGAATTGTTCCACAACAATAGGACCATAACATGTGCACAGCCATCAGATCATAACCTGTGTTGATATCTGGCTAGCCCTTACCCTTGCTTCCTAGACTAGTGAATGATAAATTAAAAAATAGCTCAAGAAATTCCCAGCATAAATCTAATCATTTGACGAAAGAAGAAAATGAGAGATATAATTGTTACCTCTCCTTTTGGTTCGCGTTGATAACAAATGAATTTATAGGGGAAGGTATGTGCTGTTTTCGCGAAGTCGCAGTTTAGGCCGGAGTCCGGGAGGATCCTCTCTGGTTTTTTGGATCTCCTCCGATCAATATTGGTCTTTTCTTTTTTGTTTTTAGAGGGCTCCGGGGATCCCTGTCTTGTTAACTTACTCTCCCTTTTATAGGGGGAGGGATGCCAATGGTTCCGGTCTGCCGGGGATTCTGGGGACAATGTCTGAAACTGAGGGGGGGGACCACAGATGGGGGACCATCTGCATCTGCTACCTACTTCGTACGATCCTTTTGCTCTGGTGATTCTCTGCGTCCGGGAATATACTTTTCTTACTCACAGTGCCTGACCACCCTTTGATTGGTTAGCAGGCCTAGCTTTTGCTTTAATAGGTGTCCGACTCCTGCAACCCTAGTCTCGGTATACAGGACCACCCTAGGTGGCCCCAGCTCGCCTATCCTGTCCCATGACTGCCCGTCCTGACCTATTGAGGAGACCGTGCCTCAGCTTGGGTGGCATGTCCCATGGCGGACCTCCCCGACCTCTTGATGTACTTCCTCGCCGCCCCGGCTCGGAAACGATAGTGGCAGCTAGACAGAGGTGATCGTGCCCGCAATAAACTCGGGTCGGACGGAGAGCTCGACGAGGACAGCCCGGGATCGGCAGTGACGACTTCCCTTGTTGACTAAATGGGCCCCCCACTGACCGGGCCCAAATAAAGTTCGGACCCTCAAGACCTACTGGGCCTCAAGAACTAGGGATATCATCAGTATCCCCCTCTAGTCGAGCTAGTGTAGCGCTGCCTCGACTAATGGGCTTGTGGCGAACTTTATTGGTTCCTGACCCCCGGTCCTTTGATTGGACAACTCCTGGTCTCGGGGTGACAGCTGTCCCGTACCAAACCCTAGCAGGTTGTCAGGCCATGTGCCCTTATCTGGCGCTCCGACTGTTCAGCTCCCTTCATCTGCATCGTTGGTTTGGGCCAGGCTTTCCTCGGCCCACGAGCCACATCTTCTATAAATTGAGGCTCTCGAGTCATTTTCCTCCATTTGCGCTCTAGGTCGGATCAATCGCCTCTCCCAAAAACCCTGTAAGTCAGCTCTGCCTCCCTTTCTGTTAATGTCGCACTCCACTTCTTCCACTTCTGGTGCCCTCTTTCGAGGGGGGGACGAGGAGGCCGAGGGGTCTGATCTACCCAGTCCCTCGGGTCGGAGGTCGGATGCTCCCGAGGGAGACATTCCCGAGGTGCCGCCCCTCCGACAAGTCCCTCCTAGGGTATTTGACCCTTCTCACCCCACCTTCGAGGTTCTTGACCCGAGGAGCCTGGCCCAGGCTGGACTTCCTTGGTACGAGATCCTCGACTCGTGTGTTTCCCCTGAGGCCGAGCACCTTCTCCGTACTTGGTTTATCCCGCCGGATCACGACGTCTGGGTCCCTAGGGCTGGTGAGCGTCCGCACCTCCCCCCGCCCGAGTACTTTCCCTTCTTCCTCGAGCAGCTTAAAAACGGACTTCGCTTTCCTATCCCCCTCCCTTTCCAGGAGTTCTCCCACTATCATTGTGTCTCTCTGAGCCAGCTTACCCCCAATTCCTACCAGAGCCTAGTATCTGTCATTACCCTCTTCCGATCCTTGGGTCTGCCTTTCTCCCCTACCCTTCTTAATTATTTTTTTCAAGTTAAGAAAACCCCCTCTCCCGGGGCGTTTTACTTTGGTGCCCGGACCTTTTATAAATTTCTAAACAACATCCCGAGCTCCCGTAAGGGATGGAAACAAAGCTACTTTTTTGTCAAACCACCTCGACGCTTGGCTTGCCCAATGGCCTGGCGAGATACCCTACCTACCCCCCCGACCTCTGCCCAAAAAATATAAAGATGACGTGTTCTTCCAAACGGTTATCTCAACCCTTGGGGGTCGGCGTTTTGATTCAGCTGCCCTGATCAGGGAGGACGTACTCAGGCGTTTTGGGCTGAGCTCCTATCCAGACGTCCCTGGTGGTACGTTCTTCCTACCCGGCCCCGCTTTTGATATATAAATATATACATTTATATTATTTTTTTTTCTGAGCTGAATCCTTTGTCTTGTAGATAACATGTCTCTTCAGCAGATGCTATCTACCATGGCGTCTCAGAAAAAAGTGGGAAAAGGGGCGGCCGGGGCGGGCCCTTCGAGCCAACATCCCAGTGCGCCCGTCGCTCCCCCAAACCCTCCATTTCCAGTGGCCAGCCCTCCTCGCGCCGAAGAGGTTGGGTTGGAGACAGGCCTGAGGAAAAGAAAAAGGGACGGAGGCGCAGCTAGGATCCCGACTCGGGAAGAGGTGGCTACCTCCCCGGTTATTCATGAGATCGACACCCCACCTGCTTCCCCCCCAAGTCATCTATCCGTTGCTCCCGCTGACCCGGGTTCACCAGGGGTACCAGTGGGCTATACCCGAGAAGTCGGCCTTATCAACTCTGCCCCTTCAGGTCTGTCCGCCCGGATTGTCGAGTGTCTGACCTCCTCCGCTGGTCAGCAAGTCTTATCCGAGCTGAGGTGGAAACCCCTAGCAGAGGAAGGCGTATCCCGGGCCCTATCAGTAAGTATATATATATATATATATATATATATATTTTTACTGAGTCCCTCTCCCCCTTTTCTCTGCAGGGCCTAGTGATGATGTGCGAGAGCCTTCGTCGGGGTGCAAATTACGGCCAATCAGCCAGAGACGCGAAGAAAGCAGCGCGGGAGGCCAAGTCAGAAGCTGAGAATGCTACAGCTAAATCCGAGGCGGACGCTGCCGAACTGGAGTCTTACAGGGCCTCGATGACCCGACTTCGAGCGGAGGCCGAACAGCTCCGTGTTGCTCTGGCCGGGAAGGAGCGAGAACTTTCCCATGTCGGGGCCGAGCTTGAAAAGGTTAAGTCCGAGTTGGAGTCCTATGTAGCAGGTGAATCAGCCCGACGCGAAGCCTTCATCAAGTCGGAGGAGTTTACGCGCATGCTGGCCTCCAAGGCTTTTAAGTTTCTGGACCTCGGCTTCGAGGGGTGCAAGGGCCAGTTCAAAGCCCAGGGCTTCCCGCCTAGTGACCAGGACCCTGACGACTTCCTGGACCTTAACGCCATCATTGCCAGCATCCCTCCCGACTTCATCAAGTAGTCTGACCTGCTCTTAATTTATCCTTTGTAAATTTTCTCTTTTTTTTTTTTTTTTTTTTGCTGTGCCTCGGAGACACCCCCCTGTAACGAGGTCATTTTGAATTTTGATTGTCTTATCTGAAGCAATTGATTTCACTTGTTAGGAATTGGTTTCCCTCGCAACTTTACGAACGTCCCGACCCCTTATACCAGCCGAGCCAACCCGTGATTTTACATTGGATTGATCCAAAAAATACAACTTAAAAATAACCCCCCGAGTAGAACTGAATGCCGCATAGGGCCTTCGTGTAATAACGACTAGAATAATTCTAACAAAATTAAATCTTAAAACATGGCTAACCTGTTAATCTCCACAGATAGTCAACCATGCAAAAAGGCTCTATCCGACCCGATCTCAAGAAATAATTTTTGCAAGCAGATGATGTCCTCTTGACCTGCGCTCCTACACCCGGGCTTTATGATGCAGAGATGACCTGCACTTTTAATTGTTGTCAGGGCCTCATACACCTGGGCTTTAGCATGCAGGGCGGACCTGTGCTTTTAATTGGTGCCAGGGCCTCATACACCTGGGCTTTAGTGACAGGGATGACCTGCACTTTTAATTGGTGCCAGGGCCTCATACACCTGGGCTTTAGTGACAGGGATGACCTGCACTTTTAATTGGTGCCAGGGCCTCATACACCTGGGCTTTAGTGACAGGGATGACCTGCACTTTTAATTGGTGCCAGGGCCTCATACACCTGGGCTTTAGCATGCAGGGCGGACCTGTGCTTTTAATTGGTGTCAGGGCCTCATACACCTGAGCTTTAGTGACAGGGATGACCTGCACTTTTAATTGGTGCCAGGGCCTCATACAACTGGGCTTTAGCATGCAGGGCGGACCTGTGCTTTTAATTGGTGCCAGGGCCTCATACACCTGGGCTTTAGTGACAGGGATGACCTGCACTTTTAATTGGTGCCAGGGCCTCATACACCTGGGCTTTAGTGACAGGGATGACCTGCACTTTTAATTGGTGCCAGGGCCTCATACACCTGGGCTTTTGTGACAGGGATGACCTGCACTTTTAATTGGTTCCAGGGCCTCATACACCTGGGCTTTATGATGCAGAGATGACCTGCACTTTTAATTTCGGACAAGAGATTTAAAGGAAAAATTCATTAAATAACAGCGTTCGTACATTGAATTGAAATAACAAAATGCCTAGGAATAATATTTTCTGAGGTGATATGCATTACAAGGTCTTTTTAGGCGTCGGCCTCCGTCCTCCTCTAAGTAGTACGACCCGGAACTCAGCTTCTGGACTACTTTGTATGGTCCCTCCCATCGGGGGTCAAGCTTTCTTACCTCCCCTGCTGGGTTGACCTTTTTGAGGACGAGGTCCCCCACCTGAAAATTTCGGGGTACCACTCTTTTGTTGTAGGCTCTGACTATCTTGCTGCGGTAAGCCTCCATCCTTATAGCCTCCCTTTCCTGTTTCTCATAGATCAGATCCAAGTCCAGAGCCCGGTTTTCCTCATTGTCGCCATCATATGCTTGGACCCTGGCAGAGGTCTTTCCGACCTCAGCTGGTAGCACAGCCTCCGTTCCATATACCATGCTGAAAGGCGTTTCTCCAGTTGGGACGCGAGCTGTCGTTCTGTAAGCCCACAACACACTTGGTAACTCGTCCACCCAGTCCTTGCCAACCCCGTACAGTCTGGCCTTCAATGCTTGCACAATTGATCGGTTGGTGACCTCTGTCTGCCCGTTGCTCTGTGGATAACCTACTGATGTAAAGGCTTGTTCGATCTTCATTTCCTTGCACCAAGCCATTAACCTCTGCCCCTGGAACTGCCTCCCATTGTCTGATATTAATTTCCTGGGTACTCCAAAACGGCAAACTATGTTCTTCCACAGAAAGTCCAGCACATTCTCCTCGGCGATCTTGGCTAAAGGCTCGGCCTCGACCCACTTCGAGAAATAATCTACAGCCACCAACATAAATTTCTTTTGCTTCGGGGCCACCGGGAAAGGTCCCACGATATCCAAGCCCCATTTATCGAAAGGGCAGGCCGATGTTACTGCTTTCATGAAACTTGCTGGCCTTGACTGGAACTTACTGTTCCTCTGACAACCCTCACAAGTGACTACAGTCCTGATCGCGTCATTCCTCAGGGTCGGCCAGAAATATCCAGCAAGGAGAGTCTTTCTGGCCAGAGCCAACCCCCGAGATGGTCTCCACAGCATCCCTCGTGAATTTCTCTGAGCACATATTCTGCCTCTTCCGCGTTGAGACATCGGAGGAGGGGTCCGGCAAATGACCTCTTATATAACACATCCTCTATCAGAACAAAACGGAATGCATGCCTCTTCAACCGTCGGGCTTGGTTCTTATCAGCGGGTACTTCAAGCTTTCTCAAGTAGTTCAAAATCGGGGCCATCCAACCCAACACCTCGGGGGCCTCGGTGACGGGCCGAGTTGCCGGAATCAACTCTGTCTGAAATATGAACTCCCTCTGTGACAAAGAAACCAGGGATGTTGACCACTTGGAGAGCTCATCGGCCTCCTGATTATCCTCCATAGGGATCTGCACTATGCTCCACTCCACGAAACTTTCTGACATCTCCTGTATAGCCTTCAAGTATTCTATCATCTTCTCGCTTTTGGCTTCGTAATTCCCTTTCACCTGCTGAGTGGCCAGCTGGGAGTCCGAGTGAAGGATCACTCGGCTGGCACCGACCTCTTTTGCCAACCTCAGCCCGATCAGTATAGCCTCGTACTCTGCTTCATTATTAGAAGCCCGAAAATCTAATCTGATAATGACCTTCATCTTCTCACCCGCGGGGGATATCAGAACAATCCCCACTCCACTGCCTTCACTGTTAGCTGCTCCATCCACGTATACCTTCCACGGCTCCTCAGCTTCAACCTCTATCATCTCCGCGAGGAAATCTGATAAAGCCTGAGCTTTGATGGATGACCGAGGTTGGTAGGTTACGTCGTACTCGCCGAGCTCGATTGTCCATTTCACCAATCTCCCCGATACATCAGGCTGGGTCATTATCCTCCCCATGGGGCTGTTGGTTAGCACTGAGATGGGGTGTGACAAAAAGTAGGGTCTCAGCCTCCTTGCGGTTAGGACCAAAGCTAATGCCAATTTTTCGACCTCTGGGTACCTGAGTTCCGCCCCTCTCAGTGCATGGCTGACAAAGTACACCGGCCTCTGGTCCGTACCGTCCTGTTTTATCAGTACCGAGCTAACAGCGCTCTCTGTAGCAGACAAGTAGATCCATAATCGCTCGCCGGGCTCTGGCTTCACCAGGACTGGTAGCTCGGCCAAGTGCTTCTTCAGGTCAGAGAAAGCTTCCTCGCACTCGTCGTCCCAAGCGAACTTTTTCGCCTTTCTCAGCACTCGGAAGAAAGGGTAACTCCTATGAGCTGACCTGGAGATAAAACGAGCTAAGGACGCAATCCGCCCTGTCAGTTTTTGCACCTCTTTTATGCTGCGAGGTGAAGTCATCTCTTGAATTGCTCTGACTTTTTCCGGGTTGACCCCGATCCCCCTCTCTGTTACCATGAAACCCAAGAATTTACCGCTCTTCACACCAAATACGCACTTAGCCGGATTTAATTTCAGACCAAACCTGCTTAGTGTGGCAAAAGTTTCCTCTAAGTCGGGCAACAGGCCTGCCTGGCCTTTAGATTTTACCAAGATGTCATCCACATAAACCTCAATGTTCCTTCCCGCCTGGTTTTCAAACACTTTGTCCATCAACCTCTGGTATGTGGCCCCGGCGTTCTTGAGGCCAAAGGGCATGACCACATAGCAGAACGTTCCATCCGACGTGATAAAACTGACCTTATCTTGGTCCTCTTTTGCCAAGGGTATTTGGTGATATCCCTGGTACGCGTCCATGAAACTTAACAGCTCGTACCCCGAGGTGGAGTCTACCAGCTGATCGATCCGGGATAGGGGATAACAGTCCTTGGGACAGGCTTTGTTCAAATTACGAAAGTCGATGCACATCCTCCATTTTCCCGCCGACTTTGGAACCAAAACCACGTTTGACAACCAGGTGGGGAATTGTATCTCCCTTATCTGTCCGGCCTCCAGCAAGGTCTGAACCTCGGCTCGGATAATTCTGTCTTTATCTGGTCCAAAATGCCTCTTCTTTTGCCGGGTTACTTTGACTTCTGGATTGACATTTAACCTGTGCTGGGCTACAGTGGGCAACACCCCTGTCAGGAGACCAGGCGAATATTCCGGCATGCTTGGACATGCATTTCGATAAGTCGTGCTTCAGGACGCTGTCTAGGTCAGCCGCTACTCTTGTGGTTTTATCGGGCTGTCCTGGGACTAATATAATTTCCTCTTCCCCGTCCCGCATCGCCTGCACCTCCTGCACCATCTGTACCCCCCTATCCTCCCGTCCTTCATCACCGCCCCTTCGGGATCTTTTCACCTCTAACTTCACAGTTTCCGCGTAGCATTTCTTGGATGAGGGCTGGTCTCCCCTAACTTCCCCCACTCTTTTTCCTATAGGGAACTTTATCTTTTGGTGGAAGGTGGAGGCCACAGCCCTGAACTCGTTCATAGCTGGTCTTCCCAGAATGATGTTGTACGAAGACGAGGCCGCCACAATGGTGAATGTGACCAGCCATGTTTTCCGATCTTTGTTACCTCCCAGGGAAAGGGGCAGGGAAATCTGACCGAGGGGGTACACGGTGTGCCCAGCGAAGCCAAATAGTGGGGTCTTGGTTCGAGGTGATACCCTCCTAAGTCCATCTGCCGAAAAGCTTCATCAAACAACACGTTCACGGAACTCCCTGTGTCTACAAACACCCTCCCGACTTCATAATTGGCAACAGTGGCTCGTATGACCAAGGCATCATTATGGGGTGTGCAAATATTTTCCAGATCTCGCGGCCCAAAACTGATAACCACCTCCTCCTCGGCACCACAAATCCCTCCTACACTCAGGGTCTCTCTCCTGCTGACAGCCTTCCTAGCCCTGTTGGAGTCCCCATCCGTTGTCCCGCCCGAGATCATGTTTATGACTCCCCGCTTTGGTGAGTCAGCACGGGTAGGGTTGACGTCATTTAAACTCCTTGGGGGTCCTCGAGCACGTCCTCTACCACGGAACGGAGGACGGAAGTTGGTCCGTCCCCCTCTCCCTCTTGTCCACGACGGTCCTCGACCCCTTCCCCGAGGAAGATTATCCCCTGATGGGACGGGTCGGGACAACAACTGCTTGAACTGGGAACTGTTCTGTATCGCCTTCTCAAGCTCCTCATCCAAACGATGGCAATCTTGTGTGGTGTGCCCAGTCGCTTGGTGGAAGATGCAGTATTTCTCCGGGGCCTCCTTGCTCGGCTCCACACTAGCTGGTGCCGGCTTTTGCAACACCTGTTTGTCTTCGCTATGCGGACGGCCTCCTCCTTGGAGACCTTCAACGGCGTATATTGGGAAAATCGACCGAGCTGTGCCCCTTCCACTGGCCTCTTCTCGCCCTGGCTGATCCGTTTTTCCCCGGTCCTCCGCACTTCCTTCCTCCTCAGTTGCTGGGCCTCCTCCACGTTGATGTACTTCTCCGCTCGGGTGAGCAGATCATCATAGGTAACAGGAGGCTTCTTTACCAAGGATCGGAAGAAGTCTCCTCCTCTCAGGCCTTGGGTGAAGGCGCTGATCAGAATTTCCGCCGGGCAGGCAGGTATTTCGAGTATCACAGTGTCGAAGTTTTTGATATACTCCCGCAACGACTCATCCTCGGCCTGCCTCATCTCGAACAAGCTCAGAGAGGTCTTCTTATACCGCTTGCTGCTGGCATACTGGTGCAAGAACGCGGAGCTAAATCCGGCGAAGGAAGTAATGGAACCCGGCTCCAACTGATTGAACCACTTCTGGGCCGACCTCACCAAAGTGGTTAGGAACACTTTGCACTTAAGGCGATCCGAGTAACAATGTAGCATGGCAGCATTTTCGAACCTGCCCAGGTGTTCTTCCGGGTCCGTGCTCCCGTCGTATTCCCCAGCATTGGGGGGTCGGAAGTTATTTGGGAGTTCCTCGTTTACTATTTCATCCGAGAAAGGGGTTCCCCTCCTGACAGAGGTACCCCCCATCCCTCTCTTCATCCTCTGGACCTCGTCCTTCAGCTCCTCCACCTGGCCCTCCAGATCCGGAACAGCAGTCACTTTAGGACGGGAAGTTGCTCCTTGTTCGGGATCCTTCATCTGCTGGGAGCTTTCCCCGTGCACGCCCTCGGACGGACCTTCCTTTTTCCTCATGGTCTGCTCCACCGTAACTGCAATCAGTCTTGTGAGCTGCTCTAGTGTTAAAGCTCCCACTATCATGTTTACCCCGGGCAGTGGCTGCTCCTCGCCATTGGTGGAGGCGTGGTGCTCTCGATTTTCCTCTGCTTCCGTTCTCCTTGTTCTTACCATCGTATCAACGTCTTTTGCTCAAATCTTCCCACAGACGGCGCCAATTTGTTACCTCTTCTTTTGGTTCGCGTTGATAACAAATGAATTTATAGGGGAAGGTATGTGCTGTTTTCGCGAAGTCGCAGTTTAGGCCGGAGTCCGGGAGGATCCTCTCTGGTTTTTTGGATCTCCTCCGATCAATATTGGTCTTTTCTTTTTTGTTTTTAGAGGGCTCCGGGGATCCCTGTCTTGTTAACTTACTCTCCCTTTTATAGGGGGGGATGCCAATGGTTCCGGTTTGCCGGGGATTCTGGGGACAATGTCTGAAAGTGAGGGGGGGGACCACAGATGGGGGACCATCTGCATCTGCTACCTACTTCGTACGATCCTTTTGCTCTGGTGATTCTCTGCGTCCGGGAATATGCTTTTCTTACTCACAGTGCCTGACCACCCTTTGATTGGTTAGCAGGCCTAGCTTTTGCTTTAATAGGTGTCCGACTCCTGCAACCCTAGTCTCGGTATACAGGACCACCCTAGGTGGCCCCAGCTCGCCTATCCTGTCCCATGACTGCCCGTCCTGACCTATTGAGGAAACCGCGCCTCAGCCCGGCTATCTTGCTAAATATAGCCCGTCCTGATCTGCTGAGGAGACCGTGCCTCAGCTTGGGTGGCATGTCCCATGGCGGACCTCCCCGACCTCTTGATGTACTTCCTCGCCGCCCCGGCTCGGAAACGATAGTGGCAGCTAGACAGAGGTGATCGTGCCCGCAATAAACTCGGGTCGGGCGGAGAGCTCGACGAGGACAGCCCGGGATCGGCAGTGACGACTTCCCTTGTTGACTAAATGGGCCCCCCACTGACCGGGCCCAAATAAAGTTCGGACCCTCAAGACCTACTGGGCCTCCAGAACTAGGGATATCAATAATGATCTAGAAGGCCTTAACATATGCAGTATATGATGTATCTGAGTTTTGGGAAAGCAAACCACAATGATATTCAACCATACATCCATTAAGTTGTTTCATGAAGCTTATAAACTCAATAATTGTAAGACCGCAATTAAACTAAGTAGCATAGAAGGCCTTACCATTTTTGTTTATTAATTAAAATAAAATTTATCAAAAAGAAATAAAAAAAAACTTATTCTCTCAATGCCAAAAGAAAGTTAGAATTTTGGAACTAAATACAACCACCCACAAGAATAAAACAACATTTGTACCTGGCTTCTTGTTGAACATAGGGTCAATGCCATCTCTCTGGAGAAGAAAAGCTCCGGTGCCGGTATTTTTTCAGTTCGAACCTAAGAAGATTGCTTGCATCCCAGATCCATGTGCCGCCGAACCACCATCTTCGGCTGATGTCTTCTTCTATGTGCCCTGTGAATTGATCTTGAATGCTCTCGAGGCTAGCTATAATCATCCCATGTTAATTCATGTGGGTTCTTCGTTACTTAATCATTTATATCTCATTCATTACACAAGTATAAATTAGGAGTAAATAATATGACATATTGATTAAGCGTTGTATTATGTCAGTTATTACAGCATTTACAAAATCGTGGCATAAGATACATCACATGTACATATGAACAACCTAATATGTTCAAATCCTAATCAATGGTTCAGCTCGCAGCAGAAGTTGACTCACAACCCCATCCTCCCGTGTTTATGAGTCCCTACAGAAACAACCACACAATATGAGTATTGATACCATTATCAATAATAAAACACAATACGATAAATACACATCGTAAGATCTCAACTATGATTGTTATGTATCATGCACCACAAAATTCAAATATATCATGACATGTCTCATTCATCATCATGTTATAACGGGACACATATGATATGCCTCTCAGCTCAATATGTCAGTGGTTCCGCCTTCACGTCCCATATTAGCAGCACGTATCATATTTCCATCCTCCCACGTTATAACAGCCAAAGCATATGTCCAACAGTAGCATACCTCTCATGGCATCAACTAGATGCCTCAACAACATGAATGCACATCAATATGATTCCAACATTCATATATCGCAATCTCAACATATAGAAGTAACATCACTTCAATCAGAAATCAATACTCGTACATCAACACGAATCTGTCGTGCGATACAAAGTATATAAGTTCAGGCGTCAATAGTTAAGCGCATCTTTGTCCTGTCCCCTGTGATGATGCTACATGAATACCAACAATGTATAATGTCAAAATAAGCTTCAATATCAAATTCTGCAAAAATCTAACATTTTGTAACATATAAACCCTAGCGATTGATCGCTATTTTTACCGACCGATCGCCAACTTTTGTTGTCTCTCCGCGATCGATCGCCACTATCTCGCGATCGATCTCCAAAATGTTATGTTCACTCGCGATCGATCGCCAAGCCATTTCACCGCCTTATAATTTTACTATGCTTCGGCGATCGATCGCCATAGGGCTCGCGATCGATCTTCGATGTCTGAAAAATTCAAAACATGGCGATTTTGATGTCTATCTTCATGGTTCTCAACCTACATCTCACTTGGAACATCAAAACTTACTCAAAGTAATATTTAACATGATAGTAACACATTACTACAACTTCTCCAACCTATTTCATGCAAGGAAATCTTATATCACACATAACATTTACTATTAGGAACTTCATATGTCATATGATTCAATTAACAACATTTACACATCATAAGGTCTAAACTTCTAACCAACTAGCTTTGAGTTTCACTTCACACAACTTTGTCTCTTGATTTCCAAGTTGAAATCCAAGAAAAGTAACAAAGAACAAGAAGAGAAGGATGAGCTTTTGTAGAGATTTACTAGGTGCTGGTGGTGTAGTATGTGTTGGACAAGCTGATGTGTTCTTCTTATATCCACTCTTTAGATACCAAATGCAATGCAAATTCACATGAAATGCATATTAAATGCATCTAGTCTTGTTGGATAACTATGTGTGATGTCCTACACATAACATAAATATGATTCTCTTGCTATATCACCCCTTCAAGTCAAGACCTAATGTGATTATGTGGTCTCAACTAGTACCTAGTTCACATCACATGAAAACTCATATCTTGTCATATTCATATCACTCGGTTCAACCCGAACTCGAGTCCACGTCATACAGTAATTATTTCCTCATTACGCACTAATCACATCAAACATGTATAATTCATATCGATGTATTACAATTCAAATATAAAGCTCCCACTGATTCAAACATAATTAATCTTAAGCTCCAAGTAATTGTGAATCACAGTACTTATCTTCAAAGTTTATACTCCTAACAATGAATGCATTTGTAAATGCATGTGATATTCGATAATGATTCTCATTAATCTAGAAAAAAACATTATCATTATTTTTGAATAAGTGCAAATTGGAAGTTGAAAGCTTCCATGTTTCCATTATAGATTTGATTGATAAATGCGACATGGAAATATTTTTAAAAAAGGAAAAAAAGAAAGTTGAAATCATTTACTCATTATTATTTACATTTTTACACTCAGATTCAGCTAAAAACAAATAAATGTAATAGCAATTCTATGGCACATATCTAACCTTTCTATGTAAAAGATTTAACATAGATGCATAACAGATCTCACCACCATATCTTCAACATAATCTGACGTTTCTGTGAGAAAGATTAAACATAAAAACCTTGATCAAATAACAAAATTTCAGTCACATCAAGCCCATACCTGCGTTGATGGAGGATAGGATGATTGAGTAGGCCAGAGTGGGCAACATGCTTGATGCGTCTAAAACCTTACCCCAAACTGTTATAGTAGTGGTAGTACCAAGAACCTTTGCTACTTATGCAAAATTTGCAAAACCGCTTTATAACTGTTTCCTAGAATCATTTCAAGATCGAGCATAAACCGTAAATGCGACATCTTATACCAGAAACAACATAAAGAAAATGCCCGCACGGAGTTTCAATAACCCGCATTCACATAAACAAAAGGTGCCAGCTTTAGTATTGACCAAAAAAAAATGTAAAGCATACTAAATTGGAGACATGTCACAGTGCCACACCACATATTGAATCTTTACGACATAATAAAAGGACAAAGGCAAGACGTAGTTAAAACAGGAAATACATTGTATCCGAGAGGTTTCCTCATCCAGATCCACGTCATCCCCTTTGTTGTGAAAATGGAGACTTATCAACTAACAATTTGCAAAAATGGCAAAAAGATTGGACAACAATTCATATGACATCATTTACACACATATATAAAAAAAGACAACCTATTACTTGAAAAATAGCCATTGAAGTAGGGCATAAAGTTCCATGCCAGCGATAAGGAGTGACTACGATTGGGCATTGACCCTCGCGTAATTCAGTGTCGCTAATTTTTTCTGTACTTCTTCCATTTGCTTCGCCGCGATCCTCTTTTACAATTCAGATTCCTATGAATTCGATTACAGTAATTTTTTAGGAAATTTTCTGAAAAGTAAAGAGATAATCATAATAATTTATTTGTAACTTATTTTGTTCATTCTTCAAATGAGAAGAATAAAGGGGAATTGCGAAGCAATTAACGTAAAATTAATAGACAGACCGGTAGAAATAGGAGTTCAAATGGCCGTGAAATTCAGAGATTCATCAGATCCAATCTCACTTCTCATCAACCAAATCCAAGCTTTTCAAAACTATCGTTTAAGAAGAGCAATCGAGAGTTTTCTCCGGACAGAAATCAGAGCCACACAGACGCTTGATGCACGGAAGAGAGTTTGATTTGCTTGATGAGAAGAACGGCATACAGTTTCAAACAACGTGGGTGGGTGTAGGAGGATAGATAAAAGTATCTCTTTTGACCTTTTTGCCGGTTGCAGGGTAAGTGATACGGTTCCATTGTTGCTGCCCTTAAGGGCACTACTCTCAGGAGCATCATTCACCATCCATTTAGAATCTTTTTTTTCTTTTTTAAAAAAAGATTCCAAATGAATGGTGACGATGCCCCTAAGGGCACTACCCTTAAGAACATCATCAAACAAACCAAGTGATACATGGTGATTTGGAATGGTATGGAGAAAGGTACACGTGACATGGCAAATATATTAGCAGTTATTTTTTACAAAAAAAAAATTAAGATTTTACCATTTTGTCTCGACATTATTTTATACGGAATTTTTTCAGACCTTTAGAAATTGTAGTATGGTAAATTCAAATTTGTCATACCAATATAGTTATTATAGAGAGTTTAGGATTATAATGTAGTAAAGATAATGACAAGTGAAGGAGTAGTATCTTTCATATATAAAAACCTATATTTATATTCAAAACTTGAAAATTTCTAACACTATCTAATGCCAATAATTCATAAGTGAATAAAATAAATCATCACGGGTAATAAATATGCTCCCAATATTCGTAAAAATATAGAGCAAACCATCTCCGAGCGATTTTATATATATTGATAGTTTCAAAAATTACCCAGAAATTAAATTTACAAATTGTTGGATGTATATGTAACACGCTTAAAATGATTTAGTATCATCATAAAAAAGTTCCAATAAATTTAAAATAATAGCAGTCATTTCACAATCTTTTTCATAAATATGAAATGTTCAGTCATCTTTTCATTAAAAATAATTTAATGACATATTTATAAGGTAAACATGCTTGCGACATTAGATATATGGAATTCCACATAGTAGGAACATTATAATGAATTTTTTAATAATTTTTACCATGAAAAATGCATAAACATTGAAAGTTTTGTTTTCTTGTAGCTGAACCATTAAGAAATTTAAGAGTATTTTTTATTTTTTTCTAAATAAGTCTCAAGTGGTTTCAAATCATATTGCAAGCACAAGTTTAAAATATGAGATGCACAACGAATATGAAAAAGACTGCCATTTAAAATTTGTTTCAATTTAAATGAATAATTATGGTGGTGTTATTAGTTGCATTATCAAAAGAAATATAGAATTGTTTATTACCAATATTATATTCATTAGTTATTGCATAATGACATTAGAAATAATTCCACCCCTATAAGACTAATCAATTTTTGCAAAACATAAATTATTTATATGTAACACCCCTCGTTAACACATATGTATGATGCATTGTCAACATAAGTTGTCCAAATATTGCTGGTTAATGCTAGTTTTGAAGAAAGATTTGATAAATACGAAATTAAATTTGTTTTGTATTCATGAAAGATTGTGAATACATTCGATTTAATATAATTTTTTGAAAATCTTTTATATTTGAGGTTGAAAACCCAAATAATCATAATTAGTAAATTTTGCATCTGCTCCCATTAACAAAATGTTTCTCCGTCCATAATATGTATTTAGTTAATTATCTTATATTCATTTCAACCGAATAAGTAAAAAACCTTAAATTCGAATTACTACGACAACCACCATGAAATTGGGAAAAGAGTACTTTGTGTACCATTATTAAGTTCTCTTTCATGCTTAACCATATGTCTAGTAAATGACCAGTCCCACCTAAAGAAATACATGTATAATATATTTTGTATTTTTTACAAAATGCTCTTATGCCAAACAAACCAACCCACCCCAACTCGTCAACCCAAAAGGGATGGCCTGTTTGGAGGTGGACCTAAAAAATATTGGCTCAACCCACCTATTTGGCTGGTTGCGTTGGCCAACTCGACGAGCACAACCCATTTTGAGAGCTCTAATTCTGATGATGATCAATTTTATCATCATAATTCAAATCATAAGATGAATCAGCCATTGTATAAAAAACAGAATTACGTCAAATTATCTAAATAACAAGAAACATAAAAAATGTTACCAAATATTTTGTTTTTGATAGTTTATGGCTTTGTGCCTTGTCTTGCTAAATATCGAGACGAACTTTTTTCTTCTTGCTTACAAATTAAGAATAGAGTTTAGAAATTTAAAAAGCAAATTGTAAGGATAAAATGAATAGGATACACTCTATTTATATAAAAGGAAACAAATTTAAAAATGAAAAGGGTGCAACTATCATATTGTTGACCGTTTAGATTTGGCATCTGTTGCCAAATTTGTGTGGTCCCAATGTCTCTGGCTTTTATGATCGATTGCGATGTCCTGTTGCCATTGATCGTCAATTTTTTTTATAAAAAAAGGTCGTAACTTGTCAGTATGGCCCGTGGCCAATATTTGTTGCCCAGCACGCCCAGCTAATATAGCTTATCGGGCCGTGCAATTCAAATATTTATTTTGTTTTTGGATTTTATGATTCTTTTTATATTTATAACATCTTGTTTGCAAAAAAAAAAACATGTAATTCCAAAGTGGTATAATATTTAAATCTGAAAAAATAAATATAAAATCATTTCTTTTGACTGGAATTGGAAGCTGTGCAGAACCATCTACGCAAACTTTTATTTGACATATTGTCATATTGATAATGTATAAATTTTTTTTTGAACATGTCATATTGATAATGTATAATATAATTGGAAATTGTAAAAGAAAATTTTTTTGTTTGAACTTTGACTTTTGAAAGAAAAGGCACCTATAGAATATGAATAAATCCAAAGATAAATCTGAGAAAAAAATGTTTATATTAAAGTAAAGTGAGGTGAAAATTTTATTCATATATGTATATTTTTTGAATTTTTGTTTTATTTAACTCTTTGTTGC